>OX411332.1:22473530-23865719 GCA_948150665.1 Conistra vaccinii
ACATTTGGGGCTTAGCGCAGCCCCAAATGTTATAACGCAAGAAGACCATAATATGTGATGACCTGTATTGAAATAATAATACTAGACACTTATTTCTCTTCCTCCAAGGCGGTTAAAAAAATATGAAGATAACAGGGCTGCTGGAAGAAATTTCCAACAGACCCGTTTAATTAGCAGTACCTCTGTACTCATAATTATGATTGTCGTATACGTATGTATTTTACTAGGAGTACATAATAAAATAATAAAAAATCCTTTGTGGGAGACTGGTACATGCTCCTAGGAAAACCTGTCACAATCATTAGCAGCCCCGCGATGACTAAGTCAAAGATATCCAAATATAACAGTATACTTCAGACCAGCAGTAGACTTTAGAGCAGCAGTTTCGTAGCAGTTTATACCAGGAAAAGCGTTTTCGTTTTTCCTTTGTTTAATGAATCAAACGCAAACCGTAATGTTAACGTTATCAACAAACTTTATACGAGTACAGGACCATTCTATCATGCAAGACTTGTAAGCACAAATCTAATAACAAAATAAACCAGTATTCCAATCAAAATAATAGATTCACCTAAACAAAATAGCATCGTAAACTGAATTGATAGTTCGAATCCATCAATAGTATAGAGTAACATCTTGTAACTGAATCCAGTATTGTGTCACCCGAAGCATCACGAATTAGCCCGACGTGCTCCGAACATGTAGTTCACGAGGGGTTATTAGGTTCACTACGAGATTTATTGACAGACAATACTATTGAGAAGATATAAAATTACTAGATTTTTGTGAATAATCTACTGTTTTCCGAATTTGACAGTTTGGATGTGGGTGTACGTGGCAGACTTAATTTAAAAAGTAGATAAAAGTAAGATCCATGCTTGTTCGAGTCAATGAAGGTCTATTTTCCCGATGATTGCGATATGTTGAGTTAATTAATTTTAACTATGACGATCATCTTCCTGCCTAATGTGACCTACTTTTTTCTGAATGAAGTTTTTACCTAACCTACGAAGAAATTTTGCGACCAGCTTTACCTAAGTTTTACGACCAACTTTACCTACGTTTTTAGTTTTTCCTAACCCAGAAAGCCCGATAAAAAGGACACTGAAAATTTAATTCATTCAATTTTTTTCTAGTTGGAATGCCTCCTTCAAAGCGTAAACCCTTCCACAGCTCAATCGCTCGTGCTATTATGCCAACAACTGTATTTATAGAGCATTTATCGAGCGTTTAGCCAACCGATCGACTGAGCATCGCCTATTTGTTCCGCTAAACGATCTTAATGAGATGTTATTAGACGGCCCCTGATGGATCGAGTAGCATTGTGTTTATCTTACAGAGCAGTGTATGTGGACTAAATTGATAGGAAAGATACTTGCAGAAAACTATGCATCGGTCTTCTGAAAATGCTTACTTCATGTAGGTTATCTTTAGGCTCAAAAGTATTGAACTGAGTCCGTAAGTACTATAAAAATTATAGGTTGTATTATTGAACTTTTTGCTGAGCTTATGGTTAACCTTCAATAATTAGAGAGGAATAAGTCGTATTTTTGCGAATATATATAATTATATTTTTAATAACACATGCAAACGCACCTACTTATTAAACCTTATAACTAACACTGTCAAACATTACATAACGATGATAAATGAGTGTTACAAAACTCGAAAAATATAACAACCAATGTCATACTTTCAAAAATTATAAGAAATAACGAGTATTTCGCATAATAGCGGCTCATGGCGAACCGATACGTTATTTCTACGATTGTGCTCAACAGAGACATAGGTCACAAGTTCAGGGGGGAGCCTTAATGACTTATTCATGATCCTCAATCGTGAGCACCTGGCTCTATTTAGAAGATGAAGTCATACCTTATATGGTATCGATATATCGAAATAATATTGATTTTTTTATCGAATAATCGGCGATCGTTATTGTAATCGGTCCTTTGATGAAGCGCTTTCGGCAATTAATGTGGTTCAAGGAGAAGGAGTGTCTATTTTGAACCTAGTTGGATGGTCACGCTCTCTTCCGCTTGGAGTTGAGCAAATATTTTAAGTGTTTGAAACTATGAATATGCTTAACTAATCAAGTTATAGGCGTAGTGTCGACATGGTCACGATATAATTAAGAGTGAAGTATGCGATTTTGTTGCGGGAAAGTCCTAAAGGGTTACCGTGGCCCCTAGCATCGTATAGGCAACTGAAGGAACACGGGTGGGTTATATACATATACATCGTTGTTTGAAGTGGATATAAATTTCCCGTAATTGGAATTAAGATACGTTTCCGTAAATATGAATACATTATAATTATACACATTAAAGGGATGCGCGATAATTATGGATGTTCTGTAACCGTAGCTCATAGACCATGTAGGATTTTGTACTTCAAAATGATTAAGAAAAACAATACTTAAAACTAAATCTGTTACAAAGTATTTATAAGAGATCTTTTTTTTCATTTTTTTTTTTTTTTCCTGTGGCAACACTACAGCTAACAGCTGATTTGAATTTGCTCTTGTAATTTTATAATTAAATAATCAATTAATTTGTTTTTAAGGCCTATTTCCAATTACTCATCAAGTAATTAGGCTAATAATGTGTATTTTGTATTAGTTTCACTTATCAAGTGCAAAGTGTAAATATTTCAATTAAATCGGTGACAGTTACCGGCACAAGTGAATTTTTGCATTGTCATCTTGGTAATAACAGGTACAATTCTTTATATTTTACTTGCTATTCGTTTGTTTACGTACTATAATTTCACCAGCAATTAGATAGTTCACTTTTAATAAGGCTACTTATTGATGCCAATGACCTTTAAAAGTAAACATAACCTTAGTTTGGTTTGGTGACAGAACTTCCTTATTTACATCTAAATTTCATTTTTCCTTTTAAACTAATCATCTCTTAAACTACTGCCACAACTATCTTCTCTTTTCCTATTTCTTGTCGCTTCCTTATTAAGTTATAATCATGATTATGACTCGCAGCGCCCGTGCTCGCCTCGAAGAGTCCAAACTCAGTCAGGCTTTGAGCGAACTAAAGGCTTCAAAGGAGTCCTGTGACCAACTGAATAAGGAAATAGATGACAATGAAAGGGTGCTCTTTGATGCCCATGAAAAGAATAGGAAGTTGAAAATTGAAATGGCTCAGATATATAATCAATTCACTGATGCCATAGAAGAAAGGGACAGACTTCAACTTGTTGTGGACGGGTTCAGCCAGTGTAGCATAGAGTATGAACAAGCTCTTAGTCACAAACATTTATTACAACAACAGCTACATGAGGCACAAAGTCAAATAACAGAACTTCAGACTACAAACCATAACATCACCGCCTCGCTGAATCAAAGTCTGTTCAATGAGTTGATGCCTATTGCCCCTTCAATGGTTTCTGCCCTAAACCCCTCTCACATTATTGATTTAACAGCGGATGAGGATTCAAAGTCATGTAATTCAGTGAGGGTAGTCACCAGTAAAAATAAACTTAAAAAATACATTAAAATTAATAAATACATTGTTAGAACACAAAAGATGATTAAAAGACAAAAGTTCTTTATTAAAAATGTTAAACTTAATAGAGAAAGGCTAAATTTGCTTAAACAATTAGATATGTATTCTTTTAATTTGGAACAAAGTACTAGGAGGTACAACATTGACACAGAGTACTTGCAATCTGAACTTGACCATTTACAGGAGAAACTTAGTTCAATGACTAACAAATATAATACCTCTGAACATCTAATGAGGGAATATGTGTTGGCAATGAATGAGCTGGTAAACTCACAAACAAACAACTGTGAGCAGTGTCAAACACCATCCAATGTACTTACACCGGACCATTCATTGACAACTTGCAATACCACCTTACCGCAGTCCTGTGTTGATTTGATATTTCCTGCTATCAATTGTTCAAATAAACAATTGAAAAAAATTGGAAAAAATGATGTAGTATTATTCTGCGATGAGATTGGAAAGGACTTAGGCAACTTGTTAACAGATGAATATCCAGGTCACTCCATACTAAATTACTGTATGCCTGGTTGTTCTTTATTTCATATTATGAAAGAAATTATTAAATGTAACTTTAATCAGGACACTACATTGTTAATTTTTATGGGTAATAGGGGAAGTGTGAACAAAGGAGAACTGCTCCAATATTATAGAACGTTGTGTAATCTTAGTTTAAGAAAAATTGTGTTGTTTACATTCCCTTATAGTAACAGTTTGCCACAGGAAGAGAATAACTTAAGATTTGAATTAAATATGACATTGCATAATTGGACATTCAATAATAATCTGTTCCATCTAGTTGATACTAACAATTATGTTGGTAAAAATCTGTATTTGACAAGAGATAGACATAATATTGTTATGTACTATCTTTCAAACTACTGCAAAAGACAGATAGCTGTGTCGCTATCATATTTTTTTTCTATTACAGCCAAAAATTTGGCTAAACAACTTGCTTCTTTTGAGCAATGCAATGACATTTTTAATAATTCTGCCAATCTTTTGGCAACAAATACTGACATTAATTATAATTTAAATTAGAAATAAGGACAATAGAGGAAACCTCTTGCTCAATAAATGAAGAAAATTTAAATACTGGTTTAAATCATAAGAAGGTTTCAAAAAGTTCTTTAATATCTCACCCATCAAATTGTAGTAATCTAAATAAATGTAATAATAATATTCTAAAAATAGTTCATCAAAATATACAGGGTGTGTTAGGTAAGGAATTAGAATTGGAGCTGTTCATGAACTGTAGTTATGTTGATATCCTATGTGTAACTGAACATTGGTTAAAAGTCCACCAGTTCATGTTCTGCTTTAACAACCACCAGGTTGCCAGCTCGTTCAGCAGAGTTAATATGATACGTGGTGGCTCTCTAATAATTGTTCGCAACAATATGAAGTTTAAAGAACGTAAGGATATTGTGAGCCTCTCTGTTGAGCGAGTTATTGAAATTGCTTGCATTGAGCTTGAGCAGTTCATTGTATTGAGCGTTTACAGGCCCCCATGTGCTTCATATGATATATTTGAGAAATATATGGAAGAAGTATTGTTAAAGACTTGTAACAGTAATAAAACAGTTGTTGTCTGTGGAGATTTCAACATTAATATATTGGAAAAATCTGCTGTAGTAAATAAATTCATAAGTTTATTAAAGTCTTATAATTTGTACAATACATTCTTTGAGCCGACTAGAATAACTGCCACTAGTGCTACCTGTATTGACAATATTTTTACTAACTTAAAACCTTCATGCCATTTAATTATAAATGAGTTGGACTCTGATCACTGTGGCCAGTTAGTCACTTTCCCTCAGAAAACAATCAGAGCTCAAAGAAAACTTGTGAGTTTTGTTCCTGTAAATAAAAGTCGCTTGGGACAATTTAAAAATAATTTAATGGAAAAACTACCGGGTTTGCCTTATCATAACGACCCGGATCAAGATTATGCTTCCCTATTTAACGTCATCAATTGTGAGTTTAGGAAGGTTTTCACCTCAAAAACATTGCCTGTTTGTGACCGCGTTATATTTAGTGATTGGGCAACACCAGGTATTTATAAAAGTAGGCAGACGTTATTTGAATTGTATCATGAAAAAACATATAACCATGATGAAACTTTCAAAGAGTTTGTTAAGAATTATTCTAAAACTTTTAAAAGAGCCTGTTCCTCAGCAAAAGCCATACATATTAAAAATAAAATAAAATCTTCTGGAAATAAAATTAAAACAACTTGGAATATTATTAATTCAGAAACGGGAAGAACGACAGTACGGAATCGTGACTTCCATCTAAAAATCAATGATGTAGATATTAAGACGGACGTGGAGGTGGCAACTGAGTTTGAAAATTTCTTCACTAATATTCCCATTTTAACAACCAAAACTCTGTCATCGTCGTCCTCCACTTCTGCTTACTCAATACTTAAAGAATGTGTACCAGAATGTGACAAGACTTTTGAATTCACAATTATTACTGCTAAAGACATAATAGAATCTTTTAAAAATCTTGATGTGAAAAAAACTGCTGACCTTTGGGGATTATCAGTACATACCATGTCTTCAATAATTGATGTTATTTCACCCTTTTTAGCAATCGTTTTTAACTCTTGTATTGCATCTGGTGTATTTCCTGATTTGATGAAACTTAGCAAAGTGATTCCACTGTTCAAATCTGGCAGCACAACTGATCCCACAAATTTTCGGCCTATTTCGATATTACCTACTTTGAGCAAAATCTTTGAAAAATTAATTTTAAACCAAATGTTAGGACATTTCAATGCACATAATTTACTGCATCCGAAACAGTTTGGCTTTACAAAGGGTCGTTCAACTACAGACGCGGGCGTGGAATTACTGAAGAGCATATTCGAGGCCTGGGAGGAGTCGCAAGATGCTCTTGGCATTTTCTGTGACTTGTCCAAGGCCTTCGATTGCGTACATCATGATACACTCATCAGGAAACTGCACCACTATGGTATGAAGGACAAGGCTCTTGACCTTCTGACTTCTTATTTGAACAACAGAATTCAGAGGGTCGATGTTAATGGCAAGAGATCTGCAGGATCCGCGGTCACCATGGGCGTTCCGCAGGGTTCAATTCTAGGTCCTTTCTTATTTCTAATTTATATTAATGACTTACCTTACCACATAAGGGATAATCACAAGATCGTATTATTCGCAGATGATACATCCCTCATTTTTAAAATCAAACGTCAGTTAGTCAACTTTGAACAAGTTAACGATGCACTCTCTAAAGTTGTGCATTGGTTTAATGTAAATAATCTTCTCCTGAACGAAAAAAAGACTAAACTCATTAAATTTTCAACGCCAAATGTCAGGCAACTAACTACCAATGTTCAAGTTAACGGAATAGAGTTGAACCCTGTTGAGTCAACAGTTTTTCTTGGAATAACTATTGACGGTAGATTACAATGGGGCCCACACATAGAAAAATTATCAGGAAGGCTAAGTTCGGCCGCCTATGCTGTTAAAAAAATTAGACAGATAACTGACGTAGATACAGCCAGAATTGTTTATTTTAGTTATTTTCATAGTCTGATGTCTTATGGGATTCTTCTCTGGGGAACCTGTGCGGACATTAATTCTATCTTTGTTCTACAGAAAAGGGCTGTCCGAGCCATTTACAACCTAGGTCCAAGAGAGTCGCTTCGAGAGAAATTCAGAGAAATAAATATTCTGACTGTAGCCTCACAATATATTTTTGAAAACCTATTGTATGTACACAAAAATATATCAAATTTTAAGAAAATGTCCGATATTCATAGTTTAAATACCAGGAACAAACACAACCTTGCTGTACATCGCACACGTCTCCACAGAGTAGGCAACTCGTTCATGGGTCAATGTATACGCTTTTACAACAAACTTCCCATTGACATTCGAAACTTACCTATTAAACGATTTAAAAGCTGTATTAAAACCAAACTTTGTAAAAAAGGGTACTATAAAATTTCAGATTATTTAGAAGATAAAAAAGCTTGGGATTGAGCTGCTCGCTCTGCTAAGCCTTGTGATAAAACCATACCTACTTGAAATTTAAATTATTACTTATAAACATCAAAATAAACCAGATTTATATTCACATTGACATTATTTAAAATTATATACAAAATGACATGATTACTTTGTAAAGTATTAAATTATTTTTAATTATTGTGAATGTGAGGACTATGTGGGTTTTTTTTCCTCTTTAAATTTTATTTCTCAGGTAGTTTTAATGATGGTCTGGCAGTTTGAGTAGTTGATGCGGCCTACCCAAATGTCCTTTCTTTGGTATTGTTCGTCGATTTGAGCTCCTTAAGTTCTGAGTTGAGCTCCACGATTACTGACAAATGCTTGCACTGACTGGACAGGTCCACTCAAATCTGTGTGGTTCTTTCCTCAAAAGACCATTTCAGACACTAATCTACATGGTTCTCATATGGCTTGACCAAGATTATGTCTGGACTTTAAAAGAGACTGTGACCTCTGAGTTTGTTTCGGCCTTTCTTCTCAGAGTAGTCAGTTAGGAAACGCCGACCTCATCTAGCTTATTTTAAACATTTTTTTTAATATGACGTGTAAAAGTGATTCCGATATCCTATTTACAGAATAAACAATTTCATTTCATTTCATTTCATAAGAAACGTGCCAATCAAGGCTGTTAATGAATGAAATTCTAATTGATACTCGTTATATTATTACAACATCGGCCAATTTCAGATCACAACCATATGTGGCTAGCACTATCTTTGTTAAATATAATTGGAGGCACCGAAGATTCAAGCAAATATGGTGTGTGAAATAAGCAAGAGTTACCGCTTCTTTTTTAAACCAGTAGATAATTTTGATTTTGAAGCAGATCATATTATGGTTACCACTGCTGCTTTATATATATAGCAGAATCCGCCTACAATGTTCCCACTGCTGGGA
Source organism: Conistra vaccinii (assembly GCA_948150665.1). Lineage (NCBI taxonomy): Eukaryota > Metazoa > Arthropoda > Insecta > Lepidoptera > Noctuidae > Conistra > Conistra vaccinii. The sequence continues at coordinate 22,481,989 of OX411332.1, forward strand.
CACAGGCCTCGTATCTGTGAGAGGGAGTGGGTCGTAATCCACCACGCGGGCCCAGTGCGAGTTGGTAGATGTCACATGTCTTCGAAGTTTTGGTTCTTCGACACACTGTTTTCGTCACGATAAAACATCGTGACGAAAACAGTGTCCGTCGTAAAACCTTCACCGTTTTGGGAGCAGTGGTGATGAAATAATTTACACATAGTTAAGCGCCTGTCAGAGTTCGCCCATACGACCCACAAGTCCACAACTCGTAAGTCGCGGTCGTTACCACTGGGCTCTACTGCTGCCCTATGATAATTTTATTTCCCAGTTAAAATGAGGGAATTAAGGTTATTTAAAGCAGATAAATGGAATAATCGATACGACGAAGAAGAATGAGGAAATGTGGTCCATTTACTTACATACATGGTTATTAACAAAGAAACTAACTTTAAAACTGTATCTTGAAGACTCGCAAGCCTGAATCTGTCCACTGCCATATGAAATGAAATGAAATGAAATTGTTTATTCTGTAAATAGGATATCGGAATCAATCAATCATCAATCATCATTAAAAATATGTTTAAAATAAGCTAGATGAGGTCGGCGTTTCCTAACTGACTACTCTAAAAAGAAAGGCCGAAACAAACTCAGAGGTCACGGTCTCTTTGAAAGTCCAGACATAATCTTGGTCAAGCCATATGAGAACCATGTAGATTAGTGTCTGAAATGGTCTTTTGATGAAAGAACCAGACAGATTTGAGTGGATCTGTCCAGTCAGTGCAAGCATTTGTCAGTAATCGTGGAGCTCACTCAGAGCTTAAGGAGCTCAACTCGACGAACAATACCGAAGAAAGGACATTTGGGTAGGCCGCATCAACTACTCAAACTGCCAGACCATCATTAAAACTAACTGAGAAATATTTTTTTTTTTAAATTAAGGAGAAAAAATATATTATATATACATAGAACTATCTGCTTCGATAGACACGAAACTTATCTTTTTCTTTGGATTAGTCATATAAAAACTGGTATGATCTTTCTTACAACGCACTTGACACTCTTTATTTGAGTTTTATTTTTTATTTGCAGTATAATATACTGTGTATTATAGTTTGTGCTAAATGTATTTGTTTTCTTTCTTGTTTCAAAACTACTCTCTCTACATTTTCAATCTTGGGTAATCACATTATCAATTCTCACAGACGTCGTGACTAACATTGTTGTGCTCCAAATATTGAATAACACAAACGTCCCAAGCGCCACTAATCTGTCAAACAGGCAACAGTTGTGACGCACAGACAGACAAACAAGACAGGGGTCAAGCGCCACATATTAATATATAATTAGATCCATAACTACAACTTTCTACGTGAGAACGTTTAATAATGTCCGCTACTATTGTAATCTTCTTAGGTACCTACTAACCACTTGCGAGTTAATCATTGAGTTTATAGTACAGTGATATAGTAGGCCAGACACGACCTCCGTTAAATAACAAAACTGACGAAAGAGGTAAATAAAAGGACCGACAGCCGAAAATCGGTGGTGAGGGTGACACACGGACAGAGACGGACAAGAGAGTGATCTTATAAGGGCTCCTTTTTTTACCTTTTGAGGTACGGAACCCTAAAAACCAGTTTTGTGGGGCATAGTTTTAAGTCTAATGTAAACGCTTTTTAACATTTTTATTGGCTTGGCCTGTATCTATGTATTCAATTAATAATAATAATAGTTCTTAAAGACTCTGAGTACGAGATCTATGAGTTACTCTGTTATTTTAATCGGTGATCTAGCGATCACTTATAGCAATGACTGCCCATAAAGGCATGGAAAAAAAAACAATATTCAAGTGCCAAACTTTTCTATCTCACTTGAAAATCACCTCACGAAAGCTCTTCTAAACAAATAGTAGCTTTTATTAATGTTACCCAAGTATTTAAAAGTGGTAAACAAGGCGGTCCGTTTGTTTTTATCACTGCAGCGTCCCGCGGCGCGTGCGCCGATCACGGTGCACTATAACGACGGTTATGCCGGACGCACACCATCGACACTTCACCGACTATTTTATCGTAATGCGTTGGTGTGCCCAATGTTTATTTTGTGAATTACTTTTTGTATTTACCTACTAATTTGCTGAAGTTGACATAGCATAGATGAGAACAATATATTTCTTAATAAAAAGTCATCAAGTTGAGTATTTCGGGATTATTTCTTTTTATTTCCAGTACCACAGCAATCGAAAATTGAATAAGTAAAACAAAACGAGAAAACAGTTATAAAAGTTTTCAATTTTACACATGATATCTATTAAGCGGTACTTACGTATAAATAGTACTTCTAAATCAAACTTCAAATTGCGTTAAATCTACCCTATTCCTTAAGATCTGTCACCTAAGCCCATGAATCGGTCGTAGAATGTTAAACATGGCGCACTTTGGCCACAGTATTAAGATATTTGTGTCGTAGTAATTATAATTATAAGTGTTGTACACTGACTGGGTGGGACAAGGCGAGACATGAAGCTAAGGCTTAGCTCAGACGAAGGTACTGTTGAAGATGAGCTGACTAATAGATATTCCAAAAACTGAAGATTATTTTTCTTACAATGCAACGCACAAAAGTCAGAGGTCTACAAAATTGCTGACTGGCTATTATTAGTTACTATATTGACAAGAATAAATCTTAATAGAATCTATATCTACAAACATTATAATTTAAAGTCAATTTTCGTGTGTGTTTGTGTTTACCGCGTTATTCTTCTAAACCGCGCTACGGATTTCGATGCAGTTTTCACCATAATTTAGAGAACTTATTCCAGAAAGTTTATGTGTATACATGGATTCATATAAAACTTAAATATTAACAAAGAAATATCATAAACCGTGCGAAGCAGGGGTGGGGCACTAGTAGTTCATAAAGAAGGCTCTAAGATAACAGTAACACCTAAGTATATGGACGCGAAATGTCATTTTATTAATTAACTTGTTTACTGTAGGTATTTGCGTTAATATCTGAACCCGTTTTCAAAACCGTTATAATAAGCAAAAGTAAAGAAGTTATCAAATACGTTAGGTGTTAGAACGAATGGTCCTTATTGATGTCAGTAAAATGCCGTGATTTAGTGCTGTGACAGACGGGATACTATCTTTGTTTGAGCACCTAGTCGTTATCTACGTGCTATGTATTTATTATTGTATCTATAGGTCCTGTATTTATTATTCGCAAAGATATGGTTGGACACCATTTTATATGGTTGCTGATTATGAATATCTCGCAACTTTTAAAGGTCGATACAATTGATTTTCTCAACTGTATGTTTATGGTTGATCAACGGTAATCGTTTTGTGGTAATATCTACACCATGAAGGTACTAGTTACTCTTTTAGAGCTTGTGCAGGTTTCTTCATTTACAATACAAGTCATATCTTTGGTGGGAAGTATATGTACCTATTTCTTTATTTAAAAGAGTGTCCTGGGAGTTTCTTGCCCGTTCTTCTCCACAGAGATCTACTTTTTGGAATGGGCAACTGGCTTCAACTTTCTGACTAACTGACCGACTCTTTGACAATTCAAAAGTGCCTGTAAATGGTTTAATTTAAATAAATGCTTTGAGTTTCTAAGGCTGTTCTTCTTCTGATTGTAATTGTCTTTGTGTACGTGACTGAGACATCGAATGAAGACTCGGTTAAGTATCTACTTAATGTTATCTACAGCTTCTAGCCTCTATAAAACCCTGGCAGCCAGATGGTCTTTTCACCGGCGACTATTGCTGCTTTGACAGCGGACTATACTCGTTTTGAAATAATATTAAACATTTAAACAAACCTTTTTTGCAGTTCTTCAACCGATTATGACTTCTATACCGTGGGCTTAAGGATGGCATTAAAACCAAAAAAGTGGTTACAATACCAACTGTTTACTGCAGCTGCCATTTGTCATGGCACCAATGCAATAGAAGTCAAAATCGGTTGAACGGACTGTAAAAAAATTTTAGTTAAATGTCTTATCTTATTTCAAATGTAGTATAGATGACACAGAGAGCAGGTACGCACGGCTACACATCAAGCTATACATTTCCAGTTTATGCTGATCTCGCATTGTATAGGATTTTCGTACGACGTGAGGTCAGCTTATTCTGGAAATGTATAGCTTGATGTGTAGCCGTGTGTACATGTGCAGTTGTTAACTGCGAATTGATTGAGTCTTTACAAATAGTGCGTACTGATCCGTAGGTGCCATAATATGGAATAAAATTTTAAAATTATTCCACTAATGGCACCTGCGAAAAATATCAATGCCGTGCCGTATGTGGAATACCTCAGGTGCCATTTGCTCAGGTGCCATTTTAAACGGGTGCCCAATGTGGAATACGTCATAAAGAAGACTAACCAGCACCGTTAGTCGCTACCCAAACAGGCTCTCGTGCTACCAAATCAAATTACCCGCACCCACAAAGAAAGTATGACGCTAAACACGATAATTTTACACTCAAAGCTACCGCCTTTTTACGGAGAAGTCAGCAACCTACGCACTAATCTATAATTACTCGTAGAAATAATTAATACGCCAAAAGAACGGAATGAACTGACGGCATATCGCGTGCAAGCTCGACACGCATCCAAATTTCGCGCCATAGAAAGTTTTATCGACATTGAAATCGATTAAATGCCAATGGGAATTTCGCATTACGCCTCAGTATGTTTGTTTGAATGTGATAATCCATTCGATTTGCGAGTGGATGAGGAAAACTGTTTGTGAGGAGGTGGTGATCGGGCGTGACATGTCGGTGCTACCTAGCAATCAGAGATAGAGTCTAGCTCAAAAGCTTTGCATGTCTGTTTTGAGTTTGAGTCTATTTTTGTCTCTCATATACAAACAAACCGTGACGATATTTTGAAAAATATTCACAAATAATTTGTGGTTTTTGTTGGCATGTTTTTCTTGACTTGGCCACTTTACGATTTGCCATCAAAATACACTTAATGATCTTCATTGTATTTATTAAAATTTTCCGGATTTGGACCCTGACTATTGCCTCTTTATTACATCAGATTAACCCGACTCCATTTTTCTTTCTCAGCCACCCAAAAATATTTCCAACAAGAGCACAGCATATTTAACCAGATTACTTCCAAGTGACCGCCACATAGATCAGCTTAACTTGAAGCTACACAAACATAACTCACGCGCATCCGAACTGTTTATCACACCATCGATTTTAATGTGTATTTTATTCATGAGCCAACGATTGAGTTATCAGACACCCTCGGTACTGGATCATTAATCTAATCACCGAAATGGCGTTAGTCTAAATGTTTTATGTTTGGTAAGAAAGGTAAGAAATGGTATGTATAAGGTAAGTATTTTGCTTATCGACTATGAGATTATATCAATCTCTACAAAAGCAAATCTTACCAATCGTCATGTGCCTAGCCTGTTCCCAACTATGTTGGGGTCGGCTTCCAGTCTTACCGGATATTACAACAACAGATCTTAGCAATCGCAAATGATTCAATTTAGTTCTGTAACTGTACTGTTGCCTGACTTTCTAAACCTTTTAAACTGAAAACAATACTACGTAGGAATAGTCAGTAACAAAAATCGATCAATATTTTAGTTTTTTTTTTAATCTTAATGATTAACCTTAATATTTAATTTAGCAGAAGTAACTACTTAATATTAAAAGAATATGCTGAAATATAATGTATCGAACAATTTGTGTCAATTTAGATGATGTGTAGCAGTACTAATCGAGTTTTGTCGCTGACCATATCTGTTTTTGGATAGAAATAATTACAGTTGTTCATGTTTAAGACTTAAAACCTAAAAGCCTGAAACTAACATTTACCCATGCATGACATGCATCATGTTTAGCTACGAAGCTGGCATTCCTGCCTTCGACACTTCGAGCATCAATATGCTCGATGCTACCTGAACAATCAGCCCCTGTATCAACTAAACTGATTGTAATCTTTACATCACTATAAGATCCTTATTCACAAAACATAAACAACATAATTCCTTTCGCTAATTTGAATAATAATTCCAAAGTTAATCACACACTATTTGTGTTAATAATACGCGATACATCATCCGAATGCATTGAGGAGTCGAACACTAAATTAAAATCAGCGGACACGAGACAACGCCGAGGGGCAAACCTCTAATAATGTACAATTTATGGAACTCAAGAATACCTTATTTTAATAAATAATAATTAACTTACATCAGGTCATAGTTCACAGTACAGGCTATGAAGAAATTACCTTTTTATCTTCGTGTGTCGTAATTTCTGATCTTGTTTCGTATGAAATATGGCGGCCATTTTTCTTGGCGCGCGCGCAACCGCCCGTCTTACTAATTGGTCGATGACGATATGTTTAAGTTGGTTTAATTTATGGCACCATCGAAAGTTTAAGAGAAACTGCTCAAGACAGATGACCGGCAAGCGTTATTATTTCTGATAGGTTTATTATTCATGAATATTGGAGCTTTATTCTTATGAAAGTGATTTCGACCAATATGGATAAAGTTGATGGATGTAACTGACATTATCAATTGGATAAACCCGACTACAGTGACGTAAACAATACTTTAATAAAATGACTTTTATACGTGTTAATGTATAGGAAAATTTTGGATCAACACGTCTCCTGAAAAAAGTCAAAACATCGCTGAAAAACAATTACATGTTACAGTTTAACCACTTGATTTAAAATTTTTTGAACGCATGAACACAAGAATGAAGAGAAACTTGATAAAAAATATCGCAATGTACTTACCTATACATACAAAACCTAGATAGGTAGGTACCTTTGACGAGAACGTCGAAAGATGCCATCGATCAAATGATTACGCATAAACTGCCGACAAATTGCTTATGTCGAATGCTAATCTATCACCATGACTACATCTGACATCAGAGATCGATACATCTTACGATTTATCGCCAACCATATCGCAAGATGGAAAACTGGCGATTTAAATGGTGTAATACATTTGTTTTGGCACCGCTGTTGCATAAAACAAAGAGCTGTTCAAAGCTGTGGTTGATCTAGAATTTATAATAATAATACCATCCTATTACTGTCCCACTGCAGGGTAAAAGCCTCATCTCATACAGAGAAGGCACGAGCATTGATCAGCACGCTTGCTCAAGACGGGTTGGCGATTTCAGACTTATGTTAACTAAAAGTCCAGGTTTTCTCACGATATTTTCCTTCACCAATGTCAGTAATTTCCAAGATAAACTTAGAAAGAACACATGAATTGCAAAAGTCACATTGGTACTTGCCCGGATTTAAAACCATAACTTCGTCCATGAGAGGCCAGGTCTGTCACTGGGCACGAGTCGACACATCTAGAATGTACCTAATTTTGAACACGTGATGCTTGAATTAACCAAAAACTTAGACAGATGTTCAGTTCATCCATTTGTAGTTAGTTACTATATGATTCAAACAGAGCCACGTAATAAAGAAAACACCCAGTGGTAACATCCCCGACTTACGAGTTGTATGTCGTGGGTTCGAACTTCGAACCCGAGCAGGCACTTATGTTGTGTATTTTTTCTCTCAAAAAGCTGAAACAAAACATCGTGAAGAAACTGGCATGACCTAGAACCAAAAGATTCGAAGACATGTGACGTCTACCAACCCGAACTGGGCTCGCGTGGTGGATTATGGCGCCCTCCCCTCACAGAAAGAGGAGACCTGTGTCCTAGCAGTCGGACCATTATAGGCTAATAAAGAAAACGAAAATGTCTACTGTTGACAATTTTGTGCTATCTTTAATTGATATATTTTTGATATATCTCTCGATTTGGTCCTCTTTAAATGAACAGAGAAATTTCGGAATCATTACCCAATAATCACGAAATGGGCAGATGGTCTGAGGGCAACTTGTATGAAGAAGCGAGTTATTGTATTTTCGATCAAGTTAACACCCATTTTTAGAAGGTTTTGTTTTGCATGTAGAAATGTTGCTAAAAAGCTACTGTTAGCTCCTAGTTAATTGCTTGAGCAGTTGCGAACGCGTATCTAAACACTTAAATACTAGCATAAGTAAACTTCTATAATTATTGATTTTTTTGCACATCGATGGAACATATCGATGATCTTCGTATGTTTGTAATCGATACGCTGTACGATTATGGGATACATAGCAACAACAATCGGTTGATGCATTCGTTCCAGATGTGCTTTGTGATCTTTGGATGGACCACCCTATTGAATGCTGTGTGTGTTGCGAGGCAAGAAAAGGTGTAAACATTATAACTTAGGTAGAACTTACTAATCTACAATATTTTACGTTATAATAGGCTAGATGACAATTAGAAAAATACTTCATGAATTTAGTTTTGTAGGATGGTTCTGAGCCGAAAATTAAAACTCAATTTAATTTTGTAAATACTTTTTGTTTTTTTATGCTATTCTCTGTGTACGACGAAACTCGAGCCGCCATGACAGAATACTCCGTTTTGACAATCAAAATTAAATAGCGTTATAAAAAAGAAAAAATATTTTTGAATAATGTTAATATAACGCTGAAATATTAATATTTTGAGAAAAAAAAAAAAAAATATTTATTTTAATTTTTTTTTTATTTTTTTTTTATTTTTTTTTTATTTTTTTTTTTATCCTGAAAACAGTGGTGGAGTGCCCTTACTCCCCTTTTCTGCGGCACTATGTGGGGAGAATGGTCAGGTAGCATATTCCTTGCTATAACATTCTCTGCAGATCCTGCCGCAGTCATTTACTATTATTTTACTTGTTTTGTGTACTACTAACACTAGTGATAAGGTATTTTACTAACAAATTGGACCATATTGTTGTCCGAACTAATAACAATAAATAATAATAATAATAAACACTAGGAACATTACCTAATTACTAATTGGTTTCAAAAACTGTTAACTAGCCTATTATAATATAGGCAGCCATTACACAAAGCCTTTGTTGTATTCCCATTAGGTATTATTATCGCGAACATCGCTGGTTTCGTGCCCGCCCGCTTAAAGATCTGCACATCACCGAGTTTATCATCCACACTGTCACCACACATTATGCTTTTCACACACAAAACTCACAAACACTGATCACAACAACTCTAAATAATGTTTCATCTACTATCTTAATTATTATTGAAAATTCATTGTATATTTTCACCGTAATTTGCGTAACACTGACAAAACAATTTAATAAATTACAAAAGGTCTCTTCTCTGTGACTGCTATTACAGTACGACACAACTTAGATGTAGCATAGATTTGAAAATTATCATTCAATCATTTCAATTTTACGAATGTATTTGGCTATAGGACTTTACAAGTTATTGCGTTTTCGAAAGATCATTTTCACCTAAAGCAGTAATAAAGATTGGTGATTTTGAAAGCGCACTCAGTTCGGATGGTGATCGGTTTTACGAATTTTGCCGAGGCTACATCTAAGTGGTGTCGTCAGGTGTCGTACTGTACATAATTATTCTATCTACACTACTATCGTAGTTCTTATTTTGAAATAAAAATAATTCGGTCAAGTGCGAGTCGGACTCGCACACGAAAAAATTCAAAATTCGTAAATCAAAAGTCATTTATTCAAACTAGGCTGAGAATCAGAACTTTTCAAACGTCAAAATTACATAAGGCAGTCCCCCAAAAACGCCCGCCCTTCACCACTTCCTAATGCTTTAGCTGGAAAGAAGAAGTGGCGCAACAAACTCCCCAGCAGCACAGCTGTCTGTTCAGTTAGAAAAAACTTGATTCTGTACAATAGTATGCAAATAATTTACATTACTCAACACAAAACATTATAGTAAATATATTTGCCATAATGATAGCTAGCACACGCCAAGATACTGGAACAAAAACAACGAAATCTATTCTCAAGCGAAAATAAAAACTAAAAACGTAAACAGAACGAAGGGTTCCGTACCATGTCGTACAAGAATAACACAAAATTTTTTTTTATTTATACTTTCGTAAAAGTAACAACAGAGGTGCTATAAAATACATAAAGATTTGTAAAGGAATTGTCTAATTTTAATGAAAAACTGTCTTTAAATAAAGATGTAGAAGAATATTTCATTTATTTTAAGAGAAAAATATTAGGTTAACTTTATCAGGTAATATGCATTAAACTAACATAGTAGGTATAAACAGGTATGTCGGGTAGGTAAGTAGGTAAACATGTAGGGTAGGTATATAGGTAGGGTAGGGTAGGTAATTAGGTAGGTATGTAGGGAAGTTAGGTTCGCCGTAGATAAGTACTTAATGGTAACCGTGCGCAGCCGGGCCGGGTAAAGCTAGTTACTTATAAATAAAAGGATTTCTCTTGCTACATCAGACTATATTGTACAAAATAAAATGTAAGTAGTAAGCCAAATTTTAATTACATCATTACGTCAATACAGGTATTTATTTACGTTATTTTTGATAGTCAAGTCTAAGGATACTGACCGAGACACAGTGGTCACGTGGGTGACACAAGTCTACGTCATCACATCTGTGTTACCAGTATTGAGTAATAATAACTCCCCCACCACCTTTATTACCTGTGCGAATCCGATAAAACAATGAGGTTTTAATTAACACTTACGTTGGTATTATGTATAAATTGAATTGTTTCGTTTGATTAGACAAACGAAACGACAATTTAAATGCTTTGTATTAATTTTTTTACAAAATGGCAACTTAAAATCTTTCCGTAATTCTTGTTTTGCAATAAAGTGGCAACGGGATACTGACGTAAGCATGTGTCACTCCCGGAATGCCAGACCTTGTTTTCTTAGCCGCTTGACCGTTACAGTGGACACACATTGGCTTCGTACTCCAGCACTACGCCGAGGAAATCGTGAACGAAGATTACAGTGGGCTCGTGAACATTTGCTCTGGGAAGATAACCATTGGTCTGTAGTGCTGTTTACCGATGAGTCCCGATTTGGTTTCCATTCCGATTCGCGAAGAGTACGCGTATGGCAAGTTCCAGGTCGTGAGAGCTGTCTGCAATTCCCTCAGGAAGTCCATCCATACCACGGCGGGACAATTATGGTTTGGGCGGGAATTCGCGAGTTAAGGGAAGAACAGATCTCAGAACAGGTTTGGATCAGAAACACCATGACTGCTGCAAAAATACCGTAACCATGTGCTAGTACCAATAGTCTACCCCCATCGACGACAAATGGGTCAAGAATTCACGCTCATGCACGACAACGCCCGTCCGTACACGGCGCGAGTGGTGACCACCTGGCTGCAGGAGCACGACGTATCAGTCTTAGACTGGCCCGCGCAATCACCAAACCTAAACCCCATAGAGCACGCGTGGGACATGCTCCAAAGAAGGGCTTTGAAGAATTTTCCTGCAAACATTGCGACTGAAGAGCAATTTTTTCGGCATCTTAGCAGGACCTGGGACAATATCATGCAGCAAGACTGTGATAACTTGATTCAAAGCATGAAAAACCGGTACAGGATCGTTGTTAACGTCATGAACGGTTTTACTGACTACTGATTTTTCGCATAATTGCAAAAAACCGAATAAATATCACTTTTTCTTGAAAAACACATTCAGCGTTAGTTTTACATTTTTTTCACTTTTCATATTTATTTAAATAAAAGATTCACACAAACAAAATATTTTTGTTTTATTCTAAAGTCTAGACTGATAAGTCTAGTCTGGTTTTATAAAAATATATACATGTTGTATGGAATTTATAACAAATATTGAGTAAAGTTCATCCGAAATATCCCTAGACTGTGTTGATGTGTAGTTTTGACTTTAAATCAATATTGTCAAAATATTGTATAACAGGTACAGTATGATTGCATGTCAATATTAAAATCCCAGCTTACAGTTGAAGCAAATGTCAAGCGTTCTGATGCCATCATCAGTTGCATTGCGGGTATCTATAAATGTAATCCGAACTCCTTTTAAATCAAGAGCAATGCCTTCACTGTGCCCTTTCCCGCACGATGTTGATGATGACAGCGGAGGCTTATGCATAGGGTTCCGTTTGTCACCCTTCGGGTACGGAACCCTAAAAAATGATTGATGTTGGCATACCTTATCCACGTGCAACTCTAATCAACTTAAAAATGTTTTATCAAAACACACTTCTTTAAGAAAATAATTCATTTAAAAGTAATTTCAGAACATGATGTGTGCAGTTTCATAACTACTTTATCTATGCAAATAACATCGTAATTAAATAAGGCACCCAAATCCAATATACTACCGCCGTGGTACGCACCACAGCAGCCTCCACCACAGATAAAAAAAAAGTTATTTGAAAACATTGTTTTGTTAAAGAAAGCGTGAAAATAAACTAAAATAAAAATTTGGTATGAAGTTGCACGTTAAAATATGCCATTAAAATACTATTTTCGATTTGAACTTTACCATTTAAGAGTGTACATGAAATATTTTTTTCTATTAAAGTACAGTTTAGGCGTCATATTAGGCGCAAATAAATTTATTTCCTTTTTGTCTTAATATCTAATAGACAAGCAGCAGTTTCTCCCGCAGTACCTACTAATAACTTTGTATTGTCTTCCTCCATAAGCTTGCAAAGCAAGATAAATCACACCAATTACAGAAGCACTTAAAAAGGTCCATCTTTAGCATTGTGACACTCGCATACCGTTCCACTTTTGCTGATAATTTCACACAAAACTGTCAGTATAGCTGACCTCTTCATTCTCAGGTTGCGACCTAAGCAGACCATTACCTTAATATTTTCTAAACCATTCCAAAAAGTATGGTAACAAAAGCGGCGTATATTAACCCACTAATGTCGCGTTGGAATGAATCATTATTTTTAGTGGCGTCTCCGCCATATTAGGAGGTCAATTTCTCTCGAACAATAGGAGGTTAGGTTACCTTCGCGCCAAAAACGGACAAAATGTCACCGGCGATCTGGAAAACGAGTCAAGTACGTATTTGTTAGGGAAGTAAATTGTTAAGGAGATGAATTAAGCGGGTTATAAGATTTGACTTGAAAAATTATGCAAGTTATGAAATAAAAGATGACCACGTTAAAATAATTTTATTAATTTAATGTGACCACCGCAAAAGAGATTATAAATATCTGGGCGCGTGCACCCTAAAAGTTGGCAACGTCGTAAATAGCTGTCAAATAATTACCTATATTGATTATTTTGGAAATAATACTGTATGGAAATAAGAAAACTGGCTCACTAGCGAACTAGAATATTGATTATGATATACAATAATTAATATCGTAACACCGAATATTTAGTTTTAGATGTTAAAAAAGCCTTTTTACACCTAAAACGGGTACAAAATCAAATTCATTGTTACAATAGCAATTCATTATTAATATTCTAGTTCGCTAGTTAGCCGTATTTCTTATTTCTATACAGTAATATTGCCAAATTAATAAAAAAGGTAAATTTTTGATAGTTATTTGCAATGTTGCCAACTTTTAGGATAAATGCTTTTAATTATGTGTTTACCGAGGCACCCAATTCTTTTGTTCAATTACATCTTAGTAGCAGAATTTGGCAGTTAGTTATTTTATTTATTAACAATGTTATATACTAATATATATATCTAGTAACTCATTGTAACTGTACACTTTCAAACAGTGAAACACAAAATGAAACTGTGTTTGTCTAACTTGAATATTGCAACGCAACTACTTAAAAAAACAACCAATCCTACTTTTCTTTGCTCTTTCCAAACTGTATCACTCCACAACCACATCATAACCCTTCAAAACCAAGTCCAGCACTTGACCCCTCACCTGCAGTTGACAGGCGAACAAAACGCTGCGTCCGCGCCGCAGGCCGCCCCACCCCGCGCTGAGAAAGCCGTGTCCTTTGCGCGCGCATTGACGGATAGCTCACATTATTACGTCGGTGCCATCAGCGGGTAATGAGCGTACAGAGTAGTTTAAAGTACAGAGAGTACGAAGAATGATATGGTTTTGTGCTAATTAGGTTCTACGAGTATACATTATTTAGTTGAAAGCGCCTTTGATAAATGTGTTAAGCACAGGACCTGTCAATGTGGGGACGCTTGGGAAGATCTGTATGCAGTAGTGGACGTCTATCTGCTGAAATTATGATGATGAACCGCCTTATTAGAACCTCCGCCATTGACGATACTATCAACCTTCCTGATTTGCATAACTTTTCACCTCGGTCTAAAAGCAAATTGCATGAACGCTTTTTAAAAACGAAATCAATTAAGAGGGTTTACGTCGTACGGCATTTCATCCAAACTTTCAAGCCCTTATTTTTTTAAATTTTAATTACAAAAGTCTAAAAACTTAGTTAAGAACATTTTCAAAATGTCTTATTTAAAAGCAGATAACTGGAAATCTCTGTTTCTATGGAAAATAAAAAATCGGTGTAATTTGGCTGTAACACTATTTTTCGAAAATGTTCTAAGTTTTTAGACTTTTGTATCCTACATATTTATGCGTATGAAGTTTAATCAAAATCGGTTCAGTCATTTCGAAAAATAAGGGCTTGAAAGATTGTATGAAAAGCAGTACGACGAAAACCCTCTTAATCCAATCATAAAGATCATATTATTATTCAGATTGTTGAGCTTTCACAGCAAACCAGGTAAACTAGTACCGAAACATATTTAATAATAGCTGTATAACCCACTATGATAGTTCTGCTTTTCCCATTAAATCAAATAACCGTGAAGAAACCAAAAGATACAAACATGTTGGACGTTATACCTAAATTGTAGTGATTTTTTAATTCTCCACGCTCCAAAGCAAGGAAATTACTATTGATCGTTGCTTTTTTAATAATTATAGCAGGAAGAAGTGATATCCTGTTCAAATAAAAAGGATTTATTTATTTCTAGAGTAATTAGACGATTCTTTGGTTTTAAAAGATTTTTACGATTCTTTTCCGCTACGAATTTTGAAATAGCGTGCGTTCTTACACCGGGAAATTAAAGTCACAGTTTTATGTACAGAATTGATATCTGTACCTAATACAGAATTATGCTGGGAAAGAGAGATATGAGTTTTTGTCTTTCACTAAGGCTTTGAGTCATTTAAGCACATGAGGCGTTCGTCGATAAATCTTTTCGCTACGTATGTATATATTTTTTTATTCTGCCGAAGCTTTCGACTTCAAAATTGCTAACGTCATCATATGACACTCTTAGATACCCGTCACCTCTGTTTTCCAAGCCTACTCTACACATTTGTCGGTCACATCGCTTATCGGAAAAACGTCTTGCGGCCTGTTATCTTTTATAGTTTGGCCAAATTGTCGAGCGTTATTTATTAAAATGACGCTTGCGACCCGGCCGCTGAAATATGCGATGTCTTAGCGACAGGTCGTCTCGTGGCGAGGGCAGGGCTTGTATAGTTGACAAATTGAGATGCCTTTACATACTCGTGATTAAAGGTGGATAGATAAAGGGTTATACCCAGGGAATGGTAATTGTTTATCTTGTAAAAAATGAATAAAAGAAGAATAAAAATTCGTTTATTTGCGGTAAACATGACGCAAAGAAAGAACAAAAACATGAAATAACAATTTGGGGTAAGTATGGAGGATTCATTCATTCTTGAATGAATGAATGAATGATATAAAAGCAATTTTAAGTTTTTTGTTGTTGATAGTGATAACTACTTACTGGGTTTTAACTTGGAGGGAATCTCGTGATAAGGGAACAACTAGAATTTTGAAAATATGTATGTATGTGTATGTAGTTTATAACCTATTTATGTACTTTTGTACCTATTTTAGTTATAATGCGTTATGATACATTTTTGTTTTTTTTTTGTCTTTGTTCCTCTCAAACCGAGCACCTGCCATCAAATCTGTTCACCACCCTTGGTTGACTGGTAGAGAATGTCTAAGGCATTAAGTCTGCCTTTATGCCTACCTTTTTTAAGTGTCAAAAGTTTAAATAAATTTTGCGAAATTAATGTTTATTAAAATATTATATTGACGAAAAGGCAAGCTTGCTCAGTTCTGTAAAACAAAAGTTTTACAAACGTCATGTTTTAATTTTGATAGCGTTTAGCAACGAAAATATGTCTCTTAAAATTACTGAGGTAACGAAAGACAAGGCAACAAATCAAGTCGGTCGTGCCCCGAGTCTTGGGGACGATCCTTCAACAATTACTTAAAGGTCGTGACCAAAATATACTCATAAATTGTTATCGAAACGAGGGCGAAGCATGCCGATGACAATTATCCGCTATTACGCGTCCATCGACGAAGCACTCCGCGAACTTAATCCTGCAACTAATGTCTTAATTCAACCGCCATCTTTGAATCCTCACAGCTTGAATTTAGAACGTATTTTTCTAACCTTCGACTTTGATGCCCGCATAAATAAGTTTGCTGAACAATTTATGAACATTCGCTATATTCTATCTTATTTTAAACTATATCTTCGTATAGATGACGCTTTACGGGTCAAAATTGTGTGTTAAACTGTTTTGTGGCGCGTACAAATAAATTGGTAATAAGAAAATAATTTGGTGGCCCATCAGTTGCAGTTTCCCGCGTAAAAAGCTTCTAAACGATTGCAAATTGTTGTTAGTATTGGAATCGGTTCTGACTTAATGGGAGCATTTAGTTCGACAAGCTAGTACTGAAGTAAACTACAAAATCATAATTATGAACGTTTGGGAACAAAGGCAAATCGTATCAGGTGCAATAATTCAATCAAAAGTAAGTACTATCAAACTTATTTTATGAGATGGACTGAAAATAAACTTTCTTTTATTAGTACTTAGATACTCCTCACACATATTTTTTTTTCCTGGGGGCCAAGTCTACTAATTCACAAACGTCTGTCTGTAAAAAAAAAAAATCACAATGGAGAGACCATTGCGACGTTTGTAAATTAGTAAACTTGGCCCCCAGACTGTGTGTCTTTCAATACAGAATCAACATGGGAACGATCCAAATTCGATGGGGCCTAACCAATGGCCTAACGCTAAACCAATACTAGTGACAGTTTATAACAGCAATTAATTATGTCGATGTTTAATCAGCGTAGATTTCCTAAATAAACAGTTTCTTCATTAATCGATTCGTGGGAAAACCAAATACATTAACAATTCCAGTATTAAAATAAATAGATCAAATTAAAAAATTTTACAACACGCGAACGCGTTTAATAATTTAAATAACGAGTAATGCGCACGTTTCGAACATTTCGAATGCCACAAATTCAATGTGGCGTCAGTTACTTTTTTTTAGGCAAAGGATTCCTGTCATTATGCCCATATATTATCTTCACGGGGCGCTCGAGTTGAGATAAAATTGTTGGTAACAAATGTTTCACGTTGTGTTTGATAAATTCCACATGATTTTATTTTAGTTTTATTGGAGTATGACACCGTTAATTAAGCAACATATTTTAAGGTAATTTAAGGGTCGTTAAAAAGAAAACGATGTTCTCTCGTGTTTTATGTTGGGTGTTACACAGTTATGACACAATTTTATTTGTAAATAGTTTCGTTTATAATTTTATGTTTGTTTAAGTAATGAGTGGAATGAACTTGTTTTTAAGAAAATTATGAACTCACACCGATGGCGACCAGATATATTTACTGATTTTCAAGGTTCAGGACAGGCCGTACTGAAAATCATTGAGATGTACCAACTGAAGATAGACCTACCTACCTAACCTACCTAATCAGCCTATTAATGTTCCCACTGCTGGGACAGAGGCCTCCTCTCTGTGAGAAGGACTGGGCCGTAATCTACCACGCGGGCCCAGTGCGGGTTGGTAGATGTCACATGTCTTCGAATTTTTGGTTCTAAGACATGCCGGTTTCCTCACGATGTTTTCCGTCACCGTTTTGAGAGCTGTGGTGATGATATTATTTACACAAAGTAAAGCGCCTGCATGGGTTTGAACCAACGACCTGCTCGTAAGTCGGGGCCGTTACCACTGGGCCACCACTTCTCTCTGAAAATATACAAATCTTTAAATAAATCCATTGAATATCATTGTCTCAGGTTGTGATATAAGTCAAAGTTCACATCTTATGATCTATGAACGCCCTAGGGCACACAGAATCTAAGTGAGACCATCTTTGTACCTTTTAAATATGCATGGTTAGATTGTTAGCAAATATAATTAGGCTTACAAAATGACACAATTGAAGACAAAGACAGAGGGAAATAGTGTGATGTCTATTTTGTTGTAGATTTCTAAAATAGCATTTTTCATTTCAAGCAAAAACAATTAAGATTTTAAGAAAATACGAGTGTTTAAAAAAATATATATCAATGTCGCCCATGCGCATGTGACCGCCCGTAATTTTCTGAATATTCATGAAAAAATATCGAAAATAAACTTCAAAAGGGGGGGTCTATCTATAACATTTTTCACTAGTTTTTTTTTAATAAATACACAATTTTTTACCGAAAAAATGACTTCGATTTCGTTTTTTTTTTCGTAGTCGATAATTTTTTGTTAAAATTTTAATTAACCTGTTAAAATAACTCATAAGCTTTTGGAAATAATAAACAGAATCCAAATCGACCCATAAACTTCGGAGATGTGTCAAAAAACAGAAAGCAAATCTTTAAAAAATTAAAAATTGTATAACATGAAAAATGTTATAGATAGACCCCCCTTTTGAAGTTTATTTTCGAAATTTTTTCATGAATATTCAGAAAATTACGGGCGGTCACATGCGCATGGGCAACATTGTATAATTAGGAAACAAGCAAAAGTAACCCTATACTGCCTAGACTTTTTCCATCTTTGTTTTTACCCACCAAAGCTTTAGTGGGTAAATGCGACGATGCAACGATGGAAATATCCTTGTACATACAATCTTTGGCGGTGCTCGAATAAAGTTGACAGGTCGTTGTTGATGAACATTTGCAAATACATTGTGCAGTTGATTAGTAAAATGTACTGAAAAAAAAAGGTAGCAGCGTTAGTTCAGATTTTGCCCACGCGCCAAAAGAACTTCAAACAGTCTCGTATAATTTTTTTTTCGAAAGCGTGCTTTGCTAGGTCCATACAGCCTAGTCGGTTATTTGTCGCAACAACATAGGGACAAGCTGTCGCGTAACTCAAAGTTCATATCTGGTGATCTGTGAACGCAGAGTGCCCCGCGGTGACGTCCTTAACGGGACAAAATTATTGTTATTGCCACCAAACTAATGTAATTATTTTAACCTATGGAATATGGGTGCGCTGGAGGTGATTTTGTTTCGAATAATATGTATTTTTTGTTTTATATTTTTTATTCAAATTTTCAAGAAATAATTTCATCGATTTGGGTCTGCAGAAAGTCCAAAGGTTTAACTATAAGGCAACTTATGTTCCAGTTTATAAGTTCTAACATTCTGATTAAGATTATATCGCTCAAAGTTTTTTGCAAAGTGACTGGAAAATTAAAATATCCATAGAAATGTTTCCATTTGCGTACAATAAAGCATACAGTTTTCCTTCCACAAGTCAGCATCAAAGCTGTCACAACAATATGACTTTTTCACAAGACCATCAACTGCTACCTACATCACTAAACCCAATTTCAATTTCATACGAAAGCTCCCGAAAAATCGACGTCACGTCCCCACACTAGTTACACCTTGCACCCAACCCGTGCGCTGCCGCGTATAATTTATGCCACCGTGCGCCCGCAGTGCCCCGCGACCCGCCCGGCCCCACGGCCCACTGGGGCTCAGTGGGACACTTGTTACGCCGATTTATGGGGATGGGACGCTCTGCATTTTATTGTTTCTACTCCGGTAATGTCCGCTTTACGAACAACTTTTATTATTTATTAATTGATTCAAAATGTCTCTTGTCGATTGAATAAAATTTTGTTTATGTCCCGCTTTTGGGACGACATTTTTGTGTGGTTAGTTTATTTATCAGATACAGCTTAATAGATTTGAGAAATGGGGATAGATGCGGTGAGATATTTTCTTGATATGAGAAAAATATTGTCATGCTTTTGGAATAAGGTGCTTACTTTCTAAATAAGATGAAGAGTCTGTGGTTTGCCTTTTGTAGCTGATAATGATCTCGTGTCATTCGTGGAATGTTATCAACTAATTATGTGCATGCGTCAGATTACTAATTTAAAGCAATAAAAACTTAGTGGAAACATCGCAATTCTTATGAGAAATGATCTTTTATTATATTAACGTTTTCAGTCTTCTTTCACTGCAGTAACTTACTAACATTTAAGGCCATCTAAAGGCCAATTCCCTTAATTAATAACATCAAAATCTAGACGCAATCTCATCTCAGCCACATTCAGTATCAAAAATGTTCGTAAATTAGAGGTATTTTTGAAAGATTGAGACCGAGATTTAAATGCAAATGTTCATAAAAATACATGAATGCCCTCTGTTATTATTTTCTTTCTGATTTTATCCATTTTAGTAATTTAAAAAAACATTCATCATTCGCAGTTTTTTACACACTAACTAAAGCATGCTTTCCTCAAAACCCAGTCAGTGACTCAAACACGAATTCAAATCTTTTCCTCAATCCTTCATTCACGATTCCACCTGGACATGAGATAGTGATTTTTCCGCGAACCGCTGACAACGAAATCACTGGCTCCATCTAGCTGGGAGCGCGGTAAACATGAATGCGGTACATCTCACCACAAGATTGCTTCTATTTACTCTCGTTTAGGGCTAATCCGTGATTGCACGCCGGTTGCGCCGATGAGAGGTTGCAGCGGCGGGTTAAAAATAGGGCTCACCCTAATTGATGACCCTTCACCTCTAGCGAAGATGTGTGGTTACTGGATGTGGTCGAATCTGTTGGAGAAGGGCGGGCGTTTTGGAGGACTGTCTTATGTAATATTCGAAAAGTGCTAATTCTCAGCCTAAGTATATAAGTACATATAAGTTCAATACGCTTTGCTTAAACTTAAAAGAATGCTAATCTGCTGCTAGTGCTAATGTCAGCGTAATGAAGACTGAAACCCAGAGAATGCCGTTAATTAGTTTTAGTTTAGTCCAGGAGAAACTGGTGCTCATCTTCTCTGATTCTTACATAGCCTTACGTCGGTTTTCACGACACCTATATGAAAAAGGTTATCAGGTGGTTATCACTTCCAGTGCTACTAAGTCTCTGTGCTCCCGTCGTGCTCCAGATGTGAGCTCGTGTGAGTAATGTTATGTTCGTGATCTATCTACCTATGTATACATATGCGAAACAATTCACTTGATGCATGCTAAGTTCATCTCTGATATTTTAGATAATTTCGAAAAGACGCGTTTATCTGTATATGATCATGGGCATTTTTTCGTCTTCATAAAATACCACGTACATCCCAACATTCGGTTTAGAATGCGAGATTAATCCTATTTTTTTATGGGGTCCAGAACTCCGGACGCTATCAGTAATAAAGATATTACTTTCAAGACAAGTATTGTCATTACCATTGACAGTGTGGTGGTTGGAATGAAGATTGTGATCTAAATATTTTAATAGTTTTGCTCAGTAATATTAATGTCATTAGTGTTTGGCCCCCGAATACTAGAATTTGGAACTAAGATGCTTAGACTGTCAGTCTTCTCGAATATCGATATTGATCTAATTTATAAATCAGATCAATATCGATATTCGATATTCTGGAATCAAAATTATCTAATAACAGCAACATTTACAAGTATCACATTGATTAATTCCCGTTTCTTACAGTTTTTACATAACTTGATGTAATTCAGTTTATCTCTTAATCGATAAACATTTGTGTCTCACACGCGCTCACTCACAGCACTAAAATAACTCAACTCTAAATTAAATGCAAAAAACAATTTATATCGATGAGCACTCTCTATCTATCGATAAACCATCTGAACGAGAAAGGCAGACGTGAGATATGTCGTGTGGACCAAAGTTAATTACAAACACCAGGGCGACAGCGGAAATGTTATACAGAGTGAAAATATTAACATGTAATAAACAACTGCGCGCGCGCACATAAGTCCAATGGAACATCTCATTTATTCAAAGAGCACTGATTAAATAAACTCCAAACGAATACTCATTAACATCGTGATCACACGATAAACTAAATCGTACCCATTAAAACATACTGCCCTATACGCATTAGTCGAGTCGAAAAAATCGATACCAAACAACCCGATTCGTCACGCCGTGTGATCGATTATACGTCTACTCCAATTAATCGTTGCTCGATTATGGCTGTATAATTATATAATAATAAATCGCTTTGCATTATAAAGTTATTGATCTAATAAACGCGGCCCGTCTTAGGTTTCGAGGTGTTATTATTGGGGGTAATGTCTTCATTGCCTTTCATGCAAACCGACGCGTGATTGATGGCTGCCATATCGATATAATATCGATAAATTCGACTACGATATTAATATATTCAAATAATAAAACTTTGATGAGTAATTCGAACTGTTGTTAAGTTTATAGTGCGCCATACCAAAAACGTAATATGCAAACATGTTTATGATTCGCGATAAAACGTTGCGTACAACGCTCGTCCGTCAGGTATATCGATATGTAAAGTGACGTGCCTAGTGCCCATGCGCCGCTAACAAACCCAGCGCTAATAATAAACTGTGTAATGACTATGATTAACGCAAGTTTAGCTTTACATTAGCTCGTGCGGTGGACGTTAAGAAGTAACGCCTTTGGAACACATTTTAAAATCTTAAAGTCGGACGTCTCAGACGACGAAATTCACACGGTCGGGCAGTTTTATCGATGGTTTCAATCGATAACTTTCACAATCGATTTTCATTACACTTTATAACTATAAAAATGTTATAGTTCACTGCGATGTAATACAATCGGCTCTTATTTAAACAGACTTTTCTTGTTAGAAACGAGTGTGAACAATTTATCAATGACCTTTGATCGCAATCCGATATCAGCCGATTTATCTGATAGCAAATGGCCGATCGAACAAATTAAAATCATTAACAAAGCAATCCAATCCGTTGCGTTACCATTCACTATAAAGGCTAATAATTAAATATTTATTCGGTTCTATTAGGAGCGATAGAACTGTTACACTGAATCGATTCGTCACTGTGGAAATGCTCAAATTGCCGGCTATAAAAATATATAAAACGCCGTGAAATACATTTGACAGACGAGCGAGAATAAAATCTATATTTGCTCTATCCATTACTATATACATTACTTCATGATAAGTCTTTTTGTTTGTACATACATTTTGCATTGCGAATTAGCATAACATTGCGTTTTGAATTACCGTTGAGATTTCGCAACAAGTTTTTAATTCTAAATCGAAACGCATTAGAAACGGCTGTTACTTCAGTCAATAACACCTTCATGTAATATATGTGAACCCAGTAGGTGTTTCAATTACATTTAAACGATTCTCTGAGCTTAACAGCTGCTGAGTACATAATTTAAAATCCTCATTAGAATCGAAATAGTTTTTAATAAATCCAGCATATTCATTCGAAATTAAAATATTCACATTTGGGCGGCGGTGCCGCGTGTAAATGCTAGTTAATTATAATAGACGATTTATCGATATAATTGAAAGCATTTATCTATACTCACACATCGGTATCGGTCCGTGTTCCCGTAAACCGTGATAAAAATCGATATATAATCGATATATCGATGGAATTTATTCGTCACGCGATCGTGATCGTCTGAGATTACTTAAATGCAACCTTTTGGCCACACGCTTTCTATACAAATAGCTTGAACAGCGTATCAATTACCAAACACACGGGGTTTTAACGTTCTGTAAATTGGACTAGAGTGATTTGTTGTTTGTTTCGAACTTACACACATTTGTTTTATTGCCATGGTTTACTTTTGATAGAAAACCGATTTAATCTGAGCTTTTGAACGTTGTTTACAGTCAAATGATTAAACGTCAGATTTAAGCGCTAATCTAGAGTTTCGTCATAAAATTAAATGCTACCATTTCCATGACCAGTTAGAGCAGTTGAGGGCAGTCATGGTGGCCCTGGCATTGGTCGTGGGTTCAAACCCAAGCAGGTGATTTACTTTGTGTAAATAATTTCATCACCACATGTTCTCAAAACGGTGAAGGATAACATCGTGAAGAAACCGGCATGTCTCGTGCACCAAAAATTCGAAGACATGTGACATCTACCAACCCGCACAGGGCCCGCGCGGTAGATTACAGCCCACTCCCTCTCACAGAGAGGAGGCCTGTGTCCCAGCAGTGGGAACATTATAGGCTGATTATGATTTCCATGACCGTGATATTTGTTTCTTCCCTAAGTGTTGAAAGGACTATTACAACTTCTTTAAGAGGACCAAATCCTAGCCATGGTGAAAAATAAGAGAGGATAGTTCAAATTCAAGTAAATTGGAATTTCCGATCACATTAACAGTTTAACAGAATGACGCTAATTCCGATACATTTGGTTCCAAAAGTGTTGGTTTCACACTAAAACTCACGCAGTTCACACCACAGCCAGTAAGTACTGGCGGTTGTATTAACTGCGTTTAGCAATACCGTGTTTAAGATCAGCTTGGTCAATATTGTTCACCTGGAGGCTATAAATATCACTATGTTTACGTTTGTTTTCCATTACGAGTTGAGTTACATGAGTGATGATATCTAGCTCTCTGATTGTCGGTGATTTCACTCATTGTTGCTCTGTCAAGATAGCTCTGCTGTGTTTTATTTTGACTGGAAGATTGTTGAAATCTATATACAACATGTAAAAAAAAACCCTGTTCGGTCCGTGATGGTGTTGTTAGGTTAGGTTTGTTTTGTGGCAGAAATATGATAACGGCATACAAACCTGCCCAAAGAGTACCTACGGAGGTACTGATATCTTCATATAATACCTACCTACCACATCTTCAATTAGTGCAGTTAACGATCGCCTCCTAACGCGTGATATCCGACGGATAGACACATCCGTCCTCACACAAATTAACTGAGATACGGTTTTTATTCAGATTACGATTATTAATGTTTTTTGGGAAGATACGCAGGATTTTTGATGTTTGGGTTTTAATTTAGATATTAAATAATTATTATTTTTCTGCTTGCTCTTTTAGTAGTTATTGCTGCTAAATATGAGATTCAAAGTTTGATTTCTATATCCACCAGTGTTACTTGATGTTTCTTTTGTTATCGTCCAGTCCAGACCAAGTAACGGTTTTTACATGATATTATGCTACAGGGGAGGGATTTCTTTTATAAAATTATCGTAATTTGGATTTATTAAGCGTCTACGTCTGACTGTGCGTTTGTGCGCGAAAAATCACAACAAAACATGTTGAAATCTCTAGTTCCTGCCAAATATTGTATGGAACATTGACCGAAAATAGAGATTTCAATATATTTTGTTGTGAATATTTCGCCAGTGCTAACTCACAGTAGAATAATAACGACCGACATTTTATTTCAGTACTAATCCTCTTGTGGAATCAACATAAGCAATGAGTTAAAAAAGTTGTCAAAACAGCTAAAATCCATCCAGTAACCGGTCTCAAGAAATATTTAGTGCTTATTGTTGGATTACAACTTCGATAAACATCTCACATGCTATTCGCTCGACCACCAACATAGACCATCAGGAAACAAGCAACTTTTAATACTTAGCAGGCAAATTGTTGTTTTTCACTACGACTCGACAAACGGAAACTTTACCGCATTGAATCGTCGTCGTCAGTACCCGTTATTTAGTGATTATTACGACATTTTTACACGTTTGTGAAGCTCACAAAAACATTCACAATATTATACAAAATCCACAACAACCTTCAATGTATCGATGCATCAATTAAGTCAGTCCGTCCGATACGAGACTGTGAACCGTCACGATTATTATTTTTAGTCATAAAAAGCCTGCAGTGAGACACGACAATTATTTTTTTTAAAGAAACTCTCATATCTTAAATAAGTAATTGAACGATGCTAAATGTCAACTGTGACCAATTAAAAATATTACATAATGCCGTATGATAAGTGTCCGCGTTACGGGACGCCTACGACTCGACGATGACTACCAATAATATAAATCGCCACAATCGACACACGAACGACAATATCAATTAAAAAAATTATCACCAATTACCTCGCGGCGGGTCGTCAAACATTGTGTGTCCGAATTTAAATACTAATCGACCTTTAATTTAAACGGGGAATCGATTAAATTGTACCGATTCTCGACGCCCGCTTATTTCGAGTGTATGTCTTAATTGCAACATCTTAGGAGAGGATCTTTTGGAGCCGTTTATCGGTAAGAGTTGGCCGCTTAATTAGTACGTATCCCCTGCGCATGCGTCGATGCAATCGTCGTCTCACCTCTCTATTCCTTATTCGAAACCGCGGCCTAGGAAGCGTCGTCCCTTACGCACGCGTGCTCACAGTACCGGGGTGAGCAGGACGGCGATACATTTGTGTGTACTGAGATTGTGATCGTGTCGGGCGCCGGCACCCAGCGTTCCTAATGCGTGTTTTAAATGTTTACTAATGAACACGATTATTTAAAGTGACATTTTCGGATTTCCCTCTCGGCCATTACATATACTTGGTATAAAGTCGGGCCGCGCTTTATGCGCCGTATTAAAATACAACAATTTTATACATTTTGTCTATGGCGTGGCGTCGGGTGACATTCCGATGCTATTTGAAGGCAATATAGATTGGTGACGGGCGTCCACTCGAACTTTGACATCGTCATATATTTTGGACTTTTATATCGACAGAAACATAAATTATACGACATTTGGGTGATATTGAATGAAATGACTGGGCATTAATGGTCCATGGATGAGCAAATGGCTTGTAGAACAGATGATCATCGAAAGTTTGAGCTTTAACAGTCGTTAATCTTAAGCTTTTGATTAGATTGATTTGGTCTTTTCCTCTATGAGGTTAATCGATATTAAATGATCCATATTACATAGAATATGTAGATTTGAGCCTTTGAATAAAGTGGAGAAGAATTAAAAACCTTGTGTTTTTTATTCATCTCCACTTTATTCCTGTAAGATTTGATAACTCAGATAACTGCTGATACATAATCGATATTTAGATAACTTGCCACATGCTGTGTACAGTTTCGCCAAACGAAGTAATAAACCTCAAACTAAAACATAATGTTATGCAAATGTAATGTGGGCGTAGTCTCTAATTGAGCACTAAAGCGGGCGGTGCCGCGGCGCACGCTAGTCTCAAATTATAATTTATATAACCGCCTACCTCTTAACTTATAAAACTGACAATTCGTTATCTGGACATGTTTGATTGTCCACAATGTTATAAAATCATAAAATAAACTGTTTTTGCTGATTTGTACGATGCGATGGACAAAGGCGGACTCATCAACCAATAAAAAATGGGCTAGTTCTGGTTTTGCGTAGGGGTAAAACATGTTCAGAGGTGTTGAACATGTTTTAATGCGTTAACATTAATCATATTGTAATATTATGATAGATTTTTCACAGCTGGAAACTGTGACTGAATGGCTTTATACCATTTGTAGATATTGATCAAACAATAAACAGAAAATACAACCAAACTTTAGCGAAAACTCAGTCATTATTTTTTTTCCATAATCTTTTCATTCGGTAGCTTGTAAACAAACCATTTTCAGTTATAATCACATGGAAACAACACATATTGTTACCGCAAAAATCAAGGAACACAGCACTTGAGCTTTCAACGAAACTTCTATCTATTATAAAACACATGGCCTCCCGCGGTGCCAGCCAATAATTCACATGTCGAAACCTTAACAAGTCTCATAGAAAACATATTAATATAAACCACACGTCATTTACGAACCCGTGAAATATAAACAATAGATTATACAGCCTCTTAATCAAGAACTAATTTAAAAAAAACAAAAACAACGAAAAATTGAGGTCACATTAATATGTGATATATTAAGCATAGATTTTGATAAAATATAGTTGTGTTAATAGTCATATTTGCATATGATCAACAATTAGGAGACCTCCCACCGGTTTACGGTTGAAAAGTACGGTTTTACGGTAATTCGTATGTATATGGACGATTTAGTCGCGTGTCTAACGCGTTGTCTTAATGATATAGCTGACTATATGTATATTAAATGATGCGTATACTGATTGTGTATATATTAAATGATATATCGTTATGAGGTTTTTAGTTTTAATGGTGGATTTTGAGTGAGTTATGGTAGTGTTGCCGTGTTTAATTCTGTGTTTTGTTTTGGTTATAATTATAGTTAGATAATATTATGCGATGAGAGCATTGGTAGCGGCCGCGACTTACTACTTGTAGATCGTAGGTTCTAACCCAGACAAGCGCTTCACTTTGTGTTAATAATTTCATCACCACTTCTCTCAAAATAGTGAAGGAAAACATCGAGCGGAAACCGGCATGTCCTATAACCAAAAATTCGCACTGGGCCCGCGTGGTAGATTACGGCCCACTCCCTCTCACAAAGAGGAGGCCTGTGTCCCAGCAGTGGGAACATTAATAGGCTGATTATTAATTATTATTATGTTAACATTATGTGATCATTTTAGACCTAGGAATAAGTGGCTTAGTTAACAACAAGCCGTGTGCCCAATGGGATTTCTCATCGGAAAAATGACGAACATTCACAAAAACTATTATCTCCTTTTGCACGACTCTTAATGCGAAGCATTAGAAAGTGCTCTACGATCGAAAAAAATTTTTTGCCCCATTTCTGTAACTGTTTTTATTGTTACACTCCTGCTAGTACACAGAACCTACTTAATTTATAAATCATTATATAGATGATTAAATGGAGATTAATACTGTACTTTTTAACAATTGATTTAATGCAGCAGAAATGGAAAAAGCATCAAAATTGTTGAAAAAAAATTCCTGTCCGTCAATTTATGAACCCTGAAAACATTGTAGCTTGCGATAAAATCAATTAATTGAGTCAATTATTTTTTTATACATTTGTTTCAGCCGTAGAAGGAACCCTATTGAAAATGGCTCTTTTATTCAAAGTAGTTTAATTATAATTAATAAAATACCAACTAAAATATAATATCTTTATCTAAATATTTCTAACCTTCGACTTGATGTTGCCTAGCAACCGCCAAGTAAATATCTTTGTCAGTCTTTGACATTACGACTTCATGAAAAGTTATAAATTGTTCATTTTTGTTAGAAACTATGTTTTGAAATGGTTTTGAAATTCTTTTTCGTTTATGAATAAGTGTTATGTATGAGGCGTGCACTTTTGGATTTTCCAAACTATTTAATACTCTTGAGGGATGATTTTTAAGGAAAGAAAAGAAAGAAAACTATTTTATTTGGACACGCACAGGAAATTCAAACGAAGGAATTTTCCTTAGTAATCATATTCGCTTATACAAGGAACTCTTGTACTATTTGTCATGCTTCTAGACCCAGCTGTTTAGGTTGTGCGCTGTCTGTCAGTGAATGTTTTTTTTTTCTTTTTTGCCCGCTCTTGGCCTGCATCTCACCTGATGGTAAGTGATGATCAGGCCGAAGGTGGAAGCGAGCCTCACCCGGAATCCTCAACCACAGAGGAACTGGCTATCTTATCTCTAACTGCCGAAACACAACAATGCTGTTATGACAACAGACTTAGATAATAAAATGAATGAAAATTATAATTAAATAATTAATGATATTTTTTTATTTTTTTTTGTAATTGCGGGAAGCACAGAACCGGTTGAAGTGGCGGTGCTTGGGGAACGCATACATTCAGCAGTGGACGTCTTTTGGCTAAAACGATGATGATGAAATGATTTAGTAGATGTTGGTTTGTAATCTTCATTTGCCAAGATAAGGTTAGCTAATTTTAATAAACTATGAAATAGGGTGGGTCATTATTCAATTAGAATCAGTGTTTTCCACGAAGCGACTGACATATTCATTGAAACACTAAAATGATGTCTATTGTGCAAATTTGCAATGTCTATCTAAATAATTTCTAAATGTGTACTTCAAATGAACTAAAACAATGGTAGGGTATCTCTTTTTTGACTTTTAGTAGTACATAGATAGTAAACTATCTACTAATAAAAGTCAAAACAGAGATGATATCATAAGTTTATTAGCTTGTATATTATTATAATGTACAGTTCAATACTAACATAAGTGATCTACAACAGTCGTTATAATGATTGTTTCGCCTTGACACGGCTGATATCGACCTGAAGGGAACGCGCGTCGAAAAGACATCAACGCGCTCGCGTGCTGATGGAACTTTGTAATGATGATTTAAATAATGAAGTTATCAATTGTGAATTTTAAAAATGATTTAAAAATGTGTTTTTTTTTCTACTTTGAAATAGAACCTTTCTTTTTGCTATTTGTTTTACAAAAAACTAATGGAGACCAAAACATTCCTTAAAGTAGGTAGAATTTTAGGTACGTATTTTAATTAATAATTGTATGCGTAATTTTAAAATTATTATGGACAGTGGGACAAACTAAAAAGTACGAACAATACGTCTACGTACAAAAGACATCAACGCGTTCAGATTGAAAAGTTGCAATACGACAAAACGGTTTGGGATCACTGTTGACATAAAGGTACCTAGTTATAACATGCAACCACACTTATTCCATAAAAAAAGGATTAAATTAAGCTTTAAAAAAATATAATAAGTTTAATTAAGTTTTTCAAAGTTAATAATAATACATCCAAGCATAGAAAAGACATCAAAGCCCCCAAAGAACTTAAAATATCCTTTAAGAGGGTTTATTCTGAAAGTTGGCAACGTCGCAAAAAGATGTCAAATATTTCACTGTTTTGATTAATTTGATAATATTTCTGTATGGAAATAAAAAATGTGGCTAACTAGCGAACTAGAATATTGATTATGAAATGCAATAATTAATATCGTAACACCTAATAGTTAGTTTTAGATGTAAAAAAAGTATTTGGAAACTTTCCAAATGCCTTTTTTTCACCTAAAACGGGTACAACATCAAATTCAATGTTATAATTGCAATTCATTATTAATATTCTAGTCAATTGGTTAGCCACATTTCTTATTTCCATACAGTATTATTTCCAAATTAATCGAAACAGGTAAATATTTGACAGCTATTTACGACGTTGCCAACTTTTAGGATGCACCCTCTTAAACAGTGTTTTTCCTATTACATACATAATCAGCCTGTTAATGTTCCCACTGCTGGGAAACAGGCCTCCTCTCTGTGACAGGAAGTGGGCCTAATCCACCAGGCGGACCCAGTGCGGGTTGGTAGATGTCACATGTCTTCGATTTTTTTTGAGACATTCCGGTTTCCTCACGATGTTTTCCTTCACCGTTTTGATAGCAGTGGTGATGAAATTATTCACACAAAGTAAAGCGCCTGCCTGGGTTCGAACTCACGAGCTACAACTCGTAAGTCAATATTTTTTCCTATTTACCGACGTAATACTAACTCATTTATACCACATAGCACTCTAATACTCTCATATTTTATCTCCGTTCGTGTTTACATGTTCCTGTACTACCAGTGCGTTAGGTAATTGGTATTATATTCGCCCTGCTCATAACATATTAACATTCAATGGCGCTCTAGATCACTATCGGGCTCCAGCGATGTTACACAAGCTATTAAGGCTGTTAGCCTATTAAATAACCACCATAGGTAACTGAAATTGCTTGTTATATGCAGGCTACGTTCGATAGTTAGTACATATTACTAACTGTAACTATAGACCTTTTTTTTGTGCGAAAATCTTCTGGGATGGGTAAATGTAGCTACCTCAAGTTTCTGCATCATCATCATCAGCCTATTAATGTTCCCACTGCTGGGACACAGGCCTCCTCTCTGTGAGAGGAAGTGGGCTGTAATCTACCACGCGGGCCCAGTGCGGGTTGGTAGATGTCACATGTCTTCGAATTTTTTGGTTCTAAGACATGCCGGTTTCCTCACGATGTTTTCCTTCACCGTTTTGAGAGCAATGGTGATGATATTATTTACACAAAGTAAAGCTTACACAAAGAAAGTTTCTGCATGGCTATAGTCAATTCTCATGTCAACTGATTTCATTGGCTTTTGTTAATAACACCGACCAATCCCACCTTAGTGCCTGAAAGAAAGATCTCAAAATCAAATGACCAGTTTGTAAATTATCTTACTGTAAACCAAAGCCTCTTAAAGAGAGAAAATCGCAGTCTACGTCGACCCAGCTCACTTGCTCTGCCACCATAGACACGTACAAATTATGCTAAGATGGATATCACCTGTGAAGGAGTACAATTTTATATAATAATTTCCCGTCCTTTATAAAAAAATATAAGCTCTTTCAGCGTTTAAATCAAAACTATCAAATTACATAATTGAAATCACTCACTAACAATTTTACTAGCCTACTAGTTGAGAATAAAACCGTTGAAAATGTTATCCAATTTATTTATTTTAACTATTTAAAAACAACATAATTTGAGCCTTAGTAAGTTTATTACATTATGTTATCCTATGTTCTCATGTTAGTGGCACTTTTGTCTTTTTGAGAATAAAGTATTTAAACCTAAATACAAGCATTGATCACCACACTAACCCTCTGCGAAGTTCAAATCCTATGATTTTCTAAAGCACCTACGCCAAACAAAGAGTCACATTGGTACTTTCGAGGTCCTAATCTTGATAAATTATTTCCAAAAAATCTGCACACTTAAAAAAGAAAACCGAGAGAAACTCTAAAATCTCTCAGATCAATAGAGAACCCGCTAATTTGAAACTATAAGCTTAGTGCCTACGAGTACATACAATTATCATTTTAAGCAAAGAGTACACCGTACGATATTAATATGTAATTTTATGAAACATACACTTTCTAAGGTAGGATTACAAGAAGATTTTTCAAAGTGAAATAATCTAGCGTTTATCATAAATAACGTTTAAAATTGATTGTATTGAGTTTATATGTATAATCGGTATATTATCTTACATATTACATCCCAATATTGTTATCATATCGAACAATTTTATCAGGCACTTCACAACACCCTTATAACCTACTTCATAAAGTTTATTTTCCTATAAATGAGATGTAAATTATAGATGGTTTGAAATCAGTAGCGACATCCTATCCGAGTTATTCGATGCGCATACGCAACAATTTGAACTTAATTTATGTTCAGTTCGCTCCCAACCGTTACGAATAGGATCAGACGAGTTATAAATATATATTTTTATATATTATATTCAGTTCGAGTTTTCCCAGAGCAGGGTAGGGTTGGCACGATTAATTTCACAAATAACAAGTTTAAAAAAAAATAAAAACTCTTTCTTAATACCTACTATATTATATAAAAAATTTAATCTGTGTCGTCATCATCTACCAAATCATCATTTTTCAAATAAAATGGCTACTAAAGTTTTTCAATCCTTTTTCCTTTGTAAAAAGCTAAGGAAAAAAACTGTCTGTTGAAATTGTGAAATGTGAACCGATTCTACAGCAGATCAGTATGGTCGAAAATTCAGCCTTAAAAGTTATCACTGTCCGTAAATTAATGAAGAAAAGAGCCATAAATAATAAGCCACAAGTATTTACTTAGTTAATATAAGTAACTAGTCTGTTATCGATGAAGTCTTGTGCAAGCGTGGTGATCAATGCTGGTGCCTTCTCTGAATGAGAAGAGGCCTGCAGTGCTCTGCAGTGGAACAGTAATAGACTGGTATTATTTTATTGACTTATTTGACAGCTAGGAACTGGTTTCTTTAATTAATGTATACAGTATTTTTTCACGTGTAAAACTGACTAGATCCTTTAATAATCCAAATGCATCACACTAAACATAACCACACCATAAATCCAAAAGAAAAAAATAAATAAATAAAAGAAACAAAAAAAAGAAAGAAAAAAAACGAAAAAAAAACGACAATAAATAAAGAAGAAGATAAAGAATATTCTATCTATCTATCTATCCTACCGTCATCACAGCATCACTTACCCGGTAGCGAAATAAAAATCATTTACTGTTAACATTATGCTCTTATGTTAATTCAATCATGTCCATAACGGTACTATAGTTCCACTAAACTGCCTTATGCATATGTTACTGTGAAAGCTTGAAACGTAGTCAACCTTCAGTGTTGCTTGTAACAAATACCGTAAATTCATTTTTATTTTATTTAAATATACACACGCAACAAACAAATGCAAAGAACGAATTAAAAAAATTCTAATTATATAATATAATAAACATTCTCGAGCCTTCACTTCAATAGGTAAAAATTTATTACGAGAACAAAACAAGGCATTTCAAACATCAAGTTTATGAATCTACTTTTTATCATCAACCACCTAGCCATAGATCTGCTGTGTAAACCTAAGATTTCTGGAGTGTCTAAATGTTACTTGAATACCAAAATAAACAACTGTACAAAAATAATTAAAGTCAAATAATTTATTTCAATTAGACACATGAAAGGCACTTTTGAACGTTAAAATTTACGAAAAAAATAAAATTGATTCTAGTCGCCCCTTCCAAAAGGTAGTTTTCGTATGGAGAAGAATGGTCAAGAAACTCCACCGTTACTCTTTTAAAATGTTTTACAATATTTTGCATACATTAATTATAATTATATTTTTATATATGTGAAGACGATGTACCTAGAACAAAATTACTATACCGCAATAGGTAAAAAGAATTTAAAATGAAGCAAATTCTAAGTAGTAACTTGTAACACTTACAACAGTCCAACGTTTACCGCAACATACATATTTATTGTCCAGCACTCATTGTCTGGGTGATGTAAAAATTGATTTTCAATGTTAAGTTTATAGCTATCTCTGCGTAGGAGTCATTGTGTTTAGGGTCAAATATGGCAATAAATTGTCATCTAGGAATGTAGTGTTAAAGAGCTTTCGTGGTTTTATGATGGAACTGTTAACAGATATTGTCGTGGTCTACGGGAGTAGGGGAGTGGTACTTGTGAGGCTCTTAAGTTGTGAACTTGTCAAGTTGGTCTCTTAAAACTTGAGTGAAAATGTTAGTAATGGAATTAAAGTTTTAAGTTGTTTAAAAGTGCAGTGGGTTCGTAATGCTCGTGGGAAAATTAAGAAAATCAAACACTTGAATTTTTGAACTTTCCCACTTTACCATTTCAAGTGTCTTATAGATTTGGACAATTATCAACACATTTGATATAAATGGTTGAAGAAAATATGCATCCAACAATTCTGTTACCTAAATACAACCCTTGTTAATATTTACATAATAACAATATAACATAACAGCACGCCTGGTTTTCTCGAGGGGTCAGGCAGAGGTGCTACCCTATTGCCACCAACCGGATACAAATCCAGACACCGGGCTGCTTCTGAGAAATTCCAGATAATAAAACCCAAAAACACTTTTCCCGACCTGGGAATCAAACCCAGGACCTCATGCTCAGCAGTAGCGCTTACGGCCACTAGACCAACGAGGTACATAATACTTTGTTAAAATGGTGCACAAAACAGCATTGTATATGTGCGTATTGTATAATTATCACTTGCTTCAAAAACGGTGAAGGAAAACATCGTGAGGAAACCGGCCATGCCTGAGAGATATTTCTCGGCGGCATGTGAAGCCAAGTCAGAGGCCCATGGGCGGCTTTAAAACTCTGACACCAGGTTAGTCACTAACCACACGAAAAGAAGAAGAACAGCATTTAGGCTGCCTGTCCAGGTCCACTGGAGCGGAGAGGAGAAAAGAGGAGCGGAGATGTGCCATTATTAACCAATAGAATCTTGATTCCGCCCCTGAGTTTAGATCAGTGATCCTGAGTCCTGAGTATCCTGCTTACAGATACACATAAGTCTTATATAAAATAAAACCATAATCGAAACGTATCGACTTTTTAATTAATCAATACATAGACAGCGAGCACTAAGTAGGATCCTTTTCCATTCTGAAAGCTTCATTTTTTTCTTCCTGTCTGATTAATGCACGTGTACGATTGGTAGTAATTACCGCTGTCAGTTCACATTATACTGCATTTGTCTTATTAATGCGTTAATAAGATATCTTGTTAAATAATTAATAAACCAGTATCTCGTTTTGCGATCTTTGTATATCTGTATTATTAGTTCAACAAATAAAATGAAACTGTACTTAATTTGTAAAAATGAAAGAGATTTTGTGCTTAAAAGAACATTAATTAATTAACCTTATCATTTTGAAATGTCTTGTTTGTGTACGTGAACATCCTGTATCGAAATAATTGCATAAATCTTTATAATTACACTTACTGCTTTCACAATGTGAATAGGTGAACTTAAAAGTTACTCACGGAGTAACTGTTTAAAAATATTACTTCTACTAGTGTGGAATCTCTAGGTGTTTCAACATCCAAACAAACCTATTGAAGTGTTTGTGATTTTCCCTGTTTATTTTTTGTTTTGTTCCTTCATTAAAAAACAATGAAAAAATATAAAATAAAATATATTATTTTTATACTAGCTCCGCAAAGCCTAGAAAAAATCTTCACACACATTAAAACAACACATAAAATCTTCTTCTTTCAATTGCCTTCGAATTTGAAAAAAGAAATTCTAAAAAGATTTACACGACAACAGCACCCAATCAATCACTGCGGTCGATCAAAGAAAACAATGACACATTAACACATTATGATCCGCCGTCAAATTACAATTTTACACCCATGCGTACACGCAATAAAGGCGACAACACACTTTTCCTTTACAATCGAAATTTCTCAACAATAACAAGGCGTTAAGCAATAAAATTGTAAAAAAAAACTCGCGAGTATCGACCGAATCCGCGACCACAGTCATTAGCACACAGATAGATTTACAATAGCCATAATCCTTTCTGAAACTTACTTCCATACACCATGATAAATATACAGTTATATCAACAACATATCAAAGAAAAGCCACCCTTATTTACAAGGTTTTAAGTGTTCCCAGTTTTTTCAGGGGCTTTAAAGTTTTCGTTGGTTTAAGCTCGCCACCCAGGGCGCGCACAGCCTCTATAAATGCGTACAATTTACAACGTTCTTAACTTGAAGTTGAAAAGTTGGTCTTGTTACGTGAACCTGTGAAGATAATGGGATATATAGGAAAAAATATTAAGAGGATATATAAACTGAACTAAGAAGGTTTTATCTTGGTGGAGGATGATATTCGCGACCATGTGTGTGGGGTATTTTATCGGTTGCAAGTCTGAGTTATAAGGTGACGTCGTTTATAATAGCATAGCCTTATGTTGCGTTGTTTAAGTTATCTGTACAGTTAATTAACGGTGGGCTAATCTTTCGCGTAAATCGGAGCAAAATCTAGGGTGATATTTTAGTGAGCTGTAAAGTTATAGGAGGAAGATCAACAAATGAGTGGGTGAACAACCTATATTACATAAGTTCATGCATCATTCATCAAAGGTTGAATGAAAGGCAACCCTAAATTTTTGCTTCACGCATCTATGGTATGGTGAATAGAGGTGGTCTGCATACCTACATCAAAAATACACTAGTTTCTTTTGTCGAACTAAATTATCTTCTCCTCCCTTGAATTTCCAATCGGTCTTTGATTTTCGGAGTAAATTCCTACTTGATTGCTTTCAGAATTTCATGGATGAAGGACCATCTTCCTACATCACCAAAGGATCATTCATCAAGGGGCAGTAAAGATTCACAATCAAGGCAAAATTCAGTATTTAACAACAAAGTATCCGCAACAATGTACTGGGATATTTATTACTTTGTTTTGTGTCTATTAAGAATTTAAGATAGGTTCGTAAGCCGCTCGTAAATCTGTGGTGTTATCAAAATGCCGGCGCTGCAGGAAAATGATAGATAGGACTCGGTTTATAGAGCAGCTTCGTATCGTTGGAGATAATAAAAGACAGGTTGCGACCTGTGAAATGGCGGGAGTAAGGCAAGAGCGACAAGCGAAGTGCCAATCGGCGCGACAAGTGAACCGACCAGCGTATGGTGCAGGTGATCAACAACTTGATGAGTTTACCGCTTGAGTTTATTACTGTCTCAAAGACCGCACTCAAAGCGTAGCGAAGTAATAAAAATATTTCAGTCATCTCGTGTCCATTGTGTCTGAAAAATTCTCACGAGAAAAGAAAAAAGAACCGAGTGAATTGCGTAAGACTTTACAGAGATTTTCCCGTTTCTCGCATATTTTGCAGGAAAAGCTTTGTTATACCTCCAACATATGTACTTGAGTTTTATAAATAGCATGTGTCGTAATAATCACAACTGTTTTATTTGAACTGTTGTTCCTTTATCACTTTATTAACTAATCAACCTTTGATTTAATAAAACCAAGTTGTTTTGTTTGCGCTATTGATTAACATTTCAAACGTTGGATTTGTGTCATGAATCAATTAACGTATGGATATAAAAGCAAAGCGAAGCTAATATTGTTGCTAATATACTAACAAGATATGGATTTAAATTATCTAAAATAAATTATTCTATTCTATTCTATTCTAAAAGTGACTGAATATATGATTTTAAAATTGAAACAAAACGTAATACCTACCAATAATAAGTAGATAATTAATGTGATTATGAATACTGAAGTCTGAACCAACTAAAAATGGTATAAAATGATTATTTTTTAAATTTCGAAATGAGCCTTCTGTCGACCTCGATCTCGCCTGGTGGAAAGCGATGGATGAGATCTGTGATGGAATGATCGTACCCAGAAGATGCCAGGCGTTCACTCTGGCTTCAAAGGCTGATGGGTTTTACGCGGAAGGGAAAACAGACTCTGGTCGGTATTCAACGGAATACTGTCTAGTCTACTGAAAATGTCTAATCAGGCATTTTCAATAAACTTCAAGAGCTTGATATGTCTGCTCTGTTAAGTTTAGGACAGATCGTCAATATCTATTGAATTTGCATTGATTTAGATTTAATTTAGACGATTTTTAATCAGACCATATTTATTACATATTTATGATCCAGATTCGTAATAAAACTTACAAATTGACAGTTATTTCGGTTGCAGAATTTAGTGTAAAAGATGCGGAATTAATTCCTCAATAGTTCATATACCTAATTATAATATGGAATCACGATGTTATAAATTACTTTAATTACAGTATAATCAATTACCCCTAAGTCTAAACGATAAATTAATTCTAAAGATATTGAATCGTGAAATTGATTTATTGGACTCATTTGCAACAAATTATTGTAGATCTAGAAGTAGCTCTTAAAAAGCTGGATTTAATGCAAGTCTTGACATTTTTATTTAGTTTACAAGTTTTGTCAAATTGCGATTATTTGTGTCAATGTCGCTATTTTGAGAAATTATCGACACAATAAAAATGAAAATATAATTATTCGTTAAACCACGTAGCATAATCAGTTTATAAAGTTCCCTTACCTGGGGACAGGCCTTCTCTGTACGAGAGGGCGAAAAATTTCGCTTATACGATTTTTTTTAATATTTCGTACGAAGACGTATGGAATTAGTATGTACTGTATAGTTAATAAACGTTTATTTATCTGTAAATAATTTTTCTCAAAACTACTAATTACTAAACTTCATAATAAATCACAGTAAAGCATGTACTATGTCTTATTCACTTAGGTAGGTATTTATCTAAATCAGCGCATTCTTAATTCATAATAGAAATCCTATGTTAATTCCATATTGTACTGCAATATCGAAATCAGAATCTGTCGTGTAAGTGTTAACCAATTTATTGACGTGTTTACTCCATCCGCGCATCCGTTCTGTTGCAAAACATATCTTTATTTTATTTTCGTTCTCTATTGAAGTGTTAAAATATGCAGTCGACTCGAATCGAACTAGTAGATAAAAATAACTCAAATAAAACACCTTGCACTCTCTTCCCAGAAAAATGATTTCAAAATAAAACCTACAATTTACGACACAGATAATTAAAAACACTTTAAACCAAACACAAAGAAAAAAACTAAAATCTCCGTTGTCCGAACCGTTCAATTTTTTTTTTTTTTTTTTTTTTTTGGCTAGGGCATCTCGCAGGTTACCACTAAGGTATTCACTGCTTAACCGGACTTTCCTGTGGCTGCCTTAAGCTCCTAAAAGAACTCAAAGCCTCCAGCCAGGGGCATACAAACTAAGCTAATTAAAACTAGGCGAACGCTCGCTAAGGGCACCCCCTGTGGGGTACGAACCTCGGCTTAGGGCGTTCGCTGGGGGGAGGACAGCAAGAGGGACAGGCTGGATCAAGGATAGATCATTATTATTATCAGGGGAGTTTAAAGCTACAGGCTCAGCAAAAACGCGGGCTGGCGCATCGTTATCGAGCAAGGGTCGGGGGGGAGTATCATTTACTCGGGTGGGTCGCGGTCGCGGACCTCTACGGCGAGGTCTGAAATTGTGTCGGTGTGTTTTGTGAACTGTACTTGTGGCCCTACTGCTCTCCTGGAGGAGAGTTATGGGGTCATCTGGGTCTAAGAGGATATGTCTAGGGCGACGGGCCTTACTGACTTGATTATTGGACGGGACATAGCTAGCTGCTTTGACTATTAGGGGATTCCTATGTTTGACTGCGGAGTCAAAGTACCGCTTGGACATACGTTTAAGGAACTGATGAATTGTGGGGATTCTAAGGTCGAGATGGAGGATCTCGTTCCTAACGAACCAGGGGGCTCCCGTGGCCCTACGAAGGACACGGTTCTGTAAGGCTTGCAACCTATGGATCGTACGGGGATTCGCGTGGGCAAATACGGTTCCCGCATAGGTCATGATGGGCCTAATACACGCGGTATAGATGCGCAATTTGCACTTAAGTGGCAATTTGCTGCGTGCATTCATTAAACTAAAGAGTCTACCTAGAGCGAAGGAGGCTCGTGAGCGAACCGCCTTCACGTGATCTGCGAAAGTGAGATGATGGTCCAGGATTACACCTAAGTATTTGGCTCGCTTCTCCCAGGGGATCGGCTTGCCAAACATGGTGACTGGACTAGGAAGGATGGGCCTACGGCGCGGCTTTGAAAAATAGACCGCCTGACTTTTGTCGGGATTGACCTCGATTCTCCATAACTTAAACCAGGCGCCAAGGTTATTGACAGCCTTTTGTAAGTTAAGGATCATCTGGTTGGAACTTTGCCCGCTGCAGTATATGGCCGTATCGTCTGCGAACAGAGCCAACTGACACTTTATACTCTTTGGGATGTCACTGGTGAACAGTGTGAAAATGAGGGGAGATAGTACTGAGCCCTGAGGGACTCCTGCGCGAATGAGACGGGGGGAGGATAACGCTCCTTCGATACGATAGCGAAAGGTGCGATTTGACAAAAAGTCCCGTAAGATGAGTACGAGACGATCTGGCACACCGAGCTGGTATAGCTTGTATATTAAGCCATTGTGCCAGACTTTGTCAAACGCCTTTGCTATGTCGAAGAAGATAGCACCGGTCGTGAGACCACGATAGAAACCAGCGCTAACGTGTTCCACGATCCGGTGGACCTGATGCACGCTAGAGTGCTGAGTTCGAAAGCCGAACTGCTCGTTGGGAATGAGGCCCTTGGTCTCAGCATAGTCTCTGAGTCGCTTATAAATAAGTCTCTCATAGATTTTTGCCATTACCTTGAGCAAACTAATGGGGCGATAGCTGGAGGGATCTGACTTGGGTTTACCGGGTTTGGGGATACCTATGACTATAGCTTCTTTCCAAGCCTGCGGAAAGATATTGTTACTAAGAGCAGCATTGAAGATGGTGCACATTAGTAGTATGAGATGAGTGGGGAAGAGTTGGACCACCCTATTGGTGATTCCATCTGAACCGGGGGCTTTGCGAGTTTTAAGACCCTTTATGATATCTTGGACTTCGTCAGGAGTGACGGGGGCCAGAGGATTATCAGGGTCTTCTACGGGGGGCAGAGAGGTTCTGCGTTCTACTTCCGCATTGACCTTGTTGAGTTGAGTTTGGTCTACGGGTAGGAGGCTAGGGGAGCATTGCGCTTCGAGACTGTCGGCTAGGCATTCAGCTTTGTCGATGTCATCGAAGGCAATAGAACTATCGGGACGAACTAAAGGGGGCATAGATGCTTCTTGTCGGGATTTGAGTTTCCTCTGAAGTTCCCAGAAGGCTTGGTGATTGGGAGTGAGTTCGCTCAGAGTCTTATCCCAGCTCGCGTTACGCAGCTCCTGCACACGTGTCCTTACAGATCTCTGTAAGTAGCGCATGTGGGCTTTGTTAGCGGCGCAGGGAAAGTTATCGTAGGCACGAGTGGCCGCGTTCTTCTCAGTCACCAAAGCACGCACATCGTCCGGGAGGTCAAAGCAATGGGGGTCCATTGCTGGGACTTCCCTTGAACAGTTGTTCAGGACGTTTTGTACGTGTTCGGTGAGTGAGTCGATCGCGGCCGTCGTGTCTGCGACTGAGTCGAACTGGTCTGGGATTGATTCTAATAGGGGGGACATGGGTTTCAGCTGTTCGCCTACTTTCCTCCAGTCCGTGACCCTTTTGGTAACGAGGGGTTGATTGGGGTCGTTTGGGTGACCTATGCGGGAAGCCATTTTAATTACTACAGGACGGTGGTCAGAGGTAAGCTCTGACGCCGTTTCGATAGAGACTAATCTGAGATTGACGTTCTTAAGGAGCGCCACGTCTAGGACATCCGGAGTCCAATTAGGATCGTGAGGGAAGTGAGTAGGTGACATCGGACCGATGATGTCAAAGTTAAGGGAGGAGGTGAGGTCGAACAAGTGTTGACCTCTGTTATTAGTCTGAACGCTATTCCAAGAGGGATGCTTTGCATTGAGATCGCCCGCTATGATAACGGAGTCACTCATGTCTAAAAGGATTTTTAAATCGTTAGCTATAGGTTGAAAACTCTCTGAAGGAGATCGCGGTGGGATATACACCGAGACTATAGTAATCGGCTGATGGCCTGTCATGCCTAGGCGGCACATAGAGACTTCGAGTCTGGAAAGGGGGGGAGGATCCATAGGTATGCAATACAGTTCCTTTTTGTAATAAATGAGGGTTCCGCCTTTATGGCAACGCGTCCTATCATTTCTGATAATACGGTAGTTAGCAATAGAGGGGTTTCGGTGACTAGGTTTAAGGAATGACTCCTGGATGAGGAGTGCATCTATCTGGTGTTCGCGAAGGAATTCCGCGATCTCGTCTTTTTGACCTTTTATACCGTTTGCATTGAAGATGCCTAAGTTGAGGGATCGGGGTTTAAACCTAGCTATTACGGCGTTAGACATGTTGGGGGGTCATTAAGGAAACTAGGGCTTGCGAAATCTCTTGATTTTCGCTGTAAAGGCGTTGGATGCCGGCTAAGTCACCGACGCTCCTACATGCTATTATGTCGTGTACCAATTTAGTGGCACGGGGAGTACAGAAAACCTGAAAGGTTTGCGCGAGGAATGGAAAATTATTCTCTGGGTTAAGCAGTGGCATGGGAGGCATGTTCACTGGCCTGGGAGCGGATCGCGGTGCTTGAGGAGCAGGGACGTTACGCGGTGCTTGAGGAGCAGTAGGTACGGATTGCGATGCTTGAGGAGCAGGAGCGGGTTTCGCGGGTGGTGCGGTAGGGGGGGGAACGCGATTACGGGGGTCCATAAGGCC
This sequence comes from Conistra vaccinii, assembly GCA_948150665.1. Lineage (NCBI taxonomy): Eukaryota > Metazoa > Arthropoda > Insecta > Lepidoptera > Noctuidae > Conistra > Conistra vaccinii. The sequence continues at coordinate 22,525,440 of OX411332.1, forward strand.
GTAAAGGGGGGTGTTAGGGGGGGGGGGGAGCTGGAGAGGCCAGCGTAGGGAAGGCCTTGTGGTGGTTGAGTTGATGCCAGGGACTAGGCCTCTGAGGACTTAGGCGCTCTGGCATTTGAGATGAAGGGAATGGGATGAAGTCCCTTTGCCTAACCTGGCGCTCATCGATACGCTTGGCTGATTTTAATAACGAGGCCTTAGGGGCCTTTGGGCAGCCACGATAGTTGGCTGTGTGGCCTTCTTGTCCACAAAGCACGCAGCTAGGTGGACTCAGGCATAGATTCCGGTCTTTTGGGCGGGTACACTCAGAAGTGCCATGGTCACCCAGGCACTTTACGCACCTAGGTTTAGCATGGCAATTCTTTTGTGAATGGCCATATAACTGACAACGATGACATTGTCCTACTGTGCTATTCTTCCAGGGTTTCTCAATTGAAAAACCCACGAGATTGCAGATCGATTTTACGTTAAAAATGGGGTGATGCCCCTCGTAAGGGGAGCATATGACAAGAACCATGTCATATGCTTCCCTTCCGCGCGAACGGTGCATACGGTGCACTTCGTCTACGGGAATGTTTTGGGCCCTAAGATCGACTAAGATGTCGTTGGGGATAATCTCCTTTGGGATACGCTTTATCACGACGCGGGTTTGTTTATCTTCTGGGAGACAGAAAGAATGGAATGACACCTTTCTGTCTTTCAGGAGATTTGTTAAATTCCGATAATCGGTTGAGGTCGGGACAATAACTTTAATACCCTGCTGGGTAGAGCGGGCGTTTGTGTAGCCAATTTTATGGTCTACACACCACTTTGAAATTGCCGTCCACTTCTCTTTGTCCTGAATGAACAAAGGAGGTGGCGGCGCGACCTTTTTAGGGCCAGTTCTCGGAATTGTTTGAGCACCCTGCGCGGAGGGTGACTCACTCGGACGGGGGGAAGTGGAGGGGGAAGCTACGGGGGCGCAACTCGCGGGTGACGCCGGGCTATCCCTATCGATGTAGGTCGTCGGAAGGACTTCCTCTATCGCGGCTACTTTGCTCGCTTGCGTCGAGCTATGCTTCTTCTTCTTCCTCTTGTTCCTTTTGCCTTCGACTGGCGTAAAGCCATCGTCGTCAGACTGGTTACAGGAGGAAGAAGAAGCTGAGACTATAGTTTCCGTATCGGACGGATATCTATGAGGGGTGGGAGGGCGCTTTGAAGAAGCGCTTGGCTCGTCCGTGTCCATAGACTCGGTGGGACTGAGAGGGCTATCAGGGCTAGCGGGACTCTCCAGTGAGGCTGGTAGAGCACATGCCTGCGACGAATCTAATGCGTCACTGAATTCAGTGACGTTATCGGGGACGGCGGTGCGGGTCAAATGTCTGCCTGAGAGGACTTTTAGCTTGTCGCTAAACTTTCTCCCCAGGTCAGGATCTGACTCTAACATATGGTCAAGGACACCTGACAGGGTTGAATAGTCGCTGCGAAGCGACTTCAACTCCGCCAAGATGGCTTTGAGCTTCATAGTGCCTAACTAACTAATAATCACCTCATAGGGAGGCAAAAATAAAATAAAAAAATGGGAAAAACTCCTACAATTCCCTAATCCTATCTCCCCGGGGGAAAACCGGGGATGTGTAAAACCCTCCCTGCCGGGTGAGACAGGGAGGTTGTGTACCTCGGGTGAGCCCTAAGCTTGCTTTTGCCCGTTGCCTGTCTTATTGTGCAACGGGGTCCTACAAGTCTAGATCGAAGGGTGTAGACACACCCAACCGTTCTAGGTGAGTAGCTGGGGAAGGAAAACTGTCATCCAGTGCCGACTAGGAGATCCCCCAAGGCCGAACACTGGGACCCGTCCAATTAATTGCCTCGACCCTGAAGGGGCTTCGGCGGGTGTGTTGGGTCAACACCCCACTCGGCTTCGTTGGCACCGTAAGAACCGTTCAAACACACAAATTGAATTAATATTTTATGGCATCAATATCGAGTGATGTCACCAGTGCTGTAAAACTAATTAGAGCTCGCATGTCACAGCTGGACGGTTTATGGCGGCTATTACAGTAAAATGTCACCTTTAAGTCGCGCCTAAAGGCTAGGCTAGGAGATAGTTCTAGATGGCGGTCGATCGACGTCGAATGTTCAGATCGATCAAATATGATAAACGTGGTCGGTGTTTATTCGACGTCGAACGAGCAGACGCGTCTTCTTTTGCCCGCGACTTTATTGCCAGCCACTGAAATTCTGAAAGCCAGAATTAACGACTATTACCTACGAAAAGCGACAAGAAAATAAAACTCGACGAGTTCTGGAAAATTGTTTTTTTATTTTGGAAAACGCCACGAATGTAATCTGGAAAGAACAGCGGAGAAGAAAGAAAAACAGACATGTCTGTATAACGAGAGAGCTGACCTTAAATTAAATGGGATAAAGAAACTCAAAAAAACAGAGAGAGATTGACTGCTTGCCGCGCGGGGCAGGGCAGCGGATAACTAGGAAAACTGTCGTCTATATCGATGGTCAGCGACTCTTCAATCGATCAATATCGACGTTGTCGACTAGGCGACGCGTCGATCGACCGCAGTCTAATCGCACCTTTATGTCACCTACACGTCGCATCTAATAAAGTTTTATCTGTTTGCACATCGATCTACACAAATATTGTAAAGTTCATGATCTGAGATTGACCTTAATATCGTGCTTCCGTGATCTGGCGGTATTTCCTAGTATCGGTCAATATAGCTCTAAAACTTAGCAGTAAAGTCAGGTGAGACCGTGAGAGTCACATGATTTTAACTACTGTAATCAATCTTATTAGTAGATCTGTATTTGTCTTAAGACGAATAGAATAAATAGGAAAACTGATCGCTTTTCCTTTTACATGAACATCTCAGACTAAATATGGAAAGTTTCACAAGACTTTGGATAAAGTAACAGGAAATCACCACTTTCTTAACCTGATTTTAACCTATGGTAGATAGAAGCGCCTTGTCAGGTATTTGATAGAACATAACATCACATAACATCACGCCTCTATTCTCCGACGGGTTAGGCAGAGGTGTGTGTGCACCCACATTTTGCCAGTTATGTTTAAGTCCCATGTAACCGTAGCACAAATCCATATTCCGGGCTGTTACTGAGAAATTTCAGATGGAAAAACCACTTTGCCCGACCCGCGAATCGAACCCAGGATCATGACCTCAACAGCTCAACAATAGCGCTTGCCAACGCTAGACCAACGAGGCAGTAAAGGTAAAGGTATTTGATAGGTAGGTACGGTACCCCTAACGTATGCTTAGAACACAGCGACATTGATATCACACCTCTTATATACTCGTAAGGTCTCATTAAAATAGATGGACAAACTTTTAGAAATAATTCAGACCACCAAAACAAGAACAATGATAAAAAAACATAAGAAAAATGCATTAGATACTTACCTACATAAAAAATTAATCTGCTAACGAAAATACACTAAAAATTTAGTTACCCAATGCCATTTATTATTTTAGGTCAAAATAATATCACTTTAATCAGTGTTTGTTTTTTCTTGGATATCTTTGGTTAGACGTTATGAACCCTGTGTAAAATTTTGTCCACATAAAATTTTGTGTTATTATAATATGACCTTGTTTAATGTACAATTACCAATACTGGAATAGATAAAGCACAAACATTTAAAAAAATATAGATAATAAAAGTTTCAAATAACCTATGATTAACCACAAAAGTTATCTAATCTCAAAGTATCAAATCCCTTATTAATTGGCATCGACTGCGAGGCGCTGGCGGCCGCGGCAGGCCGACCACCCAATATGTCAAATTATTGAGACTATTAACCCCCGAGTACAGTGCTCGTAATTGTGCACACCACTTGTTAAACTCCCAACACATTTGTCTGGGGACACCCTGTGCGGACACTAGGGATGTACCACTGAAGAATAGGATTTAAAAAAAGTTTTATTAGTTTCAGGTTTTTTTTTGAGAGCCTTATGAATAAGGTGATGACTGAGATAATCTGCTTCTTCTTCTTTTCGTGTGGATAGTGACTAACCCAGTGTCAGAGTTTTAAAGCTTCGTATGGGCCTCTGACGTGGCTTCATATGGCGTCGATAAATATCTCTCAGGCATGCCGGTTTCCTCACGATGTTTTCCTTCACCGTTTTTGAAGCAACTGATAATTATACAATAAGCACTTGAATCCGAAAAGTCAACGCACCTTGACTTTTCGGATTCAAGTGCTTATTGCCTTGGGTTGGGTACGAGCTCGAGACCTATGACTTTGCAGTCCGACGGTCACATCACTAAGCTATCACTTCTTTTTCTGCTACCAAATACACATCTTGCTGACTGGTATAAGTATTTTTAATACTACATGAGCTATTCCATGATCGAATCAGAAACGAAGAGATCCGTAGGAGAACGAAGGTAACCGACATAACCCGACGAATTAGCCAAACTTAAGTGACAATAGGCAGGGCACATTGCTCGCAGAACAGATGGCCGATGGAGCCGATAGTTTCTGCAGTGGCGACCGCGTACCGCAAGACGTAGAGTTGGAAGGTCTCCCACAAGGTGGACTGATGACCTGGTTATGGCCACAGGAATCCGCTGGATGTGAGAAGCATAAGATATGGCCTAGATCTTCTATATAAAATCCCTAATTTACACTCAACGTAGTGCTGGGATCAATTGATCAAACCACCATAGGACTGATTGAAGAATCAAGGCTGAAACTGAATGCCCAAAACTGTTTGAAGCCATGCATGATAAGAATTTAAATAAGTACTCTGGATCTCAAGTCCAAATGCTAGTGCAAGTTATGGTCCTTATAGCTAATACAGACAAGAACCACAAATATGTAAAAAAAAACTGATTTCTTCTCGACATAATATGTCACAGAAACTATGTATATGACATTATACAGAACTTAAGAGCCCAGAAAAATACAGCACATACCATTAAAGCTTAAATATATCATCTTCGCAATAACTGCTTAAGTAAATCACCTCACCAATAAGCTCCCATCCCTACACGTTGTCGAAGACACTGAGCAATAACATCCTCCTACGAACGCGTATATTTAACACTATAAAACAGTCTTCTGACTTAAATCAAGGTGAAACAACCTTTAAGTATATAAAAACAAAAGTTATCTGCAACGCAGAAGTGATGTAGCTGGTAACACTCCAAATATCATTGTAAAATATCGCTGGATATTTTATAATGAGACCTTATTCCGTTGTGTTAAAGGTTGATACGATTGCATTTTTTATGTGGTTTTACGTGCCGGTCAAAACAACCTGCCGCGCGCTGCTCAACATTTGATTTATTCGTACAAAAGCGAGTTGGTATTAATTCACTCGCTATTTGTCATTGGACGTGAGAAAGTGCTTTATTGCTGGCACACAACGGGACATATTACTCAGTGCTTGTGACGTGGCTGCTCGGTTGTTTATTGCTATTGTTAGCCGATATTTAGTGTGGAAGCTTCGGTACGTCGATGCCTGTTTGAAGGAGGTTATATTTCAGGGCTCCTGAATATATATATAGCTCCTATTAAAACACAACACAAAACTTGTGATTGATTAATAACTGTCTTCTGCTATCAGAGCTAGAGTACATGATAACAATAGAGATGTCAACTTTTTTTTTTTTGGAATGAAATTCATAGTCATTAGCAAACATCGCCGTCGAGATGACACGTTCAGAGAAGGAGGTACAAGATGTACCTAATCATTATTGCAGTATTTCTTCCTTAACAACTTGACCAACAAGATATCGTGACTAGTTTCAATTTCGCACTTTGAGTGCCTCGTTGGTCTAGTGTCGCAAGCGCTACTGCTGAGCATGAGGTCCTGGGTTCGATTCCCGGGTCGGGCAAAGTGTTATTGGGTTTTTTATCACACGACTGCCCAAAAAGGAGTGTATTGTGAGTGTGTTCAGGGTTCATGTATGTATGTGAGTTTCTTTGTTCCACCATAACTTTTAAATGCCTGAACAGTTTTGGATGTATGAGGTATCGTTAGAATCCTTACAACATCCCGAGTGACATAGACCATATTTTATTTGAAAAAAATTCCGTGTTATGGCATTATGGCCAAAATTAGTCGGGGGACCTCTTAGATTAAAAAGTGTTCCACGGAACAGTCCCCCGACTGCAGTAAAAATTTTATTTATCTGTTTAGTCAGAGAGTAAATGAGTGACTTCTCGCTTTATATACAGATTAACTAATACAGCTTGTTTTTTACTTTTTAGTTCGTTTTTGGCAGGGCAGTTGTGTTTTTTAATTTTTTAAATTATTTATTTTTTATCTGGAATTTCTCAGCCCGGAGTCTGGATTTGTGCCCGGTTGATGGCAATCAATAGGCTCGCCCCCTATTACATGGGACTTAAACATAACTGGTGAAATGTGGGAGTATATCTGCTACAGGTACACCTCTGCCCAACCCTTCGGGGAAATAAGGCATGATGCTATGTATGTTTCAACTTCGCAGTATTTCAAGGTACGTTTAAGATCTAAAAGATGACAATAAGACTCATCATCTCCTTGACCGAATTATTTCAAACTTCAGCCAGCTTCGTCAGATTAGATATTGGATCCTACCCCGCCCACGCCTCAAGCAAACCGCTACTTAAAATTAAAAAGGCATCCACTTTCGATTCGCTAAGCAAGTGACCTAACACGCACAGTCGCACACTCGAATGATCGGGTCTTTATTTTCGTACACCCACGTGTGAAAGTGTACATTTTTATAAAACAATTGTTATCATATTTATTTTGTAAGTATTCATTAGATATTCGTTGTGGAGGGCACTCGAGATGGAAAGTTGGACGAGTGGCTGATTCGACATCGGCCTGTGTTTCGAGATCCACAAGTGTCCGTTCAAGATCGGGGGCGAGTAATAAGTGCGATTCCCAGGCGCGATGACTGGACTCGACTGAGCTTTTTAATGTGACTGTGCTTTTAGGTTTTATAGGATGTTACTCATTCATTCAACTTGTTGCATAGATTTTGAAATGAGCCTTGAGTTTGAAATGCGAGAACTTCTATTATTATTTTATAACAATAAAAAAACTGCACGGATGCTATCCTATCCACCAGACTGTTGAAAACCATGTTGCCTTTTGCCGAACATCAAGTGATGTTTGACAGTCACTGATGCTAAAATAGGAAGAAAATTAACAGCGGTCAAAACGCCTACGGCTAACGTACATGATTGTTATTAAAGAACAATTAAGTTTAAATCAAACTTCAAAACAAGAAAAGTAACAAAATTCTATGCACATTTGACACAAGTCTAATAATATTTTAAAATCTTGGCACCCTATCACTCAAGTTATGAGCCATTGTTGTTTTTGTCTCTACTCTAGCTTGTCTCTGCATTGTGAGATAATTTGTGATGTTACAATAATATTCAGACAGAGGCCTCGAGAGCCACGAGCACATACGGTAGGACCGTATATGAATATATTACAACTTAAGTTTATAGCCAGATTTGATTGCTTCATAATTTCGAAGTCAAAGTGAAATTACTATATTATGTCTATGATTCTAAAAATACCTGCTCAAATAACAATAGATCAAATAAAAGAAACTAAACTAATTACAAAAAGCAAGAGAAATCTTCCAAGGAGCATAAAAGTCATTATTAAAGTATAAAACTCCAACTTTTGTTCTAAAATATTTTATTTCACCTATACCTACATGGGCACTTATGGAACGTTAGAAGCTAGACGCGTGGTTACAATTGGTTGTTTCCTATCAAAATCAAAAGTCATTTATTCAAATTGAAAAATACTGATTCGCAGCTTGCGAATCAGCATTTTTCCCCCAACGCCCGCCCTTCACTACTTCCTAGTGCTTTAGCTGGGAAGAAGTGGCGCAACAAACTCCCCATCAGCACAGCTGTCTGTACAGTTAGAAAAACTTGATTCTACACAATAGTATGCAAAATAATTTATATTACGCAACACAAAACGTTAAATAAAATTACTTGCCGTAAGTCAACTAGCACACGCCAATATACTATACCACCAAAAAAATAACATCAAAAATTATACTCAAGCAGAATTAAGTTTTGTTTACGTTTTGTAAAACAAAGCCTGGAGGCTTTTATTTAGGTGTTAAGTTTTGGCGTGCCCGCTTACATTATAGCTGTAACTCTAAGTCACAAATGATAAACTAGGACCATCGAAGTAAAATAAATAAACAATTATGAAGAAGAGCCGGCAAGAAACTCCACGGACGCTTAACGGATGCCTTTGGACAGGAGACCCGTAGCCTCCACGAGTGAGGATACTACATAAACGTTAGGCTGCCACAGCAGTATTAACGTTGCTCCCTGACTAAATCTCATTGAGCTCGTTCCAACACGAGTGAAGAAGAATTTAGTCAGCATCACTACACTAGATAACTGACATGTTTATGTACCTACTGATGCAAATCTAAAAACAAGGCACTTCGACACCGACTAAGTGCGCAATCGCATCTAGGTAAGTGTGAACATTATACGGTCACTAGCGTCAGTCACAAGTGCTTTTAACGAACCACTGAAGCTTGCAAAGGTCAGATGGTGTTCAGTTTGCGTATAACAAGAATCTTAAGTTTAAACACTCTGACTGTCTGGCGCACCTATGTTATAGAATAGGTAAATCGTCCCATTATTTTAATTCAATTTCTGAATATAAACAATTAGAGCTCCATAAGAGAGAGTTCTTCCGGAGATGTGCTACCATATAACAGACTTGCAGTGCTTGAATTTGCCACCGTGCCGCTAAAATTACAAGGATACTAAACTTAACTTTATCCGTAAAGTCAAGATGATAGACTGGTTCGTAAACTACTTATTTATATTCCTGAGTAATATCTTTAAATCTTGTCACATCACGACCAATCGTGCGCCTAGTTACGGGTATGTAGGGAGATCCTGTTTAAATTCATAAATCACAAACATTGACATTGCGACCTGATTCCACAGGACACAATCAGCTCCTTACTTAATTATGTCGCCCACACTTCTCTTTATCACATGATGTAGGGAGTTAGCTCTAATGAAGATAATTATAAGGACTAAATCTATGGTTAGATTGCGACACATTTGTTTCGACGAAGCTTGAATTTAGTTAATTGAAGACTATACATTTTTCGTAGCCCGGTACGTAGTATTATATTATCTGTGCCCGGGGGCAGAGATTATGCGGCTATTTGAAGTTTCTGAAAAACTATTCTGATTGTGGTTCTTCAATCCACTATGGCGTAAAACTGAAGCAGTGGCGTTTACGCTTCTTTCGTTGGTTATAAAGTCCGGGGTAGAGTTTTATGCCGTCGCTATTCTGAAAAGACACGACGACGTTTAGATTCGGGTTTTAAAAAAAACTTCTGAGAATAGCAAAGGTATAGCTATTGTGCCTTAAAACTTTAGTCGCAGAATATACCCAAACCTTTAATTTCTATAAGATTCCAGGACATTCTCACAGTCCCATCCCCACTTAATTATTTCGCCCACACTTCAAGCTATCATGATATAGGTGTTACCTCTAATGAAGATAAAGGCAGGACAGTGACGCATTTATAAGCTTAATGTTTTTCAATTAACACGTAACTTACCGTTGTTTCTGCGACGTGGCAGGAATGCAATGATCGTATGTAGACGCGTTCAGTGGCGCACTATCTAACGCGTATATACCAATGATAACATTGAGATAGGTACAGAGAAAATTGCAGTAGCTGAGTAGATAATTGCGTATTTATTTTGTTTATTGTGATTAAAAATGGGATGTAATGTGCTGGATTATGCGTCGTAATGGTCTTGCTCTTGCACCCTATAAGCATTCTGCGTTGGCGCACCAGCTAATAATAACTCACTCTCTACTAGGTACCTATTTAAATTTAACTCGTGCTAATTCACAATTATTTCCGATGCTGCATTGTGTCGATCTCTGGAGGACAAAGTCATTTGAAGAGGTTGTCAAACGAATCTTTACGTGCCTGCTACACGGTTGCCAACCGCGTCCCCTTCAGAGGCGACCTTGGTAGGCGACCGGCAAAATTGTTTCAAACGTTTGGTCGTAAACATCATCTACACGGTTGTAAACCACCACGGTCACCTCTATCGGGACGCGGTTGTCGACCGTGTTACAGTACAGGCGTTTTAGATTCAATTCTAACGACTTTGTTAAACAGTTGTGCATTGTCGTACCATAGATATACGCACATTAATTGTCGGAGTCTTGATCTAATACCTTTGCCTTATGGGTGGTTCCAATATTATGGTTATACCTGGATAAATTGACATGCACATAAGTAGGTTACACTATCCACACTTAAGTAATTTAAATCAATATTTTATGTAGAACGCAAGTAGGTGCTTGTGTACCAGCTAGTTAGGTATGACATTTAATAGTAGCAGTTCACTGCTTGCGGATTAAGGTAGAAATATAAGGTAGATGCCTACTCTATTAATTACCTACTTACATGTTGTTAATATCCAGTCTTTAATACTAGAACTTCATGTTTTCTAGCCTTACTGCTAATTAACATGTTAAGTTAACATCCTGTAACCATCGGACCACTATAACCTATTGAGGTTTTAGATAATAATTATTCTCATAATATTTAAAATAATTGTTTTCAATAATAGTAATTGTACCTAAAAAATTTGCACGCCCGCCATGAGAAATGGGAAACATGTCGTGAGCCACTCTTATTTAAGATCTTGCATGTATGTAGGTTTGAATTCTGTATGGTAAGTATACACATGTTTTAGCAAATAAAATTTCTTTATCTTTTATCTTTATCATAATATTTATACTACCTATATACTATAGGATACCTACTATAATTCACTTACATAAGGATATTAAAAAAACTAAAACATAACTCAATACTGCAGGGTGTTTCACAAAAAACTAGACATTTTATAAACTACTTAGAATCGATAGCTAAATGCACATTATGACAGTTAAGAGGGTGCATCCTAAAAGTTGGCAACGTCGTAAATAGCTGTCAAATAGTTACCTGTTTTTATTCATTTGGAAATAATACTGTATGAAAATAAGAAATGTGGCTAACTAACTAACTAGAATAATAATAATGAATTGCAATTATAACATTGAATTTGATGTTGTACCCGTTTCAGGTGTAAAAAAGTCATTTGGAAAGTTTCCAAACAATTTTTTTACATCTAAAACTAACTATTCGGTGTAACGATATTAATTGTTGCATTTCATATTCAATATTCTAGTTCGCTAGTTAGCCACATTTTTTATTTCCATACAGAAATATTATCAAATTAGTCAAAACAGCGAAATATTTGACATCTATTTGCGACGTTGCCAACTTTCAGAATAAACCCTCTTAATATTGACTCGGGCGAGACTGCGTTCGGCAGTGGTCGTGTCCGGGTTCACAACACGTCAATCGTCATCCTGAGGATGCCTCATTAAGAGGTGAAACACGAGTCGATTTCTAACAGGGTTCTTTATGACTCTAGAACAGATAAGCGGATTAGGTTACTAAATATAAGTCGTCGATTGTATTGCACATTATGACATTATACAAGTCTGCTACAGATAAGTATGTATTATTTCAACCGGTACCTGATACTTAAATGCCCGAAAAACGAGTGTAGGTAGCTAGGCGGTGCTTAAACTTCACAACAATTGACTCAGGGCGGAAATATATTCTGTCTTAAAAAACTCCTGACTACCACTTTCCCAGTTGTAGGTACACATTTTATTTACCTAATTCACCTTGGAGTGATAGTTTTCTTATTTCCAATACCTAAAGAATCTTTTCCTTATCTGTGTTATTCAACAACACAGTCCATCAAAGTCTTGTGAAGTGAACAAGTTCACCTTACCTACATAAGAGGACGGAAACTTTGAAACCAGCCGAGTTCCCAAGCTCTTACCGGCATTTTTCTATCACTACTCATATATTATGAATGGACAATAAAAAATACTTAATCTCGGTTGTAGAGGAGTAGATCCGAAGAGGTCGCATCTTCGAGTCATAGAGGTTACCGCCCACGCGTGTGCCGTGGCTATAAAGCGTAAGGTGCTGAATGAAGCGCAGGAAAATGGTTGTTGATTTTATATTTTGTGTTGAATATTTTATTGTATCCAATAAAGTTAAATGAAAGAGAGAATGTCGAGAAGGTGGTCAATAGCTTGTCATCTTTCTTATGCGTTATTGCGCCCATATTTTTGATAAATTGGTTTGAAGTTTTCCCGCATTTTCTTTTCCCTTTAGCATGACGATTGTTTTCAGCGTCATGGATCGCTGGTTAGATATTTTCTAAAACTGATCAAATATTTGGGGTATTTTTGACTGACCCTATCGTCAAAAATAATGTATATTGTACCTAATGTAGGTACTAGATAGGTTAAATCAGGCTGGTGACGGCAACTCTACGTCTAAGCGCATAAAAAAAACATATTTATTTAATCATCAATTTTCACGTGTGTCTCACATTGTCGTTACCTACCTACCTACCTCTAATTACCTACCTAACTGGTGCCATCTGATAAACAAGGTCCATTAAATGACAATACCGTAATATTTTCGCGACTATAATCGTTGGGCGCGGTGACTTCGATCCTCATTTTAGAGACCATAAAAATTAACTTAACCGAATGGATCGCCCGTGCGGCTCACAATAGTTTCTTGATCTTTATATACCTAAACATACAATTTTCTCTTATACCTAGTACTTAGGTACCTAACACCACCACCACCTGCTAGTCAAATAGCTATAAATGCCAAGCCCATAATTTCTATTTAGACATCCATACTCGCTCATCTAACGCAATATCTTCACAACTGTATAATTAGTAAGTTAATAAAGTACGAGTTAATTCCTCATCACACCATCGCTTATTAAAACTGAACAATGAGGAGAAACGTTTAGAAATCCGTGTTTAAACAAACATATGATCGAAGTACCGTATTAGCTACAACTTCCTCAATTAACAAGTATTCGAAGGTGTACTAGAATATAATTACAACAGCAGTAAACGTGCTCTGTAAACAACTAACGCTCGTTTGGTTTGACGCACCAAACGTTTATAATAACATTTTCTAAGAAACCTTTAGGTGGTCGCAAACATTAGCTTTGTTTGAGCGCCAATTTGGACTGGCCGAGCTTTCATACCCACCAACTTATCTTCATCAATAAAACACGGTAAAATGAACTTTAGTTCTCCCCCGAAGAAGTTACAGTCTTCGCAAAGGAAAGCAGCAAAAATGCTCTTAAATTTTAATTGCGAAACACTGCGGACGCACACGTCTTGTGTATTCGCGAATGTGTTAATTCAAAGCAATGCAGTATGCTTTTAATATGCACTTATATGGCGTGCACATTCCGCAGCACTTAGTTTACTGATAAAAGCGCACTTTTGTTCGAGATACAAAGACATCCGTGAGTCATCAAGCAAGCAGTGGATCTGGAAAATGTTGCTATTATTTGTGGTAAGGCACTTAACATTTTCGACTCCACCCAATTTCATAAAACTCATACGCCATGCCGCCATACATCAAGGGCGGATCCAGGGGGGGGTCATGGGGGTCATGACCCCCCCCTGGGCTGTGTCTAGGTCAACCACTAACATTTTTTCTAATCTCATTGATCTCTGAAGTGCCGTGCTTGACTGATGCGATGAACTCCTGGAAAATGGCTTGCCCGGACACGGAGCAGCCCGAGAACCTGTCTTCCCAGAGACAGTGGGATGAGCCGCTCTGCAGGTTGGTACGGAACAATCTCATTAATACGTCCACCAACACTGCGGAGCGCGCCCGCCTATTGGCTGTGGGAGAATGGGAGTCGGGCCTCTGGCTTCAGGCGCTACCGTCACCCAACATAGGCACTATGCTGGGTGACACCACTTTCCGGCTCGCTACAAGTCTGCGTTTGGGCGCTCCTTGCGGGGCTCCGCATCGCTGTCAGTGCGGTGAAGCAGTCGACCGCCTCGGACACCACGGCCTTTCCTGCGGCAGGAGCGCTGGTCGTTTGGCACGGCACGCAAGCATTAATGACATTATCCGTCGGGCTCTTGTCACCGCCGGGGTGCCAGCTGTTTTAGAACCCAATGGCTTGGCACGCGACGATGGGAAGAGGCCAGACGGAATGACCATAATGCCTTGGAAGATGGGTAGGCCTTTGGTGTGGGATGCAACCTGTGTCGACACCCTCGCGCCATCCCATCTTCTCAGCACGGCGGGCTGTGCCGGGGCGGCTGCTTCTGGTGCAGAAAACCTCAAGCGGCGGAAATATAGCAACCTTATTGGTAGCTATATTTTTGAGCCGTTTGGGGTTGAAACACTGGGGCCGTGGGGTCCGAGTGCTCATCGAGTATTTCGGGACATCGCCAAGCGGCTGGTCGACTCTTCACGTGACCCGAGGGCTGGCCTATTCTTCGGCCAAAGAATCAGCATTGCCATACAACGTGGCAATGCTGCCAGCCTTTTGGGCACTTTTCCTGTTGACAGCGATGCGGACGAATTTTTTGATGCCCTATGACCGTTTCCCCCCCCTTTTTATATACTTGTACATATTACTATTATTATTTTAATTCTGTTAGATTTTAAATCATGTAAATATCTATGGTCACTATTATTTGAATAAATAATTACAATCTCATTGATACATTTTATCAAATAAATACTTTGTATGATGTTGCCCTTGCCGCGTAGGATATGTTTGCCACACCACACATGCGCGAACGACACGCATAATAAGACTTGTGCTGTTATTATACTTAATTATGATGATGGGCCGTAGAGTTTTCTGCCGGCTCTTCTCCATAGGAAATTACCAAATGAAACCGTGCTCCTAAGCCGCTGACGTTTTATAAGTGCCCATGTAGGTTTATCTGAAGCTAGCAACTAGACGTAGAAATTAAATACTTCAGAATAGTGTCAAGACAAACCGCCCCGGCCCCCCCGGTCCTGGCGGCACCCTAAATCTTAAGAAGTATTTTTTAATGATATCCCAAACATGGTTAAAATATATTCAGTAAGAAACAGTTGTAGAGTTAGAGGCTGACGATGATGCTCGCTTCGCTCGCTATATTCTACTATCTCAAACTTTCTGCATAAGTCGACAAATGAATTCCTATTTAAGTATGTATGACTTTAAAAAAAAAAGACCTTCCCTACACAAGGCGGTGTGCTAAACTTTTCGAACTCACTTCGCTCGCTCTTGGATTTTATATTCTTCTGACTCTCTAACTTTTCTGCATAAGTCGACAAAGCAACTCCTAGGTATTTCCGTAAGGATGTTCAATAGAAACCTAACCGAGAATTCAGAGACGAGGTGCAAAAAATTTCAAGCTCGCGTTGCTCGCTCCCCTATATTCTTCTTTTCATAAATAGCCTATTGAGGAGATGAAAAGGCAACTCCCTCAAAAAGAATCCTGTGGGTTGCGAGGTCCATGGTGTAAGTGGATTATAAATTAGGCACGTTATACTTATTTTTTTTTCCTGTCATTATAATTTTTTTGCAAAATTTTACTATTGATAGCTACATAAACTGAGAAGACCCCGACAGACTTAAGTCTTCCACTGATTGGGCCTGTCCTGACTGGACCCCGACTATGTGACCCCCCCCCTTACTCGAAGGCTGGATCCGCCCTTGCCATACATAAGGGGGCTGCCGGCATTTCGTTTGCGCTAAAGTTAACCATCGCGAAGTGTCAACGGCATTAGGTTTAAAACCGTGTTATAAAACACTGCAAAACGTAGTATAATTGTGTTTTCAGAAGGTCGCGCGGTCGTGACTCGTGTCGCTATAAGTAGTTTGCACCTTTTTAAACCTACATAATGGCAATAATATGTATAATGAGTGGGAAAGCCCTCTAAGGTCATGAAACAAACTTTTATGAAACTTAATTACTTTTTATTAATCACTTACAACTAAAATTTATCCTAATTGAACTGTAAGGTTCGTTCACAAAGATCTTGTCACCCGGCCGTCTGTATCTGTACATGGCTTTAAATTCAGTACTTCATTGAACAAAATTGCTATTTACATAACTGTCAACATTCCTAGACAATATTCAGGTTTCCTGGGTACTCACAAATAGGACGTTTAGACATAGAATAGTTATAGGCTCAGATAAAGCGTTCTACGCGCGGATTCTTAATTGATACTTTTCGATGTAGGTGTTATTTGAGTGCTGAATAAAGACAAAATGTAGTCGTTTTTTTTTTGTAAAACTTAGGGTGCGTTTCCACTGAAGCGGAGACCTGCAGGAAATGACCAATCACAATGGTTTAAATCCTCATCGCGGACGATTCCTGCACGTGGCTCAGCAGCGTTCGTCTCTGCTTCAATGTAAACCCACCCTAGTCTTACTTGCTCAGCAGGCCAATGTTTCACGCGGTAAAAGTACTACGCAAAGCATGTGCGTACCGATTCGCGATTTACAACACTTAATTTGAACAAGCGCAAAATAACAAAGACTAAGCTTATTGTGCAATCAATTACACAAAACATTCTCAATTGAAGTATACTATCAAAAATTCTTATGATAATGAGGAATAATTATTGGGACAATTGGAATCCAATAGACAGAGGAAAAATTCGGACACACTTGGCAATCTTGCAAAATCTAGCTCCTCAACATGGAAATGAATCATTCGTTGAAATCGTCAGTCAAAGTTCAGGAGTCCAATTTCACCTGTACCTTAAGCTACACACACTTTGAAAACAGCCACTTAATAACAGATTAGCCGGGCATAATCCACTTCTCATTTTGGTTTTGTTTCTTGGTCTGTCACATATCTTATGTAGATAGTATCTTCCGGTTTGGGATCCTCTATTTGTGTCTCGTCTAGTTGGGAGCAGGCGATAGCTAGGGCTGACCCGTCATGGGAGAAGCTTAGAGATGAGACCGCAGTGTTGTATCTATGGAACTGACACAGCCTCTTCTTGTTGAAACCGTCCCAAATGTTGACATAGCCGTCAGAGCCGCCTGTTGCGAAGGTGTTGTAGACAGAGTGGAAGCTTATTGCATTCACTGGGTAGATTTTTTCGAGACCTGGAATGAACATTTAGTTTTTATTATAAGTTTGGCTTCTTAAAATAGCCCAGCTAATTTAATGACAAAGTAGGGGACAGGGCATCCTTAAAAGGAATAATGCCTAATGGTTGTGAATTTTTCACAAATTACTCAAGACATCTCAAGGTGATCACCTAGAGATGTCTAAATACCCAGAAGAATTTTAAAACCAGTTCACTTACCACCGTCCTTAATCCGGTGACACTTGAATGCATACTTCTTTTTCTGAACTTCCGGATTACTATCAAGGTACTCCACAGCGACCCTGCCTTCAATGGAACTGAGGACGTACCCTTGCTTATTAGGGAACACTCGAATGCACCGCGTCTGGTACTTGAGGGAGGATTCACGTCTCTGGTTCACGTGTCCCATGTTTCTGACATCCCAAACGAAGATCTTGCGGCCCGATGTGCCGACTACAAACTTCTCGCCAACTATACTCATTGTGTATACCTGAAATTTTTTAAAGATGATTTAATTGGTTTTATTCCAAAAACATTATAATTATCTCTTTTTTCTGGTTTTAATTTTAGAGCATCATTGTGTTCAGTATTTTGTGGCATTCTTTAGCTGGCTTATCTTCTAGTAGTACTACTTGAGTAAAACCCAAATTTCAGTGAATAAAGTAATTACTGTAAAGCTATCAAACATGGCCTAAAAGGAAATTGCATCAACACACAGCTGAATCTGTTATTATATCTTACCCTCTCATTTCCTTGATTGTAAGTTCCAACACAATTAGGCACACGGCTGTCCCACATCTTGACGGTGCCATCCCAGCTGCCAGTGAGGACCGCATTCACTTCAGAAGCAAACTCCACACATCGGATAGCTCCTTTGTGTTCACCCAGCGTTGTTTCCATGCTTGCGTTGAGGTCGTACATCTTGAGGATCTGGTCCAACCCGCCACTATAGGTGTGGACAGCATCCTGGAAAGAATATTAACTGGTAATGTAGTTTTTGTATGTAAACAGTAACTCTGGAACCTCTTTCTACTTTTGAACCCAACATTTCTAGGTCATGTAAATGGAGTGTGCCGAAGAGTTTTATTAGATTAAACAGATTATATACACGGGATTCTTTGGAGTTCATTGAAACACAGCATGGAGCTTTTAAAACTCTTTGACCATGAGTTACCAAAATCTGGAAAAACTTGGACTGTTGCCAAGACGTCATGCTTCACTGTACATAACTGGTAATCTGCACATATACAACTAAATTACTGATGCATGTTTCATTGATACAATAAGCTTTTAAACTGTATGCTCTAGCTGGTCTGCAGACACTCCAAATTACCTATTTCTCAAGTATTTTTAAAATGGTTAAATTTAAAAAAACCTTAGACTATGACCATAAAGGCATGCCCACATAACTACAGCTATTCAGATAAAGAGAAGTATCCGCGTGCAGTTCACAGCCTGTATTTAAACGAACAAGCATGCAAAAACAACAGAATTCTTACTCTAAAGCAAACGTCCAAGACGGGCAGCTCGTGGTTGTACTTATGGCGCTCCGTGTTCGACGTGACATCGTACAGTCTAACGGAGCAGTCCCACGACGACACCAGCAAGAACTGATTGGATTTCGGTGCGAATTTAACGCTCGATATAGCATCGTCAGGTAAGCTCTTCAATTTGAACTCGGTGCGGGACTCCGCGACCCGCGTCACTGTCATTGTGGAAGCAATTTTGTTGGTTAATTTAAAATATCACAAAAAATAAAAAAGGGCTCTTCTTTTATGAAGAATTTGACGATTTTTAACGTAAATAGCGGGTTAACCGCAAGCGAGTTCGTCCGTCAGCGACACAACAGATAAAAAATGACAATTGAATTGACTGAATTGTATTGCTTGACTTGACGTAAAACAGGAAAAACCAAACGCAGATTGTGCAGATTATTACTGTATATTTATAAAATGATTCATCGCAATTTTTATTTCGGTGTTTGTGCTATTTTTTCTTGAATTCAATGAAAAGTCCACGAAAGGGCCTAAAACACTGTTTCTCAATTTTTTTTATTAGGTGACGTAACGAAATACAACAAATCCACCACACATCAAATAAATGTGAACGCATCAAACTAAAATCATCAAAATTCCCTTGTTTTTTAGGCGAATCAATTCAAAAAGTACTTATTATGCATTTATTTATTTATTTCTATATATCAGTATAGAAAGATAACTAGAAAGTAACTAATCATTCCAAAAATAACTTCAGATAGGACTGTGTAATCTACGACTGTCTAATACATTTACGAACGCACCTTTATAATTGACATGTTTGTGATGAGGTGTGAATCGTAGAAAGAAATCTCCGTCTCGCAGAAATGATTTCACAAAAATCTATAGTTCCCTAAAGTTTTGTGATGTTCCATTTGTGCTATCTCGATACGAGTATACAGTAATACGATAACAATATAACAGTGCCTCATTAAGTAATTTAAATGAATATAAAACCACCGCGCAACTAAGTCGGTTCCGATAGGAACGAATGGAGTGATCAACTTATGAAATAACGATGCAAACCAACTTGAAAACTAAAGAAATGTTTATAGTCAGAGCACTAGAAAAGATTTTGGCTGATAAGGACATAAAAAGGTCCTACCACAGCCAACTGAAGAAGTCCTGCGAAATCGCTTTAGGTAAGACTTACTGACATTTTACAGTATTCAATAACGTAATACGATATATATTTTGTGCAGTACATATATTATCACCTGTTACTAATTAAGTTAAAATCTACAATGCGATAGTTTTATTGTTATTGATAATTTATTAGATAGTGAATGTATTGACCTTGGTTTTAAAAGTCGAAACCTACTTTACGTTATCATAGAGTCTTGTGAAGTGTTTTCGACATAGTAGCGATCGAGGTAGGCAGTGGATCAAATGTCAGTGGTGTGTGTGGAACCAATAATGTGTATTATTTTTATGTGGCCTAGTGTGATTGTATGTAGTAACAATGTTCACTAGTAAATACCTCTTACTGTTGTTGGGTGAGCATACAAATGTTGATATGTCACAGTAACGTGCAAAACTTTGCATAAATACATTACATCACACCTAGGCTACTATTATGCCTAAAACAACCTGAGTTTCAATTAGTGTCAAAGTACTAATAAAAACTATACTAAATATAATGTGGTATGAGAACTTCTGTATTTCTACTGATGACACTACAGCTGAGACTCAGTTTTCAAAACCTGGTAATTACAATATTAATTCTTCATAACTTTATAAACCCACATAATCATCAACCCTTGGTAGTCCACAGCCTCTCCACTGGCCTAAGTCAACTCGCTGTATTGGCCCTAACAGTTTCATAAAAACTGTAAGAATTCCTTCAAAGAATAAACTAAATACCAAATGAATCATAATAAATTGAATCATTGATAACAAATAACAAATTCCTTTTATACTTCACAAAGTGAGATTATAATAAAAATAATAGACAGTTCTTTGCTAAGCCCATTGCTTGAATAATAACATTATAAAATAGTACAATAACTAACTTAGTATGCAATCATACTTCCTGTGTACTTGTGCCAGGATTACTAGAAGTACTTTATTATGTAAATAACCCCCGTATATGCATAGCTTTGACAGTTAATTTGTAATTTTGGCACTCAATGCAGCAGGAAACTGCACATTAATATTTATGTTCAATAAAACTTACCTAATGCAACTGTAATCTCTGATTCAGTAGAAATTGTTTAAAAGGAGTATTTCATTTCAATTGTTGATTAAACTAAAGTGGCAATAGGAAAAACCAGTAGTATTTTATAACAATTTTAACTAAAATCACACATTTTTTCCTTTGAGTAACGAATAGCCAAATACCTATGCAAACATTTTTAAGATATTCTTAAGTTTTTCTGCCGCAACAATATGACAATGCATTAAATTATGCTCATTCATTGATTGCCAGTCAACCACTCATTTGTAGATTGTTTGCAATGAGAAATAGTTCTTCTTTTTCTTTTGTATCAACGGTACTGGATTCTATATTACCTTGAAGTTTCTGGGCCCGGTAGGCGACCATGGTAATAGTTCAACACAAAGTTAAAAGTTATAGGTAGTCAAAGATAATACTATTTTCCACCGTCTACTTAATTGAATAAATAATGAGATCTACAGTACATTTGAAAAGTTTTTAAATAATTTGGAAAGTACCCTGTCCTTATCGAAGTTGTCAGACAGACTTCCGAGAACCGACCTCAAAAAGGAGGAGGTTCTCAATACGTCTGTATGGTTTTTTTTTTTGCAGTTTTGTTACACGATTTTGATTTTGATGATACTTTTGTGTTTGGTAGGTCATACTTCATATTCTTCCATATAAATTTGATTAATTTTGCTTGGTTAGTTTTTGAGTTCGCTTCAATAACACGTCAAAATTCAAATTACACGTATTTTTCACACTTAGCCTATGTGGATGATATGATGATAAGTTCCTGTCACTGTTATTTACATAGCTAGCAGTGGTACCTATTCGAATTTGTGTGGGGTAGGTACCACAACTAAAAAGTGAAATTATTAACTTTTATCAAAAAAAAAACAATCAACTTCCAAAAAAGACATGTCAAAAATAACTTTAATTTCGGAAGTTGGTGGCAAAAATGAAAATCAAAACCAAAGACACCCACTTGAAGACCGAGTGTTGATACAATTGGTTTCTAGTTGCATGAAAATGCAGAAATTTGATCGCTATTGTAAGGAAAATGCAGTGAAAATTGTATCTATTACAATTTTCACTACAGAAAGGATAACTGATATTATTGTGCACTTAAGATTGTTGAGTGGTTTTCCTGTTTCATCGATCATTCCTACCGTCTTCAAGACGCTTGATGTAAGATGTTCTTTTTGTGATTCAATATGTGTTTATGTGTCACTTAATATAATGATGCAACTTGTACACAGTTAATGAATACCTTTGAAATGTACATAGAAAGCAATAATATTTAAGTAAGTTTTGTGATGATAAGTCTGATGCTTTTAACAAATGTTTGTATTTTTTTACTTTGGATCTTATATGAAAACTCAAAAACCAAGGTCAACTTCATTTGAAATATGCACTAAACATATTATAATTTAATTTTATCATTTAACTTTTTTGAGTATTTTTTTTTTTAAACTAGGTATGTTAATTTAATGCATCATAACTTCTGTTTCTATTGTTTCAAGTTTCCCTTGAAATTACACAATTAAGAAATTTGTGTTGGTTAATACTAATTCCAAGAAAACCATTTAAATGTACAATACTGGTCGATATAACATGGCAGACCGTCTGAACATAGGCTCCGCAAACTTTCGCCTTATGTCACCATTTGGTTCCTAAAAAAAGTTATTGCCTTCTTGTAATGTAATGTTCAGAACTGAACATCGGCCGTATTGTACAAGGCCTTTTCTGCCGCCCTTGAGTTATCCAGTTATACATCTAAAATTATAAAAACGAAAATTGAGGACATTGACTGTTGATAACAGCTTATTGAAAAACCTATTAATTTTTATCTGAGTACATTATTTATAATCATCACTATCCTCAAAGATATAGTTAATTCAAATGTGTATTACATTGACTATTGAAACCATTTGTGGGTTAACATTCCTTTAGCACTATTTAAAAACTATATTTTTCTTTGCAGAGGAAATTAAAACTGAATTGAAAAATGGAGGTCAACCTGAGTCTTCAGAGAGTCCTACATCGGGGACTCTGCCTCTACCCAAGAATGACGCTTCGAACATTATTACAGCAGAAAAATACTTCTTACCATTCGAACTGGCATGCCAGAGCAAGGCATCCAGGATAGTGGTTACAGCTCTAGACTGCCTACAGAAACTTATTGCGTACGGCCATCTCACCGGAAACATTCCTGACTCAACTACACCACGGAAACTTCTGATAGACCGAATTGTTGAAACAATCTGCAGCTGTTTCACAGGACCACAGACTGATGAAGGCGTGCAACTACAAATAATTAAAGCTCTACTAACAGTTATCACAAGTCAACATGTCGAGGTTCACGAGGGCACGGTACTCCTTGCTGTCAGAACATGTTACAACATCTACCTTGCAAGTAAAAACCTTATCAACCAGACCACAGCGAGAGCAACCCTGACACAGATGCTGAATGTTATTTTCACGAAAATGGAGAATCAAGCCATTGAATTAGAAGCAAATGGCAACAGTAATACAGTAACAGAAATTCCACACAAAATGCCGAATGGTAATGTTGTGTCAGAAGAAACACCTAGCAATACAACAGAAGAAGTTAAAGATGTCGAGCAAGCGGAAGGTGAAGAAGTGGACGAAGTATTAGAAGCGAAAATGATTGCTAAACAAATAGTAGATTCAGTTATAGATAATGCCATAAGTATTGCAACTAAGAAAACATCTGAAGAAGATGTGACAAATAGTCCTGATAACAATGAAAATCCATCAGATTCTCATGACAGTGGGAGTGTTTCCCACGAGAGCAATGGTCAGCTGCCGACCGAAGCTACGATACAAAGAATACCATCACAAGAAAGTGTTGATGTTATTTCAGAAAATGATAACTCAGTCACAGCTAAGTTCACTCATGTGTTACAGAAAGATGCTTTCCTAGTATTCAGAGCTCTCTGCAAGCTTTCAATGAAGCCCCTACCTGAAGGCACTCCAGACCCTAAGTCACATGAGCTAAGGTCGAAAATTCTTTCTCTTCATCTTCTCTTATCTATCTTACAAAATGCTGGTCCAGTATTCAGGAACAATGAGATGTTCATTACAGCTATCAAACAGTATCTTTGTGTAGCGCTCTCGAAGAATGGCGTCAGTTCTGTACCAGAAGTATTCGAACTATCCCTAGCTATTTTCTTAGCTCTTCTGCAAAACTTCAAGGTGCACCTAAAGAAGCAAATTGAAGTGTTCTTCAAAGAAATCTTTATGAACATTCTGGAGACTTCGAGCTCGTCTTTCGAGCACAAATGGATGGTCATCCAAGCATTGACCAGGATCTGTGGAGATGCGCAGAGCGTTGTAGACATATACGTGAACTACGACTGTGATTTATCAGCAGCCAATCTGTTTCAACGATTGGTTAATGATGTTTCCAAGATTGCCCAAGGAAGGCAAGCTTTGGAACTAGGTGCTACGCCCAACCAAGAGAAGTCCATGCGTATTCGTGGACTGGAATGTCTAGTCTCGATATTAAAATGTATGGTAGAATGGAGCAAAGAGCTTTATATAAATCCAAATCTACAAACTACTTTGGGTGAGAGAATAGCGAAGGAGGACCATGACCATCACAGCATCAAATCTCATGGAGGATCTAGTTTAAGTCTAGTTTCTACAGGATCCAGCAATATTGGTAATAGAGAGACATTAGATTCTCCAGAACAATTCGAAGTATTGAAACAGCAGAAGGAGGTTTGGGAAACTGGCATTGACCTATTCAACAGGAAACCAAAACGAGGAGTATCTTTCTTACAAGAGCAAGGTCTCTTGGGAACATCGACTAAAGAAATCGCTGAATGGTTGCTAACCGACGAAAGACTCGACAAAACATTCGTTGGTGAGTATTTAGGCGAAAACGAGGATCATTCCAAGGAAGTTATGTACTCTTATGTAGACTCGATGAACTTCGCGATTATGGATATTGTGGCTGCATTACGTTATTTCTTAGAAGGATTCCGACTCCCCGGCGAGGCCCAGAAGATTGACAGGCTAATGGAAAAGTTCGCATCTCGCTACTGTGAGTGCAATCCTAACAACACACTATTCATGAGCGCGGACACCGTCTACGTTTTAGCGTTTTCCATAATAATGCTGACAACAGATTTACACTCGCCGCAAGTCAAGAATAAAATGACAAAAGAACAATACATTAAGTTGAATAGTGGCATTAGTGACAATAATGACCTGCCGCGTGAATATTTGTCACAGATATACGACGAAATCGCCGGTCACGAGATTAAGATGAAGAGTTCTTCGAAACCCGGGAAACATATGATCGCTAACGAGAAAAAGAGAAAACTGATCTGGAACATGGAAATGGACGTGATCTCTACAGCGGCGAAGAACTTGATGGAGTCTGTGTCTCACGTGCAAACTCCATTCACAACTGCGAAACACGTGGAGCATGTGCGTCCTATGTTCAAGATGGCGTGGACACCATTCCTTGCAGCATTTTCAGTGGGACTGCAGGATTGTGACGACCCTGAAATCGCTTCGCTGTGTTTAGACGGCATTAGGTGCGCTATACGCATTGCCTGCATTTTCCACATGTCACTCGAAAGAGACGCGTACGTGCAAGCTCTCGCGCGCTTCACTCTGCTTACAGCTAACTCTCCTATCACGGAAATGAAAGCAAAGAACATCGACACTATCAAGACGTTGATCACCGTGGCACATACAGACGGCAACTACTTAGGAACGAGTTGGTTGGATGTCGTTAAATGCATTTCTCAGTTAGAACTAGCGCAACTCATAGGAACGGGAGTGCGGCCACAGTTCCTGTCAGGGTCAGGCATCAAGCCTCAACCGGATTCCTTGAAGTTTAGTCTAATGTCTCTGGATCCGAGCGTCAAAGAACACATCGGGGAGACCAGCTCTCAAAGTGTCGTTGTAGCAGTAGATAGAATATTCACAGGATCTACGAAACTTGACGGTGACGCCATCGTAGACTTCGTCAAAGCGTTATGTCAAGTATCCTTAGATGAATTGAGCCATCCCACAAACCCTCGAATGTTCTCTCTGCAGAAGATCGTCGAAATATCTTACTACAACATGGGGCGAATCAGGCTGCAATGGTCTCGAATATGGCAAGTGCTCGGTGATCACTTCAATAAAGTAGGTTGCAGCAGCAACGAAGATATAGCTTTCTTCGCAGTGGATTCATTGAGACAACTGTCCATGAAGTTTATAGAAAAAGGCGAGTTCTCTAATTTCAAATTCCAAAAAGATTTCTTGAGACCATTTGAACACATTATGAAGAAAAACAGCTCTCCAACAATCAGAGACATGGTGGTTCGTTGTATCGCCCAGATGGTCAACTCTCAAGCGCCCAACATCAAGTCAGGTTGGAAAAATATATTCTCTGTATTCCACTTGGCTGCAAGCGATCAAGATGAAGCGATCGTCGACTTAGCATTCCAGACTACCGGCAAAATTATAAATGAATTGTATGAGAGGCAGTTCCCTGCAATGATAGACTCTTTCCAAGATGCCGTCAAATGTTTATCAGAGTTTGCGTGTAATGCGAAGTTCCCGGACACATCGATGGAAGCTATAAGACTGGTGAGGTCTTGTGCGACGGCTGTGGGCGCGTCGCCGCAGCTGTTCGTGGAGCACGCGGGGCTGGAGGGCGAGCCGGGCGCGCCCGAAGTAGACCGAGTGTGGTTGAGGGGGTGGTTCCCTCTACTCTTCTCTCTATCCTGCGTCGTCAGCCGCTGCAAGCTAGACGTACGCACCCGAGGACTCACTGTCCTCTTTGAGATTATCAAAACTCACGGTGATTCATTCCGTCCACATTGGTGGAGAGACCTATTTAACATTCTGTTCAGAATCTTCGACAACATGAAGTTACCTGAGCATCAGTTGGAAAAGAACGAGTGGATGACTACGACATGCAATCACGCGTTGTACGCCATCGTCGATGTCTTCACGCAATACTTTGACATTCTTGGATCTCTCCTATTGGAGCAGCTGTACGCGCAGCTCCACTGGTGCGTTCAGCAAGACAACGAGCAGCTGGCGCGCTCTGGCACCAACTGCCTCGAGAACCTCGTCATCTCCAACGGCACGAAGTTCAGCGACGACACGTGGAGCAACACGTGCCAGATCATGTTGGACATCTTCAACAGCACGCTACCCACCACCCTTCTCACTTGGAAACCAGATGAGAACGAGGACAACGACATGCCTCAAGTCCGACACGGGATCCTGAAGAAACCCCAGGGAGGAGACGAGATCAAGTCCTCCAACCGGGTGTTCAACAGTCTCCTGATCAAGTGCGTGGTGCAGTTGGAGCTGATACAAACGATCGACAACATCGTGTTCTACCCCGCCACATCGCGGAAGGAAGACGCCGAGACACTTGCCCTCGCAGCCGCAGAGCTGACCGGCGGCACGCCAGGAACTGAACAGGAATGTCAGCGTGAAGAACAAGGAATGTATCGACTGCTTAGCTCGCCACATCTGCTGCGACTCGTCGAATGCCTGATGTGCAGTCACCGCTTCGCTAAAACATTCAACACTAACAATGCGCAGAGGAATGTGTTGTGGAAAGCTAATTTCAAGGGCTCTGTGAAGCCGAATATGTTGAAACAAGAGACGCAGTCGTTGGCGTGCGTCCTGCGGATATTGTTCAAGATGTACAGCGACGAGACGCGACGGGACCACTGGCCTGCAGTCCAGAAGAGTCTTATCAGCATTTGTTGTGAAGCTTTGGAGTACTTTGCTGGAGTAACGAGCGAAGCGCACCGGGACGCGTGGACGTCCATCCTGCTTTTGATCCTCACCAGAATACTGAAGATGCCAGACGAAAGAGTAAGTACACTTGTTGAATAACCTCGTGCTTATGTACTTATTGTTATCGAAACAATATAATGGAATTAGATTGTAGATGCTATCGGTTATGATATGATAGTGTCGCGATTGAAGAGTCGAGTTCGATTTGAATTACGAACACATTCACGTGTCTTTGGACAGACTCGTTTAGCACTCAACAATATGTTTTGTAGAAAGCATGTAGGTACCTACTTAAGTATTTTTTTACAGATATAAAACAGGTTTTGCGATACTAAGTAAGAACTGCTGTTGATTGAAAGTAGTCTTTTATTTAGCATAATGTATCGCTATCGTCACGCTTTTGTTATTTTATTTGATGAGCATAACATGTGGTAGCGACACAAGATAAATACGCAAATAACATTTTTGCATTCATAACAACATTCTGACTTGTATTTATAACAAATAGGTAATAGCAGAACACTTTGAAAAATATGTTGAGTGCCTATTACATACGAATCTCTTGACGGTAACCTGACGAGGCCGTGTTGCCACGTTTATGTAATGAGGTCATTAGATAACTTGTTCTGTGGTCTGTAACCGAAAGATCACCTTGAGGATATTATTTTCTTTCCGTAGCTTTTATAAAAATCGTAATTATTATACACTAATCAATACATCTATATCTGCATTCTTTGATAACAATAGAATCGGAATTTATGAGTCAGTGTCGAGACTTTCGCATTAAAATTCCTCAAGACCTAGAATGTTATCTGCATGAAAGTGCCATGTATCGGATTACAATAACACAATTAAGTATTAATTACTCAACTTACGCTAAATGAGCTCATCATACTATGTCCATGTTATCAATATGCAAACAGTAATGAGTGATGCAATTTGTTTCAGTTTGCGGCTCACGTATCAAGCTACTACCCGCTGCTGTGTGAGATCACTTGCTTCGACCTCAAGCCAGAGCTCCGCTCCGTGCTGCGGCGCGTGTTCATTCGCATCGGGCCAGTCTTCAACATCGTCACCAACGCCCAATAACAACACACCACTAACAAACAATATGGCCTTATAGTTCTCTAGGATAAAGTATGACTTTGATGTTAATGTTAAAAATAATACTTCGGTTGATTCCTTAAAATTTAATGTAATATTGACAGCAATCAGTACTTCAGTAGTATTAAAAGTGATCTATCATATTTTATAGGGTGTAGTAGTCTTATTTCTAATTTATGTTATAAATTATTGATTTGATTATCAAGTTAAATTTTTAAATTGTATATTATAAAAGCATAGAAGTTGTATCTATAAATTATAATAGTTTATTCTGTATATTTGAAAGTTTTTACTGTCTGGGGAGCTGAATTCACTCACTGCTACTATTGCTTCGTAATTCTTCTAGCTAGACTGATCAGACTGTGATTGTGAAGTTTTACTTTCTCACGGCTTTCCATGTTTATCTTTTTTATTTGGAGTGACTTCAGAACTCGCACGCAAACTGATTATTATATTATTCCTTAAAAATAAAAATCGTAAATTTAAAGGTAGTCTGATTTAAACAATCTTCAGTCCCTCAATAGACCTCTCCAAGGAGTCCAAGTCCCAGATAACCAGTTGTCCGTCCAGTCCAGTGGTGCTGAACTTGCGGGTGCTGGCCTTGGTGCCCTCATACAGGCGGATGGAAGTGATAGCATTCTGGTGAATGGAATCCAGGAAAGTGTCGTTAGTTTCGATGCGCGCCTGGCGATCCAGAGACTGGAACTTCTTCATGGCTGATAATCCTCCAGACTCCTTCCTCTGAGTATTATCCAATTTGGCAACAAACTTAACCTGATTACCTTCATGGCAGTACATTAAAGGAATGCAGCTATGTCCTGCCACAACCAGGGAGTTGTTGGTCACCCAACTGCACCCTAAGAAGGGCAGGTACTCAGTCTTCATTTTTATGATACCTCTCCCTTGAGTAGCATCAGCTACATTTATGGAGCTATCATGTCCCACCCACGCGACTTTATTCCCGTCTGCTGAGAAAGATACACTATGCACCCATCCACCACCATTTGGTGAGTTGGGGAATTCAGCCAACATCTGTCCCAAAGGCAGCTTTGTACCCCAAACGTTTGGGCCTGGTTGGTCTTCAATATCCTTGATATAAGCTGAGTATACTCTCACTTTAAAATCAGCTGATCCAGCAACCAGCAGGATATTGTTAGGGTGCCAGTCAATGCTAGTCACTGTTGACCGAATAGGCTTTTTGATATGCTTGGATACCCACCAGTTATTTTCCTTCTCGAAGTAGCAGATAGAGATCAACCTGGCTCCAGAGCCAACAGCAAACTTGTTCTCCATGGGTGACCATTTAACACAAGTGGCAGCTCGGTTGATGCGGAGAAGTACAAGAGTTGTTGACCACTTGCCATCATCTCCCTGAGTCCAGACGTACGCATTGCGGTCTACAGAGCAGGTTACAATGCGGTTGGTGTTTGGTGCCCAGTCAATGCCCATCACCTTTAGGTCATGTTCCACCAGGTTGTTGGTCTGCTTCCAATCATTCCCCTCCTTCTGGTAAATATGGACTTCATTGTTGTTTGGTGAAAATGCAATTTCTGTAATACATGAATGAGAATGTTATATTACTTCATATTTATGTAGAAGACCTTTATTTTTAGGATGTTGCAAAAATTCGACAGCCTTTGTGATTTTGCAGTTCAATAATAAGTAGAACTAAAATAGTAGCTGGTATGCTGCTTTACTTATATTTTTGAAACTTAGCATGGGGTCTCATGAAAACAGTGGATCAAGAAGGACCCTGACCCACTAGTTACACCAGTTAGTGCTGTTAGGGTGCCAGTCACTAGATACAAACTTCTGTAAGAAAGCTTATGGACATGAAATTTAGGGAGTTAACAGTAAAATACTTACGGGTTCTGTCCTTGTTCCATGCATGACAAGTCACCGGTGCCACTGAGTCACCAAACGTAAGAGTTTGAGACATTTTCAAGTACCTGGAATACTAAAGATAATATTTAGAATACCACAATTATTGGAAACTCCTAACACATAGTACTTTTTGTGAATATTTACCTCAAGTTTCTAAGCAAACGAGAAGTCGGTCACACCCAACGATATCAGTTGATAAACAGAAATTCGCGGACTCTGGGCAGTCGACACGAATTCCTGAAAGCGTACACGTATTAAATTTCACATCAAGAACATTACAAACCTAACAAGGCACAATTTACAATGATTTTCAGCATTTATTTACCTATTTATTTTAAAAAACAAAACCTTAAAACGTCGATTAACGAACGAATGAAGAAAGATTAGAAAGAAAGGAAAGAATGGAATGAGTCACGTCACTCCACACTACTCCACAGACATATAAATAGTAGGTCACTCGCACGAATATTTTGTCTGTGATCAACTTGAGTTGCCACAAAGAAAAATGCTTTGGAAAAATGAGGGAAAAATTAAAAAAACAGTCAAACATCAAACACCACCGCTGCACTTAGTTATTACTCTGAGGCTGCACTGCAAAAAAAATGTACTCTGTGTGCATCACAGACTACAAATATAGTGTGCATCGCTGCACCAGGTTCTCAACCAGGTTGGTTGTCTGACATTGACTTGACAGTGACACTTGACAGTAGTAAATAAATAAACGCGCTAGCGGAATTTTTAATTTAGAGTATTGTACACACAGAACATAAATACTCTATTGTACAGCTCTAATCAACGGTACTAATACAAAGCAGCTTCTTTTTTAAAGAAACAGCTCAGTTAATTCTGTAACTACATCGATAACAACTATATTATGCCTGGTCCAGGTAAGTGTTTTTATCAAACTTGTTTCGCATTGAAGATGGTACCGTATATTGATTTTAATTTTATACAAGAAACTTTACGTTTTCTCAGAAAACGTAGTTTCTGCATTATTGAGTAAAACAGTTGGTTAGTTATTGCCACTTTTATGTATAATATGTGTAAATTGCAGCAATAATGTAGCAATAACCAATTATTTTGCTCAATAAACCACCATACCTAAGCCCTAATAACTTTTCAGGAAGACATTACCGCGGCAATCGCAAAGGTCCGAACAACTCTGACCACACGCTGGCTTCAGTTGCACGAGAGACTGCTATGTCCTTTCCAGCAGACAGCCCAGTGCTTGCTATTTTCAAAGAGGCTGCAAACAAGCTGAATGAGCGCCAGGACAGGCATGAGCGACTCGTCAAATTGTCGCGTGATATCACAATTGAGAGCAAGAGAATCATATTCTTGTTACATTCGCCTATAACGTGAGTATAGATGGTACATTTATAAGTTGGAATGAACTTCTTTTCGCTCTACACCCTAATAGGGTTATGAACTCATAAGTCAAACCTATTGAGCCTGTTTTTAGCCTCTAAGTTATAAAATTATTTATGGGATTACTTTTGCCTCCTATTGTTGTATTGCCCTATCATGATAGACAGCATAAGCCACTCATTGCAGAATATTGTAAGATGAAGTAGGTACCTACTTTCGAAATACCTTGAAATAGCACAGTAGCTTTGTTGTATGAATTCTAAATTAACATATTATTACATTTTTAGAAAGGATTCATCAGAGAATACTCTCACTGAAGCCAGAGAACGAATTCAGAAACTAATCAATGGACCAATCAGAAGCATTGGTTTAGAGCTGGAATGCAGCCCTGCACACTTGCACTCTAGGGCAGTCACAGCTGGATTCCAGGAGTACATTGAAGCCAGGACCCTTCTGTCTCTTATGACTGACAAAAGGATTATCACTTACCCAGAAGTTCAGAAGGAATTTGAGTATAACATCACAGATGATGACAACCAACGGCTTCTGATTACTTTGTTGCCAGAATCTGACTACATGCTGGGTTTAGCTGATCTGACAGGAGAACTGATGAGGAAGGCCATCAACAGTATATCTAGTGGAGACAGTGAGGAGTGCTTTCAGGCCTGTGATGTTGTCAGGCACATGTATACTGGGTATTTGGGTAAGACTTGACATGAAATACTTAAAAATAAGTGAAACTTTACAGAAAGAGGATGTTGAAGACTCTGGTTTTCCAACTGCAAATTGTTTAATCCCTTCACTGAAGGATTGTCCCATATCAGTCTGTACCATTTCTCTATCATTTAATCCCTGTCCACTGTAGGAGTTCAGTCAAACTGCCTAGCCTTTTCCCAACTATGTTGGGATCGGCTTGCAATCTAAATGGATGGAGCTGAATTAGATCAGCCGTATTTCGTCTACATCCAATTTAGCTTGTACACAATAATGGCCGACTGGCAGAAAACACAGTTTACATCAATAATTGCCGTCTAAAACCCAGCAACATAACCGAAATACTAAAACAGCTCCAACTCTTATTCCAGGCATAACAGGAAACCGTCTCCTTAGCCGCAAGCTCCCAACAACCCGCGCCAACGTGAACAAGGTTGAGATGGCGGTGTACGCGCTGCGCGTGCGCGGCGGGGAGACGCCGGCGAAACTACTGCTGGCTGCGCCGCCCGCAGAGTTGGAGGCACCACACATGTCAGACGATGAGGGATATTATTGAGGACTGTACTTGTGGCCTACATGGAATAAAGAGATAGGCTGAATTGGCATATCGTGGTGTAGGAAGTAATTGAAATTGTATGGGGTTTATGTATGTATAAATAACCTATATATTTTCAAAAAGTATTCTTAAGACCTATCATTAGATACCAAACACGATTTATTCATCTTTATTAAAATTTTTTCGGTAACGTTATCAATCCGCTACAAGCCGCCATGTTGGATTTTATGTGTCGTCTTAAAGCCCGCGGAACAACATGAGGCTTCCAACACCAACGATACCTTGTTTGTCAAAATGCAATGTGTACTTTAGGCAGTTATGAACTACAGGTGAACTTACATAGCTTTACCGCTGTCGGGTAAAAATAATCGCGTACTTTACAAACTAAATATTAAGATTATTTTTAGCTGAACAATGAGCATATTACGTAACTCCTTAGTAAAATGAATTATAGGTAACTTGCAATGTTATCGGTCGGTATAAAAATGCCCTAGTTCTTGATAGCCACCACTATTTGACAATTAATTATATCAAACAGGCATCTTTGGAAAGTTTAAATATTAATTAGTATTTTTTCATAAAAATCCTATGCCAATCCATAAAAATGTTCTCAGTTTTATTAGGATAAGCTTCAATATACAGATACGATGTTTTGTATTAATGTGTTTCATTGAGTTTCTGACAATAAAGCTTCGTATTGTAAGGCACAGCAGCGTACCTATCGCCGTGATTCTCTTGTCCGGGGAGATGGCGCCTAAATATCATCCCGTTCATCATTCCAAAAATCAAATAGCGTGGATTAGTTTTAAGCTAAATAAAAACACCAGTAAGTTCTTTGAAAAAATAACGTATATTGAGGTATCCCTAGCACTCATGTATCTTGCGAGAAATCCTGGCTCGTCGTGACGTCACTGGGTGGTTGCCATTCGTCAGATTCATCTGTCCCATATGGATCTATCTCTTCGTCCGACTCCGCGCCGCTCCAATCTTGTCTATTTACAGTTTTCCGGGCTCTCTTCCCCGTTACTATGAGATTACGGACAGAAGAATCTCCGACATCATCATCGTCACTTACAGATTCATTCCTTTGCCTCCTATTCCGTCTTTGACCTGGTTAAATTAATCTCACTTTAAAAACAGAACTTACAATAACTCCTCTTTTCACAATCATGATTCAATATCGATATATTCAGTGATCGATTTAAAACTCGTAATCGAAGTCGACACTATCGCCATCTGAGTCTTCTACTTGGAAATGGTCGTCGTAAAAGTTAACGGAATGTGCATTTATGTAGTAGACGTTGCCGTGGCGTTGGACTACTTGCATACCTGTGGACATAAGAAAAAAAATTCGTTATCATATATTTAGATGCACCTGCAAAAAGAAACATCAGCAAAATGCATCAGCATGATTCGTGCTGAAGCATCAGCAATCAAAGAATGGACCTTGAGATGTACAGGCATAGATGAGGACTTCTTGATGATTATAATAACAATAAGTTTAGATGCGGTTTTCACCATCATTTAGAGAATGTATTCCGGAAGGTTTACATAATATTTAGGTAATTTAGATATGTACTCAATAATAATTTTAAATTCATTCATTCACTGATTTGGTCTGGAAGCATGAAATTTTGCACAAGAGTTCCTTATACAGTGTGTCTGGTCACCGGTGTCCGACTCGTTAAGGCGAAGCAATGATCAATTTTATCAAAACAGGCATTTTGCCCTTACCAAAATGCCTTATTATAGTGGATTTGTCTATAAAATTTATCATATTGCTTCGTCTTAACGGGTCGAACACCTGTGACCAGACATACTGTATATTGTATAAGGAACTCTTGTGCAAAATTGTATTTCTTAAAAAGTGCCCTCATGGGAAGGTTTTTCAAAATTCGTCCCCTAAAGTAGTTAAATAGGGGATGAAAGTTTATACGGAAGTTCGTAATTTTGCCGATGAGAAATCTAATCGGGCACACGGCCTGTACTAACGAAATCTCCTGTTTTGACATGTCGCCAAATCTGTAGATTGCAGCCGCGCGAAGCATGGACGGGTCGCTAGTAAACTATAATAAGATCTGAGGCTAAATAAAGCAGATCCCGGCAACAATCCTGGCTTGAGTCAACATCAGTTGGCCATTCCACCTGATGTTAGGGAATACTAGCATAAAAATAATCAGCCTATAATGTTCCCAATGCTGGGACACAGGCCTCCTATCTGCAACAGGGATCGGGCTATAATCCACAACGCAGGCCCATTGCAGGTTGGTGGATGTAACATGTCGTCGAATTTTTTGATTTTAGGACATGCCGGTTTCCTCACAATGTTTCGTGAGATTTTTACTGAATAGATCGGCTCAATATATTCACCTGGTCTAGGCCCGCGGTTGCTGGGCGGCAGCGTGCCGGGCGGGTGCGAGTGCGTGTCCCAGTGGCGCGGGTCGGCGCGCCGGCACGCGGCGCCGTACGGGCACACGCCGCGCGAGCCGCCGCCCCAGTCCGAGTCGCTAGGGTGACTGAACTGCGCTTTGTGTTGAGGGTTACGCCTGCAATGAAATTAAATGTTTATTTCTCTAAGTACATCTTCTAAGACACTTACAAATCAATTTTTGTTCAAATTTTTTAAACTAGATGACGTCGGCATTTCCTAGCTTACTGATTCCTGAAAACGCGCTCGTGACTAAGTAATAACAGCCGCACGGGTCGATCCATCAGGTTGGTCCTTGCTGTCAATCGTGGATCTTTGACAGTCGTTACGGGTCGTCAAATGACCGAAAGTCTGACAACCACTGACAACCAGTCTTTCCAAGGGGTATTAGATTACCCAATGCTCCATGTAAAATACTGGTATTCAGCTGCATCCGGTTAGATTGGAAGCCGACCCCAATATAGTTGGGAAATGGTTAGGCAGATTGATTGACTGATCCCTGACAAGAAATGCCGAAACAAACTCGGAGGGCCTGGTCTCTTTAAAGTCCAAACATAATGAATTTAGATGTGTGAGTCAAATAATGCAACGCCTTTTGAAGAAAGAGCCATTGCAGCTTTGAGTTGACCTTTCCCGATAGACGACATCAGTCATCGTATAGCTCAACCCTATTTTAGGGAGCTCAACGACCCGTCACACGACGCTACCAGATCTGCAGGTCATTTGCGTAGTGCACATAAAAAGTACTCAAAACCACCAGACAGTTATATTGTTATGTATTCTATCTAGCAAGCCTACATGGTATAGCTTCTCCACTCTGTACAAGCACACGGTAACGCGGTAGTGGGGCGCGTTATTACAGAGTGAACAAGCTATACTCACATTCGGTCAGTTTTCTCTTTAAATTGCAATGAAGGAATTCAAGGTATGAGGGCGTTTTGTTATGTACGTCTATGTCCTATGCCCCATCTTTTAGAGTGCCCAACTGTCGATCACCTGCGTCTTTGACGATCTTAACAACGCAATAACCGTGGCCACCTACTGGGCCCAAACAGTATATATAAGCAACATAGATGTACCCCCGAAACGAAAAGAATAAATTATATTTATGGGTGCCTCTGCCTATGGACCTAAGTTAAATAGCATGTGCTGTACACGTAAATTTTTTGAAACTGACTTCCACCAAAAACTTATGGCAAATTGAGACCTTGCTGATTTTGAGTTAATGAAACTCTGACTCAGAATATTTCTCGTTTAGCTTCATTACTATAGAAGAGGGCAAATAATGACACGAAATACCAGACTACTAAAACGCTAGGCCCAGACCACATTTAATTGCGCAATTATCAATGTTATCAATCCTATCTTAGAAAACGTATTGCAAGTGGCATGATAACATAGTCACTTGTAACTTACCTATAACAATTGACTCCATAAATACACCTTTCTCTTGGAGGTGGTGCAGGTTTCGTCGGCGACGCAGGCGCAGCAATGTCGTCTTTCCCGTTGGTGTCCGACGAAGCCTGTAAAATAGTGTTATGCAAAAGACATTATTGTCTTTGAGGAATTAAGTTCATTTTACACATACAATTTTTAACAGTCACCTGCTGGATGACAAGATTCTAACAGAATTATATTAGAGGAAACCACAACATAAGGAAAATGGTGACTTAAGATTAGGATAAAGGCTCCTGCAAACAGGAACAACACAACTCTAATAAAATAATTTCTAAGAAAACTTCACAGTGGAACAATTACAGGTGTCGCAGTCTGCATGACCCTTCAAGCACCTGCTACTACAAGCTGAGTTGATGAAGCTAGACCATTTATCTGATTTTAGATGGTAATAGGTAGTAGGTAATACGGGCTGGTATCCGCAACTCCACGTCAAAGCGCGTATTTTGCGTACGGGTGGGAATATTGGTTATTCGATCCACCCCAGCTCCTCAAAGAAGGCCAGCAACGACTTTAGACATTTTAGATGGTAACAAAATTATGAGAGCCAACCTTAGACAATTTCATGCACAATCTTACCTGTTGACCATTACTTGGTCCCGCTGCCGCATCCCCGGGAGCATCAACACGTTCTAATTTCACTTTCTTCACATCAACAGGACTAGATTCAGTGGAACTGTGATCTCTTTTTGCTGGAGACCTTGCATCATCAGCTCCAGACACTTGGGCTGGTGGGCCATAAGATTCGGTATCCTGGTCAGCAGGTTCTTGTTTAGTGGTGACTTGTTCCGTAATTACTGGTGCATAGTGTTCTGTATCCTGATCAACAGGTTCTTGTTCAGTGTTAATTTGTTCTTCAACTGCCGTATAATTGTGTTCGGAATCCTGGTCAACAGGTTCTTGATTAGTGGTGACTTGTTCTGCTGTTTCTGGCTTAGGAGTCGCTGGTTTTGCAGCAGCCTCTTCAGCAGCTGGAATTAAATTACATTTATCACTAATTATAGCTTACTTTATAATAAGAACTAGAGATGGGCCGTCTAGTCGGCCATATTTGTAGTCGGCGACTAGTCGGCTAAAACCACAGACTAGTTGACCTGTTTTTTACTTGTATTAATAGGTCCAAATGCGTGATTAGGTAAGGCAATAAGGTAGTTCCACTACTAATAAAATAATACACACTGTGTTAGATACGTAATTAAACTTTGTTTTGAATTAAAGCACCAAGAAACGCCGCGCCCGCTCGCACGTAAACAATGATAGAAAAAATACAATGTAAACAATAACATGTCCCGATAAGTCTGTCTGGTCGCCGGGCCGGCGCCGGCGCCCAACTTACGAGCCGAAAGCGTAGTCACAATCATTGCCGATGTCACCCAAACTCAACCGAAAGCAACGTTCGGCTTGGCCGACTCTAGTCAGCCATTTTCCAGCCGATTAGCCGGCTAGTTGGCCAAAGTTATAGTTGGCCCATCTATATATATAAAAAGGAATCCCTATTTCCCTTGGTCACGACATCACTCGTGAACGGCTGCATCAAATTGGATTATTCATTTTTTGTTGTGTTCGTTATTCTCAGGACAAGGTTCTTAGGATAGATAGGTGAAGGTAGGGTAGGTACTCAAACTCAAAGCATTTATTTCAAATAAACCAATTACAGGTACTTTTGAATTGTCAAGGGGTCGGTCAGTCAGAAAAGATGAAGCTAGATGCCCATTCCAAAGCGTAGTAGGTACCTATGGAGAAGAACGGGCAAGAAACTCCACGGACACTATTTTAAATAAAAATTTGGTTACAAAATATTGGTTACATCATTCATGTTGAACTTATAATACATGTGAGAATGATGCAAAACGTTAAAAGCGTCAGTAATAAAAAGATAAAAAACAAAAATTAAACAATTAAAATAAGCCATGGCAGCTATGAGATGACCAGTCACAAATGACGGCGCCCGTTCACGAACATGACGCATGGATTAGCACCGTTCAGCTCAACCATTTTGAAGGGAGCTAAATGATTCAACACACACGCCACCGTCAGGGTGACATTAGAGTGAGCATGACGGTATGGGACGGTACGGAATGGTAGGTAGATAGGGTAGATAGATAGGATAGGTAGGTAGATAGGTAGGTGCACCGTAAATAAGTACATACTTATTGCTACCCGTGCGAAGCCGAGGCGGGCAGCTAGTGCATGATAATTGAGTTTGTTATTAGTCTGTAGGCTTTCTTTAA
The DNA here is from genome assembly GCA_948150665.1 of Conistra vaccinii. Taxonomy (NCBI): domain Eukaryota; kingdom Metazoa; phylum Arthropoda; class Insecta; order Lepidoptera; family Noctuidae; genus Conistra; species Conistra vaccinii. The sequence goes on from OX411332.1 coordinate 22,564,667, forward strand.
AATAAAATAAGTAAATAAACATTATATTTAAACATCATACTTACTCAACAATGATGGTGATACAGATCTGAATGGAGCTTCTTCCTCACCATCATCAAAATTCATTGTTTTTTCCTCTATTTCGGCAACTGTACTGATACCTGGAGGGTCATTATCCTGTTCCCTTACTCCTCCTGTCTCATCCATTCTTTCGTCTTCATCATTATATATTCCATTCTCAGTAGTTTCAGAGATGGTCGCTCTTTCTTCTGCATTATCTTGATCGGGACAATGTAAGACTTCATACCAGAAATGGTCAGGTAGGAGACCGAATTTGTCGCCGTGACAGAGGGAAACCGTGGTATCCTGATGTAATAAATGCGTTTCTATGCTCTTCTTCACAAAGAAACATGGGTTTTGATGTAACTGAAAATTGTGCAAATAATTTAGACCGAAAAAATTTGTTGAGGATGAAAAAAGAACTTGATTATTGTTACTTACCGATTTTAGACTGACTGTATCTGGTGTTACCTCAAGCTCTGCATGGTTTCGCGATACCCTTTTGTCTGTTTCATCATTCTATAGCAGACAAACAGGACATGTATTTTATCAGGCCTAGATGTTTTAATTTACTTTGCAATGTTTGATGACTCATACAAGGAATAGATCTGTTACTACGCCTATATCAATAATTAAGGTAAGTAAATGTAAGAAAGTTATTAAAACCACTTGTCAATGCTATTTCCTGGTTAGTATTAATTAAAATCAAGAAAAGCTATGTTTTTATTGATGATAACAGACTCACGTGAAGAAACTTCCCTCTACCAATAACATGTTTGCCGATCGTCAGCTGTATTTTACAAGGCTCCTGTGTATCGATTCGCACTAATTTGAACACCATCTTATTGTTAATGTTTTGAGTGAGAGAAACATTAAAACGATTATTATAATAGAACTCTGAAAAGCGTACAAAATTGACTTTGATAATATGATTTTACATCAAACAAGTCAAAACAAGTCGTTGACCACAGCCCTCATTACAGCAACAGACTGCAAAAGACTAAGCCACAGAGCAATAGATAATACTGGTAGACTAAGCGCAGACCACAGACGGCACAGACCAAGTAGTACTTTATATTAGTCTATGGTTCGATAGCACTCTCTATTGCTTTAGTTAGTTATTACTCTGACTGCTGCTGCTGCATGCTCTATTATTAGCACCAACGACAAAAGCTCTACGCGCGTTATTATCGGTCGATCGATATTATCGGCGGATGCGATATTGCGATATCTTACATTTTTGTATTTGGACGGTCACGAAGTTACACACTGTGACACTGCTGCGATAATAATGACGCAATAGAAGCAGGATGCTTGTGTTCCTCCGTCCTGCGATATTATATCAGTTCTAACCCTGGGGCTAGACTATCGCGTTATCGCGAACTTTACTTCGTGCGCTCTCCCTCGCACACCGCTCGACTTCTCGCTGAGCAACAGAGTGCGCAGGAAGTAAAGTTCGCGGTAACGCGGCAATATAGCCTAAGCATTAGAACATTTTGTATTACTTTGCATTTGCACTGGCGAAACATTCACATAAAAACATGTTGAAATCTCTATTACCCTGGGGCTACACTGTCGCGTTGTCGCGAACTTTACTTCGCCCGCTCTCCTTCGCACACCGCTCGACGTCTCGCTGAGCAACAGAGTGCGCACGAAGTAAAGTTCGCGATAATGTGACATTTGTAGCCCCAGCATTATCAACCGACCGTGGTCAAGGTAGGCTTGACCACACGATTGGTTGACGTTGACCACTAATGCTACGGCTACACTGGTACGTTATCGCGAACTTTACTTCGTCCGCACTCTGTTGCTCAGCGAGACGTCGAGTGGTGTGCGAGGGAGAGCGCGCGAAGTAAAGTTCGCGATAACGCGACAGTGTAGCCCCAGGGTTACACTCACAGTTGTTAACAGAAACAAGTTGAAATAAGTCAAGACTTATCTACTCTGACTATCAACTATCAACAACATGAATAAGCTTGCTAAAATACATCCAAAGCTCTAAGATTCAAAAACTATAAATCACTAGAAAAGGGGTTTGAAGATTTTTGTATGGAGGGTGGCCCTAACGTGTGGCCGCCATTTTGATTTTTTTTCAGAATCACGGTGTATTTCGAAAGTTATATATTTAGATAGAGGATACTTATACAAACAAAAAATGTCACATAACATAATATCCTAAAGTGTCAGGTTTCGGAGTTATTTACCGAAATATAAATTGAAAACTGAACCCTGAAACAAAGAATTTTATGTTTTTTTTCCTTTCAGGTAAGGAATATTGAACTATGAAAACATAATTGTATCATGTATAGGTAATATTTTAGTTAAGAGCGAAAGAGACAAATTGCATGTATACCCCCCGCCGAATGAAGACGTGTGTTTTATGGTATATGTATGATATGGTGCATGGCATGGGCGCGACACCAAGAAAATCCTATTCAGCCTCCCGCTGCCTTCTTTGATGATATTATATAAACTAAATATGATTAAAAAATCTTATGTTTTATCCACTAGCCCCCTTACTAGTAAACGTTGTATATCGCCTGTATAGTTACACACCGATTTCTCTCTTTCAAACGTCAGTAATTTAACATTCGAAAGAAGAAGACAAAGCGTTGTGTAACTATACAGGCGATATACAACGATTATTAGTAAGGGGTAAGTGTATTCAATTAATCCATGTGTAAATAACTAAATCAACTTGAAGTAACTATAAATAAATAAATAAATAAATAAATAAATTCGATATAACAATTGTTATTTTTATCTTTGAATATCTCAGAAACGTGACACTTTACATGTTATGTTATATCAAGTTTTACGTTTGTATAAGTGTCCCCTATCCAAATATATGACATTTATTGGGCACCTTGATTTTGAAAAAAAATCAAAATGGTGGCTGATTTTAGGGCCAAAATCTTCAAACCCCTTTGGTTTATCCTATTCTCTAACTAGGAACTATGGTTCGATGAATTAAAAAAAGAGTTTTGAACTAAATCTATTAATAAGATTGTTTCTTTTAGTAACTTTGATAGTACAGCTTGGCAAAAACGAGTAAAATGAAAATGAGGTCGCCACTATCTATCGTACCTACTTAGAACACTTCGAATCTTACTATAATATTTTAAATGTAAAAGTATGTATGTTTGGGTGTTTGTAATGCTACGGCTACACTGGTACGTTATCGCGAACTTTACTTCGCGCGCTCTCCCTCGCACACCACTCGACGTCTCGCTGAGCAACAGAGTGCGGACGAAGTAAAGTTCGCGATAACGTACCAGTGTAGCCGTAGCATTACTGAATTACGCAAAAACGTCTCAACGGATTTTATGAAATGTTGTACATATTTTCAGGAATAATAATTCAAGGACCTAACCACAGACTACAATTATATATAGGGACCACAGAGCACTATATAATGATAGGGACCTAACTAACTAAACGTACGTGGGCAGATGACAGATCCAAATGTCAAAATTCTGAGAAGAAAATAATCGGACTTTTACTCAAGTGTTTATTTCTCTGAATTGTTGAAAATAAAATGATTAAAACAACAGGATCCGGGGCTCACAGGCCACTGTCCGGTCAATTATATAAATATACCAATGTTGTGAAAGGCTGGCAGCAGCGGTGGTTTGCAGTAGACCCCGAAACGGGAGTTTTATCATATTACCTTTTCGATGGACCTGGAGATACTATTCAGCCTGGACAACCAGCCAGAGGCGAGGTAAAGCGTTGTTGAGTTATAATTAACTGTACATTCAATACCGGTAGGTATTGAATACCTACCCTAATCACAGCATCCTAATGATCACTATCTTGGACTTGTTTACTGATTTACAAAATACACAAAACTTCTGTATGCTATCATGTGTGTCGTCATTAATCAGCTAAGATAATAAAATTTCATGATAACAATAATTAAAATTGGAAGCAACAATGGCCTTCTTCAAAAAAATATGGGTAAGTAATAAAAATTATAAGTACCTACCCAAATTGAATTTCAGGCACATTTAGCAGCTGCTGTAGTCTGTCCCAGTGATGAAGACTCTCGTACGTTTACTATCAACTGTGCTTCCGGCGACATGCTCAAGCTTAGGGCTACTGATGCCAGGGCCCGGCAGGAGTGGGTCAATGGCTTGAGGGCTATTGCTGAGATACACACTAAGGTATATGATGTAAGATTTTGAACATAGTCGTTTTTTTTTTGTACACCAGGGAATATTAATCCAAAGACAATAAGCAAAGGGGATGGAGCAGCCTCTCTTGGCAGTGCTCTGCTGGTCATACCTAACCCAAAGACAAGATAATGGGACAAGAAATTGAAAGAAAAGTAGTATCAACATATTTTTCTTGTTTTTTTTTTTTCTTATCTCTGTGATGATTCACCTTATTGATAAGTTTATTTGTCTGTTACAATTTCCAGGCCATGGGTGCCAATCCTCCACTGCAGCCAAGGGAACAGCTTGCAGTACACGATGCTATGGCATCAGCAAGGAACCAGCTGCAGTCTACGGAGCTGAGGTTATTATCTTATTACTCAACCATAAAATAAAGATATCTATAAGTTATTCGAAAAAACACTGCTTGATGTTAATTAGCAATCATAATACAACAGTATACTCCAAAGGGTGCTTGTGAAAATAATTTTCCAAATTCTTTAACACTAAAACAAGATTATACTAAGGTGGACTTAGTAACAATAGCTCAATTAGCCCAAGTCTACCATAGAGTGCATGAAATGCCGCAATTCCTTTTTTACCATTTTTATAAATAAATGATGAATGGTTATTTTTCAACAATTTATTTTGCTTCTGCAAAACATTTGGACCTTGTAGTGGTTGGATAGGATGAGTAAAAAAAGTAATTTTAATTCATTTTTCAGTGATGCTGCTCTAGCAAGGTGTATAGAATCAGCTGATTCACCATTCCCACACACAGATCCTGACTTGTTACTATTAAAAGTGAGTCATCACATCTTTTACAAATCTTAAAGCATTACTTTGCCACCAATAAAGCCAGCTAAGAAACTTTTGTATAGTCACAAGTTTACTGAACTAACAAAAATATTTTGCAAGGGCATTTGTTGCACCATTTCTTCCCAGCCAAAACATAGAGAGGGTGTAAATTTTGGGACTGTCTTTTGTATTTTTCACCCCTAAAATGTGTAGACTCGAAAGCCCAAAAATTTATGTAATTTGAGTTCAGTTAGTTACTGCAGCTTGAACTACCAATACAATATTTTGAGCTGCTGTGCCTGCATCCTTGATAATGATAAACTATGAAAAATACTAAATAACTTTTACTCTCCAGGCGACATCAGCTGCCAGCATGCAATGCCTGCTCCAATGCCTGGGCATTCTGCACAGACAGCAGCAGTACTCCACAACAGTCAGCATTTCAAGTAAACATTCAGACCTGGACCACCATTAGCTAACAACTATTGTTCACTTATTTAATATTATGTAATAATATGTACTGATAGTATTGTTGATACAATGTGGAATAATACATCCTAGATGGATTTGTGAAAAGGATGATGTAATATAGTTTGATGTTAAAAATCTCGTAGGATTGTTTGTGTCGAATTTATAAGGAAATAAGTTTGAGTATTTGAAAGGAAAAAGATATCAAAATAGACCTGCAGATACAGACACTATGCTGTGTTCAGATGTGCGATAGTCAATTCCAATGCTGTTCCACTCTTATGCCCGATTTTACAAATAATAAGAGACACTTAAATTAATGCCTCATTAAAAGCTGTTGGTCTTTCAAGTTTCGGCGTTGAGCCGAGCGTTCAAAATCCAACAATGCATTTTTATTTAGATATCGTTTAGTGTTAGTGAAAACGGGCCTTAGTGTAGCGGTACACCTGCGGAACGTTCGGCGCCGACACTTCAGCGACGGAATTATCGGTCGTAGTATTCGGTTGGCATGACACACCAAAAGCGCCGAACGGTCGGCGGCGTTTACTTCAGCGCGTTACGCGACGTAACTTTCGGCTGATGTGTCATAGGTAATTGGAAAAACACTACGAGCGTATTCAACCGAACCTTCAGCGCCGTACGTTCAGCAGGGTGTGTCGCGACCCTTAGGCCCGGACGCCACCAAAGCGGAGACGAGACGAGAGGAAAGGAGATGTGTTTTAAACAATCAATAGATTTTCGTTATTCACACATTTCGTCTCCAATCAGCTTCAGTGGTATCCACTGAGCGGATATGTATTATATTTTTATGGCGCGATCGAAACAGAGATGAGAGATGTGTGTTTATTTCAACATCCAACGCTCGTCGCACGCAGCTCAGTTCCGCTCTAGCCAGCACACATCTCCGCTCCAGTCTAGTCAGTACGCATCTTCGTACAGCTCCAGTGGATACACCCTAGCTAAAAAAAATCTCTTGTCTACGCTTCGGACATCTCCGCCTCGGTGGAGTCCGGGCCTATACCATGTAACCATGTACTTGATGAGTTTCTATAGAATGAGGGATGGGGTTTGTTAAAGTTTAAATTCATGATGACCTATGTATTGTTCCACAATGTATACATGTTTAATTTATAGCTTAAAAAGACAAGCATTGTTAACATATCCTCATGTTTTCCTTATAGCTATACACTGTTGGTGTCGAATAAATTGTAAATATTTTATGTAATTAATTTTAATTATAGACTTATAGTTGATGTCTTTCTACACTATTGTAATGTTTACACCTTCATGTAAATTCGGTTTTAATCCGAGCTACATTTTATGATTTTATAGGTACCTACCTATGGTGGTTAATTTGTACCTACTTTTAGAAAATAATAGCAGCTAATAAAAGTCTTCTCATTATTTACAAATTTAGTTTAAATAAGCCCATTCCTATCCTTATATACACGATACGTCAGTAAACAATACATAATTAATTAGATTCAGGTAGGCACTGGCCTTAATTATTGAATGGTTAATATTCGATATATAATTCAATTATCGTACTGCGACGAACGGTAGGCAAGAATGCACAAGAATGTCACCCTCTGTCACCTCTAAACCGAACCGATATTGATTGCATTTATTTTCTGGCGCAGTGCCAAGTGCCAACACGTCGCCATAATAATATTAAAGGTCATATCACACATATCAACTCGGAAAGGGATCGTCACCGTATCGCCGCGGTTCGTGAGATTGTCCCGAGGCGAGGCGATTACGTTACGATTCCGATTAGTGTGCGGTGCAATAGGGTGTTTCATACAAATAATACTGAATGGCTCGAGTTGATACGGTAAAGAGCTCTTTCCGTGTACCGACTGTGGCACGGCCAGGAAGTACCACACGTTCTATCATAAGTAAATCCAAAATACGTCCTTCGACAAAGGTTTCATTCATATAGCTCGAGGGTAACCACATAGAGTACAAAATTATTTTTTTCCGGATTTGTCATCAGTTGTCATCCGATCAGTTTTTTGAGTATTTTACAGCTTTATTTTATCTACCTACCTATATTTTACGTATTACTGAACCTCTAAGATGTGTGACCAAGAGTTTAGGACTCAGCGCATAGACCCGCGCTATCCAAATCAGAATCAGACCAAGTAAGTTCAGGGAAATTACTGATTTTACAGTACGGGAAGAAGGTACAGGCATCCGATTTATATCTCTTTCATGAAACATTCATTCAGCTCATGCCTATGTGAAATTTATCTAAAACACGTATGCGTGTATGGCCAGATGTATGCACGCATACGAGGCAAAAGGAGTATGTAAGGACCGTAGCAGGTGGCGTTCTGTAGTTACTGCTCGTATAGTCCCAGTCGCCCACACCTTACCCCTTTAGGAAGAAGGCGTGAGTTTATGTACTTATAAGTATGTTAACTGAGTTCTGACACACCTGAACACAATGATATTATATGTCAAAGGAGGCCCGTACAATGTACATGCATCCTTTATTCATGTACAAAACTTACCTAAATTGTTTATTGAAAATTTTTCAGAGCATGTTACGATAATTACTGTGACTACCACAAGTGCCGCAGACTGTTAGGCGACGTGGAAGACTGCAAAATATTCAAACGATACTTCGAGACCATCTGCCCGAACGTTTGGATATGTCACTGGGACGACCTTAGAGGGAAAGGAGCATTCCCAGGACCAATATGAAACAAAATTGTTGCTGCCCTCTTCAAATAAAATGTTTTTCAAAAGCATTTAGTGTTTCTGTTGATAGCTTGGCTATTTGCCTTAAATATTTGTAGTAGTAGGTATAGCAAGTGTTCTTTTTTGCTGTGAATCAGTGCTGTTTCAGGAACAGGTTCCTTGCGTGACGAATGAAACAAAAACATGGAATTAACACATTACATTTACTCCCTAAATCACAAATTCGGTCTAAGTAAAAATAAAACTCGCATAAATTAACAAGTCAGTGGCGACATTGGAATACTTTAGATCCTTCCCGCGAAGGTGCCCTCAGCACGTTGGGTGTCCCACTTGTCCACCCATTCGTTGGGGCAGAGAGACTTAAAGCACCTCTGGAAGTAGTAGCATGGCTCATACTTCTCGCCACGTACCTTCTGGCAGCGGTGGAAGTCCAGGTAGCTGGAGTAACAGTACCTGTGAAAAGGATTATGTTGAAGTATTCCAGATATTTATATAAAGCGTAGTTTTTGTTCTGCCCACTTCCGTAGGTACAGGGCGTGATATTATTAATTAAAGGCATTGACGATGCTGATTTTCAATGGGTGTTAGTTACGGCCGGTTATCGTACTGCGGTTTAAATCATTTAGAACTGCATTTCTTCAAGTAATTACGTACCTATTTTAAAATGAATTTTATTGTTCTACTTTTCTCTATTTAAAGATACTTAGACAAAACTCAAGTGCTGATAGCATTTATCTATCTTGGTATCAGATTAAATGTAACCATGTCGTAATGAGGAATTTAATGTGAACTGCAGAAAATGATCATGAATTAGTTTATATTAATCAATGGAACAATCACGGTAATAAGCGTTCCTTGAGCAAACCTTGCACCATGCAAGGTGCTTTTGAATAGAATGATTATAATCATGATTTAATTTAGTAGTTTTGTATGTACTTACAATAGCATTAGTCTTTGTCGTACGACTAAATACTGCGAGGCGCGACGACAGTTTCTCATGGCACATTCTTCTTTCGACTGATTAAAGATTATGAATTTAATTACTTACGCTCTGGCGCTCTCTAAGCAGTCAGTTGGTCATCACCGGGTTTGCCTTAGATAATACGCGTCAAAAGAAATAACGCTTATGTTACCTTGTTTGGTTCTGGTTAGGGAACCGCGGGTCGAAAGGTGCAGTTTTGATGTCGGCGGCAGATTTGACCATCTCAGGCATGATGCTGCAACGAAACACAACCTAGTCATTGACATAATTCTTTATTTGGAATCTTTTTCATTTATTGAAATAAGATTAAAATCTGGCATCTAGACATACTAATACAATAAACACAGTTTATAGTAGAAAATAAAAATTGTAATATATGTAAATACATTGCAGAGGTCACAATAAAAATCTTAACCCTAAAATTCTTATTTAGTTAGTAAATATTATTTCACAAGAGGTCTGGTTTTCCGCTCTTCCTCACAGGAAGTCTCTCTATATTTCTTCACTTCCTGCATGTAAAGCGACCATGCATCCTTAGGCGCATTATCCGCGGTTTGTTCGTCTATGGCTTTAGCCTTTTTCACTAATCCAGTCTTAAGAACCCTGCCTCCACGTCTCTTCCCAATAAAAGGCAATGCTGGCTTTTTTATTTCTGGTTTCTTTTCTGGTTCAGCCTTTTTAGTCACCTCCTGCATCTTCTTGAACATTTCTAAGAAACTTCCGTCATTCTTGATAGGAAGTGGACCAGGCCTGGATTTGGAGGTTGAAGCTTGCATGGCTTGATCAGGGATCAGCAGTTCTGCAAAATTAGGGCCCTCCACTTCAGGAGGAACGCCATATTCAATGTCATCAACTGTTGTTGATTCAACAGCACCTGGTGGAGGTTTCAGTTCTTTGGGTGGTGTTTTAGATTCTTTTTCTTTATCCTTTTCTTCTTGCCTGTTCCTGTGCATTTTCCAGAATCGTTTTCTATCTGCCACTGTGAACTGTCCGCGGCGCTTTTCATTGGTCGGCGATCCAGTGCGACTGCGTGAGCGGGAACTGTTCGATCTGGAGCGGGACTTAGAGCCACTTTGACTAACCGAACGGTTTCCTTTTCCTCTCGACTTAGATCTATCTTTGCTTGCTGAGCGCCGTTTCGTACGACTTTTTGATCGCGATTTTCGCTTCGTCTTCCGTTTAGACTTGGACCGTGATCGCCGCGGAGGTGTCGACAGCCCTGACCTACTAGACGAGCGCGAGCGGGAAGGGTGCGAAATCCTCGAGAGTGATCGTTTGCGCTTCGAGTGACGCGGTGATGGCGACGCTGATCTAGAACGAGATTTCGAACTTGATAACATCCTCATCCTATACATTTTCGGTGGTGTCAACGAACTCTCTCTCCCCTTTTTGCCAAGTGTGTCAGATCTATCTTTATGTTTCTTATGCACTTTCAGCGGTGGTGTCAGAGGTGACTTTTTAGCTTTTTTATGTGAAGCCTTAGATTTCTTTTGTTTTCTTGTCGGTGTTGTAATCTTCCTTGCTTTCTTATCTTTTTTGGAATGAGATTTAGCATCTTTGCTTTTCTTTTCTCCCTCATGTGAAGATTTGCTTAGCCTATCAACACTTGACATTCGGTGTAAATTAAATTCATCATGAGAGCCTGATAAACTTCTTTCTCTTGGTGTCACAGACTGATCACGACCACGAGTCTTACTAGACTTTTTCCTATAAGATCTATTGGAAGCAGAAGAATTTGATGAAACTGATTTCCTTCTTTTCCCTCTCTTCTGTGGTGAATATGAATGTGATCGGGAGCTTGAACGATCACTGGAAGAATACTTGCGTTTTGTTGATTTGCTTCTAGATCTACGACGACGACCTTCCTCATAACTGCTATCTCTCTTTTTGGAGTAGGCACTGTCCCTTCTGTCATAGGGAGACACACTTCTAGAATTGGTTTGGTAAGACCTTCGAGGCTCATATCTGTGGGAGTCGACAGGCGAACGAGTTCTTTCGCGTTTTTGGGCTGGGTGCTCATATCCAGCTGGTAGCTGTTGAGGATAGGTCCCAGATTCAGGGTACTTTCCATAGTAGGTTCCGTCAGGTCGCTGGTAGTAGCTAGAGTCGTAGGCGTAAGCGTAGCCGGGCGCGTACGCCTGGTAGTCGTAGGGCGGCGCGCCGTACTGGCTGTAGCTGACGCCGGTCCAGGGGTCCGTGGTGGGCATGGCTCGCGGCGGGGCGGCGGGCGTGTAGCTGGGCGCGCCCGGGTAGTCCGCCTCGGCGCCCGGCGGCCCGCCGTCCCACGCGCCGCCGCGATACGAGGACATACTTATCAGAGTCCCCTCGCATAACCTGCGGCAGTTTGTAGGTGCGCACACACCTACAAACAGAATAACTTTTTGGTGTAGACAGCTGCTCTACATATACTTCGCTCGAGATACACCCTCGCGCATCGATTACATTTTTCATGTTTCGTAGATAAATAATTTTATGACGAGGAACAACAAATTACGTAACCCGAAGACGGAGCAGAAAATGCACTACTAAAGCATGCGTAACAATTAAAGCGAGTAAATTAATAGAAAAATATCAACGGAATACCTCTGTTACATGCTCACCTTTTCACAAAATAGTCTTTTCTCAATAAATTATTTCAATAGAAAATGGCAGCGCACACATTCGCTCAGTGTTGTCACACCTGATTTTAGAAAATCGGTAGTTGGCATGTCAAAAATAGGTAGAAATAGGTAGATTTTAAATAAAAAATTGGTAGATCTACCTCCCTAATTTCAGTACATTTTCAGAATTAATAATTCGATTAAATAAAAAGGTTTTCTGTTCTAAAGAGGTTTTATTCGTTTATTGGTGATGGTGATGTGATGATAACGAGACGAGAATAGGTAAAAAAGCACTATCAGTAGTTACATACAAAATTCAAATGGCCGCGAACGAAATTTAAACAAAACGCGCGAACTCATTTTTCATAAAAAAATGTTAAACGTTCCGGTTCACGATAATTTTGTCCACAAACAACCCACAATGTATCGTTGTCACGCTCACTCCGCTTCCGCTCACATCAATACCGACGCGCGACGCGACGGAAAGAGAAATATCGCGCCAAAATCAGAGCACAGAACCTATCGGAATGCTGCTAACTGTCAGTGTCAGTGTCGTGTATCCGTCATGCATGGCTCAAATTGTGTGTTCCTAAAAAATGTTTTCAATCGTAATGTTTTAAAAATAGGTAGATTTGAGGCCGAAGTTGGTAGATAGGTAGATGGGAGGTGAAATAGGTAGATCTACCACAAAGTTGGTAGATGTGACAACGCTGCATTCGCTACTCAAAACCCATAGACAATAGACAATATCATAAACAATATAGAATTTAAGAATTGTAGATTATACAGACCTCCTCCTCAAATCTACATTATTTTATTTTAGAGTCGACATTTCGATTTGATTCTTGCGGTGCAGAGGATTTTCTGTAAAATGGAGTCACGAGAAGAATTTGGTGCAACAGCGTCTGCAAACATTCTAACTTCCATCAGACCTCCTCCTCAAGTCTACATTATTTTATTTTAGAGTCGACATTTCGATTTGATTCTTGCGGTGCAGAGGATTTTCTGTAAAATGGAGTCACAAGAAGAATTTGGTGCAACAGCGTCTGCAAACATTCTAACTTCCATCTCCGTTAGGAGTATATGTGTTCTGTGAACTTCTGTGACTTCCGTTATAAAGCTTCGCGAAAAAAAGAAGAGTTTGGAAAAAATTTGGGCGCCACTATCGCAATTAGGTCACTTCAAATGGAAGATAAATATTGTAAAACATGAGCAACAAAAAAATTGTGCGTCTGGAGACGCCCGACAGAAGTGATAACTTAAACTGACAGATTTGCGCCGTAACGAAACAAATTATCGGACGCGTGAACACGCGTCTGAAGTCGCGAACTGTTAGTTCCCTACGATCACGTCAATTCACGTCCGCGACTTACGACCGATAGTTTGCACAGTATATTACTAAATGTTCCATCCAAATACAAATACGCGTCCGATAATTTGTTCCCAGCTTTTACGTAACGAATCGGTTTACCCTCCCTTATGAAGTTATCACTTCAAATCGCTGCTTGTGGGTGTGGGTGACTCAAATCAAAATCTACTTGTTGGAAAAGAAGTGCCATCATCGTCTGTCTGCATACGTAAAATATTTAGTTCCAAATGTCACCACGTCAGACTCATAAAATGTCGTCATCATCTCATCATCATTCTCTTGATATGACCATGGACAAAAAAAGGTCCATGTCTATGACGTCATACATACCTACAAAGCTTTTCACTCATCTCTAGGCATGTTTAGATGTAACTTTACGTTTGTAAATATGATAAGTAGGTACTCTGTGACCTGAATTTCTTACTAATCTGTATACCACAGAACATATATACTCTACGAGCTGTATACTGTCAACTGTCAATCAAAGTGTAAGTAATGTAATGTCAGCCGGCGCGCCCCCCAAATGCCATTTTGGTTTGTGTGATTGTTATCGATTTTCGTATTGTTTTACGGAAATTCAACAAATTTTGAAATAGCTTTTGCTCATGAGTAAATCTAAAGTGTCAGCAGAATGGAAGAAACGTGTGAAGTCGGAATACATGAGGCTACGCCAAGTAAAGGTTCGTATACCAAAGGGACTTTTGTGCCCGCTTTGTCAGCCAGCTGCGATTTAAGCGTTATTAGGCCTTTATTCAGTATCGTTTCTGCCTATGACCAACTTCTTATTTTACACAAACATTTGCAGAAGTTTTTTAACTTGAAGAGTAATATTATATCATGACAGCAAATCAAAAAGATCACTGGAGTAAAAAAAAATTACTTGAGCTTTTTTTTTATTTCAGCGCTTCAAACGCGTAGACGAGGTAAAGGTAGCATGGGCCCGCAACCTGAGGATTATGTCGGAGTCGGTGGAGGCCCATGACTCCGAGAGCAACGAGCGTCCGAGGAAACCATTCTGGCCACCTGCCGCTCCTATCCCCAATCATGAGAGCCTTATGAAGAGAGCCGAGGTGTCTTATACTGATGGTAAATAATAAACATTTTTTTGTATATTTTGGAAAAAATTGTCTGCAATGTTCTTTTGAATTCACAATTTTGTTAGAAAATATTGAACTAGACATACTAATGTAATATTTATTCTACTTATACAATTTTCACATTATCCACAGGCTCAGGAATAGTAACGACACAGCAAGTTCCAATTCGCATAATCAACTCGGTGAACCCAATCCCAACAATGTACACATGGGCCCCGACACAGAAAAACTTCATGGTTGAAGACGAGACAGTTCTTCACAACATCCCGTATATGGGGGACGAGGTCCTGGATCAGGACGGTACATTCATCGAGGAGCTCATAAAGAACTACGACGGGAAAGTGCATGGTACATCTGCTTAACATCATTACTCTTATGTTTGTGGACTGTGCCGTTTTTGTTGCATGATTGTTATTACTTTTCTAATCTAAGGTTGGACGGATGGCACAGAAATACCTTATTTTCAAATTACAGTAGTATTTATTTACATTGATGATTTTAAACGCACTGCCAAGTTGTTGCTATAGTGCACTGGACATTGATTGTTTGCTCTTTACTCTTTAGCTAGATTGTGTTGCTATGTTGTACTCATCAATGTCTACACACATTGTTTCCTTGAATGAGATGTCACTGTCATTACCAACTGGCAAAACAGGTGGTGTACTCATAAATCCTTTTGGCCGTTATAGGTTTGCCATAAAATATTAATAAATCAAAGTTGTTCAAAAATTTCAATTAATTTGGTTGTCAATGTAATGTTGTAGGTACAACAAGTCTGATACAACTTCTTCCATGATTTACAAAATAAAACCCTTTGAATTCCCAGAGAACATTCTAAGGGAATTGCGTAAAGTATTTCATTCTTGCTCTCCAGACAGTATTTAGGTGAACAATGGCTCTGTCCACAGACTCCCACATGAATTTAATACACATTGGTGTGTGGTGCACACATCTATGCTTCTAGATAATAAAACAATATATTTTAAGAGCTCATGAACTACAGAAATGATAACCAGCAAGTATTTGATTAAATTCTTGCAAAAGTGGTACATTTCTCTGGTTCATGCTATATTCATAAATTAAAAAAGAAAGTAATATTCATTTAACATAGAATTTTATTGTAATATTAAAAACAAATGCTTAGATTTAAGAGAAATATCACAAATATCAATATTCTGTACACCTCATAGGCCTCCGCACTCACACAGTCACGCTTGTCGTGCTTCATAGATAATAGTCACTACTTTGTTCATGCACATTAGGATTTGTAAGACCCTTTGAATTAATTTGTAAGAAAATAACAGTTCTTTTAACATTCAAAACTGAATAATTGAAAAAAATATATAATAATCAATCAATTAGGTATATAATATTACATTCACACATTGTATACTTTTAACAAAACTATGCTAGACTTACTTAGTAAGATTTACCAAAGTGATATAAATCTTTTTTTGATTTGTTGGCAATACCAGCAGAATATGCGATACCCAAATCTTGGTTCATCTGAGTTAATAATTTAATATTATTTCCTTAAAATCAGCAGAAATTACACTTTATTATAATCTTGCCTTCTCCTTCTCCAAATTATAACAAGAAAACCTCAAACTATTACTCAGGAGACAAAGAAGGCGGCTTTATAGACGACCAGCTGTTTGTCGACTTAGTGCACGCACTGATGGCCTTCCAGACCAAGGAGGAAGTCACTGAGGAACGTCGGGATAGAGAGGCACGGAATTCTAAGGAGGAAAAGGAGAAAGAAGTAAGTAAACAAGAGATTTAACATGCACAGTATGACAAAGCTCTGTAGTCCGATCATCTCGCGACGAAAAGGGAGGTCAATACGATTACTCAATCATATCTCGTTTCGACCAGAGAAAATGCGGGGATAAAACCTAATCACGCGCGCATGATAACTTGGTGGGGGCTAAAATGCTTCTATCTGTCTATCAATTTTTTTTATTTTATTTATTTAATTCTCCTCACAATGACAAGCTTATTATAAGTTTTACATATTATCATTTGTTATATCAATGTGAGGAGCTTGGTGTCTGAGATAGGCGTAAAATTCAGAAACCGGCTGGTATTAGGAAATATTTATATGTATCTATATCACACAGATATTATTAATACAACAAAACTTTCACAGAATAGTAAAATGGGATATTTGCGAGTGTCATAAAGATACTAGTTAAGTGGACCTATTAAATAAATTGACGACATTCCAGGCCTTGGCGAAAGAAAAAGGAATATTGGAGCGCAAGGACAGAGAAGCTCGCAACTCTAAGGAAGATAAGGAGAAAGGAGTAAGTAAGACAGAATAATTTATTCATAAACTATAATAATGATTTGGGTGCTGCAACAAACTGATCAAGAAGCGTAAGGGATCAACCTACTCGTAAATGTAAGGAGTAAGTAAAGAGGAGAGTATAGTTTACTGATACATGTCATAATGACCAGGTACTGATGACTAAGGAGAAAACAACCCAAGATCGCAGAGAGTCAAGAAACTCTAAAGAGGAGAAAACAGTAAGTAATACTTACTAAAAAGTTTTTTCATGCATGTAATATTTAAATAGGTACACTGAGGAGGTTTTATGTCAAGAAGAAAGGAGGAACGGAGGAAGAGATTTGAGGAGAAAAAGGAGACTGAAGTAAGATGGGTTATATTGATACGTGTATACTAAACAGGTACCAGTGATGACCTTCCAGTCTAAAGATGAAATAGCTGAGGAGTTCAAGGATCCGGGATCTCTGAAGGAGGAAAATGAAGTTGAGGTGAGCTTTTGCCTTTTCTATTGCTAGTACAGTCAACCACGCCTCTATGTTAACAATTTGAAATTGACAATGGTTGTATGTTGTAGCAGTAACGTTTTTATAGTTCTGAAGTGTGTTTGACCGTACAACGACGGAGGCAGAATGGTTTCGGCAGGTGGGATTCTTTCCTTTTGGCTCAAAAGCTATAATTTTATTTTTGATTTGATTTGAATAATTTGTTTTTCCAGAAAGATGCAAGCAAGGACAAAGAGAAAGATAAAGAAATAAGCAAGGATGGCGATAAGAAAGTGATCAACGATAAGCAGTTCCCTATCTTCATCATATTCCAAGCTATCAGCATTCAGTTCCCCGATAAGGGGACTGCGCAGGAGTTGAGAGAGAAGTAAGTGAGGCATCATTACATGTTATTTTAAGACTTTTAATAATTAGTAAACCTTTTATTTTTTTCATGTAAGCATGGGGTACCAATTCGAACAAATTATAATTAGTCTTGAAAAAAGATCATAGATGGCAGCATAGGTAACAATTATGAAATTAACAGTCACTAAAAAGCGATAAACGGAAGATTTTGACTGAAGTAAGATTAGTAAAAATCAAAACTTCCTTGTTTAATGCAGATTTATCTATTGTAACTCATAAATCTCGTATTTTCAACAAAAAAAGATAAAACCTTTTTGTTTAGGGCTCTTTGCAATAGATGGCGTTTTACATCACTGTACCAGATTTATGCTGTAGCCAGACAATAGCCCGACTTAGGGAGTTCGCATTTCTTTGTATGGGATTGGGTATCTGTACGTAGTATTATATTATCTGTGATGTAAGTATAGTATATGTACCAGTGGTAATTAGTAAAATTGTCTTGACTCTCATAATATTTTTCTATGAAAAAAAGTATTAATGGTTATATGAAACATCAGCAAATTTTCTGCATTACTTTAAGTTTAACTTGCTTGTAAAAACTGATAATAAATACTACTGAATGCAAATCTGGGGTCTGTCGTAAAGAAAATTGTTTCCTAAATGCTCAACTATTTCCTAAAAAATATCTTACAGATACATAGAGCTGACTTCCCGAAGCGACCCGAACGCCTTGCCTCCGGAGTGCACCCCGAACATCGACGGGCCGCTCGCCGAGTCCGTGTCGCGGGAGCAGACCATGCACTCCTTCCACACGCTCTTCTGTCGCCGATGCTTCAAATACGACTGCTTTTTACATCGTGAGTCACTTTCTTATGTTATTCTTTGAGACAGTAGTTAGGTAGGTAGCATTTATTGAGTTTTAGGGTTTTTGAGAGCACCCTAATTGCGTAACACACTTTCAAAGTAATTTACTAATTCATTACTTGAAAAATTCTCCGCTCAACAATGTGAATGAACATGGATGAACTCCCCAAGGCATTGCCATCAATGGCCATTCAATGTGTGTTACGTAATTACCACGCTGATTGGTAGAACTTTAAATGGAAATCTTTATTATTCATATATATAATAAATATTAGGATAAAACAGATAACGATGAATAAAAATAATAATAAAATCTTATTTCTGACTATACAAAAGTTCCATTTGCAAAAAGTATGAAATGCCCAACTATTTTTGTTGTATTCATGAGTAATTTAGTAGTCTATTAAATTCCCAAACTATGCATTACTTACGAGTATAATAACTTTCATACAGTATTATTAAATATTTAGTATAAGTACTATAAGTATGAAGCTAAGCTGTGTATTCCTAGGGCTGACTAGTGTTTGTTGTTCTGTTTGCGCGCAGGAGGTCAAACGGCAGGTAAGGCCGTACAGACAACCATTACCATCGATATTATTATTATTATTTATGCTATTGTACTCTATTCCAACACTATGAAAAAAAAAAAGCGAGACTAGAGATGTATCTTTCTAAAATATTACTTACTAGCTGTTGCCCAAAGCTTCGCCCGCGTGAAGGTAAAAAAATATCCAACTGGAACATACTACTGGGATAAAAAGTATCCAATGGGAACATACTATTGGGATAAAAAGTATCCAATGGGAACATACTATTGGGATAAAAAGTATCCAATGGGAACATACTACTGGGATAAAAAGTATCCAATGGGAACATACTATTGGGATAAAAAGTATTCAATGGGAACATACTACTGGGATAAAAAGTAACCATTGGGAACATACTACTGGGATAAAAAGTATCCAATGGGAACATACTACTGGGATAAAAAGTATCCAATGGGAACATACTACTGGGATAAAAAGTAACCATTGGGAACATACTACTGGGATAAAAAGTAACCATTGGGAACATACTACTGGGATAAAAAGTATCCAATGGGAACATACTACTGGGATAAAAAGTATCCAGTAGGAATATACTACTGGAATAAAAAGTATCCTATGTCCTAACCCAGATTGTGGTAACATGATGATCCATACAAATATTAGTATGGATCATCAAAATTTTGATAATGAATGTTATTTGTGTTTATTGTGTAAAACAAAAACGATTATCAGAAGTTTTAAATGATGAACAGTATACTGTAATATTTCTGAAATTAGTTTACATTTTTTTTTTGGCGAATCAAGACATTATTCGGTGGGTGTAATGCAAGCACCCAGGAGACATTATACTGTGTTATTCTTTATATCCATCGAGGAGCTCGTGGCCAAGTAATAACAGCCGCACGGGTCGATCCATCAAGTTAAGCTACGCTTGCCGGGGTTGGTCAGTGGATGGGTGACCATACTGACCATCTTTACATACCGAGACTCCTCCGTGCCTTGGAAAGCACGTTAAGCCGTTGGTCCCGGCTGTCATTCGTGGATCTTAGACAGTCGTTACGAGTCGTCAGAAGCCCGAAAGTCTGACACCAGTCTTACCAAGGGGTATCGTATTACCCAGTTACTGGATGATGGAGGTCAGATAGGCAGTAGTTCCATGTAAAATACTGGTATTTAGCTGCATCCGGTTAGACTGGAATCCGACCCCAACATTGTTGGGAAAAAGCTAGGCAGATTGATTCTTTATATCCATGGTTAGTCGGAATTTTCATGTATCTACTACTCTCCTTCACAAATATCGAACGTTGCCATAATTCTAAACTGAGATCATGGTCTTGCGCCACCTTGTTGCTTATAAGGGGCTCTAGATTTTGAACAGTACATCTCTAGTACACTAAATCCCAAAATATGTTTTGCACCATTATAACTATTAATTATCACGATTATTTTCCTATCACTCTATAATCCTATATACGAATTATATCATATAATATCATTTGAAATGTTATCTCAATCATAACATATTATTATTTTATACATATTTTATTATAATATAAAAATCCCATAATATTATGCTTTTATTTGCTCATGTATCACGCATATTATGTTATCCATTTATGTATAAGATATACACTATTTTCACTCACTATAACTTTTGCTTTAAAATGCTAAAAAGAAATCATTAAATTACCAGCAAAATTTAAAAAAAATTGGGTCATTCGCCGAATATAAAAGCGCTAGCGTCATCAATCAGCATCAGTTTAGAATCATTAGTCTAACCCTTCATTTGATTCCAATATAATAAATACCAGAATAATATTTTTATTTTGAATCTAATATCATTCTGTTGTAACATCAACTGAGACTCTTTATCGGAATCTACATTACATTTACTTTTCAAGAAAAATAAATATTCAAAAAGCATATTTTTCATTATCATATTCCTAAACAAATTTACGTGATGTTAATACAAATATTACGGTATGTACCAGGTTTACAGGCGTGCCATCCGGGGCCCAACTTGACAAAGAGAAAGGGGCCCGATCTCAAATCTTTCTCTGAACCATGCGGGTCCAGTTGCTACATGCTTTTGGTGAGTAGAATTAATTATTTAAAAGGTTTAATCCCCGCAGAGTTAAGAAAAGGTGTACCTATAGTACACCCACATTTCGCCAGTTAATTTAATATGTTTATTCCTAGCGTGAATTTGTTAGGTACACGTTGGAATCAAAGAAAACGAGACATAGTCGACAGACAGACATCGCTCCAATATACGAGAAAATGAAGGTCGCGAAGTATCAGGAGATCAAGGACCTGGCCCTCGAGAGAGGGGTTTAGAAAGTATTCAGACAAGATTAGCACTTAAGTAGATTAAGAAGAAGGGGCTTTATTTCATGTTCAGTAAAGCCCTACATACAATCGAAAATGACAGCTATATGAATCATTAATTTACACCGTATCAAGGGCATGTGATAAATTCCCTAATTCATTAACAGAAATCAACTGTACTCGCCGACTCCAATAAACTTCATGCAATAGAACAAGAAATTGAGGCGAGAACTAAATGCGTTTAACACTAAACGTACTTAAAACATCAACATGATTGATTTTATGTCTCTTTTTCGTTTGAAAATAACAGAAACAGAATAACATGTGTTAACACTAACAGTTGTGGTGCTATCGGGCCTTAACCTTTTGAACGCCAGAGCATAAACGCACGCGCGTGCCCTGTACGCCAACGACACAAATATGTGACATAAATGCTCACATTTTTGTATCGCAGGCGTACAGGGCACGCGCTTGCTTGTCACGTATATATGACTATGGCGTTCAAAAGGTAGTCACTATTATGTTATCCACACAGGAAGGCATGCGCGAGAAGCTAGCCCGCGAGAAAGCGGCGGGCGAGGAAGACAAGGGCAAGACGCACGCCATCGACTCGCCCAACGACGCGTCTTCTGAGGACAGCAACGATAGCAACCGCTTCCAGAAAGGTGAGACATTGTTACTAATTAAAATAATCTAATTATCAGTCTATATAACTATCAGTTTTTAATATTAGTGGTGAACCGGATAGTTTAGTGAGTACCGACCGGATACTCAGCAATCCGAACCGCCGCCATAGCCGGCAAACATAGCCTCGAAGTGTGTCGACAAAGAAAATATCACCATCTTCGGTTTTAGTTGCGTTTAGAGAAAAGTAGATTTTATGAAATTTTCAAAATGTATGAATATGAATATCCAGTATCCGACCGCGACGGATATTGGCTTACTAGTGTCCGGCCTGATAGTAAATAAAAAGAGGTAATTCCCCAAGGGGCGATTCAGTACAACACAGGCAATACCCGTATTTTTAAGAACTTTCGCATTCTAATCTAAAAAGAGGTTTTTGACATTGATTGTCGACTTGAATTTAATTGACTGAATTTTAACGTTTTAAGTGCAGGAATCGGTCTTCTGATAGTTACTGTATATCCGTTTCATTGTACACAAAATAAGCGTTTCAACGTGGAGTTGCGGACACCAGCCCGTATTACCCATCCGTTTCATCACTACTAAATGATTTTTCCGTCCCTGAAATTGTATTACTGAAAATCATGTCTTCTTAAGGTCTTACTTAAACCGAATATTATAAGAATGGGAGACTATTTAAACGTAACCCAAATAACTGTTTTAAGATGCTTAAAAATATAATGGTTAGTAGTTTGTGTTGTAGGCAGCAACAGTAACTCCAGTAACAGCAACTGGAGTGCCAACGGTCAGCTCAAGCAGAACGGCGAGGGGTCCGCTGAGCCGGCTTACAATGCGCTAGGTGAGTTCTTGAAGACCCTTCTTTAGTTTACTCCAGCACACCAATTGAGTTTTATTTATTTATTTATTTATAGCCTTTATTCAGAGTTACAGTGTATTTTAATAACATTTTGTCTTAATTAGTTCTAAGTCTCTGTGTGCCCTTTGGCAAAGGCCTCCTCCATCCCCTTCCAATTCTCCCTGTTCCTTGCCTGTCTAGTCCATGAAGTACACTATAAAGGAGAGACAAAAGGCAGACATGGTGTCGGCTTCATAATTAAAAACATCTTAAGAACTCCATAGATGAAATAATAGCAATCTCAGAAAGGATAACAGTGTTAAACTTAAATCTACCCTGCTACAAGGAGAAATGGACCATTATTCAGATATATTCACCAACCGAAACATCTAGTAAAGCAGAAATAAAAAGATTCTATGAGGACATAAACTCAACTATACACAATTATGCTCATAAGAATTTAATCATAATGGGGGATTTCAACGCCCAAATTGGAAATGCATACCAAAGTGAGAATAACATTATTGGTCCTCACACCATAGGGAAACGGAACAGGAATGGCAACAAACTAATAAATCTTTGCCACGAACACAACCTTACAGTTTTGAACAGTATGTACAAGAAGAATAGAAATGATTTATGGACCTGGACGTCCCCTGATGGCAGATATAAAAACCAAATAGATTTCATTCTTTCCAATAGAAGGAATTCATTTGACGACTGTGGAATAATACGTAATCTAAACTTTAACACTAACCACCGAATGGTAAGAGCGAAACTAAAATTGAACCCAGGAAAAAAATCCAGACACAACATAAAAACCTCTTCGAAATTAACAAACGATGAAATGCAGCTACTATCAACAAAATTACAAGAACAACTTAAAAACTTTGCAATATCTACTTACCAATTAGAGCTCCAAAGGAAGTATGATTACTTAGAAAACATGCTTTGCCAGAAAATACCCAAAACAAGAGCCGTGGCAACAAACAAAATAACAGAAGATGCACTTAGATTACAGGATGAAAGGGCAACACTTATTGGCATTAAAAACAAATCTAAAGAAGTAAGGCAGAAAATAACAAAAATTCAAAAGAAATACGTACCATGATGAGGAAAGACAGACAATTTCATAGACTAAAAACTTTCGAAGAACACATCATCCGAACAGGGGGAGTAAAGAAGGCAATAAAATGCTTAATAGAGAAGAAAGACTGGATACCAAACATTAAAAATAAAAGAGGCGAAGTGAAGACAAAGCGACCGGATATAATCGAAACAGCGACAAACTTTTATAGAGAACTGTACTCAAAGTCAATAACTACAGACGATGTTACACTAGAAGACCCAACTGGCGTACCACCCATTCTAAGAGAGGAAGTTGAGCAGGCTCTGAAATCACAGAAAAGGGATAAAGCCCCAGGTTCAGACGGCATAACCAACGAACTCTTGATAGCAACACAAAACGCCATTACATCGCCTCTGGTGTCTATTTTCAATGACGTATTAGCAACAGAAGTCATACCTTCGCAGTGGACTACGTCCACTATTATTCTTATCCACAAAAAGGGAGATAGAAGCGATGTGGGCAACTATCGTCCAATAAGCCTTATGTCAAATGTCTACAAAGTTTTTGCTAAAATTATTTTGAGTCGCATTACTAAAGTATTAGACGAAAATCAACCCAGAGAACAGGCGGGCTTTAGAAGCAAGTACTCGGTAGTTGACCACGTCCATGTGGTGAAGCAAGTTTTCGAAAAATATAAAGAATACGATCTACCACTTTATTGTTGTTTTGTAGACTACTGTAAAGCCTTCAACTCCTTAGAACACAACAGAATCTGGATCGCCTTGAAAAAGCAAGGAGTCGAAGAAAAATACATTAGAATAATAAAAAACATAATACACAGGCAGTACTGCAACAGTAAAATTGGAAAAAGAGGGAGAGAGCATCAACATAGAAAAGGGCGTACGACAAGGGGAACCTCTCTCACCAAAACTCTTCACAACAGTGCTGGAAGATGTTTTCAGGCAGTTTGAGTGGAAAGACCATGGTTTAAAAATTGATGGTGAATACCTAACCAACCTGAGATTTGCCGATGACATCATCTTATTTGCAAAGTCGTCGCAAGAACTGCAAGAAATGTTAACTGATTTAGACACACACAGCAAAACTGTAGGCTTAAATATGAACACATCAAAAACTAAAGCAATGACTAACAGAGCGAGGGAAACAACCACAGTATATAACATAACAATAGATTACGTTGAAGATTATACATATTTAGGACAAATAATCACAACAAGTAACATATCCAGCAAAGAGATAGAAACACGAATAGGGCATGCATGGAAGAAATACTGGTCCTATAAAGAAATAATGAAAGACAAGAAACTAAACATCTCTATCAAAGGAAAACTTTTCAACACCAGTATCCTGCCTATACTGACTTATGGATGCCAAACATGGGCCTTGACCAAAGCCCAACAGACAAAACTTAAAACGTGTCAACGTAGTATGGAAAGGAGTATGATGGGGAAAAGAAAGATAGAAAGAACTAATCACTGTCTAATCAGGAAGGCAACAAAAACACAGGACGTAGTACTTAAACTGAGAAGACTCAAATGGAGATGGGCCGGCCACACTGTCAGGGGAGAAGAGAAGTGGAACAAGAAAGTGACCCTATGGTACCCTAGGGATGGGAAGAGAAAGAAAGGGAAACCCTTCAAAAGATGGCAGGATGACTTGGTGAGGACGGCGGGAAAAACATGGACACCAATTGAGTAACGCACTTTTAATCACAATGCGAAGGAAACTCCTAATACATTGCCTCACACGTTTGAAAAATGAATCTGCTCAACACCGTAAATAACATAATCAATGTTGTTGAGATGTCAAAATAAATGGAATTGCTATTATAATTGTTTTACGCAATTATGAGCATCGCAGCGCAGTTTTCTCTGGAGCTTCGCTGGAGGATACCGCGACGGTATGCGCCGGTATGCGCTGGAGTCTGCCAGTCTGCCATACTCTTTCAAAAGCAACTTTTCGACTGCGTAGTCGGTAGTGGAATAATCATATCGCTGCGAGCGGTGGCTACTAGGCGGATGCCGCGGCATACCGGCGGATGCTCCGGTAAGCTGGAGGACGCGAACGGTATCGCAGAGGATGTTTCTTGTCAGTGAGCGCTGGCGGGTAGAGGAATCCTCCTTGATGCTCTCCCCTGCCGTCCGCTAGCGTGCGCAGGCCCTTACTCTATCTATTTCAATACACTTAAGGTTCCTGCAGATTTTCTTAAGTTTTGACGATCGCCACTTGTTTCCTATATGCTTCTTCGTAATGAAGAGCAAAAGCACCAAAGAGAACACATGTCGATCGTCAAAAATCGAGCAAATCTACAGGCACATTAAAGCACAGTTGCAGAACACGAAGAATTTCATTTCATCATCGTCACTCCCGCAAGCTTTCGTGAGGCGAGTCATACAGGCAGCTAGTACCCACGGCTTCAACGGGTATCCTGACCACCAGCATGCAGCGAACGCGCATTCCTGGTCATCACCCTCAGCCACAACCCGGCGCTGTACCACATCCGACTCACTGGATGCCGACGCAGCGCCACCCCGACTCACTGGGGAATCACCGCAGACAGTTCCGACTCACCGTGATCTGTGCGGCACCCGGTTCCGACTCACTGGAACCACAGCTGGCACTGTGAAGCATCGCAAGATCCAAGACTCAGCCCATTATCGACCTTCGGTCTCCGGAGGGGAGTGATGTAGCGGTTACACCGCGACATACAAACTACGCAGCAAAGACATGACGTCACACAATTCCTGCATCGCGCAGTTAGAGTTTACCGAGCGAAAAACATAGATAAGACTATCCGAAATCAACATAATTATGGGCAGTTGCCCGCCAGACATAACACTCGTCTGGTTGGAGAATCCTCCCTTTTCTATAGTGGATGAGTGAACTTTACACCCTGTTCCTCATACCCCTAAATACTAGTGGCGGCATCTACATCGCCTCATGCGAACTACGCATCACACTGACGTCACGCAAAATCCTGCATCGCGCAAGCAGAGTTTACCGCGTAACTAACATATGTACAACGTCCCGAGATCAATCGTCGGGCAGTTGCCCACCAGACACGACACCCATCTGGTCGAAGGATCCTCCCTGTTCTATGGAAGATGAGTTAAATTTACACCCTGTTCCTCATACCTCTAAACACTGACCAATTATTTGTCTCTTTGTCGCTCGCACGCAACCGGAACCGATGAGCAAGTGGGATGGTTCAGCGACCGTGCAAAACCAGTCAGTTTGAAATAAGCTGATTTATCAATATGAAGGCAATGACAGACGGCAGACGAGTGTAGAAAAGGTTAAGGGAGACCTTCGCTTAGCAGCATTACGGGCTAGATCTAAAGATAGATCAGTAAGATAGACAATTTCATGTTCCCAGATTCAAATAAATAACAATTTCCTTTGTGCTTCAGGTTTGACAGTGGGCAACATAGACTCTGAGTGGACGGGATCTGACCAGTCGCTGTTTAGAGCTCTGCACAAGGTGTTTCCCTCCAACTACTGCGCCATCGCTCAGGTCATGCTCTCTAAGACTTGCCAACAGGTAAACTATCATGTTATGCTTAGATTCGCATAGATACCAAGTTGGGACGGTTGACGACCGTCGTTCTGATAAGTACCTATTTAAATTAATATTAAAATTAATAAAAATAATAAGTAGTATGAAATGTTCAGAGAAAAAAATATAAAAAGCATCCTAAACCTCTACATTATAATAAGCTAAGTATAACCCGATTGTTATAACTGTACGCCTTTAAACGTCAAAATATTACAGTGTATATGGATTAAATAATAACAGTAACAACTTAATGAATAATAAGACAGAACTGTGGAGACGACACGAGTTGTGTAGACCGTATTAAGAGGCTTCGGGGAACTGAAGAGAAACTGGCCGGGTGAATTCAATACCAACAACCTAAGATTTTGACAGCTCCAAGCGTACAGTTATAAAAATTGAGTTATATTAAGATTACAGCGTCCGGCATGGATCGTCTACCTCGACCATCTCATTCTCAACCGTATTATAGCGACATGTTTAATGTCGTCGATCTATCTTGCAACAAAAACATAACTACCTCTCTTTCATCCAGGTCTACACATACTGGATCAACACAGGTCAAGAAGAATGTCGCGTAGAAGCAGAACTAACGCCTCCACGTAAGAAGAAGAAGAAGCATCGCCTCTGGTCCGTGCACTGCCGCAAGATACAACTCAAGAAGGACTCCGCGTCACATCACGTGTAAGATATCTGCCGAGCCTTTTCCCAACTACGTTGGTGTCGGGTTCCAGTCTAACCGGATGCAGCTGAGTATCAGTATTTTACATGGAGCAACTGCCTATCTGACATCCACAACCCAGTAACACGATACCCCTTGGTAAGAATGGTGTCAGACTTTCGGACTTCTGTCGACTCGTAACGACTGTCAAATATCCACGAATGCCAGCCGGGAACAACGGCTTAACGTGCTTTTCGAGGCACGAAGGAGTCTCGGTATGTAAAGATCCACTGACCAACCCCGGCAAGCGTACCTTAACCTGATGGATCGACCCGTGCGGCTGTTATTACCTAACCACGAGCGCCTCTCATGTCATCACGTGTAAGATAATGATAGCTTATTTGAATCCACTGATAGCCAGGCATTGTTGGTAAATTAAATGTTAATCTTTAGCAGTCGCACATTATGGTAATTATTATTTTGAAATGCACCGATCCCAGCGTGGTTTAACCAGACTCGGTTCATTCGATAGAATAAATCCCAAGATTTGCACTAGCCCCTAGAGTCCCATGTTACATGGGGCTACAGACTCCAATGAAAATCAAGGAGTAGACCGGGTGGCGCCGTAATGGTTAGGTTAGGTAGACGTGCCCTTTGGATATGGAAAGTTTTGCGAGCCATACCGGATATGCATCCTTGAGTAGGCAATGGACTAGTGGAGAGACGGGTGATATTTATCTATGGACGGGCATCTTTTAACGACGTCTGCGCCAGATTGGTTCATATCCAGCTTCACAGGTGCATCTTTTGGTGGGGGTACTTCTCGACAATTTTCTATGTCACTGCTATGCTGTGTTACACGTTGCTGTTTCTAATGTCTTCGTCTGGCTACTATTCATTGTAGGTTTCTAGTAAATCTCGGTAGCAGCCTTCTTAATCTTATCTCGGTCTTTAGTCGTCTTCAACTTCACAAATATTTAAATATGTAAACATAAACACTTCTTCACAAAAATAACTTTACCACCCAAATAAACACAAAACTACACTTGACTTCGAAGTTATAGGGTTCAAAATCCATTGAACCCATCCATCATTTCAATTGAGAACCCTTGACTCACTCTAAATGTCTAAAAAAAGAATGCACAATTGCAAAAAAACAAACAATTTTGGAACACTATTAATAGCAACTCGGAACTAGTGTGGAACTCTCTGCCGGCGTCTGTGTTTCCTTCCACATATTTATTACCCGTCTGCCTTCAAAGCAAGAGTGAACAGGCATCTTCTGGGCACGCTCGTTCCATCATAGACCTCATCCATCGTTTTCCATCAGGCGAGATCGAGGTCAAGAGCAGGCCCATTCAGCAATAAAAAAAAGCACTGCACTGCACTGCACATACTCACACACGTTTTAGTCGAACAAATACTTAATACAGCATATAAGATGTATGGATTTATAATGTGATCCACTCATAACTTTAGGCGGACCTCTTCAGCAGATCCCTGAAAGATATGGAAAGATCTCACCAGATTAGCTTTTAAGGGGTCACTGGGTTCTGCGGCAGTTATTCCCTCGTACGCACTTGACCGCTCGCCTGACATCTGCTACTTTTGCACAGCTTTAATGGTATTTTTTGGCGACATAAAGTCACAACCACATAAAACTAAAAAACTGATTTCGATGCACGGCTTGTAGCTCAAACTTGCAACATGTGGTGTGCATATGTCACTAAACGTATTGTTAAAAACTTCACAATTGGGAGCGTCCGTGCTGTTCAAAGTCCAATGAGGATCTTCGGCATGATGAGCAGAATACCTCTTCAAATGCAGTAAATTAATAAAACCTATTTGTTAATTTTTCTAGCTGACCTACAAATTTTTTACTCATAATTTATCTGGTTTTTAGGGTTCTGTAGTATACAATTAGTGATGGGCAATTCTCGAGAATATTCTCCCTGCGAGAACTTTGCTGTTAAGTTCTCGAGAACATTCTTTTGGTAGGGAATTTACGAGAATTTAAAAATTGGATGACTTTATTGAATCGGTTTTTTTTTAGAGTAATAGTTTTTAGCGCATTTGAACGTTTTACGAAGTTTGAGTTTAAAATAAACTACACCACAACTTAAATTCTCAGTAAATTCTCCTGAGCGAGAACATTCCCGAGAATATTTCCGAGAAAATTCTCATAAATTCTCTTAAATTTCGTATGGTAGTAATGTTAAAGTACGATTTCTGTATTAATACGAACTTTATGAGTTTAAAATAATCAGCATTAATAAAATGAATAAGAAAACAACATTATAAGAAAGGTTTATGGTGCAAATAATTAAAAACAAAATAACAATTAAAAATAATTTTGACGCAACTAAAATCGAATTTGACAATCGCGACTCCATGTGGTACTTGTTTGCCCTCCCTTGGGATTTTTTTTAGAGCCGGAGGCGCACAGGAGGGCAGCGTCGACGTGTTTTGATATGGAATTTTTCACTTTTTGTATGGAAAATAAAAAAAAATATTACCTACATGTTGAGTTTTGGGGGTTTAAGGGTTTTATAAAGATAAAGATATAAAGTTAGGGTTTATAATAATAAAGATAGAATAAAAATTAGTTGGCATGCACTCACACCAACACTTCGACTTCAGTGCAAAAACAGTACTGTATTTTTTTTTTCTTTTGCTTATATCTCGAAAATGGTGCGTCCTATCGCAAAAATAATGAAATTTTCGACACCCTTAAGGAAACGCTTAAATCCCTATATCCCAACATGTTGGTAATAATTTTTCATATTTTTCATACAAAAAGTGAAAAATTCCATATAAAACTCGTCGAGGCTGCACCACCTGCGAGCCTCCGGCTCTAAAAAAATTCACAGGGTAGAGTAAACAAGTACCATGTGGAGTCGTCACGTGATTGTTAAATTCGATTTTAGATGTTGTGTCAAAATATTTTTTTAATTAAGAGTTTTTTTTTTTGTCAGAATAGCTTTAAGATTATAGCCAACAGTAGGGAATTTTAGTGACAGTTTAGTTAGTTTAGGTCGGTGTACAAGAGAATCGGCACCATTGGTGCCTATAAAAAATCACTAAAATTTAGTTTAGTCCTGTCAAACGAGGATTTCCCATTCTGAAATAGACTAAAGTAACACAACTTAACTATATTTTAGTTTGACAGCACTAAGATTGCACTGAGATAGCAGTTTAGTGAAAATGGCAATTTTGCTATTATGAATTTGACGTTTTTCACCATATAAATTTAGTGTATCTGTCTAAATGTGATTATTTTTAAACGCGATTAAAAACGAGTGGAATGAAATTAGTTGGCATGAACTAAAATTCACACCAACACTTCAACTTCAGTGCAAAAACAGTACTATTTTTTTTTTCTTTTGCATAAATCTCGAGAATGGTGCGTCCTATCGCAAAAATAATGAAATTTTCGACCCCCTTTAGGAAACCCTTAAACCCCTATTACCTGATATGTTGGTAATAATTTTTCATATTTTCCATACAAAAAGTGAAAAATTCCATATAAAACACGTCGAGGCTGCCCCCATGCGCGCCTACGGCTCTAAAAAAATTCACGAAGTAGAGCAAACAAGTACCACGTGGAGTCGTCACGCGATTTTCAAATTCAATTTTAGATGTGTCAAAATATTTTTTTAATTAAGTTTTTTTTTTTTTTGTCAGAATTGGATTAAGATTCTCATAGCCAAAAGTAAGGAATTTTAGTGATAGTTTAGTTAGTTTAGTCCAGTGTACAAGAGAATCGGCACCATTTCCAGTCCGAAACATAATACAGTAACGTTTTTTCAAATAAAGTATAAAATAACAACAAAAGATGTTTACTTGAGACCTTGAAATCAAAATATATTGTAATAAAATTTAGCAATTTTACTTCCATTTTTAAATTCTCGTATATTCTCCGTCGAAAAGAATATTCCAGAATATTGCAGAACATGCTCGATCCGAGAATATTCTCCGGGTGAGAATATTCTCCCGACCCATCACTATATACAATTAACTGATTTAGTTTTGCCATGTCTGTCTGCCTGTCATACTGTCTATCAGCGACTTAGCTCAGAGAATCTTAGTACTAGAAAGCTGTAATTTGGTATAGGTCTATACTATCAATCACACCGACAAAGTCGTAAAATAAAATCATGTTTTTTTTTTAGGGTGCCTCCCCTCTCTACACGTAATTTTTTTTTCTCGTTTGTCCTGTGTTATGGGATAGCGTGTGTGTGTGTGTGAAAACGTTTTTCCGATTCATGGATACCTACATTTGCGAAATTAAAAGGAAAACTAGCACAGCTAAGTATGCTTTACAAGTTAACGAGTAATAATCGACTAACTTACATTTGCGGTTGGAATGTATGGGAGAACATGTTTTTTAACTACAATGTTAAAGTTTGTACTTGGGATAATTATTCATTCCAACTACGGACCCCTTATTTGTGCGTGGTCCACGCACTTGGCCAGTTTTTCAATTTATTTGACGTATTGATGTCATATTTTTTTGATAGGAAAAAATTATGTCATCGCGGTCAATTCAAAGTGCGTTGGTAGCATAAAATATTTTCGAACGCTAAAACTACAAGCTATCGTTCATGGTTTGTTTCCTGCAGGTCAAAATCCTAAATACGAAGATTCGGCCGAAGTACGTGTGATTCCTACTTCTTATCAGCTACAGAGATAAGATTAGTTTGGGGCCCGATCTAAGAATGAATGGTAGTGTTCAGGTTTCTGATAATGGAGCCAGAAGATGGCCATAGGAACTCCTCAACTTAACAAGGTAGAACCATCGCCATCGTTTTTAGACTCACTTGACAAGTGTTCTTACACTAGGTACTGTCCAGGTCCATATGAACTGTTGTTTTTGCGGTCGTCGGTTTTGTCAGGCCAGTTAGCCCAAGGTGTAGTCCCGGGCCTCATAATGGATCTGGAAGGTCACTATACTGAACTCCTTAATTAGACAAGGTAGCCCCGTTGTGTTTAGGCCATTTCGATTTGTTTTGACAAGTAGGTACGTTAACCCAAGGTGTCGTCTAGGGTCTGATGAAAGTGCCGGAAGGTGGCCACAGGAATACTTAAACTTTACACAGTAGCTCATATAAGGTGATAAGATGATAGAAGTACCTACGTAAACACAGGTAAACATAGAACTTTAATATTTTCTTAAAAGTAGATAAAGTGCCTGCTACACGGTTGCCAACCGCGTCCTCGACCGAGATGGCCTTGGTTGGCGACCGGCAAAGTTGTGCTTGCGAGGTCTACTGTTCGCAGAACTACTAGTTAATATTGTGTTTAAATTCAAACTCAAAGCATTTAATTAAATCATTACACGCACTTTGAATCGTCAAAGGAGGCGTTCATCATTCAGAAAGATAAAGCTAGTTGCCCAAATTTGGAGTAAAATAAAATTAGAGTGTAATAGTAATTTTAAGAACAGATGTATTGTGTTGAAATTATTATACTTTATGTCAGAATCACTTCCATATTTGTTAGAAACATTTAAACTTATCAACTAGAGTTAGTAGGTCGGTACTAATATACTAACGGAGAGGCACGCCGATCCCGGGGAATGCCTACTTGACTGCGTGCAGTCGACTTTGATTTTATGTTTTTTTTTTTCAGTTACAACTACACACCATGTGATCATCCCAACCAGCCGTGCGACAACATGTGTCCGTGCCTACAGTCGCAGAACTTCTGCGAGAAGTTCTGTCAGTGCAGCAGTGATTGTGAGCTTATTGGATTTTTTTATATTGGTTTTATGAGTTCGGATTTGTTGATCAAAACACTAGAATCTAGTCAATCGGGTAGTCTAGTTTATATCTGTACTTTTTATGGTGTACATAATAAAGAATAATTATATTTCGAGTCTCCCTAGTGTCAACTCTCCTCCCCCCCCAGGCCAGAACCGCTTCCCCGGCTGCCGCTGCAAGGCGCAGTGCAACACCAAGCAGTGCCCCTGCTACCTCGGCGTGCGCGAGTGCGACCCCGACCTGTGCTCGGCGTGCGGGGCCGACGCGCCGCACGCGCACGCCGCGCACGCGCAGCACGCGCCCGCGCGCGCGCCGGCCCGGCCGCACGCCGCGCAGGTGTTCTGCAAGAACGTGTCCGTGCAGAGGTAAGAGATGGAAGTAAACTCATTTGGGTCTCATTTCAACCCAATGAGTTTGTGGCGGCGCATGCTATACGCGCAACTAGTATATACAGGTCATTGGTTATTGGGAAAAATATAAATAATGTATACTCTAATATAATATTTGCGCTGAATTTTGGGAACTTCAAATAATTCCAAAATTATCTTTTTATCACATCTATTCAAAAAGACGTAGTTTAATCCTCGTAAACAGGGACCAAAATAGCTGTTTAATCCCTAGGGACTAAAAGTGATTTGAATTTGGAATGTTGTAAAAGTTCTATTCACCAAAGAAATCGATCCCGAACATTGTATGAATAAGTAACAGACTGGCAAAAGAGAAAGTGTGACTTTAATCAAAATTAAAATCCAAGATGGTGGATGCGAAAATTTTAAAATTTTTCGTCATGTGTATCGTTTTCATAGTTTTCGAGGGTGGTAAAGCCGATACTGAGGTCAAAATGTAAATCCAAGATGGCAAATGTGAAAATTTTTCGTCATGAGTATCGTTTTCATAGTTTTTGAGGGTGTTAAAGCCGACAGTGAGGTCAAAATTTAAATCCAAGATTGCGGATGCGTAAATTTTAAAATTTTTCGTCATGGGTATCGTTTTCATAGTTTTCGAGGGCGGTAAAGCCGATAATGAGGTCAAAATGTGAATCCACCATGGCGGCTGCAATTTTATTTTGATAATTTTTTTATTTTGTGTTTAAAACCATACGTGAGTAGGAAATTCGTTCCTGATGGGGGTCGGACCACCCACTTTTGTTTTCTCATAGAGGGTGATAAAAAGTAGAGTGTTCACCTCGGGAGCAACACTATTTTAAGCTCGAGTGATGTACTTTGAATCCCTCGCTACGCTCAGGATTCTACTTTAGAATCCTTCGCTCCGCTTTGGATTCAAAGAACCCTCTCGCCTTAAAAATAGTTGTTTGCTCCCTTGGCAAACAATCTACTATTATTCACTTTTCATCAACTGTTAAACACTACAACCTATTTTAGTTTACTGGACATATGAAATGTTCATTATCCTAGGACATCCTTTTGAATCTATTTTGACCCAATGATGAGATATTTGTTTAAAAAAAAAAAAAAAACCAAGATGGCGACTACGAAAATTAGCAACTTTTTCGTCTTTGTTTTCATGGTTTTCGAGGGTGCTTATTGATATCAAAATGAAAATCCAATATGACGGCTGCGAAAAGTTTAAAGTTTTTGTCATGGATGTCAGTCAAATATATCCCTTTTTGTCGAGTATCTAAGCAACATTTGACAACCTAATTATAACGAAAAATGTTTGTATAATTAAATTAAATCAGCTTTTATTGTTCCCACTGCCGGGACTGAAGCCTCTCTCATTAAGAAGCAGTGGGCCGTAGTCCACCATGCACCCACACAAGTTCACCCACATTGCCCTTCCCAGAGGCCTGCACAAGTTCACCCACATTGCCCTTCCCAGAGGCCTGCACAAGTTCACCCACATTGCCCTTCCCAGAGGCCTGCACAAGTTCACCCACATTGCCCTTCCCAGAGGCCTGCACAAGTTCACCCACATTGCCCTTCCCAGAGGCCTGCACAAGTTCACCCACATTGCCCTTCCCAGAGGCCTGCACAAGTTCACCCACATTGCCCTTCCCAGAGGCCTGCACAAGTTCACCCACATTGCCCTTCCCAGAGGCCTGCACAAGCACCTACTGCTGGCGCCCAGCGACGTGGCCGGCTGGGGGATCTTCCTGAAGGAGGCGGCACATAAGAACGAGTTCATATCGGAGTACTGCGGAGAGATCATCTCGCAGGACGAGGCCGACCGGCGCGGCAAGGTGTACGACAAGTACATGTGCTCCTTCCTCTTCAACCTTAACAATGGTGAGTTACTTATTACGCACAAGTTGTACATGTACGACATCCAGACTGATAGGTCTTGATCGCAACACACACAACAAACGCAAAACGCTAAAAATCACTGTTTCACTCTGAACAAATACGAAATTTGATTTTAAAACTCAAACGATAAGAATTTATTTAAATTAAACCCTTTAGGCCGTGCGCCCACGGCGACTTTTTGTAGCGATGCAGTAGTGATGCTGTCGCAAATGTGTATCGATACAGCCGCGATGCTGTAATTATGTATGAACAATCTTGCGCGATAGTAGCGATGCAGAAGCGCGTTTACAAAACGCGCGACAGCATCGCTACAAAAAGTCGCCATGGGCGAGGGCCCTTACAGGCAGTTTTGAATTGTCAAGGGAGTCCGTCTTACAAAATTTGAAGCTAGTTGCCCATTCGATAGTGTAGTAGGTTCCTATGGAGAAGAATGGTTTAGAAACACCATGGACCCTTTTTAAAAATTATAACATAACATTTCGTGTGTAATCCCCGAAGGGTTAAGCAGAGGTCATTCCGCCAGTTATCAAGTAAGTGAAATAGGGGCGAGCCTATTGCCATCAACCGGGCACAAATCCAGACTCCAGGGTTTAAAATAATTATATTGTTACAAAATATTAGACAAGGTATTTATTTTGTCGTCTGCCCTTTTACGGTTATTTCCAGGGAGGCTTAGGCCATGAGCGATATAGGGTTGCCAAACGACTCTCAATTTCTTCTGTATTCATGATGGTGCTCAGATGAATTAACTTAGTTACGAGTTAAATGTCTGCTGCGCCCTAACAGGGTCATTTGATCATTATTTTAGCCTATTCTTAGGCCCGTATTACGGAAGCTCACTCAAGACTCAAGCATTACTTAAAACTAGTTTCAACCAATCAAAACGCTTTATACGAGTTTTAAGTAATGCTTGAGTTTTGAGTGAGGTTCTGTAATACAGGCCTTAGTCTGTAACTGTGTGTAAAACACATTATTATTTTCAGATTTCGTGGTAGACGCTACTCGCAAAGGCAACAAGATCCGTTTCGCGAACCATTCCATCAACCCGAACTGCTACGCGAAGGTCATGATGGTGAACGGAGACCATCGCATCGGGATCTTCGCCAAGCGGGCCATTCAACCTGGAGAGGAACTGTTCTTCGATTACAGGTATTCTAGCAACATTTTTATATTGCTACAAGCCCTGTTCCCGATGAGAGCAGTGGTGACCCAGTGGTAATGGCCGCGACTTACAAGTTGTAGGTTTGAACCCTGACAGGCGCTTTACCTTGTGTAAATTTATTTCATCACCACTGCTCTCAAAACGGTGAAGGAAAACATCGTGAGGAAACCGGCGGCATGTCTAAGAACCGAATTCGAAGACATGTGACATCTACCAACCCGCACTGGGCCCGCGTGGTAGATTACGGCCCACTCCCTCTCACAGAGAGGAGGTCTGTGTCCCAGCAGTGGGAACATTATAGGCTGATTATGTTATGCTTATTATTCCCGATGGGGGTTCTCATCGGCAACTTATCAGAAACCTTAGGGGATGAGTTTCGAAAAAACAATAATACGTAATACTAACTTTAACTGATAAACAGAAGAGTCTACGTTCCACGTTTCTAACTTAAAAAATGATGAACTTCCACACAAACTTTCACCATTACAGGGGATGAATTTTCAAGATCCTTCCTTAGTGCTCACTTTCGTTATACAGGGTGGCGATGTATTCACCCCCCTTTTATTTTTTTTACGAATCGGATATGAGTTCCATAGCAAAAGTTGTTTAGTATAACGGGTAGAATCACCCCTTGACGGAAGCAGGTGACTAAATCACCACCCTGTATAAGGAAGTCTTTTGCAAAATTTCGTGTTTATAAACGCAGCAGTTTAGGTTGTGCGTTGTCTGTCAGTGAATGTATGAATGAATTTAAGATTTTTATCAAGTAGGTACCACCATGTGTTTCTATGCAAGAAGCGATAATACCAGTTTCTCAAGGCAGTAGGTTTTTAAGCCGGGAGCTGATATTAGCAGGCACTAATGTACTAATTTTGCAAAAAAAAATACGCTAAATAAACGTATAAATAAGAACTGTAAATGATTGCATCATGCGTCTGTCGAGTTCATTATGACAAGCGAATGATGCAATCCAAATAGGAATCTCATAAACATTCGTAAGAACTGTCTATTGAAGCCAATACTTGCTTCTTTCTTCTTCAATGTTGAATACGAGGCTTTTGGCTAATTTGTAAAGGAGTCCTAACAGTATTTTATTTTTTTAATGTTCGTTTAGATTGTGTAGAGTAAATAATTTTTCTTTATGTTCTTCTTCTTTCCTAGCGATGGTACGTCTAGACAAATTACTTGGGCCCAGTAGCGAATACTAATTGCAACCATGTTAATAATAAGGAACATTCATATTCGATCTGTTATTTACTATGGCCAATATCTATTTCCAGATACGGGCCTACCGAGCAACTCAAGTTCGTCGGCATCGAGAGGGAAATGGAATTCTTATGAGAGCAACCCAAACAGTCCTAGGACTGACATCAGACAGCAACAAATGACTTGCATCGTCTAAACGATGTTAGACGAGTGCGAGTCTGACTCGCGCAGTGAGGGTTCCGTACCGATAAACATGGTGTGGATTTTTTAAAATTAAATGCAAATTTTTTCGAGGTCTCTTCTCTTTCGGCTTCGAACCAAATATACAAATGTAATGATAGCAACCACACTCTGTGATTGTTTATTGGCCTAGCTATTGCAGTTCTAAAGATACAGCCCTCAGCAGGGTCCCGTTAGCACTCTTTGGGTACGGAACTACTTTTTAGAGCATCACTCACACCTGCGAGTCGTTGTGTCATATTTGCGTCCGCGGACTGAAGATTGTGAATCTTTTAAATGTTACAATTATTGTAGAAACGTGAACTGATTACTTACTTTAAACTTTTTTTACAATAAACATTTTTAGTAATTTTATGTCGTTATTTAAAAAAAAAAACTTGATTGGTAAAGGCTACGCTACTACACACAGTGCACCACTCTTTTGTATGGTAGTTCCTTTGTGCGGCAAGCTGACCGCACCGCGGCTTGGCCGCCGCCGGAACTGTTTAAGAGTCTTAAGAAACCTTTCTCGTTAATTATAATTAATATCCAGCATGATTTTACCCTTTGTTACATGGAACTCACATCGTAAGCTGAGTGCTACAAGGATCTTTTTCATCACACCTATTCGAAAAACGACAATTGCCTATAGAGGATAGCGGGAGCAAAATTCAACTTTGCTCCCTAGGGAGTTTGGGGTTTCTCTCTTCTGATTGGTCCACTCCGCGATTTTGATAGCGTACTGATTTGTGTAATTAGGTTGGAGGCGCTCGCGTGAAGGTTTAATGTAAAAAAAAAATCGAGTACGTAGCTTTTTATTTTTCTCATAGGTAGTGATGAAAAATAATGTGTATCACTCGGGGACAAAATATTTTGTTCTCGGGCGGCGTTTAAATTCCTCGCTAACCTCAGGATTCTACTTTAGAATCATTCGCTTAGCTCTGAATTCAAAATAACGCACTGGAAGAACAAAATATTACTTTGTCCCCATGTAACACAAATAACCATCAAATAACTATTGGCGCCTGAACGACATTGACAGGAGGGCGTTGTTGGTAAACATTTGTGAAATTGACACAGAACTTATAAGGAATTAAATATCAATGTACGTTGGTATTTAATTAATAACAAGAACGTCTTATTTGAATGCAGAACTTTGTTGTTTTTTTATTTTCGATTACTCAACTCATACTTTGAGTAAATATTTTAATTAAATAATTACCTACTTCATATTTTGCAATAAATTGCTAGCGATTAGCGATTAGCGATTGATCGCGCTTTTCTTTCTTTTCTATGCAGTCTGACAGTGACCGCGCTCTTGTCAGCGTCTTCACTTGATAAATAGTTGTTTGCTCAGATTAGATTAAAAACTTACATGACGAAAATGTGTGAAAACTGAATGATAAGATATTGATTTATTTTTTAATGTTTCTCTAGCTATTATTGTAGGGCATTCTGCCAACCCTTTGACAGTGACAATTTCAAGGGTCATTCATGATACTTTCAGATTTAATGCCAAAAATAAAACTAAAAAAATGCTCAATAGAGTGTCATATTATATTAAAATTAACAAATAGTAACAACACTAGGTATGCTTGAACACACATACAAATTGTACAAACTGCATTATCTAATGAAAATCACGAGTTTCAGCTACAATAAAATGCTTGGGTTGATCACATAGTGACTAAAACACTGCACTAACATTACTTACACCTCTCTAATACTAGGCTCAAAGCCTCACAAGTTCTCAAACTAGTGTTCACAGACAAAATGTTTTAATATATCTGCAATAAAGGGTATGTTATAAAATTATTGACTGTGGGTAAAATTACATTATGGTGAATTACACCATAGTCAATAAGATTTCATAAAGACCAAAACATCTAAATGGTAGGGAAGTCATTAGTATAACATATGAGTAAGATGTCAACATGCCAATAATGAAGAAAAAAATTTTTTCTTTAAGGACAATCATGTCTTTTAACAGGGTATAAAATAAATATGCTAAACTTTAATATCACATTTGTGGGAGCCAACTCAAAAAGGCTTACTCTGGTAACAGAATGCTTAATGGTCTATATTCAACATTTAGTCTGTGAATACGTTTGTTAATCACAGGAGCCATCGGCCCAGCCGTCTTTCCACCGCTCATTAACCTTGGAGCAGTCAAACACTGGTTTACCAAGTTTCACGTTCACAGTGTTGTGACGCTCACATAGCCATTTCGCTAGCGCTTCTTGGGAGACAGCACGTGGTGGGTGTTGTTGTAAGCTGAAAATATATTGTTTGATTATAAATTTTTAATAAATTTAAATTCCTTACTCTGCAGTAATTAATCTAGAGGCAAAATTTTTGCAGATATAGGGATTTACCTTAGTACACTACTCTTTAATACCTATGTCTGTAATTTTTATGGTGTACATAATAAAGAGTATTCTATTCTATTATATACTAATAATAAGTGAATTAATTTAAGTTATTTTAATTAATTACTTTGTTCATTTCATTTAAGGGTCAGGTTACAAATTGTTAGGCCACAGATACAGGGCCAACTCACAGTAACAACAACTACCTGTGTTGTATTTAGCTTATTTATAAAGTTAACATAAGCTTACTCACATTTAAAATTACAAATAAACTGCTACAAACACAAAGTAGGTCAATATTATTATTTTGTTTGTACATACTCAGCTTGGAAGTCAAGTGCGCAGGGTTCACATGGGTAGAACTGTGCAAAGATGTTGAAGAACCGCACCATATCTTCAGACTGCTGCTTAGTTGGTATTTTAGGGAAGTAGGACACCATTGAGTGCAGGAACGCCCATGTTGATGAGCCTATCTCATCCTTGTCTAGGGGACAGTCCTTCCGCCGTGGTGGAGGCTGATCAAAACAAGTTATTTTGTAAGGATAATTAGTTTTCTTTACAAATAGCACAGCTAAGATGACTCACCAAAAATTTACAACTAAACAACAATCACATTAATTCACCATGACCAGTTATTGTAAGAAGTCCACACAATATGGAACTTGATCATTATTGTTAATCTAGATGCCACAACACCCCTAACCCTCTTTATAATATCTTTTGTCACAATCAGCTGTTGCAACTAGGTTGCATCATTCTCAGATAACCATCAGACTACTATGAAAAACTGGTAACCAAAGTTAAAATTATCCCGAAACGGAGAAGCGTTTATAATTTATGTTGTATCTAAGATATCTATCCATATTCCGTCTTCAGGCCGGGATAAGGACCGAAACTACTGTAGTTATGAAACATAACCTCACCTGTTTGTTTTTGCTCGGCGTTGCCAAAGTCACTTGATTCTGTTTCTTGGCCCAACTCTTAAAGTCTGAACAAGCCCTACATGGCTTGTCCTCATCGGCATGAGCATCAGGCATCTTCGGTGACTTGAGACTACGCTCATGCCCATGTAACTAGTATTAGTATTGAAATCTTGTGTCGGGCTAACACTACATTACAACCGCTTCTGTGCGTTTAATAAAGGCCAATAGTGTAGTAATATAGTGTCCTCTCAAATGAATAATTATAGAATATACTTGTGAAATCGCCGGTTTCTGGAATATTTTTAATTATTTTGTGGTACCTACTGCTGTAGTGCTGTCAAACTGTCAAAGTCAATTTAGCACGTGAAGTTGACACTTGACAGAACTGTATTAGTGCTGCCAGCATAAAAATTGTCACGAAAAAATAATAGAACCTACGCCGCCGCCGCCGCCGCCGCGGCGGTGGGCGGCGTCTACGTAAGTTCTACGTTGACGTCGTAGTAGTATTATAAGCTCTGTATCTGTGTGGTAGCTTGCGTGTTCTTATGTACTCTAGCTCCGTGCCGCTAGAGTTTACTTTGCCGAAACAGGTCTAGAGTGAGGGAGAAGTCAGACCAAGAGATACAGAAACCCACAGTTGAGCAGTAAGTTGGGGTCGTTACTGCCAGTAACGACTAGAGATGGGCAATGTGTTTCTGCCCGGCGGGAAAATAAGGAAAAAACCCGGCATTTTGGGCATAAATTTATAACTTTCCAATAAATGCCCAATCGCAGGGCATAAAATTTTGGGTTCGTTAAACGTGATTTAATATAGTTCTTCATGAAAAATAGTACTTATTGAAGACAAAAAAGAAGAAATGTCAATGATTGTACACATTTTTATTTTAAAATAATAACATTGATTTACTTTTTCATGTGAAAATTAACAATAATTTTATATCAAAAATAGTAAAATATGTGCAGTGTGCTATGTGCGTGTGTGTGTCTGTGTGTGTTTATAACCGGAAGGCTCGAATAGAATAGAATAAATGCGTGTGGTATCTGAAACTGACACAGGCAGATGACTATCATCGAAATGGCGGCGCGGCGTGGTACGTGTGCGCATCCCTCACCCTGCAATCCTTTTTTATTTTGGCTGCGAAATCATCAAATAACTTCTCCCGCTCTGGGCGAAGTGCGAGGACGTGTCTGAGTTTTACTGACTAAAACCCACCGTGTTCCTTCAGTTGCCTGTACATTGCCCTTGCCAGGGTCCCTGGTATCCCTTTAGGACTTTCTCGCAACCCCGGCAGGCATCGGCCTTAGCGGACCCCGTCAGTTGTGCTGACATCTCTTAGAGGCGCGCGTGGAACATAACGCGCCGTCGACCCGGGTGGGTCCTACGCCGCCGCGATTCGTAACATTTATGTTCGTAAACATGGTTTTGTAAAACATAAATTTAAATAGCATGGGCAATTTCATAAAAATACAGCTTTAAAGAATGAACTATAACTAAACTCAACAAATTAAACCAGCTTCCAAAGCTAATGGTGCCGATTCTCTTGTCGCAAATGCCTCTAAATTAGACTAAAAATCACCAAAATTTTGTTTAGTCCTGTCAAACGAGGATTTCCCATTCTGAAATTGACTAAAGTGACACAACTTATTATATCTATGTTTTAGTTTGACAGCACTAAGATTGCACTGAGTTATTAGTTTAGTGAAAATGGCAATTTTGCTATTCTGAATTTGACGTTTTTCACCTAGATTGATGTATCCAACTAAATCTGACTATTTTTAAACGCGATTAAAAAGGAGTGGATTAAAACTAGTTGTCATGAACTAAAATCCACACCGACACTTGGACTTTAGGCTCAAAAACAGGACTGTATTTTTTTTTTCTCTTGCTTATATCTCGGAAATGGTGCGTCCTATCGCAAAAATAATGAAAATTTTGACCCCCTTTATAATACACTTAAACCCCTATCACCCAACATGTTGGTAATAATTTTTCATATTTTCCAAACAAAAAGTGAAAAATTCCATATAAGTCACTTCAAGGCTGCCCCCCATGCGCGCCTCCGGCTCTAAAAAAATCACAGTAAACAAGTACCACGTGGAGTCGCGCCGAGATTGTCAAATTCGATTTTAGATGTGTCAAAATTATTTTTAGTTTTTTTTTTGGCAGAATAGAGTCTCTCAGATTCTCATAGCCAAAATTAAGGAATTTTAGTGATAGTTTAGTTAGTTCAGTTCGGTGTACAAGAGAATCGGCACCAATATCAATTTCGTAAATGAATTCTGAAACAAAAAATATATGCCCCGATAAATGCCAGGGGCAGAAATTTATGGGCACTTATTAGGAATTTTCCCAATTTGCCCAAAATGCCCGGGCATTTGCCCATCTCTAGTAACGACCCCACACCCGACCCTATCTCTCGGGTAAGTCCTGTTACTCACCTCTGGCATGCCGTTTGGAGTAAACACTGGCGAGAAACAGAGCTCCCACCCACCTCTTTTTTGCCTTTATTAGCCGATTTGAGTGGAGATTCGCATTTTCGCAAGAGCAAATGTGCTCGGACGAAGGAAGTACTACCTATTCCAGTAGGATGCTGGTAGGAAAAAAAAAAGCTGAGAAGTGTCAAAGGACACCCGGATGGAACAAAGTTATGGAATGAACCTCACAAAGGCATGCCACTAATTAGTACCTGTGGTCGCTCACAGATGGCGTTATAATAAAAAATAAAAAGTGTCGTTACAACTTTTGGTCCCATTTGTTTCCGTCTAACCCCCTTTCGCAACGCGCGAAAGGGAACTTCGTTCCCATAACCAGTTCACTTTAGCCACCCAAATCCATAATCGCATATTGCACGACTCTTAATGCGAAGTATTAGAGTGTGCTCTACGATCGAAAAATTTTTTTTGCCCCATTTCTGTAACTGTTTTTATTGTTACACTCCTGCTAGTACACAGAACCTACTTAATTTATATACCATTGTATAGATGATTAAATGGAGATTAATACTGTACTTTTTAACAATTGATTTAATGCAGCAGAAATGGAAAAAGCATCAAAATAGTTGAAAAAAATTTCCTGTCCGTCAATTTATGAACCCTGAAAACATTGTAGCTTGCGATAAAATCAATTAATTGAGTCAATTTTTTTTTTATACATTCGT
Organism: Conistra vaccinii; assembly: GCA_948150665.1. Classification (NCBI taxonomy): domain Eukaryota; kingdom Metazoa; phylum Arthropoda; class Insecta; order Lepidoptera; family Noctuidae; genus Conistra; species Conistra vaccinii. The sequence continues at coordinate 22,609,608 of OX411332.1, forward strand.
TTCAGCCGTAGAAGGAACCCTATTGAAAATGGCTCTTTTATTCAAAGTAGTTTAATTATAATTAATAAAATACTAACTAAAATATAATATCTTTATCTAAATATTTTCAACCTTGGTCTTGATGTTGCCTAGCAACCGCCAAGTAAATATCTTTGTCAGTCTTTGACATTACGACTTCATGAAAAGTGATAAATTGTTCATTTTTGTTAAAAACTATGTTTTGAATTTCGTTTTCGTTTATGAATGAGTGTATTGTATGAGGCGTGCACTTTTGGATTTTCCAAACTATCTTTGTTTCTATATCCTGCAATAGTCCTACATCAACCAATGGTTGTCCTTGGGTGCACTTGAATGATAGTGCTTAGGAGGCTTAGAGGGATAATCATCGGTTGGTGCATTAAAAACGTCTAACGAGCCTCTACGAGTTGGCTTCGGCCCCTCGTACCCCTTCCAATGTTCTAGTACCCCAGGTTCCCAAGAAATGTCAAGATACGTAAAAATATTGGATTAGGTAAAGGCTTGATTCAGACAGCGGTACTTCTCTCTCAGAAGCCCTGTCTGGGTCGCTCTAACAGGCACCGCTCCATAAGTTAGGTAGGTCGTCCCGCGGAACCCAAGAATTATTGACCTATCACGCGTTTATCGACGGTTTAATGCTCAGTTTGGTTTTCATTGAAATATATTAATATACACGGTTTACAAACTAATAGTCTTAGGGTCGGGCCACACCTGCCGAACGTTCCGCGGCGGAACGTTCGGTTGACTACGCTCCTAATGTTTTTCAAGTTACCTACCTATGACACATCAGCCGAACGTTACGTCCATAGAAATATGACGCGACGGAGCGTTCCGCCGCGGAACGTTCGGCAGGTGTGGCGCTAGGCTTAAATTTATCTCTATTGGTATAGTAGCTTACAACACGATTAAATGTTGTTTTAAAATAAAAAGTGCATAAACAAAGACCAATTTAATGAAAGTACTGTTTATTTTTCGCAAATAAATAAATTAATATTCGACTCAGTTTCAGCGAATAATTGATTTTAAAATAGTAAGTACCATCGGATTTTATTCAGTTCTCAATCTTATCAATGAGTTTTTAACAAACATAGAATTGACTAGGTCATATAAATATAGGAATATAAGTATATTTTATATAAGCAAATACTAAACTTATTATAAGGCATCATCGGTCGAGGGCTCAACTGGAGGTGTTTTCGCAAGTGGCAACGATTTCTGTAACAAAAAGAATTTATTTGTTTTACTTAGAAAAAAAAAACAAGGTGGTTAAATGAGGAGGATTATCATAATATCTCGTAAAGTTGCATAGTATGGGGTGCAAAAAAATAAAGGCTTCGCTCCACAGCAGCCCAGCACCGGTAAGGTACGCACGTGAACTTAGTTTTGCTTTGTATGAAAACGAAGGCGCCAGGCGGGATCGTCCGCTGCGACAAACAGCTACACTACCCACTAATGCGCGGCTGGCGCAAACAAATGAACCGCACAACTAACGTGGCTAACCTCTACTTGCACATCAATCCTAGGTAGCAGTGGACGGTAAAAAAGGGTAATAATAGGCTTGGAAGTGGTAGTAATAAATAAATAAAATGTTATTCTGTACTGTAGTTACAAAAGTACAGTGCTACAAGGATCTTTTGGCGCTCGAATGAAGTTGACAGGGAGGCGCTGTTGGTAAACATTTGTGAAATTGTTTTGTGAAACGTATGGAAAAACAAGATAGCGGCAAGTTAGTTCTGATTTTTCTACGCGCCAAAAGACCCTTGTACATGTACAGTTATTTATGTAATAACTTACTATCTACAATGCCGCGTAGTGCCGTGACAGCGGGTGACGTTGGCAGTTCCTGTAAGAAGTCTCTTCCATCGTCGCAGCAGCGCGCTAGTATCGGGTCTAGGGGCAAACTGCCCAGGAGGGGCACGCTTAGTTCCGAGCACATTTGGGTTGCTCCGCCCGTTGTGGCCGGGAATATCTCACTGCGGGTCTGAAAACATTAAGTGATAAGAGACTTGTCAGATCAATTTCAAGGGCATACTCGGTCTCCGTTCAGTAATATATGAATCGAGGCTGTCATTTTCTTTTGGTTGGCAAACTAGCACTCAGCTGTTTTGTTGGTAACGAGTCATCTCCGCTTAGACGTCTTCAATACCATAGCATTCTATTTCTAATGGACATCGCTCATTAACACAGTACCGCTCCGACACGGCAAATAACTTGTCAATCAAGTTAGGATTTTAAATCAAATATTTTAAAGTCTATTTTACAATGGCTATACAGAATAGTGGATGGCTCGCCGGTCGCTTACTGCTCGCGAGCCGTCACACGTAAAATAAACTTTGATTTAAAATCCTAACTTTAATGACAAGTTATTTGCCGTGTCGGAGCGGTGCTGTTGTAATGAGCGATGTCCTTAACTCGCCCTTGGTTGGCGCGCTCGCAATGCTGAATGGTCTACTGACATCGACACAGAAGTGTACCTAATTTGTTTGACATGAAAAATGTTTTTGTGCCAGTGTTTTTAGAATGTTATTATTTTGTAAATACTTGTTTTGCATAATTTTGTTTGTTTCATATTGTTATTTCTTACTTAGGGCCTGTTTCACCACCTACAATTAAGTTCCTATTAACTTACTTGGCAGATAATTTCATACAAATTCTGTTCTATTTTTTAATTTATTCTGTAAGTAGTGGCTATACGGACATCGTGAAATAAGCACTTATTGTATTTATATAAATCTGTTTTAACTGAGCAATAATTTGGATTTATGTCTGTAATGTTGTGCATGTTTTCCCAAATAAATAAATGGTTAGCAAAGGTGCATTACATTGAAAGGCAACGCGTCATGTCTGTAAAAGTCAACTCTATTACCTTGCAGTTAGGACAGATAAACAGCGACATGTTCTCCAAGACTCCTATGACAGGCACTCCGAGTTTGGAACAGAACTGCAGTTCCTTCCTTACGTCTAGCAGAGCCACTTCTTGCGGTGTTGTGACTACGAGCGCGCCGCTCAGGCCGGCGGATGTTAGGTATTGCACCGCTGATAGGTGCTCGTCTGATGTGCCTGGGGAGGAACAACATAAATATTAATTAAACCTATTGGTTAATGCGCTGACGAAAATGTCTGATGGAAATGCTTGCCTGTCTATCTATTGGTGCAGAAGTTGTAAAAAATGGAGATAAGGTGAATTTCAATCAGGTTCGGTCCCTGTTTTTTTTTTTTTTAAATAGGTTACGGTAACCGGTATTAATACAGGTTGCATTCACTTTTAAGGTAACTTTTAAAACACCTATAAAAATATTAGTGTTATAATCGAAAAAATACCCGTATTGATCATACTAGTTTCGATCCCTAGTTTCAATCTACTTAGTAAACACTTAAATTGAATCGTTCACTCACAGAAGCATGAATATTTGCAACAAGAGTTCCTTGTATATAGCAAAAGTGAGCACTAAGTAAGAATTTATGAAAACTCATACCTAAGAGAGGTTAAATGGGAATTAAATTTTTAATGGAAGTTTTGTCATCTTTGCCAATGGGAAATCCTAACAGGCACACGGCTTGTCCTAAATAAATTGGGGTATGGGCAGGAGGATACTGATGATTCTTTCAGTGATGTTGAGCAAAGTACTTTTCAAGGAAACTAGTGGTGGAATTACGACCCATTGCCTTCATGCAAATAAAACGGGCAATTTCGATTTCCATATAAAATTAGACTTACCTGGTGGCGTATCTATTAGCAGATAATCCAGTTCTCCCCAGTCTACTTCACTTAGAAACTGCTTGATCATACCTGAAAACAATACAATGATTCAGAACTCAGAACATTTGTTTCTTCTTATTGTTGTCTTGTTTTTGTGGTAAATATAAGGTGCTTACCATTTTTCTTGGGCCCCCTCCAGATCACCGCGTCGTCCGGACTGCCCAGTAGGAAGCCGATAGACATCAATGACAGGTTGTCTGTTACATACTGTGGACAAAATTAAAAATATAACATTTACATGTCCGTTGAAAAGCAATGGGGCTAATGATTTAAGGAAGAAAAAGCTCTTCTGTATGGTGGTAGCACTGCACATGATAGTAGGTGGTTCCTTAAGCGTTGTGTGAAGCCGAGTCTGGCTATTATAAGCGTGCAAATATCCATACTTATATAATAGTATATATAATAATTAACTAGCTTTTGCCTGCGGCTTCGCCCTCGTGGATGTCGGAAAATATCTCACGGGAATTTACTACCAGGATTAGAAAGAAGCGAAGCGATGATCGCATACCTAACAGAGGAGGAAAAGGTTATTGACTCCTGTCTTAGCGTCGCGCCGCCGTCAACCATAATTATTTTGTTACGCGTAATATTGAATCTATGATATCTTTCAAAGTATTCATTTAAAATTTTAAATGATATGATGTCAAGGAATATTTTAATCTAAATTAAATGCTCAATTTAAATAAAATATTTTATAATAAAATATTTTATTTAAAAAATTATAAAATATAAAATAAAATATTTTATAAAATATTATAATAATATTATTAAATTATTATAAAATATTTTATAATAAAATATTTTATTTAAATTGATTTTTTTTTGTATTTAATTAAAATATTTTATTTAAATTGAACATTTAATTTATCTATGAATTAATATAATATCGGTCAAAATAGCTTCGCAAATAAGAATGATATTTTTATAAATTTCCTAAAGATAGAAATGGCTACTGTGGATCATCCTTAAAATATAGCCATAATATGCTATAGTGGACTTTTTCTTGGACTTTTTAAGATTAACAATCCTGTAGAACATTCATTTTATGTATCTCTTACGGTTTACGCAGCGCACGTCAGTAAAGCTCAGTAAACCATTTTTGAACAGTCGGCATGATTTTTTCTTGCATCTTCAACAATAATAATCGTCATATTTCAGCCAATTTACACAAAACCTTAATGAATTATACACTAAACCTTCCTCATTAATCAGTCCGTTTAAGAGTGAAAACCGTTTGAAAATCCGTTCCGCAGTTTTTTAGTTTATCGCGTTCAAACAGACAAATAGGCGCGGCGGGGGGACTTTGTTTTATTGTAAGGATAATATAAATGCGAACTAGGTCTGTCTGTCTGTTACCTTTTCGCGACTAAAGAACTGAACCGATCGTATTGAAATTTGACAAAAAGGTATCCCGGGTTAAGGACAAGGACGTTGGCTACTTTTCATCCTGGATATTTGTATTAAAAAATGATGTAATACAAAATAAACGTAGAAGAAGTTGCGGGCAACAGCTAGTATATAGTGCTAGTGTTATATTCACAGATTACCTTGACAAACCTTTTAAAAGAAAATCAAACGGATCGAACCCATTATTTTGACAAAGTTTAAATAACATCGCGCTGTTACAAACTTGATCCGTAAACTCATCCATATTATCATCGTAACATGGAGGTAGTAAACTAGATCTGCTAACTAATTAAATGAGTGAATGACTAGAGCCGACTAACGAATTAAATAAGTGTATGAATAGAACTTTTTCTTGCTTATCACTGTCAAATTATGAAATGGCCGCTCCCTATATTTTAAGCCTGTTTATTGCATTCTTAGTTTATCTTTGAACTGGGTCTGGGTCTTAACAGCAAACAGCGCTAATGCTAGTTTCGATACATCATTGCAGATGGCCAACCTTTGCTAGAAAGGGCAGATGCAATTTATCTAATTTATACTTACAACAGGCGACCATCCTGATCCAGAGTTGTGAACTTGCTCGCCCCTTACTCCGAGCACGCGCGGTTGACTGGGTCCGCAGATGTCTGCGTCCAATATACCTACCTGAAAATAACCATTTCTTTTAAATTTTATTTCTTTATATCACCCTTTCTTTGAGACATAATTTTGCTACAAGGTAAATCAATGTAATGAAAACGTTCAGGCCACTGAACGGTCGCAATAATGACCGTCGAGACAGTGGTTAGCTGTTATTTTCAATATAGTTTAACTTAGTAAAATTTAAGATAATTAATTAATTGACTCAGGCGTGACTTTGCGGAAATCCACTGCGTTCGGCCCTTGACGTGGCAACACGTCATGTTCGGGTTCGCAACAAGTCAATCGTCATCCTGAGGATGCCTCGTTAAGAGGTGAAACACGTGTCGATTTCTTAAAGGGTTCTTTATGACTCTTTAAAAACAGTTAAGCGGGTTAAGTTACTAAGTATACTTCGTCTATTAGCAAAATATTGCTGTGTCAGTTATAATTAAATGTAAATGGGAAAAGTTTTAACAATCCAAGAGATGTTATAAGTGATTTGAGTCTAGTCACTAAACAATGCCTTTGGGCCAATGGGTATTCATATAAAAATAATTAAAACTATCTTATGGTCTATGTTTTCGTAGATGACGGTAGATGTATACAAAACAACCATGCATCCCACTACTTATGCATCGACTATAATAAATTACTCCATAAAACCTGACCTATATACGACGCACGACGAAGGTTGTACCAGGCAGTGCCACCTTCTCACGGTACTGTGCGAATTCTTTGCCATCGCGCCGTGGAATCAATACACGTGTTGTCTGTGCCCGGTTCTCTATTTGAAAAACAAAATATTTTGCCGCGAAAATGGATTTCGGAAACTCATATGAACGACGCTCGAGATATAATAGGGTAATGTTAATTATTTTAATAATTATTCTACTTCTACTGTTCTTCAAGTACTTTTTGTCGCATCGTGACGTTTTAATTGGTGTGTAATTAAACAGCTGGCAAAACCGTTAGAAATTAATAAACAATCAATTTGAACATGGAACAAATTGGCGAATTACCTTTAAATTCTAAATTTCTTTTAAATCATAATATATTGAGTGGCAAAATCCTAGCAAAATATGTTGGAAAATACGGTATAAATATATTGCGGTGGATAACAGAGGGGTTATCCACTGGGTCAGACACATTATAAAAAGTAACGACCCTCCATTAAATTAAAGAAGTCATGCAAGTGCATCAAAATGCATTGCCTCTAGAAGTTGACTGGCTTCTCTTGATAAATGTCGATTGATTGGCTCCATTTGAATGGGTTTTTTTTAATAGGCTTTTGCTAAGCTATGGTTTACATTATTAGTTTTACCATGCTTGGGTTCAGTTTAATCTGTCCACCATCGCTAGGTCAATGAAGGTCAGGCTTCACATTAAGACTCGTATGATAACAGCTATCTAAAAAAATAAAGTGGAAAGTAAATAAACATAGATAACAACCTTTTCAATGGTTATTTATTTACAACATCACTTCTATCTAAGGATTAAGGATGGAAAGGTTTTTTTAACAATGGAATGTTTCACAGCAGGACCATTTAAACAATGAAACCCAGTAGAATTATGATAGTTTGACGCTCCAAATGTCAGCTGCATGATTGTCATAGGCTACTAACACTACATTGCACAGCAGTTAAAACATAGTTTTTTTTTAAATGTGTGTGGTATTGTATTCCATCATCTGCCTAGCTTTTGACAACTATATTGAGGTCGGCTTCCAGTCTATCCTGATGCAGCTAAATATCAGTATTTTACATGGACCGACTCAGTATCTGTCCTTCACAAACCAGTTACTGGGCACTACAATACCCCTGGGTAAGACTGGTTGACAGACTCATTCATATTTCTGACTGACTGACTCCTTGACAATTCAAAAGTGCCTGTACATGGTTTAATTGAAATAAATGCTTTGAGTTTGAGTTTGACTTGGTGCTTTCCTATAAAATAAATATTATAGTTCAGCTTACATTAGCATCAGGGTTCCTAGCAGCCAGTGCATGTCCAAGTAGAGATGTGACAGTACTCTTGCCCACTCCTCCCTTTCCTGACAGGATTAATATTTTGTGCTTCACATTCGAGAGCCGCTCCTTGATTATTTGTATTGCAGGGTCGGGTCCTGATACTGCACCTGTTAATAAACACATGGTTAACTTAAACATGTTTGTAATAAAGTAAAAAAAAAGAGTAAAGGTGGTAATTTTTTTTTTTACCAGTTACATAAATATTTGTCATGACAAAATTAAACAAATTCCTCTTTTAGTATTAGTATGTTCTAGTCTTATCCTGGTCTAAAATATTATGTGACTTATTTATGATCATCTTGATTCAATACATTTAGGTAACAACAAACAAATCATCATAAAAGTCACTATTGAAGCCTATTCTATCAAGTTTTTATTATTTTTTAACACTTTTTCTGTAATCAAAAGATGATGAAAAAATATAACTATGCAATTCAAACATTTTCTCGTCTCCAAGACTTATCAGTGATAAGTCTGATAAGACAGAGTAATTTCAAACAGGATCTCAAAGTTATTGATTTTGGCCTTTTAAATTATAATATATTGTTTTTAAGTAACATGCTATGTAAAAACTTAGTTCAGGCGCTTCTAACATAACTTATTCAGATGTAACGCTAATTCAAAAATGAATAAATTATTATTTGATTGAATGAGTTTGCATTAAATTAGAAGCACCTCCTTCTTCACCTCCAAAATTTGGGTTGTAACAAGAGGCAGTCACCTCCTTAGAAAGAATCAGTAATATTGTCCACCAGTGAAACAATACAATAATATAGAATGTAGACTGTGACTCATGTATGCCTCACATTTGTTACTTTGTGTATGTATGTATGTATAACACACAAAGCATACCAACATGTATAAGAATTATAACCAATTTAAAAGTAATAGGAATCCTGATAGTAGCCTCTAGTTGCATAGCAATTAGCCAATAAAAGTGCTAGATTATAGAACTAACAACAAGGACTGAACAAATAACTGATGCAACGTCAATGTTTGTTGAAACACTTACCCGAAGCACAAATGTTCTGGTTAGGGCATCCAGCGCACGCTGAGGCCTTCCCAGCATCGTCACTTTGGGTCCCAGGACAATCTACAACAGAAAAGTGCAGGATTTTACGAAGAAGTCTAGGGTTTCATTAAACACTTTCATATGTTATTTACTTACGCTGTGGCGCGTTGTCTGGTACGCCACTCATGTTTGCTTACAGCTATTCTTAAACACATACACTTATTCTTACTTTAAATATTTAAAAAGCTGTATTAATAAATTAAAATGATTTGAACGTCGTGATTTTATGAGTTTTATGAATCCAAAGAGCAGATTATGTCAATTGTCAAATTTGTCAAAATAGATGAATGACACTGACACTGACTTTGACATACAAAAAACTTCACTAATTTCATTTTGTATGGTTGCACAACATGGGCTGTGTTCATCATTGCATTTTTATTCATATTTTGTTGTTAGATTATTTTGGATTATTGGGCATTTTGTACCAAATGATTATTAGGATTAGGAAACACTATTAATGTGGTTGGTGTCCAATACAAAGGCTGACCTATTTGAAATTTACCTATCTAGCACTAGCATTTTTATATTCATATTTTATGTCCATTTGCTGAAAGTGAAACACGAATGCATCGTATTTAGTAGGATTGAGAAATTATTTTTTTCTTTCCGTCAGGTTGTCTAATTTAGCGACACGAAAATTTTCAATTTTGAATTTTTCTTTTTGTTTGATTCAAATGAATATCAAATCTTCAAAATTTTTACACGTTTTTACTAAACAATAATCAAAATGGCCAAGGAAGTGTCTATGTGCACGGTAATGTAATACACAACTGGTTCAATGTTAATTTTATAATTACTTGAATAATTACTTTTTCTTTTATGTGTTTTGTAGCAACTCCAACAATGGTCCCCGGTAAAAGAGATCGCGGGGGCTCCCAGTGTGCCCCCACAAGTCGGCTACTGCTTCCACTCGCCGAAGAAACACCCATGGAGGCCTATCATGGGCTACGAGGAGATCGAGGTGACTCCCATGTAAGACTTCCCTGCTTTTCACTTTTTCAGTCTCCGATAACTTCAATACATGGCTCTACAACCTACAACTGCTACGAGATAATGGGGTTCGTACAGGCAAAAGTAATAAAAGAAATAAAAATACCTAGTCATATCTAACGGAATATGTAAATTGTACATAAACCACAGCAGACTACGCAGTATTGTCTCTCTTTAATAGATCACTTTTAGCGATAAGACACCCCATTGTATTGTATCATTCTACTTAGTAGGTACGTAAGGTTCCTCAAATTCAAATTCAAAATATTTTATTTCACATACAAACCTACAAGGGCACTTATGAGACGTCAGAAGCTAGGTGCACGGTTCCAAATGGATAACGGTTTCTTCATTTATATCTGTAATTTATTTGGTTTTAAAGAGTATTCTATGTAATTCTTTTGCACAGTAACACAAATACTTTCACTCCTAATTTTCCACCAGGCCATCGCAGCCCATAACCAACACCATGGTGGACCCGTGCTACACTCCCGCCGGCATGGCCGCCGAGCCGCTGCGCTTCCCCAACCTGGTCACCGGGTTCGACCGAAGCCCTGAACACGCTGCTCGAGCAGCCCTATACACTCGATACACGCAGTACGAGTGGAACCAGAACAGCATCAAGAACTATAACGAGTCTGATGCCAAGAGGAACTTCTCCGAACGTGTTAGGAATGATATCATGAGGATGCTGAGGTAAGAACCACCGCTTGGCAAAAAAAAAAAGAAGAACAATACGAAACCTTTCGGAAAAACATGAAAACCACGGCTCAGAGCTTTAGCGCCATGACTCCATAACATATTTTCTGAATATTCTTTGTGTATGAAACTACAGTCTGACTGATGTGGGAGTATTACAGGGAAACTGATGAGATAGGCGCGCAGGGACAGAGAGACTCCGGCAGGAGGATCGGTGAACGAATCACCGACACTACCTTTTGGAGGAATGAGGTAAGTGATAGATATCACATGATTTTATGCCACGCACCTATCCTCTCTAGAAAGGAAGCAGCGGACTTATAAGGCACTAAACATAGCAAGCGCCCGAGGCGCACGCCCCGGACGCTGCGTATCGTCCGCTCACCAGAACGGGGCGGCGCCGGCGCTACGGACGCTTCCTATACCGTCTCAAATCGTCACAAACAAATTGTATACAATTAGACTGAGCGCACGGGACGCGGCGCCTGGAGCGCGGCCCGGGCGCTTGCTGTTCATCGCGCTGGCGCTGGCCTACTTCCAGAAGAAAGTCCTCTCACCTGCTACCTTAATGTTAACTAAGTCGCTGATCAATCTTGCATCTTCGCGTGGAATACCTATTGGTTTATGGCACAGCAGAACACAGAAGACATGACTTTCTGCAGGACTTTCAGACACAATTATTACTCAAAAAGATGATCGACTCTCTCATTCACTGGAAAAATTGGTACACTTTCCACACTCATTTTAGTCTATCCTTATTAAACTAAAGCTGTGTTGATAGGTCTCAATAGAGATGGAACGGTTAGTATCGACGTGTGAGAAGCTCAACGAAACTCGAAGGCAGCTGGAGCGAGCCATCGCCGGCATTGAGGGCCCGCTGCATATCGTGCAGGAATGCTTGTACCACAGGGAGAAGAGGCAGGGTAAGTGCGTGGCAGAGCCCGGCAGGAACTTTCAAAACAATGTTCTTTAGCACATTTACTTGACACGAGTTGACGAGTCTTAATTTTTTGTGCTGTTGGTCGTGTAACTTTAGTCCGATTCATCATTAGTCCAACCTCAAAGCTTGCTGTGTTGATCTTGAAGCATACGTAGTATTGTAACTCGGCAGCAGTCGGTGCCAATACGATGATATCATCAGCGAAACGAAGGTAGAAGAGTTTCTTGCAACCGTCTGTTATGCCTTTACTGGACCAGGGTCCGCTAGGTCCTTAAATATCTCGGGGGGTCACCGGCACTACGTCTGCGCAAAAATGAACCCTCCGGGAAGGCTCCCGGCACTGAACGTGTTAATGTTTGCTGTGCTATTGTTATAAATTATTCTAAGGATAAATTAATGTACCTAAGCTTTTTCTAACTCTATATTTTGTAAAGAAGTAATTGTTGAATTGTTCTGCCGGTAGGTCTGGAGCAGGTCCACGACGCTGTGGAACAGTCGCTGCTCAAGGAAGTCGCCATCCTGCGCGAGTGCCAGAACAAGTTCCGGAATATGCTCGAAAAGGTACGAGTTCACCATTTACATTCATTCTAGGTAAACTGATATGATAAATGTTGGGAACGCGCTGATCGCGATGCCTGCGTGTTGTGTTGGGTTAACACAACACGCAGGCATCGTGATCAGCGCGTCATCGGCCAGCTGAGGTGCGGCCCGACGACCACTCGCTTCCGCTCTTTAATTGCTCCCTGCGCTAACATTGGTCCTTCGAGCCGGATCGTGAATGAAAAAGTGAAATGTAAGGTCTCTGAATTCTAGCCAGTGTTGATAGTGACCGTGGAAAACAGGAAAATTTATTTTTGGCAACCTCACACAATTATATTAAATCTAATAATTTATCTGTGCCTGTGAGAGACGGACAGACAGACAGACACACTAGTGATCCTATAAGGGTGCCGTTTTTTCATTCGGACGTACGCAACCCCAAAAACTGTAAAAAAAGTTGTTTTAGCAAAAAAATACCTATGTTTTTATGTTATGTGTTTGTTGTGTACCTATGTGTTTATTTTGATGTATGACAGAGTTTGTTCTGCAGGTGCGGGCGCAGTCTAAGAACTGTCGCGCGACACAACACGAGCTGGAGTCCGACATGCGCAACAAGGAGTACGCGCTCGGCATCGACTCCATGTGCCATCAACTCAACAACTTCTCAAAGGTAAACTTTTGCTAACAGTTCAATAACTTCTCTAAGGTCATTGAAGAATACAATAATAAAGTATAATTTGCTTATGGTCAAACTCAAAGCATTTATTTCAATTAAACCATATACAGGCACTTTTGAATTGTCAAGGAGTCAGTCAGTCAGAAAAATATGAAGCTAGTTGCCCATTCCAAAACGTAGTAGGTACCTATGGAGAAAACGGGCAAGAAACTCCACGGACACTCTTTAAAAAAAAAAATTGTTACATAAAATTGGTTACATCATTCATGTTGAAATTATACATGTGAGAACAATGTAAAAAGACGTGCACGTTAAAAGCGTCCGTAATTAAAAGATAAAAACAAAAACAATTCAAAGATTAAAATAAGCCATGGCAGGTAAGAGATGACCAGTCCCAGCTGACGGCGCCCGTTCACGAACATGACGGTTTGACCATTAGTTAACCATTGCAACACGCCAGCTAAAGCCAATTGAGATACGAAAAATGGGCGTTAACATTTCACCGAGCGGAAAAAAAAACCAAGATCCTGAGTATTTACTACTCAAGACTCCTTGGAATACACTTACTCAAGATGTATCACTTTTCGGTCACAGAATCTTCAAAACAGTTACAAGTTGTCGCAGTTTCGTAACTGCTACGAAACATGGCGAGTGTGTGGGGTTCGGTCTCTATGTGTGTGTGGTAACAGTTCGCACACAATTTGACCGCAAAACATTTCAGTAACTATATGTGGTGTTTGTGTTCACACGTTATGTAATTATGTGTGTAGACTTATTTTTAAGGGCCTACGTCTCGTTTAGTACCGTAAAACGGTCACTTTAAAAAGCTATCTTCTCCTTAACGGCTTAGTTAAATGATTTGAAAAAAATATATGTTTGCTATAGATTCATCTACAACATATCTGAAACCGGGTTTTTTCGTATGACTAATACTTTTGCCTTAAAAAAATATTTACCATAACGCTATTTTTGGCTAATATTCCTAACTACTTCTAAACGGCTTTGACGATTGGAAAAAAAATTACACTGAAAAATTGTTGATTAAAGGTACTACAAATTTGAAACTGCATTTGTAAATCAATCAATATTTGTTAAACAAAATGTCCCCATTTAGAGATAGAGGTTCAGAGGGGCTCTGCGCGGGACGCGGGCGGCAGTCGCCCGTGAGCATTGAGACGGGATGGCTGTGTCGCTCGCTGGTCCGCTCCGGCTATCGACCGAGTATGCGCATACGTATGTGTTAGTGCGAATATTTATGAACTTATTGTATTAGTGTGCGTTTATAGACGAGCTTGCTGCAGAGAGTCCAAATCGATTGTGCGCGTAGGCGCTTTATTGTTGAGTTGTTCTTTGATGTACAATTATTAATACTTTTTTACATTGACAATTACATACAAATTAACAATTTACAATATAAACAAAAAAAATGTAAATGTAAAATATAACATAACATCACGACTGTATTCCCCGAAGGGTTAGGCAGAGGTGTACCTATATAAGGTGTTAAAAAATTTACTTTAGAAACTTTAAGAGGTGTTTTAGACCATCGAACTGAATAACTTTTACTTTGGGACATACATAGATATCGCGAAAAAAAAAATCTGTTGTTCCATAGTAAAGTTTAATACCTACCTACTGTTCTAAACTGTATAGGACAGCTGTTTTTTTTTTTCGCGATTTCAAAGTTAAAGTAAAAGTTATTCAGTTTGATGGTCTAAAGCACCTCTTAAAGTTTCTAAAGTTAATTTTTTTGAAATCACTAAAATTTGTTTAGTCCTGTCAAACGAGCATTTGAGTCATATAGATGCAAAGGCAGCAAAATCCAATTTTTTAATGATAGCAACTTTGAATGCAGTCTGACAGTGTAAAATCAGCTTAATTGGTTGATATATTTAGTTTTTAGCAAAAGAAGCAATATCCCGTATAAAATGACCGTTAAAATCTTAGGTTTGTAGCAAAAACAGCATTATCCATTTGAGTAAAGCCAAAGACAGCAACATCCGATTCGACCAATCAGGTGTCTGTATTTGGCCACCATGACACTTTATTTAGTATGGCGATTACCGTTTTGTTGTTCTTTGGTGTGATATTTGTTTTTGTAAAATTAAACAGAATTAGGTATATTTTACCCAGTAAAACGTGAAAAACAATACGATGGAGTGTTTTCCTACCCCATGTAACGAAAAGTCTAGTAGAAAAAAGCAAGCTGACCCCGATAAATGGAAGAGAAATGAGGCTAAAAAAATGCGTTAAGTTATAGTGTGATTCAACGTTTTAGATCCTTTAAATATTTTTTAAATGACACAAAAAGTAAGAGCTTTTTAATTCGATTGTGTTTTTGAATGTAATGTTATTGTGATGTCTTTGCTGATGATTTTAAAATAAAATAAAAACATAATTGTATTTAGTAAATCAATATTTAGTAAATATATTATTATAAATCTACTTTACTGTGCCAATATGTATCTAATAGCGATTTTATTTCCTACCCAATGAGAAATCCACAGATTTTTTATTCAGAATAATGGTTTAAGTTCATAACTTCATTTATCGGTATGGTGTCCCTTAGATACAGTAAACTCCTGACGTAGACACCTGTTGTATGTACTTTGTACCAAAAGTATCAAGATTATTCAGTCTAATTATGATCTAAAATCGGCGGTTGCAAATGCAGCAACATCCCAGAGGTTTGGCTGCAAAGGTAGCAATATCCACGAGTTGGGCGCAGAAACAGAAAGATCCAAACCAAACGTCTAGTTTTTAGAAGAAATATGATATTACTGTAATATCCTAAATTTTTCTTGTATTAATCACATGATTCTCTAAATTTTTATGTAAAAAATAGCACCATAATAGCTATATTACTGCTTTAAAACAAAAATATTGTTTCCTGCCATTTTGGTAAAACTGGATGTTGCTACCTTTGCATCTATATGACTCATTTCCCATTCTGAAATAGACTAAGGTGACACAACTTAACTATATTTTAGTTTGACAGCGCTAAGATTGCACTGAGTTATTAGTTTAGTGAAAATGGCAATTTTGCTATTCTGAATTTGACGTTTTTCACCTAAAAATTTAGATTATCCAACTAAATCAGTCTATTTTTAAACGCGATTAAAAAGGAGTGGAATAAAATTAGTTGGCATGAACATACACTTCACACACTTCAGCTGCAAAAACTGTATCTTTTTTTTTATTTTGCTTATATCTCGAAAACGGTGCGTCCTAGCGCAAAAATAATGGAAATTTCGACCCCCTCTGCCACCCGTAAACCCATATGCCCCTACTCATAGGTAATATTTAATCATATTTTCTATACAAAAAGTTTAAAATTCCATACAAAACACGTCAAGGCTGCCCCCCCCCCGCGCGCCTCTGTCTCTAAAAAAATTCACGGGGTAGAGCAAACAAGTACCACGGTCGGTCGCGACGTGACTGTCAAATTCAATTTTAGATGTGTCAAAATTATTTTTTAATTTAGAGATATTTATCCGCAGAATAGCTTTTAGATTCTCATAGCCAAAAGTAAGGAATTTTAGTCGTAGTTTAGTTAGTTTAGTTCGGTGTACAAGAGAATCGGCACCAAATATTTTCTTAAGTTACGTAGGTAAGAAGGTTAAGAAATAAATCTTGATTGGTGCCGATTCTCTTGTGCACCGAACTAAACTATCACTAAAATTACTTGCTTTTGGCTGTGAGAATCTGAGATTCTGCAAAAAAATATCTCTAAATAACTTTGACACATCTAAAATCGAATTTGCGTCGCGAACTCGCGACTCCACGTGGTACTTGTTTGCTCTACTCTGTGAATTTTTTTAGGTCCAGAGGCGCGCAGGGGGGCAGCGTCGACGTGTTTTGTATGGAATTTTTAACTTTTTGTATGGAAAATACGAAAATTTGTTACCTTTGTGTTGGGGTAAAGGGGTTTAAGGGCTTCTTAAAGGGGGTCGAAATTTTCATTATTTTTGCGATAGGACGCACCGTTTTCGAGTTATAAGCAAAATAAAAAAAAAGATACAGTACTGTTTTTGCACCTGAAGTGTTGGTGTGAAGTTTAGTTCATGACAACTAATTTTTATATTCCATTCCTTTTTAATCGCGTAAAAAAAAAATAGTCAAATTTAGTTTGAATAATCAAAATTTTTAGGTGAAAATCGTCAAATTCAGAATAACAAAATTCCCTGTTTCACTAAACTACTAAGTTAATAACTCATTGCAATCTTAGTGCTGTCAAACTTCGGTGGCAGTGACCTCTCGCGTCCGGCCCTGGTCCAGGCCATGGTGCGGAGCGAGAGGGCATGGCAAGCCGTCACCTCCTTCTGCGAAGCAGTAATGCTCGCGAAAGAGGAGGCGGAGTGCGCGAGGGAGTGGCAAAGGCCGCGCCCTACCAGCCCTAGCCGCCGCCGCCGTAGGAGACGTCCCGGGCGTCGGGAATTGACTGCGACTGGACTGGAAAGGGCTAGGCATCAACATCAATGGCGAGTATATCACTAACCTTCGGTTTGCCGACGATATAGTTATCATGGCTGAGACCATGGAGGACCTCAGTATAATGCTCGATGACCGCAGTAGAGCCTCCAAAAGAGTGGGTCTTAAAATGAACATGGACAAGACAAAGGTCATGTCAAATGCCCATGTAACACCCGCCCTCATAAAGATCGGTGACGCTACGCTCGAAGTTGTAGACGAGTATGTTTACCTAGGACAAACTGTCCAGCTAGGTAGGTCCAACTTCGAGAAAGAGGTCAATCGTCGAATCCGACTCGGCTGGGAGCGTTCGGGAAACTATGCAATATCTTCTCGTCCCACATACCACAGTGTTTCAAGACGAAAGTCTTTGACCAGTGCGTGTTGCCAATGATGACTTATGGCACTGAAACGTGGTCGCTCACAATGGGTCTTATCAGAAGGCTAAAAGTCACCCAAAGAGCAATGGAGAGGGCTATGCTTGGAGTTTCCCTACGTGATCGAATCAGAAATGAAGAGATCCGCAGGAGAATCAAGGTAACCGACATAGCCCGAACAATTGCCAAACTTAAGTGGCAATGGGCAGGACATATTGCTCGCAGAACAGATGGCCGATGGGGCCGAAAGGTTCTGGAGTGGCGACTACGTACCGGAAGACGTAGCGTTGGAAGGCCTCCCACAAGATGGACCGATGACCTAGTAAAGGCCGCAGGAATTCGCTGGATGCGGGAAGCACAGGATCGGTCGTAGTGGCGGTGCTTGAGGGAGGCCTATGTCCAGCAGTGGGCGTCTTTCGGCTGATATGATGATGATAATGATGATATGCTGAGTTATAGGGGTTTATGGATTTCATAAAGGGGGACGAAATTCACATTATTTTTGCGATAGGACGCACCATTTTGCGATAAGAAAAACCTTCTGCCATCACACATAAAGGCAATGCTTGTACAGTCCCTAATATTTCCCATAATTGACTATGATGATGTGTGTTACTATGACCTGAATGCAGATCTTCTCAATAACTAGACCGCCTTCTTAATAACTGCATTCTGCATGTTTCGTTTTCTCCTCTTCTGATCGTTATTTCTCTTCTACCGATCGTTATGTCTCCTGACAAAGTTTATTCTGTTTATTATGTATTTATTAATTATAATTTATTCTTGTATTTTTTTAGTTATTTTCGTGTTATCAATTGATTGATTGTGTATTACGTAATTAGGGTACGGGGCACATGCCCCGGGCGACACCGTTAGGGGGCGCCAAATTCGAGCATGACAGACAAGTGCACCACCCAGCGCACCGTAACTTTGCAACAAATGAGACTCGCAACAATTATAATCTTTCTCTGAGGGTGGTGCACTGAGGAAATTACTGATTAGCGTAGGTTTAGGTCGTCAAAGGGTCTGAGCGGGTTGTGAGTACTTGTGAGCGGGCGCAGTTGTATTCTACCAGGAACTCGATGAGCGTTTCTGTGGTCTATTTTTTAAGTTTTGCGGTGCCGGGCGTCTTGCTTCAACGCCGACGACGCCTGTGACACGACTTACTTTAACTTTTACCACAGTTTTGGCGCCCCTGTTGGATTGGCGCATTTTCGATCGATTTTTGATTAATATGTTTATTATGCCTAAATTTTCGAGCTCGCTTCGCTCGCTCTTGCAACCTAGTAAAGTAACTCCTAAAGCAAAAATCCAACTTATCTCAGGCAGAGTGAATAAGGCTAATCAAAATAAATGTCTGACACGTACTAGTATATTTAAAAAAAAAACGGTTTTTTTTTAAGAAAAAAAAAAAACGATTCGGTGTCAGGCGATAGGTTTTGCCCCGCCTCGAAAGATCCGTTCCGTTCTAGATCCGGGGCTGCCCCTACCAAATATCACTCAACGCGTTTAAAGAAGTTTTTCCTAAAAAAAAAAACTATGATACCTACAAAAAATTTCTACAGTCAAAGGCCGATTCTCTTGTACACCGAACTAAACTAACTACAATCACTAAAATTCCTTACTTTTGGCTATGAGAATCTTAAAGCCATTCTGACAAAAAAAATCTCTAAATGAAAAAAATATTTTGACACATCTAAAATCGAATTTGACAATCGCGTGACGACTCCACGTAGTACTTGTTTGCTCTACCCCGTGATTTTTTTTAGAGCCGGAGGCGCGCATGGGTTGGCAGCCTCGACGTGTTTTATATGGAATTTTTCACTTTTTGTATGGAAAATATGAAAAATTATTACCAACATGTTGGGTTATAGGGGTTTAAGGGTTTCCTAAAGGGGGTCGAAAATTTCATTATTTTTGCGATAGGACACACCATTTTCGAGATATAAGCAAAAGAAAAAAAAAATACAATACTGTTTTTGGACTGAGGTCGAAGTGTTGGGGTTTTAGTTCATGCCAACTTACTTTATTCCACACGTTTTTAATCGCGTTTAAAAATAGTCAGATTTAGTTGGATACACCAAATTTTTAGGTGAAAAACGTCAAACTCAGAATAGCAAAATTGCCATTTTCACTAAACTAATAACTCAGTGCAATCTATTTTTAGTCTAGTTTATAGGCATTTGTGACAAGAGAATCGGCACCAAAATATAACTAGCAGACCCGGTAGGCAGACGTTGTCATGCGACAACAGCGCCTCCCAACAGCGCGTCCAACTATAGCTAAGAACCATCCAAGTGACACAAAAAGAATTGAAAAAAAAAACATCTAAATCAGTCAAGCCATTTAGCATAAGAAGAATTACAAACACACGCACACCGATATTTTATTTATTGCCAGGAATGTTCTTAAAAAACAAACAAAGTATTTAAAATAATATGCGGGTCAAAATATGGTAGTCGGCGTACAATTTCAGATTTGCCTACGATTCCTTCTTTTAGGACTAGGAATCTTAGGCAAAAAATGCGACATACGTGCGCATGTCTGCGCCTTTGTCTAGTCTTTGATCGTCGTTTTAGTGTAGTGCGCCACCGTTGCACGTTTTACGTATTGGAGAGTAGGGCGTTTAGCTCCGCCCACATGCACAAGGTCAGTGAGCCTACTATACACCTTAAACGCTTACGTGTTCATTTTGTAACATACGTACAACAATCGAGCAAAAAATGTGTAGTAGCGGTGTGGTCACCATGTTACTAGAATAATAACTTAAAATTTATATTTACCGAGATGACGTCGTTATGTTACGTCATTGTTACTGAACAAGAAATTGCTAAAATGTGTATAAAAAAGTCATCATAAGCGACTGTTTCGACTAGTGATCAAATGATTGCAGTGGAAAATTAGTAAAAAACCGAAGATAGTTAATTGACTCAGGCGTGACCTTGCGGAAATCCATCATAAAACACAATAGACGATGTATATCTAGTAACTTAATCCGCTTAACCGTTCTTAAAGAGTTAGAGAACCCTGTAAGAAATCGACACGTGTTTCGCCTCTCAACGAGGCATCCTCAGGACGACGATTGACCTGTTGCGAACTCGGACACGAAGTGCTATCAACGCGAGCCGAACGCAAAGTGAGCTTCAACCGCCCGTCACCCCCACTTATATAGGATCGCTTATCGGCCCACCTCGGCCGGGATCGTTATCAGTGCGATAAGCGAACAATCGCAACAATGGTGACCTCGGAATACTCGTATTTAATTCGTTCAACAGTGTAACGTTTCCTGTATTATTTTTTGCAATTTCTAAACTCTCTAATACAGACATTTTGAAACCTTTATCACATGTGTGTAACGAATGACCAGAATCTATTTTGCTCAACACTTAATAGATTCTGGTCATTCGTTAAATAACAATAACACTTTCGAAATTTTACACACATGTGATAAAGGTTTCAAAATGTCTGTATTAGAGAGTTTAGAAATTGCAAAAAATAATACAGGAAACGTTACACTGTTGAACGAATTAAATATGAGTATTCCGAGGTCACCATTGTTGCGATTGTTCGCTTATCGCACTGATAACGATCCCGGCCGAGGTGGGCCGATAAGCGATCCTATATAAGTGGGGGTGACGGGCGATTGAAGCTCACTTTGCGTTCGGCTCGCGTTGATAGCACTTCGTGTCCGAGTTCGCAACAGGTCAATCGTCGTCCTGAGGATGCCTCGTTGAGAGGCGAAACACGTGTCGATTTCTTACAGGGTTCTCTAACTCTTTAAGAACGGTTAAGCGGATTAAGTTATTAGATATACATCGTCTATTGTGTTTTTAAAAAACCGAAACGAACACATCGACTTTCTACAGAAAAGTAAACAAATTATTGGTTCTACAAAATCTACCTCCAAGTAATATTTCAATGGCTTACTCCAGAAAGTCATTAATTACAAGAAGTCATTAATTGCATTAAATACGTCATCTTGACGAGTTTTTTAAGAATCAAATATCATTATTTTTCTATCTTTTATAGTTTCGGAGATAGAAATCATTATCTACTATTTTTTTGTTGTTTTTATGGATTAAATTTAATCATTTAACTATTATACATTGATCATATTTTGAGTTCCTGATTTGACAAAATATATTAAAATAATTTAGTACTTTTGATTTGATATAAGTTAAAGAATGTATTGGATAAAATATGTTTGACTTCTTACAAAATACGAAACGTGTACTGCAATAGATTTTAAACATATAGAAGTCAATAACATAACTTGGTTACTTTTGATGATCTAGTTTTCATGAGTTATAATAATTAAACCAACTTAATTATTTATAGCCCCAACCACCAACCTTATTTTTTATTTAATTATTATTTGAGCAGTGGTGGCCCAGTGGTAACGGCCCCGACTTACGAGTTGTAGGTCGTAGGTTCGAACCCAAGCAGGTGCTTTACTTTGTGTAAATAATTTCATCACCACTGCTCTCAAAACGGTGAAGGAAAACATCGTGAGGAAACCAGCATGTCTTAGAATCAAAAAATTCGAAGACATGTGACATCTACCAACCCGCACTGGGCCCGAGTGGTGAATTACGGCCTACTCCCTCTCACAGAGAGGAGGCCTGTGTCCCAGCAGTGGGAAAATTAATAGACTGATGATGATGATGATGACACAGGTTAAATTACAATTATATGGTGGCGCGTTATATGTATTGATACATTTCAAACTATTTGAACAAATTACACAATAAATTTCTTTTCCCATTTATATTTGAACAATAAAAACCAATTTACATATAAATAGAAACTAACGTTGACAAAACAGCTGATATTTTCTTCTTCTTTCTTTTTCGTGTGGTTAGTGACTAACCTGGTATTAGAGTTTTAAAGCCGCCCATGGGCCTCTGCCTCTGACTTGCCTTCACATGACGTTGAGAAATAATTCTCTGGCATACCGATTTCCTTACGATGGTTAACGAACGAATGATTTCTGAGAAGTGGTTGCAGACTAAGAACAATGTTACCACACAGCAATGTAACTTTAAAACCAAATGTTTTTGTGTCGACAGTTCCCCATTTTTAGTCGTAGAGAACTAAGTCGACTCACCAACCAAAAAATGTTTCTAGAATAAATCAGTGTAGACGCGATAGGGTAGAATTGCTTAGTAACGGCTACCAAAAAGCGCTGTATGGGCTCAACGGCATCGCCAGCCGACGGCCCAGGGAGAGGGGGGGGGGGGGACGAATTGATAAGGACGATGGGAAAATTATGATTTGTAGGTACAGTCAAAAGTCTACCCGCCCCCCCTGCCCCCTCTTGGCGACGCCCATGATGGGCTTGGAAACCAACAACAGACTAAGCAAAGGAATTCCCCGCCCGAAACTCAAGGCCAATAGGTATACTGGAAACTGGTTGAACGTAGCCGATACCGTCGATAAGCGATTACAACATTAACAACTGTTACGAGTCCTACCCCTCCCCCCCCAGGGCCTGCAATTCTACGCCGGCATCGAGCGCTACGACCCCACCGTGTGCGACACAGCGCGCTGGGCCGCCGCCTCCGCCGCCACGCTGCAGCGCTCGCAGTCCGAGCGGGCCAAGGCCATACAGATGTTGTCGGGTGAGTGTGAGCACAGGCCATACAGATGTTGTCGGGTGAGTGTGAGCACAGGCCATACAGATGTTGTCGGGTGAGTGTGAGCACAGGCCATACAGATGTTGTCGGGTGAGTGTGAGCACAGGCCATACAGATGTTGTCGGGTGAGTGTAAGCACAGGCCATACAGATGTTGTCGGGTGAGTGTGAACACAGGCCATACAGATGTTGTCGGGTGAGTGTGAGCACAGGCCATACAGATGTTGTCGGGTGAGTGTGAGCACAGGCCATACAGATGTTGTCGGGTGAGTGTGAGCACAGGCCATACAGATGTTGTCGGGTGAGTGTGAGCACAGGCCATACAGATGTTGTCGGGTGAGTGTGAGGACAGGCCATACAGATGTTGACGGGTGAGTGTGAACACAGGCCATACAGATGTTGTCGGGTGAGTGTGAGCACAGGCCATACAGATGTTGTCGGGTGAGATACAGATGTTGTCGGGTGAGTGTGAGCACAGGCCATACAGATGTTGTCGGGTGAGTGTGAGGACAGGCCATACAGATGTTGACGGGTGAGTGTGAACACAGGCCATACAGATGTTGTCGGGTGAGTGTGAGCACAGGCCATACAGATGTTGTCGGGTGAGATACAGATGTTGTCGGGTGAGTGTGAGCACAGGCCATACAGATGTTGTCGGGTGAGTGTGAGGACAGGCCATACAGATGTTGACGGGTGAGTGTGAACACAGGCCATACAGATGTTGTCGGGTGAGTGTGAGCACAGGCCATACAGATGTTGTCGGGTGAGATACAGATGTTGTCGGGTGAGTGTGAGCACAGGCCATACAGATGTTGTCGGGTGAGTGTGAGGACAGGCCATACAGATGTTGACGGGTGAGTGTGAACACAGGCCATACAGATGTTGTCGGGTGAGTGTGAGCACAGGCCATACAGATGTTGTCGGGTGAGATACAGATGTTGTCGGGTGAGTGTGAGCACAGGCCATACAGATGTTGTCGGGTGAGTGTGAGGACAGGCCATACAGATGTTGACGGGTGAGTGTGAACACAGGCCATACAGATGTTGTCGGGTGAGTGTGAGCACAGGCCATACAGATGTTGTCGGGTGAGATACAGATGTTGTCGGGTGAGTGTGAGCACAGGCCATACAGATGTTGTCGGGTGAGTGTGAGGACAGGCCATACAGATGTTGACGGGTGAGTGTGAACACAGGCCATACAGATGTTGTCGGGTGAGTGTGAGCACAGGCCATACAGATGTTGTCGGGTGAGATACAGATGTTGTCGGGTGAGTGTGAGCACAGGCCATACAGATGTTGTCGGGTGAGTGTGAACACAGGCCATACAGATGTTGTCGGGTGAGTGTGAGCACAGGCCATACAGATGTTGTCGGGTGAGTGTGAGCACAGGCCATACAGATGTTGTCGGGTGAGTGTGAGCACAGGCCATACAGATGTTGTCGGGTGAGTGTGAACACAGGCCATACAGATGTTGTCGGGTGAGTGTGAGCACAGGCCATACAGATGTTGTCGGGTGAGTGTGAGGACAGGCCATACAGATGTTGTCGGGTGAGTGTGAGCACAGGCCATACAGATGTTGTCGGGTGAGCGTGAGCACAGGCCATACAGATGTTGTCGGGTGAGTGTGAGCACAGGCCATACAGATGTTGTCGGGTGAGTGTGAGCACAGGCCATACAGATGTTGTCGGGTGAGTGTGAGCACAGGCCATACAGATGTTGTCGGGTGAGTGTGAGCACAGGCCATACAGATGCTGACAGGTGAGTATGAGCACAGGCCGATTTCAAGGTTTTCCCACTAAACCATGGTCTATGGTCTAAACTTTAGACCATGACAATCTCAAAAATTCTTTCTGTGAAGTCAATAATCTTGTTAAGTTATAAAGCAGCTTACAATCTCATTTAGACGAATTAAAAAGTACTTACCTACTTATGCAACAAAAGTTTTCAATTACAAAAAAAAAATGCTTCTCGTCTTATAGATGAGCATTTGAGAACCATTCTAGGAATTTCAACTACAAACTGAAAGCAAATAGATAGATACCTATTATCAAAAATATGAACAAATGCGGCCCGCGTCATCCTCATTTTGCCACTACTTGGCCCTTGCCTGCTAAAAGGTTGCCGACCTGGTCTAAAGGACCTCTTAAAGTTTGTAAAGTTAATTTATTAACACCTTATTAATAGTACCTACGAGTATATTAAACCACTGAATGACTTCTATTCTAAATGTTTTCTTTTTTGCAACGCAATCTTGATCCCCGAAGAATCGCTCAACCCATTCAAGTTTTGAATTTGAAGTTCCTTGACTTTAATTGTCCTGCATCACTAACTTGCCCCAGATACGGAGAATCTCATCAACGTGGCGGCGACGGAGATCTGGGACCAATGGAGCAACTCCAACAGCGCGTTCACTCGCCGCATCGCAGAGACCATCGAGATCAAGAATAAACTGCAACTACATCTGCACAAGGTAATGTGTCCAATTTGTACTTTATACTATTAAATAGTAAAAAAACATCACACTTCACCGAACCGCTGGGTTTAGAAGCATGAAACGAAAACGCATCGAAAATACAGCCTGACGCAAAACGCTTTTTGGCGGCTCGGAACTTGAGGAGAGTCGCTGCGCAGTAACAAATTCATGTGTCAGAGGGACTGTCGGGTGTGGTATTTACGCAGCGAAAAGCGCACTTTAGATTCGCCATAAAGTTTTACGTTTACAATACTAAAATACTTGACATTAGTATATGCGGCTAATTTCAGATTCAACAAGAGGTCTTCGACGTGGAGAAGACTCTGGAGCTGCTGAACAAGGCCATCGAGGACAAGCTGCAGCCCATGAAGGTGGCCCATACGCGCTTGCAGGCCAGGACCAACAGGCCGCACCTCGAGAAGTGCCGCGATGAGGCACAGAACAGGTGAGCAGCTGACATGAGTGGCGATACAACGGTAGGATCTTTTGACCCGTGGCCAAAATCGGAACTGGCGTTAGTACCGATTTTGGCCACGCGGCCATCGGTCAATTTCTGTGACAATTTCTTTCTCCCCTTACAGACTGATAAAAGAAGTGTGCGACCTCCAAGAGACCATGGAGATCCTCCGCTCCAAGATCGCCACGGCCGAGGGCACGCACCAGACGCTGCTGGGCGTGCGCGCGGGGCTGGAGGCCGAGCTGCGCAACAAGAGCACCACGCTGTTCATCGACCGCGACCAGTGCATGGGGCTGCGGCGCGGCTACCCCGTCACCGCCGCCATCAAGGCCTAGCGCGGGGCGAAGCGCCGTAAATAGAGCTTTAGAACATGTCTGTGTAAATTTGTCCAAATATCGTCTGTTGTCTCGTTTTGATTAGGAGAAATTTTATGTGCAATAAAATAAATTAAATTGGATTTGTTTAATTTTTTTTGGTTTTTAGTAAATACAAGCCCGAAGCGATATCCCATCATGGTCTAAAATGACGAACTTCCGATACCTACCAACTTTCATCCCCTATTAGAGCCCTCTATCCTTCCTTAGTGCTCATTGTCGTTACATCAAGAACTAGTGCAAAATTCCATGATTGTAGAGTTCTAGACCCATTGGTTTAGGCTGCGTTGTCTGTCAGTGAATTAGGTAATGATTTTTATTAATTATATAAGAATAGCTGCGCCCCGCGGTTTCACCCGCATAAGTCTAAGAATATCAGGATAAAAAGTATCCTATGTCCTAACTCAGGTAATGGTCTACCCATGTGCCAAATTTCATCCAAATCCGTTCAGCCGTTTTAGAGTGGAAGCGTAACAAACAAACAAACTCATTTTCGCATGTATAATATTAAGTTAGGATGATATCTTTACCTTTCCTCTCCTAACGTTATGCTCATTTTACCCACTATTTTAGTAGGACAGATAAAAAAACCTAATGAAAATAAAGACCAACATAGATGCTGGCTTTTGTCTATTTCAATAATAAAACTTAACAAAACAATAGCATTTCTGTACATACAACCACACCTGCATATATTTCATCTTTAGTACTGCCATTGTAGGTTCACATTATCAGCTTCACATAGTTTGGACTTTGAGGACAGACATCTTAAATCTAAATTCTTGTCATCTATGTCTGGCTCTATGTCAATCCAGAACATAACAACATGTCATACGAATCTCATGAGTGACTTTGTCTCATTAACATTTGCAAGAGAGTGTAAACATAATTCACTTCATACCCTAATCTAAACTTCTTTACTTGACATACGAAGGCACAGGCAGTTTCATGCCTTCCTTAGCCTCAAAGAATGTGTATGATAACACTATCTCGTCAACAAACTCCATCCTTGGGTCATCAATGAATTCAGGATCGATGTAGAAGAATACTGGCATGTCCACCTGGAAATTATGAATAAAGTCATTGCTTTAAATCATCATCATCATCATTTCAGACTAAAGATGTCCACTGCTGAATATAGACCTGAGCACCGCCATTTCAACCGGTTCTGTACCTACTTCCCACATTGAATTGTTTTAAATACCAAAGGCAATTCGCCATTTTAATTACATTATTTAATTAAAACTACCTATTTAATAAATTATAATGCAATGTCATTAAAACAGAACTCAAAAGACGAAAATTTATTTTATGTACTGTTGATTTTGATGATGTGCATAGCTTGCCTTTTACAACCTTCATTATTTTCTTCTATTATAAGATCAGCAACAGATCAGGAAAACATGGCATAAAGGGAGGAGACCTATACTCAGCAATGAGTACGTACAACATGGCTATCAATGATGTTAATATAGTGTGGCCATTAGTGCTGTGCACTCCCTGAGGTATGCGCGGCGAGGTGGGAGGCGAAGCGCAGCAGCCGATTCGCCGATTCTCTCCCCCCCCGTCTCGCCGCGCGCATACCTCAGGGACCGATTCTCCCCCCGTCTCGCGCGCGCATACCTCAGGGAGTGCACAGCACTAATGGCCACAGTATAGTAACACTTTGCTTTGACTCCAATAAAGGCATGAATCATTTCTACCATCACAAAAAAAAAACACCATATTGTACCTTCTCATGTGGATTGAGCTGCTGCTCTTCAAAGCAAAAGCACTGTATCTTGTTGAAGTATTGGCCGGCCTCGAACGGGATAACATTGTACGTACTGATGCCCGTCACCGGCTTGTTTGTAGGGTTAAGGGCAGTGTAAAATGCCAAAGCAGTTTCGCCTGGTACTACCTGAAAATAGAATTGTTTATGATGCAGGAATGGTTTTTAATTTCCAAAATATTTTTACTTGTTAAAAATTAAATGAGAAAAAGAAATTGTTAGGTTTCTCTTTGACCACTATCCAACCTGTTGGTGGTGAAGATGCTGTTGTGGATGATGTTTTAGTTATTAATCTATTTTGTAGCACAGGTTGATGTAAGAATTAACTTCACCATTGAAGTAGGCGGAAAATAACTTAAAAGTTGTCTCTCTTAAAAAATCAATTTGCTGTGTTATGGTAACATTTGAATTTTTACCTTACATTTTAAAATAAGGGTTTTCTTTAGACTAAAGTCTACTTACTGTAATATCAAGCTGCTGAGGTTTAAAGTTCCACTGCATCGAGGAGGCAGTGTCTGCATTGAACCTGATCTTCAGCGGTCTATTCTTGATAGCCGTCATGTTGCTAACATTATGATCAGCCTCTGCTAGACCAGTCGTCCCACCATAACTGTATGCCTGGAAGAATTTTGGGTAACAAAGTTTTATTTATACTTCTTGTGAATTGTTTTAAGCCATGTTATTGATGGTTTAGTTATTTATTGGTGCTGTGGGCCATGGGAGTCATGTAAATGGACACTAGGGTGGACACAAGTATTATAGTAATCAGGTGGATTGGCTGCTTGTCAGCATCATAACATGCATAGTTCCAACATCATTGGCTTGATTATTATTAATTTATAATAGCTCTATCTCTAGGTGGTTTGTAGATAGGGAATGGGGCTGTATCTTAGGGAAATAGAGGCCCATATCCAAGACACGATTAAAATGATTACCACACATGAAGTACTTGATATAGTGATTATCTAACATAGGTTATCTTTAGCTTACCTGACAAAATATTCTGTAAAGTGGTACAGCAGCATAACTTAAACCTACGGTCATAACACCGACTGCTATCATATAATTGAGTGTCGATCTAATCTTATGCTTCTGGTCATGGGCTCCGCGACTAATAAATAAACTTGGTTGTATCGGTCTTTTGGGAGCTAGTATCGGTGAACAAATCAAATTACTCCTAAATGTGTTGACGTAACATCGGTTCATCCACACAAGACGGTTCATTTTGATTTTTATTAAACTCTAAGTTGTACACGTAATATTGTTACTTATAGAATTATTTCATTTTTCACATGAAATTAAATAAATTAATAATCGTGCAATAACATTCTCCTCACAGGCAAATCAAGTTGACATTGACACTTTGACTTTTGATTAGTTTTGATTACAGCGAGTTGACGATGACACAACTTTTTTTTTTAAACTGGTGAAACAACGTTTAGGCATACCCAGTTTTGGGCGGACGACATAAGTTACCATTTCGGGTAGAACCCTTGGATGAGGATGGCAAAAAAAAAGTGACACCTGCAGCGTCTACACTGCAAGCCGCGCGGCCTTAAAGTCATCGCCCATTATAACAGCACCGCTCCAGCACGGCAGCGCCCCGGCACCGCCTCGAAAAATCTAGTCATTCATGCGCTGTAAGCAAGGCTACGGCTAGTCGCCAACGCGCCAGAAGCAAGGCGACGGCTAGTCGTCAACGCGCCGTAAGCAAGGCGATCGCTAGCCACCGGCAAGGTAACAGTTTATTGTTTATTCACAAGCAAGACGTCACTGTGCGGCCGGCGAGGTGTCACCGCGCTTACGGTGAGGCGCCGGCGAGTGGAAAGGCGCGCTTGAAGCGTGCTGTCGGCCCGACGGGTGACGGCTCGCTGCCGGCGAGCCGTCAACTATTTGGTTTAGCCATCGTAAAATAGACTTTAATACATTTGACTTAAAGTCCTAACTTGATTGACAAGTTATTTGCCGTGTCGAAGGCGTGCTGCTATAATGAGCGATGACCTTTATGAGGCCCCGAGGGCGGAAACCCGGCCTCGCGAGGCTTTTGTTATTTTCTTGAACTTGTCCTCATTACCTATAACTATAAGAGGCTCGCTGCCCGCCTTGCGCAGTTGCTTTCGAGATGTACGAAGAAGTACTTTTTTCACATGTCACCCCAGATTAATCCACAAAAAATGTCAGAAATCAACAGAAATAAAATATTGCTAGAAAGAAAATACAAGCATTTTTCAAAACGGCAGCATGGTCAATGGCTAAGCAAATGGCGGGAAATTATAAAGTATTCCCTTTAATTAAATGCTCTTGATTTATCTAACTAGCTCCAGTTGTTCACATTTTAGTACCTAGGTAAATTGTCATCATCATATTCAATCCATATAATGTATAAACTAAGGAGATGCTCATGATATGCGAGAATTGAGCTGAAAATGCTGGAATTTAAAAAAAAAACAATGGAATAGAGCCAAAAAGGAATTAGATTTCACCAGGAATGCCAATAGGTAACTACACCGTACCGTACCGTGCAGTTTAAACAAATAGTTATGCACTTCTTTTCAAATAAAACTCCCACTTCATTTAAAAATAATTAACTTTTAATATCACAATATTCTTAATACTTTCTCACGTCCATGGATCATCGTTTGTATTCTAGCGCCACTAGTTTGTGTTTTGTCTTGATGTGAGCGTCTGTATGGGTTTTTTGGTACGCTTTATAAGTACAATCGAGAAACGGACATCTGAACATTGGTTCTTTACCGCATTCGTACGTGACGTGCCTTCTATATGTGCTTTTGTGCCTGTACTTCCGTTTACACTTCTCACATTGATAGGACATGTCGTAATGTGACCAATAGTTTTTTGTCTTCATTGGCATAATCGGCAACATGTTTTGCATCATTGTTTTAAAGAAATCCACATCACCTGCAACAATGAGATGACAATCTGATACTATTCTTTGGAATGATACCGGAAAACTGCTCTTTGTACTTGAACGCGTTAACTTTATGTTACATAGTCTCTAACGTGATCTTCTTGATCTGGAAGCAAATTTTTGGTTTTGTAAAATACCTAATAAAGATTTATAAAATATTCCAAATCAAGTTATCGCGTCCAGACTTGGGTCACTTTGATATTTACAGGACCGAGAACGATAAGTTACCTACCTATGAATTATAAAACAACAATTTAGAAAAACAATCCAACAAGCCCACTATTTTTATTTGAAGAGCGGAAGTGGTTAAATGCGTGTAGATAGTCACTTTATGCAAGCGTTATTATTTTCGAAAGTAATAAGTAAAGGCTGACTCAGATTTGTTGGTCAATTTAATTCTGTAAGCTAATTTTATTACATTTATTAACTTAACATCGGTAACGTTGGTAAAAAGTGACTCAATCGATCGTCCCAGGTGTTTGTTAGACAAACAAGTTTTTTATTGAATCAAGAACATTTATTCACATGCATAATCCAATTTAAAAGAACAAACCAAACACACTCGACTTCACTGAAAACAAAATAAAAAATACTTCAAACATTAATAATAATTAACATTATTTTGTGCTGCTCTCACTAAGATGTAATATCCACTTTATTACCAAAACTATGCTTAGCCTTTTAGGGATGATAGTTTTCTAGACCAAGTTATAACAAACGATTAATAATATTTTTTCTGATATTTTCAAATACTGTAGGCAGGCTTGTACACAATATTAAGGAACTTCAGTATAATTATATTGGAAATTATAGTCACTTTCATGACATATTGCAAAATGCATGTAACTCTAATAAGTTAATAACATTGGTTCGCATCTTTGGACATATTTTTTGGAAATATAATTCTTTGGTGATATATTTATTAGATTGACCATGGTCGTAACATATTTTATAATTTATTGACTAAAATAATTGTGAGTCAGATAATCTACCACCGATTATATTAATATCTAAACTAATTTGTTGGTGGG
Source organism: Conistra vaccinii (assembly GCA_948150665.1). Taxonomy (NCBI): domain Eukaryota; kingdom Metazoa; phylum Arthropoda; class Insecta; order Lepidoptera; family Noctuidae; genus Conistra; species Conistra vaccinii. Next base: position 22,641,877 of record OX411332.1, read on the forward strand.
TCTCTAGGTTAAACTTCGTAATAAAATATAAAATTCTAAGCTATAGGTACTCATACCATGAACACTCATTACATAATTATTACTTCTGATGTTACATTCATATTTCTCAACACCACATATTGAGTGCTTAAGTTTCTCTACAAAACTTAACATTAAATAACCATAATAATTTACTTAACGATAGTATATAAAATAATTATTATAAAAGGCACTAATTTCTTATTATGGCTAAGAATCGACTGGAAGATTCTTTGGTTTATAATATTGCATGATTCAAAATTTGAACTCTTTTAAGGTAACTTATTTAACAGTAACAAATGCAAATAATAAAATAAGACATTTTTAACAGAAATACTGTATATGTATCTATAATACCTACATTGCTTCTGTCACAAATTTTCTTGTAGTAATAAACTTTCTTTGGTAACAAGGAACACACACTAAACAAACATTAATAACAAGAACAAGAAAATATAACAATCTATTAATATTATGCTCTATCTTTATAATATAAACGAAAAACACTGATGTCTTACGTATATACTGTTGTCTATATCTTAGATTTATATTCTTCTGAACTGAATCAACATATTCTTAAAAAAGCTGCCTTCTAAGCTACCGAGTTTCGTAGACAGGAACCTTAAATTTAAAGTTAGTAATATTGCTTCTAGTTGTGACGTAATACTTGTGTTATTGCTAACTTTATGATACATTATTATGTTGCTTCAAGTTTTGTCTTTCATATTATTGTTAGGTACTGAAATTTACTAAATAACATTTCTTAAATATTATTTCGCTAAGAAATAATAGTGATTTCTAACATAAATATTGGTAATTGACGTCTTTGGAAAATATCTATAGATTTTCACCAGCGCCTCTAACGGTCAATCGAGTAACTAATAAGTTATTCATCTCAGCACTAGGGATTTGTATGAGTAGCGTAAGTTGCAATGTAACTAACATAACATATAATAATAATTAAAAGTTTTAACCAGAACACAATAAAATATAATTAAGAATTTTGAAGATATTAATCGGTCACTTTAATTTGTCCTGCGATTTACTGTTGTATTTTACATTACATTGGACAATGCGCGAATTATATGGTTGACCAATAGAAGCACGCAGTGATAATGTATCTTTTCTAAGTATAAAAAAACTAAGTTCTTCCATACAGACAGCTAACCAAAATTAAAACGGCGAGGCAAAATTAACATCCTAGAAAGTTTCAACTTACAAAAAATCTGTAGGTCAGATTAAATTACCTTCGCTGCGCTGTCTGTGTGGTTTATAGGCTGATAAACAGCTGCACTGTGCCGGTATATAATTAACTATCATAAGTAAGAATTCATTTCTTATAAATAAAACATAAGTAGCCAGCAACCAGGGCCACGCAATTTTCCATATAAATACACCACGGCACGGTGTAGCGTTTGTCAGTCTTAACATTATTTAAAAAATCATTTTAATAAGGATACAAAAATTAAGGCAAGATCTATAGTTACATGCCTACTCAAAATTCTTTGGCACTGAAGATTGCACTGGATACAAAATAAAATTAAGGCAGTGTATAGAGTGCCACCATTGGCACTCTATCCCTTTCGGATAAAGTGCCACTACAGGCACCCTAGTAACACCGCCTCGGCCCGGCTCAAGTGCCGCAAGCATTGGATTGTCATTGTCACTGTCACTAAGTCACGTCACTTGGTATTTTGTTTGATTGTCGAGGTTAGATCGCTGTAAAACACCACATTCCCAAAACATTACATTCTCTTGTGCCTAAACGGACCCTGGCACTTCGCCGGCCGCTACCGCGGCACCGCTCGCTACGCTCGCTCGGCTCGTGCGTTGTGTGGTCACAGTTCTAACCTAACCTAACCTAAATAACAAGTGACAGTGACAATGCAACGCTCACGGCACCCTAGCCGGGCCGAGGCAGTGACACTTAGAGTGCCGCAAGAAACTCGCGGCACTCTATACACTTCGTAAAATTAATGTTGTCTGTATTTTCTTTATATTCTCACCAATCTCTTGATTTGATTGAAGTCTTGAGTTAAGTATAAGGTCCAGACGTCTTGCTTCATGGTAACAGTTACAGCTGCAACAGATGAATTTTAAAGGCATTAATGATCCGTCATACTATTGATACAATTTGTTATTGACTAGAAACGATATTGTATTTACAGATATTTATTTTGTGTAGAGTGCTAAGCAGAATCGTTCTATAAGACAAAAAAAAAGGTATTCAAATTATTGCATGCAACTAAGTTTCAAAATAGCAGAAATTGATCTCTTTACAAAAATATTTCTTGATATTTTTAATTCCATGGGTGCACCAAATGATCACCTAGGTACGTTGAGATGCTTCGATTTCCGACAGATATCCAACAATTGTAGATACTTTCGCTACAGTTGCATAGAGATATGCGAAAATGTTAGGTCACTGAAATGTGGTACATATACAGTTGTAATTTTAGGGGTCTCATCTCACTACCAATCGCAATCAAATTGTCAGTAGTAAAAAGTAGTATGACTAGTTCTCTTGGGAGTAGAATTAGTAGGAAATATGGTTATTAGACAATCGCAACATTATATGATTAGTTTGGATGTAGACAAAATCTCATCAAGAGTAAGTAGGTAGGTTTAGGTTTTTATCAAGTACTGCGAGTGCTTTCACACCGCGTTAGTAACAAACGCAAACTAGTCGGAAAGTTAGTTAAGGAATAACAAAATTACTGACATTGGAGGCCTTTAGCGGCGGGTCATTCTGATACGAAATCCACCTTCTCCGGCATATCTTTATGTAGATGGCGCTCGTGTAGCAAGAGATTGTGTTTCTGATACGCCCTGTACACACAGTACGGACATTTGAAACTTGGCTGTTTTCTACACTCGTATTTTATATGCCGTTGGAGTGAGCCCTTGTGCTTGTATTTGTTCCCGCAGTCGACGCATTCGTACAGTGTCCACCCAGCCTTACCGCTGCTCAACCCAGGCGTACCATAACTCAATATATAAGGAGTGTACAACTGTGCAACTGAAATTAAACGCAAATAAAAATAAATACGTGCACATAACAGCTACCACCGTGTGTAAAGCGAAGCCACCGATAGAAATGTGCTACCGTGTGAAAGCTAAGGAAAATGCACCATGTCTCCCATTAATTTGCTCATGTACTACTGGTATTAATCTAAAACTAGCTCCCTTATAGTCTATTTTAATTTAAAGTAGCATGCAACCACTTATGCATAATACCATTAATTAGTTACAGTAAGTACATAATTATTTTAAATGAGAATTCATTGAAATTATTTCAATAAATCCCATCTCATTTTTGAAAACGAAGATTCTTACATGCATATTATAGTTATTAATACCATACCCAATGAAATAAGAGACTCGCGACATTCTAGTCTCAAAGTCATTGAGTAAGAAACCCAACCCTTTCATCACAAATATTAAAACAAATACATACAAAGAATAGCAACTTTATTTAAAATACAAAAAAGGTTATAAAAATACAATCAAATGCATTTTAATCACTGTAACTTCTTATTGACAGTAAATTGTATCTACAATAACTACAAAAATATTCTAGGTAGTAATTTCTTATACAATAAGAGTAACTAGGTTTTGTTCGTAACATCACTTGGGTCATGATACGCAGGGCGTAATGTCTACTAAAATGTACTCCTTTGTTCTGCCTCATCTACCAACAGCATTTTTTTACTTTATCACAGCTATTTGTGTATTATTGTGTATAAAAATAAGTTGTATATGTTTTGTCAAGAGTATATATTTTTTTATAAAAAACTACTGTCAAAAAGCACTACGTCTAACATTTACCTTTTTATATAATATGACGACGTTGTACGGTTACTATTATCACAACCTAGAAATTTTGCATTAATAAGTTACGAGTCATCCTTGATTGAACCAAACGTTTTTAATCTGAAACATTTTAAACCCTAATGACTAACTTTTTGAAGGCACTTAGTTTTATACTGACAAGATTTATATGGTTGTACTTTGTGAACTCTACATTTTGATTGTATGATGGTAACTCCAGCGGATAATAATCTAATGTGGTAGTTTGTCGGTAAAATCACTCAATTGTAACTCGGTATTTCTGGTGACTGTATATCTATCTGTTAACGGTTAACTAGAGCTACGACGGTATGAGTTTACATACATGCTACCACTTCCTAAGCTTACAATAATTTCTAAATGGTAATGTATAAAAATACTTAAAACTATGTGGAAGATAAACGGAACTTCCTTGACATACCAACATGATTGTGCTTAATTTATTCATTGTAACAAACCTGTAATGGCAGTGTATCTAATTTCAAAAGATTCAACAATCAATTTAAGGCACTCTCCTGGCCTAGTATTCACTAATAAATTGGCCCCAAATATAACATCCAATATAGTACTAACAGATATTCATCTTGAGGAACTAAACAGTAACCAATCTTCACACATTTTACGTCAGAAACATATCAAGCTTAAATTAAAAATAAAATAAATGCATTAGATGTAAAGAGATCTAAAAATAAATTGAAATAAAAAAATTAACTTATGAGTATTACAATAATAATGGAACATGCATTTATGGCAAAGAACTAGTGCTTGCTAACTAAGCGAAAATAGCTTCATTTTCATTAAAACTATGATATACAGTAGGTAAGTATAGAACTTATACACGATCGTGTGTTCGTCAAGTACACCCGAATACAACATTATCAATCCCAATCAAAATTCGACAAGCTGTGCTTCACAAATTGAATACAATTTGGCATATCCAAGTTCCAGTCATAATAATATCTCAATTCTGTGTTGTATCACAACTGAATACCCATAACTATCTATAAATTCAGATTTAGAAGATAGTAACTGCAATTGGTAACAACATAAATCCAAAATCAAATTGTATTTACTCAAACTACCGCCTCAAACTACGTACACGAAACCAGGAATGATAGTTTACAATATTAAATGCTGTACATAAAAAATATAAAAGAGAGTAAAACCGTAACTATACAAAATCACTTTTCGACTTAACATACTGGATAAATGCAATAGTTGCAAACACTGCTACAATAGTGTGACAGCGTGAATACTATTAGTAATTCGTCAAATTGTTCAAGTTCATTAAGGTATCTATATTTCGTCATCATAACTTCGATTGTTACGTTAATTACTCGATTAGGTAACGATTTAAGGCACTGTTTGTGACCTCACGAATGGCGATTATATCTAACGTGACTGTCTGACGCCACTATCACAAAAGAGATTTCATCACATTTATCACAATAGGGATAACTTGGGAATTTGTAAGAACTTCTCTATCTATACGTGTTGTATATTTTTAAATTTAACTAACGATCCGATAACGCCAAAATAGATATATCAAAAATGTTATCTACTCGTAACTGCATCAATAGTAAACTTTAATAGACAATTGATATGTAAAACCTAATTTCTTCATTGATCAACATCTTATCAAATATGGAGTATTTATTTAGTGACTAAGATTCACTGAGTGTGTCGAGCTATGTGCAAGCGTCGACGTTGTCCTGCTTTATGTATTGCTCGGGCTTCATGTGCACTTCTCTGTGCATTCTCTCCATGTGGCGCGCGATATGCATTTTCTGTTTGGCGCGGTAGACGCAGTACGGGCATTGAAATTGTGGCTCTTTACCGCACTCCCACTTCTGGTGATTTCGGAGTGAAGACTTGAGTTTGTAGACTCTTCCGCAGTCGGGGCAAGTGAAGCTCGGCTCGCCGGGCGTGGGCGGCAAGGAAGGCGCCGTGACCCTCATGCCGGCGAAGGGCAGCGCGAGCCGGGCCGACCACTGGTCCCACGACAGGCCCCCGATCCTAGTGAACGACACGTCTTCGGGCCCGCCGCCGCCGCCGCCTGAAATCGCGGAGATGTATCATAAAATGGGCACGTGTCGCGGCCGCGCACACAAACGCAACATTCAACATTCCCGTGAGGTTAACAACAGTTACAAGCAAAACATAAATACATGTTATATACATAATAAACATAATACATACATAGATACAATAAATAGATGTATAGGTATAGATATAATAAATAAAGATAATATTCTACTGTGAGTGTCCACCGAGTGCTGTGATGAAAGCTTTGCAAAAAGGAAAAGTAAAAAAAAGAACAAAAAAAAAGAAACAACGTTTATTTTTTATAATTATATCCTTTTATATCGAGGATTCACTGTTTCACAATATACTTTGTTGTTTACAGTGGTTTCTGAAGCGACTCACAAATTCTTTGAAAATACTAGGCATGTAAAGAAATCTCATGGTGTTACTGGAGCATTTTAGTCACACAGCTTTTGTCATTGTAATAAACATTTTGTTAATGAAATGTAGTCTCCCGACCCATGGGCTTTCTTGTCTACCTGAAATTATTAATTATATTAGTATGAACGAAAAAGGAAAAAGAAAATAATGCATCATGCGCAAGTTGAAACTCAAGCAAGTGGGTTTTGATGTTTTTTTATTGACGACCATGCGTACATGCGTTTGTTAATTGACGAACAGATATAATATGCGTGACAAAACGACTTACCTAATAACAAGTTTGTACATAACAAGTAACAAACGTGATACATGTAACATACTGGAATTGGCAAAAAAAAAAGTGTAATTAAGCAAGGAAAACACATTTGGTTCTGATATACTATAGCTATATTTGATTAAACTTTTCTACCAAGTAAACCCCAATATATTCATATAAAAATCACACTAATCGATAACTACTCCAATAACATTAACAAACAACATAATAACATCCAATTTTTATATAAATCCATACATCTGCACCTCATACCGCAATCGTAACATGATATGAAGGGAATATTGCATATATCAAAAACATTATTTTTCTATGCTTAGCCATGACTTGTTTCAACAACAAATAACATTCTTTATTTCTTATCATCACGTTAAAAATCTAATACTGACTTTGGTCAAATAGCTTTGTTATCCTAGTTTAACAAAAAATATCAACAGTCAATATGCTAAACGAAACATGAAAATATGTTATTGCATGTAAATATCAGTTAATATCAAGACAACACGTTTAAACAAAAATATAAATTTTGAACACATTTTATATCCCAGTTCACCAAAAATTCTAACCGAAAATATTGTATAATATCAATAAATATGTTTTTTATAACTACAGGTAACATTGTAGGCACATTATTGATGAGCTTTTAACTAACTAATTTGCGAATTATTCCGAATTTTGGTGCGAGTGGCGACAAGTAAACTATCGTTACATCGCACTAAAATTCGGAACACTGCATTACATAGGACAAGAGTCCTTCAAAACATTATCCTAATAAATAAACAACATTAAAATAACTTTGGGTTTGCTACAAAGAAAGTAAGGAAGACAAGGAAAAATGGTCCCATGTACTAACAAATTAATGGAAGAAAACAATTTAAATAAATTATAAACATGAACAATAGGGTCGATAATAGTCGATATAGCGAGACTAACGATTCTTTACGACATGTTATGTTGTCGTACATTATAAATAAATCTACCCGTGGTGGAAACTACCGTGGTTAATGTTACAGATACCTGACGGAGCAGGTCAAGTGTTAATGTAATATCAACTAATTATTTAATATCATTGCACTAAATTATCAATTTGGAATTATTCCTTTCTAGGAATGATAGGTCATTAAAACTAAACAAATTCGAGTTAAATAATGGAAATTCCAAAAATTTGGTTGCAACGACCCTCTAATGGGTCTTTGGTGATGAGACAGTTACGTCGAAATCACTTTGGAAAGGATAGCTCCTATACACTAGTTTCCATTTGTCTAATATTTAAAATTACGGCGACCTTGGGTCATATTCTTCTGAATAAAATACTTAGGGTCAGTCTTAACTACCATAATAAACTCTAAAACAAAAACAACAAAATTAACACTAATGCCGTTAGGGAATGTGCACATTACAACTATTTCTTTAGTGTATATTAAAATGTCTTCAACAAAAAAATAATAATGTAAATATAAATAAAATTATTGCAGTACCGATTTGGTTAGGTATCTACTTTGGTCTAAAGATTTTTTAAATATATTTCTCTTCTTAAATGTAACTAAATAGACGTTTTTTTATTCCGCCTAACTTTGTTGCTAGCGTATATGTACCACTCGTTGTTGTGGTGCTTCCTAATGTGTACGCCGAGGTTGCCCCTCTGCTTGGCCTTGTAGGAGCAGTAGGGGCATTGGTGGGAGGGTGCCTTGCCGCCGCACTCCACGTTCTCGTGGCGCCGCAGCGTGGACTTCCAGCGGTACTTCTTGCCGCAGTGCTTGCACTCGAACTGCCGGCTCGCGTCGTCCGAGCTGTTGCCGTCTCGCTTCCAGTGCCCTTTCATGTCCGGCTTGGTGTCGTACGCGTCGTCGCCCGAGTTGCCCGGGAAGCCACCGTTGCTGTCGTAGAACGTGTCGGACTCCTCTGGCAGCACTATGTCGTCGGTATCGTCATACTCCGCGTCTGACTCTGTGTCGTCTTGTTTGATGGGCATGTTGTTATTCTGCATGAACGCTTGCTGCAAGAGATGCGCTTTAATGTTCTCCGGAATGGAGTTGAGCGTATCTAGTGGCAGCTTGGGTAAGTGCAGAGGCGAAGCATAGGGCACGAGGTCTTTAGTGGCGGATGGCTTCATGATATTAGTGACCTGGATGCAGGACGGGACCAGCGACACCAGCGACTGCGCCTGCGCCTGCTGCGCCGACAGCAGCGACAGCAGGGCCGACGGCAGGTGGCTATCCTTGTGCAACTCTGAAATACAATACATTAACGGTATTGCAAATAATAAGTTAAGCGGAACTACATACTGAGTCTTGTTAATTCTACCAAAGGCTAAAATAAAATTAAGGAACCAAAGAAATGCGTTATAATAATAAAAAATATAAAAAAAATATTTCTGTTAGAAATTGTAAAAGGCGAAGCTTCTAAATTCATGCAAAACATGCACAATCCAAATAACAGTAACTGATTTTAAAACTTATCTTCCCATAAGAACATTATCGGAATGGACTGGGTGACATTGAACAGATACAAAATTAAAAGTCTCTCAACTCTTTTATCGTTTAATAGCTCAAAAAATATTGAATATCAATCATTTATCAATACATAGGTAAACATGACGCATATAAAATTTAACTTTAATATTATCTAAAGGAAGATCAAATTGTTTTGTAGTAGTAATAAGGCACTAGTAAAGCACTGTGGTGTGATATCGGCGCGGCCACGTTCACTTGGCCTGGTGCGCGCTCGGGTGCTTCTTGTCGATGTGCTTCTTGAGCTCGTTGCGGCGGTGCTTGCTGTAGGCGCAGTACGGGCACTTGTACTGCGGGTCGCGGCCGCACTCCAGCGTCACATGCCGCACGAGGTTCTTGCGCGCGTTGTAGCAGCGCTGGCAGTTGGGGCACTTGTAGCCCTTCTCAGTCTTGTACTGCGCACACGCCAGCGCGGAGTGCGTCGGTAGAATGTTGTAAGGCGACGAAGACGAACGAGGCTTGCCATGCGGCCGATCAGGTGAAGATTTCGGTGAAGATTTGGGTGAAGATTTAGTTGAAGACTTAGGTGAAGACTTAGGAGACGATGGTTTCGGAGATTTGTTCTCCACCACCTTTTTGTTTTCCTTGGCTTCCTCGGTCGCGTTGACGGGCGGCGGAGGCGGCGGAGACTTCACAGTTTTCAGTATCGCTAGTGTGGTGGTGGTTGTCTCTGTTGAGTCTTCGTCTACTTTTTTACTACGAGTCACGATATTATTCCGCGGCGACGTGTTTCCTGCAATAAAAAGTTCAATACAGTCCGTTTATCAGCCTTTGAAGGTTGCTCATTAAGTAATCGATTTCAACTTCAAAAATAAATAAAAACAAAATTTATAATAACGAAAAGAAATATATTCAAAAAAAGGAAAAAATATGGAAAAATAACTATAACGAAATAGTAACTGGCTATCGTATAACAATTTAACACAATCAAGTGTTATGACTTGCAGTTGTATCCATAAGGGTAAACAAAAAAAATATTGCAAACATAAACAAAAATTATTCTCAAAGGGGCGATCAAAAGGACTAAAGCTTAACAAACATTAGTCAAATCTAAACTTAATATTCTTATTCTTAACAATTCATGTCTTATAAACTCTTTTATAAAGAAAAACAATAACTACAAAATGAGAACATAATAAAAAAAAAAACAATTGCTTCAAAACCGAGTGTTAATTATTGTTCTGGGTGACGCTCCTTCATCCAGGTGGGATGTTTCTGAGCAATGTGCGAGATCAATGTTTTTTTCTGTGAATATCTTTTCCCGCAACTCTCACAACAAAACTGCGGCCCAGTAACACATTCGTACTTTTCATGCCTCAACTTGTTCCTTCTATACTTATAATGTTTCTTCTTGCATATTGAACATACGTATAAACGATCTTTATTCTCAATTCTACGAATCCCTGCCTTAGTTGTGGCGAAATCTCGTTTCTTTTTCGACCTTTTTTGTACTGTCACCAATTTGTTTTTAACAATCTTTCTGACTTTCTTTTTAACACTTTGGTCACATCCATCTTCGATCTTAATGTCGTTGTTCTTAAAGTACCCACGGGTTAATGGAAAAGGGGTTTTGGCGTAATGAGTGTTAAACATTTCTACCAGTTCTGGAAGTGTAAATGAAAAGCAAGAAAAAATTATTACAAAGCATTGGTGTGGAAGTGACACAGATACACAGGTTGGAAATTAGCTCGCAATGAAAGAAAGCCTGGATGTCAAGATGGTGACCTGTGGTTGTTGTGCTTACAAGATGATGACATGTAGTTGATGTTGTGCTTACAAGATGATGACATGTAGTTGATGTTGTGCTTACAAGCGGGTGTGCGAGTAATGTGCGTGTAGAAGATAGCAGAGACAAAGGTAAATAAGCGTAAGGTATTGTTAGCAATGTCGTGTATGATGATGTAAAAAGGTAAAAAAGTATACTTCATTGTTTATGCCCCATGTTTATGTCCTGTTGTTGTCTGGTGTCTTGGCTTCAAACATTTAATTTTTAAATGTCCTACGAAATAATTGCATAAGTATATTGAAAAATGAAATGCGCATCCACTAGGAACTGGTAGTGTCTCACCATGCTTCCGATAATTTTGTTTATTCTATAATATGTAGACCTAGTGAACATGCATAAATTAAACGAAACAATGTTTTTCTTATAATTTTGAACATGAATTGCTAAGAAAAGACGTCTGCAGTGAAATCACATGTGAATGCAAAAAAAAAAAAACGAAAATAATAAAATAAATAAATAAGCCACATAACCATCAACTACGTGGACAATGTAAATAATTCACATTTACCTTCATTTGGGGCGCCGTGTGCAGACAGTCCAATCTTCTACAAACATTCAATTTCACACTTGTGCTATAAAATGTTTTCCACGATATTTTTGCTTAGCGAAGATGAACCAACTAATTGAAAACACCCAATAAAACATGGGTGAAGTGAAGTGTCAAGCTTATTGAAATAAATTGTACTACTTATTTAATAACTAAGATATCATTGACAATAAATACGTAAAAAATTACTTACCAATAAAATAAACCATTCCACTCCAGTGTTAGACTATTAACGTGTTTAAATAGTAAATAGTTGCACTAATTGCCAAAGTTAATTGCAACGCGTGCTTTCTACGACAATATTACATTACTGAAGCATGCAATGATCTACATTCACTAAGATCCCATATCACAAACATAAGCGTAACAATTTCTGTGTATTATTATCGTAAACCTATACTTACCTTTCAATTACCTCGCCTCAAAAAGGCTACATTTTATAAAACCTTATTACCAAAATTAAATACCTTTACCTGATGCACTGGAATATCTTTAGTTTCATAACGTAATAAAATATAGAACTGTAATAAGATTAGTAGTTTATAATAATATTAGATACTAATTAATATAAGATTGGAGTTTCACATGTGAAAACACTAGCACTCTCATATCCACTGTCGTGAAAATATAATATTTATATATAACATAAATAGATTATTTTAAGCAATGACTGTTTGTCTATTTCAAATTATGGGAAGACATTGCGCATTTCATCCGTTCCTTGTTTGTCTGGGACAATTAACTTTTCATACATTTTTATATGAATAACAGACCTGTAGGATTTGTAGGATTCAGATAAAATCTTATAGAAAAAAAAAGTTAATTGTCCCAGACTATCAATTGAATCCCATGTGACATGTCGCGTTGTTTGTTGAAAGGTACATTATATAATAAACATCGAAAGCAGTGTCAACGCAACATGTTGTCTGAGCGAGGCACCGGCGCAGGCGCAAGCCGCGTGCGGCGGTGCCGGGTACAGGAGTGCGAGCTTACCTTGCGACTCTCGCGCGCCATCACTCGAGTTCATAATATCATCTTGAGATCGTTCCATGTGCCATTGGAAATCTGTAATGTTAGAATGTGGCTCTGAGTGAAACATGTCATATGAACATATTTTAGAGCTTCAGCATACAGAACGCGATTATCCGATTCGATCCTGCAGTAGCGGATGTGTTGAATTATGCAATCCAAATGTGCACCATACCATCGAGATTGCATCGCATTTCGGTGTGAAGAAGCTCTTAGACAGTATCAAGTTAGAGTTACATAATTATACGAAGTTCAATCAATTAATATGTAAAACCACTCAGCAAGCCTGGATAAAGTAAAACAAAATACCAGTACGCAAATCTAAAAACAACTACTCCAAGATATATTTTTTAATCTCTATCATTAATTACTTATTTGAACATGTTACAATAAAATGTTATGTCTTCACTTGTTTGTTTTATTTTATTAGGACATGTATTATGAGTAGTTTCACATGTGTATTTAATTTCTAATTAAGCATGACTGTAACAATCATTTGAAATCATCCTGTTGGCACATACAATTTTTTTTTTTTAACTTTAGGCACAGATCTTAGTGTTTGGTTATGGAGGTCAAACAAACAAACAAACAAACATTCTGGGTACATGTAGGAAACGCGGCACGCAGTCATTTAAGTAAGTACCATGTGAAAATTTCCTGCATCCTGTGATATTTTAAATTACTAAGTTAGTTAACTAACTCTATCCAATTCTGGTAACTGCTGACTTGACAACAATTTAAATTCGACAGGCCATCAGAAAGTGGAGGCACAGATAATATAATACTAAGTAGTGGAGGTTGGTCTCAAAGTAAAAACTATATTCCTTGCAATAGTCAAAGCCGTATGCAAGTAACTGAATCTTAGCACAGTTTGTGATATCCATTAGCAGATCTCGCAATTTAATATTAATATTTTCATTAGGTAATAATTAATAGCTCTGCTGACTGACAAACTTACCAGGGCACGCAATTTTTCTGTCTTAGTGTTTTTTTTTAAATCGAATTGACTCTTAACCTATAATCCATTTATTATAAAATAGGATACTTCATAGCTAGGATATATATTATGTGGGAAATAAACTATGTATTTCCTTCCAGCAGGGCTTCAACATAAAATAATACTTATAAGAAGCTTAATGATCAATCTAGATAAGCTGAAACAATACTTGAAGGAAAGCTTAAAGATATTCTTGTCCAGGGGGCCAAATTCATTCTTCACATCTGTACATTATTATACATTAAAGTCACTTTTGAGATCATCAGATTTTGACGCGGTTTTCACCATTCGGGAAGGTTTACGTGTGTAATACATTGATGTTAAACTTACAATAAAGATATCTCGCTGTTTTGTCATGTCGTAAAAACCATGCGAAGCAGGGGCGGGCCGCTAGTGTCATAATAAATGGAGTATAACTAGTAAAAATTGGCAAGAGGAAAGTAAAGGCGATACTTACTGCGTACAACATCATTGTGCGCCACAACGGGCTGTTCGTCGGTTTCCTCGTCGAGCGTGAGATCCTCGACGCCATCCCTCTGCAGCTCCTCCTTGCAAGCGCCGTCGTCTCCGTTGCCTTGCGCGTTGTCGTTGGGCGGCGGGATCGGTACGGGCGGCAACTCGTTGGACATGCGACGCGCTTTCTTCCGACGCCGTGTTGGACTCACAGACCCTTCGCGGCTGCTGTCTATACTACCGTCTCGGGCCTGGTGACCAGAAATGACTTTTGTTAATAATCTTTGTATAACCTATGAGGCAGTAGCCAGGAAAGTCTAGTCTAAGTGTTTATTAACTAATGTCATAAACAGATGGCCCTTTTAGTTTCAATTGACTAAATAGTTAGGTTTAAAAACAAAGCCAGTCTTTGTATCTGTTGCATTTGATGCGGTTCTCCATCATTTAGAGAATTTATTCTTGAAGGTTTATGCAATCCTAAGTAATATTATAAATGCGAAATTGAGTTTGTTTGTTCGTCACGCTTTTACGTTAAAACGGCTGACCGGATTTTGATGAAATTTGGCACACAGGTAGACCATGATTCAGAATAGGATATAGGATATTTTTATCCCGATATCCCCACGGGATCGAAACGTGTGCGGGTGTAACCGCGGGGCGCAGCTAGTACAGTCACGAGCAACAATATGTATACACTTAAAATTTTAAAAAGTGATTTGCCCCCACTTGTTGATTGTTATTTTATGTTGTAACGAATATAGTATTTTGGAACCCATATTAATATGAAATAGGCCTTATCTCAAAGTTGCAGTCAATATTCCACGAGAAAATAGCTTTTGAATTTAGCTAAGTGGATACATTTGGTGCTTGTGACTGTACATAGTGTACATTAATATTTTACCTAGAAATACCACAAATATATCGATATTTTGACATGTCGATTGTTGCACACATGCAAAGCAGGGGCAGGTGGCTAGTTAAAAATAAATGAGGGCATTAAAATATACTCCAAGAGTGGCTTTAATGTGTACATTCAGCAACCCTACCCTCACTGACTGGCTAATACTTTTACTGTTGCATGATTTATTGTTCATTTCACATTTCCCACAGAAGATAAAGCTACATAATCAAAAACTTTGGTCAGGTTTGTTGCTGAAGTTTTATGTTTATAGTGTTATAGACAACAAGTTACACACAACATTTATTAGAAGGTATTGATCTCCCCCTCTGAACATGAGTAGAGTACACATCCAACGGATACCATGCTATTGCTACATAATTATCTTTCTACTTAGGTACTACAATGTTATATCTTCTTCAAAGCCTATTATTATCTACCTTATTAAGCAACTCTTATCTAATACTAATTATTTTTAACTGACTTCAAAAAAGGAGGAGATTCTATTTATGTTCATAGATTTTTCCTGTTTTATTTAAATAAATTATTAGTTCCATACATCTTATTTCCTCAACTGATTGCATTCTTGCCTAATATTGAAATAAGGCAAGTATAAGATAAAATAAATTGCAATGACATTTCAGGCACCTTTTTAGTGAAATAAATATAGAATTATTATTAATGCATTGTCATGGTCTTGTAAGTTTTAAAATAATATCATTTTCATTCAAAGTAAGCTTTACAAAATATTTCATGACTAATATAAACCAGACATTGCTATGTTTTTACATGTGTTCTGCTGTCCAACTTTATCTTTTGTTGATGAATTGCACATTACAACATCTGCCAACACACGAACATGGTGCCAAGGTTCAACATTTGAATGTTACTATAACTTGTGATTCTCATCCAATCATGTGAGATACAATATTTTGTCAACATTCCAAACACATCTACTTCTATAGAACTTGTCTAATTTGTTCTAGAATGTATTTGCATTTTTCATTGTTTGAGTATGAAATATGTTCTCATAGCTCTCAAGAGCGTAGAATATTAAGAATACTGAATTGTGTTGTTATTACAAACCTGTGGAGGTGGTGAGGGGGCACGAGGCGGGTGTGCAGCTACGGCCTGCGCAGGGCGCGACGGTGGCCTCGAAGGCTTATTGTCAGAGAGACCCTTGATTTGTAGGGACTCTGCGGCTTTCAGCAGTGCGGCCAACTGGTCTTGAGATATGTTGACCTCACCGCGGTACATGTAATCCATCATTGCTCTCAACTCGGCATATTTCACATCTTTGAGGATAATTATTGGATGCTTATCATACTGCTGTGATAGTACACTCTGAAACAAATCATCCAACCATTGTTCACTTTGTTTACTTTTACTACTGGCTGTGTTTGTAAATATTCTAATGAAAGTTAGTCTCAAATAACAATTCATTGTTAAAAGTAAAATTCTCTTTCAATTTCAGTCTCAATAACATGAGACCAAAATCAATTAAATGTAATTAGTTAATGCACCAAAACACTAGCATGTCATTAAGTTAACAACAGTTAATGGCATGATGTTAGGTAATGAATAATTACAAGCAGGCGTTTAGAAAAAGTAGTAGAGGCAACTTTCGGTTGCCAACTCATCTATGCACTGCCTAATTGTTAATACATGAAAGCTAGAATGGTAGAAGTGGTATGTTTATTAGAGCAAAACTGTGTTGCCTTGCAAGTTACTTAGACGATTCTAATTGACCTACATTGCAATGAGTTTACATACCTCGAAATAGGGGCTGCATGCCGATAGGACCACTTTGTGAGCCTTGAGCGTCTGTCCTTCTGCAGCCAGGGTGCAATCCACGTGCATGCCCTTCTCGAGAAGAGTGTCGAAAACAGACACCAGTGTCGACTGATGGTTGTTCCACCTCAGGCAGAACTGTTGGTCGTCGTCCATGATGCCGTCTAGCCACTCGCCGCGCCCTCAGCCCTACAACGAACAAATCAAAGCAACGTCTAAACAAGGTCTAATAACACCACGCAATAACTAGGCCATTAGGAAAACTTCACTATGACTACACAAACATTGGATTCTGAACGATTATCACTGTATAGCGTTAATTATCTCACCGAATCACTTCATACGATGAGATCACGCCCCAACTTAACTAAATTAACTTTATGGACCACATACGAGTCGTCGTAAGCGACGCGGCACAAAGAAAATGGCCGCTTTTCCAGCGCGACAAAAAATAAAATGGCGACGAAAATTCTAAGTTTTACTATTTTCTGGGCAAACTTTTCATGACACACATTAACTGTTCAAGTTCATTGCGTTGCTAGGGCACGACGAACATCGGAAAAGTTGAAAGTCAACAAAGAAACTTCTGAGAACTTTACTTCGAAAGTTCACGAGTGGAAATTTTCAAGATGAAAAGTCCTAGCAATAAGTAAGCCCTTATCGGAGCCGTAACGCTACACCAAAAGATTAAAATGCTTACCTTGACTATTGCATTAACTGTTCTAACGTATTTTAACACTTTAATTTCTTCAATAATTAATTGCCACTTTAATTTTAACACATTTGCACACCCGCCAGCTTTCTTGAATGAAATTGAAAACACTAAACTAAAACTATGCTATGTTGCAAGTTTAGAGAAAGGCACCTCTACAAAAATCCAAACGAAGTACAAGTTGGAAGCGACGCGAATGACCCAAAATAAGCTCCATAAATGTTGCCATTAGCAAATAATTAGAAAGCTTGAAAAATAGCTACGTTGTTAGCTAACTAATGCCCATTATTAAATTAAAATTAGATAAATTAATCTACTTTTAAAAGTTATATATTCGTATTATTTATTCTTTTGTTATGGTATGTCACAACTGCCACTATGTATTTAGAGCACCTTGTCCTTGACCCACTTTTTGACGGAACAACTCGTGATTACAATTTATTAAAAAAAAAACTTATAATTTATTGTTATTCGTCAAAAATATATAGTCCTAATTTTAGATTCTCTAAGATTTGTAGCCTGTTATTTGTAGAAACAATTTCATTACAAGTAGCGCATAGCGCCATCTATTGGCTCTTGAGAAACCTATAACTTCAATGCATCTTTCACCACCTCGTCGCGCGCGTCGCGTGTCGTCTGGAAGATTTGTTTTGTTTATTTACTTTTTACCCGACTGCCCCAGGAGGAGGGTAATGATTTTCGAGAGTATGTATGTATGTCTATTTCTTTGGCACGCTCTGTAGCCTAAACGGGTTGATGAATTTTAACATGAGGTGTCGTTAGATTCGTCTGTGGGAAATAGGCTAGGTATAATATATTTATATATTGTATCTGTAAATAAAAACTGCAACAATACTGGTATCAAATAAAAGCTAGTAATGAATCAATTCCAAATTTAGTTAGAGGTACTTACATATTTATAAAAACTAAAAAGCTTGAAATAAAGAAAATTATTTAAAAAACAAAAACCCAACTGCAAAAACACATAATTGAGGCGGGACCACTATATCTGTGGGCGGGACAAACTAGTAACTGGAAAATATGGTGTAGGTACCTAACTTTTGTTAGTCCTTTATCTGTTCCGTGGTTAGTCCCGCGTGTGGTTAGTCCAGCGTGTTTTTGCAGTTGGGTTTTTGTTTTTAGGGTTCCGTACCCGAAGGGTGACAAACGGAACCCTATTCATAAGCCTCCGCTGTCCGTCTGTCTGTCAGCGAGCTCTATCTCATGAACCGTAATAGGTAGGCAGTTGAAAATTTCACAGATTGAGCATTTCTATTGCCGCAAGAGCAACAAATAATAAAATTAAAAATTAAAGGGGGGTCGCCATACAATAAAATTAAATTTTGAAAAAAAAATAATCTGACCCTGGCATGTGGGGTATCATTTTCTAGAGCTCATCGAGTAGAGAATAAATATAATTTTTATTTGTTTTTATCTTCAAAAATGATGAATAAGGGGGCCGTAGAAGTTGTCTGTTTTAGACCATTTTTGTACGAGCTCTATCTCAACAACTAAACAAATTAGGAATTTGAAACTTGTGTGTATCATGTAACATATATTATACTGTTTATAATCAACAAATACTAAAAACGCCGATTCATAACGTATTTTATATAATATGGGCGATTTTCTGCAACTTAAAATAATAATTTTGTATTTCATGCTAATATTATGCGATATAAATTCCACAGATAACTATTTAATAGTCGGAGTAATGACATGGAATTAGTAAGTACCTACTATTATGGCAGCATATACTATTTCGATCATCCAAAAAGGTCTACAAAATAAACTTTCTTCACAAGATTTTAAAACCGGCCAGTATTTTTTGAGTTTAAGAACTTTATCGACTTTTTTCAAAGTATCCCTAGTAGACGGTGTTGATGTGTGTACCGTGACAGTGTACCTCATGTTAAAACTACACTCCAATAGACAATATATTCAGTAACATTGAAATGAATGCTGGCACATACAGTGTACTATTCAGTTACCTTAAACCGTTGTGGACACAATTTCATATTGAGAAACATGATTGGTGTAAAAATATTCGGTCACGGCGGCCAATCTCAACGGAGACTGGCCTTCGGCGCGGGAGATATTATAGTGCACAAGTGTGTGCGCAGACAGGAGTGCACTCTCTCTTCCCTCACTCTCATAGTCCGATGGGATGTGTAAAAATAATAAGTAAGAAATAATAGATTTCTGTATGACTATCAAAAGTAACGTAAATAATTGACCCGTGCGTTTGCACTGGCGACACCACGACAAAACATGTTGAAATCTCTAGTTCCTGTCAAACATTATGCATGAAAAATTGACAGACAATAGAGATTCCAACATGTTTTGTTGTGAATGTTTCGCCAGTGCAAACGCACAGTTATAATTAAAATTTGGCGTACTACTTACATTCTATTTTGTACAGTATAGTCTGATGTAGCAAGAGAAATCCTTTTATTTATAAGTAACTAGCTTTACCCGGCCTGGCTTCGCACTGTTAGCACTAAGTACTTATCTACGGCGCATCTACCTTTCCTAATTACCTATTTCTACCTAATTACCTACCCTACCTACCTACCCTACCATTCTTACCAGGGTAGGTAGGTACCTAACCTACCCTACCTACCCTACATATCTACCTGCTTACCTACCATATATACCTATTTATACCTACTAATACTATGTTAGTAGCAAATAAATAACTTTGACTTTAGTTAATGCATGTTACTGGATAAAGTTAACTTAATATTTTTCTCTTAAAATAAATGAAATATACTCGTACACCTATATTTTAACACAACAACATTTTTTCATTAAAATTAGTCAATTTCTTTACAAATCTTTGTTTTTTTATAGCGCCTCTGTTGTTACCTTTACGAAAGTATTACAAAAATTCATAGTGTTAAATCTTGTACGACATGGTATGGAACCCTTCGTGTGCGAGTCCGACTCGCACTTGACAGATTTTATTTAAATAGTTTTGTTTACTCTCTGTGATAGTTGCAATCGCTATACAGACAGTTATGTTATTTTACTCATGAATAAAGCTTCTTTATAATAATCTAAATGTTACGAAATCCCTACTGCATATAAGGTCAGCCAGCCAAGTAAAAAAAGTGTGTTACTTGAGTAACACACATTAATTAACACTAAGATGACTAATTTAACTTAAATGGTTTAGAACTAATTGATGGTACCATTTTGACCGCATCTCGCACCTATCAATACAAAGCGAATTTACCGTCATCGCGCATCTTCTGATGTTGACTAATAAGACGAACGAATGATGCTCCTGCACAATGTTACCTATGTTTGAGCTCACAATCGTCATAATATAACACTGTACTCAGTGGCGTATTTACCCTAGGGCCAAAAGGGCCATGGCCCGGGGCGGTAGGCTGCGAGGGGCGGAGCAGCCTAACCTGTCCGAGTCAGGGTGCCCCAAGTCCCAAGCTCGCTTCGCTCGCTCTTGCATCCAAAGTTTTCCTAGTAACAGTAGTAACATTGCCTTTTGTCCATACACAAAATGTTTTATTGCGCTAACACTCAACCAAAACACCAAATGACAATGCAACGCTTTTTTTTTTTGGGTGGGAACATATGGAATAACTTCTGGTCTGGGCGGCGCGGGAGGGCGTGTCAGACTCTTACTGACTAAAACCCACCCGTGTTCCTTCAGTTGCCTGTGTGTTGTCCTTTCCTGGGGCCACAGTATCCCTTTCGGACTTTCCCGCGACCCTGGCCGGCATCGGCCCTAGCGGACCCCGTCAGTTGTGCTGACATTTCTTTAAAGCGCGCGTGGAACAAAACGCGCCTTCGAGCTGGGCCTGTCCTTTATCGGCAGCGAACATTGCTCACCGTCCGCAAGCCCGCGCCTGCGGTGGCTGGAAATCGGCTATGGATTCCCGACGCCCAGGGCGTCTCCAGCGGCGACTAGGAGCATGAGGGCGCCTAATTTGCCTCTCCTTTGACTCCCATGTCCTTTCGGTCCGTACCATGGCCTGGACCAGGGTCGGACGCGAGAGGTCACCGCTACCAATATTGCCTCCACGAGGACACGGCGGTGCTCCGCTCTAGCCGAGCAGGCCTCCACCGTATGCTCCACCGTGTCCTCCGGGCGTTCCACACAATGGTGACACCTGAGAGTTTCTTCCCGCCGTATCTGGAATAGGAACCTCCCAGCCCCAGCCCGCTCCAGTCTGGGAGTCAAACGCCGGAAATGCTCCACGAAGTTCCACCGGTTGTCGAGGACGAGTCCCAAGTACTTCATCGTCAACTCGACGCCGATTTGAACACCTCCTACCGTTATTTGGGAACCCGACGGTGGCGTGTTCCGAGGACCATGAAAACACATGGCCTCGGAAATGTGCAGGGCTACCTCGAGTCCCAATTGCCGGATCCTATCGACGATTGTCGCTACCCCGCATGACGCTAGTTCGGCCTCCGCCTAGTGCGACCTACCCTGCGCCAGGACCAACGTGTCGTCAGCGTAGCGAACCACGCTGACGCCTCTAGCAGCATCCAGTCATATCCCACAGATGTGGCCCCAGGACCGATCCCTGTGGGACATCGCAAGACATCTCTCGCCGGTTCCATTCGCCCTCGTGACTGGGATAGATGACGGCCCTGTCCGTCAAATAGGCCTCGACCACACGACAGAGATAGGTCGGCATCTGGTGATACCGGAGAGCCTCCCTGCAACTCCAGGGCAGGGTATTGAAGGTATTGGCGATGTCTAGTGCAGGCAGGTGCAATGTGCAAGGCTATCTCGAGTCCCAATTACCGGATCCTATCGACGATTGTCGCTACCCCGCGTGATGCTAGTTCGGCCTCCTCCGCCTGGTGCGAACTCCCCTGCGCCAGGACCAACGACGACTCTAAGAGCTTGCCCACCTCTTACAATGCAAAGTTACGGCACTATAAACGGACGGAGATAGCGCCACTGCTGTGGCACTATCCGATAGTGAGGAATGTTGCTAGAATGTAGTTAGCTATACACTTCCTAACTAATATGTATTTACAGAATTCAAATCGTCAGAATCATTAATAGTTATATTTGTTCTCAAATGTCATGATTTCATGAAAAAGTCTTTCAATAGACACACACTGGGGTTTTTACCCGACTACGGCAAAGCCAAAAGGAAGGGTTATGATATATTATAATATTAAAACTTTTTGCTTTTATTCGTTAATTTATGGGGCGGCAAAGCTTACAGGCCCAGGGCGCTGAATCTTAAAATACGCCACTGACTGTACTAGTAAATGATCTGTTCAGTACTAGAAAAACTTTAAATAAATACGAGTCTAACACCCGGTTTTTGGACCGGAAAACAACCAAAGCTAGCTAGCCCATCCCAATTATCAACAGCCAAATCACTTGACATGAGTTTTTTGACACATCGTTGATTTTTCCAGAAACCGGGTGTTGTCTTTGTGCCTGGCATAATCATTGTTTAGGTACCTATTCTCGGTCGGTCTACCCACCCAGCGATCGCACAACTAGTCTATACCTAAGCCTAGCGCCACACCTGCCGAACGTTCCGCGGCGGAACGCTCCGTCGCGTCAAATTTGTATGGACGTAACGTTCCGTCGCGGAAAGTTCGGCAGGTGTGGCCCGACCCTAATAGCTGAAAGAGTCATCTTCCAATGGCAAGATTATTGTCACATAAGTACTCAATCAAATCCCAGTTCATTAAAGTACCTACATACAATTTATTTGTAGTTTTGTGTCCAGTGCAGGTGTTCTGTTGTGTCAATTAAGTTGTGTGTATATAACATAGAACATCACGCCTCTTTCCCTGTAGACTTAGGCTGTATTAACCCACATTTCGCAAGTTAGGTTTTAGGTACACAAGTCGACGCAGGGCCGTATACACATACAAGGGGGTTTGGGGGTTCAACCCCCCCCCCCCCCCCGAAATGTGGGAAACCAGAATCTCAATCCAGAGATCCACCCTCCTAGGGTACCTCCGTACCTACTCTAATACATGAGTTAATTGTAATCTATTTCGCAGAGGACTACTTTATAATCTACAAAAAATTTTTTATAAAAAAAGAACAACCGACTTCCAAAAAAGACACTAGAAAGTCAAAAATAACTTTAATTTTGGAAGTCGGTGTATTTGGTTTTGAACTTTCGTTTTTTGCCACCGACTTCCGAAATTAAAGTTATTTTTGACTTTGTAGTGTCTTTTTTGGAAGTCGGTTGTTCTTTTTTTATAAAAAGTTTTTATTTTGCACTTTTTAGTTGTGACTTGTGGTTACCTACCCCATACAATTCAAATACCACTAACCTGCTATGTAAATAACAGTGATTGGAAGTTATCATCATATCATCCATATAAACTAAGTGGGAAAAATACGTATTATTGAAGCTAACTCAAAAACTATCCAAGTAAAGTTAATACAATTTATATGGGACCACCTCGGAAGCATACCCTTTCAAACAAAAAAACAATTTTTAAAATCGGTCAACAATTGACAGAGAAATCGCGTAACAAACATACAAAAAAAAAAAAAAAAAAAACATACGGACGAATTGAGAACCTCCTCCTTTTGGAAGTCGGTTAAAAAATCTATCGTTATCGTTATCGAGTCTGACTTTGTATTGAATGAATTCCTGCAACTTCAGCATTCTCTGAGAGTCTATAATAACCTATTCAAGGTAGGGTGCAAAAATTTCGAGCTCGCTGCGCTCGCTCTTTTTCATCCTATAATTCTCTTAATCCTCTAACTTTTCTGTTTAAGTCGATAAACTTACTTCTATTTCTGTACGAACGGTCAAAGACAACGAAAACCTAACTTATTCGAGCGAGCGTTCTATATCCTCCGTAGCGGCCCCACTGGCGGACTAAGGGGGGGCGGCAGGTGCGTTCCGCGGGGCCCTTCTATGTAGTTTAAATATAAATATAGGGAGCAAAATATTCGAGCTCGCTCCGCTCGCTCTTATATTCTTCTAGTTCTTTAAGTTTTCAGCATACCTGGGCCCCGGGCCCCAATTTAGATTGCCGGGCCTCCGATAATGCAATTTTTTATAAATCTGCACTCTTTATTTACCCTATAGAAATCAGAAATACTTTATTTCTTCTAAAAAAAGTTGTCAACCCAAACCCCCCCGAAATGAATTCCTGGCTACGGCCCTGAGTCGACGGCTCGAACTCGATGGCGGGCGTGACTAATATGCATGCTAATTAGTCTAATTATTTATTTAGTTATATTTATTTAGTATTTATACCTATAACTAGCTTTTATTTATTTATATATTTTTAGTGGCATGAGGAACAGGATGTAATACAGGCGGGGGTGTAATCATACACCATAGAAAAGTGAGGATCCTCAGACGGGACGGGACGGGTGTTGTGTCTGGCGGGCAACTGCCCGAAAGTTGATGTCGGATATCGTTCGCGCGGTAAACTCTTATTGCGCGATGCAGGATTTGTGTGACGTCATGTCTTTTGCTGCGTAGTTCGTATGTGACGGTGTACCCGCTACATCACTCCCCTCCGGAAACAGGAGGTCGATAGTGGGCTGAGTCTTGTATCTTGCGATGTTTCACAGTGCCAGCTGTGGTTCCAGTGAGTCGAAACCGGGTGCCGCACAGTTCACGGTGAGTCGGAACTGTCTGCGGTGATTGAGGTGATTGCAGTGATTACAGTGATTGAGGTGATTGCGGTGATTCCCCAGTGAGTCGGGGTGATGAGGCTGAGGGTGATGACCAGGAATGCGCGTTCGCTGCATGCTGGTGGTCAGGATACCCGTTGAAGCCGTGGGTGCTGGCTGGCTGTGTGACTATAATTTCTAATTTTTAACGTGCAACATCAAATAGACGAGTAATCACCATACTACGTTTGTATGGAAGAATGACCGACTAGCGTACCCTTAAGTCCCATGGCCCATGGGCGTGTTCTGTTACAGTATTATCTAAATAATAATTAAATGTAACGTAAACGAAGAAAAAGAAGTAAGTATGTAAGGCGTAGCAAGTGGCGTTCCATAGTTCCTGCCTACCCCCATAGGGAGAACGCGTGAGTTTATGTATATATTATGTATGTATGTAAAAATGAAATGCTGTTTGTTGGTAAGCGTATCACTTCAGAACGGCTAGAGACAGATTTAGCTATTTTTGGAACTAAGTTCGATAACGCGCCTTCGGTTAACTGATAGAGATAGTCATGTAACGAAGGCGTTATGTATGCCCCCTCCATGCGACTTTGCATAAACTTTGCGTTGCAAATTGCAACGTATTGGTCAAAATATATGTTTTTTAATATTTCCTTCTTGTTGTCGTTTTCATGGTTTTCGAGGGTGATAAAGCCGATAGTGATGTTAAAATGTATATCCAAGATGGCCGCTGTGAAAATTTTCACATCATGGGTATTGCTTTCATGGTTTTCGAGTTTGCTAAAACCGATAGTGAAGTCAAAATGAAAATCCAAGATGGCGACTGCGAAAATGTAGTTTTTGTTTTAAATCGTCAGTAGGTACCCCGACCGCACAGGTTTTTTTGTTTGTTTTATAATGTTCCTAATAAGTAGTTCGAGTTAGAAAAGAATTCGAAAAGAACGTGAGACTGGCAACTTACAGAAGTTTCCCGGAAAATGTTCAAATTCGGGAAAAACCGAACGTTCCATTTTCTATGGGATTTTTATATGAATGATTGTGGACAGTCTGGACAGGACAACATATTGTCGGGTCAGCTAGTACAGTATAAGTGACAGCTTACACCTCTAATGTACTTACATTTGTGTAATTTTTTTTCTGCAAGTGATACAAAAATGTTAATCTAAATCTGCCAAAATATACTTAAAAGAATCTTTGAATCCTGTCTGCAATCCAATAACCGATGTTTGAGACACTGCAACGACCTTCGTTCGCACACAATAGGGCCATCAAAGTCGCCAGTAATCTACCAATTGACGATCAAGTGTGTGCAACGCAATCGCTATTGTGTCAAATTGATGAATACATTTATCTAACTAATAGATACGAAGTAGGTACCTACATTTATTTTGTATCTGTGTATGAACCTACATCTATTAAAAGTGGTACTTTAACAACGTCACTGGTAACTAACATTAATATCGTACTTTTTACCCGACTACGGCGAAGCAAAAAGGAGGGTTATGATTTTGACCGGTATGTATGTATGTATGTATGTTTATCTGTTACCTCATAACTTCTAAACTCTTGATAATAATTTGAGAAATGTGGTATCGTTGGCAGCGTCTTCATCGTCCGCTGGTTATAGGCTATGTGACGTCACTTTAAATTCAATATGGCGCCTTCTAGAGGACAAGTCATGAACAATTAGTATGCCATGTTGGGTATTACACAAAAGTATACATTATACGTATTTATAGAAGTATGTTCTCCAAAATAGTTTAATAAATAAAAGTTATAAAAACGAAAACCCAACTACGACAAAAAAGTCAACTAAAAAGGTAAAACCAAGATTTTTAATTTTACGGATTTTTATTAGTCTGTTATGTTTTGTTTACCTACCTTTTTAGTTGAGTTTTTTGTCGTAGTTGAGTTTTTTAGTTTTTTAACAGACCATATTCGTAACACCACAGTGAGTGGTCAGTCAGAAAGGCATTAGGCAGTCGCTCCAAGTAAAATACTGGTATTCAGCTGTGTAGCGGTTACACCGCCACATACGAACTGCGCAGCAAAGACATGACGTCACACAATTCCTGAATCGCGCAGTTAGAGTTTACCGCGCGAACGACGTAGATAAGACTATCCGAAATCAACTTACGGGCAGTTGCCCGCCAGACATCCGTCTGCCGTCTGGTCGGAGGACCCTCCCTTTTCAATGGATAATGAGTGAACTTTACACCCTGTTCCTCATCCCCCTAAATTGGTGACCCCAAGTAGGAACGTCAACGCAGCCTTCGTGCAACTACTTCAGCGTGATGTCATCATCATCATCACTCCCACAAGCTTTCGTGAGGCGAGTCACACAGCCAGCCAGCACCCACGGCTTCAACGGGTATCCTGACCACCAGCATGCAGTGAACGTGCGTTCCTGGTCGTCACCCTCAGCTTCAACAGCAACCTTGGCACAGCACCTGCACTTCCGGTCGGTCTCACAAGCAGAGCCTATTCTATACTACCTTCAACTGGTCGACGCAAGCAGCCACAACCCGGCGCTGTACCACATCCGACTGACTGGATGACGGCGCAGCGCCACCCCGACTCACTGGGGAATCACCGCAGACAGTTCCAACTGACCGCGACGACTCACTGGAACCACAGTTGGTACTGTGAAGAGTGTGAAGCATCGCAAGATACAAGACTCAGCCCACTATCGACCTCTGGTCTCCGGAGGGGAGTGATGTAGCGGTTACGCCGCCACATACGAACTACGCAGCAAAGACACGACGTCACACAATTCCTGCATCGCGCAGTTAGAGTTTACCACGCGAACGACATAGATAAGACTATCCGAAATCAACTTACGGGCAGTTGCCCGCCAGACATAACACCCGTCTGGTCGGAGGATCCTCCCTTGTCAGTGGTGGATAAGTGAACCCTGTTTCTCATCCCCCTAAATTCCTGTTCCTCATCCCCCTAAATTCCTGTTCCCCAGACTGGAAGCCGACCCCAACATAGTTGGGAAAAGGCTAGACAGACATTCGTAATACCTACCAGAGTGTGCCTCAAAACACCCTGGCACATAGGTAGGTAAGGCTCCCCGGCGACTAGCTGGACAAAACCACTTATATGACGGAAAAAGCTGGACAACACCAGGTAGAAGATGGCGGAATGAGCTGGACTAAATCAATCCTAACTAATATTAGAAATGTGAAAGTGAGTTTGTTGGTTGGTTTGTTTATTACGCTTTCACGCTAAAACCGCTGAACGGGTTTGGATGAAATTTGGAACATGGTAGACCATGCCTGGACTAGAACGTAGGATACTCTCCTAAACTTAGGAATCAAGTAGAAAACGGAAGTTTCATATAGAAAAGGAAATCAACCCAGTTTGGTTTAAAATGCTAATCATAACCACAACCATAACTGTCTCACGGCCTCTAAAGTCTCGTGGAAATCCAATTAACTAAAACTTCGTGCTAAAAGAACGACGAAATAATTTTTGTACGTCGTTCAACATAAGTAGGTATACGGTATACCTATTAGAAATACTTGCCACAGAGTTTGTTATACTACCTTCCAATTTGTTTAAAAATAATCGACTGGTTACGTACCTACTCACAATCTCACTTATAAGTATTCTTCAACAAAATACTCATTTCAAACAAGGAAGTGAATACTACTGAGACTTTTCCTCGTAACTTGAAGATACAGCCCGCGCTGGTTCCCTCGTAAGCTTTGTCGCTTCGTTATAAAAATCAATAGCATTAGTAAGTTCGTACAAACGAATTATACGAATCTCTTTGTGTGCGTCGCCAGGCTTTCGGTGTGCGGGAAACAAAAAAAAACCACGAGCGAAATTCTTGTAATAAAAATCAATCGGAGCGGAGAGAGAAGGCGCCGCGCGGGGCGCCGACTGGTCGGGCGTCCGACCACCCCCTGCCTCCTCCCTGCATACCTACACGTGCTATAATGCACCTACCCTCCCTGCTGACTTTGTCTATCGCCAAGTTTAATAGTAACAGCCGTTTTTCAAAACTTCCTAAATTGAAAAGCAATGTATCTAAAGTAGTCTCGAAACTTTAGAAGTCTCCTGTATGAGTGCTAACCGAGTCTGTCTGGCTGTGGACTGTGGAACACGTTGAAGCGGCGCGGCGTGAGAGGGAGCACCGCTACAGCGCGGTGCGCGGCCGGTTCCCGGCAAAAAGGCGTTTGTTTTTATTTCTTTGGCGCGGAAAAAAATGAGCACGCGCCCGCCCTGCACCTCCTAAACATGCGCCACGCAGCGACGCAGACTCGGCCGGGTGTGTGCCGAATTCACTTTCATTTGCGACATCTCATCGTTTCCCGAAGGTCACCGTGCAGTCGCGGGTGTCGGGACAAGTCCGCGGTGCATGTGTGGCGCGGGCGAGTGCTTGCGGCGGCCACCGCTGACCGACTAGGTGAGTCGAGTGAATTTCGCGCCCTCGTCTTCGGCAATTCCGTTTCCCTCGCGTTTATCGGCACCCGTTTCGCACCGTCCTTCGCCGTGTGCCGGGAAGACGGTGAAAGTGAATGTGTTTTCGTATCTCGCGGTGTGTCGGGGTCGCGCAGACGTGCGCTGCGGCCGCCGGCTCCTCAAATGGAACGATGTGAAGCGACGAGAGAGGGTTAACCGCGCAACTTTACATTCACTACTTTCCTCCACCTCTGTCTGACAGGTGATTGCGCACGAATATACACGCTAACAACAATCTCATAAAGTCGCTTATCCTAAAATCTTATAAGTTTTCTCTATGTATAAAGTTTTGAATCAGTCACGCGCGTTTGTTTCAGTTGGAAGTTTCTACATCGAACTTCATATACTTACTTACGTTAGCGGCATGCAGGGCTTTAAACAAACAAAATTAAAAAAGCTTGTGAGACGGTCTGGCTCGCGAGCGACAGAGAGAGAGAGAATCCAACTTTGCACTCTTCATTTGTGCACCAATCGAGAAAAAATTCAATAAAGCTCGCTTCCTTTTGTCTAATTGCCTATGTAAACCTACTTATAACATGGCAATTGTTCGATTTCTGCGACATTCCGGGGAGAACATGGGGTGCCACCTTAGAATAATAACGCATTATTGTTCTAAGGGTGCCACGTTGTTGTTTACACTAATTGTACTCACAGGATAGATTTAGCGCGCTTTTGCTGTTGTGATAAATACGATTATATCGTCAATATAAACTTGTTTTCATAACTCGTTACTGTAATACTAATCGCCGTGAAAGATTTATTTCAAGCAACAGTATTTAACTTTGTAGAGGCGAAGTTATTAGTTTGTTTTTATCTGTTTCGCTAGGAAATGCCCGGCCACGGACTGTCGCAAGTGAAATGCGAACCGCTCTCGGACGAAGAAGACAGCGACTCACAATTCGCGCACAGTTATCTATCCAGTCAGGTAACTTTAATTAGCATTTTATTATTTAGTTGCACGATTTCCGCGGGCACTTCAATGATTTATCGGTAGGTACCTACTTTTTAATAGCTTTTAATTATAGTTTGCAGTTGTTTCATAATATACCATATCTACTTCAGATTAACTACTTTTTACTTTGAAGTTAACTTTACCTACCTATACCTAGTTTCTATAACGGTCGGCTAATAAACTACCTACCTGCCAAGATTGAAGATTACACTAAAATCGGGTTATTCTGAAATGGAACTTGGCAGACCACTCAAGGGTCAAATACTTACGAAAAACTAGTTTCCAAGGCATACATTAGAACATTTTAAGTCAAAAGCACGCCGTTTGGAATGATATTGAAGGAAAGCGTCGAAAGAATTATCTTTCGACGCTTTCCTTCAATATCATTTAGTACTATTAAGTGTTTTAACGACTTTGGTACATTAATTATTATCTGTTTTTATTAAAATCTAAGGCTACCTAGCATTAGGCTCACTCGACGCTGAAACGCAGCACGCGTAACCACACCTCGTAAAACAGTTTTTCAACCGTTAATCAAATTATAAAAACTTGTTTCATATTGCCTACTTTGTACTACATGTGTTATGTGGAAAAAGATTTTAATAAACACTCTCAATAGAAAGTTATTTTTTGATGCTGACGTATGAGTAGAAATAGTTAAGATTTTTTTAAGCTTCTGATGCGAAAGTCTTAAGGAAATTAACTGTCAGTGCTATTTCTTTCCAAAATGTAAATTATTTCGGTGGTTTCATTGGTTCTAGTAACCCTACTCTGTGTGCCCACTTAGTTTATCAAGGTATACGGAGTCGTATGGTAGGTATACGTATTGTATATGGTAGGTACGGTACGCATGTTTTGGCATAGAGTAGATAGATTGTATTGTAACGTGTCAGGGCTTCCAGTACGCGCACGTCACACGTATAATGATATATATCCCCTCTGTTAGCTCATGCCCAGTGTCGGTGTAGGTTCATCATTCATTGAACTCCTTGCTCAATGTTAAAAGAATTCATTCTTTCTAAAATAGTAACATTTGAAGGTTAAAACACTCTAAATGACCGGTCAATCCATCCGATTCATCCAATACCTCGACAAAATTGTCCTCGACTCTGTGGTCAACTAAGAAACAAACAACGGAAAATAATAACAAACCATAAGGTAAAGACGTACTAACTAGAGTAAGTAGCCATAAGGTTTTCCGTAAGATATCAATAAAATCCTAGAATAGAGCCTTGTGGAACGCTCAATCAAAGTAGAAACTTCTCTATTATTATTGGCTGTCACCACACGAAAAAAGACTCTGTTTCGTTCTGCAAGACATTTTCAAATAAATTATATGTAGATAAAGTCGTAAACAGAATTACAATATTGCTGAATTAATAAATAAGATGAATTTCAAAGGCTTCAGCTAAATCACAAATATTATGAAGTTCAATTTTCAATCTGAAGAGGTTAAATAATATTATAATAGGTATGCCTTTTCCATTATCCATGGTTATACCTGTTGGTTCTTCAGGGCAGTGGCTTGGAGGAGCTGGCACCGCTGGCGCCGGCGGGCCCGGCTGCCACGCCAGTGTGTGTCAAGCAGGAGCGAGCCGAGTCACCACCAGCTACCACGCTTGAGACGCTCGAGTCAGCACCACATAATGCCAAGGTATTTGAGAATTTATGTAGATTACTTTTTATTTAGATTTGCATGAGAGCTTTCACCAGATCCTAATACCAACGCGGCAACGATAAGTTACATAACTTTATTTAATAAAGTATAGTAGTCGGTATTAATTTATATGCCTACGTATTTTGCAATTATTATTAGATTTATAATCAGTCTCAGTGGACCCATTTGTTGACTTCATTGAGCATACGGCCTGTAACGTATATTGTATGACTTAATTTATGTAGATGATGTTCTAATTACCAGTAATATACTACAGTATAGTAACAGAAAGCGAAATCGGCATTTGCATGTAGGTAAATTAGGTACCGACAAAAATTAACGTTCGGTCTATTCAATGTTTTGTATTGACAAGAATAAAAAAATTAAAATCTTTATTTACGTTACCTACACTGTTTCATAGCAACAATAAGCCACGTCCTAATTGTATTATTATGGACGTTTGAATTAAAAAAGTTAAAATGCCTTTGGCTAGGTTACAGTGGTTTTAATTTTGATCTCCACAAGCTATCATAACTAGGATTTTAACTTGAATATTGCCAATATCAAAAGAGATAATGTAACATCTAGTATCTTTTGGATGTCTGGTTTGATTTAGAGTACGTCCCTGTTGGTTCGTCACATGGAGTTCATGAACGTCACCGAAGTGCCTGACTCCACTGACTTCATGCCGCTGTTGGCTGTCAAAGATGAACCCTCGTCCGAAGGTGGTATGTATTGTGTAGCCGTAGTATTACCCGATAGAGTAATGGATCGAGTGTTGATGACTGGTGTGACACAATCTGGAAAAGTCGAGGACTATAAAATGCTTGGTTATTGGAATGATTTACGGCAAAAAGATATGAAGAGAATTTTTGACATTAGAATCCTAGACAAGTATTAAAGACTTTGACACGAGATTTATTTGATTGTCACTCTCTTTTTATGCAATCACTCAAGTTATCCGGCTTCGCACAATTTAATATTTTAGTGCATTGTTCTCGGGAAGTTTATAATTATTACGTGTCGTGTGTTCCATAGAGGTATTGATTTCAGCTACTGTATCTTCTTGCTCAACAAAAGGCAACGTAGACATTTATTTATTACGCGCAAAAAGTGAAAAATGTATAGAAAGTAATACTTAGATAGTCATGGTCATTCATTGAGCATTTGAAGAAATGACAGGGTAAGCTGCATAGTTACGCACGCTATTTTAGAACGGATCAAACCTGTTTTTTCACTCCCTTTCGCGTGCGCGAATATTTTACATAAATGATTTTGTTCAAAATCTGTTATCGTCGTCATCGTGAGAAGTGCCACACATTTTTAAAACCTTACCTACCTAGCTGGAATTTAAACAAGAGCAATTTTAAAGTTCTGCGTAAATGATGAATAGATACTTGGATAACGCGCTATGGATGGATACTTGGATAACCGTTTGTTAGGCTGCAGCACGAAACCAGCAGCAAGGAGCAATACTGCTGTACTTTTGCTGTCAGATGAAGTCTTAACATTTCAACTGTTACAACAACAATTAAAAAGAAAATAGAAAGAAGAAGAACTTTAGATCTACTGACTGACGGAAGGAGCTTGAGAAATTTTAAGGCCAGCATGGACCACAAATCACTAAATACGCTAAATAATTATAAAACACTAAATACCTACGCTACACTAAATCACTAAATACGCTACTAATTATATTATACAGGCTGTTAGGATAAACATCGCTATCCTTCAAACCAGTGGTTTGGTTTCGTTTTTGTTTTTAAAGATAATCTGCAGTTTTCCACAAGAGTGTTTCATCCTATGGTCTAGGGTTGTTAACCTTGCATCTCAACACGTAAGGCGGTCACGTGGCTAGACCAGTTGCGAGCTCGCTTGTCCACGCGAGCGACCCCTCACCCCAATACCCCAGTCGGCCCAGTCAGTCAGTTGTCTCGCTAGCGAGCGCACGTACGCCGCGTCGTAGCGCCGCTTATTTCTCACGCGTAAGTTGTTTTAATGTATGAAGCGCCGGGAATATGCCAGAGTTCCGTAATACGTCGGAACTCAAAAGGCGGATTCGTAGTCCTTTTAGACATAAGAAATGATACTGTTGTGCTTTCTCGAGTGCGAAACAACGTACGAAATCGCGGAGGCATGCGTGGCCGTCAATGGATCGCAATTTTGAACAGAATAAATGTTGAGACCGCTAAAGTCCCACCGTGGCCATTTAGACAGGGCAAACTAAACATGTAAGTGATATGTATTAGCTCTACGTAAAGTTGTGGATAAGTTTTTAAATTCGCCAGAAGTACCTACACAGTGGTTTGATTTTTTTTTAAATTTCCTTTGTTGTCGAATCAAATGTATTTTTAGACTCGTCACGCAATTCCTAAGGTAGGTATTTTTGCCTGTCTTAAGCCAGGATAAGTATGAATGGAAAATTGCATCACAGGTTCTATTGTATTTATTCATGTGTTGTCTAGGTAGGTAGGACGGGTGGCGATCGTATTACGTCACTCGGGCGGGCGCATATCCATGTAATTGCGGATGGTGTCGGATAATAACCTTTTTTATAATATATTTATTAAAGAAATTAACGTAAGTAATTTTTTTTTGTAGTGTTTTTTTTTTAATATTTAAGTCGACTACCCATAGTTTCAGTGACAACGGTGTTTACCCTTCCATCCTGTGAGGGACAAATTTTAACACAGCGTTCAGTAGAGTAGGCAGGTACATACCCATACGCCTAACCAAAGATATCCAAGCAAAAAAAACACTGATTTAAAGTGATTTTATTTTGACCTAAAATAATAATAATTGGCATTGGGTAACCAAAATTTTTTGTGTATTTTCGTTAGCTGATTTATTTTTCTTGTAAGTATACAGGGTGTCAGGGACATCGACGCGAAGCCTGTTACCATGGATTCAGTACATGATTCTGAATTTTTGAAATTATTCGTCGGTTATTAAAAAAAGAAAAACGTGTGCGTCTCGGGACGCTCGACGGAAGTGATAACGCGGCGGGGGAATGCTGCCATATACGTGAGAGAAAGGGAAGCCAGACACCAGTGGCGTAGCGTGCCTTGGCCCGTATAAAAATTGAACCTTATGAAGGGTAAAGATATCTCACAAAAGAAAAAAAAATGTTTGCTTATAATTAAAAGAAATATTTATTCATCATAATAATAATCTATCTGTCACTTTTCCAAAAAATTTATGTAAGTAAATACGCCTGATACGTCGGTAGCTACGCCCCTGCCATACACACTGGCGTTGTAACGCGTTATGTTACGAAGCGGTTTACCCTCCCATAAAAAGTTATCACTTCAAAAAAAAAAACAGCTGTTCCATACATTTTGACCGCGTAGGTATTGCACTTTTCTATGAAACAGCTGTTTTTTTTTTAACGACAAGACGACGAAATATTTCAACGAGACAAACAGTGGTAATTGAGGAATAAATATTTGATATTTTTTTGTTATGGAATCTTTTGCTGTTTCTAACCAGTTGCATTTCAGGCGTATCATGAATCTATAACTGGGTAATACGATACCCCTTGGTAAGACTGGTTGTCAGACTTTCGGGCTTCTGACGACACGTAACGACTGTCAAAGATCCACGAATGACAGCCGGGACCAACGGCTTAATGTGCTTCCCAAGGCACGGAGGAGTCTCGGTATGTTAAGATGGCCCATCCAGAGACAAACCCCGGCAAGCGTATCTTAACCTGATGGATCGAACAGTGCGGTTGTTATTACTTAGCCACGAGTTCCTCCTTTGCCACGAGCTCCTCCTTAGCCACGAGCTCCTTCTTAGCCACGACCTCCTCTTGAGTCGCATAATCATGAATGCCAGTTAATATTACGGCCAGCAAAAGTATTGGATACCTACAACAAAGACAGCCGGGGGTGTTATTGTACAGTTTGGTAAACCCCTAAGTTCAGCAGCATTCGACCCCTCTGGGTTCAGAATCATGTACTGAATCCATGGTAACAGGCTTTGCGTCGATGTCCCTGACACCCTGTATACTGCGTTTTTCTTATTTTTTTTTTAACATTGTCCTTATTTGGTGGTCTGAATGATTTCTAAAAGTTTGTCCATCTATTTTAAGGGACCTTATATTTAAAACAAGATTTTGCTACAAGTAAATTCGGAAGTTCTCGGAGTATAAGTAAGGTAGCTGGTATAACCTTGCCACCAGTTCTCTTCAATGGTACGGTCGTCCCATTTAGTACTGATGTGAAGGACCTAGGCTTACACATTGATAGTACATACTCTAAACTGGCGTACTCAAGTCGCTAGGGTCAGTCAAAAGGTTACTGGAACGCTGCGGGCTTTGTACCGACTGAAAAATCTACTACCAACAAGTACGAAGACAATGCTTGTGCAGACCTTAATTTTCCCTATAATCGATTATGGTGATGTGTGCTACTATGACCTGAATGCAGATCTCCTCGACAAACTTGACCGTCTTCTGAATAACTGCATTCGATTTGTTTTCAATCTGCGTAAATATGATCATTTGAAGTGGCTGCCCATACGCCAGCGCAGAGAGCAAAGGGCGCTGACCACCTTGTTTTCTTTTCTTAACTCTCCCACTTCCCCTAGTTATCTAGCCCCCACTTTCAGTACATTTGTGACAACCACAGTAAGAATCTAAGGTCATCAAATAATCGCGTTCTTCAATGTCCCACTCACCGCACAGACTTCGTTCACTCCTCCTTCTTCGTTCAGTCTATCTCTTTGTGGAATGCACTCCCCCTGGAAATCAGGATGGCAACCAACCGATTATCCTTTCTCTTTTTATTTATTCATAAGGTATATAATGTGTATTTTAAATTAACAACTAACATGTCATTATTATCCTTTAAAGTTAAAGTTCGCGAGCATATTCGTAAGAAGCTGGCAGTATCATCACAACGTTAATGTTTTCCCATTGTTTGTCTTATTTGATTTAGTATATTCAATTATTTATATATATTATTATTTGTGATTATTTGTGTACATATGATTAAGCTTATATATTATATTTATAATTTGTAATAGGTATATGTGTATCTTAGTATTTGAATAAAATTTTATAATATTATTTTTATTCCTCAATTTTTCGCAATTGCACCTACCACAGTTTGTCTCTGCATCACCCAAAGGTTGACTGGTAGAAAATGCCTATGGCATTAAGTCCGCCTCTGTACATTTCTGTGCATTAAGTATTAAATAAATAATAAATAAATAAATTAAAAGGCTTATAAAATCCTAGTGGGACCTCGCACTCCGTAGCCTCCGTAGGTCGTTTTCCAACCAAGGTTCTATAGCAATATATATTCTGCTTCCAAACAAACAAACGAAATAAACATTCGTTCTTGAATATTGCAGGAACGAAGGCCATCCAATAACCTAGTAGTAAACTACTCGATGTAGCAATAAAATTGATTGCTATAACATTACTCACAGAACAACCACATCTTAGCGGCGAAGACACGAGCGATTCCTGTGGCCGGCAAGCTTCGCCCGCGCCACGGCACAGTCCCAAGAGTTGGACCCAGCACGACATGGAACGAGCTTTGGATGCTCTCAGAAACCACCACATGAGCCTTACGAAGGTACGTAGCTGTTTCATACATAGGGTACTTACTCAACTTGATTCAACTGATAAAGACAAACTTTCCGATTTGTTTTGCTAAATGTGTAAAATCCGGAACCAGAGAAGAAATTCCCAATAGATCAGTCTTCTGAAAACTTTTAGTGGACACTTACTGATGACTTTCTCACCTTTGTCTAGGTATACTCCTGCGCCAGGCGTGACGTAACGCATACAATTCCTTTGGATAAGTGGAGCTTGTTTAAAGATTTACTAATTTTATTATAGCAGGTAACAGCAACAGCCGTCACGGTTGGGATCCTACAGATTACCTGCGTGACGGGTGTACCTGTGTAACCTTCAGAAACGTATTGTACACTTATAATTTATTTGATGATGACTGTATTAGCTACTTAGTTTCTATGAGACTTGTAACGAAGTGAAGCCAATTAATTTGAAGGATGGGATAATTTAGTATATCCTTCTGCCTTTGTTGTTCAACAAATAACAATTATATTGTTGTTTAGTTGTTCGTTTATAAACATCGTTGTCTCCATAAGTGGTACTACCGTACTTCTATTTGTATTCTGTCTTTTTATTGCGCATAACATTCTAGTTAAGATAACATAAGCTGAAATCACATCATCACATGACTGTTAAAATATTTATACAACAATACAATAGTCCTTTTATCCTGAATCTCCTTTCTTGTGCTAGTTTAATTGCTGTTATTTTCTTTACTGAGTTATAATACTTATAATATATCTCGGAGTTCAGTGTGCCTCTTGGCAAAGGTCTCCTTTTGCAACTCTTCACCAGTTTGGACCTGCTGTGAGATTGAGTTCGTCCTCCCATCTTTTCGTTGTCGATCTCTATTTCGTTTGACATCTCTAGCCGTCAAAATTTTACACCTTTTATCCTGGGGGCACCGTAACATATGACCCGCCCATCTCCATTTCGTTTGGTCTATCTTAGTGAGCATGTATGTCACTCTTGTCTTAGCTCAACCCAGAAACAGAAATATTACAAGGTGAAGTCAGAAAAGCTATAAAAAGTCAAAGAAAGCATCAGGCCCAGACAGGGTCACAAAAGAGCTAATGAAAGGCTTAAACTTATTTTGACCAAAATCTTCAACAAAATTCTAGCACCAGGACTGTCCAGGACATATTCCTGAACAATGGGAAATCTCACACATCCTAATCCTTACCTACACCTATATAAAAACGGTCCAAAAGAAGACTTATCGAACTATAGACCAATAAGCCTGAAATGAAACGTATACTACAAGGTCTTCTCTAACTTCTCTAAGATAATACTAGATGATGAAAACCAACCAATCGAGCAGGCTGGCTTTAGGAAAAAATTCGCCACAATAGACCACATTCATAGACAAAAAAATCATAGAAAAGTAC
Source organism: Conistra vaccinii (assembly GCA_948150665.1). Classification (NCBI taxonomy): domain Eukaryota; kingdom Metazoa; phylum Arthropoda; class Insecta; order Lepidoptera; family Noctuidae; genus Conistra; species Conistra vaccinii. The sequence continues at coordinate 22,680,882 of OX411332.1, forward strand.
AGTGAATATAACAAACCAGTGTATATGTCGTGGCCAGATCTTAAAATTGATCATTTCATGAAGTGTTCGTGTTGTAGAACATCGACCGCTGATCACATCATGATGTGGTCTGGCCAGATCATTGAATACTCAACGTTTGACGATATGAACAGTTAAACGCACGACTACTTCATGATGTGGCCAAACATTAGTGATCATATCGTAAAATAGTTAGATTATCCACCGGTAGAGGCGTTGATATCGCTTTGTTTTTGTTGGGCATCATGGCGGCGGCATACAACAAATCAAACAAAGTAGGGTGACCAAGCAAGAAAACTCGATGGACTTTTTGTATTGGTTTTCCGAATGTGATATTATGGAAAGTGACCAACTTGGAAATACCTACTAACCTAACCCATGTCGGGGTACGACAACCGGTGTGGTGAGCAACATAACACTTAAAATTAAAATTCACGCCACTTATGGCACCCCGAGTCCCAACGAAATATGTTAAGTTAGGTTAGAACTGTGACCAACCGCGCGCGGGCCGAGTGAGTGAAGCGAGCGGTGCCGTGGCAGCGGCTGGCGAGCGCTACTTCCAATTTGGTCGCAGTTAGCAATTTTTACTACACCTTAAACCATGGATACCCTACATTAATGATATGGCCAAACGTCGACTGACATAAAATATCATTAAACGTTGACGTTCAAACGATATGGCCAATTTTAGCTGGCCATTTCATGAAACACAACCATTTCATGAAATGGTCGAACATTTCATGAAATGATCAATTCTGAGATCTGGCCACGACATATATACATATACTAGCTTTTACCCGCGGCTTCGCCCGCGTAAAGGTCGGAAAATATCCCACAGGACCGTACTACCGGGATTCAGATTATCCTCTATCCTAACCCAGATCATGGCCTATACGGATTTAGTTAAAAGACCATACGCCTTTCAACTAAATCCGTTCAGCCCTTACGGCATGAAAAAGTAACAGGCACATTTTAGGGTTGCGTACCTCAAAATGAAAAAATGATCTCTTTCAGTCTAATTTGACATTCGAAAGAAGAAGACAAAGCTTTGTAACTATACTATATGTTTAACTATACAGACGCTATACAACGTTTATTAGTAAGGAGGTAATGTTTGTAGCGGTTACACCGCCACATACGAACTACGCATGAAAGACATGATGTCACACAAATCCTGCATCGCGCAGTTAGAATTTACCACGCGAACGACATAGATAAGACTATCCGAAATCAACTTATGAGCAGTTGCCCGCCCGACATAACACCCGTCTTGTCGGAGGATCCTCCCTTTTCTATGGTGGATGAGTGAACTATACACCCTGTTCCTCATACCACTAAATTGGTGACCCTGAGACTGAACGTCAACGCAGCCTTCGTGCAACTACTTCAGCGTGACGTCATCATCATCAATCCCGCAAGCTTTCGTGAGGCGAGTTACACAGCCAGCCAGCACCCACGGCTCAGCGGGTATCCTGACCACCAGCATGCAGCGAACGCGCATTCCTGGTCAACACCCTTAGACTCATCACCCCGACTCACTGGGGAATCACCGAAATCACCTCAATCACCGCAATCACCGCAATCACCGCAATCACCTCAATCACCGCAGACAGTTCCAACTCACTGTGAACTGTGCGGCACCCGGTTCCGACTCACTGGTAGCACAATCACCACAATCGCCACAATCACCGCAGACAGTTCCGACTCACCGTGAACTGTGCCGCACCCGGTTCCGACTCACTGAAACCACACCTTAAATCTCTTAAAAATAAGAGACAACAAAAATAATCACCGAAATCATCGCAATCACCTCAATCACCGAAAACACCGAAATCACCGCAATCACCGAAATCACCTCAATCACCGCAATCACCGCAATCACCTCAATCAGCTCAATCACCGCAATCACCACAATCACCAAAATCGCCGCAATCACTGCAGACAGTTCCAACTCACTGTGAACTGTGCGGCACCCGGTTCCGACTTACTGGAACCACAATCACCACAATCGCCACAATCACCGCAGACAGTTCCGACTCACCGTGAACTGTGCCGCACCCGGATCCGACTCACTGGAACCACACCTTAAATCTCTTAAAAATAAGAGACAACAAAAATAATCACCGATATCACCGAAATCACCGCAATCACCTCAATCACCGAAAACACCGAAATCACCACAATCACCTCAATCACCACAATCAGCTCAATCACCGCAATCACCTCAATCAGCTCAATCACCGCAATCACCACAATCAACACAATCACCACAATCGCCGCAATCACTGCAGACAGTTCCAACTCACTGTGAACTGTGCGGCACTCGGTTCCGACTCACTGGAACCACAATCACCACAATCGCCACTATCACCGCAGACAGTTCCGACTCACCGTGAACTGTGCCGCATCCGGTTCCGACTCACTGGAACCACACCTTAAATCTCTTAAAAATAAGAGACAACAAAAATAATCAATAATACATGTGAATTTTAAAATCAACCCCTATTTTACCCCTTTGGGGGATGATTTTACAAAAACGCTGAAAAGCGTAATTCTTTATTTCTTACCAAAAGCATAAATTTGAATTTCCATATCCCCAACTTAGAAATATTGAGTTTCCCATACAAACTTTCATCCCTTATATCACCCCCTTGGGGGTAATTTTAGAGACAAAAAGTACCCTATGTCCTTCTCTAGGATGCCATCTATCTCCTTGCCAAATTTCATCGAAATCCGTTCAGTGGTTTAGCCGTGAAAAGGTAACATACAGACAGACAGACAGACAGACAGACAGACAGAGTTACTTTCGAATTTATAATATTAGTATGGACTAGTATGGATGGCTCTCATTGATTATGCAAAAGCTTTGATAGCATTAAAACATGAAGAAATCTGGGAAAGCTTAGAAAAACAGGGAATATCCAAGGTATTATTTAGAAACATAATTTAAAAAAAATATGCTAACTGCAAAGCAAGAATACAAATGGAAACATTAGGAGAAACCTTTAAAATTGAAAGAGGTGTTAAAATATTAACCGTTTCCCAAATTAAAGGCATCAGCAACCTACGGCATTCCGTCCACCACACTCTGGCAGCGAGCCCACCGGCTGGGCATCGACACGCCAAAGAAGGAAGGAGCGGCCAAGTCCTGGAGCGAGACTGATTTGCGAGGGGCACTTCATGCCTTGAGGGCAGGTGCCATCTCCGCTAATAAAGCCAGCAAAGCTTATGGTAAGATGTTTCACATATTATTATTTACTTGATCTGAGAAGTTGTTCAAGAATGTGTAACTTGTCTGAACTTACAATATGTTTGACAAGCTAGTTAAAATCCTCGCACACCTTATTACCGCTAGTGGCAACTTCGCTCTGACAGTTTCAAAAGATGCTCTATGCTGATGTTCTACTCAGTCTCAAAAGTTTTATGTCTATGCCAAACGGACAAAGAATCCATGTCTAACATTTCTATCCACGTTCCTACCAGGCATTCCCAGCAGCACTCTCTACAAGATAGCTCGCCGCGAAGGCATCCGCCTGTCGGCGCCCTTCAACGCGGCGCCCACGGCGTGGCGGCGCGCCGACCTGGCGCTGGCGCTGGCCGCCATCCGCGCCGGCGCCAGCTCCGTGCAGCGCGCCGCCACGCAGTACGGGATACCTACAGGTACAGGTAGCGCGCCGCCACGCAGTACGGGATACCTACAGGTACAGGTAGCGCGCCGCCACGCAGTACGGGATACCTACAGGTACAGGTAGCGCGCCGCCACGCAGTACGGGATACCTACAGGTACAGGTAGCGCGCCGCCACGCAGTACGGGATACCTACAGGTACAGGTAGCGCGCCGCCACGCAGTACGGGATACCTACAGGTACAGGTAGCGCGCCGCCACGCAGTACGGGATACCTACAGGTACAGGTAGCGCGCCGCCACGCAGTACGGGATACCTACAGGTACAGGTAGCGCGCCACCACGCAGTACGGGATACCTACAGGTACAGGTAGCGCGCCGCCACGCAGTACGGGATACCTACAGGTACAGATAGCGCGCCGCCACGCAGTACGGGATACCTACAGGTACAGGTAGCGCGCCGCCACGCAGTACGGGATACCTACAGGTACAGGTAGCGCGCCGCCACGCAGTACGGGATACCTACAGGTACAGGTAGCGCGCCGCCACGCAGTACGGGATACCTACAGGTACAGGTAGCGCGCCGCCACGCAGTACGGGATACCTACAGGTACAGGTAGCGCGCCGCCACGCAGTACGGGATACCTACAGGTACAGGTAGCGCGCCGCCACGCAGTACGGGATACCTACAGGTACAGGTAGCGCGCCGCCACGCAGTACGGGATACCTACAGGTACAGGTAGCGCGCCGCCACGCAGTACGGGATACCTACAGGTACAGGTAGCGCGCCGCCACGCAGTACGGGATACCCACAGGTAGCTCGACGAGAGGGGTGCTTTCAGGGCCGGATTTAGAGGTCCAGAGGCCTCGGGGCAACAAAGGAGCGGAGGCCCCCTCGCCCCAAATTATTTTCCAAATAAAGTAAAAAATTTTTTTTCAGTCGAGATTTTCAATAAATAATTTATTGTGGAACCAAGTAGATTCCCTTAGTATTGAACAAATACATATAAATATAAACGGAAACAAGAATTATCTGAAATTAAATTTTAGGGTTAACGAATGGAACCTTTCGAGCTTTTTTCGCCGAAAAATCGTTGATGATTTCGTTGAAATCCACTTCTCGGAGTAAATTGCTTTCAATGCTCAGGAGAGAAAGCTTCGATAGACGGTTTTGTCCCATCGTGGTTCGAAGCCTATTTTTTATAATTTTCAGTTTTGAGAATGAGCGCTCTCCAGTGCAATTTGTTACCATCAAAACCAAATACATTCTCAATGTAATTTCGAGGTTTGGGAATGTAGCGATGGGTGAGTTCCAATTCACTACTCAAGATGGGTAGTGAATTGGAAGTGCTTATCAGGGCCATTTGAGATTTTGATATTTCACTGATCTGATTGCCTGATTGGAGTGAACAAATATAGATCAATGATTTCTGTTATTTAAGATTAATATAATCAAATAATCTTGTATGTATAAAGTACTGTAGGCTGTAGGTAAAGGTGAAAGAGCAAAACAAAACAAATATCAAAGGAAAAGATGCTTACTAGTGTTAACTAGTTGGAATTTGAAAGATTTTTTTTTCCGAAGTCTCTATTGTGGGGGCCCCCCGTTTGTGGAGGCCCCGGGGCTTTCGCCCCGGTTGCCCTCCCCTAAATCCGGCCCTGGGTGCTTTTGTACACCTTGTTCTATCCGAATCGAATTCGGATGGTCCGCTGCTGAGGCTGACATTGCGACCATCGTTTGTTTGTTCTAAACAATGTGGTTTTTAACTTCAACAACGGTTTCTACAACACGCCCACATTACATAACATCACGCCTGTGTTCCCCGAAGGGTTCGGCAGAGGTCATAAGTCATAAGTCATAAGTCATTTATTTCATAACAAAATACATTGTGTTGAAAATATTACAGTGATGATAAATAAATAATAATTTAAAAAAGCATAAACATTACATTCATATTTAAACTTCATTACGCATTTAGAATATATCAATAATACTTACTAAAAATAATTTTATGTCAATAATTCAATAACAATTACCAACATTCTGTATAATTTTTCCAATTTCCCAGTATTAAAATAAAATAAAATAAAAAGACATAAACAATAACAATACAACACACAAATGCACAAAAATACATAATAATAATTCACAAATCAATTAATAATGGGATGTCGTTTGTCATCTATAAACTCATCAATACTGTAATAGCATTTCCTCAATAAATATGTCTTTAATTTGCTTTTAAATATGTTTATGCTATTTATGCTTTTGAAGTCCATAGGCAACTTGTTGTATAGAAAGACAGATTGAACTCTGGGACTGTGATACCTGCACCCTAATTACGAAACGCAAACTCAATTTTAAATTGAAACCAATTGAAAAAGATTGTCAGTCCATTGCTTCATAAGTTCGACAAAAAGAATCTGCTTAATTTTTTTTGTCGAACTTATGAAGCAATGGACTGGCAATCTTTTTCAATTGGTTTCAATTTAAAATTGAGTTTGTGTTTCGTAATTAGGGTGCAGTACCTATAGTACACCCACATTTCGCCAGTTATGTTTGAGTCCCATGTAATTCAGGCTGAGCCTTTGCCATCAATCGAGCACAAATCCAGACCACGGGCTGCTACTAAAAATTCCAGATAGAAAAACGAATAACACTTTGCCCGACCCGGGAATCGAACCCTCGATACCTCCACGAACCCTCATGCTCAGCAGTACCGTTTTCACCGCTAGACCAACGAGGCAGTCTCTTTTAATTAAACTCGTTGACGGCTATTTCATCTACAAATGAGAATCCTTCTACCAAAAGTTAGAGGCTCGTGCAGACTAGCGCGATGCGCCACCGAGAATTGTTCTACCGTGAACATCGATCACTAATAATAAAGGACGCCGTGAATTAGTTTAATTAGAAATAATTTTATAAGTCGCGTCGCGCCTGTTCGCGCTAAAATACTTCTCTTCGATGCACAAAATGTACTCAATCCGGAATGGTACCTATCAATATTTGCAGGAACACTTTATGGTCGGTGTAAGCGAGAGGGCATCGAGCTGTCTCGGTCCAACCCCACGCCGTGGTCTGAAGACGCCATGGGTGAAGCACTCGAAGCCGTCAGGTACCTACCGAGTTACTATAAAATCTATGACTATAAAAGTAAATTCCCAATTAATCAATTGACAGCAGACTAGTACTATTTTAGAATCATAGTTATTTTCGTAATTTCTCATAATTGTTGACAGGGTGGGCCAGATGTCCATCAACCAGGCAGCGATCCACTACAACCTGCCGTACTCCTCGCTCTACGGGAGATTCAAGAGGTGCAAGTATCAGATGCAGGTAAATTAAATATTCATCAATGTTTATGTTTTATTTTATGTTATAGTGGTTAATAGTGTGGGCACCTCGTCTACAATGCTGCGAGTAGGTAACTAGGATTCTCAAGGAAAAATTATGTGCTAATAATATTGGAGAAATTTAGGAGTAATTTAGAACATCCAAAATAATGCTCACTAACGCTGTTCCAGGGTGTTCCACAAAATCAACCGCAACCACTGCAGGATCCCAACAAAATGGAGCAAGAGCACCAATCCCACGAGATGCACCAGTACTACCATCAGGTACCATCTCACCAAGAACCGGACCTACAGACATACGCCCACATGCACGAATATAATCACCAAGAGCAGTACGCACAGTACTACCAGGGTTTTAACAGTATTGCGACCAGCTGAGGGTATGGGCACACCTCTAGTAATGAGGGGCCTTGACATTGTCCATACTAGGCGAACCCGATGCCAACTGGTGTTCATTGACGTTGAATAAAAGTGGCGTTGCGTGTCATTCATGTGGACTGCCTTTATTTTGTGAATATTTTTTGTCAAACAGTCCGCCTTTATTGAGAGCGTGACATGAAACATTTTTAATTGTAATGATGTCCAGTTCAATATTTGATTCTTAGATGTCGCTATGTAGTCTAGTTACAAAATAGAAGGTGATTAGTTGTTACGGCAATTAATTTCAGTTTATTGTATTATTGTGTTTATCCCATGTAAGTGATTGAAATAGATCTTACCAGGGAACCAGTGGTGGCCCAGTGGTAACGGCCGCGACTTACGAATGGTAGGTCGGAGGTTCGAACCCAGACAGGTGCTTTATTTTGTGTAAATTATTTCATCACCACTGCTCCCAAAACGGTGAAGGAAAACATCGTGAGGAAACCGGCATGTCCTAGAACCAAAAATTCGAAGACATGTGACATCTACCAACCCGCACCGGGCCCGCGTGGTGGATTACGGCCCTCGCACCGAGAGGAGGCCTGTGTCCCAGCAGTGGGGACATTTTATAGTCTGATAATGTAATGTAATGTAGGTCCTATCTACCTATTCATACCTATCAATTTTGAACACGTTCAATGGTTGGTGAATATTATTCATTAATTCTGTGATTGCTTTTCTTATACAATCAGCAAAACTATGTACTTAATTATATTAGTAATTTATTATTATTACAGTGATTGTGTGTAACACACTTCCTGCAGTCTGTCAGTTTGAGTACGAGTAGCGACATCTATTAGCGTAAGGTAGGAAACTGCTAGATTAAACTAGAGAAAACTGCCATTTAAAAAAATACGTAAGTAACGAATAAGTCCAAAATATTTAAATATACAGTTTTTACAACATCAATATTGCTATAATATTTTTATTGCTATCGCTACAAAATTGGTCTAAAATTAATTGAAAGGAGAACTGTATATAATTAGGGTTCGTAGTCAACAACCCTTATAGTTTCGCCATGTCCGTCTGTCTGCCTGTCTGTCCGTGGCTTAGCTCACAGACTCTTCAGCCCCGGATCTAGATTTTTTCGAGGCGGGGCAAAGCCTCTCGCCCCTCCCCCCCCCCTCGAATCCTTTTTGTTTCTTATGAAGCCGGTTAATATAATTATACCTAGTACTTATGTGTCGGAAATTTATTTTTATTAGGCCTGATGTGCGCATTCCTCAGTGCACCACCCGCAGAGAAAGATTATAAGTGCTGCACGTCTCATTTGTTGCAAAGTTGCGGTGCGCTGGGTGGTGCACTAATTGTCGGCCACGCTTGAATTTGGCGCCCCCTAAAGGTGCCGCCCGGGCCACGCGCCCCGGTTTGCCTCCCCCTTAGATCCGGGGCTGAGACTCTTAGTACTAGAAAGCTGTAATTTAGCATGGATATAGGTACATAATAATCACGCCGAAACTGGTAAAGTAAAGTAGGGATGTTTTTTTTTCTCATCTATCCCATGGCACAGTAGATATATGGACCCATGGTGTCCGGTGTCGTTGGAAAGCTCGTTCATAATAAAAAAATATCGTGAGTTTGTGAAACCCATTTTTGGAAAGACTTAAGTGTGTGGCCCCTGCCAGCTAAATGGTCAATTTTCCATTACTATCTCGGTCGCTAGTGAATTAATAATCGCCTTCCTTCCTGTTACTCTACTGACCCAACTCTGAAATACTGAAGTGATGATTCTTGCAGATTAGTCCTGCAAGGAACGGCTATCGCTAAATAGTAGATTGTAATAAAAACACGAGCTTATTATTTTCATCATAGATGACAGATTGACAGAGCCTATACGCTTTATTTATTTATCCCCCCAACTTACAGATTAACCACATATAAAATACAGGATTCATCGATCGTACGGTCTCTACGATTATGAACTTCAACCTGTTTATCTAGTGCTCTCCCTATGGTTTTGTAATTTAGATTTGCAAAAAGCTTATTTGTAAAGTGACATGTTTGTATTTTAATTATTTAGATGAAAGAAGGCAAAACAGTAGATGGTTTTTAACATTGTAGATGATAGAGATGTAGGAAAACGGCTATTTGATACAGAAAAAAAATTTCTTCCTTCCTATTGTAACGTGAAAACGGTACCTTTTTGTACTTTTTCGGGGTATTTTCAATGTTTATGGATTAATGTGATGAAGATCAGCAATATTAGGACAAAACAAGACGTAGATTTACGATAAGGACTAATGTATGCCTTTATTTAGAAACAAGGTATCGAATAGATGTGTAGTAATGTAACGACTAACGGTAAAGTGGCAATTTCTTGATTCAAGGAAATATACGAAAGAATTAATAATAAGATTATAATAACATTCTGTCCAAACAAAATACGTAATTTAAATGTGATAGTTTATAGTTACATAAGTTTAGAACATTGTTCATTGCTTTGTTTTAAATGTAATAATTATTGAAAGCTTTTGTTTTCAGTGTTTTTTCAAAATGTTTAGTCGTCCAGTAGCCGCAAGGTGGCGTTTGTCTGTTTATAAATTCATCAATAGATGGCGTGGTTTTTAATTGTGATATTGTTTGGAACTTCCCAGTTTGTAGTCAATGTTCAAACTAGCAATAATCTTAGCGATAACTCCCACCGTATAGTACTTAGAACCATATAAATAAACTTGATAGACTGAATGCTTGTTTTATTAACCTCTAAATTTTTAGGTTGTGGGCTTGTGGGAGTTGTTGATGTACAGACGCCAGCACATCAAGTTATCCAATCTGTCAATTTCTTTAATAGATTTTCAACTTTATATCTAAAGAATAAGGTTCAATGTTGATTGGGCAAATTTGACAGATTGGAGTAGGTTGATGTGCTGGCGTCTGTACTATCGAAGAAGTTCATTTCTATGCACCGTAAAGACTATTTCTGCTTACAGCGCTCGGCCGTTATAGAACCGGGGCGGTATCAGATGTGGTCATCGTGTTCACGGGATTTTGTTTTGAAATTGCTGATATGAAGTTCTTTTATAGTAGGTACCTAATTTCTGCATCTCAGACAGACCGAAGCCAAATATCGGTATTGCCTAACAATCGGGAGGATGTGGGCGGATCGCTGTTGCTCCATGTAGAATATTGATATATCTAGGTATATTATTATTATCTACTTGGCCTGGCTTAGCCGTTTTCTATATAACTATATCAGGTGAATTTCCAGACTATCTGAATTTACGTGGAAAGACTGCCTAACTGACCTCCACAGTCCAGTACTCCAGTTGGTTGTCAGACATTTATGCTTTTGACCAACCGTAACAACTGTAAAATAACAATCTCTTTTGCTCCAATAACCTCGGAACAATTTTATTTCACCGTTTGATCTGTGGTTTAACCTTTAATAAGGTAAATGTGTGGCAAAAATTATCTTTGAGGTCACAAACAAGAATGTAGTAGGTAGGTCTTCTAAATAAAGGTTTATTTTAGAGTCGTTCTGATGGTAAATAAAACGATGGTCTGTACATAAAAAAGTCGCTTTATTTGTTATCTACAGTTAGATATAAAATAAATTACATAATGATTTTCATGGTTTCGGCTGCGGCGTCCGTGGCTACAATATACAATTTTTTCATACATCTTATTCACTTTACAATTAAGTAAGAATCTATTATACCATTGCACAAAATACAATTTTATCATTCGTCACAACTTATTCAGTTCTAGTTTATTTCGGCATCTGTCAAAATAATATTTACAAAAGTGTTAACTACTCGACAATAGATGGCGTTGTACAACGTCAGTAGCGTGAAAATCAAAACAGTCAGTCCGGTCGTCCAATGCCATCTAGTGTCGAGTTATACGAAACTAATAAAGAAAAATACATTATTAGATTGGTATTTTCACTAGGATTGTCTTTTCTACAATTTTTAATAACATAACCGAAGTTAAACAAATATATAAGTAGATTATGAATAGCTTCTTACTACTTACTATAGGGATGAAATTATATAGGATCAGTATTTACAATATGACATCAGAGATCATTACAATAGATACAAAATGCGTTCGGTACACACTACGGGTTTAATTATCAGCACAAACGGCAAGGACTCGTCAACATTAACCTGTGTATGAGATACATGAATTTATTATAGTCAGTTGAATGATGAGGAGCCTCTGTTGTTTGTCTTACGAACGGTCAAGGTATCATTATAATAGTTGCAGTACAGAGCAGTAAACTACTTCACTGTTGACAATAAAAATATACGAAATTGGCAGTGTAGTGGTCAATGAGGTAATGAAACTAAACGGTGGAGTATTTTACTGTCTCTTACGTTAAACGTCCAGTCGTTATGACTGAAACTGGATGTGGATACTTTTAAGTGACTTGCGGCGCATTCGTCTAAGTTACATTATAATTGCCTTTGTCACAGTGGCACTGCGAAATCTCTTAAACGAGAGTTTCCTTCGTCAGTCTGCGGCATCCGAGCGAGGAGCGGGCAGGACGCCACGGCCGCACCTCGTCTTAACACTAGTTACGTATATGTTGTGCGTCGCGGAGATACACTAGGACTAGACAACGCGCGACGTCTCACTCCACAATGTTAGCACTAACGTCTTGGCGCCTCACTATCACGAGAACGTCATCGCGTCAGCTCGACCGGCCGAGCGCCGGCTCGCCGAGCCGCTGAGAGAACTGCGGGCCCGACGGAGCGCGATATCGGACGAGGTCAGGCGGAACTAGCTCGAGTCCCGGCCGCGCGAAGACATCTGTCCCAACTTAGAAAAATGTAGTCGGGACAAGAGGACGTCTTAGTAGACAAGTCGAGTCGACTAGACAGGTCCGTAGTCGGAGAGCGGCTGTCCCGAGCGAGTGGAGGGCGCCATAGGCGCCGGCGCGTGCGGCACCAGCGGGGCGGAGGGCGCCAGGCAGGCCTCGGGCGCCAGGCAGGCCCCGGGCGCCAGGCAGGCCCCGGGCGCCAGGCAGGCCCCGGGCGCCAGGCAGGCGGGCGGCGCGGGCGGCGCGGGCGGCGCGGGGGCGGCGCCGGGCGCCGCGGGCGCACGTCACACGCCCTTCACGAGCGCGCGCTGCGCCGGCGCCGGCTCGCGCCCGCCGCGCCACACGCGGCGCCACGAGTCCAGCGTCTTGCCCGACCAGATCCACACGCCCGACGTGATGCCCACGGCCAGCGCCATGAAGTACTTGAGCATGAGCGCGGAGTACAGCGGGCGCGGGCCGCAGTTGGCCCCGCACGCCACGCGCCGCAGCCACAGCTCGTGGCCGCCCGCCTCGTAGGCCAGGCAGCCGATCACCACGCCGGCCGGCACCGCGTACAGCACGCTGAACACGCCGATGCGGATCATCAGTTTCTCTAATTTGTCGGCTTTGGAGCCGGCGCCCACGCCGCCCTGCCGCTTGATCACCGAGCGGATGCGGAACAGCGACACGAAGCCGGCCAGCAGGAAGGTGGCGCCGAGCGCGAAGTACACGATCAGCGGAGCCAGCACGTAACGTTTCAGATTCTCCGGTGATGAGTTGCCGACGTAGCAGATGCCGGCGACCGGGTCGCCGTCCACTGCACCGGCTAGTAGCACGGCAACGGTCTTCGCGGCAGGAATGAGCCACGCGGCCAGATGGTAGTACTGAGCGTGTCCCGCGATGGCTTCGTTGCCCCACTTGAGTCCCGCGGCGAGGAACCACGCGAACGACAGCACCACCCACCATATCGAGGATGCCATGCCGAAGAAGTACACTAACACAAAGACGAGCGTGCAGGCGCCCGGCCCGTTGGCCGACGTGCGCAGCAGCGCGCCCTCGCACACGACCTCGTCGTGGCCGAGCGCCAGGCGCGCCAGGTAGCCCAGCGACACCATGAAGTAGCACGCGGACAGGTACACGATGGGCCGCTCGGGGTACTTAAAGCGCTGCGAGTCGATGAGGAACGTGGTGAGCGTCATGAGCGTGCTGGCCGCGCACAGGCCGCCCCACATGGCGACCCACACGGCCGCGAACTCCTTCTCCTCGCGCGTGAAGAAGGCGCCGCGGCACGGCAGCGCGCACGCGGCCACGCCGGCGGCCGCGCTGGCGTTGTGCAGCGCGCGCACGCCCACCAGCGGCGCCCGGCACGCGCACGCGCACGCGCCGGCCGCGCCCGCAGCCGCGGCGCCTGGCTGGCAGTTTTTTGGGTCCGAGCAGGCGGGCCGCGGCGGGCGGCGCGAGGGCGGCGCGGGCGCGGGCTCGCGCGCGCGCTCGGTCTCCTCCATGCACAGCTGGTCGGGGTCGCCGGCGCGCGGCAGTCGCTCGCACGCCATGCGCTCGGGCCACTGGAAGCCGTACTTCTGCATGAGCGGCGCGCAGCCGTCCCGCGCGCGCTCGCACACGCTGCGGCACGCCGGCAGCGGCTTGGCGTAGTCTTCGATGCAGATGGGCGTGTACACGGAGCAGAGGAAGAATTTCAGGTCCGCGGAACATTTGATCTCGACGAGCGGCCAGTATTGGTGGACCTGGAAATACGAACGAAATATCATTAGCTTCAACGAATCCAAGGGTTCTGACTTCTGAGCCATGCCCATTTATTTCTATTTAACCAATTATAGACACTTGAATAGTCAAGGAGTCGGTCAGTCAAAAAGATGATGATGCCTATTCCAAAGCGTAGTAGGTTCCTATGGAAAGGAACATGGAGAATATCGTTGCTGATTACCAAAAAGGCTCTCACGACACTAATAAGAGACAACCAAGGAATAACGATCAAACTTGTCATCTTGGAAAAGAAAATGAGCTGCAGCATCGGCGGTGCAAAGGAACTGACTGGGATCAGCAATAAAATCAGTCATAACATTCATTTCAGGAAAAGACATAAATATCTGGTCTGTGTTGATAATGGTACCCACCTCAAGGCCGGCTTCCTCCTGCGTGTCGTGGTCCAGCGCGTTGGGGAAGGAGGTGAGGTTGTACCCGATGCCGCGGCACATGGGGATGGTGATCTCCTGACAGCGCGGCTGCAGCGCGCCGCCCCGCGCCACCAGCGCGCCCGCCACCACCCACCACACCAACATCCTCATGGTGCTACCACAACCGCATCTGGAAAAGATGGAAAAAATTGTTTTTAACATGGGCTTAACAATGAAAAAGACTTTCGCACCAAAGTTAACATAAGTTAGTCTTGCAGAACTGAAGGCAGATTCGAGGCGAACATGATTGAGACTACAGGTTCAAAATCGTATGTGTTCACTCACGTACACAATATGAAAACATAAGAAAGGCTTTCTTTCTTGGATTACTACAATTGCAACGTTTTGGTAACGAAACTGCTGCGCCAAAAGGACGCCCTTTAATATCTTAATGAAGATATTGAACATGGTTTATCAAAAATTAATAACACAAAACTTACTGCAAGCCACAGTCTACATTTTCTTATCTCGTTTTTAATTCAAACCCTAGTATTATGTCTCACGGCTCATGAAAAACCATCCATAAATCGACACCAATTTTCAGACACTCGAAAAACGATGAAACATGTAAAATGAAACTGTCAGAGTAAAACATGATTGTTATTGTTGATGCAAGTGAATACCTCTCTAGGCGGTACTATCGCGGCAATCTGGCCGATATCGCTGCTTATCGCCCGATATCGGTACACGCCGATTACACAATATCTGCATCGCATTGTGCCAGCGACTACTGTTCGTTTATTGTCATACGATGTCGATAACTTGCTGATAATTGCGCTGGATTATTTGGGGAATCCTTTGTATTGCGAATTTGTGCTCATACGTCATAGTTTAAAGTCTATTCGACTGTTTAGCTCTGATTTTGGACCTGCTACATAATTGTTAAGAAGAATTTTTAAATAATGTTTTACTGTGATAATATTGGGTAAGTCATGCCACTGTAGGCATGTTCTTGTTCTTATATCGCAATAGCTTCCACGAGTTGATAATTCCTTCTAATTTGTATGTAATTATCGTTTACGAGGTCAATGTTTTTGTTAATTAGGTCAATATAAACATTAGCATCATCAAACGATTGCCGAAAACAAATGAATATGTAATTAAAAAGTTGTTTAGTTTGTTCTTAGTTCAAAATGTCCGGAAAAACCTAACGATTAACTTGCTTTTGTTTGAAACACAAGACGGAGTTTGTGAAAAAAATTAACATCTTCCAATTTATTTAGCGAATAATTTCTAGAAAACGTTTTCAAATAATTTTATTCATTCGACACGCAATACTACTAAGCTGGTCATAATAACCTCCTCATTATTTGAAAAAAAAAAAAAAAAATAGACAGCAATAAAGAACAAACAAAAAGAATTTAAAAATCGTCTCAAGCATTCAGCAGAATGCCGCAGGTCGGAGGCGTTGGAATTAGTGGAGTTAAATAGTTTTATTTATTTCTGGACTAAGACTAACATGTGCCACGGTACAAGGCACTGAGACGAGATAGCTATGCACTGGCGGAGACAGGAGTCTGCGGTCGTTGGTGTATTCTGCCTACGATGATGAATCTCACTGATGCAACTTGCAAGGCGTCACTGTCACATATTATGTACTATGTGTCACTGTGCCAAATTGTGATTTCAATCATGTTGTCGACAAACCTGCATTTGTAAGGCATTTCAAGAATTACGTCAGTCTTTTCTTGGTCATAAATATTAGTTCAATATTGTTTTGAATTTGAATTTGATTTATTGCACGACTCGTAATGCGAAGCATTAGAGTGTGCTCTACGATCGAAAAAAGTTGTTAGTTATTTTTTATTCAAGAGTTGTCTTTCTTTGATTTTGATGGACTAATCTGATATTCCTATACTCTTCTTTGATTAATTTGTTTGTTGTTTACTAATCAGAAACAGCATTTCAAGTTTTCAACAGACTTAATTAACTAAACTTCAGTGAGTAGGCAGAAGCGGTAACGTCATTTACAAACAGTCTACAACTTAGTTGATCTGTGTTTTCTCGTCGCGCTCGTCGTCCGAATCGTCGGTTAATGCGCTTTTAACGACATGCCATATCGACACATGGCTACAAACAGACAACAGTGATTCCACCGTTAAATTAAATTAGCCGTGAGCTATTTAAAATTCTGTGGTTACAGCGAGTTAATTGTAGCGTGCACCGTGTAATAGGGGCTTTTTGTACTAATCAAATTACATAGAGATCTGTTTGTATTCAAGTTAGCACCCAAATTCGTCGAGTCGTTTTTTTATCGTATGGCCCGTCCCTTTCTCGGCGGGTAACGGATTATTATCATAGGATGGGTCGGTCAACGTTTACCACGACGTTTATGTGCCGATAATAATACTACTCTGTATCAGTTTGTTGCTAAAGACCCTTTGTATCGTCAGTTATCTGCTCCGATATATTAATGAGTTTATTGTGCGACACGCAATAATTCAGACGCGATTAACACAACAATATAAACTGTGCAGTGAATGGTTACTGTCGAGCAGTTTATTTATTATAACTGGTATTGGTTCTATTTTAAACAGCGTGTAATGAAATCTCATAAAGTTGTAATAGTTATGTGCAGGCGCGGATGTGAGTTTTGTTTGATCATTGATCAAGAACGAGGCGAGATTATGAAGTATATGCTTAGCTTATATTACATCACATTGCGTTACCGACTGCTTTTTGTCCTGCACTATTGTTGTGCGTGTTACGGATTTCAGACCAAGTTTAGCTAGGTATTTATCAATGCTTGTCGGATTAGTCCAGCCAAGTAAGCACAGCACAAAAATAAAGTAATTCATGCATAGTCGGTTCAAACTACAGGCAGCCGCCATTCCCAGTACCCATAAAAGTCTAGGTCCAGGAAAGATAAGCCGAAGCGAACATTTTAATATTTTTTTCTAAAAAATAGTCTAGACTGGACGTCCGCAGCGCATAACGGTCAGCGCGCTAATGAAGCGTAAAAACGAGCATTATGCGTTTAATATGGCAGCGATTTGAATTGAATGGAATCGAAATGTATCGTAGCTGGATAAACATACCGCTCGTAAAATTGAGCTGGTTCCCGGTACGATACGCGTATGTAGACGTAGGGATAGGTCGCAGTGTTAGCGGGAATCAGTTCATTAGTAAGCTATAATTAAATTAATCGAACTAAAAGAGGTCCGTAAAAAAATCATTTAAACAAATAAATATAATGTACCTAATTAATTAGTAACTGTGGGTGTGCTCGACGCTCGTGCTAAGTTTTATCTATAAATATTAACTTGTCACATTTTATCGACATCGTGCCAACTTTCATCGCACTTTCTGCCAGCTGACTGCATTTCGTCCCGTATCGATTGGGTAATCAGTTAATCATAGCAAGTCATTGATTGAGAGAGCTGTTAGGGGCAAATACACACTAGTATCATTCTAAACGTGTCTAATGTTCATTTACACTTAATAAGTTATTGAACAACCTTATACATAGTTTGACAACTTGACCGATGAGTCAGTGTTACTTAACACAGTTAACATACATTCAGTTGTTAATGGTTATTTAATAGTTATTGTCTGTAAGCTAATAACTGTGACTTCAAAGGATATTATTTTTAAGAACAAACAATGGTAGGCTAGTCTAGGCTATGACTAGCTAAGCAAATACAAATCCATTTGAAAATTGCACTCGGTGAAATAGAGCGTCGTATTTTTTGCGTACAATACGCTCCGCTGTCAATGCGGGCGCGCCCTACCCTTTATTACAGTCGCACGGTTATTCCGCTTCACTGGAAATAGTAATAGTTGGCGTCGCGAGTTAGCAACGACACCTTATAGCCCGAACGTGTCCGAGCCGCGGCTCGCACGCAGCACGCCGCGCCGCACCGTGCCGAGCCGCGCCGCCAGACCTGCCGTGTTTGCTTTAAACCTAATTTTATTGAGTTATTCAGAACTGGGCTATTTGTATTAGTTCCGCGTCCTGGCTTTGCGTTAACTTGACGACTGTTCGGAATTGAGTCTGTGAATGTATTCGCGTGACCGTAGCGCGAGTTAGTCGCCAGGAAATTGAGCCGTCCTCTTACTCGTTATCGTAACATGTAAATCTCACGTAGAAAGCTACATTTATCATAAATATTTGACAGTTTTCATAGATTA
Organism: Conistra vaccinii; assembly: GCA_948150665.1. Classification (NCBI taxonomy): domain Eukaryota; kingdom Metazoa; phylum Arthropoda; class Insecta; order Lepidoptera; family Noctuidae; genus Conistra; species Conistra vaccinii. The sequence continues at coordinate 22,699,368 of OX411332.1, forward strand.
TTTTGGCATTAGAAAAGTCTTTGACATCAAATAAATGAGTTGCATCCTGTCTGCGGCTGGCGTGTTGCCACAAAAAATTACAAAAACTAGTCATAAAGAAGCACTTCTTAGGTGTCGTTTTACTCAGTGTTTGTCATCTGGCTGGTCGATTAGGTTCGAAATTGGCATATATTCGTGGTGTTCCGAGGTTGATGCCCGATCGCCTGGCGGGCTGCCAAACTGTTTAAAAGCTTATAGACTTCTGTTTTGGGACAAGTTACTGACGTGGGCGGGTCTTGAACACGGCGCTATTTATAAACTTACAGCACCTATGCCAAAAACATTTACACATGAGCGACTTTTTTAATTTAACCTATGCGTTTTTTGTGATCGTCATGTCATGATTGATGGTGTTAAATGTCAAGTGTTGCAAAATCAACGTTCCAAGCGATGACTTGACCACTTTTGACAACCAACTTGTCATAATAAATATCTTAGAGCATATATTTAATATCAATTCATTTGAGAGAGGTATGACAGACAACAATTTTTTCGTAACTGCAATCGCTAGACAGTAACATTCGAATAGTTCGAACGACCAATAAAACATTCCTACAGCGAAAAGGAATGGAGGGCTACTGCCAGGAATTCAGGATTTGATACATACTCGTACGTTAAGGACACCTTCCTTCTAATTTCATCAACGCTGAATCTACCTGTTCAACTGTTCATCAGCTAAATCTTAGCCCGCTGTTTTTCACAACTTATCCCCGCTGTCTCTCACAACTTAGGCCATACATTTCTACGTTTGTTGCTAATGAAAATGCGTACAAACGACGTGTGCACGTGGTCAAATGTTCGCAATCGATACGCGCACTTTACGAGCGCCCAGCTCATCGCCAGAGACGAATATATGGTGCGGCCCGCGGCCAGACCAGCACATGAAGAAACAGAATTATTTAGCGAGATAATGAATAACATTTGCATTTTGTTGGTGACAGCTTTTTGAAACTATGATAATCGTGGTGTTCCATCGGCTTTTAGGTACAATCTAAGCACCTACTAGACTCTAGCTAGTTGTTTTAGTTTACTTTTTTATTTTAAGATTTCTTTTTATGAAAAATAAAAGGCGATATATCGAGAGGGTACAGTAATATCCTCCTATGTATGTTGTCAGTAATTTAATCCCTTTGACAAGTCTCGTCAAGGAGATTACGGAAATGTCGTCAGATATCTGTAGGCTGTGCGTTGGAATTGTCCAGCTCAGAAATAGGTTTATGCTTATTGGATAGTGGAAGCGGCAAAATCTAACATCAGAACGCTGACAGACTTATAAAATGTGAACAATATGAAGTCTCAAGCTCATCGATTCAATTACAGCATCGCGTCGAGTCCAATTAACATATCTCACATAGTTTGTAGCACGTTATGTGAATAAACTGGTAGTTTTTAAACACCCGCGATTGGCGGTTCTGATCGCCGCGTAATTATATCGGCGCGTTTATCCCATTACATCCGAACGTTATGGTCCCAGTCCCATCAATTGCTGTAACATCATGTGTGGATGTTAGAACATATTCTTAACATATTATAGCAACAATTATTTACGTTTTAGTGCATAAACAAATGGCTTAGATGTTTCCGTTTCACACAACGCGCTTACCATAACAGCCTCCGTCCGTACAATAAAACTATTATTGCTTTAATTTTATAGTTATTCTTATTTACGAGGCTGCACAATGGACCGGGCCCACATCGCGCGACCACGCGGCCGTGGTCGCCGCGGTCTCCTTGTCGTAAAAAGAGCGCGACTTGTTCGTCGCGTTGCGTCGTCGAACGCTATTTTACGACCGATCGCTTCCTGTGAACGTGGAGAATATTGCGTGTATGAACATGGTGTAGGTACGAGGGATACAAGCTACTTTAAAGTAGCGCTAAGTTTTCAACTTCGGTCATTTTGCGCTAACATGGGTAATGGGCATCCGGCCCACCTGAGGGCGAGTTATGGCCTGAAATTAGGAGACATTGACGCTTTTACCGTAATGGTGACAAAGCCCAAGAGACTAGTGAAAGGTCAATGCTTGGTTAAAATTTTAAAACGTGGTGCTTCAGTAGGTAATTTGAATAGAGGGTTTTTATAACACATTTTTTTAACTTTACCAGAATTTTTTAACCAAATAGCCAGCACAGAGTTGATCAATGACTCCTTACTTCCGTAATACCATGAAGCTTACCCTAAATTTATAACCTGTACAGCCAAGTCCACATAACAACCAGCATACCACAGACTACGCAATAATATGCAGAGTGACATCAAAATAATTTACGACTGTGTTGGGCCGTAAACTCGGGATCGCGGAGGCCGCAGGAGTCGAGCAGTTCCGTGTTTACCAGCTATAAACCAGGCTCGGCATGCCAGCGGGTGACACTTGAACCCCATACGAAGGAGTTCTGACTATGTGTAGCTGTATGGCGGTGAAGGCTTGAGATATTCCAGGCAGTGTTCTACGTCTTCCTGATGAAGTAATAAAATAGCATGGGCGTTAGAAGTGATAGTTTTCCAACGATGTAACTCTGGCTCAATGATTTTAGAATGGGAAATAATAATGGTTCCGAAAAACAAATTAATCTCCAGCGATCTGTGGCTGACTATTATTCTAATTAACCAGCGTTATAATGAATTACCGACAAAAAACCCAAAACATAAACGACTAAAAATATCCAATTTAACAACAAATAAGAGCATGTTCAAATTACATTTTCTCCTAAAAAAAAAATGGATCTTCGAATAACAAAACTAAACTTCCAAATAGAATACTGAACCTCCGACAAAATTACTAAGTTACCGACAACAGAGGTTTTGTCAAAATAATCATATTTTTACAACTTGCATGAACTGTTTTAATTTCTATTGTTGGTTATCAAATTTATTTTTTAACTCTCAATAATGATGAAAATACCTCAACTGTTCGGCCCGCGCGATCGGGTTCGGGTCGCAAAATTCAACATTATATTTTTATTTAATTAGATAATGTACGAATTTCACTCCTAGGTTGTTCCATTTTGCGTTCAGACAAAGTGACAGCGGATTTTAATGGTTTTTAGTAGTATTAGTGTAAGTTTTTGAATTTTTGCAAACCGAATCGGGGCACCCCGACTTTACGTAGTCTTTTGGCTCCTACCCCTAGAGTGTATATAAAAACCGGAGGCGCGGAGGGAGAGCAACCCCCGCCCGCTGTAACAAAGCATAGGAACCCGTGCCTATGCCGGTGCCTATCCTTTGTTACGTAAGGGCGAAGGGGTTGCACTTCCCGCAGCGCCGGAGACGATGCAGAAGCAACTTAGGCGCCGAGAAAAAAATTGCCAAAATAAAAATAAAGGTACCAAAAAATATCGAAGCATACCCGTGGTAAGTAAAATTCATGATATATGATGGAAGTAAAAGTTATTGTTACAAGTACATTTTTATATTTTTTATAAGTTTCTGTATAACTACTCAGAATAATATTTTCAGTATAATGTTACAGTTAAAATAGCACCACAGTCTATGAAATATGAAAGGTAATTTATGAATTAATAGTAGGCAAGTAAAGATAAAAATTACAAAGCATAGTTTTCAGTAGAACGTAATTTATGCTGGTAGAAAAGTATTATCGCAATAAATAGTCATGTTTATTTTTCGAAGATTTCAGTATCTCATTCGGTCGTTTCGTCATTTTTATTCAGACAAAAATAGTCGGAAAGTTAGTATTTTAGGCAGTAGATTTAATATTTTGAGTAAGGACAATTCTTCTTTTTTTGTCGGAGCTTTTATTACTACCCTTTTAGAATCATAGTGCTATATTGGATGGGAGAACCGAAATCTCTGGTGGTGCTCATACAGACGCGGGATGTTTGTCAAGTGTGTTTTCTAATTATATTTCATTTGAAGACCCATCAAGAATCTACATAAATATTATGTATGTCTTGTATAACATTGTATGTAGTTCGTCAGATACCTCCCACCGATCACACAATACATGGGAACATGTAACTGTTAATTATTACATGAATCTGAACAAAAACCTACCGATGCAGGAGATTAACCCCGCGTATTATACAAGATACGCCTCGTTAAAACTACTAGTCGTTTTTTGTCTTTGTTCTTTTAACTTATTTGCATGATTGATGGTCATGTTACATGTTAAAGTATATGAAGTTATTTTTTGGCAATGTTTAGGCAGTTTTTTTTGTGGGTTAACGAGAATATTGTTTGATGGACATCTTGTAAGGTTAGAAGATTAACGGACGCGCGTCAGAAATGTTTTACGTTTGTGTGATGTGCAGATTTGCCGCCTCTAATAATTTGATATGTGATAAATAGATAGACTTTGATTGACGTATCAGAATAACATCAACATGTGAAGTGAGAGGAGGCAAATGATTTTAGGATTTAATTTAAAACTTTAATAAGTACATTAGCAGGTTATTTAGTTGGTGTCGACTATGCATCAATCACACAGTCCACCGCTGGACATCGCTATCTCCTGTGGTTTTATCTAGCCACCATCTTCAGGTTGCTTTGTTAATTTTTCAGTAAGTACCTCATTAAATTAAATTATTTCAGTATTTCCTACATTCACATAAATTTTAGGAAGGAAACAGCCAATGCCAAGACAAGTCCATGACACGAATTCTAGTTTTCAAGCTATCACTAAACAATTTCCAAGTCCCACCATTTAAAAGCAGGTCGAATAACAATAACAAGTAACAAGTAGCGGTAGACGATAATTCAGCGATAGTGGACTGTTTAAATGAGCCCACCATTTCTTGACATACGGCGAAATAAGGAACTAAAACGTAAAATGTACTGAATCTGACGTAACATTTGACATTTCTTGGCAAGCAGCGCCACTACATAGTGTCAAGAGACTCTGGCCACTTTGTAATTGTCAAAGTTTGAAAGTGAAAAGTTGTCACCATTATTGTGCTGCCGTAGATTTGCATTGTGGGTCAAATCGTGAGTATTGTTGCATTTAACGAGGTTCATTCCGAATGAATGCTGATTGTGGAAGAGATAAATGAGGAAAGTTTTTTAAATTGGACATGGGTGTCAACGAGCAACAATACTTTGTGCTGGTTTTTGTTGAACTGACTACTACCGTAATTTTAACGTTGTATACTTATTTTCTGTCAGTTGTTATTAGGGAACGGTCCACCTTTACCACAAAGATAGTTATTATGATAATAATTTTAATAATTTATATTAAATATTTTCATATAAATATAAAAACGATAAAAAAAAATCTGTACTTATATAAAATTTTTTTTTTCGTTGTTACCATTTATTTTACATATAACTTTTAGTGTTCACTTTAAAATTATTTAAATATTAATTTATACATATATGTACGTAAAGTAGTACATAAGACATCACCCTGTGCAGCACCGGATATTCATGACTCTTGAGACGCTTATCTTGTTCCATAGCGAATGAAAGAAAGATGCATTATAAAAGTCATTATGAAAAATTCTACATTACTGTAAGTACAATGAAGGGCTTATTTATTATCCATCTGTTTCCCCTTATATCTTAGCTATATAACTTTCAGTTCACGTCGAGCATAGCATAGATACCGATCAATACCCCATTGTAATTAATAAAAATATTTTATCTTACCAGCAAGTACTTAAGTACTATGGTGTGACAAGGCGTTGCTCGATGCGCGGACGCAAGAAAGGCCCATTGTAACATTATCACTAATGAGTCACCCTGACTTCTTGCATGCTAAATGCGTACACAGCTACGTGATTAATGGGCCGTACGCCAATCACTAGGAGGTCTGCCCACCCCGTAAAGGAAGGCGCGCGAACATGGCCGCCGGGTGCAATGACCTGTGGGGTAGGTATGTGCGAAAAGTTGAAGATATGCGAAATGGAGCGCCTTATCTTTACGCTTATTTTCTTAGCGGAGAAAATTCTAAGCGACTGTTTCAACAGCCGATGAGTCAGCGTGATGGAGCTCTGTGTACTGTCGCAGACGTTTTCTTTTTTCAGGACAAAAGAAATATATCGTTGTATCAGGAAGGTATGTTCGCGAATAATGTATCGTTTTTCAGCTTCTTTTTTTGGCATCAGTACACATCGTTGTAGGGAATTGACATACATTTTTCGGCTAAAGGACGGATATTTTTAGAGCCGATGCTAATATAACAAATCGTAAACGAACCAAATAACAAGGGTGTTTAGATAGAAGTTTTCATGCAAGGATGTCCCGGTTTTATTGTACCCATTTCTGGGTACTCGGACCACGCACACCTTACTCAGTAGTCAGTGGAATAATGCTTATTGTTAATATAAGTACGTACTATTTGAGAAGATTAGAGAAGTCCATTATTCAGATGTTTCATCGTATACTCGCTGGTACCAACGAAGTGCTATTCTGGTGTTATTTTATAAACATGTTCTTCTCTACCGTTTCTATATAGAGTTTTTAGTGTTACTAACAATGGTAGAGTGCGTGTTTGATGTCTTTATTTACTATTTACTCTTGTCTTCAGGGTCCCGTACTCGTTCCACGGAATACCTAGCCCATTGTTGTGGGTTCCGACTGTCTGTCTGTCTGTAATGTGTAATGTGGGAGACTGAATGTTAGATGTTAAGGATTGAAGAGTGTTTTAGCTACTTATATCTTTCGAGATTGGCATTAGGATTTTTCAGTGCATCGGAATTGACAGCTGTGCTGCTAGGGAGTTTGTTGCGCCACTTCTTCCCAGCTAAATCACTAGGAAGTGGTGAACGGCGAGCGTTTTGTTTGGGGGAGTGTCTTATAATTTTTACGCCTCTTTCTCAGCCTAGTTTAAATAAATTACTTGAACATTAACATTATTATCTTCTTCATCCTTAACAATGAATTGGATGATAAATAGAGAGGGTTTCAAACATGAATAATTTGTAGTTAAGTGAAGTTTAGCTCATATTAAAGTCTTACTGAATGACTTATCCGCTAACCAGTTAATCTTCGATAAATTCCTATTAGTTAACAGGACACGCACAGTGGCGGCGCACAAAAGCTAATGCCAAATTAATGAGGATAATGCGTAACACTAATAATCACCATTTCCGCTGAGTTCGCGTACACACTGGTGGAAACAAGCACTCGTTTGTAAAACATGACTACTCGAAACTGAACGACATAGGTACTTTCCTTTGCAGTCTTCTATTAAGTTTGGTCAATGAGTTTTTAATGACACAGCAGTGCTATGACAATTATTATATTGAACTGTCAGTAATTATCCATCGTAAAATGCTTGTTTATATACCTACCTAGCTTTACAATATTTTCGTTGCAAGTTTTTAGACATAGAATTTAGAAGTAGGTACTTAGTGATTTTTTACTTTTAACACAGTAATATAGTAGAATTAAGATTATGATGATTCTGTAGTCCAATAGGGAATGCAGACGTAATGAAATGAACTAAAGCTTTTGCATTCCATTGAAAGTTTTCAACAATTCCAGTAATGATTTTTTATATTATTATGTAATACAGTGGAATGAGATATTCGCGTGCTGCGATTGGTACTGCCGTCGTAGGCCGGTTGACGTAACGCAATCAACAAGGGTCAACGTTTTCTCGTTCCTCGCAATTTTCCGCTTGACAAATCAAACTTATGCTACGGGTATGGACTGACTGATGAGCGATAGCGGAAATATGTTAAATTATTACAAAATTGTATAGGTTTAGGTAGATGGAGGCAGGCATGAAAGGGAAAGTCCTGGGGCGGTGGACGACGCGGATGTCTAGTTCAGTAAAGTAAAAACCTTACCCTCCTTCTGAGGCAGTCGGGTAAAAATACGAAATATATTTTTATGTTTTTTTCATAAATGTCAACTGCAAAAATAACTGTGCACTTATCCCAAAAAAATAAATGTATATTATAGGGGCCATTGATCAGTTATTTAGTGGCATTGCTCTGTCCGAAGTTCTAAAACGGTTTCCGTGAATTCAGTTAGCCGCGCCACCGCGGAGTTTGCGCCCTAGGAGTCAAAGTTTCGTACAATTTGGGCGGTCATCGTTAACAGGGTTAAGCCCAGCGACCCAGCTGCCCGTCGCTTCCAACCTGCACCACAGGAGACACTTGATATTGCCAATTTAAACTTTTTTAATGACTTATTACCGAAAATTTGAGAGGCCTAGGCCTCTCAAATTTTACCTTGTACCTATATTTGAGGAAAACTATTTTCGTTATGGTAGATGAAATTAAATTGTGCCTTTATAAAAACTGGTTTAGTTTTCTTAGTTTCACAGGCAGTCAATCAGTGTCCTAACTGCACATGAGATTAGCACGTAACCATATGTAGATTGTTTGATTTATTATTTTATTATACACCTATTACATCATCACTATTACAGGTACTAACACGCGTTACATCAACCCAAATTGATTTGACTTTCAACTAGACTAGGTGATACAAATTAATTATACAATTCGTCGACAATATTTTTCAAACCACCAAATTCCGCCGACAGATGGCGTGCGTGTGTTTGATATTGAAAAAATGTATCCACAACCGGCTTTATGACATTTTAATGTAAATGTTGCTCCGTTGTGGCGGCTCCACATTTTTGCGATGCGATCGTATCAAACACAACTAGTTCCATTACCACTTTTATTGTGAAATGAATGACAAACTTTTTGTGCCGACAGTACCCCGTCCCCGGCTCCGACCAGTCAGTGTTATGAATACGATTTTAATATTAAATTACAATTTTTAATGTTGAACATTTGAATTTATGGGACAATTTATCACGATACGAAAAGCTAATATTTGTTGAAACTATGATATTCATCAAGTATTTTATAATCTCTTGGCAAACTATCCGATGAGTAGTTTTCTTATTTACAAAAAAAAAACTTGGCAAGCAAATCGTGTACGTTCGCAGGTACGATTTCATCTGGTCGCACTCAGCAGATGTTTGTCGTTTGCGTCCGATATTCCCGCGAATGGCCGCTAAGATTTACGGATATCCGGCTCGAGATACAAGCGACCGTGTGGATACAACTGCTATTCAAGTGCCTGTGCCCGGAATGCCCGTATCTCTACCGCACCCTTTAGAAAGGTAACCATTTTAGGTTTAGGCTTCGTTGACAGCCAGCCTCAGCGTTGAAGACTGAGGACGTTCTTGCCTCATTCGCGTTCGGGCCCTCAGGAATTTAGATCTTTTTTTAGTTTTTCGCAAGAACAATTTAGCAAACGCGTTCTAAATCGTAAAACTTGAAAGGTCAGCATCCAAATTGTCGATTTGTTTCCAAAGTTCGTTGAAAGCGAGAGTAAAATGCCTTTAGAACATTCGTAAAGTAATAACGTCTTTGTGCTAACTAATGCTGACATCACTCAAAGGAAACTAGGACCCATAAAAGTAAGAACAATGAGTCGAAGCATTCGGGAACAGCTAATAAGCTCTCATTTCGTCATTTACGTCTATTTGAATAGCCAGAGTAATTTGGGTCAATAAAATCTTCAGGGACGGGAGAAAAAATGACGTTGTACCTGGACGAGATGCTTGCAAATATTTCTGCAATAATTTTTATAATATTTTGAAGACAAGGACGTATTTATAACAATGGCAGTGTAACGGTGCTCGAAGCAGCGGGACACAATGGAGCATCGGCGTCACCAAAATGAATTTGTTGTTTGCGAATTTTACGAGCTCGGAGACAATTTCTTCTCGTGCCCATTATTGATGTTAATTTTTCTGCGTTTCTAGTGAAATCTTAACGTGACGAACTAGTGATTGTGGTTAATGCAAATTGACAAAAGAACTTCAATGGACAGTTTCCTTATTTCTACAAGGTGGAGACGACAATACAATTATACAACAGTATGTTAAGCGGCGTGTCTCTAATGGCGTTCCCATTCTGCATACAAATATTCAATCGAATATTTTCCATAGTTTAGTCAATATGACTAGTAGAAAAACGGCAAAATCCATTGTCGGCTCGGGTTATTCTGTTTATCCGCCCCAAAAAATCCACCCTAAGGTGGATACTCAGAAACGTATGTCCGAGAATCCACCCTAGGCCTAGATGGATGGGGTGGATGGATCGACGTTACACACTATTCAATTTGTTTAAAAACCCATTGTTCTAATTTCGATGCTAGGCTTTTTTTTTGATGGTTCCAAAATACTATGCATTAGTATTGCCAGTGTTTTCATGAATTGTTGTATGGTAGTCTCCACATTGTATACATTTATTTGTAACCACGTTCTCGAAAACGGCTCTAACTTTTTCGATGAAAGTTGCAATATAGGCGTTTACGGGGGGTGAAAAATCGATCTAGCTAGGTCTCATTATCTGGGAAAAATTAAAAAAAAAAAAAGTTTTCTCTATTTTCACAGCCTCGGGAATGTGATACAAAGTTGGTATAGTATTTCTATCAATGATGTGTGGAACTAGAAACCTATGATGTACATTCGTGCTTCGTAGGCACTTAGCAGTTACTTTCATCATCGTCTGAATTAACGCACAACTCAATTCCATTTCATCTTTGATCACGTCGTGTGTAACCCGAGCACGGTAGTGGAGCATCGTTACAAATGTCACTCCCTTTTGTTTCAAAAAGGGGCTTTTTTCGTATCGATCCCTTGCAGGTAACCGGGAGCGGATGATTTATTACCCGCCTTGTTTGTTCAAATAATCGATGCCCTGGCAAAAATCCACCGTGTCACACGAAATACGCTCATAAAATAACAACCCCACGTTTAGTTTTTGAATGAGGTGGATCGAACGCATCTCGATTTAATGGCTCTAAACGAAAATACCGTGCGTGCAGTGTTGGCTCGCCGTAATATTTTTGGACAATACCGAGTGGGCTTGCTAAATTTCCATGCGAATTTATTGCAGCACTAAATCGGGGAGTCATCGCGCAGTCAGCAATATTGTTTATAATAAAACAGATATAATTTTCCTTGCGCTAATGTAGACAGTCGTACATTACGCTCGTATATCTCGCTTGACATCCGATAAAAGTTACATCGATGAAGCTTATTACTAGGCTGTCAGCGAGACGCCTTGCCTACATTCTCGATAGTAACGACGGCGCCGACGGTATCGATTTCTACATTCTTATTGAATTTATAGTAGCACAGCACTTCCAGTGTTCAAATTAAATTCAGCCGGTGGTTCTTTAGCCTGCCTTCTTAAATTACTAACGACTTTAAAAAAAATTATGAGTATTGTTAATAAAAGTACCTAAGTATAGTTTTCTTAATCCAAAAATTCACAGTAAATCAGACGCTCAAGATTATGAAATTATCACTTGAAGATAGGGAAGGAGTTCGCGATAATAGTGCTGGTCTGGGTTATTGATATTTTGTCAAATAAACATGTAGTGTGGTTGTAATAGAGCATCGTTACAAGGTATAGAGTGTACCCAGATTGCGAGATAAGGCACTGATAACGTACAATATCAAATCGTATGAAAAAATAAGTTTCTTTATCGGTAGCGTGGAGTGGGACATGTCTTCATGTTGTACAAGTCACTAAAACATCGTTACGTAACCGAACTTTGATTTTGAAAATGGAACACAGCAAATATTTTTTATGGCGTTCATGTTTTTGATATTGGAACGGAGTTAACGCTCCCGCAGACAGGCGCCTCGCGTCGCAAGAATCTGCGTGAGCCTTTGGGGTTTATGTAATGATTAGCCAAGTGTCTATCCATAGATTTTTGACGTTTGAATGTCACTTAATATTAAGCAACGTTTTTTAATTAATTTGTTCAAAATAAGGAGGAATTACAAAGATAACTGTCATAGTTATTATGACCATAGACTTTTGTTTGAGTTTTCTTGCCTTTACAAGCAACGTCAATTCCACAATGTTCCTAATTCCTCTGATGTCCGGTGTCTGCTGGTAGTTTATCATGGTCTGGAACACATGTACGAGCCGATAGCGGTCGACACCTCGCTATCTGTGATCGATCACTAGTGCTGTTTAATTACGGCCAGTTATCGACGCGCATGATTTATTGATATTGGCTCCGTATCGCGATAGTGCGACACAGAAATAAGTTTGATTGTGACTTGGGCTTCTTGTTTTGGATTGTTTTATGAACTTGTGTTGTAAAACAGATAGCTTTATATGGTGTTGTGCCTACTGTAGAAAAGAAATGATTAACTATCCGATTGAACTAAGTCTGTCGATGTTGGCAAAATATTTTAATTGGAAAGATTTTTTCCTCCCAGTTTTTACTGTCATAACATAATTTATTCGTGTGTTACTACTATACAAATAATGATTACTAAAATTATACATTCAAAGGCTATAAAAAATGAGAACCGCCCATTCTAAGCAGAGTCAATAAAAACCACGAGCATTTGTTAGTCATAAAGAGCAGAGCTTATGAATCAATAATCAACTGACAAAAAGTTGCTTAACGATAAACATGGACTGTCGTTTATTTGAACGATTATTTAAAAAAATACGGAAGGCGAGAGCTGTTCGTTGTGGTGCAATTTGGATCTAAGAAGGTATAATTATATAAATCAGATTTGAAAAAGAACATTTTGAAACAAGATAATCTTCAACTGACATCCGCTAAACAAATTGTAAAGATAACTTATCTATAATTAGCACCAACAATAATTGCGAAATGGATTTAGACGACAAAAATTATACAAAAAGGAAAAGAAAGCGGTAACAGCAAACCGAAGCTAGCTCATCAATCTAATAATATCTTTATCAAGATAGCCTTGGGTTATTTGTCGGAGATTAATTGCTAATAATCCACTTAGTTTCACACAAACATGCATCATTATTTGTCTAGATAATAAAAAAATGTGTTCATTAAACACTTTATCACTGAACCTTTTGATATCAATTAGAATCGTGAATTCACGTCAAAATCTGAATCAATAGCGAGTGAAATACCTAATAATTAAATTATGTAATGTGTCAGTCTTTCGTTTTACATGGGAATTTTTAATTAATGTATTGTGTTACGCAAAGCAAAAAGTTTAATTTAACTTTTCTGTTTCACAAGACTTTTGTTTAGTAAATACCTACCTACTCTACAGATTTAAAAATATTTCAGTGTATTCTAGTTTTCAGCTTCAGACAGAATATTCGTATACCTGGTTGAGATTACCTCCAAATTGAATAATGTCTCTCTCACAGATTTATGTTCGAAACTTTCAGCGAGCTCTGACGACTGACAGCTTGTTTAGAAAGTCTATCCAAGTTCATCAAAACTCTTTACACAAGTTTGAAGTGATTTCTGTAACGTCCGCAAGTGAATAACAAACGTACAGATCGAATATTTTCTAAACACTCATTGTATGAGCACGTGTTGTGATGTTTAACGGGCACTTGTCTTCAACAGCCAGTGTTATCGTAATGAATGGCCCTGTTGATACACTGAGCTACCGTGTGCCTGATACTGGCCACAACTACGTTCCAATCCTAACGGATTATATTTGAAACGGTGTTCCATTTCCTTTTTTAAATAAACCAGAGATTAGACAACTTTTTATAATGATGTTTTTGTTTTTTGATGCAGAGGTATGGTCGTTTACGGTCTATTTGGTTTGCGTCTAGACTTTAATGTAAATATGGTTGTCTCTACGCCTTGGATGTGGGCAGAAATCCAAGTGGTATGAACATTTAAGTTGAGACGAGCGGTATCGGGACACAGCACACCAAGTGTTGGCTTTATAAGTATGTTTGCTGGAGCGTCGCGCCGCGTCTACGAACATTATCATCACTATCACCATATTCTGTGAGACATTTCCTGACCGCGTCTGTCTAGACTTATTTATGAATCTGCATGGTCCATTCAATTAAAATAGGTCTTCGAAAGTGATTGCATATCATTCATAAAATCTCTTTTGTGTTTTCAGCGGAAGACTTCAGCTAAGTACCTGAAGAATAGAGCCTGGTAAACCTCGGAAAAACAAAAAAAAACAAACAATACAAGCGAAAACACTCGCGTGAATTTCATACCCTAGTGAATATCCGTCCACCAATAAAACGAGCGAAACCAAAAACCTGAGCTGGCGTTATCAGCGAAACACTGAACGGTAAAAAAAAAAAGTCGAAAGCGTCCGCTTTTTGGTGGACCTTGTAAAGCTATGGGTGGGCTGGGGCTCAGGCATAGTGTGTAGTACGATACATATAAATAATTTGATAAATGGCGGGCAGGACGGTAGCCCAGCGGGCGTGCATCGCTCGTTAATATAGTTAATAGTTGTTCGTCCCCTGACGGCTAGACATACAGTATCTACTTGTGGGCTAGACGCGTCTGGGAGAAGAGATTAGCGCGTATGAGATGGTTTTTCTTTGAAACAAGACTTAAAGACGAAAGGATGCACGTCTAGACCAAAGACGAATGAGTAAGACAGACTTTTAAGCATTCTGAGAATCGGTCGCGGGATTCCTTCAGGATTTAGATTTTTAGGGAAATCCTATCACGTGAGGTGAAAACTAGTACCTAGTTTTCATTTTCTGGAAAATGGGTGAGAAAATATAAAAAAAAAGAATGAAAAAAAAAAGAAAAATATGATAAACTGTCTGCCGACCTTGTTATCTTAGATGCAAGTTTAATTAAGAGATAAGATAGCTCCAAAAATAGATTCACTGTTATCGGCGATTCTGGTTTACTGCCACCGGATTCAAAAGGCATAACATTTGAACATCGATTGTTTGATATAAAAAAATGAGTTTTATCGTTAAAAAGTCTTGTTGACACGTAATTATAATAATTAGTCCTCGAGTTTAGTAGAGGATGTACAAAACGAGCTAATCAAATATGCCGCCGTGTAATCCGACGGTAATTTATGCGAGCTCAAATTTGTAAAGCCTCATAGCCGGGAAACAAACACGGCATTGTTGGACGCGTGATTCGTGCGTGTGATCCCGCCGTGTTTGCTGTGTGCTGGCCGGCCATCGAACCCCACAGCCTTTATATCCATTCAAATAAGCACTAATTATATTTAATGCGTTTTACCTGTAATTAGGAGGTGTTAGAAAATGTGAAACAGTGTTTAACGGTTTCGAAACAGTTTTGGGGATTGTTTACACGCTTACGTATACGATTAGACTGCTTTATGAGGTGCTTGTACCATCGCGCCCACGCTACATCGCGAATACAAACAACGGTGCCCAATCTAATGATTATTGTAAACATTACTCACTATTTTATCCACTTTCGTGCGGCGCAGTGTTGCCTACACATTAGCAGTTGACTTGGAAAATTAATAACTATTATTAGTACGGAACACATTCTGTTCACGTTTAATTTTTATTTTATGAATATAAACAAGCGTGGAAGTTTTAAAAATGGAACACAATAAAGTTCATCTAGTCTAAACATTTTAACAGGCCGTAAAACATTTTCGTCAATCTACTGGCAATAACGATTCGATAAATATGAAGCGTGGACACGTGTTGTGTTGTAGGTATAGGTTTCAGGTTTACAGTGTCCGAATAGATTCGCGGACACTTAGCAAGCAGTTTGTACTCCCTTCGGCTGTTCGGCAGGAAGATGGGCGAGGAAAGTGGTAGGTAGCTGCTCGTAAATAAAGGCGTGACTCAGTCGGCCGGTGGCGTTGCTTCGAGCTATTTTCGACTTGCAAATGAGAAAGTGCATCGACAGTGGAACCCTATAGGTCGGTTTAAGTGTTCCAATATAGATGCATAGACGGCTACTTATTGACTTCTGCATAAATAAGTAGGCAGTATGGTGTAATTCCTTTGCGCTCCAGGTGGCGAGTACGTTGCACCGTCGCGTTCACAAATGCATTCATGTATTTTCTCTCTACTTACATGCAAATAAAAAAATATTTTTAAACGAATAATTATACAAATGTAACTGGCGATGGCGATCGGACATTACCATTACCGTTTTACAACTCATATCTTGACAAGGTTTTTATTATTTTGATCTTAAAGAATGCTGTGTAATAAAGTTGGTTTTATTAGAATAGACATCTACCACTTAAAATGGTCGGCTCTAAGGAAATAAATTAATACACATTAGGATAAATCAGCGAGGATTAGGCCATAACAATAGATCATGAAAAATAATGTGTTTATTACATGATACATTTATTTTTATGCGTGACTGTACCAGTTGTTTTGAATTAGGAATCTGAATGGGTAGGTAGTAATTTTCATAGTGGGTTTTACCGAGTTCTTGATAGTAACCGTAAGAATTAAAGTTTTAGCGAGATATAATGCCGTCCACACAGATAATGCCGGTTATCTAGACCAGATTATAACAAGCCGTGTTTAGTACACATAACGGTCTCTCGTCTACAGTCTATACTTAGATAAGTCATGCATCGGAACTGCAGTCAGCAGTAGGTACATAGGGAACATGGTTCATATCTCGTAAACGGACACTTATCGCCTCAAAACAAATCCCAAACGCGTTATCTCAAATACCTGCATACGTAAATACATCGACATTGAATCAATATTAGATAGGTTACCTACCGCTGAGCACGGCTCGGGCGCCAGGCGGCAGGCGGCAGTCGTTGACACGCCACTACACTCACTGTACACACTATTTACTTCACCGTCGTCTTAAACAACACCTAATTGAATCCATGTTATCATTTAAAATATCGATCAGTCACACGCGGTGCGAAGGGTCTCAGGCGACGCCGTATATTTTTACATTCAACGTTGAGATATTTTCGATAACAGTCCGGTTTTTAGTCACACACACGAGTTCACAACGTTGCTTGTTCGTTTTACTGTTGTAGCCGGTACACGAACTTATTGTCACAGATCAGCTGAGCGTATGTTTGAAACAATATCGGGTTTACGTAAATCGAACGTAGAGCAGACGCGTATCAACACCACGGCGCGCGGAGCGGGACTGATGTGATGAGTGAATGAACGGCCGGAGTTCGCTTCTCTTCGTAGCGGGCGGTGCGCGCGAGGGGGAAGGACCGAAGGACGGAAAGCGGCGAGCGTTTCACCACTAGATGGCGCTGCAAGGTTTTCTCAAACAAGTTTTTTTTAACAAAAATAAAATAATTACGTGGGTGAGGATTGAGGGCCGGGCGGGCTACGCTAAACGTCCGCCCCGCCTCCTTAAAAATTAGGAAAACGTTTTCAAATTATTTCCCGTCAAACATTTACTCTACAATTCGTCGTATTCCTTCGATGTCCGGAATCAATTTACGCGAATCCACTTCAGGCATTTTAAATTTTCCCACCTCCTGTTTGCCGTTTCCAACGTGACGGAAATTAATGTGTGCATTGCGTTCTTTAACGTCGTGGAAAAAATTTGCTCGTTTTCTGAAACGAAGCGTGGAGAGCTGTGTAAGTGTAAAAATTCTATTAAATCACGGATTCGGCTGGTAATCGCGAATGGAAATCGATTAAAGTTTGCGGAGGCACTCGGGATGGATTCTATCAGAGGGCCGATCAGAGTAGATGAACTCATTCTCGATTCCTCATTCCTCCGGACGAGAATAAAGGAAAATGTTCGGGTGCCTATAGACATAAACGCGTTTAAAAGGGAATTATTGGACGGAGATTGTATCTGTCAATTTACTTTAGTGGGAAAAGTTAACATTACTTAGATTTATATTTTTGAGAATGGACCTATTTACCTGCCGCCATTTTTCCTATTGTGTTGACCGTATTAGGAACGTCGCACACTTATCTGAAATCTGTGAAAAAGCGCCAACAATTCGTCATTATAATCTGGTCGAGTGCCAAATCTCCTTTTAGGAGTAAAACAAAGCGTTTTGACGTGTTACCCAAATAACTAACTAAGAAAGAAAGAAAGCCACATTTTGGTCACATAGTCATTCTTTAAAGGGATGTGATGTGATTCACCGTTCCCAAAATGCAGGTTTTTTGTTTACATTCTTTTTTTTTAAAGTAACAGCTGCAAGTATTGTTTATCGGGTACAGTCTACAGATGAACTAACCGATATTTTTACATTAAAAGTAACATGACGTGTGACTCATTTAAATAATGACCATCATAATTAATTACGCACCAAGCAGACAAAATTAATCGAGTGTCAGTCGGCTCTCCATTATTAATTTTATTATTATCAGCCTGCTTTTATTACGTAATAGTTTTACTAATAATCTCAATTAACACAAAATCAAAACAAGAAGCCATGAACAATCAAATAATTTATCACAGCGCGGCAGCGTCTTAATTAATAAATGGCGATGGCGTTAGTGGCCTAAACAAGTTTAGTCTATGGGTATATGACAGATGATAGGCACGACCATAAACAATGGAGTGGGCGCGATAAGGACAGATAAAAGCTGATTTATAGTGTGGCGAGCGCCTTAAATCAATTATAGTGACGGCCGATATAGAAATATTGGGTGATAGAGTGCAGCCTACCTACAAAAAATGCTGACTTGTTTTTTAATGGCTGTGTAAACTACGCTGTCTATGTATGTATACTCGAGTCGCTTTAGCGTGGCTATAGGGTCATTGATCCACTACATTTTCTAGCAGTCTTAATTTTAAAAACTTTTTACAAAAAAAAACAACCGACTTCCAAAGTTTTTCACTTTTTATTTGTGGTACCTACTAACCCACCCCACACAAATTCGAGTATCACTACCTGCTATGTGTGTGTGTGTGTAACAGTGACATGAACTTATCATATCAACCACTTATGGCTAAGTGGGAAAAATACGTATTTATTGAAGCTAACTCAAAAACTACCCAAGCAAAGTTAATAAAATGTATATAAGGAATCACGAAGTACCTACCAAAGAAAATTGACGGAGTAATCGCGTAAGAAACATAAAAAAAAACAACATACAGTCGAATTGAGAACCTTCTCCTTTTTGAAGTCGGTTAAAAACTAAAATAAAGTCCGTTAACGTCCTGAATCAATATCTATCGTGATCTTCATGTTCCAAATACGAAAAATCATATTATATACTTAGTTTATTGTTTGGGTTCCTCCAGAGAGATATGTAGTAGGGAAAGGGCAATGACCGTTTTTGCCATGCAATAGCGACTCGGCTATAGACTTTCCCGTCCATATTCTGTACATCTTTACCTCAGTTTCATAAGGTCGGTTATTAAATCGCTTGATGAAGAAATTATAGTCTTCACGACATAGGGAATACTAGTGTGGAGGGTAGTGATATTTGAATTTGTAACGCTAAATATATGCTACTCGCTATAATTTTGGGGGTGTGTGGGGGGTTAAGGTTTTTTTTAAAGAGATGGTTTTATTTACCGTGTTTGCTTATTGCATATCGTGGAGTCAATTCCAGTCGTGCGTTGGAGCTGACACACACACACTTTTTTCCGTGCGTTTTGCAATTAAAAAGTTTTTATCAAAATCGGAAGGATATAGAAATACTATGCTGTCAACCCACCACGCCGGACAGAGGAGGTTGCTGAACGCCGCGCTTAATAAACCGCTTTATGCTAAAGTTACAAAAAGCGCAAAAAAGTAAAAGTTCATTCGCCTTTTTTCAGTACCTATAAATGAAAATGACCTTCGTCGGAGTTTCATTACAATGCTAAGCCCCGCTCTTAGTCTAGACTAAATCTGAGAATTTATTTAAATAAGAAAAGTATAAAGGTTTTATATGGTTTATGTTAATAACGTGAACAGGATTTAATATAAGTAACGATCATAATGGGGTTTGCTAGACTATTCTAGGTACATTCACATTGAGGTTCAATGTAAACTAGAGCAGCTCTAACAAACTGAAGATGTGTCCCGCGGATGTCAGATGTGACAACACGGCCTACTGTCACATGGCTCGAGTATGGGCTCGAGTCACACGTTTTATCACAGTTTATTCATATATAATGTGTGACTCGAGCCATGTCACCACAAGGCCGTGCTCGGTACTCAGGTAGTAAGTAGAGTTAGACTGAGACGTTTGCTGTCCCGGACAACAACGCGTTGCGCAAAAATGTTGTTCGCGGTGTTTGCTCTAGTTTATATTGAACCTCAGTGAGTAGGTATTATGTATATATCAGAAGAGCAAGTTTTAAGATTCCTATAAAGAGGGCCTAGACAAAGTGACATTCTATTAGCGATAACGTCGATGGAAACGTCAAAAATTTATGGCACTGACAGCTACAGTCTTTTCACAGTTAGTCTTCCTTAGAGTTTGTAACCATGAAAATCACAGTGATTTGTAATCTCGTTTCAATAGGTCATAGGTAAACTAACTAAAGGAAGGACTGTACTGACAAGTTTATGTCAATCCCGTTGAAAGTCACTGTAGAAATACGAATCGCTTTGAAAGCAATTGCCACTGAATGATTTTGAAGGATATATCTAATCCATTGCTTCACATGTCCAAAAAATTGTTTGCTCAACAGCGTAAATAACGCAATGAATGTTGTTGAACTGTCAAAATGAAAGCCAGAGTTATACCTACTGTAATGTATCACGCAATTACCCCGTAGGTTCATAAATGACTAGGTTTTATAAACTGGACTATTGACTGTGTATGTTTTTTTTACTTCCCTTTAGCTTTTACAACCCCAAGTCACATAATAATCGATCGACAGTCATAATTATTAATGTCCAAACATGTGTCAGATAGTATCGATTACTAGGAAACAATAGCAATAAAAAGTTCAACAAAAACATTAAAAACGTCAATTATATCAAATTATTTGTTCGTTATCGCGTATAGTGAGCCCTGTAAACCGAGCACCAACGAACTCATTATGTTATCAATGCTTTATTTTTATTGTAATTAATTGCAGTATTTATTTATTATGGCAACAATTTATATTATTAAATGCATTACCGCTTGTATGGCGATTAGGAGCGGCTCGATAGATTGTGTGCTATATTTCTAATTCGAAATATGAATTGATCATGCTTAGTGGTGCAACAGTTAAATGGTTCATACATAATTTTACTGACTCTACTAGATAATATTTGCCGAGCTTGGCTGGTACTATGTTTGAGATAAGTTAGAAATTGTTTTGTTATAACACTATTATAAATATATAGCCCAGTCATTCTATTGCTAAATCTTATCCTTATCTAAATTGTAAATTTTAAACATGTAGATAAACTAGCTAGATTGTTAAAAGCCCGAAAAGTTTTTAGGTACGAAAATGACACACATTATTTTAATTTTTATTAACATCTTGAATTATCTGAGTATCAAAGTTAAAATGTCTATGTATAGCTGAATTTTATTCATTTAGGTGCCTACCTTGATACTAAAGGTAGGTAATTTCGATGAATAAATAATAGTTCCTTGAACATCCTAAAGTTGGGTGGCCCAAAAAAAAAATTATGCGACAGCGACCAAAATAAGAGTAGAGCCATATTTAGCTGTCAAAACAACGTGCCTTTTTTTTGGCAAAAGAAACTATCCAAAAAGCCAGCACAACAAAAACTTTCCACGGGAGTACCAGGACATGATAGCTAGGAGTAGGTCGCATTGCTTACCGTGGAACAGAGCGTACACTCGATGGCAAACAAACGGCCATTATGTACACATACGTGCATGTGGCATGCCGCGACACAATGGGAAGGTGGGCTCACTGCACTGCACTGTACTGCCCGGCGAAATACGATACACGCTATTTGATTAGAGTGGTTTATAAGAAGTGAATTTTTGTAATCGCCTTAATGGTTCCGGGGAACTAAGTGTAACTTGTAGTTCGAAGCCAGTGCTTTGACAGAGCGTGCGAAAATGTATTAGGAGTGTAATATTTTAATGGTAGGTAATTTTTGTACAACTTATTGGCAACTGTTCAAAGCATACCATATAAAATCTGAGCTTAGAATAGTTTTGCAGAGATTTAACCATACTTGTTGTAACTTAAGAGTAAGCTTAAGTTTTAAAGTGTGCTTAATCCTCCTTCGCACTAGTTAACGAATGCCTAGCCTCCAACAATTCATGCGCAAACAATGCATAGTCCGGATTAGTCCGGAGCTCCGGAGTGACCGAACGAAGGATTTCATATTAATGTGCCCACTTCCGTGATAATCGTCGGAGGATGGAATCATATCGCGGAATTGCGAATTAGTGCGGATGATGGCCGTTTCGCGCTGATAGCCTTTGCAGACATGAATGTGGCAATATTTAAACATAAAGGTATACTTATTGTTAAGTTTTTTTAAAATAATGAAAACAGATTTTCGTCGCTTAAGAAAAAAAGTAGGAGGTCCTCTAGTATCATCAATTCTGTCTATTTTTTTTTTGTAATTTTGACGTTCAAAAGTGCCTTTTATGTGCCTAATTGAAATAAAATAATTGACTTTGACATGTTTTTTGTCATTGTCTATATCTATTTTATTAGGTACCCTATCTGTCTGTCCATAGGGCTTTTATAGATAATACATCACACATTAATATTTAAAACGATCGATTCCTCGAACATCGATTCCACACAAAGATATTGTTTTCATAATCATTATCGTGAAAGTCACAATCCGTGCTCACTTCGATATTTATCAGAAGCCAGGGGATTATGTGAACAGATGTTAAATCCTAGTAAATCGGGGCCCGTTGAGCTAGCTCGTTACTCATGAACAATATGGTTTCAATAAGCCATTAGCCTTGTGTTCCTAGCGAGAGTTATTGCAGCCAACGCCGCGGTATAAGCTAGTTAGCTATGATTTGTAACTAATTTAATAGCTAGTAATTGTTAGGGTTACTTCTATTTTTATTGTAACTCTGTTATTTTAGATAAAGTTCTAATTTTGGAGCAGTTAGTCGGTGGCTTTTTATTTAAATATTTATGTTAGCTTAGAAATAAAATCAATTATATCGTAAGGCTTTATTAGAATTTAATAATAAAATGTCGTCTTTTTGTGAGGCGTTATGAAAGGGTTTTATCGACAAAGAATATCTCTATTGTCATATTAATTTGGTACGTCTACGTGTTCCTAGAAATAAATATAATCATTTATTTGCTTATAATGTAGGTATACGGATAAGTTGGAATTTTTATAAATACTTTCTTTCATTTTACCTTACCGCATGCATAATTTTCAAATAAGAAAATCGGATAAACCGATTGATCAATGATCGGATTTATCACAATAATCAGTCTACGAATTACCATACTCGCTGTTGAACATAATAGAGCTTTCTGCTTTCCCAATTGACGTCCCAAACTCCAAAAGTCTGAAGCTTTATAAAATTCCGCAGTACTTTTTGAATACTTATCTGACCAAAAAATTAATGTAGAACACACCTAAACAATATTTTTAATCCGCAAAAACCAATAAAGGCATTCATCATTCAGCCTAAAACAATACGACATAAAAAGAGACAGTAGCATGCGGGACCACAGACTATAAATTTGGCGGGCAGTCGCGGCGCGACAGGAGTTAATCTTTGCACCGTTATTCAAATACGTTCTATTGCTGGTACCTATTGTGAATGGGATTATTTATTTGTGTGTAGTTTTAGTCCACCGAGCGACGTTCCATTGTTTTAGTGTAATAGGATGAGTACCCGCATGACAAGTATTCTGAAAGCTCTGGCCAAGTTTGAGCTTAGCTAGCATATAGTTGGAGTCAATGAACTATACCTACTACTTACTGACCTTTCTTGTTCATTATCTTACAGTATTTTAATTTTGCAGGACTTAGGTATTTACAGGGTGAATTTTTCAGGTATAAGGGCGGGTATCTACCCTACCGTTGTAGCTACAGGAAAACGGTCTTAGGAGACTGTCCTTATCTTTTTGATTTTTGATTTAAATTCACAGATTTTTTTTTAATTGTAAAGGCAGCAATATCGGGCAATTTTCATAAAAACTGTTTTTGAAGCCAATCGATTCTGTTTCTTAAAAGGATAAAAAAACTCTATTAGACCAATTGAGGTTTGACACGTATTTCACTTTTACACTGGTCATTCTTTTGACCTGTATTTTACCAGAACCCCCGTGAAATGTCTCGGTTTTATTTTATTTTAATATTTTTAATTGTTATTCTTTATGGCACCTCTTTAGGTCATACTCATGAGCTATTCGAATATCACAACATATTTGGCCTTGGCCTTAAGAGCGTGCGTTCTGAAAGTGGGCAACGTCACAAATATACGTCAAATATTTCGCTGTTATGATTAATTTGGCAATATATATGGAAATATATATTGCCTTAACTTATATTAACTTGTATTAACTAGTGAACTAAAATATTGATTATGAAATGCAATAATTAATATCGTAACACCGAATATTTACTTTCAGATGTAGTATTTGGAACCTTTTGGAACCTTTTATAACAAGCTACCCACTTCTCTGCTAGATTTGCCTTTAAATGCGTTTAAAGCTTAAGTAAAATCCAACCTTTGTTCAAAGGCATACTACTCTATCAACGACTACTTAAACGATAAAAATAGTTGGTCGCTGTGATTAACTCAAGACAATATTTATGTTCTTTCTCCAGAATTAGCTTACCTACTGACAGGTCGTAGGAGTTATATAATTGTTATTTTATTTGACTGTATAAGTAAATTTATTTTCATTTAATTTTCATTTATTATTGACATAATCGACTCATTACAATGTTTTTGTTTAATTAGTTGTATTGCAATATGTGGTTAGCTAGCGACCTCGACAGAAGATCATTATATTATTCTTGCCTAACTGTTGATTTATTTTTCTTCGATGGTCCTAGTTTATCATAATTATGTGACTTCGAGTTACAGTTTTATTAGCTATATGTAAGCGGGCACGCCCTTTATACCTGGAGGCTTTATAATTCGGGTATTAAGTTCTGTTTACGTTTTTAGTTTTTTTAGTATTCATTTTCGCTTGAGTTTAGCTTTCGATATATATATATTTTTTTTGGTACATTGGCGTGTGCTAGCTGTCATTATGGCAAATATATTTTTTTATTTAATGATTTGTGTTGAGTAATGTAAATGATTTGCATACTATTGTATAGAATCAAGTTTTTTTCTAACTGAACAGACAGCTGTGCTGCTGGGGAGTTTGTTGCGCCACTTCTTCTCTCCAGCAAAAGCACTAGGAAGTGGTGAAGGGCGGGCGTTTTTGGGGGACTGTCTTATGTAATTTTGACGTTCGAAAAGTGCTGATTCTCAGCCTAGTTTGAATAAATGACTTTTGAATTTGAATTTCCAAATGCCTTTTTTAGATCAAAAACTGTTACAACATCAAATTCAGTGTTGTAATTCATTTTTAATACGCCAAATTAATCAAAACAGGTAAATAATTGACAGCTATTTGCGACGTTGCCAAATTTTAGAATGAACGTTCTTAAGGGGGAGGCGAGAAAATTGATGCGCTGTTATAATATATAGTAGATAGATTTGTAGTAGGTAGCTATATTTCTGTTACTGTCCTTGCTGTTTATAGAACTCCCATGCAATAATCTCACAAGTCCTAGGTACTGGAGACAAGATAATAGTAGGTAGCTGAGCAATTAATGCAGTAAATCTACTACGGAATGTGCAATGTGCACTCAAGGTGAATAATGAAGGCCTTGTAACTGTTAGCTGCATCGATTAACTGACTATTTTCATACTGTGGTGTGGTCTGTGGTTTAAATATTGATGAAGCGCAGCCTTAATACGTCCATTATTTAAATGTTATTAAATAATTCAAGATATATAACTCAAAATACGATAGGTGTTTTTGTATTTTTGAGCTTCGCTTTTTTAGTTTTGTGTCGGCACACCTTCGGAAGATAAAATTAACATTAAAAGTTGTCATGTTAAAGATACAATCTTACAACTATAGGCGTAATCAGATACATGTGCTCTTTTCTTATCACAATCCCATCTCAAGCGGTTAAACCATCAAAAATTCTATGAAAATTATATTTAACATATTTTAATATCCGTTCATTTGAAGCGTACCTGCGTAATCCGCCTAGCGACAGATAGGAGGCCGCGATAACTCCCCAGGGTACATGGAAACAGAAGGCCCACGTATTTTAT
This sequence comes from Conistra vaccinii, assembly GCA_948150665.1. Taxonomy (NCBI): domain Eukaryota; kingdom Metazoa; phylum Arthropoda; class Insecta; order Lepidoptera; family Noctuidae; genus Conistra; species Conistra vaccinii. The sequence goes on from OX411332.1 coordinate 22,725,243, forward strand.
TTTGATCTTTTAATTCTTCTAAACAGTGTCTAGCTTCTTATGTATAATGAACGTTCTTGAGTTCGTACCTATTTAGAGATAGTTTTCTTAAATGAGGGTAGTTACTGGGACTGGGTATTTCTAAGAGCTTTAGACATGTACCTACATATATAAAAAAGCATAATGCCACTCTATAAAAAAAACACTTTAGTCACAGGATCACTTAGTTTTAGTCAGGGTTTATCTTATTCATATGACTTTTATCCTAGTCTTAAGCAATGTCAAAGGTTTTTGTATCAATAAAGATTGTTATTTTATCATACTAAAAAGAAAATGTGAAAACACTGCACTATGCAAATTACCCAAACGAACAAATTCGTAGCGGCGGCGGCGGCGCGGCGGCGTAGCGCGTAGTAGTTAGCGTAGCGCGTAGTAGTTAGCGTAGCGCGTAGTAGTTAGCGTAGCACGTAGCAAGTATTTCTCTTTTTCGCGTTATTGATTGACATGACAAACAGACCTGCTTGGTAGAAAGTAGTTTACAAAAAAAAAACAGTTTCCAAGCCTGTGTGTGAGTTCCATATCAGTAAATGTAAAGTAGATCTTCTGTATTCCTAGTTCGGACGGTACGTCGGACTCACCGCGTGGCGGACGGTTAATCCGCCACCCTTAGGGTCTGACAGTTTCAGGTATTTTTGGACGACAGTTTCACTTCTATTTGTTTAAAAGCTTTTAACTGGGAAGTAGCTTTTAGAATACGGTTTTATGAACTGTTCGTTCTTAGTTTTAGTGCGTCATTTCTAACTCTGTTTATCTTTTGCTGAATTAAACGACAAACAATTGGACGGCAAGGGTCTTTTGACGTAGTCTAGAGAAACTAATAATTCCATGATATCACATGAAAATAAACAAACTTTATAAGTAAATGATCCAACTCTATAAATATCTAAAAGACCTATCTCATAATATTTCTATAGAATATTTCTTAAGGCATATCTATTTACATAGTAAGATATCCGTTACATGACGAGTCTAGACGACAAACAAATAGTTTGAATAGACGAGGAGTCTACAGGGTCTCCAGACAAACGAGGTTCTAAAGGTGCTGATAGACTCGAGCATTCACTTGTAATGAGCTTTCTAGCGAATGTTACATTACAGAAAAAAAAACGGACGCGTTTTAGCGAGCATTCTAGCGAGCATTCTGGCGAGCATTCTGGCGAAATGACAGTAAATTTGCTTCGAGCTTTTTACCGAGCCGAGCCATTCTGTCATTGTTTTTTCATCTTCGTGAAGAATAATTTTTTTGACGAGCATTGACTAGAGCGTTCCCTAAAATGATCGTAAAAATATTCGTAGCGATGTTTGGTTCTGTTCGTTGTTCAGTTCCACAAATTTAAAAATGGCAAATGCTCGATGTTCTGCTACCAGTGAAAGCTCAAGTCTATCAGCACCTTAATGTTATAACCTGCAGTTAGTAGTTAACGCCAAATCGTTAACTACGCTCACTAATGTGATGGTTTTACTAGATAAGACACTTGTCATTATGTCTTCATTGTTGAAGTTCTTCGTTTTTGCTATTTTGGTCTTGTGGACAGCAATAATTATAATCACCATAACTTGGAGGTCGAGAGGCCAACTCCTAGGTTATTAAGGGCCATCATTTCCAAATATTCTCTGTAATGTTGCCATAGGCCAACAGTATACCTACCTGATACTCATTCCAAATACTATAACCCCTGTAAGACATGATCTACAGCAGTGATTAGGAGAAGCTGCTTTAGGACTCGCGTATAAACTAATAAAAAACAAACGAATTATGTATATCTATGGAAATAAAGAATAATTTCTACATCTTTCTCTCAAGTTGTAGACAGACAAGAGTACCAACATCTTCGCTCAAAGCATCAACAAACAAAGTCTTGATGATACCTGTATCTATGTTCTGTACCTATAAAATGCCTCGATATTTCTTTATCCTTACAACTGGAGACCACCCCAACATACCATCGAGTCGTGACAGTAACACGGCGCTAACAAAAACTCACATATCGCGTTACTGTAACGTATACCCGTGAGCGACTGTGAGCGACCAGAGACTCGAACCCGTTATCCCGACACGACCGCAACATACACTTTAAGTTTCATTGTCAACTTATGACTGTTAGGTGATATGATACTCCATATCTTTGATTGCTTATAATATGTAAGTTTAATTTTAGATTGATCAACATAGCCTGTGGGAGGATCGACTTTTGGTTAATTTTCGTCCTGCTGAAAGGCAGAGGATATATAATTTTACAAGGTGCAATTAACATTAATGATCAGCCTCGCAAAGCGAACAGTTATTTAATTTCTTTTACAATATCGTCGCTCACAATTGGCCTTATCAGAAGGCTAAGTCACTCAATGAAGGCAATGGACAGGGCTATGCTTGGAGTTTCCCTACGTGATCGAATGAATCATGACACGTGCAATGTTTTTCTGTCATTGATGTTGACAAACAGATGACGATCTCCGTACTTATTATCGAGCAGGAAGATACAGTTGCCAATTCTCTCACCAGTCCCCTCATAACCGTTGATTACAAAGATTGCAATTGTGCCTAACTGGTACAGGAAGCCTATTACCAGCCAGGCACAAATTACCACCGTTTTCTAACACGGTAATGACGCATTTCCCTAATTCAAGACTAAGTCCTATCCACGAGCAGGCTAACAAGCAGTTATCACGCTGTATGTTTCAATTACATGCCCTTATACAGAACTGGAACACTTTTTGCCCGCGCCGGGAAAGGCTACATTTGTACACAGGCTCTGTTCTTGCTCAACTGTTACTGCCGTACCATTTACATAACAATTTAATTGAACATTTGTTATGTATTGTCGTGCTATTAACTAACAGACTAGTTTGTGTTTGGATCATAAATCTTGCTCTAATTGTATGCGAATTGCCTGAAGCTAACATAGTTCTTTCGTCATAGGCGTTGTAGTTTGTTTTGCTTCCAGTTAATACAGGATGCAATTTGGTGTGTAGGAGCACTGACACGGAGCCGTTTGACCTCTGTAAAGTAAACAGAGACGACACTGCAATATCCTACTTTAGGCCTTTAGACACTCCGGGTTCTGACAAAGATATTTTATGATTCAAACAGTGACTGATTGTAGGTAAGACTAGAGACAGAATTATGATAATGAGTTAATTACCTATTTTACAAACAGGAGATGATTATCAAATTCCTCAACGGGGACACCGTTGAGGAATTTGAAAATCATCCCCTGTTTGTTTAGAAGTTTATAAACGAACAAAGTCGTGGACAACAGCTAGTAACCAAAAAATTATCTAATCAAACATTAAATCATGTACAGTCAGACAATTAAACCAACGTACACTGCCATACTCTGATATAAATCATAGCAAGCTCTAATCTGTAGGCGCACAATCGTCGTACACCGTATAAGGCAATAGAGTGCCTGACCAAATTAGCGAGTGGAGCATACGGGCCGCATTCTTACCGACAACCTTGAACCAGTTGCGCGGGCGCACGCCGACAGTAGGGCTGCCCTGGGGCTCCAGGGTACGAGAAAGTGGTGAGGTGATTAATGTTATGACAGGGTTTGATTAAGCGATTAGCGAATAGGCTACTTATTATTAGGAGATAAAGCAGTGGCTAGGGTACGAAAATTACCTTCTTTTGAGGTGCGAACGGCGATAATTGTTTCTGGGTTTATAATAAATAATTAAAATATTGATTTCAGCTGAAGATATAATTTTTAATTATTTCACCACGTGAAATAATATATTCGCATTAAATAAAAGCTCATAGATATTTAATTACCAAGCATTGAGTTCTCCTGAATTTATCAACCACTGCAGGAATTATTACTTGTGACCATTTATGAACAGAATCGAAAAATAAATCAATATCATACCCGTAGGCATACTAAAGGTAATCAATCGTAATTGTATTGCCATGTAACACACCACATTATTGTTATGGCAACACTGCACTCATTTGTCATGAACGAAAGCTCCCATATATATTAGTTTTGTTCTGCCTTTTAATGGCGTAAATAATTAATCGGATACTGTATTGAAATCAACTGTGGAACAATGATGTTCGTATAATTTATTGGTATGGTCTTTCTTTGACGTTTTATGTGAAAATAATTATCTGATCGATGTCACGCTGAAAAAATGGTATTTTTTCCAATATTCTATTACACTGCTAAAAGGATCTTTTGGCGCAAAAATAACATTGACACGGGGGCGTTGTTGGTAAATATTATTGGAATTTTCACTGAAAATGTATTGAAAAACCAAAATGGCGAGTTTAGTTCAGATTATGGCCACGCGCCACAAGATCATAGCGTTGTTCTTACTATTCAGGGCTATGTATTGTCGAAACTTTTTGTCAAACTTTCACAAAGCTGCGTGCCAGCCCTTGTGTTGGAGGAATACGGGCACTAATCGCGTTCGACATGCGCAAGAGTGCCCTACGCGAGCATTTCGCAACTCCGCCCCTCTGACCCGGCACTACGTCAATTTAGCCAATTATGGTATCAAAATTATACCTTATAGTTTATCTTCTAGGTATTACTGACAACACTGATTATGTTTTCCTAAGTACTAAAGGGTTTATTTATAAACGTTGTTTAAAGTTAAAGAGACCGTTGAACGTCAAAATGCATGGTTGGTTAAGCAGATTATGCTAATCATTACTTAACTTAAAGCATTGTTTATAAATTAAACTCTAGATGTTTAAATGCCGCAGTGCTATTCCGGAAAAAGTCAATGTAGAATTCATTTCTATACCTATTCACTGAAAATTCTGAAAATAGAGTTGTATTGGAACTGAGTACCAACAATGCGAATACCTATAAAAATAAGTAGTTTGGTAGAAAAAAGTCTTACAATATGGGGGAAAATTTACAGTAGGACTACCTACTGTAAATTAGTTTTAAGTTAAAAGTAATGAAGGTTAGTTCAAAAATGTTATTGAGAACGAATACCTCGAACCCGCGCTCTCTGCATTTTTCTGCTTAAAGTATTAATTTGAATTTGAATTTGAAAATACCTACATTTATATTTTGCATTTAAAATTTAGCTCGCTTAGTAGGTAGGTATGTAAATGACCATTATTATAAGAACATCTTATCATAGTTTATAATTTTGAAATGACTAACAGCACTGATTCTATATCAGGATCAGATTAGATATTAATCTATCTGTTAAACACACGATTTTTATCTTTTCTTTCCCAAAGTCAATATAGCTATTAATCTTGTGAATATAAGGCTAATGGCAGAATATTGAATAACATTAGGATTCGCTAACATTTCATTATGGATCAAAGATATTGAGTGGGCCGACTGACGATCACTTACAACTGTCAAGGACTGCTTGTGTTATTTAAATTAAGTTTGTTTTGACAAGGTCTCCTTTCTTAGATTCTTATGTAGCTATTTATATTTAATAGGTATTGGCATCGTCATCAATGCTACTAGTGGACAGTGGGTAACATAGCCTTTTTGGAACAGTGCCCAACGACATTTCAAGCAACAGCTCATAAAAAAATTGTTTAGTGGTTAATCTGCTCCTCTCATCAAGTTTGCTGTTTGAACCAACAAAAGACTATCATACTAAAATGTCTGCAAAAATAATAAAATATATTTTAATCATGATTGCAGACTTATTCCAAGAAACATGAACAAGAGTGGTACACATTGTAGCATCCTTAAAGTTAATTTAGAGATCGTCCAATGACCAATCTTTCGTCATCGGACAAATTCGTTTACCTAGTTTGTTTCTACGGAACACAATAATATATGTATTATGTTCTCTCTGTTTGCTGGTTCCTCTAATCCGTGACAAATCCAAGGTAGTTAGTATCTCTGGGAATGCGCCTACGTCGCGTGTCGCGTGTCTAGACAATTATAAACAATAATGTGCACTAGGTGGGCGTGTGATTAACTGCGCGGGCGCACGACTCTGCCCCCCGCGCATTTTATATGTAAATTATTACTTGATATGTTAGATAAATCTTCAGCCTATGAATGCGATTTGCAAGTTTAACTGAAGTAAAAAATATATCATGTTTTATGGGAGTTGTAAGTTATTGTGTTGCGTGTTCGGACTGCTTAAGTTTATTTTATATTTGAGTGCACAACCAGTAGCTTAGCTTAACAGCTTAATATTAGTGCTGTACTTTACTGAGAAGACTTACTGGAAATGAAAATGAACTCGGTAGCGAAACGATTTCGGAACCAAAATTAGCTACGAATCAAGAGATCCAAAGCATTCATAAGATGTACCTAGGTAACATTAAACGATGAATCTCATATCATCATCATATCACATGCCTCCCATAACGCGAAGTTGACAACATCCACCTTCATTTCACAATACCCAGAAAGATTTTAATGAAGATCCAAAAGCATGAATGTAATGTCATCCGCCATTCAAGAGCTGCGCCCGCGCATGTGTGGCTTTCCCTAAGCTATCTCACTTCGCAATCGTTCACACGCGCACAGGTTTTTAACATTTTTATATCAACCAATAAAGTGACATTATGTAGAAACGATGTTGAATTGAATTATTTAACGATTCAACGACCGGCCAGCGGTGGACGGAGATAATTTAATTTATTTATTTTAACAATTTTATCGTAAGTTATGGGAGAGCTTTACATGGAGCGACTGTTAATTTAAGAGGATATTTTTCTTTTAATATTGTGTGGTTTTACATTAGTTTATAGAAATATATTTTTATATCGCTGAAGAATCTGAAAGGAACTTGAAAATTTTTGCACATCTAATATTTCTGAGCGTAGAGCCCATTTATCTGTGTTAAGTACTTAAAACTTATGTTTTAAATGCAAAATTCAATTCTTAAGTCAGTGTCAGGTTGTATGTTGAACAAAATGTTGTTAACGCGATTCGAAATTTGCTGGCTACCCAGGCGCTTTCGCCTTAAGGGTCCGGCGAACACAATATTCCAAAATGCGTTTGGAATATTGTTATCTCTGTTCTGTTGTGTTTTTGTGTTGTTGTTGTTGTCTGTGTCTGTTGTGTGTTATGTGTGTTGTGTGTTGTTAGCGTTGTTACTAGCTATCGCAATTTATGATAAATTTGGATGTGTTCCGTAATACCAAAAATGATGAATGAAAACCTAATATTCTTTCATAATTTTTTCTATACTTTGTAACTTGATAATATAAGCTATGCTTCTGATGAAACAATATTCCAAATATTGTTGTTTCTAATACAGAAAAAACAGTACGAAAACATGTCATTTAGCTCTAAAAATTGTGCGAATTTCAATTCGCTTAAACTTTATTTTAGGTAAGTTTTTTTGGAAAAAAAAGATGTACAAGCCTAGATAAATACTGTCTAAATCCGAATATTAACATAATATGATGGAAATATGCTCAAATTGCAAATGATTTAGGTATTACGTTTGTATGGAAAATTCTAGGGTCGCCGCGGTCTTAAGGGCTTGTTTTCCCAACATTTGTTTCCAAATACCCTCAATGTTCCAATTTTAGCCACAAAAGCAGTCGTTCCGTCATATCGTAAGATCTAAACGTCTTCGATACCAGGCGCGCAGCACACAGCAGGAGGCAGAGTGAGGCGTTGTACTAACGGATAGTAATCGATACCTTACATTATTTACGACACAGAACCACCGATCGTCTTTTATTTGCGCTCCTACGCACACGATATGAAAGTTAAGAGTATGAGCGTGGTTTGATTTATTGACGGAGCCTGTAAGGAGCATTAATACAATGTTTGCTAGGCGAATTGATCGGGGAGTTTATAAATAGCGAGATGGCATTATGCAAAGGCAGGCGTAGGATGCTGCGAGAACTCAGGACTCACTGAAAGTCTCTAAACTTTAGAGACTTTCAGTGAGTCCTGAGTTAAGAGTTGTTCTTATATTCTAGATTTGGAAATAGAGAGAAAACCTGGTTGACGAAAAGTGGTTACCACCGCCAAAGAGAGGTTTATACGTTGGCAACTATCAACGAAGTAGAACAGGCTCTTGTGCTTGGAATGTCACAGACTGTAGTGCCCTAAGCTGAAGCAACAACAATACTGGAAGGGAAAGGTATGCAACATGGTGTTGTACTTTAGATAGCTACGCCGGAGAATTCAATAGCATCAAAATCTAAACTGCTGCGATGGCTGAATCTTGCAATGCCGCAGACGCAGAACTAAAAATCAGCTAAGTACGCCAAGAAGAGACAAAACAAAAGTGATTTGCAAACAAATCCCCTGAAATGTGATGTCTAGCAAACTAATAATATGCTAAAATATACAAACAACCAATAAAGTAATAGTTACCCAGCCGATCGGGTGAACGAACCAACGAACGAGATGCTTCATATTAATATGTAAATACTGGCAACATTAACACCTCTCTGTTTACGACAATATTCAGATAGTATCGCACCACAGATATCTTATATCAACGTTCGGATTTTATATAAAAATAAATAAAATCATGATCGGCTTGTGATCAATTTGATTAAACGGTTTAACTGCGCCTCGCCCATTCAAATTAGGAGCTTTTAAAAACATTATCAACTTTTTGTAACAGCTTAACTAATGTTTATTTTTATAATTGGTATGTTATGGCTGACAATACAAATAAGGGTGTTATTAAGATTGCAATCAATAAACATGTAGGTATGCAAAAGCCGTTAACACGACAACCAACAGTTCAATCGAACTTGGAACATTCACGTTGATGGCTAAGGTTATGGATGGTAGGCCGTTGTCTATATCTTTCACATTGTTTTATGGTTTAACAACTTTTTTATTTTTTTCAACTTTGGTTCAAACCTTGTTTACAAACCTTGTGGACTCATCATTATCAATGTCCTTTTTCATCTCTCCCTATGTTTCGGAAGTAGTGCGCGGCATCTTTAAGGCAGGTGAAATTAACATAATTTCAAGATCAACTAAATATCCACTGAGTCAGATCAGATAGTTTCATTAAGTTATTAATTCGAGCGCTATACGTTTCTAAATCTTGAATATTTTCTTGTATAACATTTTGTTCTTTTCTTTTTAATAAAGCCTTCACATAAATAGTGACGTCACCGGAGCTTGGCCGGAATAACTTTCAGTTAATTAAGCAGCTAAACAATTTGCTGGTAACTTCACGACGACCTTAATGGCGGCTCCAGTTTCACTCCGGTTCTAATTCCTAAAACGAATTAATTTTAAGGGATGCTTGAGGCAATTGTAATAATCCTAACCATCGTCTTTGAGTTAATCAGCTCCAGCTGAATATCACTGAGCGTCGAGGAGGAGTTAAGCTCAATGAGTCTGATTTCGGCTTTCTTAATTAAGACCTAGTTGTAATGTTGGCATTGTCATAACAATTAAGCATAGAGGGTCCTGTGACTATTTCCTACGGTGCAGCTCATGGTTTAAAAAACAAGGTCTGGCTTTCCGTGAGTGACACATGCTTACGTTACTATCCAGTTGTCCACTTTATTGAAACAAAACACGAATTAAGGAACGATTTTCAGATTGTAAATAAAACCTCATTGTTTTATCGGATTCGCACAGGTAATAAAGGTGGTTGGGGAGTTATTATTATACACTTCTGGTAACACAGATGTGATGACGTAGACTTGTGTCTCCCACGTGACCACTGTGTCTCGAAATGCTATACCTGGCGAAGTATATTATTATACCATGGTGCAGCCTAAAAATGGGGTCCTTACTCGGTGGATCCTGGGTTAGTCCTGCTACGAACCTTGTTAACTGCATTATATTTTCACCACGACAACAGCTATTTTCATTTAATTTGTTGTATATCTATCCTTAACAACGAAATCTAATAAGACTTAATCAAATCCACAAGCTTGACAAGTCCATAAATTCAAAATTGGTTACCTTGACTTTGCGTTAATAATGTCACCATTCAGCGGCGACGAGTTCTTTGTACTGATATCACATCATTATGTATATTATTATCTGCCGCCATCTTCTTTTTATTATTCCTAGAGATTCTATTAATTATGTATATCAGATATAGTAAATAAAATATACCATATTGATATTCTATTATAGCTTAATATCCTCTAAAGCATCCGCTGCCGATATATTTGCAAATTAGTCGAATTGACACGTCTTCGAAGCTCGGCGTCTGCAGAATTAGTAATGAGGCGTTTTACTGCCTTACTGCTAACTACCAATTAGCTGGCATTCCTTGTAATAGAGCAGTTATATGTTGATGTGTGCGATTTGAAGGAGTACTGCTGCCTGCGTAATATGGAGATGCTTTTTATTGGAGGAAACTCCAAGTGGATAGTTTATAGGGGGCTGAGATGTTGTATGTGGTCATAAATATCTTTTTTAGTGGTTTGGGTTTGTTTACCCCATAAAGGAAAGTTTCTCCATCGAAACGTATACCTATTCCTTTGCTGCTTTTTCAATCTATGAAATTACGATCTCTGGACAAGTTATTTGTTCGAAAATAATGTGATAACAAACACTACGAGCTCTATGAAGCCCTAAATCAAATCGGTTCAAACCAAAATTATGCAAGTCTACTCCATCGGTTTTCACCCTAATCTGCATAAAGCTTAGTTGTTGCCTATAGTTTAGTCAAAAGCGTAGGCGTGATCAACGAAACCAATGATTACCATAGACAAACAAATAGACACAGAACAACTTTCCAATCCCTCCCTATTTTAATGTCGGTCCTTCCAATCCAAAAGTAGCGAAGTACTACATTTTTAATTCGTCGCGACCCAAAACTCTTGCAATATCGGCTTGTACGCAGTCACAGCTGACCACCTCATGAATTATGTAGGCCGCGTACGCGCTGGCCGTTTGTACAACTACTCGTATTTATTTGTCGATGTATCGATACGTATTCCGAATATCTATTCGATATTTTTGCCGATTATCCGCACCGGCATGGGAACAGGAAACTGACATGTGTCATGTTGATTTATAGTTTTAGTTGGGAGTTGTTAGATAAAGTTTTTCGTTTTTCAAATTTCAATAAATTACGTATTTCCATATTCGACTGGCTGTGGAATTTGTGGGGAATAAATAGCAGTGGATTTCTTTTTCTACATTCCTCCGCTTACGCATAGAACTCTGAATTAGGTGGTTGGAAGTTGTTGAGTAGAATTCTCTGATTCATGTAAGTATACTTCAGTATTAGTATGAATAGAACATTCAGGTAAGTAGGTACGGATCAATGGTGCACTTTAAATACATATGCAAATACAAAGGTATTTTTTTACGTTATTTACGTCCTAAAATAAATAATAGAGTATTATTTATTACCAAATTCTTGTGAATGCTCTCATTATTTTGTGACAGTAAACTTTTTACTTTACTTTACTTCCTGTCACTTTGAGGCTGAGCTTGTTTTGCTTCTCCTTGTTCTACATTACAGCGTACTGACCATATTAGCAGCCTTTAAAAAAGGAAAAGCTTACAGAATGAAGTAAAAACATCTGTTTAAAATCAACAAGAGCATCGGGTGGGTAATGGGTGTTAACGCGATCAGTCGTGCGTGCGTCGTTTTAGTCGCGCGATTTGTGCCGCGACGCATCGTTAGTCGCGGCGCATACCGGGCGCTTAATTTCCGCGTGATCGCTCGCAAGCGACCTTTGTGCACAGATTAGTTTCAAAATTGCCAAATGTTTTTTAGTGAAAAATGTTCACTTGTTTCTAGTGGCTATGATTCGTGTTCCTATCCGAAAATCGGATGGAAAATTGGATTCTGTTCTCGCGTGATTTGTTTATTGTTATGAAGAATTTTACGAGTGTTTCTGATTCTGTTATTTATAGGCTTTGATGATGAAGTAATTACGGCTGACAGAATACCAGCTTTCGAAAACGATGGCACAAGTCTACGTCTGTCTCTGTCAAAGATTACGATGACTTCCTCTGATTGATTTTACTTTTACACTAGAATTGTTCAAGAGAAACGTCTACTGCATGTCTATTATAATTTATAACCATTTGCCGAATTCCCTTCAGGATTTGCCATTGACATTGTTCAAAAGAAGTCTCTTTAAACTATTACGGTCTTATTCATAAAAAAACCTTATCGAAGGTTTTAGACATTACTTAGTTAAAACGCTTGATAAGCCTATAAAACCATCGATAAAATTTTGTATTCATAAACGTTTCATAAACCTTCTATTACTAATATGTCGTTATAAATCAAAATGTTGCCATTTTAATGAAGTCGTCCAACAAATTGACCAACACATCGAGTCGTCAAACGAGAATGTCTGTCTGCGCACCAAATAATTGTGACCATAGACATTATTACGTACTGTAAACTATTTTATTGTCTACAGTTTCGACTCTTTTGACACGGCGCGTCTTTCAAAACACGTATTTGTCAATGAATTTGGTATTGAAGCGACGAAATTTTTTGAATAATTACATGCATGTACTAAATAAACAAATGGAATCAATACCGTAGACTAGTTCCAATAAAAGGCAAAGAAGTGAAACTTGGTTGGAGGAGGATAAGGTTTGTACCATTACAGCTAGAACAAATTCAAAGTAAGTTTTGTTTTGTAAACATTCTCATACTTACATGCTTGCTTTTGCTTCTGTTCCTTAGATTGTTTTGAAAGAATTAGTCAGGAGAGGGTCTCCTTATTGGAAAATCAAAATACGGACGCAAACACCAACGCGAAAAAAGTGGCGGCCTGGCATGGTTTACGAATTAGGTACCTATCTTTTACGTTACATACTTCCTAACTAAGCATCAAGAATTTTGTTACAAAACTCATAGTAACAAAAACCCGCGGCCCTAAGAATTATATATTAAGGACTCGTAATATTAGTTATTCTTATGCCCCTCCCCTACTGATTTAATTAATTTGGTAATAACTATAATTTACAAACAAACTATTACATTAATTTTGTATTTCAGGTTAGAATGGTAAGGATGGCGCTGCTACAAATAGCAGAAACTGAAACAGCCTGCAGAAAAGAATTACATGAGGCAGGCACATAGGGCAAACAAAAAGAAAAATTTTTGTTCTAAGAAAAAATCGAAAAGTCAAATTAGAGTATTACAAAATAAATTAAACTGATATATTAAACAAGTTTTTTTATTAATTAACTACTCGCTAAAATGTATTCTTATAAAAGTTTGTAAAATAGCATTAGCATTTGCATTTCCCCTTGCAACTTCTTGAATTACTTCTACTGGTATGATATTCATTGATATTACTACCCTCTAACTGCATGTCTCCATGGTGAACTGCAATGTTGTGAAGTATACTGCCACTATGGTTGTTTTCACATTTCCTAGTGTTCATGTAAAAGGCATTGAAAGCGTTTTTTCACACACCAAAGCAGCGTTCCACAGTATTATATTGTTGCAGTGCTTCGTGATATGTTTTCCCGCTTCTATTTTGAGGCGTTAAAATAGGAGTGAAGAGATATGCCTCTAACATAAGATCCTCTCACGAACAAGGTTAATTATGAAGGTCGCTGTAGATTTAATAAGGACAATGCTTCCAATCGTCGTCGTCCAAAGAAAATGGATCACTTCTATTTCTGTAAACCTTTCTTCGAAGCGGACGGTTCTCAAGACGTACAATTCTTTCAATAGTATCCAAGCTTTGCAAAGCTTGCATTTTATATAATAATAAACTAAATTAGTTAAACAGAAATGCAAAATAAATTAAACATGTACGATTGTTTACAAAACTGACATTTTGTAGACAGTAGACACACAGGTTAGATTTGTACGTCAAAATGTCGTTTTCTAGTAATCAACTGCTGTTGAGTCTGCCATTTTTTCCTTATAGTACTGTTAAAGTAGGGTTCTGGCTTCTATAACTTTATAGTAGGTTTATAGAACGTTTTGGTGCTAAAATGCGTTTATGAATACCATTTTTTGTAAACCAGACTTTAGCAAGTGTTTAGATGTTCGATAACTTGTTATGAATAAGACCAATAATATAAAAAATATTATAACATGGAATATTTGGAGGATAAGTCGATGGAACCTATAATTAATGTAAATTTGTACTTAACAATTTTAAATAATATTAATAATCATAATGACTGTAATTCTAATAATTTTAATTGACATGTAAATGTATTTGCACGCCAAATCATGGCAGAATATGCTGAAACCAAAATGACTGTAATATCTATTGTACCATATTTTAGCAAATAAATATTTTTGATTTGATTTGATTTGAGCTTTTCACGTGAAAATCTCGTAAAAGCTCTTCAATTACACTCACATTTTACAACCAGAAGTCCAGCTCGCGAAACTAAACCTCAACTCATCATTGTAGTCCATAATAAGAACAAATCATGGTCCATTAAGAGGAGGGTGGCTTATTCTGTAACAAAGTGTAGCGCACGCCGGAACGGTGCGCCCGGTAGCCGGTAACGCCGTCCAGCGATAATTTATGCCGTAATTAAACCGGTTATTGCCGCACCGAGAGCATTGCGCTGCATGCACGGCACCGCATGGAAAATAATGCCGATATATTTTCGTTTGGAGTTCGGAACGGTATTGCAGTTTCAGTAAGTTTTTCAGTTAAGGGACTTAATGTCGTAACGTAGTCTTAGCATATTCTGCAATATTTGCAACTGGGTTCTTGTGTAAACAGGTAGGAATATCAGTACATATATTTACAGATTTAAATTAATTAAATATTAACTCCAATTCCAATTCTAATTAGAGATTGCAGTAAGCGATAAGGCCGCCCATTGTATATTTTGTAGTGTATTACTTTTTCTTCTTGTAATGTATTATCTGGTGTACAATAAAGTATATATAAATAAATAAATAACTCCATACACTCGCATGAAAGTATTTTATTGAAGAAAACGTCCTTACTAAACACTACAATCATACAATGTAAAGTGTAGTAAGTTACTTCAGTCATTTACATAGTTAATTACAAGCTTACATTGTTACTATAATAACGCAAGCTTCGCAAATTAAACTTAATTTGAGAATCAACTTGATACTTAATTCCGTGCATTTCGAAACTGGAGTGACTGTCAGTTTGATTGGCATGCCAACCGCAAGCGCAGTTGATTCGGGGCTAAATTAAATCATTGTGAATTATTATCATCGAGCTTGTCAACTGAATACGTCAGCTCAAAATGCAAATGAGGACAGTGTACATTACACGACATTACATTACACAATTATTGAGATATAGCTGCGCCCCGCGGTTTCACCTGTATATGTCTCGATTCCGTGGGAATATCGGGATAAAAAGTATCCTATGTCCTAACGCAGGACATGGTCTACCCATGTGCCAAATTCCATCCAAATCCGTTCAGCCGTTTTAACGTGAAAACGTAACAAACAAACTCAATTCACATTATACAATACTAGCTGCGCCCCGCGGTTTCACCCGCATAAGTCTCGATTCCGTGAGAATTTTGCGACAAAAAGTACCCTATGTCCTTCTCCAGGATGTCATCTATCTCCTTGCCAAATTTTATCGAAATCGGTTCAGTGGTTTAGCCGTGAAAAGGTAACATACAGACAGATAGACAGAGTTACTTTCGAATTTATAATATTAGTATGGAAGTATGGATATGGATATTATTATGGATTGGTTAGGATTACAGTCTTTTATTTATTTATTTGGTACACCAACAGCAGTACATACAAAAAATTTAAACTGAACAATACCATAATACAACAACTGGTATGTATGTATGTATATTAAATGTATACCACAAACCAGTCTTTGAGGTGAAGCTGTATTTACATTTTAATGTATAATAAAATATTATTCCTTTAATAACAGGAGGATCCTAAATGAAATAAAATCGTACCTGGGACTAATTACAGAAAATATTGCCTACCACGAAAAAAGGTTACAATGAAAGGCAGAGAGATATTCTATAAAAAGCTCTCTAATAAACTGCCAAAATGAGCGGAAAAAGCCAAATTATTAACAAAAAGTTTATTAAAAACATCCCATTTTTCCTAAAAAGTATCGTATGTTGGTACTTGGCACATACTCGCCCGTAAGTACATATTTGTTTAATCAGTTGATAGCACGCGCCTGCGCAAACAGACAAACACACTGACTGGCTGTGCGTTTGTACAGCGCATAGCTCCGATTGGTTACTGGTTGCTGGTCGAGATGCCGCGCGTCTAGTGTGCATTGCTTCTTATTGTACTGCTCACATTTAGAATGGGGCATAGAGGTTTATAGTGGATACAATTGTTTTAAGATAGCCATGTCTTAGTAAATACACAAAGGAGTTGTTTCAAGTCACAGGGATGCTTTATTGGTACCACTAATCTCTTTTTGTTGTTTAGCAAAAGATTTGTTTTTAACCCTCCAATAATCGCAACAGGCAACGTCAACCCGAAACTTTTTATCACGAAGGAGTTGTTCGTTCTTTCGTCTTTTCCATTTCGTTCAGTTTGTGCATCGTCAACGTCAGTGTTTAAGTTGGCACCTCTCTTAACTTTTACAACATCCTCAGCACACTTACTGTTTTTTACTCCATGTAATCATATTGTCTGAATTCATATCTGTGATATACGACCGAGCTATAAAATAATATTGAAATGTTGAAATGAGATATTTTTCCGAAGATCGAACTTCGCAACGGTTAATAGTAATACTCGTAACATAATAAAACTATAAGCGTTTCTAAACGTTCATCATTGGCTCAATAAACCGTTTATTTATAACAAATAAATAGAAATTATAATTGCCTTATGCATTATTTATTATAGACAGCGTCGGATTGGCAACAATTTATATAACTAGTTGTAAATCTCTCTTTTCACGCCACATTTCATTCCCATGGATTAAGTATCTATATTAATATTTTTATGAGGTGTTGAGAAAGCGTGATGATATTTTTTAAGAATAAAGGAGGTTAGCTTTATTCTGAGTTCTTATCTTCATCATCATTTGCAGACTTCTTCCATCCACTGCTGAGTAAAAGCCTTCACCCTTTTCTGCGGTGCCATGCTTCCCTGGTCTGTGTGAGTCTCATCCAAGACTTCCCCACGATCTTCTGTAGGTCTTCCTGCCATCAGGCATAGTTGGACATAGCTGGGATAATACGAACCAACTCATTCATTTGTTCGTCAGTTTGGAGTTTTTGGGGTAGCTTGATAGATAGTTGAGTTTGAATAGCACTACTCATAGAAAACATAAGTACCTACTAATAAGAGATTCAGTTTGGTTAGGTGGAGGTGTTAGGTACATGAAATCGTAAGTCTATCATTGAACGATACAATCTTTTCAATCAACGTAAGCAAATATTGTCGGCACAACATGGAGGTTTCATTTTATTTTATATTCAGCCAGACAATGGCTGCGTTCCTGCCTCAATTAACATTAACAAAATTGAACGAACGATGAACGAAACTGACAAATAAATAAATTAATAAGGATGTGGGAAAACCTGTGTTCCGTTTTTATTGACATTACATACACAGATGCCAATGTGTAAACTGTTGAACGATAAAAATGAAAGACCAAAATATTGATAGATTTTTTAATTATTAATCAAATATTATCGTGGTTTATTACATTACGTTAATAACGTTATAGGGGTCGGTCTTTAATTACGTGAGGCGTTTAGGGGGGGGGGGGGGGAAGGGGGTCGAGCTGAATCTCAAGTAATTTTTTTTCCGCAAGACCCGGTGTAATGTTGTGAGAAAACTGGGCTAAATTAAGTAAATTCTCCACTAAAATATGGCTAAAACCTACATAAAAACGAGAGGTGTCCTCACGAGAACTTCACGGATTGTCACATGTCGTACTTAGATGATTTTACTGAAAATCACATGGACATGTTGGTTCCAGTAGTCATGACTTGAGACCACACATGAGTCCCCGTGGACTGAATTAGAATGAATTTTCTTTTTGAAACTACTCTGGAAAAAGTTATAGAGGGCACATCACATAGCTTTATCAACACATTCTGTACATGAGCATAGATATTTACATGATTTAAAAACTAACAAAATTAAAATAATAAAAGTAATAATGTACAAGTATAAAAGGGGGGGGGGGGACGATCATATGGCATCAAAAAATTCGTCCGCATTTTCTTTTACGATTTTTTGTAGTTTCTCTTCCTATTTAAGTATTTTATTGTTCGATTAGTAGAGATAATTTGTCAATATTTTTTTTTTATTTGATGCAACGCAATCAAGCACACAATCAAACACGAGTATTTACACTTAAAATACGCACTATGAATTATTACGTTAGAGGGGGTCGAGCCAAATATCACGACGACATCTCACCAAGGGGAAGGGGGGTCTAAAAATTGCCAAAATCGCCTCACGTAATTAATGAACGACCCAAGGCCTTTTCATCAGATAGCAATTTGCACAGATATATTGATATTAGTAGGTTACATCAATTCAATACCTATATCTGTGCAACAGTTATTGTAGACAATGATGAAAGAACGGAATTAGTAAGTAATGCAATGCAAGTTTCAAAGTAAAATCATAGACAGAATTAGCTTTATCTAGCTCTCAATCTGTCCTTAGAATCAGAATCAGTAAAAAAACCATTTGAACTAATATGCCAGTAAAATGTCCACATCACTGAAACGGGAAACATTATCGAAAATAATTATTCAGCATTCGACACGATACTTCATTCACTTTCACGTTTATAACGAGTTTCGTAGTAAAATACAGATGCGTACGATCTTGGCTTCGAATCTAACCGACCAGCGTAAGTAGACCCTCCCTTTTTTAAGGTAAACAGGTTCGTAGGGCTCAGAGAAGATTGGTGGTTGATTATGCACACGAGAAATGAATTATTCACTTTTGTAATGGTAATTAGTATTCGATTGGTGGTGGAGAACGTGACGTGGTGTGCAAGCGTGATGTTCGCGACAATCTATAGCGTACCGTAAGTAAATAATGTGGTTTTTATGGTAAATCATTGTAACTTGTTAGCTGCTGCGTGGCTGTATGCGAACTTCGTGAGGATTATTAATAGGGTATTGGCGTAACACAGCCGGATATTGATATCGTATGTTACACTCCCTTTGTGATTTCAAATGTGTTAAAGTATGACAGAAGAAAACCTTCTTCTATTCTGAGAATTTAGTATCATCGACCTGTAATTTGATTACAAGTTCGCGTCTAAACTGTTCAATATAACTGTTGTATTCAAAAGCTTTTTTAATAACACTAATCTTTCTTCATCTTGATAATTGATCAATTAAAATGTTGATCCTTTTGTGTCGGCTTCACGCGTTGCTTGGAGTGTGACTCATTTGATTTCACAAGTTGGAGTTCCTTTTTCGTAAACGAAATCTTAATATTCAAAGCTATCCTAAAACGCTACGTCAGTAATATGTATGCAAGTTTATAGCGCAATAAATCTGTGAGATATAAACACTACACGGAAACAACGCGTAGGCAGCACATTTCCAATGCAGACACAAAATGCACAATATAAATTCAAATATGGCGCGAAAAAGCCTTCATAATGCAAACAATATTACATTTAACCGGGAGATTGTGCAAATGGCGTTTTGTAGCGAGTGGTCGGCACCGGCCACACGCACCAATATTTTTTTAATAACGCCCCCCACACACGCATCTATATGATAATGAAGTCGTAAAAGCTTCCAACGAAATATGTTTTCCTAATGTTTGCGAAAACAGATCTTTATTGAAACATTTTAGGATCGCTTTTAATTTTACAAAATGAGCCTTAGAGACTTTATTGGAACGTCTGTGTGGCGAGCGTCGGAGGTCTGTTCCCGGCTCTGTTTCATAAGGACAATAGTGTTGTGACAACAAAAGCACAGCGAGAACTGTTGACTTAGGAAGTCGAGTCCGGGAGCGTCCGAGATAGGGACCACCTACGCTTGGCGACTTGTATAAAGTGCCTCGCTGTCACAAAGAAGGAAATAATGGCGTTTGTCGTATCGTCCGCGGGTAACGAGCGAGATCGCATCGACAAGATCGAGTGGACCGGTGGGTCCGGTGCGCGAGGCACGTTTATGATCGAACGACGTGTTATTCTATACGACATGCTACAACATATTTAATGGCGTCTAACGTTAGTTTTATAGTTGACACAAATCATTCGAAATTAATACCCGTCATGTGAAGCAGACGTTACGAAAAGTAGCGGAGTTTATTAATGTTGAGAAGCGCGTTTATCCACACACGTGCGTGCCCACCTACCGCTCGCGCCGTGCGTAGGCTTCTCACACTTATAAACTTCACTGGTCATAAATAAAGCGCTGATTAATCCGAGAGAGATTTTATGTCACGTCCAAATAAAATGTGACGCGGGGGACAAATGAACACGTTCCCTCGATCGCCTGACTGCGATCATCTGTAAAGCAAAAGATAAAAGAGAAATGCGACTAAATGTAAATAATTGAGCTCCAAAAACCAGTCGATTCAGTTAATCTATAATCGATTTCTTGTCGTAGCGAACGTGTAGTCGAGTTCGTGACAGATTCAAAATCGATTACGCTCGGTTCGTGCGCTCTCGATACATTAATTGGAACGAAAACACTGCGAGCGTCGACAAATATCTTGAATAAGACGGTGTTATTTTTTTTGAGTGGAGGGACATGGCTCGTTAGCTGGCCACGCCTGCTGTCAGGCGCCGTGCGTCCAGACCTGTCACTATCAGCGCATCTTCTCATTACCACGGAATTGATGGGGAACACCGCGAGCGATGCAGTTCGCACCAAAAATAATATATATGACATTTATCATACGCGCCGTTATCGGTTATAAAGCGAAGCTCGTCGCCAACAGGTGTGGCGTGTAACTTGATATTTAGACACGTAATAAGCGAGGCGAATGAAAAATGCTCGAACGGATAAAAGTGACAGGATAGCTGGCGACGAAAAAAACTGTATTTTTCTAGGAATCGGTAGCGGAGACGTGAGATATTTGTCGTGATAATATTAGTTCTGCGGTGCATTTCCATGAACCGTGGCGTTTCTGGGAGGGTTCGTTGGTGACATATTAATTACTAATAGAGCGAGATGTCTGCGCTGAGCTCAGCTACTGATATCCTATTAGTACCCCGGAGGTGCTGAATAAATACTGAACGTTGCATACACCGCATCACGCTGTTGTTGCGTTTGATTGAACCCACAATCCATTCTCCACCAGTTAAGCTTAGTATTTGTAACTTAGGACAATTAAGTCAGTACGGAACAACTTTAAGAACTAGCTACGTGATAAACATTTAGCTCGAAAAGTGAATTTTCTAGCCTGATCCCCAAATTGAATCCATCGCTAATTAATTTTCACTAGTAAGTAGATCTGATGTAGAAGAGAACATGGTTAAAGTTAGAACCTTTGATTATATAATATATCTTTCGTTAAAACTTACCTTAAGTTCATAATAGACAGATTTGTATACAATAGATTTGTAGGTATTTATGATAATTAATTAAAAGAATATAAGCTTATTTTTCCATAAATAATAATGTTATTCAACTGTCAACAAACATCCCACTTTTGGTATTTCTACGTATTTTAAGTTAAACTTTTTCGCACGCACGAAGTAAAGTGAGTTCTTCATTCGAAAAAAATACCAAGCGTCGATCGCGTGTTTGGAATTCGAATTCAAAAAATCCCATTCCATTTGACAGCTTTGCGTAACAAACGATAAAATTGTCGAAGCAATCAATATGGCGACAGTTGAGAATCCGTTTAGTCGAATTTTATTATCAAAACACGTTGAATATTTAGTCATGGGACTTGTGTATAAAACCGGTATAATATGTTACGTGATATAAATAACTATTTTATATATTTTTGGGCGCCGAATTAACACATTCTTGAAAGGTAACTGAAAGATATACTTACTGACTTTTGTGCACGAGTTTTCTTTTATCAATGCATTTGCTTGTGGAAAACCGATAGTTTATAATCCCTAGGGATTACAATTTTATAAACTATCGGTTTTACACAAGAAAACATACTAGTATAGTTTCCATAGCAAAATAATGTTATGTTTCAGAAAACAGCGCCATTTTGACTTATTTATGGTTATCGGATACCATTCCCAATTTATATTAAAGACATAGCTTGCCAATTGACATGTCCTTTTAGCATTTAGCGATTCTATTTACATAAATAAGGCTCTATTTCCTTCAAATAATTAACTATTTACTTTACTGAAATATGACTCAATTTGAAATAGAATGGACTATGTAACAGATTTCCCGTGGTAAATTACAAATACATAATTATGTAGATTAGAAGCAATATCCCGAGAAAAAATTCGTTTTTCATGAACCTTCTCAGCCCGGCTCCTGGGTGAAGGTCTCCCCATACTTCTCAATTAATAAAAAAATACCTACCTTGAAATAAACAATAATTACCAAGGTTTAGTAGATTGGTAATTTTAAAGTGTCATTTATTTTAATTTTCTAAATAAAAATCAGATATAATTAAATACATATCTACGGATTAACTTAAGTAAACGTTAAGCGGCCAAAAGCGTTTATTCAAGTTTAGTAGGCTTTAAAAAGGTAGATACTTCTAAAGATAACTGTGGAATTTGGAATTCAAATGGACTCACGCCCAAGACATGCGATGCGACTGCCGGTTAACTAACAGACCATTTGCACAGACTCCTACTGAGCAAGGCGACAATATCGCCCATTTAAACTTACTTCCGCGAAAGCCTCTAGAAATTGAATTGTTACGGGCACAAAGCATCTCCTCACAACGACAGAGGCGATTCATCAAATTGGCAGGTAAAATGTTTACTTAAGAACAATTACAGTTAAAAGCCCATGCCAAATTCCATCATAAAGGCATCCGAGGCGTGCCGTATCGCCGCCGCGTCGTGCCATGAAATTGACTTTGTCACTGCCCATAAATCTTCCCGCCAAACTGGGAGAAAAAAGATGGCATCCTACGAATTCGTTCGGATTCACCAGCGGATGTTTACACAACAAGCAAGCTCACCATCATGAACGATTTTTTGCGAATCTGTTTAGAAATGCTTTATTATGGTTTGAGGGATTCGCGCGCGGTACGAATTCTTTTGTTTATAATTGCATTGTGTAATACAGTTGTCAAAATGTTAAGGTTTTTTTTACAAAATACTTGGAGTCATAAATCTAAATTAGTTATAAGTTTTAGAAAGTTAACGTTATATTTCGAAAGAAGATACGTTAGTTGCCAGTAGACAGATTTAGATAATCCTGTCACTGCTGCAGATATCACGAAGTTAAACAGCGTCCGGAGGCAACGCAGAGAAAACGGTTTATTTGTAAACATACTAAATCAATAAATCAACGCATTGGCAGAGATCGAGCTGAGAGTATAAATTAAGTGAAATAATATCGTAATAAAATATAATTGCGTTCATTTATTGCATCGTGTGAAAGATGTAGGTTTTTAAGAAATACCAAGAGTGTGATGTTATCTGTTTTGCATGCGAATATTAAGGCTGGCACCAACATATGCCATTATCGGAAAAATATGATGTTTTTTAGCTGAGCAACGAATGAATTAATCGGCGGGGTAGTCGTCGCTTCCTTTGCTGGAGTGTTGCCAATAAATAGTTTGGAGCGAACTTTCCGCGAGTGCGGGCAAGCCATAACTCTTGCCCCCGGATGGCAATAAACGTCACGGGACGCACTACCTAGCACTATCAATCCGGTTTTGCATCCACTATCTCTCGTCTCCATCTCGTCGCCATTTTGTGGCCCGCGCGCCAAAATGACTGTATCTCTGTTGGACGGTATGTCGCGGGGGTTTTACGTCGGCAGGCAAAACTTTATGGTGAGAAGAATAGCTTTCTTGTTGCTTAGTTTTTCCTTACGTTTTTCCAGTCTAATTGATAGGGTCACCAATAATTATAACCTAAGATAGTAATCTGTGGCTAAGATCGTGTCGAGGCAGTGCTTGCTTACCCATACCATTTTTTCCACCTGCTGAAGATCTCCCACCTGGACACGAGTTGCCTTGGCTAACCTGGAAGTCTTTAAACAGACTGGACCGGACCCAGTTTGGCCGAAGCATGGAAAATCTATTCAGTGGGGATTCATAGAAGACTCCGCCTTGGAGTGTAAATGTGGTGCTGTTCCACAAATCGTGTCCTGCGTGTCCTGTAGTTATGCTACAAGAACTGATGGACGCTAGTGATGGCGCCAAACAAGAAGCCGAATTCTGGGCAGAGTTCAAGGTAAGGGCAAGGAACTTTTTGTATTGGCCATAAAATATGGCAGACTAAGAACATTAATTTATTGTGAACAAACTCTTCTGATAGAAAACATTAATACATTATTCATACAAAAGATGTCAACTAATCCTCTGTTACACAGCTTTTCAATATTTTGACTTATGCGGGCAGATAATCCGCTTTAAATTCTATTTCTCTGCAGCCAGTCTGCCAGTCCAATAGAAAAAGACAAAAGGAACAATAAATACACGAGAGAAAAAGACAGTGTTGCTATACGAAAAAAAAAACAAGACGAGGGTTTTCTGGGCAAAAAATGGTGCCGTATGGTGAGCGGTCACTGTGGTCCGTTTGTTTAAATCTGTTTTACGATTGGTCGTAGGCAGACGTTTTATGTAGGTGCTGGTACATTTGGCTTAGCAGCGTGTCGGGAAATGATTGCGGCCGTTAAATTAGCTAATTAGCAGAAGTTTATTGAGCGATTAGCTGATAATAATAGCCGCTTAAGTGGTGTCGACTGCTGGATTGTTTGTATCAACGAATATAAAGCTTGCCCATAAAATAACTTTTATTTTATATCTTTTAGTTGGAGATTGTTAACTAAAACGGTTAGGATAAAGTCATAGACAGTTTCCGTACTGGTTTAAAATCTAGTTTCTCGCCGGTATCCCAGGCTCATTTACATATAACATTGTCTGCTTAATTAGTAAGACCAGTTAATAAATACGAGTTCATACGAGTGTCCGCATGACAAAGCGCCTTAACCGAAGAATCTATCATTTTTTACCTCCCATAAAATAAACACGGCACTGACAATTTACAATCGAAAGCTAAAAATACAAACGTCACAAAACATGTCGCCGATGATTTATTTAACGCGATATTTATGTACGGCCGCGACAGGACGTGAATGGTGTCTGTTCCTTTTAGTTTACATTACTTGCTTCCTTCACAAATGTAGTCCACCACACCATGTTCGAACGCAGTAGGGTTGAAACTGGCTAAATTGTCGGCAAGTGTAAGTTTGTCCTTTCCAAGTTAACAAAATTAGGTTTGCGGTCGCTTTTCGTTGGAAAAATAACTGTGTATAAGGGAGATCGCGTGCTGCGACGGTAAATGCTAAGTTGGTGTGTTTGGACGTGGTGTGGGTGGTTACAATAGGTGCGCGTGGGCACACGGGTGCGCTCGCAGCCTCGAGTCTCACCTCACTGTTTTTATGACGTACATTATGCATGCAGATTTCATTATAGATTAAAAATTATAAATAGTCGAAACGATCGTAACAACGCCTCGGCGGTGATTAGTGCCACATGATGGACGGCTTGTGTGTTTTTTAAATTAAACGGTCGACATGTGATATTTTATCAATAACGAGCATGTTATTAATATTTAGTGGGCAATCTGTGAATTAAATCAATTTGGAAAGTGGCTTTTCTACAGAGAAATTGATTACTTGTTGGATTGAATCGTTTAGGAAATGTATTCTTCATGCTTTTTCTTTAGAATCAGGAAATAATGCAGGTAAGCTTTTAACTCTTTCCTGTAAAGTTCGACACTTAACTGAAGTGTGAACCAAGGAAATAGTTTATCCAAATGTAGGCGTAGCCAATATACTGAACATTAAAGCCACATCTGAACCCGCTGTTATAGATGCTGCTCTTTGTGATCGCCGCTCCGTGTTAGTGCGGGTTAGCCTCCTGTCACCCCGTGAGACATAAAACAAAGACGTTACATAAAATTGTAATGCTTTATTTAAAGAAAGAAGTATTTTATGGATAAGTTAAGATTCAGTAACATTGATCACGACCAGCTTAACCGAAAGATGATGTTAGGTTAGTACACACTACACAAGCATCCGGCTCTAGAGTCGATATCCTACCTAGCCCAAAAAAAATCATCATGAACAATTTCATCAACAGCTATCCCACGATGTTCATTATTTCTAAAGTCTATCTTTTTCTGACACACATTGACTGCTACATCGTATCTCATACTTTTTCCATCGTCGGAGTCAAGTAAAAAGCGAACTTATTATGTCATTCCTTATAAAAACAGTTTCCTTTCTGCTGTCATTTATGTCAGTGAGCAAGTCATTGGGAGAATGTTTTACCATAATATAGTGTACATCTGGTTGGCAGTCGGCCGCGGGGCCAGTGGGTGGCGCAATCCCAACTATTTCTATAACCCAAACATCGTCCCCTTCAAATATCGATTGTCATTGTCGCTGTTCAAAGCTCTACTATTGTTTCGTCAATTTA
Source organism: Conistra vaccinii (assembly GCA_948150665.1). NCBI lineage: Eukaryota > Metazoa > Arthropoda > Insecta > Lepidoptera > Noctuidae > Conistra > Conistra vaccinii. The sequence goes on from OX411332.1 coordinate 22,751,649, forward strand.
CTTAGAAATGGCTTATTTAGCTTCAACTCGAGAAGAATTTGAACAGATAGAATCTACGGCATTATTATAAGGATTTCAATTGTTTATGATACTTTTTTGAGTACCCAAACATAGATTCCGTGACGAATAAAGGATATCATAAATGTTATAATTTAATCATTTTTGTCATCAAGGGAAGGCACCGAAATACCGAAAACAACATACATGTTCAATTCATTAAGGTAATTAATTATCACAGCGGGAACAAAACTCGCTATCACAAAAGCTCCATTCGATTATGAGAGATGAAAAGATTATGAGATAACGTCACACAGTATCCCACACACATTTGTAACATTTAAACGTTTTAAAATATAATGTCCACCGCCCGCATCCTCGTCGTAGTTAGAAAACAAAATGTCGTCGTGTTTGTTTGTTTTGTTCGTAAACGCATTCGTCACGGCTCCGAGTGACACCACCCTTTCCTGACGTGTTTACTCATTGTCCGACTCCGTTTAACTCGGTCCTGCTCAAGATTTGAGATAATCGAACGAAATCGGATATTACATGTAGGATGTTAAGTTTCAGTGTATTTTGTCGATGTCATGTTGAGTTGACTAGTTGGCATTCCTTAAAAAATATTAAAATTATAATGTTTTTTCCGTCGTTGGATTGTTGTTTTATGATTTTGGTGTGGGAATGTACTAAATTCATTGATAATAAACGTATATTTGGTTTTTTAAATCAATTATGTTTCACTGATATCACTTTACACTCTCGGATTTCCTAGAATATTTGTTTTGGGACAGGATCCTATTGTATAAAGTTCTCAGTTATTGTATGTTAAATTAATTGACGACCCTTGTCACAACTTCCAAATACACGAGGTGACGTGACAAAATAACTTGAATAGGCAAACGCACATAACGAGGCAACAGTCACATCTTTAGAATTTCCTCTCCAAAAAAACAAAAAAGATGTTTTATTAAAAGGCACGGCTTAAAACAAACGAATCACTAAATCAAACCGCAGGTTTATGGTCAGGTAGACGAGTTATTAGTAATACTTACGGACGTTATAAATTTCGGCTGACTCGGAGCCTCTGAAGCTAAGTTTAATAGAATCATTAATACCCGACAGCAGGGCGAAGCTACCACTGACTCATACAGAGCCTCATACATCCCGCACTACGACCTTGGAGGAAGGTCGTGTGGTATTGATTATACATGCAAGCCTATGCACCATCCTTGGGCTCGTTGCTGAGAGAATCGAACGGTAATGACTATAATCTTTGTATAGTCTTCTCTTTGTCCTACTTACATACTTGCTAATGTGACTATAACTGTGATTGTTTCATCGAATACACAGTTATTTTAGAATTTTACGATAACATAGAAGAGGACGACCTGTAATTAAATTGAAAAAGATGGAAAGCAATATTTTTATAAAAAATAAATATCAAGTTTTACAAGCACGCATTGAATATCCAAGACTTGTTCTAGCTAGAAGATAAAAACGCTGATATTATCGATGATACACAGTACGAAATACGTGCAAAATTCTCTTATAAATTGATGGTAATATCGAACCCTGTGCCGGCGTACAATAATACAGCTCAATGGTGCCGGCATAAAATTGAACGAAGCCCAGCTTCCATAGTATGGGGTCTATTAGTATTGGCGGCATTAATTTGCATGCAGATTAAAGTAGTCCACGCAGGTATAGATGTAGGTAGTAACGAGGTGATTTTATAAATTTGCTGCGAGTCCGAATCAAAGGTCACAGTGTCACTAACGAGATTCCAGCTTCTCTGATAATTGCATTCACTGTTATTACTAGAAGTGTGAATGATATCATTAATTAGTTGTATCGTCAATAGGATGTTTATAAACAGTTAATTAAAGAATAGGTAGGTTTACGTAATGTGGGAGTGAGAACTGGATTTATGTGGCGTGATGCATTGATGAATCAAAACATAAAGAACTAGCTAGTCTCAATACCTATTTCGATTGTATAGAAATACACGGTAGATATGTAACATTGCAAATGTGCTTGCGTTAGTATTATTATAAATCAATAATAAAGTTGATACATGTGCATGTTCTGGAAGTGAAACCATAATAGTATTATCAGAGTACTTAAAACTAAGCTGTACTTACATTACGAATCACGGTCAGAAACAAGAGCAGTTTTCGATCTGTGAACAAAAACAAAAGTATTTCAATAAAGTTTGCAAGCGATACACGTTGATATTATTTTATTAAATATTTGGCGCTTTCAAATTATGCAGGCTCTCCGCGGGAGGCTGCGGTGAATTGAATGAAATAATACGGTGGAGTTTGTTTCGGATTTATCATGTGGTTATAATGTTTTAATATTTATAGGGGAAAGCATGAAATATCATAAATGCTACAGTATTTTATGTAGACAATTAATATCACTGCACGTATGTTTTAAGTAGTCAGTAAATAAAATTCCATTGCATCACGTATCGAATGGGTGAATCAGATTAACATAATATTATGAGTTATGAAGCACGATCATTTTGTAACTTGAAAATACAGATGTTTTCAGTTTCGTCTGTGATCTGACATGTTAATGGCAAAGCAGTAAAACAGTCAACATTCACAAACATGTATCGATTGTAACATAAACATTCTGATTTATATGTAATGGTAACTCAACGTTTTAAAACAAGATCTATGTTTATCGTCGTAATCCCAGCGAATTGCGAAAACAACGATCTCGTTCTTGTAACACTAATCCCAATCATTGAAACATTATCCTCAAGCGATTAAATTATCGTAAATACGAAATAATCGTTACTGTATAAATTCCTAAACGTATACTTTATCGTTTTGATTCCGAGTGCGTCGTTCGACTTCGAAAGCATAATTTCTAAAGGCCCTCCATTATCCCCCTGGCTCGAGCAGCTGTCCCGCTGCGGGACGCCATTTTTTCGACCATAAATATCAATTCTCACAATCCAACAAAACGCATTCGTATTTATTTAGGCGTCACAAGTCGTGGTGTCTCGCAGGGCACGCATTTGGGACCACTTCCTTTTCTTTTTGCAAATAATCTATTATGCTGGTGAATGAGTCGTAAAGGTGTGATTTATAGTGTATTTAACTCGTAATGTTACTTTATTTATTGTTTGGGTTTAAAAGTCAAGTAATTTTAGTGTTGCCAACTGAAGTGCACGCGCGCATGTAAATGAAGAAAAATAATGCAGTCGTAAAATGTTGGATCATTTTATTCAGTACTTACTGCGAGGTTTAATACACACAAACACTATAAAGAACGCTAAACAAGTTTTGAATGTTTAAAATAAAATAGTTGGCCATAAAACGTGCAATCTTAGGTTTAAAAATAATATTTTATTGTTTGAGCGTAATAACTGGGGACTTGGAACTGCGGCCGTTCGGAAGTACATAATATTAATGACTTAATAGTTAAAGTTTAAGTGTCGGCCAGACAAGTTGAAATACTCGGAGTGGTAAGTAATTGGTCGAGTAAAGCCGGCTATCGGAGCGATTCCGAACACTTAGTTGTGCCAACACAATTAGCTTTAAATCTATTGGATGGGCTCGGAATGGTCTTTAGTGATTTTAACTTTATAAACTTAATTCGAATGACTTTAGTTATCTTATTGATTTCGTTCGGGTTATTTGTTTAAGTTTGTCGCAGGGTTAAGCACTTTGATACTTCTAATGATAATGTGATAAATAAAGTAACTCATTAACTTTTACACTTACGATGTTAGTTTTCATAATGATTACAATGTCATACCTAAAGCCAATAACGCCGGGTCGTTTATTGAGGAATATTTAAATTTCATAGTATCAATATCTTCTAAGAATACCGCGTGGAATTTAGCTCCCAGAGCGACGACATTATAATAAGATGAATATTTTGATAACATAAATTAATATGTTTTGAATACCAGTCCCGCGTCTACATTCTTGAAAGTGGCTTGTTTAAAAAGATCAGTTATTATCATCAATAGTCTAATTAGTGTAATGTTTTTGTAATTACTTTTATGTTTTTAAACATTAACTCATTCCTCTATCTTTATTGGTTTTTATTCTTACAAAACAAATTATTTTTAAAACGTTTTGTCTCTATCCTATTATATTTTTCTGACTTTCTGACCTCGTTATATGTAACATTTCTGATATTTTTTTTTTAATTATTCACGGCTTTAAATGTGTTTTTCTGTACTAGTATAGGGTAAGATTGCCTTCATAGACTTAAGTAGTTATATCTAGTTGTAAGCAGTACATAGGTATTAAACTTATTTTAATAACTTTTGACCTGTTTTTTCTGTTCCGTGCTTTTGATAGTCTACTGAATACTAGTCTAGTTACTCAACAACATAAATAATGAATATTTAAATCATCAAAACGAGAATCCAATACGATAAATAAATCTTGAATGTACGTGGTGGTACAAATGCCCTCTAACGACATCATTGACATTGACATAGCTTTACAAAAAGACTACCTATTAATACTGAGTGTATGATCAATCAATCAATCAGCCTATTAATGTTCCCACTGCTGGGACACAGGCCTCCTCTCTGTGAGAGGGAGTGGGCCGTAATCTACCACACGGGCCCAATGCGGTATAAGACATGCCTGTTTCCTCGTGATGTTTTCCTTCGCCGTTTTGAGAGCAGTGGTGATGAAATTATATACACTAAGTAAAGCGCCTGCTTGGGTTCGAAGTTCGAACGAACGACCTACAACTCGTAAGTCGGGGCCGTTACCACTGGGCCACCACTGCTCTGTTTAGTGTATGATACAAACCATTTTATATTTTATAATACTTTAATAACCTGTTTGATAACAGAACGTATTAGTTAAAAACAGCTTTTATCAAACACGTTCATTTGTCAGTGTATCCAAAGTTCTGATTATAAACTTTTTACTGTCTTGGTTTGGCTCGACCTATTCCATCTCTTCTTTTCGTGTGGTTAGTGATTAACCTGGTACAGTTTTAAAGCCGCGCATGGGCCAACAACACAACAACATTCAACATTTTATTACTTCAGCAGCAGCTGCAGTCCTCTGCCCGCTGTTGCTGCTTTCTCAGTCGCAGCCCGGGCTGCGACTTCAGACTCCGGAGTCTGAATTTGTCCCCGGTTGATGGCTCGCCCCTATTAAATGGGACTTTAACATAACTGGAGAAATGTGGGTGTACTATAGGCGTGATGTTATTTTATTACTTTGTATCTTTTCGACTCTTCAACTGCATCGAAAATATTCTGCTTATCAGTACTCTGACCTGCTGATACACTTGTAGTATCTCAAATAGTTCTGTGTACTAGGTATACTACATGAGACATGTGACGTACGCTCCGTATCTCAGGTCAGGCGGCGCCTCTCCACCACTTGTGATAGCGTATTCTAATACCTCGCTTTAAATGGAGTAGGAAATGTTCCTAGATTTATAACTCTGACTTGCATTTCTGAATTGATTTAGAGTCGGAGCAAACGTAAGTATTCGCTGTTTAAAATTCCGGACCAGGAGGTTGAGGGAAACGGGTCGAAGTGATTGGCAAGGAATTTGTCACCTTCCACGATGGTGGTATATTTTAACAAGGACAAAGAAGGATGAGAGTATAAGAGGAGCATGCTGGAGAAGGGTACCATATTTGTCAAAGGATCTAAAGGAGTAAAATCGTCGAGTTCAGAAGCGAGATGCTAAATCTAAAATGATGAATATAACTTGGGCAATCGATTTGTATAATGTTAAAAATGACGTTTCTACTTCATCTTTTAATCTGTCTAGATTATAACGTCATTAATAAATTAACGTTGATTTAGAAAACATCACGGCGACCTATTTAATTCCTGTCATTATCTTCCCACATCTCAATGAAAATAACGGCTTTAAAAAATCACCTGTCTTACAAACTAGAGATTCTAAACTACTAACTGATGTTTACAAACATTTAGACAGTCCAAATTGTAGTTCTGACAGTAAAGCAACTGCTATGCAATTAGTCGCAGTCGCATTACATAACCGACGTGCTAACGAGCCGCCGCTCGACTGAGATTAAATCAACTGATTAGGAACTAATTCTGTCACCGACCTCTGGATTACTAGCCTCGTCTTATACTTAATAATCACAAGACTTTACAGCATTTGAATATGAACTGTATTTATTTGCTGCTAAAACTGTATTTAGATAAACGTGTGGATTTCTAGATTTCAAATGCAGTTTGGTGTCAATTGATGTAAATATTTATTGTGAAGGATTTAGAGTTGAATTTGTATTGGTAGCAGAATATTTAGGGAAATCTAAAGTGTTGAAACCTAGGATATGTATGAACAAGAGTTAGATAAATAGGTAGTTAATGTGAATCGTGTTAATAGAGTTAGAACGAGCTGCAAGGATTATGTTAAATGATATAATTGTCTCGTTTATGAATCAAGGCTAAACGGATTGTTGACAGTCACCTAGGATTGTTACTGTTGTGATTAACACCCTATAAAAGAGTAATTAATGTTTTAATGAATTAGACATTCTTGAATCAGCATTGGATTTTGTGTAATGCTAATGATTTGTCTTAAATAGATAATAATTATACTAGCCCCCAAATAGCTTAGCTTTCAATTTCGTATTAGATAACTATTATTTAAAAGGTCTTATTAAGATCACGTTAATTGGTTCTAAGGTGGTTAAAACTGTGTGTACGTTAACTTCCCTCTTATTTCTCGTTTCCCTATTACCATGATCTCCATAAATAAAAATTCAAGACTAGAAATGCTCGTATTCGTAAGTTAGCTGAAGTAATTCGGGAGCGGCTCAGCGGCTTAGCGGCTCAGCGCATAATTAGAGGTGTACCTCAAGGGTCTCATTGCTCATTAATATTCCAGTAATTGAGCTCCGCTTTCCTACTATTTCTAATTAATGTCTCCACACCGCTGTCGAACTTTAATTATGTATTTGTGGCTTAATTAAGACGTATGTTGAGGAAAAACGGAGGCGATTTAATTGTTTTTAAAGACAAAGGTTTAGCCGAAGATGTATTGCATTCATTAGATGGAATTGGCAGAAGCTGGGATTAACAATGTCAGTTAGAAGAACCACTTGAAAATGTTGTAACTACTGATGGACGAGATACAGCAGATTTTATACAACTCTAGCTTGAAATAATGCTATGGAAAGCTAAACAAGAAAGTGAACAACAGCACCAACATAAAGTTCTTGAGGTTGACTGTGTATATGCTACAAGGATAAAGGAATAGTTGTTCTGTCGGTAAGCCACGAAAAGGATTTAGGAACTGTTGTCTCTATAACTTCAACCATTTGTTTATTTAGAAATGTTCCTGTCAAACCGCTAGTTCATACCTAACTTATGTTTATTGTTTACGTAACGGCCTGTACAGTTAGTTGTCTTTTATAGCAGCTTAAAGTAGCTACCGAGATTTCGAAACCGAGTAATTTTTATTCGAAAGGCAGATATCGATACTTTAACTGCATCGATACCTACACGTGTAATAAAATGCATAAACATTTAACGATACTGTCAAAACAACGGTGCGGGCTTAAAAACAAAATGATGAGCTATAAAAACTCCGGCGCAGGCGATCGTTTGTCGATATTATCGTGAGATCGATGATCATACTACTGGACATCACTGGGTGTCACATTACGACAAGCATACACGAGATACATGAACATACTATCGATAAATGACCAATCCATTGCTGCATCACTATTGTCTTTATTCAAATTGTCCGGTATAAAAATAGAGATGGTTATCGCAGTAAGCTTTTAAGCGATTTGTTCAGTTGTTTCATGGTGAGGTTGTAATGTTCTTGTAGTGTGTAGAGTAGACATTAGTCAGCGGGTTGTCGCTATATATCACGCGATACCATCGGTACGTTTGTTCGTGCATTTTTTATTAATATTTTTATATTAGTTAAGTGACGTTTCTCTATGTGGGTTGATACATTGTTCATGTTTTTTCCGTTTGCGTTGTCTCAATTAATTTTGTTAACAAGATGTCTGTTTACTTTGCAGGTAAATTATAAAACATTATGTTTCTTCTAGTAAAATCTTTGTTGACTAAAGTAATTTGCCGTGAAACGTTGGCATTAATAAAACATTATTTATTGACTACAGATTTTATGACTATATTTTATTGTATTTATTTAATTTTAATGTAATGAAAAAGTAATAAAATATAAATGCAAATATTTAACGATATCAATAAAAGTTTTAAGATTCACTTTCACTTTTTGCAAATAAATCAAGTTAAAGTTATGCAAGTGCAAAGTTTCGAAACTCGAGTAGGTATGTATAGTATCTATGACGGCATGACAGGAATAATGTCTTCATCCACTACGGTGGGAAACAGACAGGTCCATTGTTTTAGGCCCTTGGAGGCATTTGAGCCCTCGTAATAAAAGATGTTATGTGAAAGTCGAACCTAATACTTTTGTTGAAAGCTTACTTTGGCATCAATACAATAATTCCTATAGGTATCCCTCTTTAGTCTTTGAGTCAACACCTTATTAATTAAAAATTAAAAGCGATAAAAATCAGGGCGAAAAAGGTTAAACTTCTAAAAACTAAGTCTAGACAGCTTATCGCATAGAGGCACACGTCCTATCTCCTGCACGTGTGAATGGCCGTAATTAGGCGCAACATTCGGCCGTGCCTATCGTTAGAGCCTCTCTAACTAATGAGCTTCTAGTTATTAAACTGGCCCTTTCATACGGCCCTTTATGAAGGAGTTCCTGTAGGGCTGCCGAAGACATTCAGTGGTGTGGTGGAGCATTGATTGAAACTTTCTCTGAAATATATGGTTCAGGTTTCATCGTAAGAATTTTCTTCTAGATCCAAAGTTATTGAATATCTATTTGAATGAAGTTTATCGTGTGTGGTGGCTTATTTCCATTGGATAGTAATGAATTGTGGTTTCTGAATTTCACTACGATATAGTCCTTCGAAATCTGCGAATTCTCGTAGAAATTCAGTGACGTCTGTCGCTTCATTATTTACTCACTCGAAAAGAGATGAAAGCTTGCACAACAAATCCTTTTACCGGGTACGTTTAATTAATGCTCTATTAATATATATTAGCTTTTTCAGGACTATAAATCCTGCGTTTGATTCCTAGGTCGGGCTAAGTGTTTTTGGGTTTACCATCAGGAATTTCTCAGTAGCAGCCTAAAATCTGGAATGATGCCAGGTTGATGACAATAGGTTCGCCCCCTATTACATGGGACTTAAACATAACTGGCGAAATGTGGGTGTACTATAGGTACTCGTCTGCACAACTCTTCGGGGAAACAAGGCGTGATGTTATGTTATATATATGAGCAACATTTATTTTAAAAATCTCGTACATTAATCCAGAGAGTATCAGGCAACCCTGCGTCGCGTGTTTAGACCCCAAGAGGTGGTGAATTTATTTTTACTCAGCGCCGGAGCTCGGCTGAAACACATTTCTTAATCTTTAATTAATCATTTTTAAAAGAGGGATTACATCGCCTCGTTCTATAGAGTCAATTAGATTAAAAGTTAGAAGGTTTATTAAAGTAATGCGACCTTTCAGGCTTTTCATAGCGTTTCTTATCAGATGGTCTGTACTTACAATGGGGTTTCTATGTCTATAGCAAGTTGAAATTAAAATGTTAATAAATTGCATGTTGTGAAATCCTCAGGAAGATTGTGGTTGGTTTACTGATTGTGTACCTATAATTCACCCACATTTCCCCAGTTATGTTTGAGTCCCATGTGGGGCGAGCCTATTGCCATCAACCGGGCACAAGTCCAAACTTCGGGATGCTACTGGGAAACAGATGGAAAAACCCAGTAACAATTTGCCCTACCCTGGGAAACCCAGGATCTCATACTCAGCAGTAGCGTTTTCCACCACTAGGCCAACGAGATATCATTGGACACTGCAAAAATGTAAAACCTCGCATGATAATTTTTAAGAGATTTTAAAGTTTTCTCAGCAGGGATTTAAACATGACCCTATGAGCCGAAGTTTGTCATTACCAGATAAAAGAGTCAGCTACTCACTTTGCAACTTTTGTTCTGTAGCATAATCAGCCTGCACCTTAATTGCGTAATACACGATCAATCAGAATCTGAATCGTTTTGAAGCAGATTGCTAATCCATTGCTTCATAAGTTCGAAAAAAAAATCTGCTCAACAGCGTAAATAACGCAATGTTGTTGAACTGTCAAAATGAAGCATAGTCGGAATCGTTTACGAAAATGTGTTAAGTTATTAGAAAGCTGATTATGATGACTTTTCCGTAAAAAATACTTTAAAAATAAAACAACCTTGCAGTTACTTCCTTGGTCAAAGCCTGCAGTCCATATTTCTCAGCAGGTGCGAAAACTAACTTGTTGCAAGGTCCACAAACAACACTGATATCATTGTCACTGATAACAGAACGCTATAAATTGGCATTGTTGTCTTGTTGAGGAAACTCCGGAGTTCTCGTAACGGCAGTGAATCATGCGCAGATATCGGGCTGCTACCGGGTGTAGCAATGTAGTTACTGTTGTTTGTTTGTAAATTCAGTGTTTGTGTATTTGAATTGAGTGTTTGCATATAGATTCGTAGTTGCATTTGATTTACATGTTGGGTGGGTCTCACCTTCAGGATCTTTGGTTAGTGTTTAGATATATTGGAGCTTTAACATCGTAATTTGATGGTTCAAGAGGAAGCCGTAGATTTAACTTGCTTGAAAAACATTCTAACACGTAATGTATGTTCTCATAAGGTTTAGTTAAAGACAGTTCATGACAATCACTTGCCCAAGTTACAGTTAGTGTTGTTTCCACTAAAAGGTACCAGTCACTTCGAAGTACGTTATGTTGTGTGACATTTGACACAGTGTTGAACAACGGTGCAGTATTGCTACTTCTTGTTAACATATTTTGATGGGCGGTGTAGTAGCATTTTATTACTGTTTTGCAAACATTTGCTTCTTTCATTGTTGTTTTATTGAGGAAATAGAAGTTTTGGGTTAAGGGAAAAGTATTTTAAATATGTGTTGCGAAAGCTCGTGGCTAAGTAATAACAGCCGCATGGGTCGATCCATCAGGTTAAGCTACGCTTGCCGGGGTTAGTCCGTGGACCATCTTAACATACCGAGACTCCTTCGTGCCTTGGAAAGCCCGTTCAGCCGTTGGTCCCGGCTGTCGTTCGTGGATTTTTGACAGTCGTTAAGTGACGTCAGAAGCCCGAAAGACTGACAACCAGTATTACCAAGGGGTATCGTATTACCCAGTAACTGGGTTATGGAGGTCAGATAGGCAGTCGCTCCATGTAAAATACTGGTATTCAGCTGCATCCGGTTAGACTGGAAGCCGACCCCAAATTTTGTTTTTTTTTTTTTTTTTTTTTTTATGCTAGCCTGTGCTGTCCCACTCCTGGGCAAAGGCCTCCCTCCACTCCTTCCATCGTTCGCGAGCCCGCGCGTCCTCCTCCCAATTTTGACGGAACTTATCCAGCTCGTCCCGCCATCTCCTACGTGGTCTGCCGCGACCCCGCCTCATTGTCTCAGGGCACCAGTTCTGTGTTATTTGGGCCCACAGTTTGTCTGACATGCGGCAGACATGTCCTGCCCAGTCCCATTTAAGTTGGGCAGCCTTTTGAGCCACGTCAGCTATTTTCGTTTTGGAGCGCAGTATTGTGTTTCGAACACGATCCGTTAATTTAACGCTTAGTATACTGCGCTCCATTGCTCGCTGGCAGACCTTGAGTTTGGACTTCTGGATGTTAGTCAAATACCAAGTTTGTGCACCATAGGTTAAGACGGGAAGAATACACATGTCCATGAGCCTGCGTTTCAGTGCCATAGGCAGCTCACCCTTGAAAAGTTCCTTCATGGACCAGTAGCTCTTCCAGGCGTTTTCCGTTCGTCTTGTGATTTCTTTATCTAGACCCCAACATAGTTGGGAAAATGCTAGGCAGATTGATTGTATACCAAAAACTCTTGTAAAAAAGCAAGTTTAAAAACTAAAACCCGACAAAAATGGTTAAAGTAAAGCCGTAGTCGCATGCCTGTCGGCTACAAAATTATAATGTCATGCGACTACGGCTTTACTTTGACCATTTTTAATTTTTTTAAAAAAATTTTTCGTTCGTGACTTTATGTCCTCTAGAGGGCGCCATATTGAATTTAGTGTAATTTCATATAGCCTATAACCAGCGGACAATCAGGACGCTTCTAACGATACCTCATTTGTCAAATTATGATTAGTGGTTTAGAAGTTATGAGGTTACAGATGAACATACATACATACATACATACATACATACATACATACCGGTCAAAATCATAACCCTCCTTTTTGCTTCGCCGAAGTCGGGTAAAAAAGAGATGCTGTTTCATAAAAATTTTTAGTTAGAAGTGATTTTTGTTAGGAATCGTGGTATATGCTCTTATCGGCTAAAAATATGAACCAGTTGCCACCATTTAACGCTGTTATTGGACGTATGCAATCTCACATTAACAATTGCATCAATCCTGGTGGTCTATGCAACCACAGTATCAGACTTTTGGTATGCAAAACACAATGTGTTCAAACTACGGAACCATACCGGGAAAGTATGCACAGGAAATAGACGCTAACTGAGTGCACGCGCACTTAATATCAACTATTCTTATAACAACCCCATAAAAGGAGACACAATTATGTAAACTTAGACCCTAGATAAGCAGTTTTTAAGTTGTAGACCAACTAAAACCAAGCCAAGCTATGTCTAAAAAGCCAAGCCTCTGTTGGATAACAAATCAAACTTTTCCGAATCAGACCTTTAGCGCAGGAGCCATTGTTGCCTCTAAAATTCCTCCTGTTTCTAATTCTTCGCTGCTCTACCTCTAATAACTATCTGACTCACGCTCACCAATCTATTATTCAACCAACCAGCTCCACAATTCTCAAAACAATTCAATAACAAACAAACAATATGAACTTTACATAGATATCCGTTTAACTTAGCATGCAGTCGGGCGACAGTTGCGCAATTATTGCTCCATTGTAGCCCGGCGCAAATTGCGTGAACATTCCGTACAGCTTGTATTGTGTGGAGCTATTTTTAGAAGCTCGTATGGAAAGTGGATACTTCCTACACGATCATGATTCATCTGGAAATGGGAACAGGGTATTCCTAAGTGTTGGAGGTTGGACTAGATTAGAAAACAATTTTTAGTAAATTCATTAATTTGTTATTTTATCATTAATCGGAGAGTTTTTTCAGTGTTTTCATTGAAATTCGTCTTTTACCTTGATGTGACGTGATTACGTGACCTTACTTGATACTGAGTGTTAAGGTGCGTAGTATTATTTATATTATCTGTGGTTAAGGCGACGATAACCGAGTTTTAATTATTTTATACTGAAGACCACGTCCAAACGTGTGGTGTTAATGATTTGGAAGATATATGTTAAATAAGAGCACTTAATCTGTAAATAAATATTTTAGATTATCTTATATTACCTAGTGTAATTAATTTGTAAAAATGGCTAACGCGGATAAAAAACTGAGAATCACGCAAAAACTATCAAGCGTATTTTTCTGAAACCTTCACCATTTTAAAGATAATTTATACATTTATCTTTTAGTATACGTGTCTTTATAAAATACCTTTTGTTTTATGTATAATAAATTAATAATGCGTCTAATATGGGTCAGCCTCCTTCATGGGCGAATCCTATTACTGGCTGAACGTACGACGCGTTCCAACTACTCAAAGCCACTGGCATATTTATCTGCGTCTTAAAGTGGGTATGTGAACCCCAAGGAAGTGTTGCCAATCCTCTGCTTCAGATTAATCAATACAACTTTTAAATAAGCTAACCTTAAGTTAATGATTAATCTTATACAAGAATAGACATAAGGAAAACCAATAACACGATGGAGTTTAAAGAAAAATGGTATTTGAAGTCGATATATTCAATTAAAACCTCCGAATTTAAAGTTCGCCATTTAAATATTGCTAACCAACCTGTCAGCAGCTAAAATATAGTGTTCCCTTCCGAAAAGTAGCATCGATTCATCTAGAGATCGATATCGTTCCCCCGCGGCAAACTGATTTATATTCACTGAGTATACAAGATTCCTACATTTCCTTTTTTGTTTAGCAAGTCGGTTGGAAGCTTAGGAATGACTCAGGGTATGAATAAAGCGAGCTAAAGAGTGTAGTGAACTGGGGGCCAAGTCTACTAATTTACAAACGTCATAATGGTGTCACGATGGTGAGTTTTTGACAGATTTTGTATGGCAAATCTGTATGTATTATGACGTTTGTAAATTAGTAGACTTGGCCCCTGGGTAGTAGCATTTTTGGATAAAAGGAGAAGAATTTTACTATAATCATGTATCATGTACGAAAAAGGTTTTCAAACAGATTTTTCCAGCATAGTCGTGGTTGCAGACAAAACTTGCGTTGATTGAATGTTCGCTGGGTCGAATTTCCTATAAAATATAATGCAATAAATAATTTTACCATCTAGCGGTTTCCCTCAGTTTTGTATGGCTAAATAAGCGCTCTATACCTGATAACATACTCTCAAGCTGGAGGGTCGTGTGTAGGACACTCGACAACCTTCACAAGTTTGTCTACGTGGCACACTGAAGATTTGGCGATACCTTCAATAAGATAAACTGTATCTATACGCTCTGTAAATGTCCAATTTCTTGTGTTTCGTCGACTGAGGACTTTTTGTACCGGTCATGATCTAAATTCGTGGGCAAATTCGCAATTTTCCTCTCGAGAACTAGAAATGAGATCATGTAGGTGAGGTTTTGCTCTTTTTTTTTTGTTGTGTTGAAAATGTATTCTAGTATCTAGGAGAATCTCATTAGCATTTTGATAAAAGTAAAGCCCTTATTCGTGAACCTCTTTTTTGCTTATTTTATAAGAAGAACACTAAACAGGGTTACCCCTTTGGTAAATGATAAGAATCAGGAAAGCTTGTAACAAAGATTTTTCAAGCTCTATTATCCAAGTTATTTAGATATACTATCGCTATTGTGATGGGAACCAAGTAAGTAAACACTGAGATGACGGTTATAGAGATTTACCCAAATTGGGATGTGGGCAGGAGGTTTAACACAAACGCCAATGTTTCGTGTAAACATCTTCCATCACCGATATTAGAATATTCTAGCCGTATCCTCACTCCAGCTTATCTCAGGGAGTTCTCGTGATGTATTAGCGTGTATATTAGCACATAGCTCGGTGTCTAGACGCCCGCGCCGATGTATTGCGCCGTACATCTTCGCGAATGATGCTTTCCACTGCGGAATTGTCGGAGGATTTCCGGACGAAAGAATCGGATTAGGCAACTGTATATTGAGTCTATTTTGGAAAGTTTATTTACCTTCAGATGCTAGTAAGTTAACTAGTCTTATTTTGAGTGACTTCCTTTTGACCTATCAAGTTGTTTTTAAAACTGCACAAGTAGCTTACACTTCGTGTTTCAAAAATTTTCTCGTCAAGTCATTAAACAAACCTTGTCTTGTGTTGTTTTTTCATTTAGATCCTCTTTCAGAATTTCTGTAAACGGCGTGATTTTCATTTCAGTATCGGAAAAAAATGAGGCTAATTAAAAACATGGAACTAGGTTATTGGCACGAAATGATTTCTTGAGATTCGTCTTGAGACTTGAATCTGTAATGAAAATATAGAACTATTTTACGGAATCCAATAACTTTTTATTTATATTGAAACTAGCTGATAAATAAATAGCGACATTGAAATAAATTCAAAAAGCGTACTGTATTTTCTCCTAAGTGGATTTCAAAAGAAAAATAAAGTATAGAAGTCGTTTGCTTAACTTGCACGTAGCTTTTAGCATGCACAAATTGTATTTATTTAAGTTTATTGCAGTTTGCACAGCACCTTTTCTTATTTAAACATCCTTTAACAAACATATTTGTGTTTGTCTCTCAAACTCATATCTAAAAACATTATCAGGCACGATTTTTATCGCAAAAACTATAATCCGGATGTGACAAAAAGGGCTAAAGAGCAAGCAAAGAGCGTGGTCACAGCAGTCACAAGTCAACTCGGAATAGACCTCCACTGATAATCTCTGGTCACAAAAAATGGACCAAATCTGTGACAGGCGATAAGGAGCCCATGATCAGTTCGAAGGAGGATTATAATGTACAGATTATTATTATTTGAACGTAAGTAAAAGATGATATGGTAAAAACTAAAGATTGTCGACGAATAGTAAAGAATTATTAATTTTTAAGAACTTTTTAGTGAGAACTGCAAGTAGAGTGTTTAAGCTACTTTTCCTGCTTAGGGTTTTTCATGAAACTTGTAATTCCTTGATGCTTAGTAGTTTTAATTAACCTTATAATATAATCAGAGCATGTTCGAGTTCTTGTCGAACCAGTGAATTGGCGAAAATTCAAACGTAGACCGTATAGACCCTAATCAGTAAATCCGATCTAGTAGGATACCAGCAAATTAGGACTTCGGTAGCAAGCTTAGTCAACGATATATTCCACACATTCCGCGTTAGGTTCGTTCCAATAAACTGCCAAGTAAGCTGTGTGAAATGGGGACACAATTCACCAACCAGTTTCTAAACTCACGAAATACTAAACATTTAAGCAAAATCCATTCAACATTTATCTCAAATCGCTTTAGCTCAGGTAAGGCCAAACGTGTCAAATATTTTGACATTACCAGCCGTTTGTGTGTCTATCCCTTGACAATCGGTGACATTTGTATTGTCAAACGAATAGTTTTGACATTCCTTTGTGCAGATAGAGATAGTAGTGTGTGTCCCCGGGCTTATAATAGTGATGCGCATTGTGAAGATTTTGTGAATAGTGAATATATTGTAGAGAAGAATGGAACCAATTAAGTGGGGATGGGTTGATTGTAATCTTAATAGTTGATTCTCATCGTTAGAATTAATTTGTATGGTTCTATGTGTAAGTGAAGTTGTGAAATAGTGTGTACTTGTTTAAATACATTTTTTGGGTGAAGTGCAGATGTGTACTTAAAATGCGAAGATTATACTTGTGTGTATTTTTGATAAAATAGATGGTTTTGGGTTATGTTAACCTTATCCGTCAGTAATGCTAATACTAGAAAGTTAACTTGTCTGTGTACACAATTGGTTACACTATTTGTTTCTAAGTGTTGTTAATTATGATGTAAGTTTTGTAAGTATGTACCTACCTACAGAGTAGAGAGAACCGTAGGAAACGGATATGATAACGAAACGCTAATATTTAGGAAACACAAGATAATCAACTAAACAATCACGAGCCATCAGAAAAATCTCAGTGTATCGCTAATTAAGAACAAACTCCGGAGCGTGAGCTTGCAAAATAAAGAACATATTATTACTGTCAAAAGTCGCACTTGATTTACGATTTGCATTCAACTGACATGATTCTGTACATTTTCAAATGATAGAAAAACTACTTAGGAATTGTCATAATATCGTCTTCGGATAAGCCGAAAAGATCGGAAAAGTTGGATTCCGGAAATGGGCAGAATGGTTATTATCACCAGGGATTATAGCAGGGAATAGGCAAGATTATACAGATTTCCACAAGGAATATTTTCGAATAATACTGTGCCCGCGAGAAAGGAGTTTGGAAATAGATGCTGATTACAGGAAAGACGCTGAAGCTTTTGTTTTAAGGAAAGAAACGATAACAAAACCAAAGCATAAAATAACGCTCTTGTCGCGTAAATTGCATGTTAAAATACTGTTTCATCTTTGTGTTAATTACATCCAGGGAGGTAAACTACGTACTAGTTCAATAAAGAAACGCTACTGGACATCAGTATATCACCTCGTAGTTAACAAAGCGCTATCTGTTCACATTAATCTAGTCAGTAGCACGCACTCGTTACCAACTCGGCTCGGCTCGGCCCGGCTCGGCTCTCAATAGTTCCACGCGGACACACGCAATTAAACCTTAAATACTTACTCCATTATCATGGATTTATCGATATCGATCACTTCGCTAACATTTAGGCTACGGACAATATAACGAAAATGTACAGAGGGTTTACATAGAGGTAAGTAATAAATCTTCTAATTCATTCATTTAACCAGCGTGATATATTTTGTCTTCTGTTTAATAATTATAGTCATCTTAATGACTCCTTTATGAAGAGTCAAAGGAATAAACTTATTCATTGGCAGCAAATAGAGAATCTCACATTTTTTTAAGCCATCCTGGGCGGGAAGACTTGACTTACACATCTATTCGTAGGGAAGTACGCATATGCAGTATGTTTGTAACAATTGCAAATATGTACAGTTCTGAGTCACTAATTGCAAGTTACATGCGACTAATGAAACTTTTCTTATTGCTGACTTAGCTAACTTGCACCATAAATCACTAAATACGTTTAGCGCTAAACGAATTTAAAACATCTTTCTATTTCTGTCATCTTAAAACGATTGCCAGAAATAGAGAGATATTTTAAATTGGTTTAGATAAATATATTAAAAGTGAATTTCACCAATGCAACTGAACGCGATCAACAGCAGCACACCTAAACAACGTCCAAGAGCTGTCACTGCCACTTTTAAGCTATTGCATAGCTTCTATCGCGGGCCTTGAGCGTGGAGACCTAATCTAGAAATTTCGTAACGAAAATACTACCTAAGAAAAGAGTGTTTTGTATTGAAAATTATGTTTAACTGCTTGACAACAAAGTTCAAATTTACTTAAGGTGAAACAATTTGATATTTTTTCCATACAAACTTCGGAGGGGTTTTACTCCACTATTTGACATCGTACATTCAAAGTCAAACATGATATCGTTAGGTCTCATTATTAAAATTGTCTGTACGGAAGCAGAATAGTAAAATAAAAAGCCATTAAAAAGTTATGAGCCAACAAAGATTCGTTTTTCTTGCTAATTTTAACGCAACTTTGGGCGTAAATAAGTAATACAAGAAGTGTGAAATCTCGAAAACAAAATCCGTACCGACACAGAAAAATTTACGAAGATTTCAATAAATTTTATTTGTAATTGATTTATGCAGTGGTTATTTCAGAAAAACCTTTTCTCCAAAGGCCTTTTCGTAATTTTTGACGCGCTCGTTTTACTAAAATTGGTCGGTACGGTGTTTCTGTGCGTGCGAACTATACGTTGTCCATGTAGATCAGCTTCTAACTGCTCATCACTGATACTATCTCTGTCGGACACGATGTCAGGTGAGACAGTGTGGTTTTTGGCCAGGCCCACCATTGAGTTCGAGCCCGCGACTAGTTGCACGAATGATACGAGAGTATTGTATTGAAAATTATGTTTAACTGTTTGACAACAAAGTTCAAATTTACTTAGACGAATGATACGAGAGTGTTGTATTGAAAATTATGTTTAACTGTTTGACAATAAAGTTCAAATTTACTTAGACGAATGATCCTTGACTATTAATAGTTAAATTAAAACCTTTTTATTAGTTTGATGTTCCCATTACGTTGTGTCAAGTTTTAAAAACTATAAATGTGAATAACAGTTCCTGTCAATGTCATCATTGCTATTTCTTGTATTCGGGTTAATATTTTACAATTGCGTAAGTTGATAAAAAATGCTATGCAATAGCTTCGCCGGGGTAGTCCCCGAGTGCCACACGTCTTTTTTATTTTATTATTGACACTGACAGCTCTTGAACGTGGTTTAATTGTGCTGATCGAGTTCAGTTTTACTAGTGGATTTCGCTCTATGTGTCTCGTGGTGCAAGCTGGCCTTAGTGGGCATTCTACGGAATAAATTTTCTGTAAGTTATATTTAAATGTGTTCATTTACATAGCTAATTGTTGCGATTGTCTCAGATTGACGCCACGCGTTTCAAATAATTAGTGAAACAAGTTTGTTTAGCTCTAAATAACATTAACATGCAAATCCAGTTTATTGTAGGAATGTTTTAGCTAATCACATTTGTTGCTTGTTTACTTTTAGTTTATTTTAGTGCCGACGCTGATTGAGTCGACGAAATTAAGCAATTTGTGTGGATAACGGTGTTATTTATAGCTAGTATTTATTAGTATGCTAATGGAATTTTGTGGTTAATGCAACCATTTTTCATGGTCGGCGTAATACGTCTTTTACCTTAATTATTTATTTAGCTAGGCACACCAATGACATATTTACAAGGATAGTAACAATAGGTAATCACGAGTTTTTAATACTGTGTGTAAATACATCACTTAGGCCCGTATTACAGAACCTTACTCAAGACTCAAGCATTACTTAAAACTAGTTTCAACCAATCAAAAGGCTTTAAACGAGTTTTAAGTAATGCTTGAGTTTTGAGCGAGGTTTGTAATACGGGCCTTATAGGCATACACAACATTCTTGTTAAAAGGTAAACAATTATTGAAAAAAAAAAAAATTGCTATAACAATAATTTTTATGCATAATAAAATTACGAAATAAGATTAGATTATATACAAAAAAAAAACTTTTTTGTTTTTGCTGCTAGAGGTTGATAAAAGTACGAAAAAAAGTGTAAATAACAATTAAATAAATCGTTATATTACGAAGCTACATTTTGCAAGAGTGTTACACAATTGTATTTAAATAAAACTGCTGTAGCGTGAGTTGGACATAGCGCTGGCGATACCTTCAGCAGATAGCTCTCAACGACCAGTGTGCTGACTTCTGTGCCGTAGAGTGTGTTACAGACACGACAGCCTTGTCTCTTTATAAACCAAATGTATTGAAGTGTATCCGTGGAGGTGGAGTCACTTAGTGTAGTGGGAACAATACTGTAAGTAGATTCCGCAGTGTATATTATGTAAGAGACTTGACATTTATTTTGAGGTGAATTTAGCTATGTGTCGCATAAAGTACCGTCGACCAGGGTTACTTTGATCAATATTGAACTTTCAAAGTCCATATCTTTTAAATTTGTGGGTGTAAAAAAATACAAAAAAAGTCTAATTATCGGTTTTTTTATTGGAAAAGATTACTGTAATCATAAGTGAAAAAATATGTCTTGAAATTGAGAAAAAAAATAAAAACTGGCTGATAAAGTTATACGTAGAATGGGGGTTACTTTGATACCCCCGGTTTTATTACGTGATTACAAAGTAGCCCCAATAAAAATTTTGCAGCACAGTTATTTAGAAGAACAATACATTTAACTTTTTCAATTAAAAATCGTTGATGAATTCCCAGCGCGTCCTCAAAAAAGGATTTAACAGTTCTTCAGTGTTGCTAACATTGAAAAAAAAGCTACCAAATTGCGTTTCGTTTAACGCAATTCGCGATTTTATATGAATGGAAGTTTCGATCAAAGTCACCCCGTGATTCAAAGTAACCCCGGTTGACTGTACTGAAGAGTTTTGTATCTCTTATGTTTATTTAGACTTCTTGCGAATAATCTTTTATTATAATTTCAATTATGTATGACTTAAATTGATGAAGATAGGGGTGTTTTCTCGTGGACCTACTTTTTTGTCCTACCAGTACCTACTGGTAGGACCCACGAGGGTATGTTATTTCTGTTGGTCCTACTGAACTGTTGAACCCAAAATGAACCTCCTATAAAAATAATTTTAGGAGTCACTAGGTGTGACTAGGTGGCTTGTAGACGTTTCTTCGCCGGAGAACGGTCTGCTGTGTCGAAGCGGTGCTGTTATGAGTGATTATATACATATAGAATATTAATAAAATATTAACTTAAGTTTTATTTACATTATGACAAAGTTAAAATATTAATGAAATGTTAAGTTTGTTTTTTTATATTATAATAAAGCAATATTGTAATATTTTGTATTATTTTCAATGAAAGCAGTAGGACAACAGAAACCACACTTAGTCTAATTTCTATACACAGGAGGTTCATGTTGGTTTCAACAGTTCAGTAGGACCAACAGAAATAACATACCCGAGGGTATGTTATGGACCTACTGGTAGGACAAAAAAGTAGGTCCACGAGAAAACACCCGAAGATAGGTATGTACATTTATTGCACGACTCGTAATGCGAAGCATTAGAGTGTGCTCTACGATCGAAAAATTATTTTTGCCCCATTTCTGTAACTGTTTTTATTGTTACACTCCTGCTAGTACACAGAACCTACTTAATTTATATACCATTGTATAGATGATTAAATGGAGATTAATACTGTACTTTTTAACGATTGATTTAATGCAGTAGAAATGGAAAAAGCATAAAAATAGTTGAAAAAAATTTCCTGTCCGTCAATTTATGAACCCTGAAAACATTGTAGCTTGCGATAAAATCAATTAATAGAGTCAATTTTTTTTTTATGCATTCGTTTCAGCCGTAGAAGGAACCCTATTGAAAATGGCTCTTTTATTCAAAGTAGTTTAATTATAATTAATAAAATACTAACTAAAATATAATATCTTTAACTAAATATTTTCAACCTTTGATTCCAATGAGGTTATACAATACTAGAGAAGTAGTGGACGGCACATAAGCGTCACCACCACTTAGGTGTCCGCAGGCATATCTGAATTCAGTTGTCAGCTTGACGTCAAGTGAGCAATTGCTTAGCGATAAAAAATAAAAAATGGTGGAATTTGCGGTTAAAATTAGTATGTCACGGTCTGAAAGGATTAATAAAGCATGTGGTGTTACATTTCACAATCAAGTTTGCTAAATTTTCTTCAGATTATCCAAAAAAACATTACAAAACGAAATAAATTTAGCAAACATTGTTTTTGCGATCAATGTTACCAGGAAAAACGATGTTGATTTTGCCAGACTGTTGGGAGTTTAGTGAATGACGACATGTAAAAATATTTCGTACACTTTTAACTTTTATCATTTAT
Organism: Conistra vaccinii; assembly: GCA_948150665.1. NCBI lineage: Eukaryota > Metazoa > Arthropoda > Insecta > Lepidoptera > Noctuidae > Conistra > Conistra vaccinii. Next base: position 22,774,426 of record OX411332.1, read on the forward strand.
TTAGTAGGGATAGATGTAGTAGTGTGTATAAAACTGCACATAACTAGGTATTAAAACGCTCGTGTTTTAATACCCCTCCAACAGTTTCATAAACTACTACTAACTATTTTTTAATTGATGTTATTGTTCTAAGAAATTTGAACTGGAGGAGGAGCTCGTGGCTAAGTAATAACAGCCGCACGGGTCGATCCATCAGGTTAAGCTACGCTTGCCGGGATTGGTCTGTGGATGGGTGACCATCTTTAAATACCGAGACTAATCCGTGCCTCGAGAGCACGTTAAGCTGTTGGTCCCAGCTGTCATTCGTGGATCTTGTGACAGTCGTTACCTACGGGTCGTCAGAAGTTCGAAAGTCTGACAACCAGTTTTACAGGTAAGTACGACACAACTTAGATGTAGCAAACATTTGGAAATTTTCATTAATTCATTCAATTCTACGAATGTAATTGGTAATATGACTTTACAATTTATTGCGTTTTCGTAAAGATCATTTTCACCAAAAGCAGTAATAAAGATTGGTGATTTTGAAGGAGCACTCAGTTCGGATGGTGATTGGTTTTAAGAATTTGTCCGATGCGACATCTAAGTTGTGTCGTACTGTATAGGTCTGATAAGCAGTTGCTCCATGTAAAATACTGGTGGTATTCAGCTGCATCCGGTTAGACTGGAAGCCGATCCCAACATAGTTGGGAAAAGGCTAGACAGATTGATTTAGATTATTTCACTTTAATTAATTTAATCGATTGTCATGAATATATAAATTATATATTACACTATTACACACTACTAACAATATTATTTGTCACAAATCTTAAAACTTTTGAAACATTTTTTTTTTACCTATGTTTTGTAAGTATACCGTAATCCTTGTAAATTTTTTAAAATCTTTTATCTACACCCATGCTATAAATCCTCTATAAAAGTTCCTGAACTTATTGCCAAAATTAAAACAGCCAGTGTCATAGTAATGACATCCAAACGGGTGTTATAATGTTGTACTAAATTTCATAATGCAACTCGTTTTTTACTCATCGAACAGCCACATTCTCGTGGTATGTTTATGAATTTCAAAAAAAGAACATTGTCATGCAAGCGCGTTTAACAATTAGAAAAGGTTGAGTAGGTTCTTCGAATTCACGTCGTATCCCGCCATTTTTGTTAGATATTAGTATTGCAAAAATTTATTAAGTACTTTGTTGTTTATAGAGGATTCATATCATGGATTCATGGGTGTAGGTCTTGAATGCAACTGTTATAATTAGGTATTAAAACACTCATGTGATACTATTTTTTACAAACCCACATTCGTGTTTTAATACCCCTTATTATACCCCAGTTGCATATGTAACTATTATCTATTGAAAGTTCCATAACACAACCTTTCATAGTACATAACTAATTGATTCAATAAAACCTTCATTCATTCTGGGCAAATTATGTTGATAATTGGCAACTCTGGTCGTTTTTCCGATAGCAATGTCTTGTCTCATTCCAACGTCATTAGTTTGACGGTAGAAGAAATGAGACAAACATAGATTATTTTGACAGATTGACATTTTATGTATCCGTTTCAAAGCTACGTCTTTAAACTCGTAAGTGGTGACCTTTTTCAGAAATTGTTTGTAGGAAGCTGCGCCTCTAGTATTGTATAACCTCATTGTTTGATTCGATGTCCGCAAGTTGCCTAGCAACCGCCAAGTAAATATCTTTGTCAGTCGTTGACATTACGACTTCATGAAAAGTAATAAATTGTTCATTTTTAAATTTTTAAACTATGTTTTGAGTTTCTTTTTCGTTTATGAATGAGTGATAAGTATGAGGCGTGCACTTTTGGATTATCCAAACTATTTTTATTTTTTTATTAGCATATATTGTGTCCCACTGCTGGGCAAAGATCTCCCCTTTCTCTTTCCAAATCTCTCTGTTTTGTGCGATTAAGATACAAAAAAAATAATTTTTTTTATCAATCCACAGATATATTTTTTCACAAATGACCTGTCCGTTGATTTCTTTCGTCTTTGTCGTGTCCAATTATCGGACTGAGAGCATCAGGTCACAAGTCCTGGGGCGCAGCATTAAGATAGAGATAACAGCCACTGACCGACTGAACGCCACTGTTCAGTCGTTCAGTGGGATCACTGCGCCTGCGCAATCACGGCGCAATTCGACGATATTGCCGTACCTAATGGCCGCCTTCAGGTCGGACGAAAGTATTGCTTGTTTTGCTGCTTCTGTTGAAATGGTTTTTGGAAAGTTACTTTTTGATGGATGATTTAATTGGTTAGCTCTGTTTGGTTCTCATAGGCAGGGACAAATCAAATCTCAGGTCAAATTTAGTTAAAGGTGAAAGTGTGAATCTAAATCAAGATTTTATACAGGTCACTCTTCACTTTTAATCCGAGTTTTTTCATTATCATGGACTCAATTGTTTACTGGATAGGGAAATAAAGATCAATTCGTTATTTATTCTATATTCTAACATTCAATCCATTTTATTGTCCTTTTACTGTAATTCAAGCAGAATTTCCGACAGAGCCATTATGCATCTCTTACTTTAACTTTCTCACTCATCCTGAGCTCAACCGTCCGAAAGACAAAATACCGACCGAAAGGCAGTTCGATAACAATTAAAATTTTATTGTGTCTCATTAGTAGTGACAGTCAAGCGGCTATCAAGAAAGCAATATCAACTAAACTTAATAACTATTCAAGATCAGATAAGAATCTTAAAACATATCACACCACACCTAGACACTAAGTACAGACATCCTAAGAACATTACACAACAAAGTAAAAGATTAAGATAACATCTTGTAACCGAGCGCGGCAATAACTTTATCATTGGCTGTAGAAGAAAGCTCTCATTGCGACAATGTAATGGTCATGATAATTGCAGTTTATACGTTGATGTTATCGGCTATGAGGCGACCAAGTGTAGGGACGCGCATTTATTGTGGCTGTGAAGAAAAGGGAGGAGGAATCGTGTGTTAAAAAGGCCGTTTAGATAGAGAGTATCTGATTGGAATAAAATGTCCACTATAGATTGATTTGAGAAAGAACGAGCTAACTTCTAAGCCAAGGTTGAACATGATGTTAAATAAGTAACGGCTGCTGAGAGACAGAAGATGAGAAAGGTCTGAGCAGTCATAAATCCCATTGCTTTACTTGGTGAAGTCGGGTATAGATAGACAGATAACAAAGTTATAGTGAAATAAGTAAACAGTACATCGAAATAAAAAGAACAATGAGCGCTTTTATCACAACCAGCGATCTCTGTTGAGATGTTCTGTTTCAATGAAGTGGTAATCGAAACTGATGCATCTACAACCGATACACATCGAAGTCACATGCATGAAGCAATTTAAAGACTTGTCGCGTCATCTCGCTTTGAAAATGTCGCTCGTCAACATGTGTCGCAGTCTGTCGCATTCGCCTCAAAATAATCCGATTACGTTTCTTTGAATTTCCATATAATTGTCGCTTTGACTTGTCACAGTCGAATGAATATTTTTACGTGAGAGGATTTCTTTATTTCTTTTGACTCCATGTTATTGATATCGATGTCTTTTTGTGAATATGTCGTGGCAAAAAGTTGGAACGTGAATGGCAGAGTTGAAGTAAGTATTAAAAATGAATCGAATTATGAAAATAATCTGCGCAGTACAGTTATTTGTGAAGACTTGAAAGAAGGTTATCAGTTATCATTTTCAAAATAAACTGTTTCGTGTACAAATAAAATTATATGCACTAATTAGGTAAGAATTGTTGGTAATTTTATGTCTGTACGTATTTATGTACCTACATATAAATTTATTTTATTAGGATAGGATTATTCTTCCGCAGCTGTTTTCAAACCGATTTGCAACACAATCTCCAATTTTGGCAACCCTACAGCTAGACTAAAGAACAGCCCAACCCGCCACATGTATTCACCTCGTTATCGATTTAATAACGATACGAGTCACTCGATTCTAATCTCGATACGTAATCGGATTAGTGGATATTGTCAGCGAGATGTGATTCGTACCGAGTCGCCATTGTCGTGACTTGGGCCTTAAGTAACGATCACGATGAATGAAATGTATCGATTGTTGAGTTGACGAAACTTTACAGTCATGTTACATATGGATTTAATAAACCATAAACTTACGACATTAAGAAACGTTAAAAATATTCCCTTTTAATTTTAAAAGTTCCAAGCTTAATCCAAATCTTTTTATGTCAAATATATTTTTAGATTCTGATTAACTTTTTTCAGATTTCAGTTCCCACCTAATTCCTTTAATATCAGTTCAGAAAGTGTTTGATTGATTTCATGCCTTTTTAACCCTCGACGCAAAAAGAGGGGTGTTATAAGTTTGACCGCTATGTGTGTGTGTGTGTCTGTCTGTGGCACCGTAGCTCTAAAATGGGTGAACTGATTTGAATGCGGTTTTTTTATTTGAAAGCTGGTTTTCTAGTGATGTTATTAGAGATGTTTTATTCAAATCGGTTCAGCCGTGTAACGATTATCAGCTCTTTTCTAGTTGGTGAATGGATGTGAGCGTCTTCCACAGGTCTGATCGATTTGTAATCTGGTATTCTGGTACCTCAATGATATTAGAAGAACATATTAACCTTGAACTGATGCTGCAGCATCACCTGGCTTTTGCAGGATACCCAACTCCCTTAGCAACTTACAGCACAAGTATCGTGTTTGGGCTCATTAGAATGGTCTCAATGAATAGGTTATAGATAGATGATGAACAGGGTCTGGTTATGGAGTAGGAAAGAAAAATGAGAAAATGTTAGTGTCGGAATTTTTTAAATTTTAAATATTATTTAACACTTTTTACTTTTTTTTCCATTAGTAATTGAATTGGCAAAAATAATCTTCTTTTTAGACTTTAGTACCTAAGTAGGTAGGTACAAAGACAAAGGAAATGGTTTACGGTGTAACATTTTTTGTGTTCAGAAAAGTATAGGAGTTTTCTAGTGTACGAGTGTATGAATCATACAGGATATTATTTACTCATAAAATCGAGCAATAAAGAAAATCCAGGGTGTTTTCGAGCAGGCAGCGAGTGGCCTTATTTCGGACCAGCTTTCAAGTCCTGTTGGAGTCCGGCCAGGGCGCACTCTAGCCGACAATGCGACGCCATTTTGCGCGCTAAAATAAATGTCGCCGGCCATTTTGTGATAATGTTTTAATTTACGATTTGAAAATGTGAACGGAATGTGTACAATAAAATGAATTTATTGGTGTGTAAACACGAGATTTAAGGAAACGTATTGAAGTGGGTCGAATGTTTAACATTTACCTGTATTAATAGTACCTTATGCCCAGGGCTGTCAGCCGCACTCCAACTTGCTGCATGTACTAGGTGTCCTAATCATTATAAAATATTCTGTGACCATACCAGACAGGAAAAGCTTATGAATCAAATTCAAACTCAAACCATTTATTTCAATTAAACCATTTACAGGCATTTTTGAATTGTCAAGGACTCACTCAGTTACAAATATGAAGCTTGTTGCCCATTCCAAAGCGTAGTAGGTACTTATGGAGAAGAACGGGCAAGAAACTCCACGGACACTCATTTAAATAAAAAAAATATTGGTAACATCATTCATGTTGAAATTATACATGAACAATGTAGAAAGACGTGCACGTTAAAAGCACCCGCAATAAAAAGATAAAACAATTCAGAGATTAAAATAAATTAAAGTAAGCAGCTAAGAGATGACCAGTCCCAACTGACGGCGCCGTTCACGAACATGACACATGGATTAGCACCGGCTCAACCTGAATAGAGTGTTGCCAAAATCTTTAGCGATAGGTAAATGCGGTCAGGCAGCGATTGATCATCCCAAAAGGGCTGTAGTGATTACGTGAGCAGTTCATCCAACAGATAAAATAAATATAAACCGAAACACAACTAAACACCACGAATCCCAACATATTCAGTAGGTATCCCCGATATATTTAGGGCAGCATTCCTGTCGGTAACACATCAGTATATCGAGTTACACACATTACCGTGGAACCGAACACTGTAGTTTTCAGTACACGTGGCTGCTTTACTTATTTATAGAAAATACCGAGGAGAAAGTTTTTAACTGCCACAATAGTGATGCTGACTGAATTATCAGTCTTGCGAATGACTCGTGATCTTTATACTGTTGGCCCTGTAGCATAATTCACTTCAAGTAGACGATGATCATGATCATTCATGGGTAGTCCTACAGACTACTTCACATTTTGCAATAATTCTTTGTCGCTGAAAAAGGGTTCATTGTGCTCACCATTCATAAAAGTTTTTCATGATGTTGACTAAAACAATCTCTTTAGAGGTTTTCAGTTATTTCAATTATCTACACCTTATGTCCTAATCCTACCATAATATTATAAATGTGAAATGTTTTGTTTGGATGTTTGTTACTCAATCATGCAAAAACGACTGAACGGATTTGGATTTTTATAACCTGGATTAAAATTTAGGATACTTTTAATCCCGGTAGTACGTTCCCGTGGGATAATCATCAGACCCCCACGCGGGCGAAGCCGCGGGCGAAAGCTAGTATGAATATAATTATGAAACGAAAGTTTCATTGTTAGGCCTTTGCCATTACCATTTTTTACCAATTTTCAAACTACATAACTAACTTAGATACTTAACCTAAAATACGTACGTATAAACGGCTATAACATACACATTTAAAACCGCAGGACTCGTGTTATCAGCCAACTTGTCTACGAAACTTAGCAACTGGAGGTGCAGCACTACAAACTGAAAGTTTTCGACAGCACGATAAACAGTTTAACTGCACTCCTACGGCACTACGGCACGCCGGCACCACGGCACTCCTACGGTGCCACTTATCACAGTTATCACAGTATTATTGGAGGATCGGTTACCTTCGCTAACTTTGACAAATATTGTTACTTGAAGTTTCGAGATGTATTTAAAATTTTGTTCAACGCGTTATTTGAAGATTCTGACTCATTTGTGGTTCATGTAGGTAATGTGACAAGCGAATAGCTAGTGGCAAAACATTTGTAGATAAAGAGATATTGTATTATTGTAATGGTTTCCCTTGTACTCCAAGGTTTGACCTTAGAGACCTTAGAGGAGATACATAACTTTTTATGTAACGCCGTTTTTAGTATCACTAAAATGGAAAACGCGGTCACAGATTAATACGGATGGGACACTCCGCAGTTTAGGTATGAAGCTACAAGTACCCGTACCCTAATTACGTAATACACATTCAAATCGTTTTGAAACAGATTACTAATCCATTGCTTGATAAGTTCGAAATTTAATTCTGCTCTGCAACGTAATTATCGCATTGAATGTTGTTGAACTGTCAAAATGAAACAAATGATCGCTATCGCATTGCTTCTGCAAGGTAGGTAATAGCTCTGCCGGCGGGCTCGTCTCACTGTGCCTATTCAGTAGGGCTGCCACGCGCCGTTTGTCGCAAGATATTAAAACTAAAAATACTAAAATGAAGGCAGCAGTTTATTGCATCCCATTTGGCTGCTTATACAGGGTGTTAAAGTAATTGCGTGCCATAGCTTAGGGGTAGGTTCAGTATCGATAAAGGAAACTAGGAAAAATATAAAATAAATCCAGAAAAATTGTTTAAAAAAAAACATTAAATAAAAATTGCAAGGTCAACCTAATTTAGTACCTACTAAATTAAAATAGCAATCAAATCAACTTAAAACATGAGTAAATAAGTTTATTTTTAATCTTTGTAAATACCTGATTCCAAACTAAATTAGGTTGATCTTGCAATTTTTTTTATATATTTTTTTTTATTTTTTTTCTGGATTTATTTTTTATTTTTCCTAGTTTCCTTTATCGATACTGAACCTACCCCTAAGCTATGGCACGCAATTACTTTAACACCCTGTATAATAATAAGGATCCGAACCTCACGTTTTTCTCACTTCCAAAGGAAACGAAAAGGTAAAGAAATGGACGTCTACCTTAGTATTTAGTAATGACCTATGAATAGCAATTAATGTAAACGTTTGGTAGGTATGTATAGGTACCAAACGCTTACATTAATTGTTATTCTTATATAAGTCATACGTATTTACGTAGTTCTTAAATATTCATTATTATTATTATACTTAGTATAGTTAGGTATTTACAAGGTCAGGTTCAGGCTTCGATAAGTATAGGTAGGAGAGTACATAATTGAATCATATTTTTGTTTGGTGGTATCCGTGGTAGGTACACCACGGACTTAGTGTAACCATATTTAAATATTATGTACTTAGTAAATTATTTATTATGTAGACAACATGTATTCGTACAACATACCGTTTTATTTGCCCAGTTACGTGGGTACATATTCATAAATAATGGAGACTAAACAAATTAAAGTACCGACGTACTTTAATTTGTTTAGTCTCGATTTACCGCAGGCGGCAGCAGCAGGAGACGTAACGCCGCCGCGACACTCTGGTTTCTATTGTATTTTTAAGAAATCGAATCGCATTTTTATGAAGTCGCCTGCGGTCGGTTACTTACGGATTGGTGGTACATTTAAAAATATAATAGACCAAGAGCTGATACCTACTTAATTATTTAATTATTCTTTAAAAGATGACAACCCTGACGTGGTCAGAAGGTATAAGAGTTACGCGATAGAAAGAGAGGCTACTTGTAGGTGAATATAACTGTGGTTACTAGCGTTGTGCGACCTGAATCGCACTTTATTGTGTCGTAGCAAGAATCGCTTTTTATTTAAATGATTTTGGGGAGAGTCCCATCTGTATTAATCTGTGACGCGGTTTAGTATCTACACTGAATTATTTTTATTTCACTTTATGATTCTATACAAATTCAATTCAAATATTTATGATACTTATGAAAATTATCTGTATTTAACAAAAGAATATTTCTGTTCTTTTAGTACTTCAGACAATATTGAATACCTACCTAAGAACCTGGAATTCGATCCAATTATTCCAAGTAAAAGATATCTCTGTACATTGAGTCCTGAATTCTCTTCGAATTCAATAGACTCTTTCAAAAGAAAAAGCCATCTTTTGTATCTAAACTGTATGAAGGGAGAATCTAAAACTACTACCGAAATAAATCAATATCTTGGAGATAATATTTAGGTCAGGAAGTCAACACTACAACGTAAAAGGTGTTTCAAAACTGTTACAATATTCTGCACATTGAGGAGTGTTTCTATTTTAGTTTGTTTTGGGTTCCTCTATGTATTAGTCATGATTTTCATTCGGATGAGTAGTTCCTCTGCTAACAAAGAATAGGCCACGTCATTTAGTCCTATGGATGATGTTACAAGTGACTTAAAAATTGTCATGCTGCAGGTTAATTTACCAGTTTTAGGATGCCACCTAATACATGGTTTTAGCTACGTTGTCATCTTCTGAAAGGTTTAAGGAAGTTTTTGGGTATAGTGGTAATTTATTATGGAATATCGAAAATGTACTCGACACACGAAACCTCAAACACAATCAGCAAAAATGTGCTTCATTGTTTAAAAATCCCAAATCAACCGAAAACAGCAGATAAATGACACAAAATTAAGCTGAAAAACGAGGCGTACCCGACACTTTTCAGTGGCATTGTAAATGTTCAGTAATTAACGCCTGAACCGGGACGCTTCAGCCGGAAGCAGCCGTGTCGCTTACCTTAAGCAGCTCTGTTTTACTTAATTTTAACGTTTTCGAGATAATGTAGGAAAAGTTTGAGAAATGGTGGTATCGGGTGACAGTAGGCCTGTTGTTGTGGAGCTTTACTAAACATCTATTTTTAGATAAGTCTATATAGCTCTTATACAGACTTTTAAACAACGCGTAGCGGGTCTCATTAGAAAATCTCTTGGGATTCGCGAAGGCCCTTATCAGTCTTCTGAAATACAATATCGTCTGAAAATCAGAATCTGTTTGTCTAGCAAAATTCTCAAATTAATTTCTCTCTTGCCTGTTACAACAAACGCTTGTGAAAATATCACAAAAACAATTAAGTTTACCAGACAGATTGATAATTATATTCCCAAAATAAATGAATTATCTGCAATTTTCATAAATCCTAATTCCGCTGAGCTCTAAATAACCGTGCAGGGTGAATATATTGTGTTGGTGCGAGGTGACCCGCAGTGATTGAGTCACGGCGGTGTCTAGCGTTATTGTTATTAATTACATATTTATTGGATGTTGCTTGAGATAGGGTAAGAGCATAGCGTGAGCGGAAGCGAGAAGCTGTTTTACGCCTTCAGTAATATCCATGATCTGCCCAAAAAAAATTTCTTCTGCTGCTTCGGGACCGTATTCATCTTTAAAGATTTCCCAGGTCTGTTCCAGCGTCAATTTTTCTATTGACCGACATTTCTTTATAAGAAAGCCAATTCTTACCCCTCAGGAATGACGCCTCATACTTTTGTTTCGTCGCTCATCAAAATCGCTATCGCTTATCACCCCGGTATGCCATAAGCAAGAATTGATATAAATAACATTTTGACAAGGTTGGTGAGTGTGGCAGTGTGTATTGTAACGGTTGTAAATCGCACCGGACGCTGCGCCCGCGCCGCTGTACGTCATCGATTGTAATTGGTCAATGTTTCATTGATTTATTACTTACTGTGTTTGATTGGAAGGGTGACTGACTAAACTTTTGCCTAAAATTATTGTTTGTTGTAACAATAATACTTAAAGCTTAGCTTTGTTTTATGTGGTGTACAATAAATTATTAAACAAGTAACTTTTATGCGGAATTATTTTATTAGTGGATAGCCACCAATAAATTAATTCCGCATAAAAGTTACTTGTTTAACAATTTAATATTAGAAATAGAAAAAAAAAATACTTACCATATTTTTATTTTTTTTATTTAAATTATTATTTAATTTATTTGAAATTAAATTTAGAATTCTCCCTTATACACACACGCACCCTTTCCCGCCACAGTTTTATAAAAGCCAAGTCTGCGAAACAAAATCTTTTCATCAAGACGGATACATCTCTCTGGCAATCACACAAAATAAAAACACAATGTCACAAAGAAATATTGTCATCATATTTATACGAAGAATGTCAGAGAACGATAAATAACCGAGAGAAGGGAAAAGAAAGCGAATCCCGGCGTGTGTGTATGTATGTGGCAGTGATTCCTATGAAAATGTCCCATAACGGGCTTCATGGAAACCTCGGAGTCCCGCACAATGAGCAAATATATCACGATGCATTGTTCACTTGCGGTATTCGTGGATTGTGTGTGAACACTGGATAGGGAAGTAGAGAAGGCGAACATAAATTGGGTGTCCCGCATGGCGACTGGAAAATATTCATATCGACGGCAGTGATTTGCCATTTCGTCGATGTGTAAAAAGTAGTTTTGCCACGTATAACTTAGGTAAAATTGTCACTACACCCGGCTATCTGAATTTCCATACATTATTGCAATATAGTGAAGTACAGACCAATAATATTAATGGTTTTAGGATACCATATTATGACGGGAACACTTTAGCCATAGTTTTTGTTGAACCCGACTGCGTCAATAGGAGGCTCATTTTGGATGAAAATTAACTTGTAAATGTTAGAATGAAAATCAGTAGGTAACAGTTAACACACAAAAGCCATTGTTCTCAAGTAACATTTTTATTTGAAAAAATGTTACAGTGGTACTTCTGTTCTTTCTCTGTTAGATCAGTAAGTATGGCGTCAAGTGTGACGTCATAACATGGAAAATTCGGCGACGATTTAAGATTTAAGATGTCGCTCGTGAAACTCCAGATGAGGTGTTCACAAGGAGTTGTGGATGGTTTACTGTTCATATACGGATGTTTGGAGCGGCTTTACGGTTATACTGGTGAGGAATGAGAGGGAAATAGAATTTTCTTGTAATAGAGTGAACGAATTGGAATAAAGTGAGGATATAGCAAGAAATATTGCTTTATCCTAAAGTTCAAAGGAATGTGACATATTACAGTAAAATCCTCGTGTATTGAAAGCTTTCTTGTTGAAAGTTGGTCAATTTGATGTGTTATATATAAGTACCTAATCTTATTTCATATGAAAGCTAGACACAGGAAAAATAAAGGCAAATTGATGAAATATCTACTAAGTTGTCGGATTTCTACCCTAAGTTCCAATCCTTTGGTCAATGTATGTGCAAATCCTCATTAAAGTTCTAAGACTTTTGATAAGTCCTTATTTCATTGAACAGTTCCCAGTACATATTCATGCAGACACCTGTTACCCCATAAACTTATCTAAACGATTAATCAAAAATACTCGTAAAAGCTCTAGTAGGCAACAGCGGGTTCTTGGCAATAACACAGCTGTTTTAATTAAGTAGTTTTGCCTATTAGCTACATCGTTGACCAATACCAGTTCATACATAGGTGTTGCGACTAAGTATGTAATTACGATATACCTGTTCGCTAGAGCTACTGGAAGGAACTTCCACAGAGTACTACATAACCCGGAAAACTGAAAAGCTGTTTCTAAGTTTTCCGTCTGTATTCCTAAAAGGAAAGTGCCAGATTTCAAAGTCAAAGTCAAAGTTATTTATTTGCTTTAAATGCAGTTATACAAAGGTGTTATATGAGTATTCTTGAACGATGACACATTTCGCCATATTTTGGCATGCATATAATAATAGTAAGGCACACACGTAGTTATAATTAACTCAAGTTAACTCTATGTTCAGGGAACTATCAACTTAATTTCACGTCAGGTCCTTCAGGTTTCTAGCCGCTGACGGGATACACGTCAGTAACGGAAAAGAGGCCCTGACCTAGGATTGTGTGGCTTTAAATGAAGATATATTGATATTTGAGATTTGACCATAGTTCTTGAACACGGCATTTATTTGTTGGATTTCTATCAGAGGCTACACAATTACATGAATGTTTACAAGAACAGGGACAAATACTAATGTGAGCTTCCAATTATAGGAGAACACAACATTCATACTCGTAAAACATCTAGGAAGGTTCAGTGTAAGTGCCAGTATTGTATTAATTCGAGTATCTTAACTAATATTATAAATGCGAAAGTGTGTTTGTTCGTTACGCTTTCATGTTAAAACGGCTGAACGGATTTGGATGAAATTTGGCACATGGGTAGACCATGACCTCGAGAAGGACATAAAATACCTTTTATTCCGATATTTTCACAGAATCGAGACTTATGGGGGTGAAACAGCGGGGCGCAGCTAGTTTTATATTATGTTGCCCCGAGTCCTCTTGCGTTCGCATACATTAAGTTTCAGTAACACTTTCGCGATGCTCCTTCCAGGTCTTATAACTCTAAAGACAGTAATTAAGATTCTACGGCGCATGCCCGGTGTCGCCTCGCCTCGTACGGGGAACCTGCGCAGGCGACGAACACGCGTCCCACAGGGCTGGCAAGGAAACTTAATTAATACCAGCGATTGATTAGTCAGCCGGTTTATTATAGACTAATTGGAATCGATGAGGAGTGGTAATTAGTAGTTAATATGCAGTTACACATCCTTAGTTCCGAATAGGTGTGTATGTAAATGATGAGTAGCTAGCTATTTCCAATTTATTATTCAAATTAGATTGTTCACGGAGCATTGATGTTTTATTTATGATTTCGTAATTGTCAACATTTTTCTGTTCAGGATATATCAGCTCCAGGAAGGCACTATAAAGGGAGATCTCTCTTTCCGTCTCCTATCCTAACTAATATTATAAATGTGAAAGTGAGTTTGTTTGTTACGCTTCCACGGTAAAACGGCTGAACGGATTTGGATAAAATTTAGCACATGGGTAGACCATGTCCTGGAGAAGGACATGGGATACTTTTTGTCCCAAAATTCCCACGGGATCGAGATTTATGCGGGTGTAACCGTGGGGCGCAGTTAGTATACTCAATTTAATAAAGCTGAAGAGTATGTTTTTTTGTTTGAACGCGCTTATCTCCGGAACTACCGTCGGATTCGAAAAAATATTTTTGCATTAGCACACAACTACAACTTGCATGGGCACCGTCATCACATAGGATTCTCCCTGCTGTTCATATACGCCTAGGTTCGAGGATCTCCGGTGCGGCGTTTGGTATAGAATGTGCAAAGTTCGGAACTGACTGCGGTAAACTATGATATTTATTATGATATTAGCCTTGAAGCTGCGCGACTTCTCGAGAAAAACCCGTGTCATGTTGTGTCTCACGTCCCCACGTTATTACATACGCCACCTTGTCACCTACACGTACACTCATGTTGAAGCACGTCCGTCTGTCTGCTTCTGCTAAATAGTAGCCATGAATGGGGAACTTGATATCATTGAAATGGTTGGTGTCTACACGTGGACAGTTCAACGAATACATCAAGGTACTCACATATTATTATGTTCTCTTATATTGTTTTATTGGAATGTCGTGAATGTTGCCATTCTCACCATGCTAAGATAAACGATTGGCTATGCTTCTGACTATACTCTTGACATATGTACCAACACTATGTAGGTACAGTTCGATTCAAGGAAGTTAGCTTCTCGCTGCGCAGTACCTCACCCCCGCTGACCCATGAATTCGGTACTGCGCAGCGACTCGCCTCATGTTCCGAGCTGCCATTAGTTTGAATCGGGGTGTAACTTACACTCGGTTCCAAAGATACCAGCAAAATGTAATAGCCTTGATTGAAAAATCCAACTTGCAATACGTAGTACATTTAACTCAATGCTTGCATTTAAAGGGACAGAAGACTAATGAACTGAGTTTATGATGAAGCAAGTGGAAGTCGTAAAATAATGGGGTTTGAAACAGTTAAATTATTAAATTTAATCCTTCAAAAAACTAATAATCCGTTCATCAGCGATCGCTATACCAGATACAAATACAAAAAAGTTAATTAAATCGAAGCAACAGTCCTTAGGAGACTCCTTACATACGTAGGCTGGCAGTCTGCATCGTAACGTCCACATTACCGTGCTAATAGTTTGTTATAACCGAGATGATGGTGAGCCAAGCCGGGGCATAGCGGATGGCTAGCATATCTCCATTAATTCAATATGGCGTCAGTTTAAATATAGTGGTCCAAATGAATTATTTAGCAAGTGTAAAAAATAGCGAGCTAGGTACTAGCAGCAAAAAAGTTAGTGATGATTGTTTGTGGTTGACGTGATTTATTAATGAAACTTGTTCAATAAAATACGAATTGTTTAAAAAACAAGTCAAATAATAAAATTACGATTGGCTAATTAATTCCAAAAAATACAAAAATATTTCATTACCTACTGGTTTGCTGTCTGTACCTTGGCTATACAGGTACTTACTTCATTATCATAAATGCTCTGTTTTTGCTGCCTACCCCCTTTTATAGCTGTTGGTGCTATGTTTCCGTAGAAACTTATGTAAATGTGGAGCTGTCTCCCGTCAGCTCGGTGTTGTGGAGCCAGGTGTGAGGTGATATTTTATATCATAAAAGAAGAAGATCAAGCAGTGGTTCATTTTATTTGATATAGTAACTAGCTTCTGCCCGCGACTTCGTCCGCGCGTATCCTTCCTCAAGAATTGGGCTATCAAATCCAAAAATAATTTTTCAAATCCGACTGGTAGTTCCGGAGATTACCCCCTACATACAAACTTACAAACAAACAAACAACCGATTTTGGTACATACTTGAGACTGGTACCTAAATCACCTAAGCATCTTCAGAACATTGAATATTTCTCTCCAGGTCCTCGATTCTTGTTATAAGTACCTACCAAAGACACAAATAGAGTTTAAACCTTGTTACCAAAAATGCAGTATTTTCACGTTTATTTCTTAGATTAACAAGGTAAAAGATAACTTTAACCTCCAACTCCCAAGAATGTAATCTAGTAAAACTGTTTCATTTAATTGTACTCAGAAGGCAAGTAACTATAGAATTTTATCCGTCTTAAAATATTTACTACGAAGCAGAGTGATAAGGGTTCGCAGAAATCAGTGGGTGCGCGGGCGCCGGGTGAGCGCGATAACCTCCGACATCAGCCATTATGGCTTGCATCTCAGTAACAGTACAAAACAAGGACGTTTGTATGTGAGCAGCGGAGATAGGATTGAACGAGACTCAAGTTTTGGTAAGACCTAGAGTTTAACTAGCGACCTTCCCGTGCTTCCCACAGTTTTTACGACTTCACAAACTATCGAGATTTCTTTATATTATATGTATGTAAATATATAAAAAAAACCCTACAGGAATATATATTATATTCTTTGCGTAGTTTAGGAGAACAACGTGGTCACAGAGGCAGACATGAATAACTTTAATGTATAATATGTATATAAGTACTTAGATAATAAAGAAGATGCAGTGAACTGCTACCAAATAACTAATGTTACTGGGTACGAAATCCTACCATCATACTTATTATATTATAAATGTGAAAGTTTGTATGTTTGATACTCTATCATGCAAAAACGGCTGAACGGATATGGCATAGGATACTGTATCCGATCTAGATCTAACTAATACTATGTATAAGTTAAAATTTAACGTTCCTCAATTTGAATATCTTGAGTAGGCTTAGATCTAGAGACATTCTCTCTAACAAGAATAGAAGTTTTAATTCTTGAATTAATTCCAAGGAATTTACTAATAGTTTAAATTCTCATCAAACAAATATCTTTGAAATGGCTGTTATATAACAAGAAGTTAAGACGATCATATTTTAACAGATTTCATAGAATTTCAAATGGGCTGAATTCATTAGAAGTCCGCCGAAGTTTTTACATTTTAATAACACTTGCTGAAACTTGTGTTGTACCTAAGAAAACTCTTAGACTAGGGATTTAAGAAGCTGTAAATTTTGTTTATTAGTATTTTGTAGGTATTTGTTGTTACTGAAATTAAAATTTTGAGTGGAACTACGTGTAGGTATATGCCCAAATCTAGGAAGTATTCTGCATTTAGATGCAGAATAGTTCCTAGACTATTTAGCATAAAATAT
Organism: Conistra vaccinii; assembly: GCA_948150665.1. NCBI lineage: Eukaryota > Metazoa > Arthropoda > Insecta > Lepidoptera > Noctuidae > Conistra > Conistra vaccinii. The sequence continues at coordinate 22,791,364 of OX411332.1, forward strand.
GGTACATAAAAGGTCCAATATATTTTACTTTTCAGCATGCACAGAAAACATTACGTGGAAAGGCTATATCATCCCACGAGGACCCTCATCATCGTCAGTCTATAATAGTTTAATGCTAAACGTAAGCTTTGCAATAGACACCCATAGTACACAGTTTTTAAAGAAATTCTCATATTACAAGTTGAAAATGGTTGAATATCCGAACAAAAATAGTCCCATTTCTTGCTAAAACGAGTGTTTCTGCTAACCATATTTTCTCACCACATACAAAATATTATTAGAAATGCCTACATATTTTATTTTTTCCGTATCCGTGGTAGTCATCGCGTTGTCATTGCGTCGACAGTCGCAGGCGCAGCGTTGACAAGTTTAGTGGATCACGAGCAGTTCGTACCGTATGCTTAAGCATTTTTTTGTGATGTTACTGGTAGGCTTAAGTCACGCCCTATTTATGCTTCTTATAAGCTAAACGATCTTATTTATACTTTTTGCATGTTCTCTTTACTATGTGTAGCTACTAAGCACGTTCATCTAATTTCAATGGAAGTGCGTGACACGAAGCACAGGAGGAGAGCAGTGTGTTCCAGATGTGTTCCATTTAAACTTCGCAATAATTAAATGGAACTGGGCAGTAGTAAAAGTTAACACGAGTTTGGTTATTATTTTCAGTAAATACTAAATACCAAACATATCTATATTTTATTCACTCCCATATCCGCAGTAGTCATCGTGCTGTCTCCTGTACATTATGAGAGGCGTCGCCGGCGCATCGCTGACACGTTTAGATGCGCGCGAGCATTACAATTTGTAGCGCATGCGTTATTGCGCCGCGCGGCGACGGATTTATCGTGGGACATTGTTTCCACGTATGGTGATCACATGTGTTGTGTACTGAGTAAAGAGTTTTCATTATTCTGAAGGGCTTTTTATATTTTTAAGAGATGCGACAGTTTTATATTTGTTTCGTTCTTATTCAGATGAAAAATAATATTTCTGTCAACCTCATTTAGGATGGGTGCGCAACCCATACGGTTGGTAGATTTTTGAGGATTGGATTACACGATATATCTTTGTGAGAACAGTACACTGACTGACTGACTATAGTACTCATCACTGAGGAGGTCGACTGTGTGAAATTATGACAATTATTCAGAGGTACCTACTACATTCTCCATCTATGAATCGAGTAAATAACTAACAAGATATATTTAAAGAAAAACTTTACATAATTATGATGATATGTAAACTTTTGTTTTTAATATATCTAATAAAACGTTATTATCTACAACCGAAACCCGAATGTTTTATGTGTATTTTAAATCGATAAACATTTGAACTTAGACCTCTACCATAAAAACTATCTTAGTTTACACATAATTATAAGCGAATAACAAACAAGCATTTTGTTTAATTTATTCCTAATTATAGTGACCTCTATGGAGACCTCAAGTGCTAAAAACCGAGGGTAAAAAAACAAATAAATCATGTTTATAAGTTGTGTGTTTTGCTTAATGTTAGCACATTAATTTTATTGATATCGTAAGGTTAAGACCCTATACAGACGCAATTCTTTGATCAAATGCGATTAGCGATTATGTGGCGATCGATGCATGTTAAGCTTATTTATTTATAATAGGTACGCCAACAGCATATATATTATACATTAAACATTAAAATTAACACGTATGGGCTCTTATATATATACCAAATATACCAATTACAGGTGTTCACGACATTCACATATAACAAAGCAATCTTTTAAATCACATAAAATATGAGTCCTTAGTTTATTTACTTACAACGAATTTTATAATATATTACACTATTAACATATATTTATTAAAGTTTAAATAATTATTGTTAATTAAATATATTAATTAATTTAACATAAAATTGAAAAAAAAAGAATGTATAATAATTAATATAATGGAAAACAAAATAAGCTTATTATTTTTACCATGGTTATTTGTTACAAGCTTCTGAAAATCAATCAAAACTGGTAGTTATTCAGTTCATCAATATTGGAAGGAATGGTTTTTTACTGAAACTTACAAATGTAGTGCTATGAGTAAAGCTCAAGTGTCCAACACGCGTAGCATGACCACCGTAGAAACGGGTTTTGTCGACGGATGAATAGACAAAGTGACAGATTGCGATTGTTTATCTGTCATTTTGTCTATTCTTCCGTCGACAAAACTCGTTTCTACGGTGGTCATGCTACGCGTGCATATCAGTATATCACAGATCCTGTAGATTTGGAATTTCTGCAAAATATTTTTTGTTTAAATGTTTGTTGTCTTTAGTGTCTCACTGGCTGAAAATAAGTAGGTACGTTCAAATTATTTAATTACATTGCAGTTAAGGCTTCTTGGTTCTTGCAGTGACAGCAAGGTACCTACTGGTCGCGAATCGCAACAGTTTAAAGTATCTCGTGTGCTAGGGCCTTATTGCGTCATTTTTAACGAGATGTCAGTGCTCAGGCGCAGCTCACTCTGTGTTACGAGTTGATTGTTCTTCTAAGAATAAGTTGCCTTTTATACATGTTAAATAGCGTAGACTGGTTGATTTTTAGAACTGACACATCGATTGGGTTTTATAAAAGTAAGTGTTTTTTTTGTATTGTTAAAATAAAATGGAGATAAAACTGAACTTGTTTGTATTTATTTAATTATTTTTATTAGGTATTACTGAATTACATGGGAGTAAAAAATAAACCACACAAGCGTTCGTATTAAGTTATAATGTGCTTATATATTTTTACCAGACAGTATTTTATGATAAGTATTATACAGCAACATATTTCTACAGCGATCTAAATAAACATGTTTCAATTGTAGTAGGTAGCCAATTTGCATCTTACAATGTACCTACCGAACATTAAATTAATTCAGAACTAGTCTAAATATTGCTACACTTTCAACTAAAACCAACAATCTCTTATAACAGAATTCATATAATAACTATATTCAATTAATACCTAATTAAGCACAATCTGCCATTTCAATATACAGCACGCTTGTCTAAATCATTATGTACAGAGTTACGAGGCTGTGACGTCGTAAATAACACAAGTTAGCATCGATATATAATTTATAGTAATTTATCGGCAATAAATAATATCTAATTAGTCGATATTTGTGGTCGGAGCTGAATTATTGAAACCAGTTCTGTGACGAAATGTGGGTCGATGGAGAAACGCGAATACCGATTAGATGTTTTGGTATGTTAGTGTTGTGTGGGGTAAGTAGAGAGGGATATAGTGTAACTTGCAAGGGCTACATAAGATATCTTGGTTGTAAAGTTACTGTTACGGTTAGCCTGTATCATCCCACTGCTGGGCAAAGGCCTCTCCTCATGACTTCCAGCTCCTTCGATCCAGGGGTAGTGTGGACCACAGCACGATTACCATGACCACAATCACAATCTGTAGGTCAACCTAGGAGGTTGTCGGAGTTTCCTGTGGCTGCCTTAATAAATTAAGGCGTCCAGCCAGGGCATAAAACTTAGAAACTAAGCGACTACACGCTATCCCCTGTGGGGTACGAACCTCGGCTTAGGGCGTTGCTGGGGGAGGACAGCAAGGGACAAGCTGGATTGGATTTATAGGGGACGATCTGTGTCACCGTACGCGTGCTGGTTGCATAGATTAGTGGAAATGCTTGTCGGAGCCACGAAAAGCAAGCTTATTAGTGATGGATCTGCAGCTTTATTCAATCTAGCGTGAATAGTATAGGCACGTATAGGCATTGATGACTTTACGTATAGTGCCTACAGGAGTATTCTATGTAGGCATACCTAAAAGTAAATAGAACGTCGCGGTCGTCGATTGTTTATAAAATCGTTAATAAATACATGTTGTGGTAATAATGATTCATGATTGAACCATTTGTTTGTGTAAATTAATCAGTGTTAACGGAAAACAATAAAATATGTAGTCATCAATGTAGGTACCCACTTATTTAGGATTGCTTTATATTAAGAAGGTTTAAAAAATAAACCCGTTCGGTTAATTTTTTGCATCCATATTTAAATAAAAAACAATGGCTGCCTCTACCGGCTTCCTCACACTTTTGCGCACACAAATAACTTTAAATATTTTGACAGGCTGACGGTTTTATTCGCAATTGCTGTTAAAATTCAATATGGCGATGCTGATTCATGATCTCCATCCACGTCTTTGTAAAACACTACCAATTGCCTTATTGTGGTGAGGTAAAGTTGATTTTCCTGCCGCATATGTGTTGTTAAGTGTAAATATAAGGTTGTGATAATGTGTTTGTCTGCGAGATAATAAATCAGGTGGCAGCCCTACAGCTCATGTGTTAGGGCGCGAACACACTTGTTGCCAATTTGTGTAGCATGTGTGTGGGAGGTGATTGTGTACGATTTGTAAATAATTATTGTATACAGTTAATTAACACATTTATTTATTTTTTATTTATTACCTCCAAACATACAAATATCCTTACAGGCTAGACCCAATGCGATATTGTAGCACACTTAAAACTTAAAAAGTTCCACTGCTTGTACCATAACTTATTCTATAGGTAGCTATTCTTTCGAATTCACCCAGAGCGCAACAGAATATGTCGATGTCATCAGCAATAAGATTGAGAGTGCGAAGTGCGCTCGTCAGCGGCGCCTCACGCAGCAAGTTAGTTCGCGCGCGCGGTACCGCCAGCAACCGCGGCTGACGACGACGACCCACATACCCGTCTGGCACGACTAGTTCCACTCTTCGCAATATATCCGCATTATGTATCTTCCCTCTAATTATCTTAAAGATATAAGTAACAAGTGTGAGTTGCCTCCTGACCCTCAGTTCATTATATCCGACCATACCTAAGACAAATAGTGTTGGATACATCAACGGATAAAAAGGATACACCCCGTATTCCCTCATATATTTATATCTAATAAATTTATTTTGTACGCGCTCCAACATGAGACTATATTTAGTTTCATGCGGAGCCCAGATAACTGCATTACATTCCAATTGGCTCCTTACTAAAGCATTATACAATGCCGTTATAGGTTTCATATTTGTGAAGCCTTTAACCATTCTTAGGACAAATCCTAGGTTTCTATATGCTTTTTTGCATACCTTAACTATATGATTACGAAACGTAAGTTCAGTGGTGAAATGGACACCCAAGTCCTTCACTTCAGTGACCCTAGCCATCGATACCCCGTCCACCGTATAACTATATCTAATGGGCGTGCGTGCGCGCGAGAAACTTATGGTCACACACTTAGATGTGTTAAACTGCAGGAGATTACTCTTGCTCCAAGTTACTACTCTGTCTATATCTCTCTGCAGTCTTTCACAGTCATTCATGTTTGTTATGGGGAGACAAAGTTTTAGGTCGTCGGCAAAAAGTAAACACTTAGCATCTTGTACAACACTTGGTAGGTCATTTATCATTAAGAGAAACCCAAGCGGCCCTATATTACTTCCCTGGCTTACACCAGATCTAGTATAGTATGCCTTCGATTGGTATCCCGCATAGTCAACATACTGTTGCCTGTTACTCATATAACCCGCAAAGAACGTAAGTAAATGCGGGGTGAAACCGACCTCTGCTAGCTTTGTCAGTAATATATCATTATCGACTAAATCGAACGCTTTTTTAAAGTCGAAGTATGCAGCATCGGCTTGCCCCCCACCGTCCACTATCGGCACATGCAAATTATGTTGCTGTTAATTTATGCAGATGTAAATGATTTACATAAAGCTTCATAATAAAGAGTTTAAGGACGCTTGGTCTGTATTACAGATTTATTTTATCGGGTTGGAATTTTTTGCGAATTTTCTGAACTTGTGCGATTTCAAATTCCGATCAGGATATTATAATCATTTTACTTTAAAACTTCTGAATAAATTAACACTGAACAACTAGTAACCTTATAACTAGCGATTCTACCTTAAATAGCGAAGGGCCGATTGGACTAAATAACTATTGGACTAATGAATTACTAAAACTCGTGGACTATTAATAATAACATTATCAACGCAATAATAAGCTTGTAGGGAATGCCTAATAGAGTCATTATTAAGTATTTATTTACCCTGTTTAACGCTAAACTGGACTAAAGGCCATAATACAGTAAACTTTGCATATTTCGTAACTAATAAATTCCTATAAATAGTCTAAATATTGATGTTTTTAAAGCTGTGATAATTTGAAATGCCCTATTATGGAGTTTTATGACTTTTCAAATAAACATAATAAAATGCTTAGAATTACTATTCATGCTATTCCTATTTTATTGCTCTATCCGCTTTGCTTTATAAAACAGTCAAATTGACATGTTTTATTTACCTGCAACAGCTGCAGACTGCTTGGCGTAAACCCCTGGGTCCAATGATTTCAATATGTCTATGCCTGGGTCATTTATACAGAGGGTCGATATGTCCAATCTTTTTACGAATTAACGTTAATCAGATACTGTTCTAGCCTTTATCGACCCTGTTAGGAACACACCTTAACATCGCCGCTTGTCATTTGTCAGGGCTGGCACTTGTCGCAATAACACGGACATCGTGATACCGCTTGTTCGCTGACACTTATGTATTGCTTACAGAGAGCACGCCAAGAATCTCGGGACTGACAGCAGTGTCGGGAGTGTCGCGGCTCTCGGAGGATTATTGAACGACGCAGATGGTGCTATGGACAGTTGAGGAATCAAACTGGCGATTCCAAATTCGAATCGAAACCCCTGGCACGAGTTTACAATATTCTTCCTCTTGCTTAAAGTTATCTTTGCTGACATATTGTTGTGTATTATTTATAGCGTCTAGCTTAACTAGATTCATGAAAAGACGATATATAAAAGAAATTAAATGTCTGCGAAGTTCTGGATCGACATTAGCTATCAAACGGTCACATCTAAACGTGATCTACGAACTTGAGCTTTCATCGAATGTTGGCAATTTTTAGAATTGGATTGTTGCATCCTAAAAGTAGTTGTGATTGGCAAAACAACATTTTTAAATATTATTTCAATCAAATAAATTCCCAGCAACCACAATAACATTCACAGTCCATATCGTTGTCTGTTATTAGTCAGTTCTAGTCCCCGTTCAGTTGACACTTACACACCACACTCGCTAGCATACCAAGAATATCTCGCGGGACAGTCACGACGCTGCCTAGTTATCTAACTGGGTTAGGTTCATGTTAGGCTAGATTACTTGCTCTACAGGCATCGAGATAAACTTACCTACATACAATTAGAATTAAAGCATGATTTCCTTATTCCTTGTCCAATGGAACAAGGCAATCTTAACAGCAACGTTTGTCATTTGTCAGGGCTGTCGAGACGACATTGCCTTCGTCAAGTTAACGAGAGAGCCAATGTTCGGAATTGCTCTGAGATATCAAACTAGATTAAACTTGTGATTGCTTGTTTTGGGTCGGGAAGCTGGGCTTTCGATCTTTCTTGAAATAGGGAAATGCAGCGAAGGACATTCCCGAACGGAGCAGATGGACTCTTTCAGACGGTTCTTCTCCATAGAGATCTACATTTTGGAAAGGGCCACTCTAGCTTCAACTTTCTGAATAACTTACAATAAAATTCATAAATGGATTAATTGTAATGAGTTTGAGTTTTGAGAGGACTGGCGACCAAGGTGGATGGGATGATTGTTTAGCGAAGCGAGGAGAGGTGGTTGTTTTTTTATCTTTTTGTTCTAGGCTTTTAAAAAGATAATCAGTTTCGGGAAATGAACAAATACGACATATTCATAAAGCTATTTTGTTTTCAATGTGCACTATTTTAAGCATGCTCAGAAACTTTTTGAATAAACCATTACTGAAGCATGTATAGCCAGTTACTGTTTTCCTTCTAAAATATTGGTATTGTTGGTCGAAATAGCATCAAATATCTGCACCAACTTAGTATGAAACCCCTCCGCGGCTGACAATTTGTCCACATTAGTCAGTTACGTCGGGAACTCGGAACTTTGCTGAACGTATATAACATCTATGTATGTAGCCTTAGGTACATATGCTGAGCGTGGCAAAATAATGCGCTCATTTAACGGAGACGCAGACATATTGCCGGCGATGAGCGCTTATTCTCTGTTACTTGAGAAGTTGTAAAGGTAAGGGTGTTGTGTATGTTATGGTGCTGTGTTGTTTTTAAACAGTCATCATGTACGTCATTGTCTCAATTATAACGATTGTATTTTCATGAGAATGTTTATTTCTGAAATGACACATACGAATGTTCGGGACCGACCGGAACACGACCGAACTTTGCATTGTTGTCCTACTACGAACAAAGTTCGGATTAGCTCAGTTCAGTCTGTTGTGTCTGTACCATAGGCAATGTTTGGTGGAGTGTCGGACCGAACGAAATGTATTAGCTAGAGTTGAACGGATATGCGTTTATTAGTCATTATATAGTATTCATTTGAGAGCCTTTATGCATTAGAGAGCAGTGGTGACCCAGTGGTAACGGCCCCGACTTACGAGTTGTAGGTCGTGGGTTCGAACCCAAGCAGGCGCTTTACTTTGTGTAAATAACTTCATCACCACTGCTTTCAAAACGGTGAAGGAAAACATCGTGAGGAAACCGGCATGTCCAAAAATTCGAAGACATGTGACATCCACCAACCCGCACTGGGCCCGCGTGGTGGATTACGGCCCACTCCCTCTCACAGAGAGGAGGCCTGTGTCCCAGCAGTGGGAATATACAGATACATTAATAGGCTGATGATGATGATGATAGTATTCATTTCGATATCATTTAACTGTTGAATTACACACAATATTTTATTTTTATAATAAGGAAATGGAACTTTGCTTTTAATTCAGTATTTATACCTACGAACATCGCAATATTTCTAAAAACAAACAATATATTTGTAGCCAACTTTTACCTTGATTTTTAAGATTAGCCTTTGTCGATTGTCAAAATAAAAAGTCAAACGACGACAAGCAAACAAAAAAGCGATGCATGAGACGTTTTCTTGCTAAATTCTTGAAAAAAAAAAAAACTCAAACCAAATCCGTCGCTATCGTTAAATATAGCGATAACCGTATTTCGGTCGTTTGCCATCATCAAGTGCTGACTGAAGTGTAAAGTGTTCCAGTTAAGTTATGAGATGTCAACAAAAACCAAGCTAAATAATAGACTCAAATTTTTTTTACCCGTGATTAAGTGCCTCTTGGCCTCTTGGGTTTATAGTTTTCTCATGTTCGTGTATTGGAAGTTTCAAATGAAAGTTATGAACAAACAGTCTGCAAGAACAAGTCACCACGTACGGACCGACAGCGGCACAAATTCATTGAGGAGCATCGAGATTTGGCTCAAGGCAACTTGAGGAGGATCGACGCTCCTACGCTGAGTCATCGACTGTGCACCACGCGGGTGCACCAAAACGACGAAATAGTGGCAAAAAGTAAGTTTGCAATAATTGATTTATTAAGTGCTTAAGACGGATCGGACGGATCAGTGGTGGCCCAGTGCTAACGGCCCCGACTTACGAGTTGTAGGTCGTGAGTTCGAACCCAAGCAGGCGCTTTACTTTGTGTAAATAATTTCATCACCACTGCTCTCAAAACGGTGAAGGAAAACATCGTGAGGAAACCGGCACGAAAAATTCGAAGACATGTGACATCTACCAACCCGCACTGGGCCCGCTTGGTAGATTACGGCCCACTCCCTCTCACAGAGAGGAGGCCTGTGTCCCAGCAGTGGGAACATTAATAGGCTGATTATGTTATCTATGTAAGTGCTTAAGTACCTAGGTAAAATTTACATGAAAATCATACATTGCAATAAATTATTTTAATGTTCATCGTTCAGTCACTATGTGGTTGGATGCAATTTTTTATCTAAATAATTTGAATTAAATACATATTTATTGCATTACCTGTCTGTTGAGCCTAATTTTGTCAATTTAAATGAACTTGTGATGATGATTTTTTGTGCATGTATGCATTTTATGCAGTGAATTGATAAGAACAATCATACATGTTTTTATGAACGGACATTTAAAGTTATTTTTTTTTATAAATATCTCTGTGCGAAATTATACAATACTTGATTGTGACCTGGGGGCCTGGGGGCCAAGTCTACTAATTTACAAACGTCATAATGGTGTCACGATGGCGAGTTTTTGACAGATTTGCCATACAAAATTTGTCAAAAACTCACCAGGCCCCCAGGTATTAAAATTAAAGATTTTCTGATAGGACTAGTTTTGTATGAGAGTGTGAGTGTGCAATTACATTGATAATTTATTTTAGGTTGGACAGATAAAAAACGTTTGGCAACAAAGCAGCAGTGGCTGCACGGCGATCTGCGTCTGCCACAGGAGGTGGACCATCTACGGCTCCTTCACTCTGGTGACAGTGACACCCAGAGGGAACTTAAGATGTCTTCCATAACGGGAGATGGATTTGGTGAACCGCAGACCTCGGCAAGATCACAAGCTTTTGTTGAGCATGTATGTATTTTGTTATTTTTTTCTGTATATTAAAAGTAACATATATAATTTATTAATATAAAAGTATCCGTGTGGCCTGATGATTAGTGACAATTTATATAAAAAATAAAATAATGTGACTTTATCTCAACTCACATATTTTATTTTCCAGCCATCTCAAGAGACACATACTGCTGCTGCCTCTACCAGTACACCGTCCAACCCAGAAGAACTTTCTTTACTAAATGGTATGTAGTGCAAATAAATAATATTCCAGTTTCATAATAATACTTAAGTACACAGTATTATTTAATCATTCAAATATTATTTTTTTGTGTTCTTGTAAACATTAAAACTAACACAACACTATCTTAAATATCTAATCTTACCTTAAGCAAATTTTTTTTTTGTTAATCTAAGGTAAAAGTATTTTTTGTTTTTATAAACTGGAAAACTTCTAAGAACTTTGTGCTTAGTTTTCTTTAAGGTTCGTGCAGACTAGCGCAACGCGACAGCGCGACGTGAAACTGGCTTTTTGTTATAAATTGTATTTTTCGTGTCGCGTCGAGCCGCACTGGTCTGCACGAGGTTTTAGTTTAATTTTATTTACCTACTTTATTATATACTTATTCTTTGCACATCTTTGCCAACAGAGACACAGGCGCAGCAAGAAGCAAGCCAGCAAGCTTCAGCCCCACCAGTCAGCAATGCCTCAACAGAGACACAGGCGCAGCAAGAAGCAAGCCAGCAAGCTTCAGCCCCACCAGTCAGCAATGCCTCAACAGAGACACAGGCGCAGCAAGAAGCAAGCCAGCAAGCTTCAGCCCCACCAGTCAGCAATGCCTCAACAGAGACACAGGCGCAGCAAGAAGCAAGCCAGCAAGCTTCAGCCCCACCAGTCAGCAATGCCTCAACAGAGACACAGGCGCAGCAAGAAGCAAGCCAGCAAGCTTCAGCCCCACCAGTCAGCAATGCCTCAACAGAGACACAGGCGCAGCAAGAAGCAAGCCAGCAAGCTTCAGCCCCACCAGTCAGCAATGCCTCAATAACTCGCAGCCAACTTACTTGTAAGTGTCATTGTTTAATTATTAACAGACTTTCAAAAAGGAGGAGCTTATAAATATGTTCGTCGCGTATGTTTGTCTGTTTTATTTTTTATTTTTCTATGTATTTCCACCGATTTCTCCGTCAATTGTGAACCGATTTTGAAAATTCTTTTTTTTGTTTGAAAGGGTATGTTCTCGAGGTGGTCCGATATAAATACAAATTTTGCTTGAATATTTTTTGAGTTAGGTTCAATAATACGTATTTTTCCTACTTAGTCGATATGGATGATATGATAAGTAGTACCTAACTGTCATTTACATAGCAGGTAGTGGTATTCGAATTTGTGTGGGGTAGTTGTACCAAAACTAAAAGGTGAAAAAATATTTTTTTTTCCCCTAAACTTTTTACAAAAAAAAAAAAACACCAGACTTCCAAAAAAAACACTACAATGTGAAAAATTACTTTCTGGAAAATAAAATATGTGAGTCGGTGGCAATAAACGAAAATTACCGACTTCCGAAATTAAAGTTATTTTTCACTTTGTGGTGGTTTTTTTGGAAGTCGCTTGTTTGTTTTTTAATGTAAAGCCCTCTTCCCACGTTCATAACTTCATACACAGGGTCATAAACGATCGGCGTTGGTATATAAATTAACTGTCATAAATGCACGTCGAGCTAATGTTCTGTCATTTTACAGCCACACGAAGGCGCAGAGAATCCTGGCGGCATCCTGAGTCTCTTCAAATTGGAAGGTCTGTGCGGGACAGACTTTTTAGATTAGAGGAACGTCGATTGATCCTTGAAGAACAAAGGAACGTGGAACTAGCTGGCATAAAGATGGCTGTTGAAGAGTTGTGCGGGCATATGCAAGAATATAATAGCAGATGAAAGAAGTGCTATTGTGAAGTGCAATCAAGAGTATGAAAAATATATTTAAAAAATCTAAAAACATAATCTCAACATAATCTATCAATGTAAAAATTATGTTCAACATGTAAAAAAGTAGGGTGCTTTCTATTTTTTTTATGACTCTATCATGTTGAACATCTTCACATTAAAAGATTATTTTAGTTCAAATGGCATTTTTTGCTTTTGTAAATTCTTTATACTCTCGATTGCAATTACTCTTTAGATACATTTTTTAACCCGCTTTGACTTTTTGTTTTATTTATCATAAATTGAGATAAGTTCTAGTTGTAATTTATATAATTTTAGAGATAGTTTTTACTAACGTTAGGTTAATTTGAGTACGGAAAGAAAGAGTTTAGTGTAAGTAAAAAATATATATTATTAACTATTTTCTAATAATTGTATTTCTCTTTCCCTCGCCCCTCCTCAAAGCATCTGTGGCAGATGTAGCAGGCTGATATGTTGTGACCTGCCTGCCTCCCGGAGTTCTCCGATTCAAAATTCTCTGGCGTTAACTCCGGAGCAGTAACTCCGGCCCTTATGCATAGGTTATGCAAAACACAGCAGGCTAAGATTATTCTGCCTGCTCTGTCTGGATCGTAGTGCAGCTCCCTCGCTGCCAAGAGGGTGTCTCTTGGCAGCGAGGCGCGTAGGAGACACCTCCATCGACCCTTGAGTATCCCAAATGTGCGTTCAATGGTGGAGCGGGCACGCTTGTGCACAGCATCTTCTGGACTGTCTTTTACAACATTACCTACAGATGTCATAAGACATTCCCGTAAAGGGTATTCTGAATCACCTGTCAAAGTAAAATATTATTATTGGTAAAATTTTATGTAAGTATTATTGTGTGTATAGTGCATTTGAAAAATGTACATCTAATTTATACTTGCCTAACAGATTATGTTGTCTCCGTGAGATTATCCAGATACCTACCCTCTGATCTCACATTGAGACCAGATAACCGCTTCATGCGTGGCTCCACCAAAAGTTGCATCCACATCTAGGATAAGACAGTCAGAATCGCTTATCTGGAGAACATAGGTACTCTTTGACACTGTGAAAGTATCATGTTCTTCCAAATCTAGTAATTTTGTTATGAAATGGTTTACCACTTGGTTATTAATGGAGTGGAAATGTTTTTTATTGAAAAACCGCTCCTCATGCTTACTGGGCCTCACAAGCAATGTGTGTGCTATCAATACACCCAGTCACATCCGGTAAATGACATTTTCCATAGAATCTTAAATAAATAAAATAATTTGGAACAAAGTTACATTAAAGGCAGTTAAGATATCTCAGCTATAAATTCTCCCATCATAGTATTAATTTATTTTTCTTACATTATAATCTTTCTAAAAATTGTCCTCACTACATATAAACTTTGTAAGTAATTGTATCATTGAACTTTCAAACTCAATTCCTCTTGATGACATTCCTTTCACTTGCATTATGTGGAATATATTTTCTGATTATTTCGGTTGTATTCATTGCAAATGAGATCTCTCGTATATATCGGGAGACGGTTTGCTGGGCCTTTGGAGCATCATAATTCTGCCCCACAGAACCTTGATAGCTGTCCCGATCCCGACCGTAAAATTCAAGGCAACAAGTACCTATAAATTTGTATTATGTTGCTAATAATATGATAGTTATCTAATATATAAAATTCTCGTGTCACGGTGTTTGTTGCCAAACTCCTCCGAAACGGCTTGACCGATTTTTATGAAATTTTTTGTGTATATTTGGTAGGTATGAGAATAGGACGTAAACTATTTTTCGTACCCCTAAGTGATAAGGGTGGTCCACCCCAAGTTTTTTTTTCTCTTTTTTTGGACAAATATTTTTATTGTAATTTTTTTATGATTTGGCATTAAAAAATACGTACGACCCTAAATTTTCACCCTTCTACCACCAACCCCTATTTTTTAATAGCGATATTAGTACTTTAATAATTTTCTTCTCTTGGCGGTCGATAATTGATCAGTTACCGTAAACCGAGGTTACTTTGATTAATATTGAACTATGAATGTCCATATCTTTTGGGTGGGTGTAAAAAAATACAAAAAATTTCTAATTATCGGTTTTTTTATTGATATCGATTACTGTAATCTTATGTGAAAAAATATGGCTTGAAATTGAGAAAAAAAATAAAAACTGGCTGATAAAGTTATACGTAGAATGGGGGTTACTTTGATACTCCCGGTTTTATTACGTGATTACAAAGTAGCCCCAATAACAGTTTTGCAGCACAGTTATTTAGAAGAACAATACATTTACCTTTTTCAATTAAAAATCGTTGATGAATTCCCAGCGCGTCCTCAAAAAAGGATTTGACAGTTCTTCAGTGTTGCTAACATTGAAAAAAAAACTACCAAATTGCGTTTCGTTTAACGCAATTCGCAATTTTATATGAATGGAAAATTCGATCAAAGTCACCCCGTGATTCAAAGTAACCCCGGTTTACCAGTACCACTCGATCAGTTATTCCCGTCAGGCCTCTACCGGTATCACTTCTCATCCCGTAAACAGCACAGAGTAAGGATGAGAACGAAGCCGGTCTCCTGTCGTTCTCACACAATAAGCTTTCTCTCTCTCACTCACTAAAGTTTAGGGCCTAATATAAAGTGAATCCCTATTTGAACACGCGTGAACGGCTGGACCGATTTCACTAATTCTTTTTTCGTTATTGTAAGGAGAAGGTTCTTAGGATAGGTAGGTGAGGGTAGCGTGTAAAGTAAAGGTACGGTAGATAGGTAGGTAGGTAGGGTAGGTAGGGTATGTAGGTGGGTATGGTAGGTAGGGTAGATAGGTAAGGTAGGTAGGTAGGTAGGGCAGGGTAGGTAGCTAGGAAGATAGGTGAATGTAGGTAGGTAGGGTAGATAGATAGGTAGGTAGGGTAGGTAGGTAGGGCAGGGTAGGATAGGTAGGTTGGGCTGGGTATGGTAGGTAGGCCGGGCAGGGTAGGGTAGATAGGCCGTGCAGGGGGGTAGGTAGGTAGGGCAGGATAGGAAGATAAGTGAAGGTAGGTAGGTAGGTAGGGTAGATAGGTAGGTAGGGCAGGGTAAGGTAGGTAGGTAGTTAGGGCAGGGTAGGTAGGTAGGTCGGGCCGTGTAGGGTAGGTAGGTAGGGCAGGGTAGGTAGGTAGGTCGGGCCGTGTAGGGTAGGTAGGTAGGGCAGGGTAGGTAGGTAGGTCGGGCAGTGTAGTAGGGTAGGTAGGGCAGGGTAGGTAGGTAGTCGGGCAGTGTAGGGTAGGTAGGGCAGGGTAGGTAGGTAGGTCGGGCAGTGTAGGGTAGGTGGGTAGGGCAGGGTATGTAGATAGGTACTTACTGCTACCCGTGCGAAGCCGGGGAGGGCAGCTAGTTACAGTATAAAAAAGTCTACGTTTTGTGTATCAAAAATATCTTTGTAGCAGGGTCAATTGCACGGCGATTACGCTTCCGGGGTAATAGGGGCACTATATCCTGACAGAGTTCTTCGAACAGTGTTCGACTGATTCTGTAATTAGCTACAAACTCAAGGTCGGACACTAAATTAGTATTGAAGGAGCCACGAAGTCGTCTTCGATATCTCCTCGATATCACTCCAAACGCTCTTCTCTAAGAGCCTCTTCCACCAAAAACATGTAATGCAATGGCATTACATTAAATTAAATTAAATTTAATTAAATTATTTAAAATTGTAGCGAAATGTCGCTACAATTTTAAATAAATAATTCAAACAAATATAAAACTCAAGATAATTGTAATAATTAATTAAATTTTATTCTTACGATATTCAAAAGGTAGCTATTTTGTGGTCGTGAATTTTGACATTAATTTCACGATTTAACTCTTGTCAAACTCAAATTATCAGCCAGACTTTTCTCGTTCAGAGTAGGGTTTACGATACATCAAACGTCAAAATGAAGTTCGGTCGAATCCGAACCGATCGAATGAAATAAATGAAGTTCGTAGTATCCGGAATCCGAACCGATCGAATGAAATAAATGAAGTTCGTAGTATCCTGAATCCGAACCGATCGAATGAAATAAATGAAGTTCGTAGTATCCGGAATCCGAACCGACCGAATGAAATAAATGAAGTTCGTAGTATCCGGAATCCGAACCGACCGAATGAAATAAATGAAGTTCGTAGTATCCGGAATCCGAACCGACCGAATGAAATAAATGAAGTTCGTAGTATCCGGAATCCGAACCGACCGAATGAAATAAATGAAGTTCGTAGTAAGAAACGTCAGAAAATTCGGCCCAATAGTTCGGGTTTATTACTTCGGAGTAGGGGTCTACTCCGAAGTCATAAATCCGAACTATTGGGGGTATGGTCGCCTGGGGTCTACGCTAGGCAGAGATTCGGGCTACGGCGGCTAAAGGTTTCTAATTTCCAAATTGAGAAAGCTGTTTTGCTAAGACTATACATTCTGCTAGTCACACTGCAAGTCTCTTTAGAATACCTTTGTCTTCATTCGTCTTTTGCTAAATACAAATAGCTTTGACCTATGGTTAGTTCTGTAGCTGGAACATGTGATCATTTCAGCTTATCTTAAAGCAAAGCTCAGTACTCAATTTGTAACCCCCTACATTACCTACGTGAGAAGCCAGTTCTTTACTTTCTAAGTACCAACCGCCATAACACTACCTCATACGCACACAAAGCAGACACAACTAAGTATTATAATTACCACCGCAGTGTTGCCCAAACAATGTGGCTTGTAAACAAACTCTAAGCAAACATGCGCGGGCGCAACGTTAACAGTTGCAACCATGTTGTGGAGAACGGTATACAAGGAAAACAACAACAGTTACTGAGGCGTAAAGTTTTTATACTTAAACGGGAATTTATACTTTGAAGCTAAGGAACCTGAACTTTTGTTGAGAGGACCTGGACCTGTATCCTCCAAACGATTTTCACAAATTACTGCTCTGCATCATAACTGGAGAACAGGCAAGATGATCTTTTGTGATGAAGATGATGATAGTTCATTTAATACCATGTAGTGAGCAAGAGTAGAAAGCAGTGGTGGCCCAGTGGTACCGGCCGCGACTTACGAGTTGAAGGTCGTAAGTTCGAACCCAGGCAGGCGCTTTACTTTGTGTAAATTATTTCATCACCACTGCTCTCGAAACGGTGAAGGAAAACATCGTGAGGAAACCGACATGTCCTAGAACCAAAAATTCGATGTGACATCTACCAACCCGCACTGGGACGCGTGGTGGATTACGACTCACTCCCTCTCACTGAGAGGAGGCCTGCGTCCCAGCAGTGGGAACATTATAGACTTATGATGATATGATGAACAAGAGTGGTGGTCATCGCTTATTTGTTCTCTGTGTGAGAAGCCTTTATACTACATACTTTGGAAAAACTGCTGGTTGGGATAATTCTGACTGTACTGTGTACAGTTCCATGCAGATATATAAGATTTGGTTTAAGGAGGAAAGACTAACAGTCTTAGAGGAAAAGAAAATGAGCAGAAACGCTTAAGGGAAAACCAGATAATGCTGTCACAATAAAGATGACGAATAGTTCTGTCCTACATCTCGTTTCGTACATATATCCTATTTCCATTCCACTAATGCAACTAATTATCGTCCCCTTCTTATACAAACAGTGGGTAAAATCGCGAATCCCCCACAATTGGGATATGATGAACTCGGATCTAGTAAATATTGTCTGTAGGGGCGCTAGTCTGCGGAGCGTCGCCGGTAAGTGCCAGCAATTGTCAGTTATCATGTTACAGGCACGCCACGGAACAGGGGTGCACGGGAGCTTTTATTATATTTTTCTATATATTATTGGATAGATTTTAAAAGACGCCACAATTTTGACTCCTTTTTTTTCGTGTGGTTAGTGACTCACCTGGTGTCAGAGTTATCACATGCCGTCGATAAATATGCATGCCGGTTTCCTGACGATGTTTTCCTTCACCGTGTTTGAAGCAAGTGATAATTATAAAATACGCACATGAATCCGAAAAGTCAGAGGTGCGTGCCTTGGGTTCGAACTCGAGACCTATGACTTGGTAGTACGACGGTCACACCACTACGCTATCACTGCTATGATTGATGATTTTCGACTTGACAATCAAAACGTTCACAGTTTTTCGTATTCGATATATTTGGTCATCAAACCTTCCATTGTACTGATTACTACAATGGCTTCCTGTAAATAATAGTGTTTATGATTATGATATTTTATCAGTAAAGTTTGAATTAATTTCCCTTTAATAATCCATATAATTAAAATGCATCATGAATGCAGGCGATAAGCACTAACAGTAACATGCTACAAAACGGTTCCAGATTATGTTTTACTCCTTATAGGCGGTAAATGTAATAAGTAGATCAAGGATAGCTCAGGCCGAGGAAAATATAAAAAGCAATCAGTTAACGGGACTGATCGACAAGGGATTATGCAATGCATACGTGATACAAATTTAAGTGGCAGAGGGCTGGCCATTTGTGTCGAAGAACCGATGGCCGGTGAAGTCCGCGTATTGGCAAGCGTAGTACAGGACGCCTTCCAGATATATGGACCGACGACCTTAAAAAGGTGGCTAGGAAAGACTGGATGCAGAGGGGGAAGACAGGGTGTTGTGGCGCAGCCAAGGAGAGGCCTTTGTCCAGCAGTGGACTGAGATAGGCTGAGTTGATTTATCTTGTTGACACTTACATATAGTGACAAAGCGGGTGTAATGTTATAAAACGTGAAAGATTAAAACAGTGACTTGACATGTCGTGGAAGCCCTGCGTGTAACTCGATCCACGTTTCGCACGTCGTCGTGACAAACAGGGTTAATGCTAGAGAGGTGGCGGTGCTTGCTCAGCTGCACTTGACTTACACTAGCTTTTTGGCTAAAACCTGTTACAGTGTCAGCTTGCGGATTGGGCTGATTGGCATGATCTTATTTCATGTAGTCGATATCCTTAGCTTTGCAGATCTTTCGTCTAGTTAGTTACCGTTTTTTAAGGGCCTTGAAATTTGGTAAAGGGCCCTGAACAGCATAAATATCTACAGTTACTGGATCGAGTCTCCTTTCAGCTTTCAGCCACTTCAATAATGGCACAAAACAAAGAACCTCTATTTATTTTAAGACTGTGCACAGGCATCTACCTTATACAGCTCCTTACATCAAGCTCCGTGGGCTACAAGTATTTAATCACATGTCCCACTGGAATATATTCAATACAATATTCATCATGGACTACCTTGTGCTATAAATTGTTGTATTGTTTATTTTTCTAGAGGTCACCTTGATATCGTTTTTTGCTCAAGATTTGTATTCACCTAATGTATAAATCTCCCGACTGACAGCCGATCGATCAGTCTATTGCCAATACATAAGCTTCCTCTCATTGTTTTAAGATTTAAATAATCCCCTTATCTTCATGTTTAATTGTATTAATGGATTGGCTAAGGCAGTATAGTGCCAGAGCTAATAATAATTAAGATTTATTAACACGGAAGACCACTTGTTGACTTAATAACTTTTGCATTTTAAAATATGTGCAGGTAACTATAGCTAAACATGTGAGCAGGCGTTATTATCAATGATTATCTCTTATCGGTACGAGAAATTCAAAATTCAAAAGTCATTTATTCAAACTAGGCGGATAATCAGCACTTTTAGAACGTCAAAATTACATATAAGACAGTCCCCCAAAAACGCCCGCCTTTCACCACTTCCTAGTGCTTTATCTATGTATATTTATACAGATAAGTTTATGCTTTATGTATGTATGTATTTATTGTATATGTAAATGGTACACCACTGACTACCTGCAGTATTGTCTTTCCTTCTTACTTTAATCCATCCAAAGGTTGTCTGTAAAAGATCGCTTTTAGCGATAAGACCGCCCATTGTGTCACCCTATGTAAAACTTCTAAACCTATGTCTGTAATTTTTATGGTGTACATAATAAAGAGTATTCTTTATCTGAAGAAGTGGCTCAACAAACTCCCCAGCAGCGAAAAGCATTTAATTTGCAGTGGGGAAGCTACAAGCAGATACATTATGAAGCAGCTTAAGAAATCACTCCGTGATCATGTCCTATTACGTATGCCTTTCTCTTTTCAACTTTGCAGCTAGAGATAGTAAGATATGATTTTAACTCCTTCCCAGAAATCAAAAAGTGTTCGCATATTATAAGTAGGTAAAGCATTTACATGAGATTTAAGCACAAAAATCGCTAAAAGCAGTTGCTCCTGGAATGTTGCTGCGTTGTTTGCATGCTAATCGGCGCTGATCGGGCATGCCGATGGCGTCCCGATCCGATACGAGCATCAATTTGATTGTGAGCGACGGCCCAGTGATAAACTTAAGTGTTCGATTTACCATGTTAGATAAAAATGTATGTTTATGAGAGGACGGCTGGGGAATTGAAAATGAAGATGTAATGCAAGTGCCAATGATGCCAAACGCGACTGGATAACATAGTGATGCAGTTCAAGACTTGGTAGAGACGTGGAGTTGGTAAACTCTAGTCTCTTTCTGGCTGGTGGCCATGAAGCTCTCTCTCTCATTTTAAGAGTTTTCACAAACGCCACCCACGTCGTCGAAGGTTAATGTGATTTAATATAATACCGCGAATTTGGAATAAAAAAGGTAACCATTCAATAACAGATAAAGATGATCACATTGATTACCGCTAGTTTCTCAGAATTAAAACCTCTATAAGAACTTGACATTTGGCAAGCACCTCCTATATTTTTAGAAGTCCTTGTCATTTTGTATTAGATTTGACTCTGGTAAGTAAGGTACCTATATCACTTTTTTAGCACATACTGTTGGTAAGGAAAAGATCACGATATACTCGACATCACCTCATAAGAACATACCCGTGACTCCTCAATTCTGCGAACCAGCTGATGTATGCACATAATGCACGTTTCTCATGTCGATCCAGACAGAACTCATAAAGAAGTGTCACGATGTGTCTGGTGTAGTAGGCAAGTAGGTATTTGAATCTAGACAAGTTTCATCGAAGACGCGTGCTCTACGATCGAAATATATTTTTTGCCCCATTTCTGCAACTGTTTTTATTGGTACACTTACTTAGTACACAGAACCTACTTAATTTATATACCATTGTATAGATGATTAAATGGAGATTAATACTGTACTTTGTAATAATTGATTTAATGCAGCAGAAATGGAAACAGCATCAAAATTGTTGAAAAAAAATTCCTGTCCGTCAATTTATGAACCCTGAAAACATTGTAGCTTGCGATAAAATCAATTAATTGAGTCAATGTTTTTTTTATACATTCGTTTCATCCATAGAAGGAACCCTATTGAAAATGGCTCTTTTATTCAAAGTAGTTTAATTATAATTAATAAAATACTAACTAAAATCTATATATATAAAACAAAGGAGTGTATGTCATTAGTTCGATCAACAGGTGTGCGACATGTCATAACCTCGACAAGTCGTTTGTTCGACAGGTCGCTTGTGCGACAGGTCGTTAATTCGACAAGCAATGTACGTTAAACAAATATGGCTTCTAGATAATAGGTACGGTGGTCGATACCGATGCCGCTACTACTTTTTACTTTTACAAGAAAAACGCCAAAGAAATAGACCCTACTTCTGTGATATCAAAATAATTCAAAAAACAAAAAACCCGACTGCAAAAACACATAACTGAAAAGAGAAAAACAAGCATATAATCTATAGAATGTTGGTATCGCAGGCGGGGACAAACTAATAACCAGAAATATGGTGTAAGTTTTGTTTGTCCCCGCCTGCGATACCCAAAATTCTTTCAGATGTGTTTTTGCAGTCAGGTTTTTTGTTTTTTGAATAATTTTCTTTATTTCAAGCATTTTAGTTCTTATATCTAAATTTAGAATTGACTCATTACTAGCTTATATTCGATACCAATATTGTTATAGTTTATTTAAAAAAAAAAAACCTTCCATTCCTATTTTTTGTATTTGCAGATGCAATATATAAATATTATATAGCCTATGACACTCCCACAATTAAGACGAATCTAACGACACCTCATGTGTTAAAATCCATCAAGCCGTTTAGGCTACAGAGTGTGCCAAAGAAATAGACATACATACAAACATACATACATACATACTTACATACATACATACTCTCGAAAAACATTATCCTCCTTCTGGGGCAGTCGGGTAAAAACATTACCCTCCTTCTGGGGCAGTCGGGTAAAAAGCAATTTCTTACACCAAAATTGAAAATAAGTGATGATTTGTGCAGTATGTACCTATCTGTACTGTCTTCTAAAAAATAATATGTTTTCTTTTAACCGATAAAGGCCCCACCGTGTCCGTTTACTAATAATCTTAATGCATGTTACTGAGTTGAGTTTTTGAATAAAGTTTGTTTTCGGATTGATTCAGTTTATTTTTACATTATTATTACACATTATTTTAAGCCTATATTATGGGATATCAAAATGAAGAACGTTGTACAAAAATATAAAAAGTAGTAGCCCCATTGGTATTGAGCACCGTATCTCGTAAGTCATAATTTTGTTCAACGTACATTGCTTGTCGAAGTAACGACCTGTCGCACAAGCGACCTGTCGAACAAACGACTTGTCGAGGTTATGACATGTCGCACACCTGTTGATCGAACTAATGACATACACTCAAAACAAAGTCGGGTTTGTTCGAACACTTATAACTGGAGAACGGCTAGACCGATTTTCATGGTTTTGGATTTGTTGGATTTGTCTCCGCCCCGAATAGCAGAATAACTATCAAATCATTGGAAAACTTCACGAAAAAATATAAAATAAAAGAAAAACATTTTCCCATACAAAATGTTCCTGGGTTTCGTAACTGTCAAACGTTTAATGTCCATCACGTCGATACGGTAAACTCTCCCCTTAAATTAAAGAACGTATTTAAATACAGGTTTCGAATCGACAACATATATCCACAATATTCGGATAATGGCGTATTTTAGATTTAAAAAATATAAAATAATGTCAGTAATGAAAAAGGATTGACATAAATATATTGGTTGTCAAATATTTATGCGTGCGTTCAGAAATTTATTTTGTATAAACTAAGGAAAATATATCAACCTACTTTTAAAAAACAAACAAAAATTGTCAAATCGATTAGTGTCACTCAATCATTACAGATTATTCTGTCAATCCAGTCAGAGTCAGTATATTTTACGTATAAATCTTTATTCTAAGGTATAAATATTGTTTTGTGTGAATATGCCGCGATCAAGAAGATCTAATCTGTATGGTGTTTTTGGCATCCAAACATCCAATACCGACGATGAAATTACGCGCTATCAAGTTGGTAGATATGTGAACTGCAATGAGGTAATTTGGCGTATATTCTCATTCCCTATTCACGAACGTCATCCCACTGTTGTACATTTGGCGGTGCATCTGGAGAACGGTCAAAGAGTATTATTTCACAGCGTCGAATGCTGCTCAACGTGCTGAAACACCTCCAGCGACAACATTAACCAGTTTCTTTACGACTTGCCAAAGTGATCCGTTCGCACGAACGTTGCTTTACTCGGAGATGCCACGTTATTACACTTGGAACGCTTCATCGAAGAAATTTCTGCGTCGGAGGCAAGGCGATGCGGTTCCTGATCATCCGGATATGCGTTCTACTGATGCTCTTGGTCGTATTTACACAGTTCATCCAAAGAATGATGAATGTTTCTATTTGCGGTTGTTGCTGGTAAATGTTCGTGGGCCAACATCATTTGAATCACTACGAACTGTTAATGGTACAGTGTGCCCAACATTTCGTGCAGCATGTCAAGAGCTCAATTTGCTTGAAAACGATACTCACTGGGACACGACAATCGCTGAAGCTATTATTTCTACATCTCCAAGTCAGATAGGCATATTATTTGCTATCATCATTTCTACATGCTTCCTATCTAATCCACGTAACCTGTGGAACAATTAATACAAAGATGTCAGAAGACATTTTACATCAAATTCGTGGCAGTTCAAGAAATCCTGATCTTGAGGCGAATGAACAGATGCATAACCAGGCTTTGGTCTTGATTGAAGATATGTGTTACCTCATGTGCGGCAGTTTGTTAGTAAGGTTAGAAATGCGAGCGCCAGATCGCGGAGTAAATTACGCATTTAATAGAGAATTGGAATGTGAACTTGAATATGATCGATATGAATAAGACCAATCAGTTCAAACGAATGTACCGCTGTTGAACCCAAAACAGAAGGAAGTCTATGAAATTAAGAGGGCTATCACAAAATTGCGTTTTGACAATTCGAGCGCCCGATGCATCGCATAAGTAGCAATTTGGCAGTTGTAATTATGCTTACTATGAGTTATATAATAAAGTTTTTGTTTTTTAAGTATGCAATTTTAATTTCCTATGAACCAATATTTGTTCTGGTATAAATTTTACGTAAACATATGAATGTAGAAAGAAGAAAATTACAGTAAATTCTGAGCGATTTTTATGATTTTGAATTGGATTTTTTTTAGATGTCCCATAAATATTTCCAAATTCTGAGGCCGCTATGTACTATACTAATAACTATTCTCCACAACTCAATAAGTCATAGTTGTCCAAGTCTTTCAGTTACTCAGAACAAGAACGCCAAAGTTGCCCATTTTAAAAAATCACCGTCGAAATCAGTCGAAATGTAATAGGGCTCTTAATGCGCTTGGTGATAAGAAAACTGACGAGTAATGTGATTCACGCGACGATACTCAAAGGAAAATTTAAAGATGAGTGTGTTCTCATTCCGAGGATTCCAATGATCCCAAGCCAGTTCTTGACTGTTTGTGCTCTCAACTTACAAAATCCATGTTTTTCTCATGCAGTTGTACGTGGCATGTTCACGTGTCGGCAAATCATCCACTTTATTTGTTCTTGCGCCTGATAGAAAAACAAAAAATGTCGTATATCACAAGGTGCTGCAATGAAGAGAATTAAACCGAGTGCATCCCATGCTGCACAATATGCGCATAGTTTAATTCAATCATGTCTTGCTGACACGCGATTGATATACTTAATTTTTGTACTTATTTATTTATTTTTGTGTTATTATCTTAAAAGTACTGAACTAAATATTAATTTTCATTGTATTACTTTCATAAAATCATAAATTAAGTTCAGATAATTTGTAACACGACATTCAGTGACTGTTAGGCGGTACGAAGTTCGACGGGTCAGCTAGTATACTATAAAAGAAGACACCGCGAACAAAAAATGTGTCCCTTGGATGCTTTGACGTTTGACTACTGCGGTGCATGCGCGTTGCGAGGAGATTTTCATAGAGTAATGCACCCGCAGATGCGACACAGTCTGCTTCTTCTGCCTACTTGATACCTAACACAGTTTTAACTGCAGAACATTATTCTAATTTCCATTGTATTAATGATGAACATTATGTGAGATGGTTCACTTGGCAACCACGTTTGCTCATTACGATTTTTTTGCACAAATGTTATCCATTTTTCCCTTGTTTCCTGGAGCTCGGACGTGGAAATCTTAAAGGGAAAAATGCCACAAATTGTAATAATTATTTGATGACAAATAACCATAAACCATAATATAATAAAACAAACATTAATATCAGCGTTCAAAATATTAGATACTTAATATAAAAAAATTCCGCCATAAAAACAAACGGCAGCTATTTGTACCTACACTTCACTTCTGAATGTTTTAGTCTATGGCGAATGGCGCCGTAAAATATTTTGTTCATATTTCAGTTTAAAACTTTAGAGGTATGAGGAACAGGGTGTAAAGTTCCCTCATCCTCATTTGAAAAGGGAGGATCCTCCGGCCAGACGGTGTTTGTGTCTGGCGGGCAACTGCCCGTAAGTTGATTTCGGATAGTTTTATCTATGTCGGTCGCGTGGTAAACTCTAACTGCGCGATGCAGGATCTGTGTGACGTCATGTCTTTGCTGCGTAGCTCGTATGTGGTGGTGTAACCGCTACATTATTCCCCTCCGGAGACCGGAGGTCGATATGAGAGAGATTGATATCGATGCGAGTTTAGAAATTTTACCCATATTGATGGGTAAAAAGGCAGGCAAAACATACTTCATGAAAAGTGATAAATTGTAAATTTTTGTTAGAAACTATGTTTTTTTCTTTTTCGTTTATGAATGAGAGTTATGAACTTATGAGGCGTGCACTTTTGGATTTTCCAAACTATTTTTTTAATTGCAGGGGGAAACTTCGTATGGGGCTGAAGTTCCTGAATATTCAGCATTTTTCTAGCAGTGTATTTAATGGATATCGATTGAAATATGCCGGCAGAATTTCAGAAAATGGTAGAGAATCGCGCACTAGAGGGCTACGTCTAGCAGGGGATGATGGTACGTCTTATAGATAGTGGCAACCACGAAGTCGCCACTCTTCTTCCTAATCGCTTCCAGCACAGCTTACAGTACAGTAATAGCGTTTAGGAAGAAGAGACGAGAGCGTCTTCGTGGATGGCAGTATCTATGGTAAACGAACAATACTAAGATGATAGAACATTATCATCATCACATTCATCACCTGTTCAGCCTTTTTCCAACTATATTGGGGTCGGGTTCCAGTCTAACCAGCAGATGCAGCTGAATATCAGTATTTTCCATGGGGCAACTGCCTATCGGACCTCCACAACCCAGTTACTGGGTAATACGATACCCCTTGCTAAGCCTGGTTCTCAGACTTTCGGGCTTCTGAGGACCCGTAACGACTGACAAAAATCTACAAATGACAGCCGGGACCAACGGCGTAACGTGCTTTCCGAGGCACGGAGGGGCCTTGATATGTAAAGATGGTCACCCATCCACGAACCAGCCGCGGCCAGCGTCGAGCCGTGCGGCTGTTATTACTTAGCCACAAGCCCCTCCTCCTCAAGATGGCAGGACATATAACTGAAAATAATGGTGATGTAATAATTAAAACGTGGATCTATTCAACTCAAGTAAATAAAACAAGACCTTTAATTACTTTAGTAATGTACTTAGAAACTGCACAGTTCCGCAGACATTGTTAATCCGCCCACAACTGGCATGTATGACAAAATCTCGTACATTATTGAAGTGGGCCCACGCTGGCGCCCGCGCAGAGCTTGACGATAATAGTTATTGTCACATCGAATAATGCTTGTCAATTGTTTAAGGCTCGTTTGTTAGTACTTAAATTAGTCAGAGTAATTAATATTCTATTAGCTAATTGTAAGGGATTGGTAAATTGTTTGTTAGATTAGCTGTAATGTAAATAGTAATAGCTAAAATATTAAGCTAGGGATGCACTATTGCACATAAAGAACGTTATACAACCTTGCTTACAAGTATGGAATTGGCTTGCATACACACATCCCGTATCATGTGTACTTGCAGCTGTGCTGTATCCTTACAGCATCGCTTTGTCGAATTATCGAATAATCGGTTTCCTAGCCGATTATTCGATTATCAAGTTAGAAATATCCAACAGAACTTAGTTAAATAAGGTTATTAATGAAGAAGCATCTTAAACTTAATGCAATTTCTTAACTAAACTCCATAATTGTTTTTTATACGTTCTGCTAAAATCCAAGTATTCTCAGAGTGTTTAACCTGACCTTTATGGCACACACATATGCATATGGCTTTATATTTATCTGCGACAAGAGCTTACATTATGAACATGCGCGCCTCCCACGCCGGGCGCCCGCGCACTGAGCACTAACATGCAACCATCGTTACTTGCCTGACTAGGCTATTGTCACCAATCTAGTAGACTGTAATTAACAATAGTATTTGAATAAGAAAGGGAAAATAAAATGAAATTAGCAAAAACTTTTGCTGAATTTCCGACAGAACATAATGATGTATTTCAGGCTATACTAAATCCCGTAACGAATAAACTAACAGACATTTAGAAGATTACTTCTTCAGCCTAATTTTGTAGTTTCATGTCTGCTACTGATTTTCTCGGATTAGCACGCATAGCATGACTACTTCTATCTTTACTCTACGAGGAGTAGACATATCGTTTTATATACAAAGTGATATTCATTTATTCGTTTTCGACATCGTACCGTAGAAATCCTTCTATAATCTGTCATTGTCTTTCGTGTCTTCCGTCTCTACGGGAGTAAGCGTGAAATGTCGATTTGCCACCAAATTATTCGTTTCGTCGATAAAATTGTTGCCTAAGATCACCCAGTTGTTATGGCCACCCATGACAAAAGCCGCTATTAATCCCGCCATACCAACTAAGAAGTTGTTGTAAGTATTTATCTGCACACGTGCTTAAATCATTGGTTTATTATTTACATACATGTGAGCTGCCTCCCACGCCGGCGCCCGCGCACTATTGCCAACTTTACTATTGTCACATCTGGCTTTAGATCGCAATTACTGTAGATGGGACAAACTGTTTACAAACAACTGGCTTAGAGCACCCATTAAGTATCTGATAATTATACGTTCTACAAAGTCATGTGGTCTCTATTCCGTATTAACAATAATAGTTACATAAGAACTCTTGGCATATTACTTCTTATAGCAGAAGTTCATATATAACACCGGAATGCTCTTACAAGCTCCAAGAAAATTGTCCATAAATTACTTTACTTCCTCTAGAAGTCCTCACTCGTTTGACGATATTGACGATAAGACTGCATAGAGCATCTTCGGTTAGTACCTACTTGAGATAAAAGACTATCTCAAACGGAATGACCTATTTCACCCATGAGGCCATGACCCACTGGCCACTGGCCACTTGATTTACATGACTTGTCGATCAAGGCAATGGTATCTAATAGGTACTAAGTGGAATGAATATCGGATCTGTACGAACTCCAGCACATACTCTATGTCACCATTGTATGTAGTACGCCCACCGCATGTCACCTCTTACTAACGACCAGTCCACCACGCGAACTTTGCGTGTGGCCACCATTCACCAACATTTATTCTCATTACCACACACTTATATCCACGGCATAAAGACCAATATTGCCCAGCGAAGTAATTAAGAAAAAGATAAAATTATTATCAATGAATATTAATGACATAGGATAAACTCACCGAAGTTGATGCGTTGACGTCAGTTATCTGAAACGAGAGTAATTTATTTAGTTATAGATAACAAGAGTTATTGAAGAGATTGAAGGTGAACCGTTTAATCTTATGAATGATAGCGATAAATACTAACGTGTGCTGCACTGGGATTGAATGGGTTGGGTTACCGGGGTTCTGAATCGAAGGTTATTACTGATGAGGAACAAAGAATATACGTACATAACATACCTAATCAGCCTATATGTGTTCCCACTACTCGTACTGCCCACGTGTACCCAGTGCGAGTTGGTGGATGTCACATGTCTTCGAATTTTCGGTTCTAGGACATGCCGGTTTCCTCACGATGTTTTCCTTCACCGTTTTGAGAGCAGTGGTGATGAAATTATTCACACAAAGTAAAGCGCCTGCTTGGGTTCGAACCCACGACCGACCGACTCGTAAGTCGGGGCCGTTACCACTGGGCCACCACTGCTCTCTGCGAACAAAGAACACAGAGCAAACTGTCAGGTCAATTTCTATGAAGTAGGTAAGTATAAGTCATTTGAATAATAAGCGCCAAGAGAGTCTAGTATCTATTGGGCATACAGTTCAAGAACCTTTTATACTAATTCCTTTTGGCAAGCTTCAGCTAAGTCTGGAGCCAAGTCGTTCACTAATAATGAACCAATTAGAAGAGACCTGCATATATTATGTTGGAAGGAGGACCTAATAGATATTACAGACATATATTATGACCCTTTTATCAAAGTAAAATAGTAGCTGTTAGTCGCCTGAATAAAAGATCATTATGAAATCAGAAGAAAGTGTGACCAGTCAAAAGTTATTGGTTTTTCTTAGTGTAACGGCTTCATTGCTAATGTATGACAACTTTTTGTTTTAAACCTGAACCTGATGGACCACCGTGAAACTTTAATGAAAGCAGGTTTTTGCTGGCGCTGCAAACGTGCTGGACAGACTACGATCAGACCACCCAGAGGTATTCCCAGGGTATCGAGAGAAGAAATTAATACGTTGGAATGTACTACGACAGCAGTTTATCAAATAGAGAGGAGAATAGTTGTATATTGCTCGGTATTACAATTTATATTATGTTTGTTTTCTTCGGATATTATTCAAGTGCATGTTTCCGAGTCGGTCGAATAGTTTCAGAATTAAACGGGGCTCCGTTTGATTTTGAAACAATTACTTGTTATACATATTTTGCTGTACTATGTATAATTTGATATAGCAACCAGGCTAACAATCACTTTGCTTCTGATATTTATTAGTGGAAATAAAAGCAATTTTCCTCTGTACCTACTAGCGATCACTGGGAAGCCATAAGTTTACGTCATGTGTTGTAATTAGCATTTCTTTAATAAACTGTTCAATCTAAGAGCTTCTTTCAACGTTGATCAGAACTGCGCAGTCGGTGGTCTACGAGCATCGCCACGCGCGTATTAACGACGTCCTGTGCGAGTCAATTGCAGCGTTCACACTATGTTTACTCGATGTTTACACGAGTTTACACTAAACACAATAATTAGACGCATTAGAGTGTTGCCCGCGAGTTATATCGGACGGGGAACACTGGTGAGGAGGATGGCAAGCGCAGAACTGTGAAGAGGAGGTGATTGGGATATAGATGTCTCTATATGCATGTTAGATTGATAAACACTGTCAAATACTCATTTGTCTACTGCGTCTGTTTTGGCGTAGAATTTAATGTAAATCGGCTCATTCGCAAAATATCGCTTTCGCAAAATGTCTCTTTCGCAGAATGTCTCTTTCGCAAAATGTCGCAATAAAATTTTATTGTTAAATAAAAACATTTATTAAAGTTAATCAAAGCAGTAAACTTAATAGCAAAACAAAACCAGCATTTTTATTTAGTCCATACTTAATCATAACTTTCAAAAATTAATCCTCCTAAAATTAGCCAACAACCCTCACAGTTGTAGTTGTAGTTGTTGGTTGTAGCAGCTGAACGTCCGTGTGTCACGCAAACAGTCCCGCTCGTTACAAACCCGCGCTGACCGCATCCTGCATTGACAAGCGCCCGCGCACACCACCGTCACACTGTCACAAAGTCACACCACACGATAAACACCGCTGTTCCGCGTCCCGGCGCCTTCGCATAGATTTATGACCAACAGTAATGTGCACAGAACTCAATGACTGTGAGTACTATTAGCAAGTTATTCCTGGCACAGTTCTGTCTTTGTTTAAAATGCTACTGTTTGAGGTCGAAGAACAGCTTACCTCGTGCTGTTTTAGGGTTATGGTGAGCCAGTGTTAGGGGCCATTTTCTTCATGTAGCTGAGTCTTCCCTATACTTTAAGCATAGTATTGCTCCGCAAATAATCAGTAATAAAATGAATACTCAAAGTAAAAATTCATAGACATACGATGCTTCTTGTTTCTTATACTAGTCATCGGGTCAAGGAGGATTAACGAGTCAGACGATAAGGTTGATGGAAACTGTCTGCCCAAGCGTTACTCGTAGCAGGCTCTTTTATTTATTTCATCTATACATATACATACCCTGTTCTTCTAAACTACGCAACCGATATTGTAACGGTTTTCACCATCATTAAGTTAAATTATTCCATTATTCTTTCATATTATAAAAAACTCTCGACTTATTCAAAACAGCAGGAAACAGGGGCAAGACGCTAATTTAAAATAAACCAAGATAAGTACTTATTTCATTAATTTAACTCCTTCACAATCCTATCTTATCCGCATCATCGGCCCACACTGAACGCATGGCACATACAATATTCACACATAGCGAACATTAGCATAATAAATAGTTGTCCTTCGCTAATGTATGTTAAATAGGTTGAACTGTAACCCCGGTAACCCGCCGTAGCCCGCGGACGTAGCGGGCTTCAGTAATCGAGCCATTAAACTTAAGTGTACTATGTTTTGTAGTTAAAGATATATTCAAAGGGTTATTGTAAAATGAGAGTTTGATAGGAAAGTTTCTGTTAGATATTGGGACTTTCCAACGAATGAAAAGACAAGCTTGCAAGCGGAAGCTTCAAAAGTGAAAAAAACATTAAAAGATTAAATCTCAGACCAAATAAAAAACCAAGACATAGAGCTGCGAACAATACAGTGAAGCATGACACAACCAGTGGCGTATTTACCCTAGGGCCAAAAGGGCCATGGCCCGGGGCGGTAGGCTGCAAAGGGCGTAGCAGCCTAACCTATCCGAGCCTGGGTAGTACCAAGCTCGCTTCGATCGCTTTTGCATCAAAGATTTATAGTAACAGTAGTAGAGTAGTAACATTGCCTTTTGTACATACACAAAATGTTTTATTGCGCTAACCTCAACACTCAACCAAAACACCAACAATGCAATGCTTTTTTTTTGGAAGGGAAATTATCGAATAACTTCTCCCGGTCTGGGCGGAGCGGGAGGGCGTGTCAAACTTACTGACGAAAACCCACCCGTTTTCCTGAAGTTGCCGGTGTGTTGCTAGGGGCGACGCCCGACGGTATCCCTTTCGGACTTTTCCGCGACCCTGGCTGACATGATGATGTGCTGACATTTCTTTGAGGCACGCGTGGAACAAAACGCGCCGTCGACCCGGACCCTGGTCCTTATCGGCGGCGAGCATTGCTCACCGTCCGCAAGTCCAAGCCTACGGTGGCCAGGAATCGTCCTGGGATTCCCGACGCCCAGGGCGTCTCCAGCGGCGACTAGGGGCACGAGGGCGCCTAATTTGCATCTCCCTCACGCTTCCCAATGCCCATGCCTCCCGCTCCGTACCATGGCCTGGACTAGGGCCGGACGCGAAAGGTCACCGCCGCCGATCGCCTCCACGAGGACACAGCGGTGCTCCGCCCAAGTCAAGCAGACCTCCACCGTATGCTCCACCGTGTCCTCAGGGCGATCCACACAATGGTGACACCCTGGCGTTTCCTCCCGCTTTATCCGGAACAGGAACCTCCCGAAGCAACCGTGTCCGGTGAGGACCTGCCTCACGCGGAAGTGGAGGACGCCGTGGCGTCTCTCTAGCCACTCCTCAAAGAGGGGACTTATCGCCGCAATTGTGGCGTGCCCAGCGCTGGGTTGCGACAATCGCAGTCTCCATGTCGCCATGAGATCCCGCCGGAGCTATATCTGCTGTGCCGTGATTTCTCGCGGCAGTGTAGTTACGCCATATGTGCGAGAGGACTTTTGCGTCCAGATCCCATGGCGGCAATCCTGCAAGGAGGCTCGCCGCCTCACCGGAGACCGTACAGTATCCCCGAACCAGCCGGATGGCCATGACCCTTTGGGACGCGGAACCTGTGGTCTGGCCGCCGCTTCAAGGAACGCGCCAACACTGGTGTCCCATAAAGGGCCATGGACCGCACGACCCCCGCGTAGAGCCTCCGGCAGGAGGCGTTTGGACCCCCTACGGCAGGAGCCGCTTCACGGCAGCCCCACTCCACTCCAGTCTGGGAGCCAAAAGTCAGAAATGCTCCATAAAGTTCCACCGGCTGTCGAGGACGAGTCCCAAGTATTTCATCGTCAACTCGACGCCGATGTGAACCCCTCCTACCATTATTCGGGAACCCGACGGTGGCATGTTCCGAGGTCCATGAAAACACATGGCCATGGTTATATTATAACATTGAAAGTTTTTGCTTTTTTTCGTTAATTTATGGGGGCGGCAAACCTTACAGGCCCAGGGCGCTGAATCTTAAAATACGCCACTGGACACAACTACACCTTCACTCTGTGCATACACGCTCACACGCACACATTTACAATCAAACTACACCTCACTAAGTGCACACATGTTTACGACCCCGGCCTCATTTCACCGTTGACAGCTAGCGCTGTCTTGGTTTTTTAATTGTTCTGAGGTTTCAATATAAATTTTTGGTGTTACCTATATACAATTATACAGTATAACAGTAACATTCAGTCAGACGTATTGAATTATTGATATAGTTATCAAAACAAAAATAAATTACCCTTATGATAACCTAGAAAGCAATACCCGAGACCCAAAGTCTGTTCTTGCTGACTCATCGTAAAGAAAACATACCTACGTTTCATAAATTCACGGGAAATTGAGAGATCCCGAATATAATTAATTTACGCCCCGGCCCCAGGCCCCCGGCCCCGACATATTTAAGTACATTGTAACGTCGTTATAATTTAACTTAATGTCATCCCAGCCTCACTTCCAAGGGTTAATCTTTTATAACAGAAAATAATAAAGCCAAAGAAAATTCAATTAACCCCATTTTTGTAACGCTACGAAACTGGAAATGGGTGAAAATGTGCCTTTTTATTTCAGAATAACGACTGAATTGTATTTGTTTTTATTGTTATTGTTAATTTATAAAACTGTTATTACTTGTTTGTTATTAGAATTTCTAATAACCTTTATTGTTGGACTCGTGATTCGAGCACAAAACAAATAAAACTTTTCCATTTCATTGCGTAAGTCTCTAGATTACAAGATAAAAATCTGCGCTGTCATTTGAATACGTAATGTCAAAACGTTGCTACCACTTACATAGAGCTTCGACTGAACTCACTCGCATTCGCTGGCGTTTTAATTAAGATCATGATTGTATGGCGATACTAGTTACATAGTTATCATATTATCATCAATTGTATATAGGGTGATTGGTAATTAGTGACCGATACTTAAACACGTGACTTTAGTCATCATTATGTACAACTTTTACTAAAAAACAAAACTTTACAACAACACACAACTTTACAACTTTTACTAGAAAATAAATGTTTGGTCCCATAGTAAAAGTTGTACATAATGAGTAAGGTCACGTGTTTAATTAGTAGTAGTAATTACCAGTCACCCTATATACAAGGCAGATGTGACTGGAAAGACCGGGAGGGGGGACGTCCTAGGAGGATATACTGACCTTATTGGATGTCTTTCAGAAAGGACAGGCGTAGTACTTATTCGTAACCGGGCGCGGCGGCGTGCGTGCATGGTCAGACGTAAACGAGGCAAAAAGAGTATATAAGGACCGTAGCTGATGGCGTTCTGTAATTTCTGCTTACCCCATGGGAAGAAGGCGTGACTTTATGTATGTGTGTATGTATTATCACACGTAGAGCTGGTTTTTATACCAATGGAATATGACCTTCCAGGCTTCACGCTTTTGTCAATTCAATGAACAGATCTGTTCCCCACACGTGGGATCATGAATTTCGTCAATTTGTTCACAATGAATACGCTAAGCTTTTAGCGTCACTGCGTCATTTGACGCGGAAGGGCGTCATTCGAGTCAAATTGTTCCTTTCATTCGTTCACACTCAATTAAATGCACAAATTCCATAATGTGCGCCGATTCTATTATGTTCGATGTTCTCAGGGTTGACGCGCTCTAGTGACTATGGACAAAGTCTTTGGTACATTATGTTATAATGTGATATTAAGTTATCCATATATCCCAAAATCAGGGACTAAGAATGAATGCAGACAGAATCAAAGTTATTGTTTTTGTTGGAATCTATACTTAGTACTCAGCATAATAGAATGCAAGATAAAATGACCAATTAAGCAAAGAAATTACGGTTTTCTTTCCCGTAGCATACTAACCTCGTTTTATATCTCCCCTTAATCTTATTGCTATAACAACTTTCAGACGACTTAATTTAATCGACAAACAGTTTTCAGATAAAACGATTACGCGCTCAATTTCCCGTCTATTCTATTTCCCTGTAAAATCGATCAAGTCTGGGTAGATTCATGTCTGAGTTTGTTTAAGATTAAAGTGTCAATTTAGCCTTACAGACTGTCAAACTGAGAAAATCCTTCGTGATGAATATTGCTTTTCAGGCAGCTAAATATCAGTTCAGTAATTATGAAGAGATCGGTTAGTTAAGCAACGTTTGCGTAGTATTAAACAGTTCAAGAAGTGATTGGAATTGCTTATTATTTGAGTTTTTTTCCGCAGCTTTGATATGTATGAGTATAAGCTAACCTCGCATTGTACAGAAATCTTATACAATGCGAGATCAGCTTATACTGGAAATGTATTGCTTGATGTGTAACCGTGTGTACCTACTTAGTTTACCATCTCCAGTATTTTAATTAAATAAAGAACTAAATTAACGAGTAAAATATGAAGTGGCAGCCCTATCTTACAATAGTGCGGATCACGGCAGAGCCGTCACAACATTATGACGGTGTATCGGCAAACAATTGGCGCATTAGGGCGGCCCATTCACGTGCGTCTTGTGCGCTACTGTGTTGCGTTTCTTTGTTAGTCGCTTCTGTTTTCATTGTTGAGCACGGTACGGTATTAAAAATGGCATTGATGATTGACTAGCAAGATGAAGCGGAGGCGGAGTGGGCGGAGGCTTCTTATTTCGGTAATTTTCTGGTGTAAGTACCTAATTTGCATAGAATGAAAAACTAAATCTAAAGGGGTGCGTTGACAGGAAACCTCCCCGTGTGCCTGTGGACTGGAGTTCCCTTACGGATCCGTCCGGGGGGAAGATCAGTCTACGGGTCGGTGCACCCTGGGATGCGGACAATGACTCGCCATTAGGTACTTTGTGCCTAATGGGG
Source organism: Conistra vaccinii (assembly GCA_948150665.1). NCBI lineage: Eukaryota > Metazoa > Arthropoda > Insecta > Lepidoptera > Noctuidae > Conistra > Conistra vaccinii. The sequence goes on from OX411332.1 coordinate 22,828,301, forward strand.
TCTCGTTGTCCGTATGCTAATATCCTGTCACAGGAACGCTCTAACATGTACTCGGAGAGAGTACACGTTAAGCAGCGTTCGGGTAGGAACGGGCTCGGCGTGCACTAACCCTGCCGTCGGGCAGGCAGAAGGAAGCCTTTTCTTCTGCCACCGTTGGTCTCGTAGCCCCGAAGAGTGTGTAGGTCATGTCTCTGGCATTTGACGGGGGTCGAGGGTCTTGGCTTAATTGCCCGGGCCGCGAGGAAGAAAACCTCTATAAAAAATCACCCCAAACCTCCAAGCGGCGGCGCACCGTGAGGGAGGTTGAAAGCTTGACTAATGGGTAGCTTAATTAGTCGTTAGTGCGAACCACGTATTTTTGGTTGGTTGGTTGGATAATTTTTATACTCGTGGGATTTATTATGGTGAAAAATAAATATAAAAGCAGAACTGTGGTGGAGAGCGATACGGGGTCGGAGTCCGACGCTGTATCGGGCGCGGAGAGCTCTTTTCAGAGCTCCGAGCGCGAGGAGGTGGCGAAGGCTGCCGAAAGGAGGAAGAAGGAATTTTACCGAAAGCGGTCGAATTCTGACGGCCAGGGGTCGTCCGCCGACGAGAGGAGGAAAATCCACTCTAGCCGGCGGGGTGGGGCCCGGAAAAAGGGCGTAGGTAGGGGGCTCACCAGGGAGGCCGGTGAGCCGAGCCGGGCCAGCTCGGGCGAAATGACAAGGCTCTCCACAGTGGAAGACCACCCTGAAGGGACCAGCGCGGTCCTCTCAGGGTCTCCCTGTGGCGAGCCGGACGCCGCAGCGGCTAAATTTAAGGAGGCCGTAGAGGCCGCTTTCAAGGGAGCGGCCTTAAAGAAACTTAAGGCCTCCAGGGAGGAGGCCATACCTGAGGCCACGGCCTCTATCCTGGCGGCAGCGAGGGCCTGTTTCCTCGGGCCTCCGCCGGACGAAATGTCCGGAATGCGGGCGGAGGTCGCCCGCTTGGTAGCCGCCATGGAGCTTCTCCGAAAGGAGAACGAGGAGCTCCGAGCGGACCTGGCCAGGCTCCGAGGAGCCGGCCCTCGCGAGGCGCTACAAGGGGGAGAGCAGGAGGGGCAGGACCCGGTCCTGTCCTTGGTGCGGCGCGAGTTAGGTGCCCTTGGTGCGCGGTTTTCCGCCCTAGAGGCCATCGTCCTGCGCCCCCCACTAGCGGCGAGCCAGCCGGCCTCGGGCCAGCGGAAGGTGGCATCATATGCCACCACCGCAGCTGCCCCGACCAAACCAGGGTCGTCGGGGCAGACCAAGGGCAGGGCGGCTACAGAGGCGGCGAGGACACCAGCCCAGGCGGTGAGGGCACCTGCCCAAGCGGCGCGGGCACCGGCCCAGGCAGCGAGGGCCCCGGCCCAGACGGTGAGGGCCCCGGCCCAGCCGGCAAGGGCCCCGGCCCAACAGCCGCCCCCGCCTCCCGCTTCTTCTCCGGCCGACGCCGAATGGCAAGTCGCCGGGGAAAGGCGGAACGCGGGTAAGGCCAAAAGGGCGGCCAAAAGGAAGGCGAGGCGGCAGCGGCGCAAGGAGCGAGGCGTCGCGGCTAGGCTCCGTGCCCCGAAGTCCGCAGCTGTAGTGATCACACTACAGCCGGAGGCGGAGAAGAAGGGCGCGTCCTACCAAACCGTGCTCGCCAAGGTGGGACAGGTTCTGGAAGGGAACCTGGAAGCGTTCGGGGCCAAAAATGGCCTCAAATTTAAGGTCACCGCGACTGGGGCGCGAATGCTGGAGGTCCCCGGCGCGGCCAGTGGCCCGGCCGCTGACGCTCTGGCCGATAAAATAAGGGAGTCCATAAGTCCGGACGAGGCCAGAGTGTCCAGGCCCACCATGTGTGCTGACATGCGCATCTCGGGCCTGGACGACTCGGTGACGGAGGGACAGGTGGTGGCCGCTGTCGCTAGGACGGGGGGGTGCTCTGCCGAGCAGGTTAAGGCGGGCACCATCCGTCCTGGCTCCAGGGGTATGCGAACCGTGACGGTGAGCTGCCCCGTGTCGGCGGCCAAAAAGGTTGCTGAGGAGGGCCAAAGGCTTTTGGTGGGCTGGGTATCCGCGCAGGTCAAACTGCTGGAACCCAGACCTCTGAGGTGCTTCCGCTGCCACGTGGGTCACCACGTGGGAGTGAAGTGCGACTCGGAGGTGGACCGCAGCGGTAACTGCTACCGCTGTGGTCAGTCCGGTCACGAGGCTGGCTCGTGCACTGCCGCGCCGCACTGCGTCGTATGTGCGGCTGCTGGCAAGCCGGCCGACCACCGGATTGGGGGCAAGGCCTGCGCCAAACCCACCAAAGCCGGAGGCAGGGGCAAGCCCTCCGCCACCGCCGCCACCGCCGTCACCGCCGCAGCCACCGCCACTACTGGCGCCGCCGCTGCCGCTTCCACCGTCGTCGCCGCCGCCGTTGTCGCCGCGGCAGGGCCCTCACAGGGGGCTCGGGAGGGGGCTGAAATGGACTGTCAATAACGGCTCCATTACGCCTCCTCCAGGCGAACATCAACCACTGCGCCGCAGCTCAGGACCTATTGTTCCAGAGCATGGCGCAGTGGTCGATTAACATCGCCGTGGTCGCTGAGCCGTACTTTGTCCCGCCCAGGGATGACCGGGTGGAGGACCTGAACGGCTCAGTGACCATAATTTCGTCGGCCGCCGCCGGTACTCCGTCCCTCGAGGCTGTCAAGAGAGGACGGGGTTGCGTGGCAGCACGGTTCGGGGAGATTGTCGTCGTAGGGGTATACTTCTCCCCGAACCGAACTCTCGCCGAGTTCCACAACTCCCTTGCGGAGTTGAGAGACGTCGTCGTCGGATACGGTTCCCTCCCTGTGCTCGTTCTCGGGGACTTCAATGCCAAGAATGTGGCTTGGGGTTCCCGGCTTACGGACAGACGAGGCAGGATGGTGGAGGACTGGGCACTGGAGACAGGCCTGGTCGTCCTAAACCGGGGTTCTGTCCCCACGTGTGTGCGGATGCAGGGCGAATCAGTGGTGGACATCTCGTTCGCCAGCCCTGCTCTGTCGCCACGTGTCGTCGACTGGCGCGTCATGGAGGGGGTGGAGACGTATTCCGACCACCGGTACATCCGGTTTGACGTCTCCGCCCAGACCTCGAGCGCGCCGGTCCGACAGGCCCGGAGTGGTCCGCGATGGGCGCTGAAGCAGCTGGACCGGGAGCTCCTCCTGGAAGCCTCGATCGTGCAGGCCTGGGTGTCATCACCGGACAGGCCTGCCGACATCAACGATGAGGCAGAGTGGTTCCGGGAGGCCATGTCCGCAATTTGCGACGTGGCAATGCCCCGGGTCCAGCCCGGACGTGCTAGGCGCCAGGTGTACTGGTGGTCGCCAGAGCTGACGACTCTGCGCAAAGCGTGCGTTGCGGCGCGACGCCGGTACGCCAGGCACCGCAGGCTCCGTATCCGCCCTCCGGATACGGAGGCCATTCAGGCAGAGCTGTACGAGAGGTACAGAGAAGCGAAGAACGTCCTCCAAGCAGGGATCCTGCGGGCCAGGGGACTGGCTCGCGAGGAGTTTCTGGGGACTCTGGACGGGGACCCGTGGGGACGCCCATATAAGATGGTGCGGGAGAAACTCCGCCCATGGGCTCCCCCGCTGACACAGAGTCTCCGACTCGAGCTTGTTGAGGACGTGGTGAGCGCTCTGTTCCCCTCGAGAGGGGAACATCCCGCCCCGCCTATGGCTCCGCCTGCTGCGGTGCCCGATGCGGACCACACCGCCGACGACGACGACGATGCCCCAGAGGTGACCGAGGCAGAAATGAGAGTGGCGGTACGTAGGCTGAGTGCCAAGAATACCGCCCCAGGACCCGACGGCTTACCTGGGAAAGCCTGGGTCCTGGCCATGGAGGCTCTCGGGCCTCGACTAAGGGGGCTCCTTAGCGCATGCATGGAGAGGGGCCAGTTCCCACTTCGTTGGAAGACCGGGAAACTGGTCCTCATCAAGAAGCCGGGGCGCCCTGCGGACTCTCCGTCCGCTTACCGGCCCATCGTGCTGCTCGACGAGGTGGGCAAGCTCTTTGAAAGAGTAATTGCAAACCGCCTCGTCGGGCAGCTGGTGCGGGTGGGGCCGGATTTGGCGGATGGCCAGTTTGGCTTCCGCCAAGGGCGCTCTACGGTGGACGCCATCATGCGCGTGCGGGCCCTCACGACGGGGGATGCTGTGGCCCGGGGTGGGGTCGTCTTGGCGGTGTCTCTAGACATCGCCAACGCCTTCAACACCCTGCCCTGGAGTTGCATCAGGGAGGCACTCCGGTATCACCGGATGCCGACCTACCTCTGTCGTTTGGTCGAGGCCTATCTGACGGACAGGGCCGTCATCTACCCCGGTCACCAGGGGGAATGGAACCGGCGAGAGATGTCGTGCGGTGTCCCACAGGGATCGGTCCTGGGGCCATATCTGTGGGACATCGGTTACGACTGGGTGCTGCGCGCCGACCTCCCTAGCGGCGTCAGCGTAGTGTGCTACGCTGACGACACGCTGGTCCTGGCGCAGGGGAGGTCGCACGAGGCGGCGGCCGAATTGGCGACACGAGGGGTTGCGACAATCGTCGACAGGATCCGGCAGTTGGGACTCGAGGTGGCGCTGCACAAGTCCGAGGTCATGTGCTTTCATGGCCCTCGGAACGCGCCACCGTCGGGTTCCGAAATAACGGTAGGAGGGGTTCACATCGACGTCGAGGTGACGATGAGGTACCTGGGACTCGTCCTCGACAGTCGATGGAACTTCGTGGAGCATTTCCGACGTTTGGCTCCCAAACTGGAGCGGGCCGGGGCTGCTTTGAAGCGGCTTCTGCCCAATCTAAGGGGTCCAAACGCCTCCTGCCGGAGGCTCTACGCGGGGGTCGTGCGGTCCATGGCCCTTTACGGGGCGCCGGTGTGGGCGCCAACCTTGAGGCTGCAGCCAACCCGCCGGTTGCACGCGGCCCAAAGGGTCATGGCCACCCGGATAGTGCGGGGATACCGCACGATCTCCGGCGAGGCAGCGAGCCTCCTTGCCGGAACGCCGCCATGGGATCTGGAGGCGAAAGTCCTCGCCCACATCTGGGAGTGGCGCGAGGAGATGAAGCGCCGGGGTGTAACTCCGCTGCCGCGACAAGTCACGGCACAGCGGACAGAGCTCCGGCAGGATCTCATGGCGGCTTGGAGAGTGCGATTGTCGCAACCCAGATCTGGGCACGCCACAATTGCGGCGATAAGTCCCCTCTTTGAGGAGTGGCTAGAGAGGCGCCACGGCGCCCTCACCTACCGCCTGACGCAGGTCCTCACCGGACACGGTAGTTTCGGGAGGTTCCTGTTTCAGATCAGGCAGGAGGAAACGCCCGGGTGTCACCACTGCGTGGATCGCCCGGAGGACACGGTGGAGCATACGGTGGAGGTCTGCCCGGCTTGGGTGGAGCACCGCCGTGTCCTCGTGCAGGCGATCGGCGGCAGTGACCTCTCACGTCCGGCCCTGGTCCAGGCCATGGTGCGGAGTGAGAGGGCATGGCAGGCTGTCACCTCCTTCTGCGAAGCAGTAATGCTCGTAAAGGAGGAGGCGGGGCGCGAGAGGCAGAGACTAAGGTCGCTCCCTCGAGCCCCTAGCCGCCGCGGTAGTAGACGCCCCGGGCGTCGGGAATCGATCGCCGATTTCCGGCCACCGTAGGCGCGGGCTTGCGGACGGAGAGTGATGGGTAGCTCTCCGTCCGATCAGGACCAAGCCCGGGTCGACGGCGCGTAGTGTTCCACGCGCGCCTCAAAGAGTTGTCAGCGAAGCTGAAGGGGTCCGTCAGGGCCGATGCCTACCACCGGGGTTGCGGATAAGTCCTAAGGGGAAACCGTGGCCCTGGTCTAGGTAAGGGAAGGAACACGGGTGGGTTTTAGTCAGTAAAAGTCTGACACGCCCTTCCGCTCCGCCCAGAGCGGGAGAAGTCATTGGATGATTTCCCACCCAAAAAAAAAAAAAAAAAAAAAAAAAAAAAAAAAAAAAAAAAAAAAAAAAAAAAAAAAAAAATCTAAAAGTTTAAAAAAAACATCACTTGTCGTCAAATTTTAACATAGACAGGGTTAAAAATAAATAAATTAAGCAGGTTTTGGCCTGCGCTTGGCACTAACCATCCAACTTGACTTATATTATGAAAAGCAGATAACTACCATAACGAAGTTTATGTTACTAAATCATCAGGATTAATATTCGTTGACTTGAAATAATAACTATACAATGGAAACACACACCGACACATCAAACGACATTTTTTGCGTCGCATTAAGTCGCATTCACACCACAATAAAGCTCTTATGACTTGTCATTCCGTCCGTCTGAACAAATCCGCTAAGGATCGCAGACGTTACGTGTAATCTGTGAATGCGACACAATGGAATGAAGTGGCGGGAGTGGCCCGCTTTATTGTTAAACATGGAAGATCGGATTCTCAAGCAGATGCTGCGTCAAATTGTGTGGTAAAATGACACTTGGATTTTATTGTCGCTTTGGTATTGCAGATGTGGAGATGATTGTTTTAATACTGCGGGATTAAAACGGCCGCTTTGACATAATCATAATGTTATTTATTTATTGAATTAATTATGAATCACACAAACTGTCACAAATTGACAATTTATATTATTATCTGTGTTCAATTCATATTACGCAATTCATCTGATTGACAGTTTTTTATTAGAATGAAATAACATTTAAAACCAATTTAAAACTATAGAAATAATAAATAAAAATCTCATTTGATTAATAAAAACTAAAGAAAAATTATCCGGTAAAATATTGCCGCATGAAAAAAAACAAGACCGTACTTGTTTTTTTTCATGCGGCAATATTTATACCAAATATGATTCTGATATGAATTGAATTGAATATGATTCAGCTAAAATATGTGTCACCATAGAGGAATTGCTGGGAATTTAGAAAATGTGGCCGTTTTAGGCCCCCTGTACGTTACAATAACTACATCGGTAAGGGATCTGAAACAGATTTCTGTTTGACATCATATCGGGCAGAAAACAATGGAATAGACAGGATAGGTATCAGGAAGAAATATACTAGGTACCTACTTACACCTTTTCACAAAACGCACACTGATTACAGGCGTGATGTGATGTTATGTTATTAGGTACCTTTTCACAAGCCCATCGTAGTTCATAATTAATTATAGAATTTATTTGTCAATACTACCATAAAGGCCCACTTGTGCGTTCATGGGTTAGCAAAATAACTCGGAGTTAAGAGCGAACTCAGGGTTAGTCAAAAGTGAAATTATTGGTTCAACCCTGAGTTAGCTGTTAACGCTCAAGTGGGTTTTACTAATTCAGATGATGACTATTACACGCCACACCTCTTTACTCGCAACGCAACTCTATATTTGATATGAAAATAAATTCCCTTTCAATATAAATTCCCTAAGTTTATAAATCACCATAGCACACTTTAATACCTTCCAGATGTGTTCAATACTGAAATACTGATAATCACGTTCTCGTTTAGAGATCATCGCGAACGTTATTAATTGGCGCGGCATGTCCTGAAATAGCCGTGATTAATATAACGCGCTATATTCACGCCGTGTCGTGGGTGGGTAGGCAGGGGTTAAGCTCGGAATTAAACACCTAATCGTTGTGTTGGTATGTGTGATTCATACGTTGGGGGCTTATTCTGGAGTTCATGATAATTGCACGAAATAAATGTATTAAACAGCCTTTTGACACTGAAAACAAACTGAAATAAATCACTTCTTTGATTGGTGGTGAAGAAGACCCCTAACTGAATGGTTGCCGAGAGATGGTAGGAGTAGTGTTGGAAGAACAGTAGCCAAATGGGTGGATTGCACAAAAGATTGCGGGTAAGACCTGGATGAGACTCGCACAGACCGGGCCTACCACCACCTCTATAAGCAGTATTATTTTAATACTAGATGAAAACCCGGCTTCGCTCGGGTGAAATGTGACTCTTAATAAGAAGTGGGCGCCGACCAAAAAGTGTCGGCGGCGGCGCGCCGAGAGGAATGGGTCGGAGCTTTTCAGATATACTAAGCAAAACTAAATGAATACTGAAAAATGTACATTATAATTTTATTACGAAAACAACTTCAACTTTTAAGGTTATGGCCTAGTATTCTTTTTTCTATGGTTATGTTATGGCAATCGGCCAATCTTAGGTTTTAAGAAAAAACACATAACACAGAGTATATGTATCTTATAAAAAAGCATCCAAAACAATACCTTTGCGAAACAAATGAAAAATTGTCACAATTCTTTGTAATGGACACTTTGTTTATAATGAATGGCGCGACGTAGCGCGTTTAGTGGCGCTCTAGTATGTTTATTAACTACTCATGGCCGCTTTCCGAATTAGAACATAATCACTCACAGCGCTGACATCAATAATTGCCGTTCCGAATAAGATGTGTCAAAAATTTCATATCATATTTCTTTGTGTATCTTTCACTTTCTTCTTGACAAATAAATGATCTTTATCTTTATCTTCTTAGTGGTGACGAACGATAGCCAGAAGCACAATTTCGAATATGCCACGTTAGTCTAAAGATATGATGCGACTCAAAACAAAAACAGCACAACTGTCAATTTTGACAGCGCTCACGGTGATATTAATAAAAGGTATGGTCGGCGACTCGGCGTTATCGCAAGAAGGCGCATGTCATGACGTCATCGATGACGATTCACGGAACATCGTTATCGCGCTCACGCTTTTTCGGAACGGCTTTTAGCGCGCTCAAATCGATTACAGTGTAACTCGGAACGCATTGCATGTCATCCGGTGTCAGTGACGTTTCAATATGGCGACTGCGGTTTGTCTGTCAGTACCATTAGAATTTAACAAAATACTCGACAATCCGAATTTTGCGGATATATGTTGTCGACTCGAAATCTTTATTTTTTTATGTTTTATTATTCAGGTAAGGTTTCGATCGAGTCTACCGTACCCCTTGACGAAATTATTAATATAGATTACTTTAGTGTGGGAAAGAGATGAAGCTCTACATGACGTATAACAGGACCTAAGCTGCTAATGATGAAGATGGATAAGCTAAACCTGGAACCATACTTTGTAAAGCGCATACCAATACTATTATGAGAAATAATAAATAAAATATCTCCAGAATAAGCTGCACATGTAAATCTGGCGTTGACAGTGGGCATGTAGTAAACAGCCGCGCGTCAAGACAGCTTAATAACTTAATCTGCGCATTATATTTATACCCAGCGTTCGGCCGCGCGGGAAATGTCGCGCTTTCACGCGATTAAACGCTCGGCGCGCGTGTCGACAGTGTGCCATCCGCTTATTTTTAAATAGTGTTGTAATTTATATCATGGTCATCAGGTAAATATTGAAATTGTTTCGATAAATACTTCAGTCCGCTGGGGTTTTTTTATTCCTCTTGACTATGCATGTGATTTTTAAACAAATACTTGCGACTGCGTCTGGTCAGTGGCTGCCTCGTTTAAGTTTAAGACAGTGACAGAACATTCAAGTGATATACATTGCGGCATTTTCCGTTCATTCTATATCACCGAATTTCCTGAAGTTATAAATTCTTTCTCTTTTCCAGTTTAATTTGAAATCTAAATCATACTGAGAAGCAAGCGGTTCGAGCCCATACTTACCCGGCCACTTGAGCACCCTAACCAAAAAAATTGTTTGTTGTTCAACGATCGACAAAATGAACGCTTGCGCATGATGATCATGCATACGTGCTCATGAATAATTTGTTCACATTTGTGATAAATAATCATGTTCTGTCATCCTAAACGAACGCATCCGTTGTTGGTAATAAAACAATAACATTTTGAGTACCTACAATACTAACTTAATGTAATCGAATTTTGAAGAAATCCCATTATTTCTTATGTCACTGACCAACCACAATTATAAAAAGTTGTTTATAGTAAATTCATGGAAAGTCTCACTTTTGTTCAGCGGACTTGGAAACAGGACTATAGAAACAATGCCTGTTATTACTAGGTCAATGGGCAGAGCATTTTCAGTTTTTCTTTTCATAATTCAGGGTGCTTGGTTACGGCTTAGTCTGTGGTACCTATATTTTTTATTCATTTCTTAAAGTATGGCGACTTATTTGTGAAGTCTCGTGTGATTTAACTTTTGAAACGTCGCGTGATACCTCATAGGTGCATAAGAAAATGCCTCAAATGTCAAATGCACCTATAAGGTGCATAACGATCACGGGCGCCATTGGACGATCATATTTGACGTTTATTTGCACTTGCAACACGATCTGGCTGTATCATTCGACAAATCGATTAATATTTGACCGGTTTAGTAACAATTTGCTGGGCACACCACTAAAATGAACGAAGAAATAACAAACAAAATATCTGTGGTTCGTGTGAACGCGACGACGCCATATTGTCAAAATTCGTGAATTGTCATTGTGTTGTTTACGTTTGTTCGCAATGTTTTTATGAAGAAAACGGTGAGTAATCTTATAAGAATTTTATACAGAATTACTGAGAAATAAGTGTAGATTTTGTATTGAGTGTTAGTTTATCGAAAAGTGATAAATATTTCCGTGAAAAGATAACGAATGTTTTGTAATGCACAAATTTTGGCGCTGTCGCCGCCGTGTTTAGTAATGTTTATATGATAAATATTCTTGTATACTGTTTGAAATACACATAAGTATGTAGCTTATTTATCTACGAACATAATTTGGCTAATAGCTACTGATACTATTGCGTATTGTTATCATAATCGTATTTCCAAAAGTAAAATTCGGCTATTCCCCCGTACCATGACACAGCGCTCATAGTAGGCGGGAATACCAGTACGAAGTACTGACTGCAAAAAATTCCAATTAGAAGAAAAAAATGTTACTATTAGGTTTTTATTATTTCATGAAGTTTTCTTATCAGACATGTGTAAGAAAAATAAATGTCGAGATTATTGTTTTTTTTTTACCGACTTCAAAAAAGGTGGATGTCCTCAAATAGAATGAATTTTTTTTAGGATCAGGATTGTATTTATACGTAAACTATTACTTTAGTAAATGGTTGTTTTATGATATTTTTAGCAAAGTAAAGTAGCATGGCGAGGCTGTCCTCAAGGTCACAGAACGCCGACCGTCGCGCTATCATCATGGGGTTCCTTGACGCTGACCCGCGCCCCGATCCTGAACTATCCTATGGCCCCACCGCGCGCCGAGGTAAATATTTTCTATATAGCTTATTAGGTACTTACTATATTTATTTAGTTTCAGTGGAATAATTTGTATTTCTTATCTTTTTAGCCGCCTTCATGCTATGCCGGTTCTAGCGATGCGTCGATACGATATGTCGTCGGGCAACAAGCTTCATCTTTACAAATGAACCCTTGACAATTCAAAAGTGCCTGTAATTGGTTTATTTCAAATAAATGCTTTGAGTTTGAGTTTTGTGTTTTTTTTAAAATATATTTCTTGAAAACAAAATGTATTTTATTTATTTCAAACTTTTCCTAGCTCCTTCCTTCATGGAATTGGGAGAACTATCAGTAAGTATACGGGGTTATGTACAGCACCGCAGCACGCTTAGCATGACCACGATATGTATAAACGCGTTTTGTCGACGTAAGAATAGACAAAATGACACGATTGTGATTGTCTATCTGTCATTTTGTTTATTCTTCCTTCGAAAAACCCGTTTCTATGGTTGTCATGCTACGCGTGCGAGGCAGTAACAGTTCCCACTTGAATGGCATAAAACATACCTACTAAAAACCGACTACTATTGATACATGGATAAGTAAAAATTCAAAAGGCAAACTTTATCATGATGAATAAACAATAATTACCTCCACTTACTTCGTTATCTGTCTGTCTGCCAGTCTGTCAAAACCCTTTCTCGATCGTGACAGTAGTTTTGCACCGCACAGGCGCACAACTATTGTCAACGAAATGTCGCATGATACCGCATAGCTGCATAAAAATGCACCTATACGGTGTATTAGACATGCCCTCCACCTATACGGTATCATGCGACATTCCCGTAACCATAGTTTAGTTATAAAAAAAAATCTATGCACCTGTGCAGTATCATGTGATATTCCCGTGACAGAAGTGCACCTAAAACCAAGACATAGCGCTGTCAACAGTGACGTGAGGCCGGTTTCGTAAACATGTGTGCACTTAGTGAGGTGTAGTTTGATTGTAAATGTGTGCGTCTGAGCGTGTATGTACAGAGCGGAAGGGTAGTTTTCGTGTGTTTCACTCTGTATTGTTCGCAGCGCTATGTCTTGGTTTTTTATTTGATCTGCCTTTGCTTTAGACATTCTAAAAACCGACTACTATTGATACACGGAGAAATAAATATTCAAACAGGCAAACTTTATCATGATGAATAAACACAATAATCACCTCTACATACTTACTTCGTTGTCCGTCCGTCTGGTTGCCAGTCTGTCAAGACCTTTTCTTGACCGAGACAGATCGTTAACTTATATTTTTATCACATAAAAAAATCTTTTTGCGATTACAAACTTACATTTGCAGTTGGAATATGGATTTAGGTACGTATAAGGAAAGATAGATAGAATAATAATTTATGTAATGTATTTTCCACCATAATTGTAAAACAGCTGTTAGTAAATAAGTGTAGAAATGATGATGACTCATTATTTTCAAAGAAATCGAAATAATAATAATTGGAATATGTCAGAACAAAAAAAATATCTCCGATAAAATCCGATCTTTCATTGAACAGGTCATTACTATTTTATTAGAACACAAACAGTAAGATAATAAAAAGTAATATTATGTTATCTAAAATAAAATAACATAATAAACAGAATAAAATAATTTATAATAAAATAACAACAAAAATATTTAAATTATAAAATAACATAAAAATATTTCATTCGCAGTGTTTTTGCGCTAACGCGCTGACGGTACACGAAACTAGTTTTTTCCAGTTTGACGAACGGGAACGATGCGTCATGACTAGCGTTGCCGGAGAGTAATATTCCGAAGTATTCCCGTCGAATTATTCGCGAAACATTCGGAAGAATTGAGTAATATTCGGAATAATTCGCCAAGAATTCTACTATTTACCGCTAGATGGCGACACAATTACCATTGCAAATTACAGTCATAAATGTTGCGTGTTGGTGATTGTGTATTCATATCCACGAATCTTCCACCATTCTACTTAGCAAACCTTGGTCACTTGGTTGGTTGGTTGGTGGTGCAGCAGAAAGCGCATACAGGCGAGCACTACCGATGGAAGTTGTACAGTTACAGCAATTACCTGCTAGATGGCGCTAAAACTAGTGACATATCATTACTACGCGTTCATTCATAAAACTGAAAATAATACGATTTGAAATTTTCCGAATATTACTTTCATCTACTCGGGTACTTATTAAAGTTCGACTATTAACCGGTACATAACATTGTTTACCATATTTTTATTAACTATATGGGTACCTACTTAAATAAAAAGGTAAGTAGGTAGGTACCTAAGTAGATACTTTAAGCTAATTCTTATATTATTAGTGTTATTGATTACGGTTGCTGAACACTTCTACAAAGAAAGAAATAAACTTTTTGGTAGGTATCTCTAACATCGTCGTAAAAGTAGTTACTTACGTAAGTATACTACCTACCTACCTACTTAAAAAAATATTTATGTTTCTTTCCCCTATGTAAATCGTAAAGCAAAAACATTTTTACGAAGTAAATTAAACAAACTTGTAGGTAAGTAGGTACATAACTATATAACATTCGCACAAAAACGACACATTCTAAACTCAACCATTGAAAAATAAAAGAATAAGTAGTTACAATATAACTACTTACGCGGAATTATTCCCGCAGAGTAGGTACTTAGGCATCGAATAATACTTTGTTGATTTTATGAATGAACACCCGCGAGGCTAGGATTGCCACGTGCACGCAATACGACATAACTTAGATGAAGCATCGGCAAAATTCGTAAAACTGATCACCATCAGTAAACTGAGTGCGCCTTCAAAATCACCAATATTTATTACTGGTTTAGGTGAAATTTTTTTTTACGCCGACGCAATAACTTGTGAAGTCATTATAATATAACCAAATACATTCGTAAAATTTAAATGAATGAAATCAAATTATCAAAATGCTACATCTAAGTTGTGTCGTACTGTAGTTATTGGATTATCTATTGAAGTTCGACTATTGACTACTAGATGGCGCTTATGCCAGTGACTTTAAAAATACACTTACGTGCAAAAAAATCAACTAACCCTGTGATTTTCAATTTGGAACACATTATAATAATAATATAAAAATTAAGATCAGACAAACAAAAACTAATTATTATTAACTAATTATTACTCGTTTATTCGGACACCCTCATTTCTCATCACTACATAGTATAAAACAAAGTCGCTTCCCGCTGTCTGTCCCTATGTATGCTTAGTTCTTTAAAACTACGTAACGGATTGTGATGTTTTTTTTTTAATAGATAGAATGATTCAAGAGTAAGGAGTCAGCGCGTCGTGGACAGATGTCTTCACCTAAGTCGATCAGCAGTAAGACGAGTGTACCGACGAAGGTTCTTAAAGACTGGGAGTTTCAATAGACGATAAGGTTCGGGAAGAAATCGAGCTAATTCAGAACGAGGTGATCGATTTATGGTGTCTACAAGTTTAAGAAATCGATATTTGACTGGTGATCAGGTGCAACAGTAACTTAGTAGTGTACGCGGTGTAGCTGTAAGTGAATGGACGTCGGAGATTTCAGAAAGATAATTGCATCCACACAAACCTGGTAATGGTCCAAAATTGAACCCCGCGCATCGCCAAGCGTGGCTTCGATTTGCTCGTGCTCACGTCGATTGGACACTCGAACAATGGAAGGTCGTGCTGTTTTCAGACGAGTGTAATTTCAGTCTTCATGGGAATGATGGGCGCAGGAAAGTTTACTGAAGAGAGGGAGAACGATTTGCACAGGCTTGTATTGAAGAACGAGTAGCTTTTGGAGGTGGTTCGTGGACTGTTGGGGCGGAATTTCTTTGGAAGGAAAAACGGATCTTCAGTTCGTATCCGGACCTCGACTAGGCAATCTGACTGCACAGCGATACATCCAGGAGGTGCTAGAATAACATGTTGTGCCATACACCGGATTTGTAGGTGAGGGTTTCACGCTAATGCAGGACAACGTCCAACCACATACAGCCACGATAGTATTCCAGTACCTACGTGAGGGGTGCGTTGACAGGAAACCTCCCCGTGTGCCTGTGGACTGGAGTTCCCTTACGGATCCGTCCGGGGGGAAGATCAGTCTACGGGTCGGTGCACCCTGGGATGCGGACAATGACTCGCCATTAGGTACTTTGTGCCTAATGGGGTCTCGTTGTCCGTATGCTAATATCCTGTCACAGGAACGCTCTAACATGTACTCGGAGAGAGTACACGTTAAGCAGCGTTCGGGTAGGAACGGGCTCGGCGTGCACTAACCCTGCCGTCGGGCAGGCAGAAGGAAGCCTTTTCTTCTGCCACCGTTGGTCTCGTAGCCCCGAAGAGTGTGTAGGTCATGTCTCTGGCATTTGACGGGGGTCGAGGGTCTTGGCTTAATTGCCCGGGCCGCGAGGAAGAAAACCTCTATAAAAAATCACCCCAAACCTCCAAGCGGCGGCGCACCGTGAGGGAGGTTGAAAGCTTGACTAATGGGTAGCTTAATTAGTCGCTAGTGCGAACCACTAGTTTATTGGATGGTTGGTTGGAAATATTTTATTACTCGTGGGAACAAAAATGGTTAAAAACAAATTTAAAAATCGAAGTGTGGTGGAGAGTGATACGGGGTCGGATTCCGACCCCGGATCGGGCGCGGAGAGCTCTTCTCAGAGCTCGGAGCGCGTGGTGAAGGAGACTGCCGAGAGGAGACGGGAACTCTTCCTGAAGCGGTCGAAATCGGACGGCCAGGGGTCGTCCGACGAGAGGCGGAAAATACATTCCAGCCGGAGAGGTGGGGCCCGAAAAAAGGGCGCGGGTAGGGGGCTCATCAAAGAGGTCGGTGAGCCGAGCCAGCCCTGCTCGGTCGAACTGACGAGGCTCGCCACAGTGGAACACCACCCTGAAGGGACCAGCGCGGTCCTCTCAGAGTCTCCCTGTGGCGAGCCGGACGCCGCAGCGGCAAAGTTCGAGGAGGCCGTGGAGGCCGCTTTCAAGGGAGCGGCCTTAAAGAAACTCAAGGCCTCCAGGGAGGGGGCCATACCTGAGGCCACGGCCTCTATCTTGGCGGCAGCGAGGGCCTGTTTCCTCAGGCCTCCGCCGGACGAAATGTCCGGAATGCGGGCGGAGGTCGCCCGCTTGGTAGCCGCCATGGAGCTTCTCCGAAAGGAGAACGAGGAGCTCCGAGCGGACCTGGCCAGGCTCCGAGGAGCCGGCCCTCGCGAGGTGCCGCAGGGGGGAGAGCAGCATGGGCAGGGACGGCCCGTGCCTGCTGAGGACCGGGTCCTGTCCTTGGTGCGGCAGGAGATGGATGCCTTTCGGGCGCGGTTTTCCGCCCTGGAGGCCATCGTCCTGCGCCCCCCATTAGCGGCGAGCCAGCCGGCTTCAGGCCAGCGGAAGGCGGCATCATATGCCACCACCGCAGCTGCCCCGACCAAACCAGGGTCGTCGGGGCAGACCAAGGGCAGGGCAGCTACAGAGGCGGCGAGGGCACCAGCCCAGGCGGCGAGGGCACCTGCCCAGGCGGCGAAGGCACCGGCCCAGGCAGCGAGGGCACCGGCCCAGGCAGCGAGGGCCCCGGCCCCGGCGGTGAGGGCCCCGGCCCAGGCGGTGAGGGCCCCGGCCCAGGCGGCGAGGGCCCCGGCCCAACAGCCGCCCCCGCCTCCCGCTTCTTCTCCGGCCGACGCCGAATGGCAAGTCGCCGGGGAAAGGCGGAACGCGGGTAAGGCCGCAAGGGCGGCTAAAAGGAAGGCGAGGCGGCAGCGGCGCAAGGAGCGAGGCGTCGCGGCTAGGCTCCGCGCCCCGAAGTCCGCAGCTGTAGTTATCATACTACAGCCGGAGGCGGAGAAGAAGGGCGCGACCTACCAAAGCGTGCTCGCCAAGGTGGGGCAGGTTGTGGCAGGGAACCTTGAAGCGCTCGGGGCCAAAAATGGCCTCAAATTCAAGGTCACCGCGACTGGGGCCCGGATGCTGGAGGTCCCCGGCGCGGCCAGTGGCCCGGCCGCTGACGCTCTGGCTGAAAAGATAAGGGCGTCCATAGATGCGGACGAGGCCAGAGTGTCCAGGCCGACCATGTGCGCTGACATGCGCATCTCGGGCCTGGACGAATCGGTGACGGAGGAAATTATCGTGGCCGCTGTCGCTTGGACGGGGGGGTGCTCTGCCGAGCAGGTTAAGGCGGGCACCATCCGTCCTGGCTTCAAGGGCATGCGAGCCGTGACGGTGAGCTGCCCCGTGTCGGCGGCCAAGAAGATTTCCGAGGAGGGCCAAAGGTTGTTGGTGGGCTGGGTGTCCGCGCAGGTCAAACTGCTGGAGCCCAGACCTCTGAGGTGCTTCCGCTGCCACGTGGGTCACCACGTGGGAGTGAAGTGCACTTCGGAGGTGGACCGCAGCGGTAACTGCTACCGCTGCGGTCAGTCCGGTCACGAGGCTGGCTCGTGCACTGCCGCGCCGCACTGCGTCGTATGTGCGGCTGCTGGCAAGCCGGCCGACCACCGGATTGGGGGCAAGGCCTGCGCCAAACCCGCCAAAGCCGGAGGCAGGGGCAAGCCCTCCGCCACCGCCGCCACCGCCGTCACCGCCGCAGCCACCGCCACTACTGGCGCCGCCGCTGCCGCTTCCACCGTCGTCGTCGCCGCCGTTGTCGCCACGGCAGGGCCCTCACAGGGGGCAAGGGAGGGGGCTGAAATGGACTGCCAATAATGGCCCCATTACGCCTCCTCCAGGCGAACATCAACCACTGCGCTGCAGCTCAGGACCTATTGTTCCAGAGCATGGCGCAGTGGTCGATTAACATCGCCGTGGTCGCTGAGCCGTACTTTGTCCCGCCCAGGGATGACCGGGTGGAGGACCTGAACGGCTCAGTGACCCTAATTTCGGCGGCCGCCGACGGTACTCCGTCCCTCGAGGCTGTCAAGAGAGGACGGGGTTGCGTGGCAGCACGGTTCGGGGAGATTGTCGTGGTAGGGGTATACTTCTCCCCGAACCGAACTCTCGCCGAGTTCCACAACTCCCTTGCGGAGTTGAGAGACGTCGTCGTCGGATACGGTTCCCTCCCTGTGCTCGTTCTCGGGGACTTCAATGCCAAGAATGTGGCTTGGGGTTCCCGGCTTACGGACAGACGAGGCAGGATGGTGGAGGACTGGGCACTGGAGACAGGCCTGGTCGTCCTAAACCGGGGTTCTGTCCCCACGTGTGTGCGGATGCAGGGCGAATCAGTGGTGGACATCTCGTTCGCCAGCCCTGCTCTGTCACCACGTGTCGTCGACTGGCGCGTCATGGAGGGGGTGGAGACGTATTCCGACCACCGGTACATCCGGTTTGACGTCTCCGCCCAGACCTCGAGCGCGCCGGTCCGACAGGCCCGGAGTGGTCCGCGATGGGCGCTGAAGCAGCTGGACCGGGAGCTCCTCCTGGAAGCCTCGATCGTGCAGGCCTGGGTGTCATCACCGGACAGGCCTGCCGACATCAACGATGAGGCAGAGTGGTTCCGGGAGGCCATGTCCGCAATTTGTGACGTGGCAATGCCCCGGGTCCAGCCCGGACGTGCTAGGCGCCAGGTGTACTGGTGGTCGCCAGAGCTGACAACTCTGCGCACCGCGTGCGTTGCGGCGCGACGCCGGTACGCCAGGCACCGCAGGCTCCGTATCCGCCCTCCGGATACGGAGGCCATTCAGGCGGAGCTGTACGAGAGGTACAGAGAGGCGAAGAACGCCCTCCAAGCAGGGATCCTGCGGGCCAGGGGACTGGCTCGCGAGGAGTTTCTGGGGACTCTGGACGGGGACCCGTGGGGACGCCCATATAAGATGGTGCGGGAGAAACTCCGCCCATGGGCTCCCCCGCTGACACAGAGTCTCCGGCCCGAGCTTGTGGAGGACGTGGTGAGTGCTCTGTTCCCCTCGAGAGGGGAACATCCCGCCCCGCCCATGGCTCCGCCTGCTGCGGTGCCCGATGCGGACCACACCGCCGACGACGACGACGATGCTCCAGAGGTGACCGAGGCAGAAATGAGAGTGGCGGTACGTAGGCTGAGTGCCAAAAATACCGCCCCAGGACCCGACGGCTTACCTGGGAAAGCCTGGGTCCTGGCCATGGAGGCTCTCGGGCCTCGACTAAGGGGGCTCCTTAGCGCATGCATGGAGAGGGGCCAGTTCCCACTTCGTTGGAAGACCGGGAAACTGGTCCTCATCAAGAAGCCGGGGTGCCCTGCGGACTCTCCGTCCGCTTACCGGCCCATCGTGCTGCTCGACGAGGTGGGCAAGCTCTTTGAAAGAGTAATTGCAAACCGCCTCGTCGGGCAGCTGGTGCGGGTGGGGCCGGATTTGGCGGATGGCCAGTTTGGCTTTCGCCAAGGGCGCTCTACGGTGGACGCCATCATGCGCGTGCGGGCCCTCACCACGGGGGATGCTGTTGCCCGTGGTCGGGTCGTCTTGGCGGTGTCTCTAGACATCGCCAACGCCTTCAACACCCTGCCCTGGAGTTGCATCAAGGAGGCACTCCGGTATCACCGGATGCCGACCTACCTCTGTCGTTTGGTCGAGGCCTATTTGACGGACAGGGCCGTCATCTACCCCGGTCACCAGGGGGAATGGAACCGGCGAGAGATGTCGTGCGGTGTCCCACAGGGATCGGTCCTGGGGCCATATCTGTGGGACATCGGATACGACTGGGTGCTGCGCGCCGACCTCCCTAGCGGCGTCAGTGTAGTGTGCTACGCTGACGACACGCTGGTCCTGGCGCAAGGGAGGTCGCACGAGGCGGCGGCCGAATTGGCGACACGCGGGGTTGCGACAATCGTCGACAGGATCCGGCAATTGGGACTCGAGGTGGCACTGCACAAGTCCGAGGTCATGTGCTTTCATGGCCCTCGGAACGCGCCACCGTCGGGTTCCCAAATAACGGCAGGAGGGGTTCACATCGACGTCGAGGTGACGATGAGGTACCTGGGACTCGTCCTCGACAGTCGATGGAACTTCGTGGAGCATTTCCGACGTTTGGCTCCCAAACTGGAGCGGGCCGGGGCTGCTTTGAAGCGGCTTCTGCCCAATCTAAGGGGTCCAAACGCCTCCTGCCGGAGGCTCTACGCGGGGGTCGTGCGGTCCATGGCCCTTTACGGGGCGCCGGTGTGGGCGCCTACCTTGAGGCTGCAGCCAACCCGCCGGTTGCACGCGGCCCAAAGGGTCATGGCCACCCGGATAGTCCGGGGATACCGTACGATCTCCGGCGAGGCGGCGAGCCTCCTTGCCGGAACGCCGCCATGGGATCTGGAGGCGAAAGTCCTCGCCCACATCTGGGAGTGGCGCGAGGAGATGAAGCGCCGGGGTGTAACTCCGCTGCCGCGACAAGTCACGGCACAGCGGACAGAGCTCCGGCAGGATCTCATGGCGGCTTGGAGAGTACGATTGTCGCAACCCAGATCTGGGCACGCCACAATTGCGGCGATAAGTCCCCTCTTTGAGGAGTGGCTAGAGAGGCGCCACGGCGCCCTCACCTACCGCCTGACGCAGGTCCTCACCGGACACGGTAGTTTCGGGAGGTTCCTGTTTCAGATCAGGCAGGAGGAAACGCCCGGGTGTCACCACTGCGTGGATCGCCCGGAGGACACGGTGGAGCATACGGTGGAAGTCTGCCCGGCTTGGGTGGAGCACCGCCGTGTCCTCGTGCAGGCGATCGGCGGCAGTGACCTCTCACGTCCGGCCCTGGTCCAGGCCATGGTGCGGAGCGAGAGGGCATGGCAGGCTGTCACCTCCTTCTGCGAAGCAGTAATGCTCGTGAAGGAGGAGGCGGGGCGCGAGAGGCAGAGACTAAGGTCGCTCCCTCGAGCCCCTAGCCGCCGCGGTAGTAGACGCCCCGGGCGTCGGGAATCCATCGCGGATTTCCGGCCACCGTAGGCGCGGGCTTGCGGACGGAGAGTGATGGGTAGCTCTCCGTCCGATCAGGACCAAGCCCGGGTCGACGGCGCGTAGTGTTCCACGCGCGCCTCAAAGAGTCGTCAGCGAAGCTGAAGGGGTCCGTTTGGGCCGATGCCTACCACTGGGGTTGCGGATAAGTCCTTAGGGGAAACCGTGGCCCTGGTCTAGGCAAGGGAAGGAACACGGGTGGGTTTTAGTCAGTAAAAGTCTGACACGCCCTTCCGCTCCGCCCAGAGCGGGAGAAGTCATTTGATGATTTCCCACCCAAAAAAAAAAAAAAAAAAGTACCTACGTGAAGTGGAAATTCCTGTTTAGGAGTGAGTGACCAGCAAGGAGCCCTGACCTTAATCCTATTGAACATCAGGGCCAGAAATCAGCCCCTGAAACCCTCCAGGAACTTAAGGTGGCTATTCAAGAGGAGTGGGAAGGTATACCCCAAGA
The DNA here is from genome assembly GCA_948150665.1 of Conistra vaccinii. Taxonomy (NCBI): domain Eukaryota; kingdom Metazoa; phylum Arthropoda; class Insecta; order Lepidoptera; family Noctuidae; genus Conistra; species Conistra vaccinii. The sequence goes on from OX411332.1 coordinate 22,849,817, forward strand.
ATTCATAAAAAAACATTAATAACGTCAATGAAAAACAGGATGGAAGCTGCAATAAGAGCACGTGGGGAAATATAAGCTAGTGAACAAGGTATTCTTTAGAAATTTAATGCTTTTTTGATTTTTACTTTCAAAATTATTCATAAAAAAATTGAGCAATTCTAACCGTCTTTGTATTTCTGTCTGTAAAATCAATAAACCAAAATCTGTTACACTAAAAACTGGTGTATTGTAATCTTAGACTGAAATTTACCAAGCAGTTTGAAAAGAATTTATTTATTTATTTTAGATTTTTATATAATATTGTGTTCTGAACGAAAACGTCCGGGGTGGGTCGTTTTTATTGCACGCAAGTGTAGATGTGTTCATTCATACTGAGTAATAAACGATTTTGAAAACTTCCGAATTATTCCGAATATTTCTTTTCATCTAGGTACTTAGATAAGTAAGTATTTCGTAATAAGTTTTTTATGCGGTTTAGGTGTGAAAGTGATAGAGAGTTTTTAAACATAAGTAGGTAGATACTAAGATGAGTTTATAAAATAGCTTAGCTTCGGTAAAAATAAATTCGGAATAAAAATGTAATTCGAATTAAGTAAGTATTAGGTACTTATATTATTTCAAGTGTAAGGCTGCCTGTCCACTGGAGCGGAGAGGAGCGGAGATGTGCCAAAATTAACCAATAGAATCGCACCTCTGGAGCGGAGTTTTGATTCTATTGGTTAATGACACATCTCCGCTCCTCTCCTCTCCGCTCCAGTGGACAGGCAGCCTTAGTACCTACTTATTTGAACTATTGATTTTGGTTGAACACTTCTACAAATCAAAGTAAAATTAGTAAGTAAAACATTGTCGTAAAAATTAGGTAAGTACCTACCTACTTACCTATAAAGCATAAACATTTTTACGAAGTACCTACCTAAGCTAAACTTGTACAAAACATAAACCCGCAAAAAAATCAACAAATTCTAACTCAACCATACAAAAATAAAATAATAAGTACCTAGTGAAGTAGATAACTACTTACGGGAAATATTCCCGCAGAGTAGGTAAGTAGTAGGGAATAATTCCGAATAATACTACGTTGATTTTATGAATGAACGGCCGCGACTAACGAGGGAAGTTTGCCATTTACAGTTCTACCCTTGCCCGTTAGATGGCATTAATTCAAGTTGTTCAGCTAATTCTTGCTCCCTTCCAATCGAAGTATTCCTTTGAATATTTCCGAATTATTGCGAATTATTCCGAATTCTACCGAAGTTTTGCAACGCTAGTCATGACGGCGAAGTTTTGTCGTTGTGTAAACAAAAAGTTTTTATGGTTTTAGATAAGGTTTCAAGTGAAAAGAGTTGTGTTGTTCTGTTTATATGTGACCTACACATATTGTGTTACCGAAATCAAGTGATGGTTTGGTGAATAAGTGTGTGTATTCGTCATATTGTGATAAAGTTTCAAGGTAATGCGAGTGAAAATTATCAAAATGAAAACATATCACATCACTGCGAGAAAAGGTCAGTATGTACAGGTTTTTCTGTATAATATTTCGATAGGGTAACTCATAACGAAGCCAGGAAGGTATAATATGTGCCGTGTTGATGGCTGTATATTGACGAATTCGTCGTTTTTCTGAAGGCCGACCCAAAATCAAAAAAAATCTTAGATCGGCGCTGCGTTTGTCGTGTTATAGGGTGACTAGGCCCGCTTGGGAGGGGTTAAGTTGAAGCGGTTAAATACAACCATAAATAAAAAGATAGACACTACATTTCTTTCACTTTTACGAAAGAAAATCATAAAGACAGACAAAAAAAAATTTTTTACGTACCTACTTATTCGTTTTTCGGTAGAAATTGCAAATCAGGCCAAATTTCATTAACATGTTCGGCCGAAAAAAAAATAGTTTCGGTCAAACTCTAATTGCTAGCAGTAGACAGCAAGAGGGTTTGACTTAAAACAAATGCAGCTTTCTAAGAAGACGTCCAAGATATGGTATCAAGAGGAGTAAGGTACCAAGAACCTTACTCTTGTATTTTAAAATAACAAACTAATTCACCGTCTATCAAGCGTAGTGACGTTTTCTCCGACCATAGTAGGTCATTGAGCCATGCTCAGCACAACAATCACAATCAAAGGTTGTCAGAACAACTTCCCACCGAGCTACAATATTAAAAACAATCAGAAACCCTTTCCAGCGTGCCTCAATTGCCATCAATCACGTCTGGTTAGGCAGTCATTACGCAGGCGGCGCGCGATCCATCATTTAGCACTTGCTTACTGTCAGAAGAATTGTCCTCATTTGGACACCGGCTCCGGGTGGATTATAACATGTCCTTATTTATTTATACGTCACTGTAGAATTTGAATGTTGGTCTTGATATCTACCTATTCATCTTTAGCTAGAGCATGTGGTGGCCTAGTGGTAACGGCCCCGACTTAGGAGTTGTAATTGTAGGTTCGAACCCAAGCAGGCGCTTCACTTTAATGTCATCACCACTGCTCTCAAAACGGTGAAGAAAAATATCTAATATAAGAACCAAAAATTCGAAGACATGTGACATCTACCAACCCGCACTGGGCCCGCGTGGTGGATTACAGCCCACTCCCTCTCACAGAGAGGAGGCCTGTGTCTGTGTCCCAGCAGTGGGAACATTAATGGGCTGGTTATGTTATGTTATGTTATCTTTAGCTAGTTATAGGATTCAAGTGTTTATTTTCTGTGTCTAAAGTTTGTAACGAGTTGATAAAAAAACATGATTGATAAGTCTAGTCTTTTTATAAATATTTATCTAGGCTGAAATCTGTATTAGCTTCCATTCCGTATAGTCAACCTAACATACTAGAACGGTACAGTTTATCTTAAGTTATGAACTCCAATATAAAGTAAAGCCACACATTATCCTGAGCTAGTGGAACGTATTCATCATATTTACGTTAGCCACCATTCTGACAGCCCGCCGCCGCCGCGTGCGCATATCGTTGCATACAAACACATAGGATTCATCGACACCCGTTACCTCACTTCAAAACAAATAACACACGAACTTACTCAATTTTCAACTGTGGTGGGTAAAGATAGAGTTTAAAATCAATTGGTGTTAACTAGAGGTAGCAGTAACATTATTTTCCAAATGATATTTAAATAATCCCGTATTTTTTTCATAATCTTAATGTTTTGACTCTGGAATCAATTTAGAAAGCAATACCAATTTATTATATGCCCAATGTTAAATGTAGTAGAGTCTATTTTATTCTGTTTGTTTGTTATTCTTACAGAACGGAAGCCGCGGCGAGGGTAGGAATATATTTAGAGTAGTGGCGTCCAACGGATGCGTGCGCGCAACTATTCGCGTTTTAATGTTATTGCTAAATATGTTTATGTTTGTATCTTATTGCACGTAAATTCTTGCGAAAATATCAAATTGTATTTACATTTTAATGTTAGAAGTTCAGTTAATGGTTTATTCTGTATCTGTTGGGGATCAGCGGCTTTACTCCATACTTATATTATCTCTATCTACTAGTAAATACGTTAGTACTGGAACATTAGTTAGATGCTCCATGTCGGAAACAAAAGTTGTTAGGCTCGATGTTATCTGAGGTGTAGTGATTGCTATCTTGGTATTTACAGACGGCTGAGAGGAATAAACAGGTGTTAGATTAAAAGACTTTATGTAGCAGGTATGTTATAGTAGTTTGGCTTCATTTACACGATTATTATTGACAGGGACGCTTCGAAATCTACCGTAAAAGAACCATTTTTTAATGTATATTTATAAAATTCGATTCCTGTGGTATATTCCGAATTAACCCTAGACCCGATAAATTTTGCAATGTTCTGAGTCGACAAATACCACGGACTCTGAGTTTCCTGAAGTAAAGCTACACACTCGCTATAACTGGCGTGCAGGGCTGGGTCGCAGCCACGTGTAAACACATGTATGGCGCGTCGTCCGCGTCCGCTCGCCACAAATAGATCGCTCCCATATCGGACATCTATTTCACTGCAGACCACAAAATGCACAGAATAGGTATGAATATTGTTTCGAAGAAATTTAGGCACTTCATCAGCTCACTACTCAGCCTCATCCACGATCCAGAAATAAGGGATGTAGCTGAAACATTGTTGTGAAGTCCTTTTACTTCGAAAAAAAAGTTGCCCATCATCAGTTAGAAAGTTGCCCATCATCAGTGAGTCGAGCCGATGGTAACCCCTCCACAGCAAGATGTGATCTTTGGCAAGAACTGTTTAAGCCCCCTGATTCCTTCATTGATCCATCAGAGAGCCTCCCACCCGGGCACAAGTTACCGTGGCCTACTTGGAAAACATTAAATAGACTTCGTGCCCAAGTAGGTGTCGTAGCAAGGACAACCTCCACAAGTGGGGGTTCATGGACGGCTCAGACCTTCGGTGCGTATGCGGCGTCTCTCCACAAACAATGGCTCACCTCCCATCTTGCTCCGCATGCCCTGTCACCTGCACACCTGAGGACCTAATGGCAGCGTCAGCGAACGGTATCCGCGTTGCTGAGTTTTGGGCCAAACAAATTTAAAAAACTTAGAACATAATTATATTATGTATTTATTTCGTGTTATTTTTGCCATCGACACGCTAAGAAGAAGAAGAAGATCAGTTAGAAATCTCAAACTCAAAGCATTTATTTCAAATAAACCAATTACAGGTACTTTTAAATTGTCAATGGGTCAGCCAGTCAGAAAGATGAAGCTAGTTGCCCATTCCAAAGCGTAGTAGGTTCCTATGGAGAAGAACGGGCAAGAAACTCCACGGACAGAGAAATTGAGGCTGTTACTTCTTACCCATAGGCATAGCAGCTATTCATAATAAAATAAATAGTTGATCGTTTGACTAATAGTCAGTGACATTAAGTGGCATGGTGCATTAAATATACTTCGCAGGGTCTGGACAGCTGGGTGGCACGAACATGTTTTGAGAATTTCAATCTTTAAGAATCAAAAGAAAACGTACAAATCAAATGTTTGAAAAGCCCAATCTGTTCACTACAGCGGTCTATGCCCACCACCCCGATCCAGAAGCCAACGTTTTGATTGAGTCCACAGTTTATATACAACATTGGCTCGCTTGTTATTTCCACACCTTCGACTCCTGCACCACATGATCACAACGACATAACCACCACCACGTCAACCAAATGAAACACCACCATATTTATAAGACCTAAGAGTTCAGTTTCAGTTGTGGTTGTGCTCGTTGTTTAATCAAGCAACTGGCCAGTTATATTTGACAGGTTTATCGACTCCTGAACTTGTGGAAGAAAATGAACTGCAATGGCATGTGTGTTGTGATTGTAATGCGTGAGTGATGTATGTTTTGTGCTCGTAGACTATAGGTTTACTGCACTCTTGCTGGATTGGTTAACTTCTATCGTTTTTGGTATTATGGGGTATGTTTCTAGATTTAGATTTAAGTACTGGAATTGATATTTTTTCTTTAAACAGTCTTTGGACATCTTGATCTCATTAATTGCAGCTTTTATTATTTCGACCTTATTGAATCACGAAGGAAAATTAGAATTATCGCAAATATTTCTAGGGTCTTGAAAGGGGTTTGAAGATTTTGGGATAGACACTTATACAAACATAAAACTTGATATAACATAACATCATAAAGCGTCACGTTCACGTTAGGTTTAACGACACTTATACAAATGAATTTAGAATTTATTTATCATAATATCCTAAAGCGTCAAACCTCACGACTATGTTATCTGACATTTTTTGTTTGTATAAGTGCCCTCTATCTAAATATATTATTTAACTTTCGTTTTGCACCGCGATTCTGAAAAAAAAAACAAAATGGCGGCTTCGCGTTAGGGCCACCCTCCATACAAAAATCTTCAAACCCCTTTGTTTCTAGATTTAGTTAAATGATGGGATTGATATTTCCTTAAACAATCTTGGGACCCATCTTGATCTCATCCATCGTGGCTTTATATTATTTCGAACAAAACAAATGAGAATTACTGCCAGGTGGTATTTCTAGGGTCTTGAAGGTCAAGACTTGACTCTTTCTTTTAGGTTTCGTCTCCTATGGATTGTTTTAATGATCATTGGCATTCATCCTTACCAGTATGTCACCAGAAACTCACAACGTGACAATACAACTTCTGGATAGAACTAACTAGAATCCACAATTTCAGGTTCTCATAGTCTCTTTCAATAAACCCTTTATTGTTAATTAGATAAGTATTCGTGCCAAGTTTAAGGTTTATTAACTCAAGGAATAAGATTTTTCTTATAAACAAAATCCCCCCCTTTTCATCCTTCTAAGAGTGGAATTTTGAAAACCCTTTTCTTAGTGGATACGGTGGATACCTAATCTTTACAAAGAACACACCCTCCAAATGTCATGTCTCTAGGACCAGCGGTTTAGGTTGTGCGTTAATATGTCAGTTAGTCAGGACTTTGAATTTTATATATACAGATAGGGAATACGGGCTGGTGTCCGCAACTCCACGTCAAGGCGCGTATTTTGCGTACACCCTGTATTGTTTCTATGATGCTGATTACCAGCACATGTCCCTACGAGCAGTTCATCACATTCGGCTGGCGGCGACGTGTACATCCGCGGCGCGGCGCGGAGCGGCGCAGGCGTCGCGATCGATCCTCATCCATCACTCCTGCCGGTGACACGCTCTTATTGGGTAATTGTGGGACCCTGCCACGCGGTGCAAAGTACACTGGATTGTTTGTTTAGTAGCTGATGTCATTGTCTAGTTAGGAACTGTTCAAATGGTCTGCTGCTCAGTCATCTTTCACAAAGAGAAAATATATTATACTTTATTAAATTATACATATAGTATAATTTTTGCTGGGCTTTCTGATTATCAGTAAAACTCAAGACTCGCTTGTTACTGAGTGAGACTAATACAATGTTTGCTATGCCATCATTTACTATATCAATGTATGCAATAGAATGTCGTTGAAAGTTCTCTAAGTGTTGTTTGACTCAAACTTATGTTTTCTTCGTTTTGTACAGTGACCTACGTTAAAGTAGAGTGACTATTTTTTAAATAATGTTGTTAGGCTTTATAATCTTATGTTGTTTTAATTTTTTAATTCCTAGTCAGAACTGTAGCTCATGTAGAGTTGACAAAAAACAAGGACATGAGTAATTGAAGCACTTGTTTTAGGATCACCTCTTTATGGCAGTGGAACTTTTTAAGCTTAATGTGGGTTGAACTTTTACTCGGTAAATTGTGCCCACACCTTGCACATGGATCGCAAATATTGTTTATCAAATCTAACATGTGATGGAGTCTCTAGACTTCCTTGGAAATAGACGGGATGTGAACTCATCCTTGGCCACCCAACAACCTACCAACGACTACACGTGATCTCCCACTACCACCCTAATTCCACCGCAGTGTAATAAAAACAAAGTCAAACAGTAGCAGCTACTCGGTGAACTAGTACAAATAAGTGACGAGCGAGGACAAACATTTGTGGACAATTATTGACCAATACCAGCCATCAACCAACATCATGTAGCGACGCGCCATGATGGGAGCTTTTTAAATTGTGGCGTGACGAATTGAAATGATGAGAGGGTAAAATATGAAATGTTGAATTGTCAATGACATGGTTTGTCAACAGCATCTAGTTTACAGTAGGTAAATCAATATTACTGAGTAAATACCTGTGTCCAGGTGGTAGTCAAAAGGTAGGTTTTTGAAACAAGCGGCGACGGGAGAATTTAAAATGTACAAAATGAAACTTTTACTTGGGAGTAAGAGCACGTGTGAGCGTTTTATATATAGTGTTAAAACTGTGGTTATTTCTATATTTTTATTTGACACTGTGATTTCTAAAGACAACAGTCTAAAAAGCTCGCCACTGGCATCACGAAAAACCAAACTAAACATAATTTTGGATACTTTCGTTAGATAATCAACTTTCCAATCACATGTAAGTAGGCTACAAATAACCATGTATACCCATTGTCCTGACACTGTTAACTCTACAACATACATATTTGTACAGTTGAGAAGTTACTTGATAGGCCATAACCCCACGTAGACGAGTTTTGATACTTGCACACTATCTTGTGTACTTATACCATCACGCAGACAAGTGTTTAGACATGCTTGCAACCACTCTTGACACTTTTCGACCAGCCATACCGTAGGCCAATCTTGATAATTGCACCTTTCTACTTCACCATCAACTGTGTCGTAGACAAATCTTAATACTTCCTTAGTAACCATGTATAGCTTGTTGACCATGACGTAGACACATCTTGATACTTGAGGGTAACCACTTGAAACAGACGGATACTACCCACGGTTAATGTTGACTGTTTCGAGATCAAGTCAAATATTATGATGAATTTCATGGTAAGGTTGATGTTAGTGTTGCTAGTCATTGTGGGTTAAGTTAATCATGTGTGTGTTGGTCACCTAGTCACCTCCCACGTTAATAGAACTAGGTTATTCAAGTCAAGCATTGCAGTTGATCGTGTTCTTATAACAAATAACTGTGCATTTTATTACTTAACTACTTTGGCTAATACTTAGGAGAGTAAAAATTAAAAGCGATTAAGTAAACTTTTTTATTACTATTAAAATAAAGAACGATGGACAATAAGAGCGAAGGTGAAAACAACAGAAGAAAAAAAGGCTGTATGCAAAGTCGTGCAGCACGAAAGATAGGGCTCAAAATATAATGAGACCCAGAATTAAAACCAGCCAATTGTACTTCCCATGTAGCAGTCAACCCAGGCGCCACATACACGATCAGGCAATCAGTGGGACCGATCTAGGCTGAAGTAAAACAGCATGCGAGGTCAGCGAGTGAGCGCTGCAGAGCGAGCGGCTGCAGCGGCTGCAGCGCAAACATTTGAATAAGAGCGTCAAGACAACATGCGCTCAAGTGCAGACAGGGTTGACACGGATATGATGGAAACGGCAAGACAAAATACAATAGAAATATTTGTTACTTAACTTAAGAACAGAGAAAATGGATGTAACTTATGTTGCCTGAGCCAAGCTATGAGAAGCAAGAGTCGAAAGCATAAAAAAAACCCTTTTATAGGATTATTAATTATCTTATTTCTTGAGCACTTATATAATCTACTGCAAAACGTAAAGCTATGAATAAGAAGTAATTAGAAGTGCAAATATTTTTGAATGGTCACTCGTTATGGACCGTGATCCTGTAAAGATATCAGATCAACCACTTAAGTTGACTTTATCAAACCACACACACTCACACTCTTCAGTGCGCTTAGGTAAAGAAACCATCTTTAACCATGAAATAATTACAGAATTAGACGTCCCTAATAAATCACATACATTGCTCCTCGCAACAACACAACTCCGTTCAACCCTGTACGTAGCTCGTTGATTGCTGATTGCTTTAGTGGCTCGGCTCGTTAGTGCCGCACCGCTGTCTTGCCGCACCGTGCCATTGCCGCATGCCGTCCTACCGCATATGTCGTGCCGATAATTAGCAACCGCGATTGATTGCACATCAACTAATTGATTGAGAATTTAATTTGGATTGAAGTTTCGGGCAGAACTTGTTGTTTGTATCTGTTTAGGCTAGGATGTCCAACTTTTCGGTCACAGCTAGACCTACCGAAATCACAAAACCAAGCCGGTTGGGCAAGCATCTTATTGATTTGATTGTAACCTTGTTAGTTTCAAGCTGTTTTGTATTTATTACATATAGAGAATTATAAATAAAATCTGTCAAGTGCGAGTCGGACTCGCACACGAAGGGTTCCATACCATGTCGTACAAGATTTGTAATTTTTGTAATACTTTCGTAAAGTTAACAACAGAGGCGCTATAAAAAAACAAAGATTTGTAAAGAAATTGTCTAATTTTAATGAAAAAATGTTGTTGTTTTAAAATATAGGTGTAGGAGTATATTTCATTTATTTTAAGAGAAAAATATTAAGTTAACTTTATCCAGTAACATTCATTAACTAACGTCAAAGTTATTTATTTGCTACTAACATAGTATTAGTAGGTATAAATAGGTATATATGGTAGGTAAGCAGGTAGATATGTAGGGTAGGTAGGGTACGTTAGGTACCTACCTACCCTGGTAAGAAGGGTAGGGTAGGTAGGTAGGGTAGGTAATTAGGTACAAATAGGTAATTAGGAAAGGTAGATGCGCCGTAGATAAGTACTTAGTGCGAAGCCAGGCCGGGTAAAGCTAGTTACTTATAAATAAAAGGATTTCTCTTGCTACATCAGACTATATTGTACAAAATAGAATGTAAGTAGTACGCCAAATTTTAATTACTGTGCGTTTGCACTGGCGAAACATTCACAACAAAACATGTTGGAATCTCTATTTTCTGTCAATTTTTCATACAATGTTTGACAGGAACTAGAGATTTCAACATGTTTTGTCGTGATGTTTCGCCAGTGCAAACGCACGGGTCAATACAGGTATTTATTTACGTTATTTTTGATAGTCATACAGAAATCTATTATTTCTTACTTATTATTTTTACACATCCCATCGGACTATGAGAGTGAGGGAAGAGAGAGTGCACTCGTGTCTGCGCACACATTTGTGCACTATAATATCTCCCGCGCCGAAGGCCAGTCTCCGTTGAGATTGGCCGCCGTGACCGAATATTTTTACACCAATAATTTTTCTCAATATGAAATTATATCCACAACGGTTTAAGGTAACTGAATAGTACACTGTATGTGCCAGCATTAATTTCAATGTTACTGAATATATTGTCTATTGGAGTGTAGTTTTAACATGAGGTACACACATCATCATACTTACAACGCACTTTACACTTTTAACTTGTTTTTATTTTTTTTTATTTTAATATCTTACAATCTCTCTACAATAAGTTTTGTTGTGTGCCTTTGTCTGTGTCTGTGCTAAATAAATTTAATTTCTTTCTTTCTTTCTTTCTTTCTTTCTATCAACACCGTCTAGGGATACTTTGAAAAAAGTCGATTAAGTTCTTAAACTCAAAAAATACTGGCCGGTTTTAAAATCTTGTGAAGAAAGTTTATTTTGTAGACCTTTTTGGATGATCGAAATTTAAATGATCGAAATAGTATATGCTGCCATGATAGTAGGTACTTACTAATTCCATGTCATTACTCCGACTATTAAATAGTTATCTGTGGAATTTATATCGCATAATATTAGCATGAAATACAAAATTATTACTTTAAGTTGCAGAAAATCGCCCATATTATATAAAATACGTTATGAATCGGCGTTTTTAGTATTTGTTGATTATAAACAGTATATGTTACATGATACACACAAGTTTCAAATTCCTAATTTGTTTAGTTGTTGAGATAGAGCTCGTACAAAAATGGTCTAAAACAGACAACTTCTACGGCCCCCTAATTCATCATTTTTGAAGATAAAAACAAATAAAAATTATATTTATTCTCTACTCGATGAGTTCTAGAAAATGATACCCCACATGCCAGGGTCAGATTATTTTTTTTTCAAAATTTAATTTTTATTGTATGGCGACCCCCTTTTAATTTTTAATTTTATTATTTGTTGCTCTTGCGGCAATAGAAATGCTTAATCTGTGAAATTTTCAACTTCCTACCTATTACTGTTCATGAGATAGAGCTCGCTGACAGACAGACGGACAGCGGAGGCTTATGAATAGGGTTCCGTTTGTCACCCTTCGGGTACGGAACCCTAAAAAAGAACAACCGACTTCCAAAAAAGACACTACAAAGTCAAAAATGACTTTAATTTTGGAAGTCGGTGTATTTGGTTTTGAACTTTCGTTTTTTGCCACCGACTTCCGAAATTAAAGTTATTTTTGACTTTGTAGTGTCTTTTCTGGAAGTCGGTTGTTCTTTTTTGTAAAAAGTTTTTATTTTGCACTTTTTAGTTGTGGTACCTACCCCATATAAAATCAAATACCACTAACCTGCTATGTGAATAAAAGTGATTGGAAGTTATCATCATATCATCCATATAAACTAAGTGGGAAAAATACGTATTATTGAAGCTAACTCAAAAACTTTCCAAGTAAAGTTAATAAAATTTATATGGGACCACCTCGGAAGCATACCCTTTCAATCAAAAAAACAATTTTCAAAATCGGTCCACAAAAGACGGAGAAATCGCGTAACAAACATAAAAAAAAATAAAAAAAACATACAGACGAATTGAGAACCTCCTCCTTTTGGAAGTCGGTTAAAAAGAGCTCTTCGTTCTGTGGGAGACAAATAGATTATCCGATATAATCTACGACTATTAATCTACGTAAAATAGTTAAAGAAAACATAACAAATGTTTCAGTTCAAATGGATCAATATTGCGATTTTTAACAGGGAAATGTTGGATGAAAAATCACAAAATGAGAATTGTAGATATAAATATTTTTAAGAACTTGTGAGCACACCCCAAAGATTCCTTCGGCAAAAAGTTAAGTAAATATGAATTTGCCTCAATATTGGCAGAATGGTGACAGCACCGGCTGTTCGTAATACTTCCGGCTCAATTTTGAAAATGATGATAGAGTGACGTCATTTTGATCGACTTGCTATTAGGGTACTTGGTCACTTCTTCGATAATAATCGTTATCTTCTGATATAGGCTCTTAGCTGTCAATATTGGTTACTGTGCCAAATTGAAAGCGGTTTGAACTTTATTTACTACCATTATAAACGATCTTATAGTTTCTTCTATTTAGTCAATTTTCTAATTTATCGAAGAATATCGTGTTCCGCCAGTACAATTTGAAACGGAGACTATACGTTACCTAGTTTCGCATTTTTGCTACGACTTTTTCATTAATGGTAGTGCCCAGAGGGTTTTCGAGCAAGCATATTCAGTGCGAAAAGTTTGCAGAACAGTATACCTGTCTTGTGATATATTGCGAAATATTTTGTTAACAAGCCAATATTGCTAGCTATTTCCATGAAACTCATGTGTCAATATGCAAAGCCGCAACATTTAAATAAAGGAATCATGTCACGATAATTGGAAATTAAATTCTTGTCCCATATAATCAATTGTCCTTCACATTTGACCTAAATATGCTATTCAAAGCCACGCGAAAATGAACCCTACTCCGTTGTTTTACGAGTGGAGAACTATGACAAGCAAAAACACGCTATAATGTAGGGTCAAGTGTTGATCACATAAACAATGATCTAAATGGCGTTAGTGTCGACGTCTAGCAGAGTGGCGTAACAGTGAGTGCGCAGGATACACACCGAAGTACTGGTTTGATAGATACTTCAAACTGAACTGACTGTTTATGATAGAAGAGTGACATCATCATTGTAGAAAAGCTTGTTTATGGTAAAAATAAGCACGTCGCGCTCGCGCGCAAGAAACTAATAATGACACAGTCAGATAGTCAGTTTCTCCTTTTACATATTAATGTATAGAAGATAGATGGAGTTCTTTCGTGCATTTGCAGCTTCATTGGCTTCCAAGAGAATAAAACAGATGGAGTTCATGTCTCATCCCATTTTAGCAGTCATTCTCGCTAGTCTCCTCTTCTTACCAGAGACCAATTTTATTAAAGACTTGTTTATCTTTCTAGTGACCATCTAAATCTGGTTCTGCGACGATGTCCTCAAATATTTTCAACATTTATCTCTCCATGTCAGCAGACAATCTTTTGTAGCTTTAACGAATCTCCACTATCATTTTAGTTGCATAATAGAAAGTAAATTGACCAAAAATATTAAATTAATCTATTACACGAATAGAAACAAGACATCCCAATTCGAAACTGTCCAATACATTTAGTAAAACAAACACCATCTAATAATATACTAAAAGCGATATAAAACGAGCAGACAGACAGACGGGCAGATGTCTAATTAGTTCCGAGACTCCCGTGATATCTGACACGACGCCATTTTATTGTTGCGCGCGTTTAATCTTCTGCTAATTAATCTGTTGCGGTGAAGAACTGTCGGTGTGATTTGTGACTGTTATTTGTCGATTATTTATTTAGTTTTAAGTCTTGAGGTGGAGTGTTATTTTAATGTTCGACTCTTTAGAGAGTCGCTAACACTTAACATTTAAATTATTTTTATCATTTAAAAAATTGAGTCGTAGAATTATTGAAGTCAATGGTCTGCGTCTGAAGCAGTTTTACAATTTAATTAATATTTTATTTTCTACTCTTTTATTAATTGTAGAAATACATCTTCATCATTACCTGAAAATTTAAAATTGTTATACCTAACTCTTCTCTGTCAGTGGCACCCCAACTTGCTGTAACTTGACCCGTTCATTTACGCCTTCGGTTACTGATGCCCACAAACTTAATTTAACTCTTTCACAAAACATTGGTAAACGTCATAGAATTGTAAAAAATTACCGATGATGTAATGTACCACTTCTATTTGTTGGTTGTGTTGTTAGGACTGTAAAACTAGTAAATCTAGTTATATCACACCATAATAGTACATTACTTACTGCCGCGGTCTGTACTGACTGCGTTGCTGGCAGCGCTGATGATAGCCGAAAGCGCAGCGTAGCGCAGCTCTACGCCAACACAGCTTGGTCAGCATTGCATCCCTTGATGGATAAGCTGGAATAACAAATTTATAGCGCGGACAGCAAGGGCTGCAATAACAAATTCAAACGCAATCCACAAACAAAAGCGTTTTCAAAATGAAAATAAAACTGCAAAAATCATTTACGAAGGCACTTTGCTTTTCGTTTTTGTGAAGTTTCTCGGTCCCTAAAATAAACAATGTTAGCACATCCTTACTGGCAGAAATTTGTATGCGACGCATTAATAAATTAGTCTCGTGAAGATAACGACATTAATGCGTCCCTCGACACTCGACATATCTCGCGCAGTCGGCATATCTCGAGATGCGTCTTGTATGATTGAACACATCAATTATGTCCCTTGCATGCGATGGAATCAACTCTGTGGAATTTATTTTGTGAACACTTTCTTGGGTTTGCATAACAACTGATTTTGGAGTTGCTAGATGATTTTTGGTGCACAAATATCATGTTGAATTGTCCTTAAAACTACTTTCTCTGTTTTCTTGGGAAGATGATTTGTAGAAATT
Source organism: Conistra vaccinii (assembly GCA_948150665.1). NCBI lineage: Eukaryota > Metazoa > Arthropoda > Insecta > Lepidoptera > Noctuidae > Conistra > Conistra vaccinii. The sequence goes on from OX411332.1 coordinate 22,864,861, forward strand.
AATAAAAATAATCGTTTTTATTTATGCTTTAGCTTACAAAAAGAGTTTAGTATTTGGAGCCACAATACCTGTGTTAGGAGACTCGGAGATTGCTCGTATATATCGTAAGACCTGCTATATTATCCTATTTTCAGATCTGCATAGATCAACATATAGTATCCTAAATTAATAATACATAAAACTTTTAAGATATAGAAAGAAAATAATGTCCTATTTCCCCGCCATCACTGCCACCCCGTCCCAGTAACTGGACCCGTCGTGTAGCGTCGTCGCTCAGCATTCGTTCGTAATTAACTACCGACAGATAACGCAGCCACACGGTCCACGGATACGATTCCTACACAAACATTCATTTGTTCACGATTAACTAACATCTAATCAGTGCAGAGGTGTCAAAGGATTTTTTTGTTTTTTTGGATCTGAGGATTGGAGCCCCTTCTCATGTTGAAAGGAATACAGTAGCACTTGGATATACTTTTGGGGAATGTATTTTGTCACCTAATTAGAGAGACAATTAACGATATTGATTGCATTTAATTTAATGTTGTCCCTGAATGTCTTACGATTTTTTGTGATAGGACTTATCAAATTGTTTTTGACTGGAATTGAAGCACAGAACCAAGTTATATATTGCATAAAAAGAGCCCACGTTCAGGTGTGAGACATTGCTGGATTTATAATGATGATGAAGATGCAACGCTTTTAATAAAAGCCCTTTAGAAGCCTAAAATATTATTATTACCCGTCTTTTAATTTACAAAGTTAATACAACCATAAATCGCACCTAACCTCAAACACCCACTACGGTAAAAACTTTTAAGCCGAAAATTAATAAAAAGCGAGATATTCGCAACATTATTACAAGGCAGATTACGTCTGAGTCCCGGGCTCCAGTCCCGGAGTAAATCCCGGCAGGTCGGCTCAATATCCCGGCTCATGATAAAGTCATAAAGGCCATTGGGCTCACGTGCGGCGAGGAGGGGGAAAGATTGGGAGGGGGTTGGTAATGACGCCATTTTTGGTGTTCGATGGAAAGAGGATGAGATTATGGGAAGAAGATGAGCTGGTAGTACCTAAGTAGTTTGGAAATGAATTCCTTGCTGGAAACATAAGGGCAGGGTCTGTGCGATTCATTTTGGAGACGTGAATATAGAGAAGGAGATATCATAAATAAATAAATGTATAATATGTGGTTGGTTAGGAAGGGACAGAAATAATTCAAGTGTTTTAGTTGACCAAATGTAGGAACTCGGAAAAAGCAGTGTTAATAATTATTTGTAAAGAAAATCTGAAACCGTATTTCAATTTATAACCTCGAATACCTCAAAACAAGAAAATGCACACAAAACACATCATAAGTAAGACTCGACATAAAATATTTAGGGAACAGCCCATCGCTTGCTTACATCACATTCAATAAAACATCGGAGCGACGCGTGTGAACGACTGTACCTGTGAATGTTGAAGACGTTATGGTACAGTTGCGTGGAATGGTGATAATGTGGTGCAAGAGACGAGAGAAAGCGGCGGCGCTTGGAACTGGCAGTCTGTATCTTAAAATGAGGCGAAATGTCTTCTCTTGAGTCTCTACTAGGCCTGGAACCTCACGTTGTGGAGTCAGACTACAGGTTGATTGCCCAAGGAGGTAAGGAAGATAGTTTATTGTCTCTGGTTCTATATTTCGCATGTAGCCTTTTATGGGAAAATTCCGCTGATGACGTTTACAATTTGACATCTCCATTATTGATTTCTGTGACTGGAATGAATGAATGTGGGGGTATTTATTTTAATTCTAATTTATACTGTACATTCTTTTTTTTTAAAAAACGCTAGTTAGATTGTAGACTTGTTACTGACTTGATTATGTGTTTGTTATATTTATTTACTAATACCACTTACATTTATAAATTATTTATTACATACACATACACACGTCCTACATTTATATTATTATTAGGTACATATTACTTTTAAACGTTTGTTTTTTGCAAAATTGCAAGCAGTAGTAGTTTAATAACATCTTGATTGATCATGATGTACATCATGATCAATCAAGATGTTATTAAACACCTATATTACGCCAAGTACCTACGTGCGGAATAACACGAGCGGATAACAAATCGTACGTAATTGAATACGGAATTAATTAATGGCAGTATTGGCGCCATGTATCTTGGTAACGCGCGAATTTATAATGTACTTGTACGGCTCATTTGTACTCATCCAGTGGCAGCGGTTAGTAATTTATGAGACAAGAGCGATCGGTAGTGGTTTCCAATGAATCCGATGGAAATCAGATGGCCTTGTTGTATTGATGTTTATGTAATCGTGTCAACGAGCGATAGATGCTTGAATACATTTAGTATTGTTCAAGAGACACCGCGCGACTGGATTCATACAAAATACTTCTTTTAAAATTAATTTTATCATACGTTACTAGGAATTTTGTTTGTGATCGTTACGATCTCTCCTCGACTAGCTATGGCTCGTTTTTTCCAAGCTAATTCGACATTTCTTTATTTCTTCCAAACAATGTTTCTCTTACCCTCCATTTGGGTAATTATTATTACTTCTAACTCCAGTTTATAACCGGGCTCCGTTACTCCACCGTGGTCCATCACCCGTGTATAACGCGGCCATTTTACCTGAGATCCGGATCAAGCCGGTTGGGCGCGTGCGAATGGTTTTATTATCCGGAACGGTTCGCATTACCCGGCCGTGTGTTTAGGGGCCACCTGTGGGCCTTAAAGTATTGTTCATTGGATTTTTCGAGAGTATAATAATTTATTTGGGTCATTGTCATGATGTGGTCATTCGTGGATGACATTAGTGAAAAGTTGTGTGGGTAAAAGAAGAAAATAAAATAGGGCTTCAATATAAAAAAAAAAATACAAAAAAATACTATAAGTGTTTTTGTAATTATTATTCATTCATGGTCTTTTAGTCTAAGACTAAAAGACTTACCTATTACAGAACTAAAAAAACTTTGTAGTAAGTTTGGTACCTACGAATGCAGCTGGCATGCGAACTTATGCTCCGGCGGCGCCCAAAGTTATGAAATATAACGTGTTCCCTCAGAAAGTGGAGAAGTTTGCGAAATAGTTGCGTCAAGTTAACTGTCAAAGACGAGCATCCAGAGCCACGGAGTTCTCAGGCACCCCATTTATCTCGCAAGAGATTTCCCTCTGAAAAACTTTTAAAAGTTTCATCATTTCTTTGAGGACACTTAATACCTGACGTTACGAAAGAAAATTGGAGATAAAAATATGTAAATACGTCCGGACCATTTACATTTCTGGAGGAAATATCAGAAATCTTCATAACTAACAAAACTTTTGTCTTGAAAAAAGTAATAACAATTTGAACAAAAACAAAAACGTTGGGAGTACGTTGCGAATCACTAAAAAATGCACAAACACTCGACGCAAGTCCTCCGTGGCTCGAGGGCTATGAAAATTTCACCGGCGACCGAGAGGCCGGTTACAGGTGGCCGGTAAATTCCGGCGCGAACCGGATAATACCGTATTACCATGCCCGGGACGAAACGCTCGCGAAAGATATTTTAATGTACTTTTATATTTGTTACACTTTTGTGTTCGACTGTAGCTGAAGTTACTTTTGTTGGTATTCTTGGACCGTTTTTCTTTTATGTTGATGTATTATGAAGTACAGCGTTCAGTGTTGTGAAGTAACAGTTGAAAGAAAGATTTTCCGGCCCCGAAAGTATCACCTGACTGAGAGCAGTACACATTTCGAGGTCTATCAAAAATAATATTCGCATTACATGTTACGATTATTCCTCTTTGTTCCCTATGAAGGTTGAGCTTGATGGGTTTGTGCTTACGCGGATGAAAGTCGTCAAGAGTTCCTTCATAAAAAGATAAAATGGTTAATAAATTCTGGTTTGCTATTCCAGAGGGCAAATAGACAAATGACAATCGCTATCAATGCGTTTCGTATTCTGCAACGTCTTTCAACAGGATTGACATAAGCTTTTGGAATTTGATGTCAATCCAATACATTTTTAACCCGCGATGCAAAAAGAGGGGTGTTATAAGTTTGACCGCTATGCGTGTGTGTCTGTCTGTGGCACCGTAGCTCTTAAACGGGTGAACCGATTTGAATGCGTTTTTTTTAGTTTGAAAGCAGGTTTTCTAGTGATGGTTCTTAGACATGTTTTATCAAAATCGGTTCAGCCGTTTAAAGATTTTCAGCTCTTTTCATAAATGGATATGAGCGTCTTCCACAGGTCTGAGCGATTTGGTAATTGGTATTCTGGTACTTCAATGACATTTAAAGAACATAGTAACCTTGAACTGATGCTACAACATCATCTGGAATTTGCAGGATACCCAACTCCCTTACCAACTTACAGCACAGGTTTCGTGTTTGGGCTCATTGGAATGGTCTCAATGAATAGGTTATAGATAGATGAGGAACAGGGTCTGGTGATGGAGTAGGAGGAATGAATAAAAATGAGGAATTAATATTTAATATAATTTCACTTGTTGACTTCCATCATCGCTATCGCTGATATCACGTTACTTTGTTTAGGCCCTCAGGACATTATAAACGGTAGTTTAGACTTTCTCATAGATATTCACATGAAAGTAATCGGCAAGTAAGTAGGTAATCCCACTGAGCCGGGTTGTCAACCGGCCCCGAACCCGCGTCGGCCCTAATCACGGCGACCCGCGTCAACCACCCGACCAGCCGACCGTACTTACTGACTACTTACCGGTGCATTTCACGTTTCACTGAAAGGACTGTCAATAATATGTAGCTTCACTATTGAGTGCTATGAGAATATCGTGAAAGAAAGAGGTAATGGACTTGCGAGGTCGCGGGTGTTCCCCACGCGCTGCAATATCGATCTGAATCCACTTCTATCGAAAAGTATTTGTTAGTTGGTGCAATTAACATGAATACTAGAAACATGAACCCGCCATTGTTGGTGCACTAAAATCAATAATCGTGTTTGTTGAACTGGTGCCATGGACGTATTTGTCCACGACACTAATCGATAAAAATGGCTACCAATTGAGGGGTTTCCATTTTAAAATTTCTAAGCTATTGACCCTGAGCCAAGTCAGTTAGCTGTACAATTACAGCTGCAGATATTTGCCGAATTACTATAACCCAGCCAGCTGCCTATGAGTTATCTCAAAGGATACTTCATCTTAATCCTCAAGGCTCAATAAAGTGACAGTAACACAAGTAATCGCGTTGAGCTTGCTTGTCGCCCGGAGCACGCGATCCTTCACGTCTGCTTTAATCACGCCGACCCGTGTCACCGCGATACGGAGCAGCGTGACTATAACACGTAGGCTAGTGAAGTGGCTGTCGATTTGGGGAGGTTGGATCTGCCTATATAAGTTAAGCTCCATCAAAAAGCTATGAAATTATTATAACTGCCATCAAGATTCAAGCACTTATAAATATTATATATATATTATAACAATCATTTTAGAAAGTGTAAATCTCAAATGACAAACTGATAGTGTGCATCATAACATTCTTTCTATGAAAACTTTTGTTGATAAAATTTAGGAATTTCCAAAAATATGTAGGTACATTATCTACATAAAACCTAAACAAAAAAGGGGAAATGTCCTTATAAATCTAAAAACAAATACATATACATCAAAATAAGTTACTAATCACGCTACAAACACGCGATTCCGTCTTGCGTGCGTGTCCAATGAGGCAAGAATGGGAGGGGGGAGGGTCTGCGAGACGCCGCAGTTAGCGCGTTCGCCCGTGCTGATAACGTGGCAGAGACTGCCATTCATTCTGGCGTGCCAGCCTGCCAGTAAATGTGCCAAAAGATTTTAAGGTATGGCAAGAGATTGGGTCGCGTTTATTGCGATTGTGAATTGTAGGAGATGGATTGTGTGAGGAATGATATGAAAGAGCAGGGAGTAAATGATAGCGTGGTGATTGACAGGGAGAGTGGAAGAAGAGAACGTGGTGCGCCACCCCCACGTCACGGGGAACAAGGACAGAAAGATGATAATGAAGTAAGGCAATGTAGGAAAGGTCTTCTTTCTGTAGGTACTAATTAATGGATTCCCACCATTTGGTGTGGAGAGTGAAATGGATTGCTAAATTGAAAATAATTATGTACCAATATAAACGGTAGGTATATTTTTGAGATGGGGCAGTAAGGACGGCTACCTTAACCATTGTAGCTACAGGAAAACTTGAGAGGATTTTGAAAAAAAATTACAATCTGGAAGAAAATGGGCAGTTTTCACAAAAACTTTTTTTGATGCCAATCGATGCTGTTTCATATTACGATCAAAAAACTCTGTCGAACCAACTGAGTTTTGATTACTAGAAAAGACAGAAAAATTGCAAAAAACTTTTCCCATACATTTTGTGGGAAATAAGACTCTAACCTAATTTTCACGAAATGAAATTTATAATTATATAGGTATATATTATAGTCGATATGTATGTATGGATGTATGTGTATGTAGCTTATAACCTATTTATGTACTGTTGTACCTATTTTAGTTGTAATGCCTTATGATATATTTTAAATTAATTTTTTCTTTGTCCTTCTCAAACAGAGCACCTGCCATCTTATCTCTTCACCACCCTTGGTTGACTGGTAGAGAATGCCTAAGGCATTAAGTCCGCCTTTGTACTTTTTTTTTTGTGTGCGAATAGTTTAAATAAATAAATAAATTTCAGAGCACAATTTACAATGGAATAAGAAATCCGAGTACGAGCTTCACAAGAGTTTACTGGATCACCTCTTCGTATAAGATGAAATTCGTGCAGATTATTGACCGGTCTAAAAGTAGATGATATTCTTGTGTGTTTGCTAGTGTCACTACACAACACAACTTGTAGAACTCTTCAACAAGCTCTCCTGCCCGTGAGGTCGGAAGCGGCTCCTGGCGGATATTGTTATGCGGTGACTTTACGAGTGCCGCACTTAACTCAGTGCAGTTATAATAAAACTGTCCAATATGTTCATGCTATTTTCCGCGCATAGTGGGCAGAGTTTTAGCCGGTTATTGGTGGTACAGTTTTAAATATCTTTTAATAGTGCACTGTGTTAAAAGAGAGTTTACGTCGTACGGCATTTCAAACAAACTTTCAAGCCCTTGTTTTTCGAAATGACTGAACCGATTTTAATGAAACTTCATACGCATATGCAGGATACAAAGGTCTAAAAACTTAGTTAAGAACATTTTCGAAAAACAAGGGCTTGAAAGTTTGTATGAAATGCAACTGCGACGTAAACCCTTTTGAGCTCAGAATACAGTATCAACTTATGTTTAGGCGTCCAAAAAAGCGAATATAGGTACTTAAAATAGTATTAGGCGAGGAAGGCATCGACTATGTAGTAAGATATTGTGGAAATTCATACTCTAAGAAAAAGAACAACTATGAATCTAGATGATGAATGGATTACCGAGAACAATAATTTGCTAGATACCTACTTAATATTTATAACAGTTACTGAAAGTATTAGTACATACAGTGGAGGCCTCTTGAAATTAGCATATGACTGACCCGCTCCTGCCCCTGTCTGGACTGGTCTGGTCTGTTGGGTATTTCGGTCCGGTACTAAAAGTACCAGTAGCCATAGTACACGGTAGCCCGACCGCGTACGTGACCCGCGCCGATCTTGATTGATACCCCGAGAGTTACACAGATTAGCTACATGTCAGAGGAGCCACTGGAGTCCTTAACCACATATTTCTCTAATTTACATTTAAGGATACCTTTATGTATTTAGTAGCGTGTTTAATAAATTGTAAGTATTTTCCACTGGATTGCAAGCAATGAGGTTATACAATATAACGTCATTGATTGCAAGTGTTTAAATATAGAGCATGTTAAAAAATACAATAGACTTTGTAACCTATTATATTATGAATAGATTTAGTAACCTGATCCACTTAACTGTTCTTAAAGAGTCATAAAGAACCCTGTAAGAAATCGACACGTGTTTCATCTCCCAACGAGTCATCTAGAAGCGATTTCCGCAAAGTCACGCCGGGGACAATTAACTAGAGCAAGTTAGTACTTACCATTAGGGTGCAAGTGCTCACAAGTAGACTGCAAGAATACTTAATATTTGTACCCGACCAATCATTCGAGACACTTACCTACACTCGACCAAATATTTGATCTCTACACACAAACACTCGCAGTTCGCTAAACTCTAGGACAACAGTCTGACCTGTCTGCATTATATTAGTCTAATCTATGGCCCTGGTCACCCTCTGCGGGCACCTGTATTAATGAGGTGTATCTCTCAGCCGCAGGGCAGGCCCCGGTATTATCCCTTTCTAACTAAACGCTACTGACGCGGAAGGCGAAATATTGGGCTTTATTTGTACGGGAAATCATTGATACAGTAAATTATTTCTTCCTCTGTATCTACTCGCTAAAGGTTGCTACAGGAAAAATATACTTATTTTTTTATTACCTTTATATTTTTTTAGTTTATGTGCAAACATAAACAGATAAGAAGAAAGGAACAGAAAAATACGTACAAAGTTGATGTATGTATGTCTAAACTAATGAATCTGCAAGCCTTCGATCGGAGAATATATAGAAAGAAATATAGATAACGTGTGTAAAAGAGAAAATAATATACATAAGACCAACAAACTGTACGTACTCGTATAACAAAAATAAAATGAAGTTCGTTGGTAAGCGCATAACTTGGGAACGTCTGAACCGATTTGGAAATTTATTATTTTAAAATGTTCATAATAGTTAGCATTAGGTTTTTACGGAAAGAAAAATTTGAAAAGTTGCCGGGAAAATTGGTGCATTTTCTATCGGAATTTTGTATTAAATTAAATTAAACATACACATATGTATACCTACTTAGTTAAAACCTTAAAAGTTTTGTTGAGAGAATACATTAGGCATTATCATGCAGTGCTTACGATACCTAGGTACTTATGTACAAACAGAAGTAAATAAATAGAATCAATGACATTTCAGAATAACAGCGGGTCCTTTATCTTCAATCGGACATGGATTTCCCAACTGGAGCAAAGTTTGCCTAAAAGGCCTCCTAGGACCAGTACTCAGACATTATGAATAAATCTAAGACTTCAGAACTCCTAACTTATCGACTAGTCCAGTTTTACAACCATAACTTTAGGTACACATATTTTATGTATCAGACAAATTCTGAAATGGAACTAAATTTTAAGTCAACGTGATATCCCATGCAGTATTGATTTTTCAGACGTTTAAACTTAGCGGCACGAAGACTTTTAATAACAGAAAGTTTTATCTTTACTTTCTTCAAGTTACATGACATCTGAGAATTCGATATTCTAGAATTATGACCAAAAATTAAACTCGATTGTGTCTTTTCTTCTTAAATCTAGATTTTAATCGATCATCGTTCTGGAATACGCATGTTATTTTACCTTAAACAAGGACAATGACCCTTCAACCCTTTAAAAAATCACCGATCCGCCCCCAGGATCACCCCCCAATTTGTAGGGAATCGGCGATTTGTTTCAAACATCGAACGCTCGGGGCCACGTACATAAGTTCGCGTGAAAAATAACGGTAACACACGTGATGTACGAGGCGAAACGATACTTATGTGTTTGAATTTAGAATCGTGTAGGTACTGACAGAAGATGTGTTTATTCTGATTTTGAAATATTTTTAAAGTAGGTATTGCCAGTATTGAAATTATGTCATTACTGGCAATTAAAAAGCTTTAAATGGATTTCTGAACTACGAAAGTAGGTCAGATATGACTCACGTTATTGTTTATTTACCATCTTGCCATAGTACAGTTGGGCAAATTTGATATTAGTAGCTCATTGCAACTGAATTCAGACATTCATACCAACTAACCACTGAACCTGACTTGATTTCCGTACGTCTTTTTCGGGTGACCACTGAAAATCATCGCTGTGCTGTGGCTCCCCATAGCACAGCATCATGCTGAGTGGAAGTCTTCTTGTCACAGTCATGACGTGAGCTGCCGACTATTTCTGATGTTGTTGTTGTTTGTTGTTGTTGTTTCTCATGTTTTCGTGTACTTAGATCTATTTTGTTTTCTGATTACCTACTCTTGTTTAGTTGTATGCACGTGTCTCTTTCTTTCTAACTATAGCAATCGTAACACCAATGCTATCACTTCACTGACATAAATGGTACTAACCTATAGTAACCTACTATATCTAATTATTTAAGCAAATGCTTGCAAAATTAACATATCATTTGCAAATTAAAACATTCTCACCTTTTCTCTTTCACAACAATAGCACTCAATTGCGCATTGGTTTGCATGGAAGTTGTACAAATAAAGCATTAGATTCGCTCAGCGAGTGGGCCGGAAGTGGCCGGCCGGAAGCGAGCCTCTGCCGGAAGTACACCTCATTTCCTGTTACTGTAACAGCTCGGTGAGCGCAAATGATAGAGATGCAAGCTTTTTCTTATTTCTTAGACAAGGATTTCTGGGAATTCTGTTTATTATTTATACACATAATACTTCTAATCATGGTTTGAAATAGGTAGTAGGACTGCCTTCAGATGGGAGAATTATCATAAAAAGGTGGCCGGGACAGACTAGATGTGGAAGGTGGAGAACCTGGATGTTATCGCGTAGCTTGGTGGAGGAATACGTCCAGTAGTGCGCTGTGATAAGCCAAGTTGGTCGACTGATTAATTTAACGGTTCTTAATAACCAATGAGCAAGTGTGGCGCGATTTTTCGAATTTCTCCTCAAAAAACCTTGCTCAACGTCGATGATTTTGATGAAACAGTTACAACTTACTTTACAAACTTCTGTTTTCAAATAGGTGGATAGATAAAGGTACATAATGTCAGTAAGTAATAGTTCTGTGTTCGATCGATCGTAAACAGTTACAAACTTGAAAGAAACTTACAATCTTCGACATAGAGTTGTACCTATAAGTTAGTCGAAGGAGCACCCCTCTAGCCTTCAGTAAGTCTTACAACTTGTACTTACTGATGCAGGAATCCACTACAAGCAATATTTTCAGTTCCCTCTGGATAAAGTTCAACAGTATAATTATTATGAATAGAATATTTACTGTTGTGTATATTTTTTTATACAAACATGAACAATATGCACAAAAAGGAGTGTAATGTATGTATCTGAGTTTCTTTGTTCCACCATAACTTTTAAATGCCTGAACAGATTTGGATGTATGGGGTATCGTTAGAAGAATCCTTACATCATCCCGAGTGACATAGGCTCTCTTCATAGAGGGGTCCTCTTAGATTAAAAAATGTTCCACTCAACGACACAACGGTCCCCGGACTGCAATGACAATTTGATTTATAATTTTTTTAGTCAACGACTAAATGAGTGAACTTTCCCTTTGTATATACCGATTAACTAATACAACTTGTTTTTTATTTACTTTTAAGTTCGTTTATAGGAAAAAAAAATTGTGTGTTTTTTATAATTTTTATCTAGAATTGTTTAACTGAAGGGCAAGTGTCTTATGTACAGTTTCAATTCATGAATGGAACTGGAACCAATTACCTGATACATTAAACATCTTTATTTGTGAACTTCTGAAATGGTATGCAATAATACGAACTTAAATCCAGAAAAGCATGACTTAGGTATGTTGCTTCAACACGCATAGTTGTTTTCGTCACCAGTATCATATTTTAGAGAATTTATAACCAAACTGCTGTAAACGGCATAATCTACTACTGCATTCATTAAACACCAATCGATAAAATTCCTAACAAAATTGCTATCATAATGATTCCAGCTGACACCCACACACCAACATTGTCATAAACTGGCATACGTTTATATTGTCACTGTCCCGGCGTGTCCTGGCCCAACAGCTAAATATCACGTTACCAATAACAAATTACTATATCCTCGCATACACAACGCTGAATAAACACTCAAATTCAATAGCCCGCAGTCAATTTCACACTGTTTATAACCAACTTACACCCAACCCTACAAAACCCATCCTCAACTTTATTCCCTTGACATAAGAGTCGGTTATGTGCAAAGGTTTTGTGGTTTTACAGTATCCCGCAATATTTTATCTTGAAGTTTACGATTGGATATAGTGTTACAGAAAAAGAAGGAAATAAGGCTGTTTTGTGTTGTGGTGTAAGGTAGAGGCGAAATGAACATCTAAGTTTATGTGCGAGTCATTTATTGAACCATAAAGTTGGCAGTAAAGCGTCCTACGTATCGGTACTTTATCGTTTGATAGTTGTATTACATCAGTACTTAGTCGATTGATAGCCTAGCTATTTAGCTATACGAGTATGACCGACATGGTTCTTTTTAAATCTACAAAATTATCAGCTACAACACAAAACTTTAGAAAGGGTTAGAAAGTATTTTCGTTTAATTGTGCATCATCAATATCACGTTACCTAGTTCTTCTCGCCTGAAACACAGGATTACCTAGTTCAGGCACGTAAGTCTTAGGATTATAATTTACACATAAGCAAAACTGTACACTTTTTATACCTTGTAATTTATTGAATAAAGATTATTATTATATTATTATTATTGGTTAACTGACATTAGGGCAGATTATAATATTTCCCACTGTTAACAAATGTTTGTATTACTAACAAAAAAGTTACTAATTGATAGGGTATGGAAAGATGAGCAGATAATTAAAATTTAATTATTTAAATTTCTAAGCACCTAGACGATCACGAACTACTTGACTATGGCAGTTTGGTGATTCTGTTGCAACAATTACCCATTTCAAAATTAAAATTCTGAAAAGAAAACAATTCCGCTATCCGCCCGCAACTTGACCCACACCACATGATTGTTGTCGCAAATCGCTCGACGTGGTCACAAAATTAAAAATAATCCGCGCGACATCGCACCGGCCACAATATTAGAGAACTTTATCAGCCGTGTTATTGGCTACGTTGCGTATTCAACATGCGACAGGTTAGGTTGCAAACCTTGATTGCGGTTTGAAATAAATTCTATTGGGCAACCCCAATAGAATTTTTCCCACTATGCATTTGTTTTCCCACTATGCATAACAAAATCTAAATACTGTTCTTTTTTTTCTTTAATAAATTCTCGCGTTTTCCATATTGCTGTTCGCTGAAAGTACTGAACGCAACGTGCATCAATCCATGGATACTCGTTTTGCCAAGTTTGCAGTTTACCCATTTGGTCAATGGTTAAACACGCCATGAGCCGGAGAATCATCCGAATATTTAATCTGCAATAAGCGCAATAACTGCATCTATAAAATTAAGACCCCAGGGTCTCAGTTTTACAGACCGAAGCTATTATTCCAGGAAATATAGCCAGTGCCCGTGTCTCTGTCAAGTCAGTCAGTCTCTGTGCCCCTGCTTTCACTTCGAGGCTTACTCAGCCAGTTTAAACAGGTCACTGTATTCCTTTATACACGCTATAACAGTTACTGGTTGACTTGCAGCGAATAGAATAAAGATAGCGACGTACTTTATAGCTCCACTCTGCCGTAGTGCGCTATTCCGACCAATTGAGCGCTAATAAGTAGCACGACAGTAGCTAGACTGTACACAACGACGACGCCTGTTTACCTTCCCGTTCAAACTTTATGTTTACGCGCTTTTCTCTTCTAAAAGGCATTCTTCTTTTAATTTTTTGATGGCTTATGAGCTCTACTCTTTATTTAATTTCTTATTTTTTCCTTTACATACTTGTGTTTATTCAAATGTTATTGAATTAAATAAATGTAAATCGTCTAAAATATGTTTTACAATACTATTCGGCAGAAGCTAAGCACGTATATTATCCAATCCATCCTGGATAAAGCAATAAAAGTCCTCCACCAGTGACGCTATAAAGCGTTCGTCCGGCGCACACCGCGTCGCACTCAACCTGCTGACTGGCTTACTTTTTAATACGAAAGGAGACGATAAAAAAATTACAACCAAGTTTGTTTAACACTTTGTTCGGTTAGTATAGAGCAGTTTATGTAAGTAGGTATCATGGAAGAACTTCACGTCTATAAACCGTAAGAACTATTTTTGCTTGCAGTGCTCGGCGGCATTAGGACCGGGGCGGTAACAGAAGATGTGGTCATCGTGGTCACGGATTTTTTTTTCAAACTGCTTAGATACGAAGTTCTTCTATAGGTACCTATCAAGAAGCCACGAGATAAATATATATTTTCTTCTCGCAAGAAACCACAGATCCTTTCACACTGCAAAACAAATTGCAGCCTCTACCTCTTGCCGTGCTAAATTTTATAAAGCTGTAACTAGAAGCACGCGTGTGGAAACAATCTCCTTCGCCTCGTCCCATACAATACAACACAACATTATACTGCGCAGCATAGCTATCACTTTACATACTAACTACATCACTAAACCCAATGGCGCAGCCCTAGGGCAACGTTTTACTTATAAAGTGAGGCTTGAGACATTTTCTGATACTTGGCAATACTAAATGTTTATTGATATGAGTTTATGGAGAACGTGTAGGAAGTGGAATGGAACCTCCAAACATGGTGGCATATGGTTCAGGCAAAGTGTGTTTGAATGGGAGTCACTGGCTGGGTTTAAGTAAGTATGTTTATGTATCCTTGCATACATTTTTCCACGAGGAAAGATGAACTAGTCAATATCAAAATTATGGTTGGTAACGAGGCTGTCCCAGACGCACTTAGTATGGCTACTTGTAAAGCACTCTATTCGCTAAAAGTATGTTTTCACAGTTTCACCAAACCATTTATTTTTATTCCAGCACCAGAAACATCTCCAGTTATCGTTACTTAAAGCTTTTACTCACAGACAAATTGCCAGCGGCAATATTTTCCCCAAAAATGTCGTCATCCAAGCTTCGTTTTATTCCAATTAAAATATATGGAGGTACTTGTCGCCGCGCAATGGAGTACAAATTAAATAAATGTGGAGTACTGACGTTTCAGCGGATTGGATGGGGCAGGCGATGCAACTTGACGCCTAAGTGCCGCGCGGGTCCGTTGACACACGACACGGGAACGAGAATTGACGGATGACGGATGATTGTAATTAATGGTGAAGGTAATTTGAGTAGGAGGGGTGGGATAGGAAGTGCTCTTAGTGATATTGGTTTGATGCTGATTAGATGGTAAGATGTTGGTATGGGTCGTTTAGGTAAGTGTGGTGTGTCACGATTAATTACTGAAGAGGTTGGTACGTATGATAAACGTTAATAATTGTGGTGTTTATTTTATTGCATTTCACGTAGGTAACCTATGGCTCAGATACGAATTTACCTTCAAGTAGATACGTATCTATTATACGATGGACTAGGAACATATTACAGAAAAATAATTGATTACTTAAAGGCAAGAATTCATATTTAAGCACTCTTCTTTAATGACACTTTTGCCTTAAATAATCACTACAACACATTTGCTCTTTGACATAATGTAATCTATTCAAAGCGAAAAATATCGAAATTGAGGAAAGTAAATAGCAAAATTTTTGGCCCTACTCCCAGAATTACGTTTATTATCCATTGGCGGTTCAGCACACAATAGAACATGACAAATCAGCGCACACAATGCCGTGCCGCGCAACAATGGACGCGGACCCAAATCACGGACCCACTTAAGGCGTTTGACTGATTGTTTCATTTATCCTGAATTCTTGAACGAAGCAAGTAACGGGAAATTAAAATGGCAATGTAATGAAATAAGGTTTTCCTGAAGGAGAGCCGTAAATGTTTAAACATTAATGCAGAAGCACATGCCTCGGCTTAAAAAAACGGAGTGGTTATAATAGGCACTTAAAATCCATCCTTATTCTCATAATGATAACATTTGCCTTCGCTTTTACATATCTTTTAAACCACGAGAAGAGCCCAGAGGCTTTTCAAATATGCCAAAATGACTCTAGACTGAAGGAGCAGTAGCAGACTTGCAGTTTTTTTACAAAACTGTAAAGAGTTTTAAAAAAAAGTAGTAGAGTACGCATAAATATATTTGGCAAAAAGTGAAACAGCAATAAAAGGTTCCGTGAAGTTGTATCGCTTTTTATCGCTAAACTTTGAACATATTTCTACTGTTTTACTGTTGTCTTATTTTCCGAATGGGAGGCTGGGGAGTCGCGGAGGAAAGCTCTTTGACTTGCTTAGGATTTTCTTAAAGTGTAAAGGGCACTACAAATATTGTTGGTATTTTATTTCTGCAAATTCACGCGATGATTGGTTCGATTTATAAATTGATGGAAGAATACACTTGCTTTAGTTTGTTAGGAACTGTTACCTGTCGTCAATCTGCCTTTTCCCAACTATGTATACTGGGGTCGACTTCCTGTGTAACCGGAAGCAGCTGAATACTAGTATTTTACATGGAGCGATTGTCTATCTGACCTCCACAACCCAGTAACTGGGTAATACGATAACCTTTGGAATGAATGGTGTCAGACAATCGGGATTCTAACGACTCGTAACGACTGTCATAGATCCACGAATGACAGTCGGGACCAACGGCTTAACGTGCTTTCCAAGGCACGGAGGAGTCTCGATTTATGTAAAGATGGTCACCCGTCCACTGACCAACCCCGGTAAGCGTAGCTTAACCTGATGGATCGACCCGTGTGGCTGTTATTACTTAGCCACGAGCTCCTCCAACTGTTAGCTCTAGTATTGTATAGAAAATCAATAACCACTTTTTAATAACAAAATGTACCAACATCCTATACTGGAGTGCATACAAGCGGTTCTCTCTCTCTGACTTGATAATTTATTACAGTCCATTCCCAGAACAAAAGATGTTTCCACTTATACTCATAAATGTCCAAAACGCATTAGGACATTATCGAGCCCAACATATCTTCACACGTCACAATTCGCACTGGCGCCAATAGCGTACCACACCCACGCAAGAAAAAAAAAAAAATTGACAAGCTTCCGATAAGAGTGAAGTGTCACCCTGCGTCGCTCGGGGTACGATCCCATGCTCCCGCGACGGTTGATAACGTTCGTAGAATAGCGGACGTTACAGGTAGTTGAATGGATTGGTACTACAACACTCTGTTATGACTCTTATGAGAAAAGATTTCTATGATGCTGGGGCTTTTTTATTTTCACTTACTTTTGTGCCTCTATTGCAATAAAATTTCTTCCAGACAAGTGAAACGTAACGAGTTTGGATTTATTACCAAAAAAGTTACTTAAAGCCGGAAAATTTTGTGAAGTAATGAATGAGTTGATTAATTGATTACCTAAGGAACTTCGACTGACGAAGGAAATATAATAAACAATATTTTGATTTAAAAGAGTGTCCATGATTTTTCTTGAACGTTCGTCTCCTACCTACTACGCTTTTGCATGAGAAACTAGCTTCATCTTTCTGACTGGCTGTCTCTTTAATAATACAAAAGTACCTGTAAATGATTTAACGAAGTGTATAGAGTGCCGCGAGTTTTTTGTGGCACTCTAGTGTCACTGCCTCGGCCCGGCTAGGGTGCCGTGAGCGTTGCATTGTCACTGTCACTTGTTATTTAGGTTAGGTAAGGTTAGAACTGTGACCACACAACGCACGAGCCGAGCGAGCGTAGCGAGCGGTGCCGCGGTAGCGGCCGGCGAAGTGCCAGGGTCCGTTTAGGCACAAGAGAGTGTAATGTTTTGGGAATGTGGTGTTTTACAGCGATCTAACCTCGACAATCAAACAAAATACCAAGTGACGTGACTTAGTGACAGTGACAATGACAATCCAATGCTTGCGGCACTT
The DNA here is from genome assembly GCA_948150665.1 of Conistra vaccinii. Lineage (NCBI taxonomy): Eukaryota > Metazoa > Arthropoda > Insecta > Lepidoptera > Noctuidae > Conistra > Conistra vaccinii. Next base: position 22,882,563 of record OX411332.1, read on the forward strand.
GAGCCGGGCCGAGGCGGTGTTACTAGGTTGCCTGTAGTGGCACTTTATCCGATAGGGATAGAGTGCCAATGGTGGCACTCTATACACTGCCGCAATAGGTAACGATGGAATACCGAATAGCCTCGAGACGAAATTCAGAAAAACGAACGAACTTATTAAAAAACCCACGTTGCCAGACCGAATTCCATATAAAATATAAAATTTTCGATTGCAATGATATATTGTTCTCGTGTATCACTTTATGACGTCTGGGTACATTTCACGAGCTCCAATGTTCCCGCCGCCTTGCAGATAAGGTTTCCTTGAACAACGGATGTCAAAGTAGTTTGGTGCATTATAATATGAGGTGGAATGGAGTTATTGGACAATCGTTTGGTATGGAAATGAAGGTAACGTGATATTTTTCTTCGGTTAGAGTTTGCATCACTGTTAGAGTTATTTGAATCGCTGGAGTTTAGTTTTTTCGTGTTTCTTTGTGTGAAGAAATAATAATTATAAATATAACAAAAGCATATATGTAATGTTCTATCTCGTTCTATCTCTAAAGTCTTGCTATACAAGGGTTCCATGCAGAATCTTGTCTACCTATGTATTCGCAGCATGAACTTTCTTGGCATATCGTTGCCGAATTAAAATCAATCGTCAATTTTCCTATCGAACTAGAACCAATTGTTTAAACCACGTTGAGGTGCTTTCTAAATATGTCCCATTTTCTTTTGTTCCTTTCTTTGGCCTACATGCCTACCTAAGTAAAGCAGGAGATAACATGAATCGATAACACTGATGCGTCCCAGTCACCTCATGTCTGGGTAACGTTTCGCACAGTCTCGTCTGCTCAGATAACAGTTCTTGGTATAACGGATGTCGCAAGTAGTTTCAAATGCCTGGTGCATGATGCACAGAATTTGAGGATTATTGGCTTGTAACATGATAATACCCAGATATCAGACGAGTCACGTCAATGTCGGGTTCCTCAAGAGTAATTTTACCGTTTGACTTAGCTATGAACGTGTATATACATACCTAATATAATATAAATAATCATAATATTATCCCATATTGTCCCACTGCAGGGCAAAGGCCTCCCTTTCCTTTTTCCACTCGACTCGATCCTGAGCTAATATAATATGCCACTTGCAAAATACGCGCTTTAACGTGAAGATGCGGACACCAGCCCGTTGCGGAACATGTGGTAGATAACGCTTGGATCAAGAAAAAACACCTTAATGGACGCCAATGTTTCTTGTTACTTCAAAGAGATTCCTGGATCGTACTTGGCAGTGGTGTTCTAACACCTCTGTTATATCTATGACTACCATAAAGTCTGTTCCGGCGTTGCTTAAAACAGAGACGACTGACAGTACCTACTTGTGATCTTTTCATTTTCATTACAAAACAACGAAATTTCTAAAATACCTATTCAAAATATGTTAGCTACATAAATGTACAACAAGTCTTGGGATACAAAATATAACATTAACATCCTTATCATTCAACAGCTCACGAATCAATTGGTACAAATTCTGTAAAAAAAGGAAAATAAAAAAGCTGTTGGGGCGACATTTGCGCGCCATGTTGGCGACGTCAAGTGCGTGCGCGCAGGTAGCAGACACTCTTAGTGGAGACACTAGTGCTGGGTATGGCTGAGGCTAAAATGTTTGTCGATATATTTATTTGATGGTTCTTTCTAACATTAAATTGATAATTTTGAAAACTTTGTAAGAATCGTTGCAAGTGAAAAAAGCCCCATTCCATAATATTCCTATAGAAAAAGGCGTTGACTATTATAAAAAAAGTGTTGATAATTTTGATTTTATGTTGAATGTCAGGAGAGCGCTGTTTGATTTGAACTTTTTTTTTTTTTTGGAATATTAAGCTAAGGATGGGAACTTGATTACGAAGCTCTAATAGTATCTAGAAATTCGTTAGACCCGGTAATTTTATCTTTTTTTATTTTAATGTTGCTCAGTTCCAATTGAGATAAAGTAAATCAATCGATATTCCACCGTGACATCACTACACCCATAGTTTTTACGCATCATATATCAAACACTTGAGATCTTTATCTGAGTGAAGCATTACTGGTCCACTCGAGCGACCCACACTGCCACAGGCTGCGACCACAAAAAATAACCCGATAACACTGATTGAGCTAACGTTTTAGCGACACAACTGACGGGAAGCTTTGCTTTTTGTCTTCATCGGAATATTTGTCAGTTTGCACGGATGTTTATACCATGTGCAAGTTTAAAATACTGTAGAAGTGGTCATAGTTCCTTCTGGTACCGGTTTTTGGTGAAGAATATGCGATGCTCTATCTTTTCTTACGGCAGGTCAGCAACTTATAAATAAGGATAACAATTATTTTAATGTTGGCTGCATCAGCAAAGTTGGGTATAATACATAAATACACCTAACTATTTGGTTACCGATTGTTATTGGTTTTTCCAGTGTGGGTTTACGGTATGGTAGTTTATTAGTTCACCTCGTTAGTCGTCGCAAGCACTACTGCTGAGCATGAGGTCATGGTTCGACTCCCGGGTCGGGAAAAGTATTGTTGAGTTTTTCTATCTGGATTTTCTCAGTAGCAGCCCGGACTCTTGATTTGTGCCTGGTTGATGGCAATAATGTCACCCTCTATTACATGGGACTTAAACATAACTGGCGGAATGTGGGTGTACCTATTACAGGTACACCTCTGCCCAACCCTGGCGGGGAGACAAGGCGTGATGTTATTATGCAATTTATTGGAGTGCACAAACCAGCGTATTTTTAGGATAATGGCATCGTGGATAGATCTCCATACTTTTAGGTTACATTTTAATCGTAGAAAAATGTTGGACAGCCCTGAAACAGAAAGTTTAGTATCGCCGCGCGCCGTCACGAATTAATCATTGGAATATATTTCAGTTCTCTCTACTGCAGTCGCCAAACGGAAATGCGTTCGGATCTAAACATGAGATAGGTGGTCGATCCTCTTCGCTATTGGACAGTGCTGCCTCTGTGTCTCGGTAGTAATCCCGCATTATCTGTTAGACTGTACTGATACTGTAAGGTTATGGTTTCAAAAGGCGCAGTGTGCGGCGAGCTCGTGTTACATGCGCGAGCGCTGCAGTTGGGCCCGTATTTATAGTCCGGTTGCGTATTTTTTTGTGTTAGCAGAAAAAGATTAGCTTGCAGAACAGATGACCGATGGGGCCAAGAGGTTTTGGAGTGGTGACCACGTACCGGAAGACGTAGGAAGGCCACAAGGAAAACCGATGACCTGGTGAAGGCCGAAGGAATGCGAGAATCACAGGACCGGTAGAAGTGGCCGTGCTTGGGAGAGGCCTATAATTTAATTTAATTTAATCTTTATTTCAGACTTACGTATACGAAAATACAGTTCATATTTTTTACAAAGAAAAGCGTTAGTAATTAACCTACCAGCCAGCGATCCTATGTCCAGCATTGGACGTCTTTTGGCTGAAATGATGATAATGAGAGGAAGATCAGTAGTTGGATGGGCTGGTAATTTAACGTTGATGAAAATATATTAATAACATGGTAAGTTGTCGTAAAAACAGAGGCTAGTCAGCAGTTAGCTGTGTGAGCTAAATAGATTTTAAAGCTTGAACTTGTTATATTTTAACAAAATATCCTGAGTCTGTTGATGTTAATTTAATAAGGACATTATCCTGAGCGAAAGAATGAGTCGTAATTGTGAGCCTATAAAAATGATTCAAACTCACAAAACGTGATGTACCTTTAAGAATGTCATTACAAGCGAATAAAAGACAGGATGGCCATTATGAAGGAGCCCTCTTTATTACGCAACGAAGTAAAATAGCCCAGTGAGTAATAAAAAGTCGCTGCCAATTAAATTCCTCCGTATATTGTACTCTTGTAACTAATAAAATAAAAATGAGTTTCATTTGTTTTCATACAAAAGCATTTTTATGTAAGGACTGAAAATTGTTTGTCTACGGTGTGGTAGTTATAAAGTCCTTAACGAGAGGTGTTAAAAATACACATAACTTTCAGTTTTTGTTCACGTTTTCCTAGCGCTTTAACAACACCAGCATTTAAAAAAGACGTGTTTACATGCAACTAATAAGGTAAATAATTTTTATTTTATTCATGTAGCAAAATTTACTGAAATAAATAATACAATTTATTTTAAAACTAGTTTATGTTTTTCTATTTTTAAGTTAGCTAACAAACTCTCTATCTATCGGATCCTGGACTATGAATACAGGCCCTACACGTGGTTTCGCTCACCAATCGGCGCGGACGCAAGGCAGGAGGTATTACGATGATTTAACACTGTTACACTGCACTCGCTACATCTACTGCAGATTAGCTGTACTGTAGTGCAGCTTATGTAAACGATGTATGAGTTTCTCAATAGGTGCACATAATAATTCAAAATGAAGTTAATAAGTGAGACAATGTTGTCCTTTAAATAATAGTTTTTAAATCTGTAAAGTAGTCCGGGACACCTACTAACCAATAAAAAATAATACATTATGGAATTTATTTCATTATGTCTAGCATATTATGGTTTTCCGAACGCAAAGTAAACAGTCGACCTCTTGCCAATCCTTGCAATTTTACCGTAATTAAATTTAAATGCGAAGTGATTCATAATTAAACTTCACAATTATTATCTAAGACATCTGATAGTCCAGTGTTACCGTTTGCAACGCGAAATACTTACTCAGTGATACCTAAAAACCTTGTTATGTGTGTGACTCAGTGATTTTCTAAGGAACTCTGTTATAAAGCAGTAAAGTGGCTGGACATCATAACTTTAAAACAAGTAAGAGTACCACGAACTTTTAACTTAATAAAACAGTACAATCAGTGCAGAATAAGTGTCTAATAAACTTTCGACCAGAAAAAAAAAAAATTTTGAATACCGTCAACATAAAATAATAAAAAATTACGATTCATCGTCGATCTTGACTCATATTTCTAAAATCTTCAGAAGCGATGACATTATTCGACCACTCAAACTAAGTCGGTTTAGACCATTGAGTAACAGCAAGGACTGTAGCGTTGAAGAGCGCAAGATCAAATCCCAGATCAGGAGAATATTTTTGCATTTTTTTTCTAATTTTGTCTCGCCTTTTTTAAATTGGATCCTTAAAGTTATTTGGTTATTATTATTTACAACATTTTTTTTGGCACACTGAGTGGTAATGGCGCCTCTTAATGAGTGTGCGGGCTGTCGAAATACCTTGCCCAGACGAGACTTCTTAAGCTGTACGATATGTAAGTCAAAATATGATCTCGAATGCGCCAATGTATCGCCTAAAGCATTTGCACAAATGGCAATTAAGCAAAGGGCTGGTTGGAAGTGCCCTGAGTGCTGTAGCAAGGTTCCAAAAAGAGATAACTCTAACACCCCTTTGCGTCCGGGCCAGTATAGTGAAGTTGAAGGTCTTACTGTCGGAAAACTGGAACGCACTAACGTAACCATAAGTGCTAAACTAACGACATCGCCACCAAAAGCTAAAGAGATCGCCAGTCCAGACACAGATAGCACAAGCGTCGGTTTGCAATCTACAATCCAATCACCAACAAAGGATAAAGAGTCCCTGCATTTGATGACAGATTATAATCGACAGAATGAACCCAAGTCTAATAAGTTGCCATTGAAGTCCGCAGGTTCTCCCCCTAAGTCCGTAGCGAAAACAATAGAGCCTAAGGTTGGTACCGCAGAATTGGAATCACCGTCACAATCTCGAGGTCTTGAAACACTGGTAACGGAGAGCAGTCTTCGCAAGATTTTGCAACAGGAGATCACTGTCGCTCTTAAGCCAACTCTTGAGAAAATCATGGCGACTGAATTTAGTAACATGCACAAGAAGATAGACACCTTTCACGAATCTTTAGAATTTATGAACGTTAAATTTGAGGAAATGAAGGCAGGCTTTGAGGAGAAAACAGCTATCATAAATGATCTCAAGCGTGAAAATGAATTCCTGAAATCGACCGTTAGAGACATTTCAGCAAGATTAAATACAGTAGAACTTCACATGCGTGATTCAAATTTGGAAATTAATGGTATTCCGGAGCATCGTTCAGAAAACCTGGTTAACACAGTTATGCAATTGTCAAGAATTGTGGAAAGCCCTCTATCTGACAATGACATCCAGTATGCAACCAGGGTCGCTAAAATGTCAAATAGTAATGACAGGCCTCGTCCAGTAATAGTCAAACTACGAACTTCCCGCCATCGTGATAATGTTCTCGCTGCGACTACCAAATTTAATCAGAAAACCCCTGATGGTAAACTGTCAACTCAACATCTCGGTATAGGAGGTCCCAGAAAGCCGATCTTTGTGTCTGAACATTTAACACCAGCAAACAAGTCCTTGCACGCTGCCGCTCGGAAAAAAGCTAAGGAAATGTCCTACAAATTCGTCTGGGTTCGTAATGGACGAATTTTTGTTCGAAAAGAGGTCGAATTTCAGTCTATTCTGATCAAAAATCTGGACAGCCTGAACCTTATAGTCTAGAATGGGCAGTACTTTTTCCTTTGATTGATACTTCTTATATGTTTTGGTATCACTCTCGTCGTAATGCTTGACATTTACTACCAAAATGTACAAGGATTAAGAACAAAGACAAATGAAATTTTAAAGAACATACAAACTACTAATTACAATGTAATTGCACTTACAGAAACATGGCTTAACTCCAAGATTTGTGACAATGAATTGATAGATGAACGATACACACTATATCGCAAAGACCGACACTGCACACTTAACAAAAAAAAAGATGGTGGTGGAGTAATGTTAGCTGTTTCAAGAGACATACCGTCGGCTAGAGTTCCTAACTGGGAAAGCGGGGCGGAAGATTTGTGGGTCATGTTAGACTTAATAATTGGAACTAAAGTAAGAAAACTAGCAATATGCGTTGTGTATTTACCCCCACCTGTAAAGTTGGAAGCTCTTGCAATGTTTCTTGATAAAGTAGAATATGTTATTGATCAAGCAGATGATCTGGTCATTCTAGGTGACTTTAACCTAGGCTTTATTACTTGGAACTCCAACGTAGACTGCAATTATTTGAGTCCATCCAACTACGAAACCACTCTTGGGCACTCACTTGTTGACTTCCTTAACATGAATAACAGTTCATTCTCATACTTTGAAGTGAGCAGACGTGTGCGCGCCGCGCTGCGATTTTTAATTTGTGTGTGACTTTTTGCGTTCCGATTGGCTGACGTTCTTGTTTGCGATTCCTTGTCGCTCCTGGGGTGCTGTTACGTGCGGTCTACGCCCAGTGGGCGGAGCTGAAGTGAGATAGAAGATTTTGGTGAGCCCCGCTACGAGTGACAAATTTTAAATCTTCACAAATTTTAAATCTTTATTGAAAAACTTACAAAAAGTTTTGCATTTGCCTGGGCGCGAACCCGCACTTTTTCGACGCTCACTGTTTGAGTCAACGCTTGTGCACACCGAACCAACTCGTCGTACAGCTGTTTATGCAAATTAGCTGATCTATATCTACTGCCCTGCCTTCTGACTATTACGGGTGCTACTTTTTAAGTTTCTACGGATTTTGAACCGATTGGCCAACCATGCCTCGCGTGATACGCTCACCTCCACAGGGCTCCCCTAATGCCCGTGTTCTATCGGAGACGCAATCGGAACCCGACCTTTCTCCTGCCGTGTTGGCCCCGGAAAGTAGCACCTTCGGTTCGGTAAATGTTGCTGCAAGGCCGAGCTATAAGCGTTTTCGAGGCGACGATAGCTGTGTGGAGCCACTGGAGCCGGATGGTCTCGAAGAATTAAAGAGCTTGCTGCAGTCTTGGAAGGTCGACCAGGATAAAATACTTAATAAATTAGTGTCAGATGTGTCTGAATTAAAACAACAGAATTTCTCTATTCAAAAATCATTTGAAGAGATTGAAAAATCTGTTAAATTCTTTAATGTGGAATACGAGATCATGAAGACTCGCTTAGATACCGTAGAGGCAGAGCATAGAGAATATGTGAAGCGGTTCCATGAATTGGCCAACGATAGTTGCGATCATAGGGTGGCCATACTTGAAGCAAAAATTGACTCCATGGAACAACAGGCACGCCAGTGCAACATTGAGATTTGCAATGTGCCCGAAAAACGGAATGAAAACCTTATAACCATTATGGAGTCTATAGGAAAAGTCATTCATTCGCCGGTGCCGCTAAATGATATCGTGTCCATACATAGAGTCCCACATGCACAGCAGCAAGACAGCAAGCCTAAGAACTTAATTGTAAAGCTCAGATCGCGTATCGTTCGTGACAATATACTTAGCGCCTACCGTAATACGAAGAGTCTCAAGTCGGATCAGATAGGAATTTCAGGCGCTACTACGGTATCTGTCTACTTGAATGAGCATCTAACCCTTAAAAATAAAGCTTTATTTCGTGAGGCCAAAGTACTCGCCAAGAAACGTGGATTTAAGTATGTTTGGATCAGGAACGCGACGATACTTGTACGTGAGCGGGATGGAGACAAGTCAGTTGCGATTCGATCCGCTGAAGATCTCAAAAAGATTACTGCTGGCGAGAAAACCGGTACCGAGAACTAGATTTAACAACTCGATGTGCGTCACTGTCTTATTTTTTCGATTATTGTTTTCCATTTGCTTGTCGCTTTTATGTATAGTATGTGCTCTAATCTACGCTTCCTCAGAGCTTTGTATGTACTGCTGTCCTTTTTCAACTTGTCATATTTGCTTGTTTTCATGCTATGCGCTTTTAACAACAGTTCCAATGTTATATTTCCTCCAGTGTCTTAATTGCGTGTTGTTACAATTTTATATTTTAGTGCCTAAGTGTCTGCTTAAAGATTTACATAGCGATGCATCGGACCTCATATTTGGAATTACCTTTTCAGTGTCATGGATCGTAAATAACTATGTTAATTATTATTATTGTTGTAAAATTTTAATGGCTTATCAATGGCTACTAATAACATTGTGACTTATTATCAGAACTGTAGAGGGGTCCGCACGAAGTTACACACATTGTACATGAATATTATGGCGTGTTCCTATGACGTCATTATACTGACGGAAACCTGGTTGATTCCCAGCATCCAGGATAACGAATTTATTGACGATCGTTACGTGGTCTTCAGATGTGATCGCGATCGTTCCGTGACAAATAAGGGGGACGGAGGAGGAGTTTTAATAGCTGTTCTCCGTGAACTGCGTCCTACCAAGTTACCAACACAATTCGTCCGGGCAGAAGTTGAACAAGTCATTGTCCAACTGCCTGCTTCCCAGCACAATAAACGCCATATTATCAGTGCTACGTACATACCACCGCGAACGCATGAGGTAATATATACACATTACTTAGACATGCTGCAAGACTTAGCTAACGACCCTACTACCGAATCTTACTTTATTATCGGTGATTTTAATCTACCTGACATTGATTGGTTGGACCGTGGGAATCAAGCAATCGCACAAGTTTCGAACACAATCGGGCGATTATTATTGAATTTCATTAATTTAATTGGTGGCTCACAATTCAATGTTACTAAAAACAAATTAGGTCGAATACTAGACTTGTTTATCTCAAATGTTGACTGCCAGTCTGTATCATGCAATGCTCTACTTGAACCCGATAGTCATCATCCAGTTTTTTCTATATTGACTTGTCTGAACACATATTACACTCCGCTAAAATATCGCTCGGTTCGTAGACATAACTTTTATAAAGCTAATTACGATCATATAAATTCTGACTTGAGTAAAATTAACTGGAGCTTGGTACTATCTCACCTTGACTCTGATCAAGCTGTTAACGTCTTTTATGAGACATTATACGGTATTATCAAGTCACATGTTCCGCTGACTAGAATAAGAAACTCAGGTTTTCCTGTCTGGTTTACACCCTCTCTCATAAGAATCTTTAAAGCAAAAGAACGTGCTTGGATAAGATGGAAGAAGTACAATAATCAATCTGACTACTTTACATTTTCTAACTATCGCAAGCTTTTCCATGGTGAGATATTTAAATGTTATCGGATGTACATTGATTCGGTCGAAAACAGCATTCCTAAGAATATAAAGCATTTCTGGTCCTACATCTCTTCTAGAAAAGGAAAAGCTAACTATCCGGCTAGTATGTATTTCAGAAATGTTTCTTCAGATGACCCCATAGACGTTTGCAATCTATTTTCATCTTTCTTTTCCTCTGTCTACGAACCCTCTACTTTAGACCCTGGTAAATGGCAACCATCAGGTCACTCTGCAAATGGCTCGTCTTGTATGGCTGATCTCTATCTATCTACGGAAGCAGTACGCGTGGCTTTAAAATCTTTAGATTCCACTAAAGGGGCCGGACCTGACGGCTTACCACCCAGTTTTTTCATAAAAACGCATGATAACTTGTGTACTGCATTATGTATAATTTTTAATAAATGTTTGAGTGCCGGTATTTTTCCTGCAATTTGGAAACGTGCGTTTATAACCCCTGTTTATAAGACTGGTGATAAGAACAATGTAGAGAATTATCGCCCCATCTCTATCCTCTCTACTTTGTCTAAGGTTTTCGAGAGTCTTGTGCATGGCGCCGTGTACCCCCACATTCATCAGCTTATTTTACCTGAGCAACACGGTTTTGTCAAACGTCGTTCAACCGCAACTAATCTGTTAGTATTTACCAATTACTTATTTGAGAATTTGGATCAAAAAGTTCAAGTGGACGCTGTGTACACGGACTTTCAGAAGGCTTTTGATAAGGTAGATCACACGCTGCTTTTAGAAAAAATAGCTTTCAACGGAATACGTGGTAATTTGCTTAGATGGTTTGTTTCATATATTTATAACAGGACCCAAAAAATTGTTGTCAATGGTTATGAGTCGGACCCTATAGTTGTTACATCTGGCGTGCCACAGGGATCCATTTTAGGCCCTCTTCTCTTCATTATATTTATTAATGACATTAAGAAATGTTTTATCAATTCTAAGTTTTTAATGTATGCGGATGATATAAAAATTTACAGATCTTGCAAGAATATACAAGACTGTCTGCTTCTTCAAATGGACCTAGACAGATTATATACATACTGTAACAACAATAAGCTCTTTCTCAGTCTACCTAAATGTCATGCCATCTCGTTTACCAAAAAGAGAATTAAATTAAATTTTAAATATGCAATTAATGATGCACTCCTAAATGAAGTTACCTCTGTTCGTGACTTAGGTGTCACACTGGATGCCAGTTTGCACTTCGACAAACATGTTGATAATATAGTAAACAAGGCGTATCAGATGTATGGTTTCGTCATGAGATCGTCACGTGACTTTGTGCGGCCCTCTACGTTCTTATTGCTTTATAAGACTTTGGTGCGATCCCAGTTAGAATATGCCGTCCCCATCTGGAACCCTTTCTACGACAAATACGGCACTAGAATTGAAAGGGTACAGAAGAAGTTCTTACGGTCGATGAACTTTAAGTGCTTCCAATCAAAGGTTCCTTACGGGCAGCTATTGAAACGGTATGGCGTTCTGGATTTGGCATCTAGACGGCTGTTACTTGATGTAATGACACTGTATGGCATATGTAATAACAAATATGACTGTGTTGACCTTACAAACAAATTATGTTACAAGGTACCCAGAAGTGTTATTCGAAGGGGGGTGCGCGTGCCTCAACTGTTCCATACAGACATATGCAGGACTAACGCTGGAGAACGTGCACCTCTACGTCGCCTTGTTGATTCCTACAACACGCATTTTATAGAACTAGATATATTTTGTCTAAGTAAGCAATTATTTAAGAAAATGGCTCTGGACATTTTGTTTTGTTTAGCGAATAATTTAAGTTAAGTTAAGAAACGCAGCAATATTGTGGCAGCGACTATTGTTTTTTTTTTTTTGTTTTGTTTTTTAATTAATTTTATTTTTTTATCACATGTCTTCAGCACTTCTTTTAACCTTTAGTTAAAATGTGGACAATGGTGTGGGTTACATGTTTGTTAAATATTTGGTTAATTATTTCTTTGTATTTTGTAGCATGTAACTGTTTTTTGTCCCTAATAAATAAATAAATAAATAAATAACCTGTATCAAGTAAATTGTATTAAAAATTGTGACAATAAATTATTGGATTTGACTATTACCAGTTTGCCTAGCGCCTATGTTACAAAACCTTTAAATGTTCTTAGCAAATGTTACTCAAACCATCCTAACTTATTGCTCAATATTCCATATAACAGTTTAACATATTTGCGACAAAAGCCTGAAAAAAAAAAAGAATTTCTTTAAAGCTGACTATAAAGCCATTGTCAGTGAGCTAAAGGGTGTAGAATGGCAAGAAGAAATTCTTATCTGTAATGGCGTGGATAGTATGGTCGCAAAGTTTTACAATATTCTTGGAACTGTTATTGAAAGGTTAGTGCCTAAAACGAGGACTGTAAGAGCTAAATTTCCCTCGTGGTTTAGTAATTCGTTAATTAGGCTTATATCAGAAAAGGAAAAAATTCGAAAGAAACATAAAAGATTTGGTAATCCCCGAGACACAATCGAATATCAATTGCTCCGCTCTCGCTGTCACAAGCTTTACGATGAATGTTACTCCAAATACAAAACAAAAATAGAGACCAACATTCCTAAAAACCCAAAAGCCTTTTGGAGTTTTATCAAAGACAAACGCGGTGGTAAGTCATCTATTCCTGCAAGAATAATGCTGGGAGACGAAATCGCTAAGACTGGCTCTGAAATTGCAAACCTATTTGCTAATCAATTTTCCTCTGTGTACACAGCAAATGTTACCAAGCAGTCCACACCTTCACCTTCCGTTCGATCACTTGACCATCAGTCACAATCACGGACTTCGAACTTCATCTCGAGCGTAAAATTTGACGAATCTGACGTTTTTAAGGCAATTAGGAAGATTGATCCAGCGAAGGGTGCAGGACCTGATCTTGTTCCACCAGTATTCGTTAAAAGATGCGGTTCTGCTCTTGCACTTCCATTAATGCTGATATTTAACCGTTCCTTAATGGAAGGCAAATTCCCTGAGGAATGGAAGAAAGCTCGTATTGTTCCCATATTCAAAAAGGGTGATCCAGCCAGCGCAGTAAATTACCGTCCGATATCGATACTTTCGTGTTTTTCGAAATTGTTTGAGTCAATGTTGTGTCCCATTATCTCACAAATGGTAGATGTAAATATTTCAGACTATCAGCACGGCTTCAGACGTGGGCGTTCAACTGTAACAAACTTGGTACCCTTTGTTTCTGAAATATCATGTGAGGTTGATAAGGGAATGCAGATAGACGCAATATATACCGACTTCAGCAGCGCCTTTGACAAAGTAAATCATCTCTTACTAGTTGAAAAACTGAGATGGTTTGGTATTGGTGGCGTACTGCTGGAATGGTTCAAATCATACCTTTCAAAAAGACCACAATCTGTCTGTGTAGGTGGTTTCAGATCTGAGGTATATTATGCGGACTCAGGTGTTCCGCAGGGATCTCATTTAGGGCCGCTTCTCTTCCTTATCTTCATTAATGATATAACTGATCATATACGACATTGTAAAATTTCTCTATTTGCTGACGATCTAAAAATATATAAAGTGGTAAACTCCCTTACTGACGCTGTCTTGATTCAGAGTGACTTGAACAATATTATACACTGGTGTAATGTAAACCGTATGAGTCTAAACGCTGAAAAATGTCATCACATAAGATTCACCAGGAAAAAGACAGCAGTTCAAACAAGGTATGATATTGGTGGCGTTACACTGAAACAAGTGAATGATATTCGAGATCTGGGTGTAATCGTGGACAGCAAACTGAAATTTACCTCACACATTGATAAAGCAGTGACAAAGGCCGCCCAAATGCTAGGATTTTTGAAGCGCAATTCCAGAGGGTTTAAACAACAGAGGACCAAGGTTTTGCTCTACAATGCCTTAGTGCGCAGTCATCTTGAGTATGCAAGCAGTGTATGGACCCCTTTTTATGCAGTGCACTCGCAACGTGTGGAAAGCATACAGCGAGCTTTCACGAGACATCTTGCCTTCTCTACAATAGGCTTTTCTCACAGAAAGCCATACAAGGAGCGTTTAAAAAAATTTAAAATGCTATCCCTTCGCGATCGCAGACGTTTACTGGATTTATGCTTCCTCCATAAATTAATCAATGGGAAAATACAGTGCAGTTACCTTTTGCAAAGTGTTTCTTTAGCAGTTCCAAGAATTTACCCAAGGGCCAAAAAAATTAAAAAGGTATTTGATACACCTTTTGTAAAAACGAATTTAGGTTTGCAGTCGCCAGTTATACGAATGAGCAACGAATATAATAATACAATATTAAACACGCCTGATTTAGATATATTCAGCGACAAGCTACCGGGATTCAGAAAAAAGATCACGCTATCCTTGCCAAGTTGTTTTTAATTAAAATTTCTTAACTTTTTTGTTTTTGTTGTTACCCGTCTTATTTACTTTAGTTTAGTTTATTTCATTTTATTTTATTTTAGATTATATTTTATTGTATTTTAGGTTTAGTTTAGTTTAATTTAATTGCAAGGCGACAATATTGTTTCAATGCTATGTACGCCGTAATTGTCATGTACATTAGTCCTTTAGTTATTAAGATTATTTCTAGCATAAGTTTAATGTATATGATGTGGCTGTGCTTTTTTTAAATAAATAAATAAGCCTAACTATGTTGGGGTCGGCTTCCAGTCTAACCGAACGTAAGTGAATACAAGAATATTACATGAAGTGGCTGCCTATCTGACCTCAACAGCCCAGTTATTGGATACGTATTCAATTCAATTTAATTCATTTATTACGTAATAAGATACCTCATGGTAAGACTAAGTTGTAAAAAATTCGGGCTTCTGATTACACGTAATGACTGTCAAAGATTTACTAATTACAGCCAGCACCAACAGATTACCAAGACATTGGAATCTATTTATGAGCTACATTTTCGGGTGGCAAAAGGCTCGCCCCCATTACATGGGACTTAATGTGAGTGACCCTGCTACAGTTACACCTCTGCCCAACCCTTCGGGGGAAACAAGGCGTGATGTTATGTTATGATACTAATATTTTCGGAGTACAATATATGTAATATTGTTTTTTAAGAAAAACTTGGGCTTTTAAAAAAAAGTCGAAATTAAAGTAAATCAATTTTCCTAAAATAGTTTTATCTCAAACAATAACACCAATAAGTTTAAGTTAAATATTTAAGCGCTTAATTAACAAAGTTAAGTTCCAATATTCCTCTACAAAGTATTACAATTAAGAACTTTAACGCATTCATTGTACAATAAACCTTATGACTCAGAATACTAGGTTCAAATTAAACTACGCTTAACGTTATTATATGAGGATATAAATTGAAACATTCAATATTTGTTTATAAAGTACTGCAATCAAATTGTGGTACACACCCACTGCAAAATACAACTTAATACTGTTGAAGCAAGGTCCAAATTCCTTTTGAAGTTATTATTACAGGGTGTTAAAACAATGTTGCAAAAATTATCGGCGAAGAGTGCGAAGTGGCCACCCAACTCGAAGAGAGGAACCACGATATAGGCACACTCAGAAAGTTCACTCCACACCGTTCAGTTCACTTTAGAGGAAACTCATTTTCGAAATGCTATTGATAGTTTTTCTTCAAATTTTACCCTTTTCAGTCAACACCAAAAAAGACAAATAGCACTCAATCTTCGGGATCTAGCAATGTATAGCGTCGTCATGAGGCTGTAGTCCGTGACATTCCCTACAAAAGTGACCCTTCACACCGAACATGGTACCCATAAGATACACTAGCACACTCCTTCATGCTACTAACTATGCCATAGCAATATCAACATCGGTCATTTTACTTGAATTTTTTTTTTCTCAAAGATGCTTGGAAATTCGAGCATAACTTTTGAACACCTTCTTCGAAATAAATCGAAATTTCTGTACTGGTCAAATACGAGCGCCCGGTCGGCAATGTTTGTATAAAAATCCATATCTTTCGTGTTTAGCAGCCGAATAAATTATTATGAAAACTCATGAATCGTGTTATTTAAAAAGGGAACGAACTTTTAATGGCAATTACGGAGGTAACTTATCAACGATTTTATTAAATTTCGATTTGACTTGCAAATAGAGCTGTTTAAAGTAAAGAAGAACCAAATGAACATTGGCGCGTGAAAAATTATCATTGTTCGTCATTGATTCTAGAATTAATAATTAATTTACTTAGTTTGAATTTGAGAAAAGTACTATACAAGCCTGGGCCGCAACCAGCCATTGATGGACTCATGTACCACATTTTCACGATGGTCTATCAATGCCCTTGTTGCAGGCCGCGACAATAATGTACGGTTACAGTACGGTACGGTTAAGGCCAATTTAACCATTCAATAACGAATGGTTAAAAGAAAATCTAACCTCTTACGAGGCGGGTGATAACATTTTCGCCCGCTCTTGCAGCCTAGGTTCACTCAATCATCTCTGATGTCCCAACTGTACATTACTGAATCTGCTTAGCAACGGGCCTTCTGTGACATGTTACTATGTGTAGAGTGCATACGATACAACAGGCGTGCAGTATATTTGTTAATTGCGCGGGCGCAACTTGAAGTGCGACGCGATTGGCTGTTATGTGCAGTAGAGTGACCACGTATGGTTGATACCAGGTTTCTTATTAAATAATTATTTCACGATTATGTGCACAATACTTTTTGTTGCTGAAAACCAAAAGGAATTGTGAATATGGTGTTTCAATGATAGCAAGTATTAATACTCGAATTCCCCAAACAAGCTATCGTTGGAAGCGTCGTGTTGTTCCGCGGATTTTTGGCAACAAATATGACGTTCACATAAAATCCAACATGGCGGCTTTTAGAGAAATTAAAAAGTTACCGAATAAAAATCTGATTAATATATAATAATTATAGTGTTTTGTATCTAATGAAAAGACCTTTCATTTAAGTTAACCAATATATTTTTAGAAAGTACTCGTTTAGACCAAACGAGTACTTTCTAAAAATATATTGGTTAACTATAATTGTAGTGTTTTGTATCTAATGAAAGGTCTAAACGAGTACGATCTAAAAATATATTGGTTAACTATAATTACAAACCCCCAAAAAATTATAAAATAATTATGTTTTACTCCGACTGTTTCCCTGACACATTCCCTCACAACAGTGAATCAAGCGCATCCTACACTGTGGAGTACGTTGCGTGCGCGATGACAGCGAAATGCGCGCGCCGAGCGATTTACAGCGAGAAGCGCGCGCGTAGCTTCCGTTTCCTGTCCCAAGCGTCTGTTGGTCCGTGTGTCTGTGGTATGCACTGCGTTGCTAGTATATTGAGTTGAGACTTGTTTTGGTAAAACATATGGTTCATTTGTGATTGTTATGATTATGGTTGTGGAGGATGAAGAATGCGTGAAACAAATGAATAGGATTTGTAAATGGGCAGCGGGTAAGTAGTTTCAAGGTTACACTTCATTCACGAAGACTCAAGCAATATGTGCTGAAAGAACACATTGACTCAGTGTTATTTAATTTGTCATCTAATGATAGATTAGTAGGTATCACGGTCCTTACCTAAATGAGCACATATGAAACGAAAATACCAATAAGTTGCCATCTCTTAAAATAAAAGGTTACTTACCCGGTATTCTGAGAAAATTCCGGATTTATCTGAGAACAAGAGAAATATTTAGCAAATCATGTAGTTTATAAATAGAACACAATAAATGACGAATCTCCATTTATTTTGAAGACAATCCTCAAACCATTTACACAGAAATGGGTAAGCAGAACTACATCATAAGTCATAGAAGTTCCTCAAACACAAGCTATTACAAACAGACGGCTTAAGGAATAAACTTTGCGTGTTAATATCGTCCGCCATACAACTTTGTGTATACGGTCAGACGCAGGAACTTCACCTACATGGAACTAAGCCCCTTTGCACTCACCTCGGCTGCCGGATAGCCGGTGATGGGCGCACGCCGGTGGCTGTATGAGTAAACCGGATGAATTGTGCCGGTATACAGTTCACTACTGGTTCCCCGGCGCTGACTATCCGGCAGCCATAGTGTGTGAAAAGGGTTCGTAGATTACGATCAGTAAGGGAAAACTTGTGGTTAATTAGGTTGGTAATTTGGAGCTTAGATTGTCGTAATAGGCTTGTATGTTAGTAAACTGTTAAAACAAATGGTTTGGGTTTTTCCTTGAACCGAATCGTATAATTGTATTTTATCAAATCGTCAAATATTTACTGAAAACCTAAGATACTATATTGCACAGTCAACGGGAAAGGATGTTGAATAATGTCAGTGTTAAAACAAAAATATGTCAATAACCAAAATAATTATAAATATTCTATGAATTAATCTCGCTGTTTAGTAACCCTTTATTATCAAATGACTTGCTTGACATAATATTAATCAAGGGTCATCTAAATGTATGTAGATACTCTATGAATGAATCTCCACTTAACCCTACACATACTACAGTCAAAGTCTTTATCCATGTAATTACCCTGGAAGTTTAGCTATTACACGTCAAACTTAGTTCAGGCAAACTTGAAGCAAATACGTCGTGGAACTGACGGAAACTTCCGCACTAGGTCAACGGGTTCATATGCATATGTAAATAGATATGGGAATATAATGGCGTATACATACATAGCTGTGTCATTTAACTTCACAATAGTGATATTGCGTCGGTATCGATATTTTCACGATTATGGTTCTTGTTTAAATTGAATGGTCAATTAACAACTAGTGGAGTAGTCTTAGCAATTATCTATTGAGTACCAAGAAAGTAAATTAAAGTATTGCAATGTTTTTCTTCAAGATACAATGAACCCACAGAAGAAAAGAGCATATAATTTATTGGTAAGGAGCACCACTGCCGTCTGTTAGACAAGGCGATTTTGGAAATACTTTCTTCAACTATTCCATATTCCACTCTAGGAGATCCATTAACAGCAGCGAATGCGAATAATGAATTTTAAAGTTAACAAGAAAAAGACCACCGGACATTACCACTTGCCAGACTATTAAAAAATGTGCCACTAATACTTCCACATAGCCTTCCGGGAAAGCCACACACGATCTTTAAAGTCAATAATTAGCCTAGTTCTAATTACAAGCTTGCACTACAGTCCACTATCCGAGCCTCTAACTGCGGACGCATAATTACCCTGCCCCCGCCATGCCAGGGTAATACAGGGTAATTTAAACGCGTCCCCTGCATGGAAGGGTTAAGTCGATTATGCTAATGTTACGAACCGGGAAGATACTGAGTGTCTTCCCGTCTCTAAATAAGTTAAAAGGAAATGTGCTCCTTTTGATGGTAATAAGCTATGTGATATTGTTTATCGTAGCCTGCGTATGATAACCGTGTTTTATTCATGATGCGACGAGTTTCGAGTTTGATGTAGACCGACTTATACGTTCTAAACTTTACATATATTTTTGTATGTCGAATTAGAATTGTTAAAAGCGTGAACTTATGAAATCACTCAGGTGCTCGTCTGTATGTCACAGGTACTCAGGTACGTAATTTTCTCTTAAACTATTTTAGTTTTATGTTTTAAGAAACCAAAATCATATTCTTGAATTCAAACATACGTTACATTATTTCTACTATTACAGATATTATTTGCTGAGCAGGATAAATGTTTTTATTTGCAAAAATAAATTCGCTGACACAATACATACTTAGCCCCTATTTCAGTTTCATGGCGTTCGGGTAGAGGTCAACCCATAGGGTCACAGGGTCAAACGGTCGAGTGGACGCTGATGATAAGATGAATGGTACACATAAACGAACGCATCATTTTTGTGCGTATGAAATGGATAGTAAATTACTAAAGTGGTTTTAAACGCACTGGCATTTAAGGGTTTAAAAATAAAATTAAAATAATATTTTGTTAGATAAATACGGGTTTATTTCACTTCAATAAAAAACTCGTTATACAGGGTAGATCTAAATTGCAGCAACTATTTCGGTGCGCTGCCATTTTTATTTAGTGCTGATAGCACTTTTTCTACAAGTTTCGTTGTACCAGATGTGTCAGTTTGAAATGGATAAACAATTGCGGAAAAACGTGAAGCCAAAAAGTTCGATTTGAAATCGATTTTAGTTTAAAGTTTTTACGGCTAGCGATAGCAATGATAGAACGTGAATGTCCAACGCCATTTTTGCGTTAACAGTAAAATGTGGCTTTATGGCAACAAATCGGATAAGAGCGCCCTTATATTTTCTCATTGCCTCATAACAAAAAGCTGATATAAATCGTTTTTCTAGCAAGCGCAGTGACAACAGTTATATCCTCACAATTGTTAATTGTAGTTATTCATGGTCGGAAAGGCCATATTTAGTATATGTACAGTTTGTATTTTGTACTATGTATTTTACAGTAGAGCAGTGGTGGTCCAGTGGTATCGGCCCCGACTTACGAGTTGTAGGTCATGGGTTCGAACCCAAGCAGGCGCTTTACTTTGTGTAAATAATTTCATCACCACTGCTCTCAAAACGGTGAAGGAAAACATCGTGAGGAAACTGGCATGTCTTACAACAAAAAATTCGAAGACATGTGACATCTACCAACCCGCACCCGGAGGCCTGTGTCCCACAATGGGAACAGTGGGAACATTAATAGGCCGATTATGTATGTATGTATGTATGTACTTGTATTTTGTAACATGATTGTGTTATAGTATTTTTTTTACCATAAAGATATAAAGAAGTTTCCCAAATGCAGAAATAAAGGCAAACAGGCTAATATTCGAATTTGGAGAAAACAAAACGTACCCTTTGAAGTCCGTTTACTCTGCTCGCAGAATTCGCGAGCAAATACACGAAAATCTCGGTCCGTGAGGGGCGAATAATGTTTTACAAGAGCAATCGAAATACGTATGAAAATCTGCTTGTAACTGGCGAAATAGAAAGCGTTTCCTTTGCTACTGTTGTTACTATATCTTTTCTTTATCATATTTTGTGTGTTTCTTGAGCTTTGTTTATAGTATTCTTCAATAAGTAGCTCTTTTAGTTTTAGCTCATTTGTTTCAATTGCAAAGAAAAATATTGATTTCCATCTGAATAGGATTCTTACACAATTTTACTTCCAGAAAAAAATTATCTCAAAAAACTATAACTTTGCAAGATCTGCAACTGCAAAGTGGAAATATTCCAACCACTAGTACTGTAAGTATGTACATATTGTACATACTTGATATTATTGTCTGGTAACTGAATCGGAAGCGACACGACAAGCAATCGAAAACAACCATAATATAACTGTAAAACAATTTGCTCAGGTCCCCAAATGTAGCGTCCCCCAACATTCAATGGGGAATCGTTGTAAAATTGCTTTCCATCGACGGCATTCCGTGACTGGCATCATTAACTACCGTATACTATGGGCAATGGACTTGATATTAGCCCATCCGTCCATCATACAAGTCTATTATTTATTAATAAAGATGTGTTCACCCTCAGTAACGTTACATTTACGAATTTCATAATTATTTATTTACGTGATTTCATTTATATTTCAGGTGGAGGTAGAAGTTCTATTGTCGGACAAAGGTTCACCATTAGAGGGTATTTTTCCATTATCACTATATTTAGGGGGTCGTTGGATGTTGCTCCCTTTGTAGGTAGATAATGATTGAGCTACTTTAAACCATTAAATGTTTTATTTATTATTCATCTGACGCTTTTCCCTAGTAAAATGTCATGTGCATACTAACAACGCGGTTGTATTTATACCTATAGAATATGTAGTATGCAACTGTTAAACTACGAAGCAAGATTTCCAAAATACGGTCCGCTAGATTCCTTTACAACATATGAACGGCAACATACACCTACCTTTTATCGACAAATACTTAACTCCTGTAACATTTTGGTCCGGTTAAACATGTCGTCATCAATATTTCTTAAACAACGTGTATTACCACTTAATATGCCGATCACATTCTAAGCGAAAATACAACCATAAAGTTAAGAGAAGCAACAAGAAGTACAGTTAAATAAAAGCATGAATCGCTAATTTCTAATGCGATTGTGTCGAGAGCACGCGAAGGGCGCATATGTTCTAGTGATGCGACACTAGAAGACAATATCGATGTCGATACAACAACGCCTGAAACAAAAAGTACGAGCGGATGAGGGAAACGGGCCGCTAATGTCTAATACTACGTATATTGTAGTGAGCGTTTATGGAGGGCGCGAAGACAGTGCCAAAGGGTGGAAGGAATGTCATGTGTAATGTCGATATTGATAATTAAGTAAATGTGATGTGCAAGTTGATATAAGTGAGTATGGTGATTTAATGTATGTAATAATTTTAGTGAAAAATTGTTTAGATAATTGTGTGAAATTAGTTATTGTTATTAGGACTGTGCTAACGATAATCTAGAATAATCTAGATTGTCATAATAATGTTACTCATCCTTATACAAACAAAAAACCTATGTAAAATATAAATAAAGGAAAAAAAAAAACAAGTTAAAGAAAGATTTGTATCAAAAATTATGCACAGACACGAAGAAAAATACCAAGACACTATCATAAAACTAACCCCCTAATAATACCAATCAATTTCACCACGATACCACCCCGACAAACAATTAGATCTTATCGAACCAATTTCCACAAGCGACTTTATCGATAACGAGTATCGATAAGGGGCACAACCCTATCGCCCCTTCGGTGCTTGTCATTAAGGGTGATCCATCAACGTCCGCTAGGATTTGGGGTGTTCGACGCCTGCGCGGTGCCCTCGGGGGGTGCCAGGGGGTGCTGGCGGTGCCTGGGGGTAGCGGGGTAACAAACAAAATTAGATATTCGTGCGGTGTCCCCGCAAAGCGGTGCGAGTGCACCCTGATTGATTGCTTTGGTTAACATATACGTATATTTTTCATATAGTTTACGTGGGCATGGAGACCCATGAATAAGGTTCATGTCCCAAACAGTTCGTTGTCCTTTCAAATATTTTGTTCAGTTGAAACCTTCGAATTTATAGATACTAGTTATGTGAGACTTAGTTTTATTTGTAGAGAATGTAATATCTTTGCTTTTATATTGGTTGGATACTAAGTTCAATAAAATCTTCAATTCATAGTACCATCTCTCCAACTTTATAAAGACAAAGGAAACTCTCAGATAAGGAGGATATTAGTTTCGCTCCGCAAACCTTACAAATGCAGCAGCGTGAATGAGCAGTATTTTATATTAAAAAATAATACTTCTTCTCAAATTGGATTGCAGTCTCAATAGAAAACAGCAAACAAAATGAACACCTAAAAGTTTCGCGAAGAAATCTTATCAATGAACGCTTTTATATCAAAACAAAGAACTCTCAACAGGAACTCTGTTTGTTTGTAAACTTCGAAATAGTTGGCCACAGTCGGATACTTATAACATTAATTTATACAAAACTCCTACCAACTTAGTACTCGAAGTAAAAACAAACAGTACAAAAAGTAAAGGAGAGCAGCAAATGCTCGGAGGAGAGCAATCGAGAGCAAGTCTCACGACTGGCTTCGTTTGTGAACGAAACAAAGCAAACGAATACTTAAGCATTGAAATATTGAGGTGCAACGAGAATTCACAATTTCCAATAACAATGCTACAATGATTTAATACGCGCCCAGACGGAAAAAGACTAATAAGTCTTGAACTAAACATAACAGCGACTACACGAGTCAGTCCCTGATCTAAATCATTTTCTCAATTCTAACTTAATAAAGGCACTCGAAATTCGTATTAACGTTAAAACTCACATTCGTATTAACATTAATCAAATTCTAACGAAATGGTTTTTCTTTCAACTTTGATTTTTAATCATTTTAGCAAATCCTACATATCTAAGCGACACTCAATAATAGCAAACTGAAGAAAAAAACATTATACTATGTTTATACATAGTATAATGTTTTTTTCTTCAGTTCGCGTTCTTTGCTAACTCTACCGTGCCTTATCAAAATACTGATATTTTAGAAGCGTATCAATACATATAGTTAGGTGCCTAGACTAGCGCCCTGCGGCACTCCTCCATCTGTGCGCGTTCATATCGCTGTACACTTGTCTAATGAAGGCTTTGACGCTTTCCCCAAGGAGCGAAAGACGCGCTACATAACCTCCACCAATATTATATTTCGTACTCTACCTCTAAGGTAATAAGATACATTTTAGATCGTGAACGACCCTGTGGAAAGCGTACGTACGGGCCATAGCGCTGATACTCTGTAATCATGGGAAGCTATCCCTGTTATTTGTTAAGGAATTAAATTGTTCTGAACAATTATGTTCGTATTGTATTGATGAAACTTAATTGTGTGGATCCAGTAGACTGACAGTTATTTTATTGATGTAGCTTTAATTAAGTTTCAGGACAATTTTCTTAATTTTGTTCAATGTTGTAAAGATTCAACAAAATAAAAGTAATATAATAAATAATCTTATTACTTTATTTTCTTTCCAATTTACTTTTATGTTATATTTTACTATCATTCAATTATCACTTCATCTTCAGTACAAACTCACTCAGAGACTCAATAATTAAATTTCTAGTTTATTTACTGAATCTATTTTCTATTCACTTCTGTCGCGTTTCCTGTTAAAATTACGATCGGAACAAGAAACATAACAGTAAACATTTCTAATTTTATATGTATAACAAAAATGTTAATGCAGCAATCACAGAAGATTGGACGAGCTCCTACGAAATAAGTTTTGTGAGAGAAAAAGTTGAAAAAAAAATAGAATTTTTCTTGTGTTTGGCTCATTTCAATGAGTGTTCTAATTTTTTTGTTTTGTCCGATCGATCTGCGAGTCCGGTCATGTTCGAGTTTCACTGGCGACGGTCCAATGGAGCCTCCGCGAGGCTGCTGCAGGCTTCCACTGAGGACACCATGCTTCAAGACGAGATTGTTAACTTAACTGATTTTTATTAGTATTTAATTGAGCTATAGAATAAAAATAAAGGGCGAATGCATGTGTAGAGACCACAAAAGTTTGTAAATTAATAAAAAACTCATAGCCTTAGGTTATCACCTCGCTTTATGTAGAGCTCCTTTTTAAGTATACATATTTTAAAATATTTTGAAAATAAGGAGTACTGATAAATACTGGTATTCAGCTGCACCTGGTTAGACTGGAAGCCGACCCCAACATAGTTGGCAAAAGGCTAGGCAGATTGATTATGTTGAAAGTAAGGAGTATTAAATTAAACTTGCCTTGAGTTATTAATAATGCTTACTTTATAAGTCCCTTATTTACTACACCATCTTTATGTTCCTAAATAAATTATTAAATTATAAAAAAAAAATATATATTAAACTATATCTGTTACGCTATTTAATTTCAGTTAACCAAACCTCGTATTTCAAAATAAATCACGAGTAAATAAATAATAAGCCCTGTGTTGTAAAGGAGAACATAGCAAAGAACATAGTTTAATGAATATTTGTGACGTAATGAGAACAATAATACGTAGAACCACCTGTGACGAAACAGACACGAACACATACATTATCAGCAGGTTGTCGCGCGGTTGTGTTCACCGCTAATGTTGCTGCGATTATGTACTGTGTAGCGAGTGTATTAGATATGAAGATACTGACATGTGTCTGTACAATACTTTATATCGATTTTATTACAACTAAATATTATTTTGACTAACGGATGAAATTGAGTGGAAACTCATCTACTATGATTAAGATCACTTTTTTATTATGTTTTTACAAAAAATTAACTGAATTTTAAACAACCATCACGTCTAAAATTTTATGGCGCATAAAAATGCAATTTCATTTTTGCGGCGAGAAGCGATACAAAAATTGTAAGTATAATTCCATACAAAATCTAGTAAATGGGAGTCATAAATTTAACATGTCCCAGGATGTTCTAAACATATGTTACCCTAGCTTTCACGTGCCGTGGCTACGCCGCACTACGCCACGCTCTACGAGTCCATTGTGCTACGCCGTAGAGCGCTACGATATATTGCTACGGCGGTAAATCGGTCGAAAATATTTCTGTTTGCGCGTATTGTGCGATGCGGTTGGGACTTGGATTTCAGAATTTCTGTTTTGTACTTATTTTTTTTATTTGTATGGGGTACCTGTAAGTCTATTTTCTAGCTAATGTATCAAGTTTTATCGGTGGAACGTCTTTTCGTTGGTGTTGAATGTGACACTTTGTATTTCAAGTACGAAATTCAAAGATATCATTGGCATATTGCTAAATCTTTAAAAAATCTCTTGAAAGTTTCGTTTCGAATGTTACTTTTCATTTTTGAAGCAGTTTCTTGGGCAACATTTTGGATTTTAGATCGACGTTACGTTATATTCAGATGGTCGAGCTACATTATCAAATAAATATAATCCATTACCAACAAATCATCCAAATCCCAAAATCCATACAATTCACATTCACACCTAAAAATCCAATACCATTACCGTTTCAAATATAAAACCGCACAAAAAACCTTCCCTTAACATAAAGTAAAGACGATTCTTCCACCTGTCGCGCCGGCACAAAGGGGTGCACCGCACGGGAATCGATCGCGCGACCCGACGCGTGGTTTACTGCCGTTGTCTGAAGCCGACTTGGATGGACGTCGGCGTCGGTGCGCGATTAATTGTGTGGCGATGCGCTTAGATGTAGCGGTCATTGATGTTGTTATGTAGTTTATTGACATCAATGGATTATCGCTCATGAAGATATGCATGATTGCTCTTGAGTGTCCTGTTTCTAAACATGTCTCTTAGTGCCTTAATTGCCCATCTAGTTGATGACAAAGAAAGCAGTATTTTGATTGCGGATTGACACTGCCGATTCTAGATCAAATTCAAAACTAACTGCTTATAGAATAATCTCTAGTAGTGCACCACATGACCTTTGGTGCTCGTCGTTTGTTGAGAATAGCAGACCGAAGAGCTTTATTAAATAAAACCCTTTCCCTACACACCATATTCATAGATACCTCCATACACAGGGTACATAATTTACAAACATTCTGACACTCAAAACCTACTAAGAAAGGGAATATCATTACCTATACATATAGTCTTATGGCTTCATTGCCTTTTCAGAAAAAGATTCCTAACACATTGTTATACACCATTTTACAAGGTCAAAGGTACAAGGGCACCCATCATCCGTCTCATTTGTCATAAACAAAACAGCTACCTCGGCTTACGGCTATCAATGTCGTCACTGTAAAAACCTCGTAAAAATCTCAAGAAATACGTCCAGGATTTCCTCCAGAAGCGTTGTCACGTCTACAATATCTAAGTGCGAGTGTATGTATGTGTGTGCGAACGTTCGTGTCTCAAACGGCACGACTGCCGCAATCACAACAATTAACGATACCTATGCAATTACTGAATATACTAAACTACATATTATTACCCACAATCAAATAACAACTCTGTTGCTTAAGGTATAGAGTTTAATATGTGTTGTAGTATCGTTAAATAATGCAGGTAAAAACGCGCTGCTAGTAAATCACGAATGGAGAATAATTTTCCAGGGTAGGAGCGCCGTAAATCAAGGAGACACCCTCTGTGAGGGGGCAGCGGGGCAAGGCGCCGGGGGGGGGGCTAGGTAGTGTACCGGTTGTAATTAATGCATTGTTTCACTTATACACGGCTTCTTTATTCCTTGTTATGTGCGGTGTTAGCCGATTTTCTAAGTCGTATGTTTCTGAGACTGGAGGTTGGGATTGAAGGATGGATAGCAAAGGTCTGAGAGGATAACACGAAGAAAGTAGTAGTAATCGTTTTGTTGGAAAAGGAAAATCAATTGATGAAGGGAACTGAAGAGCATACCACGTACTGTTTAACAGCTAACTTATATCCAATTACATCTCTATCATCATCATCGAAGTAGCATGAAAGTGATCTTATTCAAATATAATGTCCCAACTGTCAAGAAAGAATGAAACTACATTAAAAATGAACTTGACTAAAAGTTTAGTCTGTCACTTTACTACCCTACTTTTACCTCAAAAAAGTCGCCAAGCACCAACCACCTGTCTCCGAGGGTATTAGCCACTTTCCTAAAGTAGCCTGCACTCGTTTGGTAAAAATATTTTATGTAGGAGAACTGGCAAAGGTGCCCGAAGGCGGACGGCGAAGGTGTACGAACCTACATTTTTAGTTTTAGAAATTCGAAAGCAGAACTTTCTTGGAATTATTTTTACAAGAAGTGAAAAAGTCAGGTAAGTTTTCAACTATTATTACATACTTACTATTGAGGTGTGGAAAATTTATGTGGCGTTACAGCTAGCTTCCTCGATCGACATGAAAATGTTTAAAAACAACTGATGAAAATAATGCTACAGTGATACGAACGTAATTCATATATATCTCATTAGTTTGTATTCGTTTACCGCTGAATAGAGGACACGGGCCTCCCGATAGCCGTAAGAAACTTTAACAAAAGGAAAAACAAAACAGATACCCGAAACTCTCAAACTTCATGCCCATCGAGCGTCCTCACTCACTAGCCTACAGTTGCCAACTTCTTATCCACTTCCACACGAATTATCTAAGAAGATGGACAGCCAGACTTATCACTAGCCATGCAGAGAGCCAGCACCCCTTTTATCGTGGGCACTGAAACAGAAAGTGACGCGGGTTCATTTTTTAAACGCACCACAGCCAAAAGCCCACTTAAATTATTCACACGCCTTACTCAACGGGAAAGTGGATAAAAAAAAGTGAAAACGTGGCATATTTCAACCCCCCAAACCCCGCTTCACCCCCCCCTGGGCCCGGATGACAAACGACTTGACCTAACCCGACACGCCACGAGGATTATTTTTTAGTAAGGATTATAAGGCCGGCCGCGGCGGTTTTCATAATTTTTGTGGTGAAGTTATTGCAGTTGAACAATTTTTGGGGTTTCCTTGAGTAGCCCTTTTATTTTATTAAATGAGCAGATATTAAGTCTGTTCGTCGCGGATGATTTAAGAACTGCCGTGGAATCCTAAGGTATCCTTTGTGGCTATTGTCTATGCTTTTTAGAAGAGTCAGTTATAAGCAAATTCGATCTTGAGTATAACATTTGAAGAGTTTCAACGAGTGATGCTACTAAAGTACCTACATCCGTTCTTGGGCAGTCAACCACGATAAGTGTAAATATTTTTGACTGACTGATATTATTATCACGGTGAGCGATTTCTCATGAAATCTCCTGCTCATCCAGCTTAAACATAATTAGGTCTCACTTAATAATAAGTTGGTATTTGACCTTACAACTAGTTACAACATCTCATTTCAACAACTTCGTAAAACTGCGTAGTTCTCCAATCTCAGTTCTATTCCGTTCACGTTTTGTTTATGGCGGCTCATTTTGTCTGAAACTCGTAAACCGTAGCACCGAGATAGGATGTACTGTGGAGCCTGTTATCATTATTGTTGATACAATACACATTTTTTCAGCATAATGTTTATAACGTGTCCTATGTTTCAAGGTCTTTTTTTATTATAAAAGGGGCTGATGGGATTTCTTTGTACGTGAAATAACTTTTATTTTAATTTGGTTCTTCCTTCATTGTTCGGATTTATAAGGATACAGGAAGATGCTGCTGCATAAATATTTTAAATGAGAGCTGTAACAGTATACATTTTTCTTCTATTTCAGATATTGTAGAGCAGCAGAAAATCGTCCAACCAAAATCGTTAAAAGAAGCAGAATAATGATGAGTCAGCCAACCACAAGATACCAATCACAAGCTCAAATGAAAACGACAACGATGGTTTCAATTCATAAGAAGAGCTTTACAAGAAACCGTACGAAAAACATCTTCAAAATATTAGTACAATTTATCATCCCAGCTTCATTGAAAAGCCCCGTACTTCCACCTATATCTCAGCCCACCTGTACCTACGTTTATCTCCGCAGCCATTAGTAACAGCCGCATCATCTAATACACGATGAATGCTGAAAAACGCCGAGTAGCGCACATTCAGGAGTAACCTTTACGTTATTAATGATGGCACACTAAGTGAAACCCGATGGGCTGGCCAGAAAAGAGTTACGTACAGAAAATCCACTTCAAACGTTCTACTACTACTGTAGACATGAAAAGGAAGCAAAGACGATCGCATTTAGTGCAAAGGAATTTGATTATTTTGACAATCTTGTACCAAGCTGTTACTATCACGTAAAGATTAGTGGAATCAGCTCAGAAAGCTGTTGAAAAAAAAGTACCTATATATTTTGTAGTTGCTGGATGGTGTTGTGTTGGGCGTAATTTTGCAAATAATTGCTCAATATTTCGGTGTTATTTTGTTTTTTTTTTGTAATTTCCGATTGAGGGACGACACTAAACTGTTCACCCTTTTATGTTTTGCAGAAAAGTGGGTCTTCTGTACTTATTTTTTATGCAGTAGCATCCAGTAGGCCGCGGCCTGCCTTCCATGACTTGGATCTTGTCGGCTGATCAGCACCATCACGATGACGCGACGGTATTACACAACAACACAAATGCTCTATTTCCCACGGATTTCCTTGAATTTTCCTAAACTGTGGGTACCTGCTTATTTTGGTTTAATGTAATGATAGGTGTTGGTGTTGACTGGGGTTTCTTGGGCTCTATAATGGGTCATGTTTTGAACCAGATATTGCAGAGCTTTAGGTATATAAGTTCTTCTCATAGGGACCTCTTTTTACCCGACTGCCCCAGAAGGAGGGTAATGTTTTTTAATGGAACTGATTAGTGCCACTTTTTTCAATAGTAAGGTGGCTCTTGAAGACATCTCGACAGGTCTTAGGTAGGCAAAGATGTCGATTCGTTAAAATTAATAAGGATAGACGTTCTCTGATGTTATCGCTAGCAATCGTTTAAGATAGGTAAGATAACAGGCACGCCTATTTCTTATGAATGAAGATTAGGTAATTAATGTTATCAAGGACGGAAACTAAAAACATGCCATAGCTAATGCCACATGAAACTGTGCAACGCAACAGCTTAAAGACTAAAATAATAATGCAATGCGATAATAGAGGACACATTTATTTGTAGTTAGAATCCAATTTTAATGGACCATGTGATATGCCTAGACCTATAACTGATTACATATTCTACAAAGTCAATGTTCAATTATTCTCAGCGTCAAAAATAAAACCTCGTTAGCATGACCGATGCCCTTTCAACACCAATAAAAAGTGCAACAATCCACTGAAAAGCAATTGAACAAACAATAGAAAAACGATGAAACAAAGCAACGCAATGAAACGCAAATAAAAACATTCACTCAACGAACGTTGAGAAACAGAACGTTGAGAAACAAAGCCGAATTGTTCCGAATTGACACGAACTGTACTGCGACGTCACACTGATACCGAACATGTCACGTTCTGTTCGAAATTTGAAATTACATTTTGTTGCTCTGATATTGTTAGAGCGTAGACATTTTGATCAAACAGTTCTGCTGGATCAATGGCACTACTGAACTGAAATGTCTGTCGCTTTCTAAACTGTTTGCATTGCTGCCTTGTAACTAATCCCTCCAAAAGCCTTCCATTATGTGAACTATAACCTTTGCAGGTTACATTTCTGCTGCGTATAAACTCATGTAAAAATAGATTCTCCTCAAAATTATAATCTCGCTGGCTTTCATACACGTAGAACTCCAATCAAGACCAAAAGATATGCTGATACGCCTCACTCCTTACGGAAAACGTGAGACACATACAATATCAATATAATTTGGAGTTCACGAAGCCTCTGGCGGTCCGTCTAATCTTCTAATACCTTCTGAGCAGATTTGAGAGGAGGAAAAAGTAAGGAATAACCGAACAGAGGGTAGTCCGGAAATTACTGGATGTCTCGGGGCGAGGGGCGCGGGGTGGGGGGGAAAGGTTCACAAATGAAGCAATTCTCGCTAGTCCACGCTCCATCGACTACGTCTTATTAGAGTAATCCGCAGGCTTCTCGTAATTGTTTAATAAAAATACGATATGAGGACAGTCAGAAGCTGTTCGTAGTCATCTTTTTGTCTTTTGAGGGGTCTGTCAGAGATATTAATACTTTTTATTTGGTGGGGCGTGTGTGGAGATCCAGTTCTCCACATACGCGCCACGCCAGCATAGATATTATAATTTGAAGTGGTGTTGTTACTTTAAGATCTGACATTGCAAAATATGTCAATGGCAATGTAAAAAATAAATACTTATCTAATTTATTTCAGTTTCAGTTTAAAGACTATTTAGATATGTCGCTACATATATATAAAACACAGGGAGTGTTTCATATGTAGATTTATTTGTGGAGAGCATCTAATAAAGCCCCATAACTTTCCTACTATTTCATCCCCGGGTATCATAAAAATCTACGAGCCAAATCAACCACAAATCAGGTCAATAAATAAGCCCCGGGGAGAAAAACACACGTATTCAAATGAGCCCCATTGGCTGAAGATGAAGAGCATGCTATCTCAGGGAACATAAATAATTCCGGCACAGAACCGCAGCCTGATCATCAATACCGCTTAGCTTTTACCGGTAAAGGTAACGTGCCTACTACCTACCACGCGGGTTGGTGGAGATAAATTGACACGATTTGTTTAGTAGGTTTTACATATTTTGGAGCTGATGTTGCGAAGAGCCAGGTTTTGAGGGCTAGCTGTGATTTACGGTAGGTATCTTATTACTTTTGCTAATGTAATACTGATTCAAGCTGATACGATAAAACCTAAGTAATAGTATATGACTAACTTTGAAATACCCATATAAATGGACTCAAATGGAGGGTAGTTTCAAGCTTACTATGCCTATATACTTAAACAAACTTTGTATAGTGTTAAGGAATAAAATATAGAACAATAAAGTCATCAAGCAATTTACCCTTTAAAGATAAACAAGAAAAGTAGGCATAATAAATAACAGCAACAAAGCGGTAAAGTTGCCGCCATGAATATCAGTTAGCAGCCGGGGAGATAACTCACGGTTTACTCCTTGCTGCAGTAAACGGCGGCTAATATGCGACAGATCACTGGAGTGGTCTCATGAAGAGAAATAGGCTTGCAAAATAAACATTAGAATATTAAGTATGTATTCTGATTTTCTACGACATTACAGTACGACACAACTTAGATGTAGCATAGATTTGAACATTTTCATTCATTAATTTCAATTTCACGAATGTATTTGGCTATAAGACTTTACAAGTTATTGCGTTTTCGAAAGATCATTTTCACCTAAAGCAGTAATAAAGATTGGTGATTTTGAAGACGTACTCAGTTCGGATGGTGATCGCTTTTACGAATTTTGCCGATGCTACGATGCTATTGTGTCGTACTGTACTTACTACTAATTTTCGCAGAATATCCGCTTGACTGTCACTAATGAGATACAATAAAATTTTAATTGCTATCAAGCTGCATCAGTCTTTCGGACATTTGAGCTCATATTAAGTATTCTAATATTCTACTATACATATATCGTTCAGAATACTTATAAAGTTTATAAAGTTTATTTATTTCATAATTAACAGGTTTTAACAAATAAGTTGTAGAGGCCTTCTTTTAAGTATGGAGATACCTGTACCAGAAGACCTCCCTCTTCCATATCTATGTGTATCATACAAAGCCTGTTAATAACATAATTTTAACAAAGTAGGTAAAGTAACAAAACTAGAACTAGATAATTAAAAAATAATTAATCAGGTACTTGAATTCGCAATCTCAGATAATTTACATTACATCCCCACTTACTTACAACTGGCTATATCAGCATTGTAAGTTGATTTGTTAATTGAACCCTGTCGTGTTCAATTATCTCAGATTCCGACTTCAGGTATAAATGAGTAGTGTGTGTGAGAGTGTGTGTGTGTGAGAGTGTGTGCGTGTCTTTGTGCGTGTGTGCATGTGTGTGTATGTGTTTGTGTGAGCGAACAAGAAAGTAAGAGAAACCAAAAGCATATTTATGTCCGTGTAGAGAGTTGTACAAATTATATTATATTAAATTTAAATTTTATTTTATTTATTCCGTGTGTAAGGTAATGTTTTTTATTTATTATTATTATTTTAAATAACCGGGTTTAGAAGTGCCTCAGTTTCTTCATAAGTAAGGGTCTTTAGCCAAGCAGTCACGGTTTTCTTGCATTCGTAATGGCTTTTTTGGTTAATGGGAATCTTTTTGCTTATGGCGTTATAAAGAAGAGTAGTTTGGGCAACATATTGCCGCTTTGCGAATGTAGTACGAACTCTAACTCCGGCTATACGACCGTGATTTCTTCTTTTCCTGAGAGTACTAGGGTCAAATACCGTTGTCTTATGCATTTTTAAGATAGAATTCAGGATATATAATTTTCTTACAGTTAACAGATCACATAATTTGTAAAGCTCGTGTGTAGAAAAACGATACGGTTTAAAGTACATAGTTTTGATAAGGGCACGCTGAGATCTTTCTACATCTAGGAATTTAGTTTTAGAGGCACCCCCCCAAATAGGAATGCAATAGGTTAGAACAGACTGGGCTAGCGCAGTGTATATTTGTTGAATTAGCTTGGCTGATGCAACATGCCTTAGTAATTTAAAAATCCAGATCAGTTTTCTGAGACGTTCACTAACCAATGCAACGTGATAATGCCAAGAGAGTCGCTGATCAAGAATAATACCCAGGTATTTCGTTTTATCAACCTTCTCTATAGTCGGACAAGTGCAATTAGGGTCCAGGATACTGTGACATTGGTGTATCTTTACATTAAAATTAATATCAGGCTGGGTTCTATTAGTTAGAGAGAAGCACATGTAGACAGTCTTCTGGCTATTCAGCGTAAGTAGGTTAGTTCTTAGCCAGGAAGCAACTTTAGATAATCCCAATTCCGTATCATTACGCACAGACTCCCAATTATCGCCGACAAAGACCAGCGCAGTATCGTCCGCATAAGAGAACACTCGAGCACCACCTGCCTTCACCTCACATAGGTCGTTGATGTAAATTAAAAATAAGGTGGGCCCGAGAACGCTCCCCTGCGGTACACCGAATGTGATATCTGAAGCATTGCTTATATACTGTCCAATTTTAACCTTTTGCGTTCGATGTGAAAGATAACTTTTGAATAATTCAAGAGGTGTGCCTCTTATTCCAATGTATTCTAACTTGCGTACAAGAATGGGAACAGACACTGTGTCAAAAGCCTTTTTTAAATCGAGGAAGACTGAGAGGCATTTCTTTCCACGATCAAGATTATCAGTAACAAGAGATGTTATAGCTGTTACTGCATCTTCAGTCGATTTTCCCTGTCTAAAACCATACTGTGCATCAGATAATATTTTATATTTATTAAGGAAGTCTATTAGTCGTCTGTTTACAAGTTTCTCCAATATTTTTGATAAAGCAGGTAATACTGATATAGGCCTAAAGTTACTAACATCATCTCTGGGTCCACTCTTGTACACAGGTGTAACAGTAGATTTTTTTAATAGTTTAGGGAAGATACCTTGGCTGAAGCATAAGTTCGCTAGGTGAACAATAATTGGGAGAACTTCGTGCTTAGCTAACTTGAGAAAATTTGTTGGGATGTTGTCCCAGCCAGGGGCACTACTTGATTTTAAATTCATGAGTAAATAGTGTACTTCATCTATATCTGTATCCAAGAGAACAAGTGATGTTAATTGAGTACTAGTTGCCCCCAAGTTGGTCCCAGCATCCGATCTAGTATCCGGCAAGATTTTTTCTGCAAGTTGTTTTCCAATTCCTACAAAATAATCATTAACATGATTGACTGCTTCAATTGGTGACGACTTCTCCTCCAAGAGTTTAGTGTTATCCACGTTAGTTTGCTTCATATGTGCTATGCTTTTAATATTTGACCAGAGTCTTTTACTGTTCTTGGTAGAGTTTGCCAATTGTGCCCTCTCATACCGGCGCCTTAGTTTTTTAATTAATTGATTACAATAATTTCTATATCTTTTATAACTAATTCTCAATATATCATTGTGTGGGTCAGTCTTCAATTTTTTCTGCATATTATTTCTATTTCTGATACATTTTAAAATACCGGGGGTTATCCAGGGTTTTATAGTTCGCTTAGATTTAGGTAAAGTAGTCGTAATAGTATTTTCTTGTAAAGATTCCGAAATTTTTTCAATCAAGAGTTCTACTATGAGGTCAGGGTCATTAGAAAACATGAGGTCGCCAAGATTTTTGTCTACCAAAGATTTAAGTGCCATATTGAAGTCGGTACTTATTTTTGTCTTCTGAGTTTTATTTTTAAGCTTGATTTTAGACAGGTTTAGGAATAATAGAGAATGATCAGTAACAGATGTATTTAAGACAGCAATGTTAGCAGATAATTTATCCTTATTAAGCTTTAACATAAAATGGTCAAGGCAATTGTTTAATCTAGTAGGATAAGTGTGTCCTGCCAGCAGTCCATGCAAAGATAACATTGTCGAGTAGTTTTGTCTATTGTTGCGCTCCTGAGCCTGCTCAGATAGAGTTGGTGTTAGATTTATATTTAAATCCCCAGCTAAGGTAATGCAGTTACAGGATTTTACGGAGTTCAGATATGTGTCGAGCGAATTAATAAACATGTCTGCGTTGGCATTTGATGGGGATCGATATACCCCTAGTATAATATTGTTATTATTAATTTTAATTTCCAAAGCAGAGGCATGAGTCAATTTAATTTCCCTGACATTTACTGCAATATTATTAGTGACGTACACAACTACTCCGTCGTTTTTATTTATGTGATTTGTTGTTTGGAACGCTGAGAAGTTCGGAATAGTAGGTATAGGTTTAATAGGATTAAGTTGACTTTCAGTTAGAATCAGAATATCCGGCTCGAATTTTAGACTAGACAGAGTCAGTTGCAGATCATCCATGTTACTATAAACGCTTCGTATATTTTGGCAGAATATTTTGCAGTCTTTCTTTTGCACAAGTATGTGTTTAGACAGATCTTCAATATCACAGTGAAAAGCCTGAGCTATATTTGAATTGTCTAATTCGTTGAGAGTGTGAATCGAACTATCCATTTTTTAAATTGACGGGTCTGAGGGTGAGCTTCGCAAGATATTTGTATGCAAGTAATGCATACAGCCGGTAAAATAATTTTGATAATCTCGGAGAACAATAATATGCTTGTTGATTGGTTTTTAAGTATGTGAGAGTGTACACTGAAAAAAAAAATTGTTTATTTTAATAAACATCTTGTTTAATGTGATCACACATCTTGACTCCATACGAGCCTAACAAGATCTTGACTTCTGAAGCTATGACAACTTTGTTAAATTATCATAGTTCCGTCTACTAAGTAATGCATTGGTTTAATTACGGGTAGTTGTTTAATTTAGCTCAAATGTTGGCCAGTTTAACAATGAAACATTGTCACATTAACACACTAAACTTGTAGATTCAACTAAGATCTTGCACAATACGTCTGTGAAACGTTATTAGATCAATGAAATTCTTATGTTGTTTCAACTAAGATCTTGCACCAAATAACTGTGCTATCCTGATTAATGCAACTAACCTCGTATTCAACGTAAACATGAACCGTTGTCATATGAACTACTTCTATTTGTCAATCCAAGTCAGTATCTTTTGCACAAATCAACAAAGTAACTTTATTGTAATAATTATGGTTGAGAACCTACTTTTTTATAATGACTAACATCTTTGTGGTAAATTGTTACACTAAATTAAAAAAATCCGCGCAGGAGCGCTAAAATTAAATATAGATTTATGGCAAATATTAAGCTTAAATCAAAATGTTTTCTTTTATGCTTATCATGAAAACTTTTTGAGGAAACCTTAATATTTGCTATAAACCGTCAATTAATTTCAGCATCCCCTACGCAGATATTTTTAATAACATAGCGTGACGATCCACATCAAGTTAACCCTCTAGACCTTGTATAAAAAATATGAAACATGAAAATAGGTATTAAATGGTATAGCAATCAAACAACAATATTTGATTTTTAATTTATTTATGCAGAACACATTACACAAAATACTTACATTCAATATAATTTACATCTTATAGAATAACATACTTTTCCATTGCTCAGAATATTTATATTGCACGTTACGACAAAAAGTTATGAAATTTTACATTTTCCTTTGCTTCTAGTTCTTCAAATAAGCAAAAATATAAAAATAAACACATCGAAATTCTAATGTTTGCAATAATAATTGTCCCATTAGAATCCAGACTATTTGAATTATACAAAAAAACTTATTAAAAGTTGAACACAGCATACTAAACAAGTCACCATGATAAATAACAAATTGTACGCAGCTGGGCTACACATCAAGCTATACATTTCCAGTTTATGGTGATTTCGCATTGTAAACGATATCCCTGCAATGCGAGGTCAGCTTAAACTGGAAATGTATAGCTTGATGTGTAGCCGTGTGTACATGTACAATAAAACTTTATGAAGTTATTAAAAATAGAATTAGCTTAACCAGATACCTAATTATTATTAACCAGTCTTAATATAGTCTGCAATATCGAAACCTAACAATATAACAATAATAAAATATTTAAAAAAATTAAATTAGAGTTACAAGCTTTTTTTATCAGATATCTTTTAATCTTTTAATGACTCACCAATAATTATGTAAGGCTGTGATGTTGCCTCTTTATTCTGTAATGTTTTTAGCCGAAGTTCAATAGACTGACCGATTTCAGCGTCAGATCACATCAGATCTTAAATGTTTGATGAACGCATACCGCGTTTCTGCCTTAGATGATTTACAGCCGCAGCTAGGCTCGGACTTTTTTTTGTTTTTTCTTCTGTTTAATTGCCAAAAATGCTGCAAGATTTTTATCTTCTTCTTTAGGTGCTGAAATAAAAGAATAATTATATAGACCATTCGTTTTTCAGATAGTTCAAGTTTTGAAAGAGTCACATTAAAATAGGTACAAAGGCTTCAAAGGGAAGCCTCCAATCCGCAACTGGTTAGCATGGGGGACAAGCAGCTCAAGCCCTCTGCGAGAAGGCCTATGCCCTGTATGCCCAGCTATGGGATGTGTATAGGCTAAAATTTTGCCGCTAAATGAATGAAGAGAAATATACTTACAATCAGCTAGAGAGATTAGATCCTGGCCAAATGCAAATTTTTGATTTTCTATTTCTTAATAATTCCAATATTTTATTTTTGCAATAAACAAATAAATTGTTTGGTCTCCATAGGCCGCCTCAAAGTCAATGTTCAACTAAAAAACACAAAACAACACAATATAATTATTAACATTAAATTGACAAAATATAGCTCAAATTACATGTATATAAAATATAATATTGGGGCAAGCCTTACCAGAGTATAAACGGTTTATTTCTATTAGCACTGGGTATTCGTTCGTATAAGATTCCAAAGTCTAGTCATTATTATTGTTGTGAAGACGCATTATTCGATATTTGAATGTGTTTTTCCATTTTATTTCCGTCAGCCTCCAAGTTTCTGATGAATTTCGAAGCCACTGTAAATCAACTTCAACATTTTCATCCAGTGTGTTGCTTTGTTGCTATTTAGGAGATGGTGAAGGTGAGGGTGCAGGGCTTTCCTCTCTGTTTCTCTTTCCTTTAGTTGACAGAACTCCTAACCGCTGTAGCTGTAAAAAATTAGTAAGTTTGTGAGTGCTACTAAGTGTTCAAAATCAATGGTGCAGGCTGAAAATTTCCTGTACCTACTGACAAAATAATAGCATTCATAGTATACCTACCTAGGTATTATGGTTACCTACTGTATGTTTTATCTTACCTGCAAATTTTGGGATGAGATCGGGCTGCCTCCATGTCTTTAATAATTCGACCACTTCTTCCATGTGTTCCATCCATTGTGTATAAAGCACTCGCCAGTATTTCAATAGGTATGTAAATAGTTAATTCACTAATATTGGCACCGACCGTGGCGTGTGGCTTCGCGTATACATACACCTGTGCAGTTCTTGGAACATAAGACACGCCGGTCAACCTGCACGCCTGCACAGATAGCCATATGGACCACAGCGTGTTTATCCTAGTCCTACATAATTATTATCGTACGCATTTTGAGTTTTGACACCAGCAGTATTACAATAGCGCTGATAGCGCTCTGTGTTTTGACAAGTCGACCGGCGCGCGAAGACCGCGAAGTTAGTTTACTCTATGAGCTTGAGCAAGTGGGGGTTGGAAAAGCGCGGGGAGCGTTGCGTTTTGTTGTCATTACAAAGAGTTATTAGATGTGACCACTGATCTTGTTTTATTTAACTAAGCAGGCTATTTAATCAAACATGTTCGTTGTTAAAAACTATGATTTATATGATTTAATGCTAACAAGTTGCTTGTTACCATGAACTTAAATTATTTTTTGATGTAAAAAAGTTTTGAGGTAAAATCATACGTGCTATGTTTGATGTAACAAAGACTGTTGAATAAACTGTGCATGTGCTGTGATTGTTGATATAAATAAAATGAATTTGTTCTGGCAACTATGGTATCTTGTCTAGAGTGAACAGATTATTCATTAGTCCAAGCATTTTAATCCCAACTAAGAGAAAATGTATCTTAGTTAGTCTGCATTTTTTTCAGTGTATGTTTGTGAGTAGATTTCAGTTAATGTATATAGAGAAGTATGCGTTAAACTGAGTGTTTGTGTAGTAGTACAATTATTTAGAACAAGTGTAGTAAAAAGAAACATAATTTGTAAGCACACAAAATAAAATGAAAGTAAAAAACCGTGTACAGGTAACACAATGCTAGGGTAACCATACACGTGGACTGCAAGTTTTTGGTCTAGTCAGGTTCCTTGTGTAAGCTGGTGGATCTGCGCTTCAGACTTGACCGTTATTCTTTGCGACATTTCATCCCTTTTTAGATATACTTTACCGTAGGCTGTCCAGCAAAATTTAAATTTCTTAGCCTTGACTAGATCACGCGCAAGAAAGTGCAGACGAGAGCCTTTCGCTGTAAGCTGCTCCGACACAAAGATGGGAGAATCCGTATTTGAGCAGCATCCAAGATGTTTGGCTGCAAGCTTGCTTTGGTATCTAGTATTAAAAGACTTACACATCTTGAGCAGTTCAGTCTTTAAAAGTGTTGAGGAGGTTTCTACAATGATGGGGCTGTTTTGCTCTTCCTTCCTGCTACTCACTCTGTATATGTCTTTGATGTTACTTTTCTCAATTTTGCAGTCAACGGTTTTAGACAGACAGAGTACCATTCCAATCAGGTCTTCTTTCGTTTCGCCACTCGTCTTTGGCACGTTTTTTAACTGAAAATTTGATTTTCGATTTGACATCTGCATATCTTCGATTTTGTTCTCTAAAACCGTTATATAATCTCTGTCCTTGACGGCCTGTTTTTCTAATTGGTCAATTTTACCAAGCATGTCCTTGTTTTGTGCTGTCAGAAAGGCAACTGAGCTCTCAATGTTTGTGTTCGTCCTCTGTATGTTTGACAAAACTAGGCTTATCTTATTTATTTCTTTTTCAAATTCCTTCCGCTGCTCAGCCATAAGAGAAGATATAAAACTCTTAATATCGGTATCATCATCCACCCGTGGTCTTTTGCGAGATTGACCAAAGTTTGGAGGTGTTTTATCTTGACTCAGTTGGTTTAAGTCTGATTCCGACATCGATTTATCCATTTGACGTTCAATGATACTAGGACAATAGTAACTTTAGGAAGTAAGTTTTTCTAACTTTAGGACGGACACTTGCGATAGTATAATAATCCGTATCTGACAGTACCTAGACGCTTCAGAATATCAGGCGCACAGAAAACATAGGTGATTTGGTTCTATCCTTGTGATTTTCTATCAAGAAGATAACAAATAGACCAAGTTTAATAATATTGATAGTTGACCAGGAGTACCAGGCGCGCAGAAATCACAGGTAGAAGGTAGGATTCCGTCCTTGTATTACACACACCTGCAAGCCTTGCGTACACGCATAGATTAGCTTTGAAGGCCGTCTATCGCAGGATTTGTTGCTGTCTTTCTTACACATCAATTGTATCCTCACGTCGAAACAAGACGGAAGTATAATCGTGCGTGCACTGTGATGTTCAAATGCGTGAGTAATTAGCTATGTTTGTGTCTCACCCGAGCTTGATGATGCGCTCTTCGCTCCAGTGATACAGGGTTTCACTTCTGGTACTTTATGCACTCCTATTTTTTTAATCAAATTTTTGCGACTAATTTACAATTAATATTATAATTAAAAGGTTTATAAGCTTCACAGGCACGTCTACTCTCTACAGAGGTCCGGGGGAAGAGGGAGGGACTTAAGGGCCGTTGCATCATTCTAAGCTCTGAGATCTTCTTCCTTTCGTATGGTTAGTGTCTAACCTGGTGTCAGAGTTTTAAAGCCACCCATGAGCCTCTGACTGGCTTCACATTCCGTCGAGAAATATCTCTCAGGTATGGTTTCCTCACGATGTTTTCCTTCATCGTTTGTAGAGCAGTCGTAATGAAATAATTTACACAAAGTAAAGTCTTACTACCAACAAGTCGTAAATCGCGGCCGTTGCCACTGGGCCACCACTGCTCTTTGCATGTATAGTCGCAACAAAACCTTTGCCCCTACACGATCAACAATTAATATAGGCCTGAATATAGGCTACGCCGGTTGAATATATTTATTGTTCCCCACGAAAGAGCTCATTGTAATCTACTATTCAATTAAAATAACAATATAATTGATGCAGTAAGCGATGTTCTTGACAGCTGTCATGTGAGTTATTAATGACTCAATGATTGCTAGTGAGAGAAACAGAACGTGCGAACTTCGAAATAATTGTGAAAATAAAATATTTTTTCATTAAAAGCGATGTTAAAAATGCCCCTCTGATTTTTGTTTTACCTCATCTGTATTTGAAAGCCCATATCGAGCATTACGCGTCTGATATTAAAATAATGTCGTACAAAAACGTTTTATATTAGTAAAAGCACTCAATTTGAATACGGATATTGAAACACTCGGGACCTTTGAAGAAATAACGTTATAAAAATACACGACAAAATTCACAGATTGATTTTCCATTTTCTCAACACTTGACAATTCTGAACAATGAGAATAATTTTATGAAGCGCAAGAATTGGAAGATAATGAAATAAAACGTACCATTCATGTCACTCACCTTTTTGTACAACCTTTAAGATAATAATTGTCTCTGGACATTCTCCTTTATAAATATTTATTGCCAGTTCTTTGTTCACTTCTATTCTTATTTCAAATTTTCCAATACAGAACGTTTGTTCTTTGTTTAAAGAAATGTCAAGCTCTTGATTAAATCAATTGTTTCAATTTACGTTAGAAGCTAATGACATTAAAACATCTTTTGTGCGATATTTTTGTTCCAATTTAAGGAAAGCCTCAAAGTTTTTTTTTGTAAAGTAGAGAGGTATGTTCTTTTAGAAATTATTTTCTCGCAGAATTATTGCAGCACATTCATACGTACCTATATATTGTATCTAATATTAAATCTGCAGAATAGGACGAAACAACAAAAGCATTGACACCACAAAAGAAAGCAGCACCCCAACCGATCAAAAATCCGACGTCTGCCGAAAATTACCGAACAAAAACCGGATTAAACCGGTTATCGGCGACTGCTAATAATAATAGTGTCGTCAGATAATCCAGTGTGATGGATGACGGGGGAACTGCCCACCCCTTTTAATTGCCGCCGTGAATGTGCCTGTCAGTCACGTCACGGTGAATTTTCCATTTATATTATAATAAGTTGGGATCTGGTTTGAAGCGGTTTTCTTGGTGTATTCGGTTTAATAAAGGTTGTGTCCCCAAGCTCGGTGTATTTGATGGAGGGGCGATGGAAATGCAGGAGCTTATTTTTTGGAATGCAATTGGTTTTGGTGAATTAATCATGGTGGAGGCACCTGACGTTGGTGGAGCAACAAAATACGTGTGTACAAAGTTTATTGAGTGTCTAGACTCACCTACCCCACAGTCAAACATTACTACGGTTTTGTAGGGCTTAGTATATTAGTTCTACTTACCATAAGTCAATATAAATAAATAAAACATTAAAAAAAAAGTGGATGTCAGGGCTTCCAGACATAGTAAGGTTTCAACAAATCTGTGGCTCTTTTCTCAAAACACCATTACAGATTCTTATCTGCATGGTCCTCACAT
The DNA here is from genome assembly GCA_948150665.1 of Conistra vaccinii. Taxonomy (NCBI): domain Eukaryota; kingdom Metazoa; phylum Arthropoda; class Insecta; order Lepidoptera; family Noctuidae; genus Conistra; species Conistra vaccinii. The sequence continues at coordinate 22,926,674 of OX411332.1, forward strand.
GATCGAACAAAAGAATGTCCGGACTTTAAAAGAGAATGTGATCTTGTTTGTTTCGGCGTTTCTTCTCAGGGTAGTCAGATAGGAAACACCGACCTCATCTAAATTAAAAAATATATTTATGTCGTGTAAAAAAATGTTTGTACAGTGGGCTCCACTGAAACCTCACTCCCTAGCAATGTAAAAAACAATGCAAGGGGGTGAGTTTTCTCTGGAGCCCACTGTGCAAACCTACTCACATAAATAAATTTAATTTATCACAAATTGCAAAGCCCATGAATTGCCAATACATAGTTTTTAACTGTAGAGACTGAACATTTGTGGTAACATACAGTTATTTCTAAGAAGATTACGTTCTCCTTGGAACATGTCTTATTGTTGTGTTCGAAAGAGCATAGAAAAGCCTCTGTTCCTGCATTAAGTGTTTCTTTCAGTTGATTTATACCCAGCCTAAGATCTTTCTCCATTCTGACCCCTTTTCTTCTAACCGAACTTCCCCTTTCCTCCCTTTTACTCTAAGATAAGCAGCTGATTCCCTTCATTTCCTTTCCCACACGTCAGAGTATCGACTTTGTGTATCGTTGCGTACAGTCGCAATGAGCCGTCGTTACCACCATCAATCATCCGCCGATACCGCACGATCGACGCCGAGCGCGTGCGAACATCTGCGACCACTACCGGCTAATTCATCATTTTGCATTCGACTGTACTACTATACTGTTAACGTTACAAAATATACTTTAGTCACTGGCGATAAGGTTGGTTTTGTGTTGACGAGTTCGATTAATTCATCATATCTCGATTGACAGGTCACTTTGCAGTTGTCAATAACTTTATCCTCATCTAAATAAGAGCTAGTTTCTTGTAACATTTCGTCGACATAACTATGTACAGAATATGTACCTCGCAGATGTGTTGACAATATCGATTGTGTGCGAAATGTTATTATATTAGTGTAAATATTAAATGCAGGACAATGGTCCCATTGATTTGTATAGCGCATATGGTGCGTTGTTGCTGCACCATTGCTCATTTTGTTAATATCGACAGATTTGTACAAAATTAACTTTCCCCCGACATCGGAATATATCGGGTCAACCCTGTCTGAGCGGGATGGTGAAATATGTATGTATGTATGTATGTATGTATGCACATAATCCTATTTGGTTTGGGGATTCAAAAGGTTTGTAGCAATGAAAATACTGTTAAAATATCTCCATATTTATTTTAGTCTTTAGCCTGTTATTTTATCATTTGATATTCAAGCTTTTCACTTAAGAAGAAAGGAAAATAGATGGTCGTTTGTTTGTTTCAAACTGGGGCTAATATCATATTTTTTTCCCCCCAAACATTAATATGAAAAATATTTCAAACCATAAAACTAACCTAGTAATCTTTTTCGCAGAGTGTACTTTTGACGTTTTCCATTTGCCTTTTACATCTACAAATCATGCCACAGCATCCACCATAACATGCATCATCCTACGCCATGTTTCGCATTCAGCCGCCGTACGGAACCCGCGTAATTTAATTGTGCCGGCCGCGGGCACAATACCGCGTGATTGGACGCTGCCTACGGAATCCTAAATGCTGACAGTGGCCGATATGAGTGGGTTCACTAGTTCGGGGGTAGGTGTGTCTTTACAAAAACCACTGATTTAATATTAACCCGCAGTGAATCAGTGTGGTTTGTTCTGGTTGTGGTGTGATTGATTCGATTTGTGTAAGAGTTGTGTCCATTTGTGGTAAAAGATGAAAAGGGCGACAAGCCTTTATTAAAGTTTGCGTTCCTTGGACGATAAATAGAATGATGAGCACTATACCAACCCTGCCCAGCCCGCGTGCTGGATCACGGCCCACTCCCTCTCACCGAGAGGAGACCTGTGTTGGGAACATTATAGGTTAATTATGTCTTTACAAAAAGTGTAATATAATACTACAGTTCCTCTTCCGTTTTATATTACTTATCATTTGATATTATAGTTTCTTCCTATCCAATAAAACTCTAGGACGGTATTTAGCTTCTAAGTTTTTCTTTGACGTTTAGAAACCGATAGCGTTTACCGTTTAGAAACCGTTTTAGCGATAAGACCGCCCATTGTGTCACCCTATGTAAAATGTCTAAACCTAGATGTCTGTAATTTTTATGGTGTACATAATAAAGAGTATTCTATTCTATTCTAGAAACCACAAATTTCTCATTTCCTTAAATAAGGAAATTGACATAGCTAGGAAACAATGTTAAAATACGATTTATACTTCTATTTCCGTTATAACCACCCCAAAACAACCCTATATTCCTAACGGCAACCGCGACCTTGCTTTTCCCCATAAAAATAGGGACCGGCAATAAAAACAATCAGCAACTTCCTCCTTGTGAATAAAACACAATAATACGAGCGGTTTGCGCGCTGACACGAGAGGCGCCTTGTTACGGCGGCGGCGGTCCCGCATGACAATGAGAGGTGTACGGGACCCGGCCACCGGAGCAACGTTCTAGCTTGGACAATGTGGGTACAGTATTTTAGATGAAAATACAATGAATTCTCTAGTAGAAAATACTTAAGTAGAATGGTTAAGTATGTACAGAAATTTAGTTAAAATGATTTTTATTTAAATGCATTTACATAAACGTCTTAATTTTAGTACTCATTACACACGGTTTTTGAATTGAGAATTTGAAGTTGTGCACTTGTCAAACTCCACTTTTGGGTTACTTATGGTGAAAGCCACCATGGCAAAATTCAAAAAACAGAAGTTTTGAATTGCGCGGCCTACGTTGAAGTAGTCACCAGTTATGCTAAAGTAGAGTTTGACAAGTTCTTAACTTCTAATTCTCAATTCTAAAACATTGGTTATAGGTACTTAAAAAAGGTTCAGGTTATGACTCTACCGTAAATAAACCAAATAAAACGAAGCTGTTACAAAATTTTGATTTGAACTGAATATCCTTTTAAAAAGTAAGCAAAGTAGTAAATAAAGAGTATTCTATTCTATTCTATTCTCAATCTAAAACGAATGATTGCAGATCAATCAATAGCCAAGTAGGTAGTATTCTTTATTCGAATTTTAGACAATAGATACATTGTCAACCAATTGTTTAATTGATTGTTAGTGGCCAGTGTCATTAAAATGAATAATGGAAAAAAATCTTCACATTAATTAACCCACAACTCACAATAAAGGAAACATTTCGTCGTTTGTTTTGTCAGTTCATCCGGTGTTCAGTGCTGCCAACCTAAAAAATGCACACACAATGCAGGATATTATGTTTGTGTTGTCTTTTTAGCCAATTACTACTAATGAGTAGTACAAACTCATACAGAGATCTGAATAGAGTTCCGACTGCTTTTTTCGTGCAAGTCTTTCATTATTCGTTTGAGTATAATTAAATATTCGCTTACTAAGCACGCTAGTAAGAAAACAGTTTGTAATAATATATTTGAAACCTGTAAAACGTTTGAGAAAAATAAATGAAACACTTAGCTTAATACAATTCTGCGAAAAAAAATACTTTGGAAATAGTAACCATTGTATGTAATTTTGGTTCTTTGTCGCCAAGACATTTACCTGGTTTCTAAAAGCCTTTTCAATCAACTCTATCAATTCGTTTTCATTGATTGTTGTTGAGTTTGTTTCGTCAATTCTTCTCAGGGGTAGTTAGGCAGCCAATGTCGACTCCATCAAGCTTATCTTTTTTTTATATCACACGTTATTTCCATGAACCGATCACAACGCGCCGAGAATTGATCAGCTTTTAATAAGTGGGTGTTTCTAAAACTATAAGGATTCTTGGAACCAATAATTTATTTCTATCTCAAATAAAAACCTATTTTCATAAGAACACATGCTCCGTGGTCAACACTTTAAATGCCAATAAAACGATTCCCAGATCACGGAGCAGAAGAACAATATAATTTATTGCGAAACAATAAACTTACCTGATCGCTGTCCAATACACCGTGCGCCGTACACTAGTAGTCTCGTAAATATTTACTACTAGCAACACCTTACCTAACATCAACACACACGCTAATATACACCCTAAATTCTAACACATACGGTACATTTTAGAATAGAATGGTCGTAGTCATAAGTCCATCAACACACAGATTGTTTGTGTTGCCCAAACAGTGCCTGTTAAGAACTACCAACTATTGTTTAACTTGATAGTTATTTTTATCGTTCAACGGTTAGTTTTTAAAACAATTTTTATGATTATTATTGTATACAGATTTCAGTATGCTCTTTGATTTTTTATTATATTATGAGTAATTTGTATTTAATATTAGTATTATAAAACTACTACACTACTGCGATTACATATTCTAATTCTAAAATGACACTAATTAAATAACACTACAGAAAATCGTAATTTTATTTGTCGTATTTCATTTTAGCGCGCGTATCGTTTTTCCCGGCGTAGTCGTACCGTAGGGCGGGCGGCGTACGCGGGCGGGCGCCGTAATCTCTGGGCGGCGAGTGAGTGCGGCGCTTACGGGCCGCGCTTTAAATCCTCCACTACTTACTTATGTACTTATAGTTGTACTAGTCATTTTGTGTCACGTTGTGAGATGAGAGTTTGTAATCTACATAGTTTGCCGATTAGATTCTGGTGGCAGAATCAGATGTTAATTTTGATATTGAAGTTATATACTAACGATACGCGTGCTACAAAGTATTGCGTTATTTCTATTGCTTTATTCTTTCTGTATCTCGGGAAAGTCATAGGCTTTCAATCGAATTAACTGTACGTTTTTGTTAAGTATAATAAATCAGCTTTAGATAATATTATTTTGGACTAGCTGACACAGTCATACGTCGTCCCATCAAATTATCAATTTTGATTTTTCGGCTGTTACTTTGGGTTTTTTTTTAACAAAAAAATAACCTAAACTACCCCGTATTGAGGCGTACAAAACAACAAAATAATTATTTAAATCTTCGAGTTTTTGCGAGACTAAGGCTGCCTGTTCACTGGAGCGGAGAGGAGAAAAGAGGACCGGAGATGTGTCAATATTAACCAATAGGATCTTGACTCCGCCCCTGAGTTTAGATCAGTGATCCTGAGTCAAGATTCTACTGGTTAATATTGGCACATCTCCGCTCCTCTTTTCTCCTCTCCGCTCCAGTGGACAGGCAGCCTTAGTCAATGATGAATGCAGCAATGCACAGCAATAGATTTTTATATATATAGATTTTCAACAAATCGATTGTAGTTCCTAAGCACATCTAAATAAGTCATAAAATATAAGTTTACAATGTGATAATATACTACCTACGTTACGTCATTTTTATTTACTACCATATCACCGCGGATGTTTACTCATTACTTTTACTACGCCATAAACCGTAACCTCACATTCTCCCCCTCCTACTAATTACACGACATAAAACTACGAATAAAACATGAAAAAACCACCCCATAGTTCCACCCTACAAGTTACAACTAGTATTTAATAGTAGAACCATTGAAATGCTCGTAAAATTTTTATTCGTCATAAAGTTAAGCGAAGCAGGGGGCGGTAGTTAGTCGACATGATTGCGGACAATAAAACTAAATGGGGGATTGATTTAAGACTTGTTAATAGGTGATAATCGACCTTTTGGCAGAGAATAGGCAGCCCGCTCGCTATATCTCGACTTCAATTAAGATTTGGAATGTCTCCTTTCTATTCTTGTCTTTAACTCGGTCGGCCGTGTCGTTGTACCTATTGCATGGGGGTTACCTACCATTGTGATGCACATACAATCTCAACTGCGGCGGAAATAGTTATGATGGTTTTTTTGAATAAAGGGTGTTAAGTTCACTCATCCATCAAGGAATAGGGAGAATCCTCCGATCAGACTAGGGTTTCGGATCTGGCGGGCAACTGCCCGACGAGAGATGTGGATTGTCTTATATTATGTCGTTCGCACGGTAAACTATAATTGCGTGATGCAGGATTTGTGTGACGTCAGGTCTTTGATGCGTAGTTCGCATGTGGCGGTGTAGATCACACTCACAGTCACAGTATCATTTCCCCGAAACAGCATTTTCACAAAAAGCTCAACTACTACAAAAAACATGGTGGCACACAGCAACACCGGTAAAACAAAATCAAATAACCTTCCGCACAGGCATACCTGCGCCAATTCCACACATCGTTGCGAGGATTCCGCGCCCCATTTGTGTGGCGTTGGCACAACCGCGGGATACATCGACACTGTGTAACAATCAATACGGATCAATGTACTCGTACGAGTATACAGAACTATTTGTAGACGGAAAATACAATTTAATAAAAAATAGACAGAATAAAAATATTTTCATTAGTTAACAGCTTATTTTTCCTATTTCTAATCGCCTACCACTCGCCGCTTTCTCTCGCCACTCAAAAATAAATCGGTCAAGTGCGAGTCGGACTCGCACACGGAGGGTTCCATACCATGTCGTACAAGATTTAACACTATTTTTGTAATACGAAAGTATAAAGGTAACAACAGAGGCGCTATAAAAAAACATAAAGATTTGTAAAGAAATTGTCTAATTTTAATGAAAAAATGTTGTTGTGTTAAATTATAGGTTTCATTTATTTTAGTAACAATAACATGCATTATCTAAATTCAAAGTTATTTATTTGCTACTAACATAGTATTAGTAGGTATAAATAGGTATATGTGTTGTAACAGTAACTGGGTTGTGGAGGTCAGATAGGCAGTCGCTCCATGTAAAATACTGGTATTCAGCTGCAACCGGTAAGACTGGAAGCCGACCCTAAGATAGTTGGGAAAAAGGCTAGGAAGATTGATTGATTGAAATAGGTATATGTGGTAGGTAAGCAGGTAGATATGTAGGGTAGGTAGGTTAGGTTAGGTAGCAGTTAGGGTAGGTAGGTAGGGTAGGTAATTAGGTAGAAATATGTAATTAGGAAAGGTAGGTGCGCCGTAGATAAGTACTTAGTGCTAACCGTGCGAAGCCGGGCCGGGTAAAGCTAGTTACTTATAAATAAAAGGATTTCTCTTGCTACATCAGACTATATTGTACAAAATAGAATGTAAGTAGTACGCCAAATTTTAATTACAACATTCCGTCAATACAGGTATTACGTTATTTTTGATAGTCATAATTCAAATTCAAAAGTCATTTATTCAAACTAGGCTGAGAATCAGCACTTTTCGAACGTCAAAATTACATAAGACAGTCCCCCAAAAACGCCCGCCCTTCACCACTTCCTAGTGCTTTTGCTGGAAAGAAGAAGTGGCGCAACAAACTCGCCAGCAGCGCAGCTGTCTGTTCAGTTACGAAAAAAAACTTGATTCTATACAATAGTATGCAAATATTTTACATTACTCAACACGAAACATTAAATAAAATATATTTGCCATAATGACAGCTAGCACACGCCAATGTACCAACAAAAAAAATATCGAAATCTAAACTCAAGCGAAAATAAAAATTATTTTTACACATCCCATCGGACTATGAGAGTGAGGGAAGAGAGAGTGCACTCGTGTCTGCGCATACACTTGTGCACTATAATATCTCCCACGCCGAAGGCTAGTCTCCATTGAGATTGGCCGCCGTGGCTGAATATTTTTACACAAATAAGTTTTCTCAATATGAAATTGTATCCACAACGGTTTAGGTAACTGAATACTACCCTGTATGTACCACCATTCATTTCAATGTTACTGAATATTATTGTCTATTGGAGTGTAGTTTTAACATGAGGTACGAGTACACACATCAACACCGTCTAGGAATACTTTGAAAAAAGTCGATAAAGTTCTTAAACTCAAAAGATACTGGCCGGTTTTAAAATCTTTTGAAGAGAGCTTATTTTGTAGACCTTTTTGGATGATCGAAATTTAAATGATCGAAATAGTATATGCTGCCATGATAGTAGGTACTTACTAATTCCATGTCATTACTCCGACTAGTAAATAGTTATCTGTGGAATTTATATCGCATAATATTAGCATGAAATACAAAATATTGTTTTTAAGTTGCAGTAAATCGCCCATATTATATAAAATACGTTATTAATCGACGTTTTTAGTATTTGTTGATTATAAACAGTATATGGTACATGATACACACAAGTTTCAAATTCCTAATTTGTTTAGTTGTTGAGATAGAGCTCGTACAAAAATGGTCTAAAACAGACAACTTCTACGGCCCCCTAATTCATCATTTTTGAAGATAAAAACAAATAAAAATTATATTTATTTTCTACTTGATGAGCTCTAGACAATGATACCCCACATGCCAGGGACAGATTATTTTTTTTTCATAATTTAATTTTATTGTATGGCGACCCCCCTTTATTTTTTAATTTTATTATTTGTTGCTCTTGCGGCAATAGAAATGCTCAATCTGTGAAATTTTCAACTGCCTACCTATTACGGTTCATGAGATAGAGCTCGCTGACAGACAGACGGACAGCAGAGGCTTATGAATAGGGTTCCGTTTGTCACCCTTCGGGTACGGAACCCTAAAAAGACGGCGCCATAGAACTCAAATATAGAATAATAAGACACAGAATAATGTCAGTGTAAAATATAGAATAGCTACTCGTAAAATTAGGCCTCTACCGCTGACCTCTGCTGAAACATAGATCATAGACGAGAGTGCAATAATCATAAACTATTGCGCGCGGATTGGCAAACACGCGTGTCAGGCTTATTGCTCCCACTTTGTTGCTTGTACTAACATCACATCAATCGTACAGCCTATGGTGGACGTGATCTATGCGGGGAATGAGTGCTTAGCAACGCAAACAGTCAATAATATTGTCTAGTTAATAAGTACACCCGTTTTAACTTGTCCGATGGTATTGAATGGAAAAAAGAAAGAATAACATTTGAATGGCACGGTAATTAATTGTAAAGCAAATTAGACTGCCTACTAAATATGTCCGTATATGAAAATACGAACCATTTAAGACACAACTGTCAATCTTTGACAGTTGTATGCAATGTCTACCACGGCAAATTGACATAGTGTCGATGTGATTAACAAATAATTTCAGACAATAACGCGAATCACACGTCAACGACGTATCCGAACCCAAGTCGACAGCTAAAGTCGATTAATATTTTTGGTATTTTGAAGTTGATTGCAGGAGGAGCCAGTCATTGTCTTAGTCTTCTTCTTTTCGTATGGTTATTGACTAACCTGGTGTCAGAGTTGCCGCCCATGGGCCTATGACTTGACTTCACATGCCGTCGAGAAATATCTCTCAGGCATGCCGGTTTCCTCACTATGTTTTCCTTCATCGTTTTTTAAACAAGTGATAATTACACAATACACACATCAGCTCATGACGGCGAAAAGTCAGAGATGCGTGCCTTGGGTGCGAACTCGAGACCTATGACTTGGTAGTCTGTCGGTCACACCACTCGGCTATCACTGCTCTATCTGTTGTCTTAGTTAATGTGTGTTACTCCAAGTTTTCAGATTCTATTATAATTATTTGTTTAGCCTCCAGTCTGACCGCACCTCAATGTCAATACTCCTTTACAATAGTTATTAATCCAATCCTCATATCGCCACTAACTCTGTTTCCTTCCCTCACCTCGGTCGGTACACTGCAGGCTACCCGCAGGCTGCGATCAATCAGCCCGGGATGCCGGGATGTATCTCCTCCTTTGTGCCAGGATTACAGGCGCGTGCTAGATGCTAATCAGGTTATTGGCTGTAGGGTGATACCGCGGAGGTGAATAGTAAGGTGTATTTGATGAAGCGGAATGGATACTTGTATGCTTTAAAAACACTTTTCAAATACTCGTCAGAAAAAATAATAATACTCCAAGGTCAGTGCTCCTTAGTCTAAGAACAAACACCGAATCAAACATGTGAGAGGGAGAGGGTGTCACATAAAGTTTTACTGTAAAAGTCGGTTAAAAATATACATACATAAAGTACTACTAATGGAACTTTGCCGAAACCTCGAAGTAAAGTAATGCATTTATTTTCGTTGGAACCCACCCCCATACTGAAAATGGCCGCGTGATACACTAAACACTAGGCTAGATACAATAGGTACAGTATTGGTGCTCATTCATCCTCTGCAATATTGAAATTTTTCATTTCATTATTATTTTCATTGTTTTATGTTGAGGACAAAAAATATAGCAGACCTTTTGAATATGTGTTGCAGCTGACAGCTCAACATAAGCGCCTTACTTTTTATAATAAAAAAATGTTAGCACTCTCAGTGTACCGCAGATCCGCAGTACCGCTGACACTGAGCAACACAAATTGAATTCAATATGTAATTTTTTATTTTTCCTTTACACTACAGTCCTGGGAGGCTCTCCATTCCGCAAAGTTTTTCTCTCTACCAAAAGGTATGTGGAGGGGGGAGTGATGATTCGTTATTTTTCCCGCATTATGGCCGCCGCGAAATGTTTCGGCTGTTTTTCATGAAAAAATAATTTCTCGCTTTGTATTTTGTAACGTGTTTTATATTCAAATTCTTTCATTCGCGATTGAATGGATGCCGATTGTTTGTGAAGGCTCGAGTTTATTACACGAAGTTAATACGTTTGAAGGTTATGAGACTTTCAGAGATTTAATAATAAACGAGATATTCAAGACTAAAGCTGTACGGTACCGGCAGAGATGAAAGCAGACACACAGTGTACGAACTACTTAAGTTCAAGAAAAGATAAACATGTTTTATTCTTACACATTTGTCCGTAGGTACCTACGCAATGAAACTGTCTGGCTAAGTATTGTAGACTAGACTTGACCCGTCCGAGCGAAGAGGACAGTCAGTGACTAATCCCTCCGTCTGGGAGAGGACCAAGAGGCGACGCGCGACGTGCCCTTCACAGAGATACGCACTTTCAGAGTTTTGGGTTTGTTTGTGATAGCATTTCTAGAAAATATCGGGTTTTTATTGAGAAAAGTTAGATTCAGAATATGGTGATTGTTATACGCAGACATGGGACGTATTCATAAAATCGTGTGATAAATTTCCATTTTCGATGTCTTTATTGAAAATATCGACGAAGCTTTAGTTTTTCATTCATGAAAATCAATAAAGCGTGCCATTCTAGCGACTCATGTGTCCATCGATATAAGGTGTTTTAGATTCTGAGAAGTCCCGTGAATGAACCAGTAGAAGTATGAATGTTTTTAATGACACATTTTTATTTTTTATTTTGCGTTTTTAATACAAGTTGACCCAAAAAATTGCCAGTATCTCCCCAATAACCACCACCCAGCAATAACATTATTAACGCACACTAAGACCTTTTACTGTCCCATCAATTAGGGCGCCATAAAAGGCTACACCCATACATTTGCCATGTATAACATGCACAATAACAAATACGAGTGTTAATTTACGAGCATGGGCCACGCAGGACCACGCTATACGACACGCCATAAACCATGCTGTTCCACTGTCTCCCATGTGAGGGGGGGGGGTTGTGGCGTTATGAGGTAATTGTCGGTGCTGAAATGCAGGAGTGCGGAAGTGTCGAAGGTGTGAAAACGTCGAAATTCTATTTTTCTTTTGGTGTATAGTGGGTTGGAAGAATTTAACATTAATTTTAGAACTACAACTTTTTTTTCTAAGGACGATCTGCATAAGTAGGTAAACTTCTTCTGGGGAGTAAGAAGTGATGGATAGGTATGCCGATAGTCATATTATACTATTCACCAGCAGCTATTATCCAGCAGGTAGGTGGTAAGTTAGTTATGCACGTTTAAATAAGCATTCAGTAATCTACAATGTAAACTTTTACAACGCAAATTGCTGAAAGGAAAATGTACTCGTTGTATGACAATGATGTAGGGTTACCCTTATGATATCGGTGGCACAGATCACTGTTACAGAGAATGCAACAGTGTTTCTGACCTGGAAATCGTCACATTCGCACAAAACAGACAGAAACAAAAATGCTCTCCACCTTCAAATCCTACAAATTACTCACAATCATGACCCAAGTCTATGAGCAATTAATTTCCCATCGCGTTAATCCCGCGCCCCGGGATTACGGCGCACGCGTCCCGGCGCTAATCCCGCGGGATCGCATCTGCGCGGGATCCCGGGACTGTTTACAGTGCATATTGAGCGCTGGGAGACTGAACACCCGGTGGGAGCACGAACAGTGATTAAGTTCTGAGTGGCAGTGAACGAGGGTTTTAAAGGTCATGCAAGATTGTAGGGTTATGAGATAATCCTGTTAGAGGTTGTTCTTGTGTTGCTCATCTTTTATGTATCGAGATATCGAGCTAAGTGATTTATCCGAGATCGTATTCAGCACCTATGTATGTGTATGGGCCTTATCAGAAGGCTAAAAGTCACCCAAAGAGCAATGGAGAGGGTTATGCTTGGAGTTTCCCTACGTGATCGAATCAGAAATGAAGAGATCCGCAGGAGAACCAAGGTAACCGACATACCCCGAAGAATTGCCAAACTTAAGTGGCAATGGGCAGGACATATTGCTCGCAGAACAGATGGCCGATGGGGCCGAAAGGTTCTGGAGTGGCGACCACGTACTGGAAGACGTAGCGTCGGAAGGCCTCCCACAAGATGGACCGATGACTTAGTAAAGGCCGCAGGAGTTCGGTGGATGCGGGAAGCACAGAATCGGTCGAAGTGGCGGTGCTTGGGGGAGGCCTATGTCCAGCAGTGGACGTCTTTCGGCTGATATGATGATGACCTATGTATATACCTTATAATAATACGCCTCAAAGTTCTCTAGAACCTTAGTAGGAATAAAAGTCTCTTTACTCCATCGATCGTACTCTCAACCTGTCAGGTACCTAGGTATATTCTTGATTTCCTATTTAGGTAAGTCTTATCTAACCATACTATGGTGGCATCACTAAATATGTATCACTTGACTAAACATATCATGTTTGAAATGCGATATCATGTTTGAAAGCATTCATCAAGTTAGCTCCATCAAGCCTTCATTCCTGCCCACCCCTTCCGACTCACTACGCGTGAAGATAACTAAACAACTCAATCATTTACTAACATCACTAACATTCATACACCTACTTAATAGCTATTACAGGTTGTTATCAAGCGCACGCGCGGCGGTTTCCGTCCGGTATCCGGCGCTTATCTGCCGTATCCGAACCGCACGGAGCGTATCCGACGGCTAAGCCGTATGAAAGCGGCTACTGTACGGTAAGCACGATAGTATAGAAAGTTTGCTATATGGGCTAAAACAACATGCCATATATAGAAGTAATTATAGAAATCTCATAATCTTATCAACAAAAATGACGTAGGTCAGTAAGAATATTATCAGTACGGTTATCAATAATACCTACTAAAACGTGTCGGTACACACAATGTGTCTTACTATTTGAAATAGCTAGTATAAGCATCGATGGTTCAGTGGTAGAATGCTCGCCTGCCACGCGGGCGGCCCGGGTTCGATTCCCGGTCGATGCAATATGCTTTTTGTGTTTTCTTTTAATTTTTTGTATTGGTTTTTGTTACTGAAAGTAATATTGGGTTCATCCTTAGTAATATATGATGTTTTCATAATAAAGTAACTGCGCTTTTAACAATTAAGTTATTGCTCTTTTTGTACGAGCTAGATAATATATGTATCGGTATTAAGAGAGATAATATAAAAACAAAAAAGTCTACTCTTATAAACAACATAAAAACACCAACCCATTGAGATTAATTAAAATAAATAACCAACAAAATAATGAACGCCTAACAATTTAACAATAGCAACGTAATCCTCTCCGCCGCTGCTACACAAATTGTAAACGGAACAACCACACAAAGGAGCCACACATCACATAAAGGTGCAGCCACATTATCATAACGGCTAAGGCTACAATGGATCACGCGGGATTTGCCGCGCGTCGACCTAAGTGGCGTTTAATTAAAAATATGTCACGGGGCGCGACACGAGGGGTGAGGGGCGACGGGCGACGCTTTGCGGACGTCTTATTGTTAGAGGGGAAGATATAGCGTTTGTATGGATTATTTTGTAATTGATTGATATAGTAACATTGATACTTACGACATTGTTTTAAACGTTTGTCTCTAAAAGTAATACAGATGTGTCTTCAAAAAATAATGAACCATTTCAAGGTTGTGAGCATACATTCTAAGAGATATTCCATATCAAAACATGAACATGGACAATAACATGGACAACATGGCAGCATAATCTACCTATTATTTGAAATACAGGGCCCTCAGTTAGTAGACCTAATAAAGCATCAATTCTTTTTGCAAAAAACCATAACAAAATGAAACACGACCATCCGTCCGTTGATAATGTGACCCGAGCTCATGTTTAGCGCTACACAAACGATAACGCCAAGTTAGGCACAAGCCGCACTGGCGCGAGGCGGGTCGACGTGCGAGTGGAGGCGACGTGTCTATTATCTAGTTAGCTGGACGCAGGACATCGTGCTCCTGTGGGAGGACGCTATGGCTATAGGCTGGAACCAACTCACTAAGATGCTGGAAGGTCCAAGAATCCAACACAGTGCAAAAAGGACAATCTTATTACTTCAGCTTCTAAGAAAACAATCTCAATAGCTATAACATTAATGGATCATGGTCTTTGAATTTCCTTTTATTATTCAAGACATTCGTGAGGCCGTTGCCGATACGTATATCTGGTCTGAATCCCGAATTAGTCAGCAATCAATTTTAATGAGAACTGAGTTTCTGTGTGTGAAATCATTAAACATGAGAAAGCAAGCACACGTAAAGTCATCGTACTGACTAGCATGCATTGGTGGAATTTTTAACATTAATGACTGCTAAGCCATATCCAGGACTAAGGCATCATTGCACGAAATTCAAGCTGCCAAGTGGCAAGCGAACGCATCGTAAGGGATGGCGGACACTAAAGTGTAACAAGTCGGACCCACGACGCGCGACGTCATCCGTACTGTTACACTCTGCCACCGAGACCACAGGCCAGTCTGTAGCACTTGTCCAACTTTGTTCAACTGTCACAACTACGTAGATTGTTTGCGCAAGTGCGTTTAGTGTAGGTACACGTATTTGTAATCGTCGGATTCTTCCTTTCTGGTGTTCAGGCCCTGATGACCCTGCACGACTTACAGTGCATTATAGGTACTATGGAAACCATGATAAGAAAGAAAATGCACGGAGGAAGAATATAACAAAATATGAAAATGATGAAAAACGAATTCCTGCAAAGACCGACGAAAAACTTCCATTACTCGTACTATAAACTTCAAAGCTATTTCTGTGGTCACCACAATTTTTTATGTTTGTTAACTTGACCAGATTGACACCAATCTTCAATCCAATAAAAACCAACATCGGCCACCTACACGTATAGTTACTTAGTAACACAGTCCACAAAGCGATACGTATCGAAGGTTCAACATCGGCACACACGGGTGGAAATGTACATAGCCATTGAAAAACCACTTTTACATCGGACACTTCAATTCTAACTGCAATCACACCGTGTAGTGTGTAAATAGTAAACCAATCGCAGCGAACGACGGAGTTACAGGGCTGCCACGGTTTCGGAGAATACGGATACCTATCGTACTTTTTCTGATAGCTTCAGGGCTTTGTGTGCCTAAAGAAATAGAGCCTTGCCAAGAATAATTACTGCGTTCCATAACTCACAATTACCAGCTTCGAACTTGGTAATATCAAGGTAAGAGTTTATATCTAAAACACTTACCTGACCTTTATATGTAGTTAAAACACTGAAGTGATAAGGTTTTTACCTAACACCGTTTGTTAATATCGCTGTATCTTTATCAAAATTGCCCTTAAAAGTGTAGTGCTAGATTAAAGCAGACATCTAAAAGCCAACTCCCACGGTGCGCCATATCGCGGACGCGCACCAGCCCGCACGAGGACGCACCGCCACGCACGCGTACAATGCGCGTCTGCGCTACCACGCACGCTAGGTTTCCCACGGTGCGTCGTGCGCGTGCGTCCGCGATATGGCGCACCGTCGGAGGGCGGCTTAACAACAACCTGTCTTCGACCCATGGTGCCACAATGCCAGTAGTCCAGACTTTGCCTTCGCTGGTCACAAGTATACCAAACTATATCTCATATCAGCTAAGTGTTGCGTGCCACCCCTGTCTCGTTCACCGCGGCGCGACGTGCTGCCACTGCTGTAATTCTGCGACGCGGCGGCAGATTCCGTTCACCACGTATCGAGGATAACTTGAAACTTTAAGTAATATTGTGGAGATTTATATATGATTGAGTTGTATTGCGGGAAGTACAGAATCGGTCAAAGTTGTCGGAAGTGGACGTCTTTTGGCTGAGATGATGATGTGTATTGCTAGTAAAATATTTATGCGATCAATTATGGCCGCTGTTTAGTCTAGATACAATGTCGTGGTTTCTAGTGAAAATCAAAAATACGTTTGACCCTTAAAAGAGATCCTCTCATCATAATCATCATCAGCCTATTAATGTTCCCACTGCTGGGACACAGGCCTCCTCTCTGTGAGAGGGAGTGGGCCGTAATCTACCACGTGGGCCCAGTGCGGGTTGGTAGATGTCACATGTCTTCGAATTTTTTGGTTCTAAGACATGCCGGTTTCCTCACGATGTTTTCCTTCACCGGTTTGAGAGCAGTGGTGATAAAATTATTTACACAAAGTAAAGCGCCTGCTTGGGTTCGAACCCACGACCTACAACGCGTAAGTCGGGGCCGTTACCACTGGGCCACCACTGCTCTCCTAAAAGAGATCCTCTATCAGAAAAGATTTTTAAGCTTATCATTGCTGGACCTATGCTGGATTAATTACTAGTCTCGCCAACAGGTAGCAGATAAAAAAAAATCACGTCTAACTAACTTTGTTGGTAATATGAAAGATGCTATTATACAAATAAAGAACGATAAGGAAGCCAATTGTATGTTTTCAAGTGTTTAATTTTTTTTTTTTAATGTATTTGTCTGTTGTACAATGAAGTAGGGATATATTCGGGGGTATATATATAAATAAATAAATAACCCTGAACCCATATAACATATTGACTTCTAAAAAAAATGTTACAGGTATCTGTAACATAACCGCGCCAGATAATGAATTTCCTTAACACCTCGGTACATAATAGTCCCCCGGCTGTTTGCCCGTCATCCCCCATCCCCCGGGACTATCCTCCTGCTGTGTAATCCGGTCTGCTTGCCGACTCGATTGGAACGGATGGCGGATGGCGATTGCATTTAACGCGAGCCTCGATTGGTGGCGTGTTTGCATTCTTGGGTAGGAACGTTCTTAATGTTAAAGCGTTTGTGACGATGTGTTTGATCTTTTCTATTACATTTGAATGATCAGGTGGGTTTTAGATAACTTAATATATTTTGTAACAGCTCTAGAAACGAAAACAAAAGTCTGCAATAGCTACTGCTAAAATATGTCACACCCTACTGGGTGTGACATATTTTCTTATTTTTATTTGTCCGATGACTCATATTCAAAATGCAGAATAGGATAATATTTCGAAATGCTTTAATTAAATTCACTTTTAACGGCCACATCACTGCATCATTAAATTGTAGTTCACTGCTGTAACATGATGTGCGTACAGCATGAATTGATGACGATATTGCACCAGACTGACAGACTGTCAATGTGCCAATTACAGTGATGATGGATGACGTGCTACTGGAAACGAGACGTTGATTGGCGGGGAAAACTGCGCGCTTACATTTTGTAGCCGTTATATTGATCACCACCAATAACTGTACCTATACGGGATATTTTCAGTCTTTTTAATCTCGCTAGCCTCTAGCTTGTAGCTACGAATAACAATAGATACATAAAATTATACCGATTTTGACTTTCGCTAGGTTGTCAAACTTAGGTGAAGCACATAGAAATGAGAAATCCTATGATCTGACTTTTTTAAACCATTAAACATTCTGTTTGTTAGCCGTGTCCAAGTTGTATCCAGATTGCACCAAATAACCCTGCATACCAGTCACAAACTTCGTCCATCGACGCTTCAACTAAGAAATAAATGGATTCCGTCTTCGGAGTGTAGTATTGAAATCATACAGCGAAAGTGCACGCCGCTCCGCTCGAGTAATAAAGTCACAGAACTGCGGGATTCAGAACTACCGCTCGGAGTTGCGGACTGCGAGCTCCGGGAAGCATACTGCAGCTCTATATATGAGTTAGGGCGATGCCACGGTGTGGCGTGTGGCTTAAAGAAGTAAAGGGAATATTTGAGGATATAGATCATTATACATAGATGGATACAGAGAAGAGTAGTGAATTTTTACCCGACAACGGAGAAGCAAAAAGGAGGGTTTTGACCTGTATGTATGTATGTATGTTCATCTGTTCCCTCATAATAACTTCTAAACTGCAAAACATAATTTGACAAATGTGGTATCGTTGGAACCGTCTTGATCATCCGCTGGCTGGGTGTAGACTATATGACGTCACATTTAATTAAATCTCGATCACATAAAGTCATGAACTAAAAAAATCCGGAATCACACGTAATCTATTCGATTTTAGTTATTAATTTTATTTATTAATTTGTCTGTAAGTATGTGATGTCTTGTTTATACGTTGCGAGTAGCGCACTTTAGTGGCATTAACAACATAACTTTGATTAATAATAACGATGTCTAGTGGTCTAGTTAGTCGTATTCCAAGGCAGCTGTAAGAAGGCACCTTAGCTCGAAGGATTGAAAAGAGATCTGGGAAATAGCTGAGAGTTGTTGGAACACAATCGGGAATTTCTCGAAACTTCTCCCGCCGTAACACCGCGGACTAAGTTCTTGGTAAAATTTCATTACCGTCGGGATTCAGTCTAACGTGATTTTCACTTGAGAAAAATTTATAAGATAGGTATAGTATTGGACGTTGGTTTGTAGGTGTTGAGAGGTAAACGTGGTATTTGATACGAAGTAAGCTATCCAAACTTTTTCGCTTGTGAATTTAACTTTTTAATACTTTTGGCTAAACTTACTAGCACTGTGCTCCATCCGGTTTGCTCTCTAATTGACCTGAAGATGAAGAAATTAAAACAATTTCGTTTCGTTATCTCTACATTTATTGTAACTTTGATAAACACGCAGACGATCAAAGCGACCCTATTTACTTCACAAACTCTTTCATATCGTCCGAAATCCGTCTATCGACTCAAATAAGATATCGGCCAAACGAAAAATCGGAAAAGCTCACAATCGCGAAAATATTTCAGTGGCAAAATAGTGTAAAATCCTTATCGGATCAAATCGGCGCGCATCGGAGCGGACGCGCGCGTATCTCTGCGATCGCCGGCGATTCGCGGCGATATTCGCTTTTATGAGGACTTTTATTCGTTCAGACGATTCACACTTTCCGGCCCAGTGGGCACAGATAATGAATACAAGTTGGCTCGCTTACTGCTACAGTAGTACAGTACTACCACAGAATAGTTAGGTACAGAAGGTCGCCACCAAACAACAAGTGAAACCGTACACATCCATGACATGCGTCATACGAACAGCGAGTGCAAACGCCCACGTGACGGGTTTTTGTTTGAGATAATATTGTATACCTACATGCACTTGTTTTCGTTCACTGTAGGTAGTCGACCTTCTGCACCTATCCATTCTGTGGTAATACAGTGCCACAGTATGACAGTACTAGGTACCTGCAGTTTTTACATTTCATTAGCGCCGAGAATTTTGTTAATTAATTTTGTGCAAGTTTTTCGTTCAGTTACTTTTATTGGGGGAAGGATTTCGTTTCAAATATAATTTAAAGTTTTAAAATGAATGAAATGTTTCGCTCGCTCTAATTCAGTTTAGTCAGCAACTAAGAATATGTGCTTAAATGTACAAAATTCATCAGGAAGGCTCAGTGTTCAAATTAATATTGATCATCATGCCACTCAAAATCACTGCCGAAAATCAGTAATCACCTAAAAATACTAACGCTCTCACAAATGAGCAATAGCCGTCAAGTCACGACACATCACATCGCATATTAAGGGCGCCCCACACCGCGGCGCGTCGCTCGCAGTCGTCGGGTCGTCCAGTCGGCGCACTCATTAGAGACGAGTCATTATTAGCTCCATCTGTCGATCGACACGACACTCATTTACTTGTGTTCGAGTTTGTTACGTCTAAGAGAAAATAACGTGTACCTAAAGATTGTGAGGAAATTAATGTTCGGACTTCACACTAGTTTGGTGTCGAAAATAAGGAACGTTAAAGACACTTTCGGACATGAATTATGAATGAACTCATTCATTCGAGAGACACCAGGGAAAGCAGCGATTTGAAATCACTGATATAATCTAAATCTAAAGTTATACCCTAATATTATAAATAGAAAAGATTAAATTTTTTGTATGTTTGTATGTTTGCTTGTTTGCTTGTACTTAATGAATAAACTCAGAAACTATTGGAACAATTTAAAAAATTCTTTCACCAGTAGAATGCTATATTATCACTGAGTAATATAAGCTATAATTTATAAAGATACCTAACTCTCTGCCGCTGGCGGAAGCTAGTTATATATATTTTTGCTGATAGTTCGATTAGGTACTCCAATCAGTTTGTTTGTTGTTATTCTATATAGCGGTAGAATCAATACTATATTTTGTAAATTTTGACGTTCAAAAGTGCCTTCAAGGGCCTATTTGAAATAAATGCTTTGACTTTGACTTTGACTTTCTAATCCAACTATCTTATCGATATTAGCACAGCAGGTATGAGTCAGGGTACCTTGCCAGCCGATTTTCACAATATGAATGTAATGCAACTAAGGTATTTCGTATACATGTATGGTCTCATATTTTCGAAAACCTATCAAGAATATCAAGTTGGGAAAGCGAATTTCCCTTAGATTAGGTGACCCTCCCCAACTAAAAATTCCAATTACGAGCAACCCTCAATAATAACCGCATATCGAACCCAACTCAGGCACCTACCTATATGTGGGTAAGTACACGAGAAGCAGGGAAACATTTTATAATAAAAAAAAACTACTAGTTTTAATATTTTTTTGAAAAAAGTCGGAAACATTTCTATTAAACCTATAGGTACATGGTTTTGTCACATCTTAAGAAGAACATAAATACAGAGAGTTAGGTATCCTATTGTATATTTATTCTAAGACTAATGAAATTGCATGGATTTTGCTATTTCTATTTTGAGCTGGTGATTATACTCGTATTTAAATCTATTGTTTTTATTTTCTTATTCTGCTCGAACTTATTATCTTTTTTAGGGTTCCGTACCCGAAGGGTGACAAACGGAACCCTATTCATAAGCCTCCGTTGTCCGTCTGTCTGTCAGCGAGCTCTATCTCATGAACCGTAATAGGTAGGCAGTTGAAAATTTCACAGATTGAGCATTTCTATTGCCGCAAGAGCAACAAATAATAAAATTAAAAATTAAAGGGGGGTCGCCATACAATAAAATTAAATTTTGAAAAAAAAAAAATATCTGACCCTGGCATGTGGGGTGTCATTTTCTAGAACTCATCGAGTAGAGAATTAATATAATTTTTATTTGTTTTTATCTTCAAAAATGATGAATTAGGGGGCCGTAGAAGTTGTCTGTTTTAGACCATTTTTGTACGAGCTCTATCTCAACAACTAAACAAATTAGGAATTTGAAACTTGTTTGTATCATGTTACATATACTGTTTATAATCAACAAATACTAAAAACGCCGATTCATAACGTATTTTATATAATATGGGCGATTTTCTGCAACTTAAAGTAATCATTTTGTATTTCATGCTAATATTATGCGATATAAATTCCACAGATAACTATTTAATAGTCGGAGTAAAATCAATCTTCCTAGCCTTTTCCCAACTATCTTGGGGTCGGCTTCCAGTCTAACCGGATGCAGCTGAATACCAGTATTTTACATGGAGCGACTGCCTATATGACCTCCACAACCCAGTAACTGGGTAATACGATACCCCTTGGTAAGACTGGTGTCAGACTTTCAGGCTTCTGACGACTCGTAACGACTGTCAAAGATCCACGAATGACAGCCGGGACCAACGGCTTAACGTGCTTTCCGAGGCACGGACGAGTCTCGGTATGTAAAGTTGGTCACCCATCCACTGACCAACCCCGGCAAGCGTAGCTTAACCTGATGGATCGACCGGTGCGGCTTGTTATTACTTAGCCACGAGCTCCTCCTTTAATAGTCGGAGTAATGACATGGAATTAGTAAGTACCTACTATCATGGCAGCATATACTATTTCGATTATTTAAATTTCGATCATCCAAAAAGGTCTACAAAATAAACTTTCTTCACAAGATTTTAAAACCGGCCAGTATTTTTTGAGTTTAAGAACTTTATCGACTTTTTTCAAAGTATCCCTAGACGGTGTTGATGTGTGTACCTCATGTTAAAACTACACTTCAATAGACAATATATTCAGTAACATTGAAATGAATGCTGGCACATACAGTGTACTATTCAGTTACCTTAAACCGTTGTGGATACAATTTCATATTGAGAAAAATTATTGGTGTAAAAATATTCGGTCAGGGCGGCCAATCTCAACAAAGACTGGCCTTCGGCGCGGGAGATATTATAGTGCACAAGTGTGTGCGCAGACGCCGCAGACACGAGTGCACTCTCTCTTCCCTCACTCTCATAGTTCGATGGGATGTGTAAAAATAATAAGTAAGAAATAATAGATTTCTGTATGACTATCAAAAATAACGTAAATAAATACCTGTATTGAATTGACCCGTGCGTTTGCACTGGCGAAACATCACGACAAAACATGTTGAAATCGCTAGTTCCTCCTGTCAAACATTGTATGAAAAATTGACAGAAAATAGAGATTCCAACATGTTTTGTTGTGAATGTTTCGCCAGTGCATACGCACAGTTATAATTAAAATTTGGCGTACTACTTACATTCTATTTTGTACAATATAGTCTGATGTAGCCAAAGAAATCCTTTTATTTATAAGTAACTAGCTTTAGCCGGCCTGGCTTCGCACGGTTAGCACTAAGTACTTATCTACGGCGCATCTACCTTTCCTAATTACCTATTTCTACCTAATTACCTAACCTACCCTACCTACCCTACATATCTACCTGCTTACCTACCATATATACCTATTTATACCTACTAATACTATGTTAGTAGCAAATAAATAACTTTGACTTTAGTTAATGCATGTTACTGGATAAAGTTAACTTAATATTTTTCTCTTAAAATAAATGAAATAATACTCCTACACCTAAATTTTAACACAACAACATTTTCTCATTAAAATTAGACAATTTCTTTACAAATCTTTGTTTTTTTATAGCGCCTCTGTTGTTACCTTTACGAAAGTATTACAAAAATTCATAGTATTAAATCTTGTACGACATGGTATGGAACCCTTCGTGTGCGAGTCCGACTCGCACTTGACAGATTTTATTTTATGCACGTGTTTTTGTGACAA
The DNA here is from genome assembly GCA_948150665.1 of Conistra vaccinii. NCBI lineage: Eukaryota > Metazoa > Arthropoda > Insecta > Lepidoptera > Noctuidae > Conistra > Conistra vaccinii. The sequence continues at coordinate 22,950,055 of OX411332.1, forward strand.
ATAAACTTATTTTTCTTTCTTTCTTTCAAATTCTCAGAAAATTATATTATTGAAAAATTTAAAACAAAACAGGAAAAGAAAAATGAGAGTCAAAATAATTTCTTCTTAAAATCATGGAGTTTTTGCGCTACACCTTTCACATTTAGGCGTGGAACATATTTGTTCTGTACCCCCTTTTGATACAAACGACAGCACTTTGTACCTACACTATCAAATATATAAAATTGGGTAGAAAGAGGGTAGCCGCGCAATATCACGAGCCGGGTGGCCGTCGTCACGTCAATATTTGAACTGCACACTCTTTAATACACCTACAACTTGAATTTGATATGGTGGCGCGGTGGCGTGCAGTCTGGGGACTTGCTTTACCTTTTACTTGAAATATTTCTCCGGTTATTTCGGATCAAATTATTCGAAGGCGAGATTATACCTAATAGTGTTTTTCTCACATTCCTGGGGCCACACGGACACCCGTCTGGTCGGAGGATCCTCCCAATTTAATGGTATGAGGAACAGGGTGTAAAGTTCACTCATTCACCGTAGAAAAGGGAGGATCCTCCGACCAGAGTGTCATGTCTGGTGGGCAACGCGCGATGCAGGATTTGCGTGACGTCATGTCTTTGTCGCGTAGTTCGTATGTGGCGGTGTAACCGCTACAAAACAAAAAATGCATCGGCTAAACTGATGATCTGGTAGTCTGTGTATTAATCAGACGATTAGTCCAATACTCAGAAGGCATCGTTGTATTTAACACAAATGACATAAGTTCAATAGTTGTAGCTTCGACTGCAAAAATACACGACTATGCGCTAAGAACATACAAGATAAAGTCAAATAAAACAGACAGCTCTCTCATTTCATGAAGAGTTTCTAAGTAAGCAAGGAATGAAGTAGTTTTAAAGAGCCATACATAACTGTTCCATCAATTCATAGATGTTTAAAACTGCGTATTCATATATGACAAAAGCATTAATTTTTTTGTTTTCCCATACTTTTCCATGCAGGAAAATAATCAGATGCCTTAAATTTTGAAGTACATATTACCGGTCGGAATTAAACCAGATACGCAGAGGTACTGAAAAAGGGTTCAAGTACTTTGTTAATTTAACATTACATGGACCCTGGGTCAGCGCGTTTATAATTAAGTCACTTCCAACCTTCTAGACAGAGATAGATATAGGTATTAGGCGAGAGTGTAAGAGAGATGGAAAATCATGCCAAGTTTTTCAGCGGTTGAAATATTGGTGTAATAGGTTACGCCAAAAATAAGGTTTCCAAAAATAATTGCTGGTTGGAAATTCCATTTTTGGAGGATGTATCGTATTTTGGTACAATTAAATTTATTATTACCTAGTCTGAATTTGTGAGGACCTTATTTAGCCCGTGAGACCATGGAATAAACGATACTAAGGTCAAGAAACAGTTTAAATTACTCCAATGGTAAAATTCAACTTCTACAACTTATTTTCAGACACTACGTAATAAAAAACCTGAATGTGTACCACATCCGAATTTCCCACTTTGACTCACACTCCGTACTCAAAGACTCAAAGGTCCAACCGCCCGAACTATCCAATTTTTACCGAAGTCACTTATTGCGAATTCACTTACAATTAACAGCGTTGCATTAAGTGCATGTCCCCTCGGGGTGAGAAAGGGGCGAGGGGGTGAAGACAGGAGGGGGGCGGGGCTAACTCGCTTATGCACCCGGAACGTACTAGTGATTCAATTTGAACCGTTTTATTGACTGAAAATTGCTCTAAAGTGTAGAAGGGCCAGCGCGACTGTGCGACTGTACCGACAAAGGTGTCGCAGATGGAGTCTACTGAGGCGGCAGAAGACTCGTTATGTAAATTCCTTTTAATTTATTCGGTTCTAGATATAAGACGGAGACTGTGTGCTAGGTTTTGTTTTATTGGAATGTGCGACGGAATTCAGGATTGATTTTGAAAAACATTATTTTGTGAACTTTGGATTCAGAATTGACTATTGGATGCTAAGGAGTTTGTTGCGCCAATTCTTCTTCCCAGCTTAAGCAATAGGAAGTGGTGAAGGGCGGGCGTTTTGTGGGACTGTCTTATGTAATTTTTTCAGAAAAGTGCTGATTCTCAGCCTAGTTTGAATGACTTTTGAAATTATAATTTTAGGATTTTGATGGGTTGGAACCACCATTACGATACATTGAGCTAATGTAGTGTAAGATATTTTATGTTTGTTTAGATTATTGAGTAATTTACTACGCACTCCAGCACGTCGTTGAGACCCTCGGTAAAACATGGAAACCACCCCTTTTTGCTACCTGCCAGACCAGTAACGAGAGTGCATTCTATACATATGTACATATACACAATACATAAACTCAGGCTTTATGTCACGTTCTACACGTAGAGAATATTTAGGGTTCATGAATAGTTTTAAGTCTAAAAGATTTTCGTTGTTATTAATCAAAGCCACTCTCAGCACGAGTGCCCTGCACACTTCTCCTGCTGCACCGCAGTAAACCATTCCTCTATGCAACAAAGATTGCTTCTCGATATTAAATTGAGCAGACAGACACCGACACCTAGACTAAACGTTTGGCGGATACGATGTTAGAGCACCCTCTGCTGTTTCGGTATTCAATTTATGATTTTGGTTGCCCCTGGATTATTGGATTTAAGTTAGCTGGATGTTATTTTGCATTCTGGTGCACAACTTTGTGTTGTTAGCAATTTTTTTAGTGTAGGTAAGTTTTCTAGAACAAAAGTCGTTATCCGGTTACGAGGACAGTGATACCTCAATAGTAGTTATGTAAATATTTATTATAGTCTGTTCCAAAAGTAACAGTTCACAACAAACCACTCGCTAAAGAAAATTAGTAACATATTAATATGTACAAACTTTATACCTCACCACTTTTTCCAATATTAATTGCTTATACAACATTAATACATTGTAATTAAAAATCATCGGTGAAAATTGAATTTATATAAATTCAATTTAAATATATATAAATTATATAATTTATATAAATTATATAATTTACCTCAAACATCTAAGGTGATTTAAAATTAGTCTTTATTTCCATGGAAGGTGGTTACGCCTTTTGTGTGGGACGCAACATGTTTCGGTACTCTTGCGCCATCCCATCTTCCAGACTCCGCGTGCTGTGCTGGCGCAGCCATGCCGCTGCGGCTGCAGAAAACTTCAAGCGGCGAAAGTTTAATAACCTTATAGGCAACTATATTTTCGAGCCGGTTGGGGTTGAAACCCTTGGGTCCGAGTGTTCATGGTCTGTTCAATGAAATCTCCAAACGACTGTTTGACACCTCCCGTGACCCAAAGGCTGGCTTTTACCTTGGCCAGAGGCTAAGCATTGCCATACAACGTGGCAATGCCGCCAGTCTCTTAGGTACATTACCAGTCGACAGCGATGCGGAGGAATTTTAAGTTAAGTTAAGAATTTATTATTTGAATGAAAATTACTTCTTCACATTAAAAACAAATTAGAAGTTCGGGTTTAATTGTTCAAATAACCAAATCAAAGCACTCAATTTGTAAGCGGTACAACAAATTGATATTCACAGTCACAGGTACGTTTTTTTATGTATTTGTTTACATTTTCATCAGGTAGTCTTGGAACTGAGTATAGATATTACCACAGTAGATAGCGTGGCTAAGTAACGCTCTGTATAAAATACGACTTTGCAATAAAAGAGCTGGGTCCTTGTGTTTTTGCAAAAAATCAGGTCCAACGACAAAAAAATTATTAAGACTTGTATTTTAAAAAACATTCCATAAATAATATGCTATTCCTTTACAAGTCTGTAAAGGAATTATTTCCCCTGTCCAGACGACTACACTTTACAGTACAAATGACTGGCCGCGCTTTACAAAACTTTGTCTCTCATACTTAGAGCTGGGAATTGAAAGAAATCAGAGCGTTTCACGGCGGTGCCGGTGTCGCCAGCCGCTGAATAGAGCGCACACCGCTCGACCGCAGAGACGGAAATTTGCGACACTTGGGTTTGAAGGTAGAGGAGTACTGCGCACAGTGGGCACATTGAAAATATTATTCTGATGAAATTATAATAAACCTTTTGGTAGTAAATTAAACTTGTGACTCTATTATGATGTGATATTATAGTGAGCCGGTCTACGCATAGTTATAATATGTATAGCTAGCAAGTTAAAATATAAATAGCTGATAAAATGTTTTATTTTGGATTTTTTTAAACCGTTCTTACTTACGTAACAGACTAACTTGGTTTGGTACTATGAACTGTTTTCCAGAATTTCCATGCCCTTTATTTTTATCTCTAAAACGAATCGTCCTGATAAGTAATCGTCTTGTAAGATTAATACATTTTTATTTTTGCATTTCTCTGCATCAAACTAACAATTTTCAGTAGGTAGGTCAAATTAAGGCTGCAGGGAACAGCTTATCTTAAAAACAAGCACTACCTCCGTCCGTACGTACCCTGTGTACAACTACCTCAACTCCAAAGTCAGGGAAATCAAGTCTGCAAAGTGTATTGGTATGTAAAAAGTTGCGCCGGCCCGGCAGCGGGCGCGAACGCTTTCCTAGTAGCCTGCCGACATTCCTGTAAATAAATACACGGAAATATTGTCGCCTGAATCGCTTCCCTAGCTAAATTATTGTATAGCTTTTATAGCGCGTTACATATTGGTGGGATGTTCTTGTGATTTCTATTGGATGGAGCAATATTTAAAAGAATCACTATCTTATGCTTTGCAACTGAATTTAAGAAAAGTCCATGAATCAAATTGTAAAATGATAATATTTTGTCTGATTTAGAAATATTTGATGATAATAACATCAATATTCTTAAAGCCTTAACTTTTACCGTCTTGCAACAATCATTCAGATTCAGTGGATGTACGAGCTAAATAAAAATATGAAAGCCCAAATTAAAGACTTGTGCAGACCAGCGCGGTTTGTCGCGCGACGCGACACCGGTTATTTTTATACCGTAAAGTTCTCTTAGAAATTGTATTGTTCGTGTCACGTCGCGCGACAAGTCGCGCACAACCAAAAAGTCGAAGACCTATATTCTGTTCCAAAAGTATCCAGATGAATGTGTATACAAATCCTGTTCAAGTTAAGTTATTATGCAATCACTCACTTCAGGGAATTACTTAGTAACATGTTGATCTGTATTTTAAAGGATTCAATTTTATATCTCAATACTACTTCACCAATTATTTTTGGAATAACATTATTAAATTGAAATTGAAAAAATCCCTTTCGGTCGCTATGGCAACTGAATTTCGCAACTAGTTGTAAACGAAGAAATAAGTAACTTTCGTTCCATGCAACCGGTTGCTAAAGAAGAACTTTATTTCTTATTTGGCAAGCAGTAGCCACTATCGCAGAAGATTCACAACCAGTACCAAAAAAGATCTGATAATCCCGATAAAAAAAGTCATACAAACTTTAAGATTTAAACCTCAATTATTGTCAAATGAAAAATATGTAGGTACCTACCTAGGTAAAGCGATTTTAAATTAGAATTTCGTGTTTAAGTATTCAAATAATCAACTCGAAGCACTTAATTTGTAAATAGAACTACGAATTGACATAAATAGGTACTTACGTTATTTGATCCATTTATATACATTTTCATCTGATACTTTTGGAACAACTATATGTTCTAAAATGCAAATAAATCATCCATTCATTCATTCATTCAATGCAACATTCCTTACCAAGAAACTTTTTTATTAACTTCCAACTCACCTAAACTTCTAACCAAATAGCATCCAACAGTAGCAGGTACTAGGCGAGCAGAACCAAGCAATAGTGTCGGAGTCGTGGTTCTTACTTATACAGCGGTGAGCAAATACAGCGCAATATGAGAGTGCCGCGGGCGAGCCCATCAATTGTATCTCATATCAAATATACCGGTCCGCTGCAATACAGGGATATATTGTTGACGATATTTTCTGTCATATGAGCGTGAATTGTTTTGCTGCTTTGTGGATTTTACAAGCATTTATCTTGTCTTAAGATATTGATGGAAGTGGCGGTGGTGGTGGTGGTGTCGGTGCTTTTGGGGGAGGCTTATGTTCAGTGGTGGACGTCTTCCGGCTGAAATGATGATGATGATGAAATTGATTGATAATATGAAACAAAGTTTTCTTCACGGAAGAAATACTACACCGATATTCATCGAGCACATTTCACACATCTTTTATGGGGTACTGTGTTAAATGTTACAACAAAATACCTTGTGATATATTACAATTAAATGAAAGAAAATTTAAAACTCATGTAAAAAGTACACTTTGTAAACAAGCATATTACAGATTAGAGGATTATATCCAAGATAAGAATGCTTGGAAACATGCTGGTCCTGCTCCATAGGACAATTTAGAGTCTAGACAAAATCAAACTGGTTGCTTACTTAATTGTATTTGTTTTTTATTATATGACATTGATTTTACGAGTACATCCTGTGATTACTTCCTCACACACTGACTTATTAATTGTAATTTTTTAGTAGATTCGTCTATTTTTTACAATGTTTGTGAATATGTGAACACCATGTATCTACCACATAATTAATTTATCTGTCGTTTGCTCGACTTTAAATTCTTTTTACTTTATACAGTAATTTTATTCTAGGTGCATCGTCTTCACATATAATTATATAAATAATGTACCTACCTATACAAAATATTGTAAAACATTTTAAAAAGAGTAACGGTGGAGTTTCTTGCCCATTCTTCTCCATACGAAAACTACCTTTTGGAAGGGGCGGTAGAATCAATACTTTATTTTGTAAATTTTGACGTTCAAAAGTGCCTTCAAGGGCCTATTTGAAATAAATGATTTGACTTTGACTTTGACTTTGACTTCGGTTGGTCTCATAGTCTCAAGAAATATTTTGCAAAGATCCCATTGAATACAAGATATCTAAGCTTGGCAAGTTTAAGTTACAACTGTGTGTGATTGATACATGTCTACCGGTCCCAACCACTGTTAGCTAGTGCGTGCGAGAAATACTTGAATCGACATGCAAAGAATAGCTCAACTTGATTTTCACAAGGCAAAAGTACACGGACATCGACAAACAGTAAACACTATCCGTTTCGTACGTAAATAAGGCGTGTGTGCACGATGGACCGGCACCCACCGCGGCTGTGTATCGACCTCTTGGGTCCTCTTGTGGAGCTGATAGGAGTATTTGAATGTACCTACCTATCTGTCGTGGATGAGGAGTATTTAAAGTGTGGATAAAAAGACTCTTTGTGCATGATCCTAGTTTGCTGAAAATATCTTTGTAGCAAAATTTCTACATTGTAGCAGCATATAGTGTGGCTGGATGCATTAAAAAGTTTCAGCTACAGCGTATTAAAGCAAACATTATGCATTAAGCTTTCAGAATTGTGGAGTCTGTTTGTACTAACCGGGCACTTAAAATCTGTCTAAGTACGTACTCCTTACAGGTACTTTAAAAATACTTAAATAATACGTAATAATTTCAGACCTACGCTCATGTTACGTATGCAATATGGTATCCTACATGATTCACATGGCAAGTGGCAAAAGAAAAAGAAAAAAACTAAACAAACTTACTACCCGCAAAACCACACGTTTTCACGAAAAAGGAAAACTTAAAAAACTATCACAGTCCAGTGGCGAGGTAATTATAAAGAAACTCAGTTTAGGAACGCGGTACAATCACGTTATCGCAGCTAGCAGGTACACTGATTCGATTAGCCGCTCAGTCCTCTCATATCGCTCTATTCGCTCCGTCTGCTCGCTCCGCTCTTACACTATAAGGTGTACACTTTTTTGCGCTCAACGGAACCCTATTAATGAGGGTTTTATTTATCCTTTGTTGTGGAAAAAAAAGGTTCCGTAGGAAGAGCTCGCGTTACATACATGTTATTAAATTAGGTCGCTAGTGAAGTGCTTCGAGTAATCTGCTACTGTTTTTTAAAGCTGTAGACACATTTAAGTGATTTTATTTTATCCTTCTAGGAATTTTATCCTCTCCTCGGATTGTGGAGTAATTTACTTTGTACGCTTTCGAAATTGTCTCTTTTTGATCAATTCATCGGCACAAAGAAAATTATTGAACATAATTTGAACAGTTTAATGACGCACAAAACTGAGAATAAATGAACAACTTTCACACAACACAATTAAACCAATATTGCCTTAATTGCAATAAAAACACGAACGCCATTTAAACAATTTAAAATTAATCAAGCAGACCGCCGAATTAAAATTCCTTTGCACCTGAATACACTGAAATAAAGACAAAAACCTCCGGCGCGGTCTGCATAATAAGCCGCATTATATCCTGATCAAAATTTCAGTTCAACTCGAGTCTGACCGGAAGTCGGCGCCCGGATGGGAAAGCGGCCGGCAGATGGCGCCGTTTCCTCTTATTGCTGACCGCGGGACAAAGCCTGTCGCTTTATACCAATGCCACACCTACTCCCACTCCTACTAAAAGAAAATGAACCTTAAGTGTACAGTAATAAGAATTAACGCAACGGCACACAAAACTTAGTACGCATTTTGAAATATGCAACTAGTTTACCAAGCCACTTTACAAGTACCCCCAAATTATATTAAAATGAGCTTTATTCCGTTGATTTAAATATGAATGTGGGTGTATAATGTGGTTGGCAGATGTTAAAATATGCAGTAGTTGTGCCTCGGGGGGAGTAATTCGTACTTCTTGTTGATTTAATAGCGTTCTGACGGCAGATAACTGAAACTTCCTAAAGTTTGTCGTTTCAGTAATGTTTTTGTAAATATTGATAAGGGAAAACTCTTTCTTTAAAGAGGCTATTTTATAGTACTGACAAATCAACTAGACAACTTGCAACCTTTTTCTTAAAAAGTCTCCAAGAAACAACCTGACGAAAATGATTAGACCTTATTACGAACAAACACTAATTCTTCTAAATTCCTATCGTCACACATCTATGTATATAACGTAAAACATCACAAATAAACTCTTTCGCCAAAAAAGCGTTTGAGATTTATTTAGATACAAATTCGCGGATTATCACATGACCCAATAAAGTTCAGCATTAAAATAAACCAGATCGTATATAAGCACCCGTATTAATAACAACATTAGCTTTATTTACCAAAATAGACATTTATATTCCAAAGGTCGAAGGTTGAATACAATGGGCGAAAAATTTAGCCAATAAATAACCAACTTGTATAAATAATGTTGAACGTTTGTATCTGTTTTGGCCCATAATTGTGACCGTAACTTTATGCCGACCATTACTTTATACAATACACGCCGAATAAATTATGCGACTGTATTCAAAAGAGTATTTAGTGCGTAGCGAATGGAATGAAGTCGTAGACGCTGTGTCTACGGCTACGCGGCTACGGCGTAGGCGAGTGGTAAAAGATTTTCTGTAATGTTGTATTTTCTGTACTAATGGATCTATTGTACTAATTATTTCTGTTACTCGACGATAATTAATGGTAGAACTTACTTAACGGTATTTGTATAGCTCCTTGTTGTCGTTAATTTTCTTATTTAATTACTTCCATTTGGATTAGATAAATTGATGTAATTAAATCAACATTTAGGAATGATTGATGACCTTTTGAAGTTGAGTAGTGGATAATCCTTGAAACCTTAAGAAAAGCCCAGAGAAATAATCATTTTTTTCAGAGAAGATACCAAAATTACCGGCATAATTTAAATTCAAATTGTTGATCATAAAATCACAAACTACGACGATTGATATGATATTCTTGCATATTACAAGTATCGTAATAAAAAAACAACTGTCTCAACTTATTTTTTATGACAAAAATACTAATCTCTTCATAAAAGATGATACTCCTTACATAAATTAGTATCTCCAAGTATAAGACGGCACACAAAGCCGAGCCGCTGAAGATGTGTAGATTAGTCACGGCTGACGGGCCTACGGGCTAACACTGGGAACTATTATATACGTACATATAATTATATTAAAGACTCTATTGTATTGAGCTGGTAAATAGATTAGCTTTAATACTTAGGGCACAGAAGAATGGAATGGAAGGAGGTTAATTTTAAGTGAATGTGTGCATAACCTTCATAACCTAGATTTGGACGAGAATAAATATTTGCATCACGTTCTCGAGATTACTAAGATTATTAAAAGATTTTTTTAACTGTAGTAGGATGAGTTGGGTTACGAACTTTCGAATCGTTTTTGCTGTAGGCCTAAAAGAAATAAATAAATATATAATATTAATATATTTATATATTAATATCCCCAATAGAAAAAAATAGAAATCGTCTATCACAATAAATAAGTGGCACAAAAAAGTGAATATGTTTACGTACAGATCGCGGCACGTAAGTTGAACCAAAATGGTACTCGGTGGCAAACTTTCGGTCGTCCGCGCAGAACGTGAACTATAATCATGATTATACTTCGATTGAGACACGAAAATATTTTTCTGCGCATTTAAGGTCATAGTTCAACTTACGTGCCGCGATCTGTAACACATTTTCGGGTCTCAATCAAAAGTATAATCACAGTTTTACCTGCTCGGACAGCCGCAATTTTGGTTCAACTTACGTGCCGCGATCTGTAGTAACATTATATTGCAATTGCAGTCAAATAAGAATAAATTATCTGTTTTCAGATCTTTCAAAAACAAACAATCACACACATTATGCCTTTCTAACTGCCATTTTCACCATAGTTACCATTTTCCCTTACGATCCTACATAAAACAATAACAAAATTAATAGAGAAAACCGAACAATGTAGGTACTGATACGTATTGTGATTAAAATTCACATCTCAGTAGGTAATAGAATCACGCACAAAGTTAGCACAATTAACATACTTGAGAATCTGCGTCGAAGAGATATTAGGCAAATTGAGGGAATTATACTGAGAGGCTGTTTAATGGAATGTAATGTTTTACCGATAGATCATTATGGTAATATTGCGCGGCTGTTGTTTCATATTCAATAATGGTGAGGGAGATATTTTTAAACATAGTCGATTTATGGTTGTTAATATTTCATGTACTAAACATGTAGGACCCAAGGCGTCGTCTACAATGGGTATAATTTGGCGCTTTATAAAATTCGAAGCCCAAAAGTGTAATTTACACGAATTTACAGACAAGTTTTCTATATGAACCGAGCAGTGCAGTCCCATGGCGACGTAGCTGCACCACTACGTCGCTACGCCGTAGTCGCGCTACGAGCTTTGTTTATCTCATTTTGGAGCTGGAATAAGATGAAGGACTAGTCTAATTCAAACTTTTAATCGATTAGAGAATACTTTCAAATAAACAGAATACGTTGCACCCTTCCTAGTTTTAACAATTGTCTCATAAAAATGTTTGTAAAGCTTAATTCTTTTGGAACAATGTCTACTAGCCAGATATAGAAGAAGTAATTTAGCTACGAGCACTAAGGAAGATTTTCAGTATTTCTCTTTTTGTAATTAAAATTAAGAAATGAGGGTGTCGTATGAACAAAACAACAATTGGTGTGTTTTCTTGGATGTGTTGCTCACTTGCTCAGGTGTGTGGCGCAGGGAGGTACGCATCAATATCGCTGATGGAATACTTGTTACGCGTACACTCGAGAACAACATGCGTACAGGTGCTATGTACGACATGTACGTGTGGTGTTATGTAGCTGGTCAGAACAGGAGAAGGATGATCATGTCCAAATGTACTATATTATTGGTTTAAGTGAATAGAATGGCAATGCTTGGAGAAAGCCTATGTCCAGCAGTGGACGTCTTTTAGCTGAAATAATGATGATGATGACGCAAATCGATTGGTTTAAGGTGGATGATTAAGTTTAACTATTTAACATAATTATTATCTAGGCAATGATTTGATTCGAGGTATCTCATATTTACCTTGCAATAATAAACAGTAGTTGGTGTAGTCTTGTGAGATATACAATTTCACTGTTCATCTACAAAAAAAACACGTGTCTTCGAAAATATTCACACCATCAACAAAGAAAATCAACACTTATTTTCCCATCTGTACTACATGTAGGCAAGCTGTTACTTTAGCGGAGGTGTCGGGGCACATGATGCTCTCACACGCGGGCACCGCCGCGCACGGCACACGTCGGCGGCCGCCATTGTTGCCGAGATGGATTGTGTGCGCACGCACTTAGCTATCACTTGGAGCACTACTTACCTCGTGGGAGAAGGATGTGTCCCGTGCATTACTTCAAGTAATGTGGAGTAATAAAAAGGTTTAATGTAGCGCTTTATTTGGGTGGTATACAAACGGCCGATTTGGATGGGACGGCGACAAATGGCGACTATTCTATACAGTACTATATCTAATACCTTTAAACTCGGAAGTTTGATAAAACGTTGGTGTACATGTTTATACATATATTTTCACCCCGAGTAGAGCTCGGTTGACCAGATATTTTTAATTTATAAGACGAAGTTTTTCACTCAATCGAATTAAGTGCCGTGTAAGAAATGCGATTTTGGATTAGGTACCTATACTCGTATTTTTTTAATTTAATAAGGCTCCATCTTGATGTTTATTTTTTGCCGATTCTTTTAGTCGTCTGTCGGTGGTCTGCGCCCGGCATCCGAAATTGTCTTAAAAAACATACGCATATAACATTACAATTGTACAGACCGTATTATGAATAGATGTTATATATTATACATTGCAGGGTTTCGTCTTACGTAGGTATATGTGATAACAATGGTGATGACGTAATAGGCTCCGTATATTTCAGAACAACCTTCACTACTTTCTGTTTGCTTAGGATGAGGGTAGAAAGATGGACTGTTACTGTAGTTTGTAAGTAAGAACATTTATTATTCGTCTACCTATGTATTTTTGTTACCAATATACCGTTGGCTTTATGTAGCTTTTAATTTATTTATTACAAAGCTACGAGATTTGGATAACGGGCGTTTGTACTAAAGGCAGTGACGAAATGGGCTTCAAAGAGCACATAACCAAACTGGATGAGTCACTTGGTTCAAAAGCAACACTGTGTACAACAAAAGATTTAATAATATGACAGAAATCAAGTCAAATCATTATTTGACTTTATTTCTGTCAGATTATTCGATCATTTCGATTATTTGGTTGTTTTTTTTTGTTTGTTTGGTGATTCCTTTCCGTTTTTAATAGCTTTTTGTTTTAATACTTTTACCTTGAATACATACTAATATTATTATTATAAATTCGAAACTAAATCTGTTTGTCGGTCACCTTTTCACGCCTCAACGTGCCCGAGCAATAACTTCCAACCTCCACGCGAGCAAAACTGCGGGTACAAGCTAGTTCTGTAATTCTGTATATAAGAGATAGCTTAATTATCTCAAGCAATATACTAGAAGACTAAACGCCTAATGGACTTACATCTACAAGCGCGAGCAGGGCAATGAGTATGTAATGTCTGGTCTGCACTGTATGAAGCATGGTTCGCAGCAATTTAACATTTTTATGGCGCATTCTCGAACTCTCGCAGAAGTGTGTTGCTAGCTTTATTTACCAAGTTCATAGAGTTGGGGAATTTAGATGGAAGTACTTTAAGTACAGTACCTCATGTAAGTGTGGTTATAATAATGTATGTTGAAAGATGATGGTGTTACTTTTTGTATCTGTCGTGGCCAGATCTTAGAATTGACCATTTCATGAAATGTACAGCTAACATTGGCTATATCGTTTTAATGTCAAAGTTTAATGATATGTCAGTCGAAGTTTGGCCTTATCATTAATGTAAGGTATCGATGGTGTAAGGTGTAGTAAAAATAGCCAAGTAACTGTGACCAACTTGGAAGTAGCGCCCGCCGGCCGCCCCCGCAGCACCGCTCGCTTTGCTCGCTCGGCTCGCGCGCATTTGGTCACAGTTCTATAACTAAACGTGTACATAATAAAGAGTATTCTATCTATTCTATCTATCTAAGTATTGAAATCAAACAAGTTAGTACTAAACATGCATATCACAAAGAGGCTGTCAAAATATAAAACAAACTTAAACAACATTACTCATGACAACCGGTAACTCTCTTGTATCTCTTGAAAACGTAGAATCATTTTATTTTTACCTACTATACTGTTACTATTATACCCCCGCTAACGAACCGGAAATCCAAGTATTTCCACTCAAGTAACAACTCTACGATACAAAAAGTGATCTTATCTAAGTTTAAATATCATGAAAATTTCAGCTAAAGTGCTTGAAGAGCTTTCAGCACTCGACTTGGCGCCCAACAGTCTTTTCAGCGCTGAAGAGACATTTCAGTTACAAAGAAATATAAGTCGCCAGTGGAACCTCAAGAAATAAAGCATAAAAATGCTCAAATTATGCAAATCGGGCGCGCTTGGTGAAAGTTGTGAATGCAGGGACGGACTTAGTAAGCTGATATTATATATTACTAATTGAGACTTTAATTTATGCAACTACTTGTCTTGTGTGGCTACCTTCTAAAACTACATAATCACAACTTTTAACATTAACAAAACTACATAATCTGACATTTAAGAACATCTTTGTTGGAGGTATGACCCAGTAACTGGGTTGTAGAGTTCAGATAGGCAGTCGCTCTATTCAGCTGTATCCGGTTAGACAGGAAGCCGACCCTAACAAAGTTGGGAAAAGGCTTGGCAGATTGATTTTTGTGTAGTAACATGAGTTCATCATATCATTACCTACGTCAGCTGCGTTTCGCCATATTCATCATATGGCCTGACCAAGATTATATCTGGACTTTAAAAGAGACTGCGAATTCTGAGTTGGTTTCGACCTTTCTTCTCAGAGTAGTCAGATTTATTTATTTTTTCGCTTTGATTCTGGCGTGTAAAAGTGATTCCAATATGCTATTTACAAATAATCAATTTCATTTCATTCCATTTCCAGTCAACAGAAATCAAACAAAATATTTGGTCGTCTTCAGAGAGCTTTACCTCAGGGACTGTTATAATATATTCAGATCTACATGCGCCCAATCATGCCCCTCTAAACTTGACTTGCCTGAGGGCTTTACCATCCCTGCACCCTACAATCCGGCCCTGCACGTATTATCTACAAGAATTCATAAGAAGCGGCCGCGACGCTCTCCACCGTATTGCCAACACTTTTTGTTTTGTAATTTTAACTGGTTATATTTGCCACCAGAGTGCACAACATTTCGGAGTTATTGCCCCTTTTTCTGAAGAAATGAGCTCTCAAGTTTGTCGACATTGTGCTGTTTTGTCTGGTTGTGTGCTGAAGAGGTCTGATATTGTCGTTGTTCGTCTATTCGTGAAAATGGTTTATTTCAAGATGTATTGTTGTATCACTTTATATTAAGAGGGTTTACGTCGTACGGCATTTCATACAAACTTTCAAGCTCTTGTTTTTTTAAATGACTGAACCGATTTTAATGAAACTTCATACGCATATGCAGGATACAAGGTCTAAAAACTTAGTTAAGAACATTTTCGAAAAATAGTGTTATAGCCAAATTAGACCGATTTTAAATTTTCCATAGAAACAGAGATTTCCAGTTATCTGTTTTTATCTTAACTAAGTTTTAGACCTTTGTATCCTGCATATGCGTAAAAAGTTTCATTAAAATCGGTTCAGTCATTTAGAAAAATAAGGGCTTGAAACTTTGTATGAAATGCCGTACGACGTAAACCCTCTTAAACAGTGTCATAACGTGGGATTTACTTTTATCTACAGCCTGCCTGAAGGTGAAGATAGAAAAAATGTGCCTTTGAAAAGAGTCACGTCATTTTATATTGCTTGTCATTGAAAGTATTTTCTGTAAATAATCTGTTTACATTTCTTTGAAACTCATAATTATTAGCAAAATCTAAGTGTACTCGTATACCTACACCAAGACAACTCGGCATTCATCAAACCGTGCTACAACGGATCAGAATTTTATTTTTAATTACTCTTCGAACCGAACTGACTCAAGACCAATTAAACGGATCGACAGACTCAAAGGAAAATAAAAAGATTCCGCAAACAACGACACTCTAATTACATAACTGGAGGTAGACGTGGAGCTGCCTGCTTCAGTAGACGTGGAGCTGCCTGCTTCAGCGGCAGCGGTTTGTTTACTTTTGAGAATGGTAGGGGACTTTGGGCTCTCCCAGACATCCAGTTGTGAAAGCAACTGAACTGTTTTGTAGGATCGGTTCGCAACGCCAAGCCAACCCTTCTCCGAGATAATCGTCTCAGAATCGTGTCTGTAGGATGCACACTTGGTATCATTTTGATGGTGATCGTGATCGAAGGCGACAAATACATAAAACTAGTCAGAAAGCACCGAACTAACGGACTCCAGGCGTTCAAACTGCACAGTTCATAACTGCCTCATACCTTCACGTCTCGGGACCTTCGGAGATTTGAATGTTGATGAATGGCGCCTTAGTTAGGCGCTTATTCATCAACATCTATGTACTAATGACCCATGTTTGCAATCGAATAAATGATTTGATTTGCTTATTCAAATCGATACTAGCTCATCACAATGTCATTACAAAGACAATGGCGCACAGAATTAATTTAACAAATGACTATACAATAGGCTCCCGCTGATCAAGTTTACAACGTTTAATCCAGTTTTAGTAACTGCTAACAGTCATTAAAACTTATAGTTTTAGTTATACCGCGATGGAGATAAGACGTTGTGGTAATCGCTTTTATTGTTAAAGCTATAAGTTTAATGGCTTCTTGACTAAGTGTTCTATTATATTATGTTACATGCGGCCTTGGGTTACGATTCCAATGAAAATATCTTGTTTACAATATAGGTAATATCTAATACCTCACCGATTATCGAATCTGCATTGGCAACAAGACTATGGAGTGAATGATAATGTAAGTTAGGTAATGATAAGCATATTATCAGATTTCCCCTACCCATAGCAGGGGCAGTGTTTCGGAGTTTTGAAATACCGACTCATATTGCTTCTACAAAAAAAAAACTGCTGAATAAAAGAACATTTCCATTTCACGATCCTAAATGAAGGATCACACAGAATGTTGAATTAATTCACCCAATAAAGCTTTCGGTCGCTGCAACCTTCAGAATCCCTCCAAATCCTTCATTGTACGTAATCCTAACATTTTTATACATTAGTGGGGGAATGAGAATATACCGGCGACCGAGATGCGTCGGTCGCACGACCAGGCGACCGGGCGACTAGGCGACCGGGGCGAGCGGCGATATTTCACGCGGACGCGTCAATTTGTCGTAATTACTTGAGCGACCTCTGTGATGTTGCCGTGTAATGCACTTTTGGGGTAGATGTCACGTACCCACAATAAAACTTCGTTTGCAAAATTATCTAAATGTCCAATTAACACGAAACATTGCAATCTTTCCGAGTTTTTATTTGGTGCTCTTTATTTTAGACATAATTTGTTTTTTTTTACAAACTTCGTTTTACATATCGATAGAACTCTACAATAAGAGAAGACGAACCCCCCTACAATAATTTCTAAAATATTTCTAAACCCATTTCAATTAAGTAACCCCTCAACTGCTCACGGTCGGTCGAGTCGACCAAAACGCACTACAAATTTTCCAAACACGTTTCACGCAATATTGTTCCCTTTCAAACCGAGTATACCTTCAGACGAGGGATGCCGCAGGAGTGTCATGAGCTTCCCGGAGCCAATCCTCGGTGGAAATCAACGCGCTGTCACATCGCATGAGCGATCACTGATGAGTGTGCTGCGTCACAAATTGAGGATCTTAATTAAAGTTTAGATGGATTGATGTCGAAAACTAATCATGATTCAGGTAAGTATTGATCGGTTGTTATCGTGGTACACGTATAATTATGACATACATCATTCTCATTTCACATTCTGACTGACAAAATAGTAAAAACTAGATCCAACAATATTAGGATAGCTACTTATACGAAAAACTTTTGTCGTAATTTTTACTAACCAGCAGTAAAAGTAACCTATATCGAGTACCTATAATAAAGCAGTAACATTGCAATACTCAGAGCGAACAAATTATGTAAATTGAGCATTAAGAGTGAGTCCCGACCCGATGTGGATCTCACGCGGACTGGTCGGCGCGCAGCGCGGGCGGTCGTAGCACGGTATAATGTACCATTAGCTGAGAGAATGTTGCGATCTACGCATTTTAGTGTTAAAGAAGCGATCGGAGTGATAAAGTACCTATAATGTTTTTCGGCTGGCCTGCTCATTATGAGGACATTTAGACTAATCAGTTGGATTACAGCACTGAGAAGACGATTCTTACGAGACTTCGTTTTGATTTGAGCAATAAGGCGAGCAACTGTCAAAAAATTCGAAGTCTTTTTATTAATAACAAACGTGAATAGATCTTTTTTTTACTCAGTGTACAAATAAACTCTAACAACAAAACAAAACATATCCTCAAAAAGATTCAATTTCAATCAAATCAAAGTTCTCATATCATCAATAACGTTCACGCCCTCCACTATTGCACGCGCGTGCAAAGAAACGTGACGGGTTGAAACTTTTGACTGCGCTCAAAAATTGCAAGTCAGTTATAATTTTAATAATTTCCGGACGGCCCCCGACGTCAGTTTGTGTCAACAAGGGACCAAGGTATGGAGACCTCTGCTATTTTGAACATGCTTGACTGTACTGAATTTCGAAATGTGTGAAGTTTACTTAAAATAAAGGGTTAAAGTTACTTTATACGCGTTCTAGTTGCATGTGGGGTTGCAAACTTAGTCGGGAAATGGTCAGAGTAAGCACAGTCTACGTATGGCTCCCGGACTCCGGAAGTATCGCATCAATAAGATACCTAAGTAATTGTCTCTCATTAGTTAGTCGACGCTTGATAAGTTAAATATTGAAGATACGCTCTATAGTATTTACAAAGCTTGCTGAAAAATCATAGTGACCTAATTCTTCTGTTGTGTGGTACTGGTAACTAATATCAGATTCCATTCTATTCGACGATAAATTCGCACAGATCGAGTAAACCGAACTCCGAATACTAGCAAAATTAAAGCATCGCACCAGGGGAGGTCAACCTTCAGTGGATTACGATGAGCGACAGGGGTGTCCGGCCGTGTTGTGCACGCCATGCACGTGCCCCGCGATTTGAGGGGCCGTAATGAAGTAGGGTGACACCCCTAGTGCGTAGCTCCACCACACATAGTGCGATGCGTTAG
This sequence comes from Conistra vaccinii, assembly GCA_948150665.1. Lineage (NCBI taxonomy): Eukaryota > Metazoa > Arthropoda > Insecta > Lepidoptera > Noctuidae > Conistra > Conistra vaccinii. The sequence continues at coordinate 22,969,196 of OX411332.1, forward strand.
ATATAATAGAGCGATAAAGTAAAATAAAATTTATGTAAATTGCTACGGTAAAGGAATTGTAATTTTAATAAGGGTTATTTTGAGGGGTGATGAAGGTTTTCGTAGAAATGTTTTTACAAAAACTAATTTACCTTCCATTAAATAGTTGATAAGTAATGAACTTAAATTTTACGGCGCACACCTATGTTATTATCACCAGTTATCTACTAGCAATGTGTTTTATACAACCATATTGACATACCTTTTGTTCCAAACGAAGGAAGTCGCGTATCAACCACTGGATAGCTTCCTATCGACAGTATTGTGCGTGATAGTACGCGCGTGATGGCGCCATAAATTGGTACAATCATACTATGGCGTTCGCTTTATGTCGTGTCGTCAGAGATTTGCTCCAGTGACAGACATACACGAATTATGTAGTAGTGGTAGGGTAGTACAACTGGGATCGGAAATGAAGCACACAACTACTTTTGGTCTGTTCAAACGTATATACCGGGAATTGTGATTTATTGGTCAGGTTTTATGGTTTTTGTAATTTCTGTCATTTTCTTGGGCGTGTGAATATGGGGAGAGGACTTTCAGGGCCACTAAACAAAACCATAATGTTTCGTCAACAATTGCGATGCACATAGGTAAGTTAAACTGTAAACAATGTGACAAACTTGTAACTTGTTCCGTTAATTCTCATGTTTGCTACTACACATTTCTTTAGCATGATTTAAATTCATATACTGCTCTTAATAAACATTACAAAAGACAATTAAAATACAAATTTCCTCTGCCATAATCCTCATAAAATCCTCGTTTTAACACTGGGTCGGGCGCACAACTGTGACAAAACGACGCAAAGAACTATATCGCAGTGGGAAACAAAAGCGAATCAACTTATTTTGTAACTAGTGTTGACAAAATGTGAAATTGAAGTGGAAAATGAGCTGGCGGTCAGCCAAGTGACGGTACTACGTGCGATACCGACCGGGATCATACAAACGACACGGATATATTATGTACTACTGGAGGTACATTCGAACAAGAACATCAATGTTCTGTAATAACGCCTTAAAGGGCTTCATGTGAGCTTCTCACTAACTTCATTTTGTTTGTCTTGGTTAACTTTTTAACAACCTTTTTGATAGCTACCAAAACCGCTCAAATCAAGGTTTTTATTTCGGTATTCTGGCGGTCCGTCATCGGTCTGTGGCATTTGGGCTAATTTGGACGACTTACCATAACAGTAATCATACCACATACCACCAGCTACATTGTGGCCATAAAAAAATCCTTCTCTTTGTTGCCATATCCCACTTGCTTCCTGAATCTGTGACTGCAGTGCTATGTGAGACTAAACGGCGCCTCGTTTTAATAAGATAATTTACCTGCAACCTATTGAAAGCATAATGCCATGTGAGAATCCTAACTAATATTATGAATGCGAAAGTGAGTTTGTTTGTTGAAACGGATTTGAATGATATTTGGCAAATGGGTAGACCATGTAGGATAATTTTTATCCCGATATTCCCACGAAACTTATGTTGATGAAACAGCGAGGCACAGCTAATTTTTTTATAAAAACCAAGCGACTGTCAATACCTTGATTAATAATAATTCATGTCTGTCATAACCAAAAATAGTTACTTTAGTGAATAGATTTAGCCTTGGTATCCAATAACTAGTTAGGTTCCTTAATACCTTAACACATTCAAAAGCAACTGTGGAGGTGCCACTTTGACATTTAAACTTTCTGTTAACTGTACCTATAATAATATCTAACTGAAACTGTTGACAACACCACCAGTGTACAAGACTTGACAACTATCGGCTGTAAAACCATTACGTTACGTTGTTTACCCGCGACTGTTCAACTACCCACGTTTTATGAGCCAAATCGACGGGAACTCATCAAACTTTTAGTTGATTTGCCTGGGAAAATATAGAGCTCGTTCTGTGGTGTTATGTAACTTGATGAGAGAGCTTGGAGTTATTTTAGTAGTGGGAATTTTAGAACACTGGTTTGCTTATGTACATTATGGATTTCTTCATTATTATTAGATTAGTGGAACGTTAGTTGCAGGTACCTATACGATTCTTGTTGGGTACAAGCAAAACTGACGTGGAAAACTACCTACTTAGGGTCTTCGACGGTGATATTGACGACATTTTAGTAGTATTACATTAGCATTCTAGAAATACAGACTACTATGATTTAAACATTAATGACTTCCTTAATTAAATAAGTTAGCTAGTGTCATGGCTAGGTAGACGTTCACGAAAAATACGAAAAGAAAATAAACGTTACATGCAGTTCGGGGCAGAATTAAATAGTTTGGAAAATCCAAAAGTGCACGCCTCATACATATTACACATTCATAAACGAAAAGGAAATTCAAAACATAGTTTTTAACAAAAATGAACAATTTATCACTTTTCATGAAGTCGTAATGTCAAAGACTGACAAAGATATTTACTTGGCGGTTGCTAGGCAACATCAATTCAAAGGTTAGAAATATTTAGATAAAGATATTATATTTTAGTTAGTATTTTATTAATTATAATTAAACTACTTTGAATAAAAGTGCCATTTTCAATAGGGTTCCTTCTACGGCTGAAACGAATGTATAAAAAAAAAATTTACTCAATTAATTGATTTTATCGCAAGCTACAATGTTTTCAGGGTTCATAAATTGACGGACAGGAAATTTTTTTCAACTATTTTGATGCCGTTTCCATTTCTGCTTCATTAAATCAATTGTTAAAAAGTACAGTATTAATCTACATTTAATCATCTATACAATGGTATATAAATTAAGTAGGTTCTGTGTACTAGCAGGAGTGTAACAATAAAAACAGTTACAGAAATGGGGCAAAAAAAATTTTTCGATCGTAGAGCACACTCTAATGCTTCGCATTAAGAGTCGTGCAATATTCAATTTTGAAAGAAAAAATCTCAGTTCTGAGCAAATAAGTAAAAACACCCGTACCCTAATTACGTAATACACAATCAATTCGTTTTGAAACAGATTACTAATCCATTGCTTCATAAGTTCGAAAATAAATTCTGCTCTGCAACGTAATTATCGCAATGAATGTTGTTGAACTGTCAAAATGAAACAAATGATCGCTATCGCATTGCTTCTGCAAGATAGGCAATAGCCCTGCCGCAGGGCTATTACCGGACCTCCAAAAAGAAACAAGTCAGAAACGGAGTCATCCCTACAAGCATTTACGAAACAAAATTACCCACTTAAACTAATAAATCACAAACCTAAACACCCTTACAAAAACACAAAAATAAGCGACCCAAATGTTACAAAGCGGTTAAATAAACAGAACAATAAGAAAAATGGCAGTCTTCGAAGTACTGCGAAAAAATGAGTCCGTAAGAAAGTCAAATAAAGTAAAAAGACATCGCCGCCCGCGGTCACTGGTAACAGCTTATTGTACCTACCCTCATTATGCCGGTTATTTGTTTAATTAACGGACGCCACACCGGCGACGAACAAAAGGTTTTTCTTAATTTTTTTCAGACGAGTCTCGTCGCCTTTTGGGGGTTCAGTTATTTTGTTGGCTGTTTTTTTATGAAAAAGAGTACTTCTTATTGATGTTTTGCAAAATGTTATTGACTGAAAGTGTCTGAAAGTTGTGTATCAGTGGGCTGAAGTCAATACCTGCCTTCGTTTCTGAACATGAAGAACTTTCGATAGAGGCAATCAAGGACGAGAGTTAATTTCATTTTGCTTATGTTTTATATGTTCAAATTCAAGTTTGACCCACAACTGCACTGCAGAACCAGTTTTACCATAGGGGCATCGTATTACCCAGTAACTGGGTTGTGGAGGTCAGAGCTCCATGTAAAATACTGGTATTCAGCTGTATCCGGTTAGACTGGAAGCCGACTCCAACATAGTTGGCAAAAGGGTAGGTAAATGATGATCTACACTGCAGAACCAAACAGTGTTATAAATCTATAATGTTTAACTAGTTGTATATTCGCTATAATATTAATTGTGACAAACGGCCTCGTTCGCGCTAGCAGCAGACTGACACCGGACTGTAGCGCCAGCACTAGACTGACACCGGACTGTAGCGCCAACACCAGACTGAAACCGGACTGTAGCGCCAGCACTAGACTGACACCGGACTGTAGCGCCAGCACCAGTCTGATACCGGACTGTAGCGCCAGCACTAGACTGACACCGGACTGTAGCGCCAGCACCAGTCTGATACCGAACTGTAGCGCCAGCACTAGACTGACACCGGACTGTAGCGCCAGCACCAGTCTGACACCGGACTGTAGCGCCAGCACTAGACTGACACCGGACTGTAGCGCCAGCACTAGACTGACACCGGACTGTAGCGCCAGCACTAGACTGACACCAGACTGTAGCGCCAGCACCAGTCTGATACCGGACTGTAGCGCCAGCACTAGACTGACACCGGACTGCAGTAGCGCCAGCACCAGTCTGACACCGGACTGTAGCGCCAGCACTAGACTGACACCGGACTGTAGCGCCAGCACTAGACTGACACCGGACTGTAGCGCCAGCACCAGTCTGATACCGGACTGTAGCGCCAGCACTAGACTGACACCGGACTGTAGCGCCAGCACTAGACTGACACCGGACTGTAGCGCCAGCACCAGTCTGATACCGGACTGTAGCGCCAGCACTAGACTGACACCGGACTGTAGCGCCAGCACTAGACTGACACCGGACTGTAGCGCCAGCACCAGTCTGACACCGGACTGTAGCGCCAGCACTAGACTGACACCGGACTGCAGCGCCAGCACCAGACTGGCAGCGGACTATAGCGGCAGCACCGAGTGAAACCGGACTGATAGCCAGACATTTGTAACAGTTAATGATACCAGAAATATTCTGCATTCGTAATAAAAATTTAATTTGTTTGTTTACATCGAATCCTTTTATGAATAATACTTATAAAAGTTTATTACAAAGGAGCGGTAGCGGTTCAGCAATTTGCAAATGTCGAACATTGGGTAGGAGTATTTTTTGTTGGCCATCGTTATTGACCAGATTCTCAGACTAAACTATCTAGGACGTCTTTTATATTTCCAGGGGATTTTCACCTTTTATTTTAAAGTTTTCCTTTGCAAAGATACCAGAATTTATAAAGTTTTCTCGGTAACTACGTCTCCGCGAATCTAACTACATCTACAAACATTTGAGAGGTAACCGAACATTAAACGACGTACACAACAAAACTCGTGCGGTACCCACAAATTTCTTAATTAAACACTTTTTTTTCACTAAAGGCCAGTTTAGATCGGCGGCTAGGCAAGCGCGAAGCCAGGCGAGGCGCTGCGGAATTCCGAAAGAAGCCTTTAATTAATGTCGTTGTGAGATCCTTAATTGCGATCCGACGTCGCTTTGATACGCAACCGCGTCACGGCTCGCACCTCCGACTTACTCCAGGAGCCAGATTAAAGGATAATAACTTTCAAGATACTGATATTAATTATTATAATTGTATTTTTGGTGGAATAACCTTTTATGTTGGTTGGTTGTTGCTTTTATGTTGGAGGAGCTCGTGGCTAAGTAATAACAAGCCGCACGAGTCGATCCATCAGGTTAAGCTATGCTTGCCGGGGTTGGTCAGTGGATGGGTGACCATCTTTACATATCGAGACTTCTCCGTGCCTCGGAAAGGACGTTAAGCCGTTGGTGCCGGCTGTCATTAGTGGATCTTTGACAGTCGTTACGAGTCGTCAGAAGCCCGAAAGTCTGACACCAGTCTTACCAAGGGGTATCGTATTACCCAGGTACTGGGTTGTGGAGGTCAGATAGGCAGTCGCTCCATATAAAATACTGGTATTCAGCTGCATCCGGTTAGACGGGAAGCCGACCCCAAGATAGTTGGGAAAAGGCTAGGAAGATTGATTGAACCTTTTATGTTGGTTACTTTGTAATATAATGTATGCTTTAAGAATGTATCAATTCAAATACCTTTTATTTCTATTGCTAGTAGCTATTTCAGTACACCACCACATAAAAATGTGTACATAATTTTTATGTTGTTGTGTAATGAAATAGCTTTGCCTAGGTCACATTCAGAAAATCTCAAGACTATAGCGAATTAAACAAACCCAATTAATTAATTAATGGACCCAAGCTAGTAAGTTGACCTACCTAATGATATTTGTCTTCGGTTTAGCCAACATTCAATAAGAGATTCGGTCTGTACGCCGTGGTTTTGGTAAAGATATTAAACATCCATCTAAACCCACCTAATTAAAAAACCAAGTCACAACCTAGCTCAAAATAACCTCCAGCTCCTAGCCTCGTTCGCGATGTATAAACTTTACCCTTGAAAAAGTTGTAAAGGGTTTTTTGTGGCAAGTTTCACTTCACACCTCGTCGAGGCACGGAGGCAGGCGTTGCGAGGCGAGGCGCAAATAAGCCCGTGTGTAATTAGGCTTACAAGAAAATTAACGCGACGCGTATGACGACGTCTCTTCGTGAACTTAAGCGCTGCTTTTAATGTGTTTTAATTTTTAAAAGGTAAATTATTTTATTTGGAATGTTAGGGGAAGTTGCAGAGAGGGTGAAGGCGTTAGCTGCGGTGGTGGTTAAGAATTTCATTTGATGTAAGAAATTCGATTTCAGGCAATTTAAGAGCGCTAATGTTACGGTGCACCAATAAGGTAAATAATGATCACTATTTACCATGTTAATTTGGGATTATTAGGGGCATTTTTGATTACTTTCTTGGGATATGTGTCACTACTGATTTGTAAGTAATTTCAAAAGCAAGATTGGTGGAAAAACCGCAGATGAACCTTTTCTGTCTGCAAAACTGACCGTAGACATTCTGGTTCATCCAGACATAACTACACACCAATGACTATATATCCTCACACACGTTCCACATCTCATAAAACTGCACTAAAAACAAAAGACGAGCGGGGCCGAGGGCGCCCCGAGTGCTGCCGGCAGCGTCCGGAATACAAATGTACACCACTTGCTCCATCGCACTCCATGAATATTAAATTTATAATCTCTGGTCGCAGCCCTGATTTATAAATGCCAGCCATTCTACACACAATCGCCCACGCTGGCACTTTGCTATCCATTGCTCATTTTGTAAGCAAAGTACACAATAGATTACTTAGTAATCCATCAATGTACGATACACCAATATTGGACATTGTATTTTCCGCAGAATATGAATATTAATTTTATATAATTTGCAGTGGGAACGTTGATTTATTAAAGCGCCACAGACTGAAAATTCAACAGATAATGAAAAGGAAACAGATTTGTTTGGTAAAACAACCGCAAGTAATCAGTCATGGCGTGCTGCTAGTTAAGTGGCTATTAACTGGGGGCTGTTTGTGTTAGTGCTGCGTTTGTGGACTTTAGAGTTTAGATCGTCTTAAGACTGGGAAGTTTAATACCTGTAAAAAGGCTTTGAAAGAAACTGACCGCGTCAGTTACACCGAAGTTTCAGAGCTTACAGATAGAAAACTGAAACACTAGAAAACTATGAAGTGGTGTTAAAAGTACTAACCTTCTCTTATCACTAGTTAGCTAGAATTGAGGAAATCAATCTAATTTATCTATAGTTCTATACTAATATTATAAAGAAGTTTGTTTGTTTGTTTGTAAGTTTGTATGTAGGGACAGGGAGGAATCTCCGGAACCACCAGCCGGATTTGAAAAAATCTTTTTGCATGGAATAGCCCAGTTCTTGAGGATGGGTATAGGCTAGCGGGTGAAGTCGCGGGCAGAAGCTAGTCTGTGATAAACCATTCTTAGAAAAATTTGAAGCATGTAAAACTAAACCAAATAAATTATTTGAATTTCTGAACAACTGTGTGAAATGCAAAAGATGTGACCTCAACAGGAATGCAGGTTGAGGTCAATGTATTGCCTATTAAGCTTATAGAAACCACAGTTATGTCATGAAACTATCAACTGACCACTGAGCCGTGTCGGAGGACCCTCGCGTGCCATTACGGTGTCGGGTTACAAACCGACCGACCGACCGACCGGTGTCGGTCACTGTACCGCAACGCTGAGATGCCGCGACTAATATCGGCTGTTGAGTCGAGTATGTTCCGCGGTATTTAAGATTACACATAAATTATTATTGCTAAGGAGCCGTCTGTTTGGTATGTTTTCATAGCTAAACTAGTCAGGTGATTTTCAAGAAAGATTAATTACGGAGGTAACCTGAGAAATCATTCATTACACACTATTCCTGTGTCTGGCACATGTCCGAAATAATAAAAGATTAGTGGAAAACATCAGTAATGTTCAGAAAACTGCATTGCTTAACTTCAAGACGTTACTGAAACGTGCGTTCTTTATTTTTAAATAAATCATGATTTTCCTCAAACATTTTAACTCTCACCGGCGGAGGGGATGAACATTTTTCATATTTTGAATTATGCATGGCTTGTATTTTTACTCTATTTTGATTTTGTATTACTTATCCATACGTCTATTACATAATTATTATACCTACACAACCCAAAAACGCACAAAGAGCGACCCATCATTTCTCACCATGTGGTGTATACCGCGGTTTGTCGCTCCGTCTATCACGATGACCGCTCCATTACGGCGCATTAACTCAGTCATAACGCGTCGTTTAACAGCACACACAATAACGTAATTAGATATATTGTTTAGTTCAATTATCTGCTCTATGTGGGCTAGTACTAAATAGTATATGTACCTATCACTTTTTGGGACTTGTATTAGTTAGTACGGATTGTACCTTATTGTTGTCCGTCAAAGAGCTCGGCTGAGAATGAAATTCTGAGTTAGATCTCGCTAGGAATTAGACGTAATTTTAGGAATTAGTCGTTCTCACTAACCTAAAAAACTAATTCTTTAAAGGCTCGTGCAGAACAGCGCAACGCGACGCGACTCGAACAATACAATTTCTAAGAAAACTTCACGGTATAACAATAAACGGTGTTACTTCGCGCTAGTCTGCACGAAGCTTAAAACTCATTTACCTACTGTCGTGTCGTCGTAGTCTGCGGAAACAGTACCTAGCGGTAGTAGAATATTGGATAAAGTTTTGGCGATAGTGTGCATATTGCGTCAATAAGTGAACATGTACTGTTTTCAATCAAATAAGAATGTAAAAGAGTACATCAGCTCCTACTCCTCCTGCCCCGAGAGAATACACAGACGAGACGACGTGATCAACCTGACTGAAAGTGTATTTGTTTGTTCCACTCTTATGATTTCTTTGTTCCGGGGAACTTCCTGCATGGATCCAGTTTACACTTCCTATTCATCGTCAGGCAAAACATTCAAATAAACATTTACATCCAATTCGATTACAACTAAATCGATTTCAATTAGTCAGGTATCGAATTATAGAGATTGGTTTATCTGCTCCCGTTCAGCCGGATCATCCGTTAAACTAGATTATTTACACGGTAATTTACAAAGGGAAACTGTTACAAACCTATGATTTGGTAACGCAAATATATTAACCGGTTATCGGTTGGTTAACCGATGATAACGAGCCGCTCGGGTTGTGTTCATGAGTATTCATTCGATTATGATCGAGTAATCTCGTTGAGTGGTATCCTGCGGATATAAGGGACTTCCCGTCCGTGACAAATATTGTTGATGGAGCATTTTGTTCAGTAAGACCTCAGGATTCTTGACGAGGAAGACAATTTCCTATAGAACGTATTCATACACACTCTTTCTCATTTACTTGTGTTACTCGTATAATCATTGATCGACGTATCTTTGGTAGACACAATGCCATTGAATAAATTTTAGTAGTGATCGAAAAAAATAGTTACCCGACTGCGCGGCAACAAAGTCAGGTATATGTTTTTCATGCGCATCTAAATCTTTGTATCTTAGTTTCATTGTATGTGAGATTCTATAACGAATTCAGCAAAAGAATCAATTAAGGAAATCAATTATGGAAAATCATGCAGTTGGAGGCATCAAACCTGAGATTTAACTAAAATAACTGCCACCAACTGCATCAGACTGCTTGAAAAGTGAGCTTGTTTTGAACATTTTAATTTCAGTCAGGTTTCTTTGTTTACTTTTTTAAGTTTAAAACCCTATTAAATAATCGTCACCATACATCAGCTCTATCTACCGATGTAAACTCTGAAAGTAAGACCACTTCGTCTAGCGACAACTTCTGTAAAGCGTAAACATGTTAAAGTTTACACAGTATCGACTCTACGAGACGTGCATTGTTAACACTAACACTCGTTCACGTGTAACCAGCATCGGTTTACACTAGTTTACAGTAACACTTGAGGTAAGGAGGTAACGTCTACCGAGTGGGACTTTAGAGTGAGGTTTATTTACAGAGGACGTGGTTTAGAGTGTCTCCTTACGTGGCAGTAGGGAGAAAACATGTCTATAAAGGGATTGGAAAAATTGAACTCAAAATCAAAGTATTTATTAGTGTGATTTTTGATGATACAGTAGGTCTTATATAGCTATAAGACCAGTAGGTCTTATAGCTATTTGAATAAAAGAGCCATTTTCAATAGGGTTCCTTCTACGGCTGAAACGAATGTATAAAAAAAAAATTGACTCAATTAATTGATTTTATCGCAAGCTACAATGTTTTCAGGGTTCATAAATTGACGGACAGGAATTTTTTTTCAACTATTTTTATGCTTTTTCCATTTCTGCTGCATTAAATCAATTGTTAAAACAGTACAGTAAGTTAGTACAGTATTAATCTCCATTTAATCATCTATACAATGGTATATAAATTAAGTAGGTTCTGTGTATTAGCAGGAATGTAACAATAAAAACAGTTACAGAAATGGGGCAAACAAATTTTTTTCGATCGTATAGCACACTCTAATACTTCGCATTACGAGTCGTGCAATACTTTACATATATACAAGGTTATGGTAACTCAATACCCATTAGCGCATGACATACGCTATTTAACTATATAAGAATTTTAAATCGATATTACATACAAACTAACAAAACAATATTTACATATATTTATTTGAATACAATCAATTTTTTTATTAAATATTTAAAATACAATTAATTATTATAATAAATATTCAGAACACAAGTCAAGTTTTCGATAATATAAATACATAATCATCATTTAGTTTATTAAATTTTCTCAAGAAGGAATTCGTCAATAATTATAATTCGTCAAAGAATAGTAACATTTTTCAAATAAACAATTATTTATTCTTCGTTTAAATTATGTCAAGAACTACTAAACTATTCGTCTTCATGACGTTATTTCAAGCCACTCGATCCTTCTTATCTTTATGGAATATGACTATCTGCTACACTGATTGATTACAAAGAAAGCTTATGAAAACTCAAATGCTATATTTATTAAGGTCACTCCCTGATTCATCGGTGCTTGGTACGACAAAGATAAACGGTGAGCATACCGAGCTGACTCTGAAAGCATATACTCGTACTACACAATAGGGACTTCTCCATGGGTTGTAATTGGAAGGCCGAACATTTGTTGTATCGCTGGTGAACCGACACCAGGTCGAAGAACTGTGAAAAGCATGAAATAAAACGATGTTCCTTAAAATAATTATGGATAAAACACAAATAATTTAAAAAATAAAACGATCTTTGAACACTACCTTCAAATAGACCAAAAATCTAAATATTTTAAGTGTCCATAGATTATTACACGATGTCAGATTTTTTGCAAAAATCCCGGTTGTGTTTGGTGGGTACAGACAAACATCAGCGCTTTATAGTAGAGATTAAACGGAGCTTTTGTTTACGACGCCATTTTGTTTTTATTTATGACCCGCTCGCGTGCCTCCAAATGTACTGAACCAACACTAAATGTATCGTACTTACTTCTGTGCGATCTACTGGCGAAGTACCTACCTAAATGTTAGGGTTTGACATAACTTGTGCGGGTGAGAGACGCTGGTACGACGCACTGGCAAGAAGCTTTTAAAACGCACTCATAGAGATGTATTTTTAGGTTTATATCAAGTTAAAAATATTATGTTTAGGCCCGAAGGATCAGGTGAACAGCAAGGTAACCAGCTCAGAATCCAGAATTTCATTCTTTTAAATATGTACAACGAGAACCTATCAAAAGCCTAAGATCACGAGAGAGAGATCCTTAAAGACAACAGTCGTCAACAAATAAACACAATGACATAAGCCAGTTAAACTGTGTACACTAAAACGATATATTTTACCATACCACTTTCATAAAACGCTCTTGTGTATTCGTCGTGTGCCGCATAGCACCTACACAGGTCCACAAGTGCTCAGGTATCACGTATCTCGTGAGTCTGCACTAGTCCTGATGTGAGCACGTGCTGTTTTATATCCTCTGTTCTAGTGTTTTATTGTAACGCGACTGTGCACATTACACGATGCTGAATTATATCCAACTGTGCGGGTAAGAGCATTTGTTATGAAATTATAACGATTTTGGTTCTAGTTGTACATTACTGTATATTTAATTTAGCATTCGGGAATACTTTTAATGCATGGTAGGTAATACAAACATATAAGTATGCTGCTTGGAACACACATTATGCAGTGATATAGTAACTACGCACACTTCTGCGATACTTGCCAAACCCTAACTAATCCGTTCTCATTAAGCAGAACACAAAAACGCGCCAATTTCCCAGTAAAGGTAAGGCAACACCAGTAAAACTGTCAACTTACTTGCCATCTGTCCGTCACTCAACACCGAGCCGAGCTGTGAACCAATAATGTGACGTCACGGGAGGGTCGCTCCCAGTTGCTCCACAAAGGGTACTCTGTGAGAGTAACACAAAAACAAAAGAACAAAATATTTCGTCACCTGCGCATTTTTGCAGATTTGCATATATTCGCCGTTTTCTTGAAACTTTATGTAATGTCATGCTTGTATTCAAGGCTATATTTAGAGAGTAGGTACGTGTATTACTCAGATAATTTTTAAATTGATGAGTCAATCAATGAAACGTTCGATTAGAATAAATTATTGTCAGACAGATATGTGAGCACATATTTAATCAGTCATTAAAACTGTTGCCTTAGAATGTTACAAACTAAAAATGTGTGACTATGAGGTATATATTGAAATGTAGCAGTTACACTCGGTACGAATTTGATGAGGAATGGATCTGAAGTTAAGACAAGGACCAACAATGAAATTGTATGAACTGGTAACAATCCATACCAGGCTCAGGAAACGATCGAGGTGTGAAGCATATAATATGACACATTAGACTTGTCACACCTCCCCCTGTACCGAACAGGATCGAGTGTCACCCCGACGAGACGCTTTACGAACATACGCATATTGTAAAGAGGAACTGTCTGCTTTCATATTTTTTTTGGTAGAATAAAAAGCTTTCTACCTAAATATTTCAATAATTTTTTTTTTATATGAACTTGTCCTGACTTTCAATTTCGTAGTACTGTCTAAATTAATCTTAGACAGAACAATAGACGACGTATATTTAGTAACCTAATCCGCTTAACTGTTCTTAAAGAGTTACAAAGAAACCTGTAAGAAATCGACACGTGTTTCACCTCTCAACGAGGCATCCTCAGGATGACGATTGACGTGTTGCCATTGTCACGTCAAGCACCGAACGCAGTGTGAGCCACAGGGTTCTTTATAACTCTTTAAGAACAGTGAAGCGGTTTAGGTAACTCTATATAAATAAGTCGTTTATTGTATTTGATAATGGATTTCAGCAAAGTCACGAGTCAATTAACTAGTCTCAATCTTAGACACCAACAATGTGAAGGAGAACTTATGGGAAGCCAGGCTTTTAAAAGTCTGAAATAACGAACCGGCACTTATGATCGGTTCTTCTCTGTATGTATAGAACCCTTTGCTTTGCCTGTGGGACAGTTTCAGGGTGATTTGTAGTAGGTCAGTTAAATGCTTTACACAGGCCAGGATACAATGCCTTACAGGTACATTTTACGAGATTTTGTCTACAAGCGAAGCCCGTCGTATCGCTATATGAAACAGAATGCAAATTATTACGATATTGAATTTGGATGTCAGCATACAGTAAGTAATTGGAAATATGATGTTGATATAGGGAAAACGATTTTCGGTAAAGTGATGAGCGTTTTTCTTTCATATTTGGCACGTATATCGTATACATACGCTGGAAATAATCCCCCCGAGGCATATTTATTTGAATGTGATGTGATGGCATTATGTTATGGGAAAAATAAATGGTTATTTTATCATCATCATCATCATTTCAGCAGAAAGACGTCCACTGCTGGACATAGGCCTCCTCCAAGCACCGCCACTTCGACCGGTTCTGTGTTTCCCGCATCCAGCGGATTCCTGCTGCCTTCACAAGATGATCGGTCCACCTTGTGAGGAGGCCTTCCAACGCTACGTCTTTCGGTACGCGGTTGGCACTCCAGAACCTTTCGGCCCCATCGGCCATCTGTTCTGCTAGCAATGCGCCACTAAACTTTGGCAATTCTTCGGGCTAAGTCGGTTATTTTTTACGTTCGTTACAATAACTTTATTTGAAGAGCCGGTTTCATTAGTTAGTCTATTGACCTTATTGACATTAAACTGGAGACACAGTATAGCGATGGTAAGCAGACCCATAATATTATGAATAGAGCAAGTTTAAACGATGGCACAGTCAGCAACAAAATATGACGATTAACACTGTTATTTATACATATCATCTAAATTATTACAAAATTATTCGACGCCATTGGTTTTCAGCTTTCATATAATAGCTCTTATGCTTTTATATCAGTTCAGATTTGCTATAACAGTTCTGTGTTAACTCAAATACAAATAATATGCAAATGTAAGGATGACACACAACGCCGACCAGTCTTAGTCACTTAAACTTGGGGTACTGCCCATCCCCTTTCAAGAACATCTACATAAAACAACACGCCGGAATCCACCGGATTGTAAGCAAAAAGAAACGCTTCTGAAAAGCCGCGGCGTTTAATATAAAATTATAATAAGTAAAAGGGTGCATGAGCTCGTAGCGTTAGCGTCGCTAGTGATGTGAATGAAGTAGCTTGAATGTCATGGGATATTATTACGTTCCCGGAACAAAAGGAAAAGGAAAACAAAAAAAGTTGTTACACATACAACCATAAACTCACACCTTCTTCCCAAGGAGCTAGGCAGAAACTACAGAACGCCACCGGCTACGATCCTTACATACTCCTTTTGCTACGTTTATGTTTATACATCTGATCATACACGCCTTGTGAAACTTGTTCGTGGGCAAAATTGCAATAAATACTAAATAAACTGTTTTAATCAGATTGTAAAGGGAATATGAACACCGATATCTTGAACAAAATAAGTGCCTATATAAAGTGCTTACTTAATTATTAATACACGCCATCAGTAAAGTTCGCACATAATACGAATATGGTATAAAAAACAGGGTTTACAGTGCAGTTACACAGATGCGGAAAACATTTCCTATCTCCTTTTCCCAAAGTCTATGCTTCATTTACAGTCCGTTGAAATTCCAACTGCACATAAACCTCCGGGATTCCACATCCCGTTCACATTAGACAGCACTAGTCAGCCAACAGCGGGGGAGAGAGAGGTGGATCGATCCCCGCAGGAATCCCTACACAGGTCGCGAGGTGTCCAAGTGTTGCAACAGTTCGCACCTCCTCGCCGCAGCGGGGAAATGGGTAATGTAGTACTAGGGATATTTAGTTACGACACTTAGATTAGGTCAAGTAAAGGAATTCGTGAGGGGCTAACTTATGTTTTTAATAAAAGTAATATCCTAATATCTGCTCGAGAGGACTTAGCATAATTATTCCGCTCAGGCATTTCGATGCAATTCCTAAAATTGGAGCGGAAGAAAAATAAGAAAAATCTCTTTTTCCAAAAAAAGAACAACCAACTTCCATTCGGTTGTTTTTTTAAATTTTTAAAAGTTTTGTTTTTCAGTTTTTTGTTGCGGTACCTATACAACACCAATTTTTATACCACTATTTGCTAAACAACAGCGACAGGAAGTTTTATAACATCCTCAAATACACCAAGTGGATTAAATATGTATTATTGAAGCTCACTCAAAAACTCCCAAGCAATATTAATAAAAATTTATAGGGCGATTTTGAAAATTATTTTGCACAGTGGTTTCTGTGCAAAATAATTTTCAAAATCGATTGAAAATATCGATGAAGATAACATTTAATAAAATAGTTTGGAAAATCCAAAAGTGCACGCCTCATACATAACACTCATTCATAAACGAAAAAGAAATTCAAAACATAGATTTTAACAAAAATGAACAATTTATCACTTTTCATGAAGTCGTAATGTCAAAGACTGACAAAGATATTTACTTGGCGGTTGCTAAGCAACATCAAGACAAAGGTTGAAAATATTTAGATAAAGATTTTAGTTAGTATTTTATTAATTATAATTAAACTACTTTAAATAAAAGAGTCATTTTCAATAGGGTTCCTTCTACGGCTGAAACGAATGTATAAAAAAAATATTGACTCAATTAATTGATTTTATCGCAAGCTACAATGTTTTCAGGGTTCATAAATTGACGGACAGGAATTTTTTTTCAACTATTTTGATGCTTTTTCCATTTCTGCTGCATTAAATCAATTGTTAAAAAGTACAGTATTAATCTCCATTTAATCATCTAAACAATGGTATATAAATTAAGTAGGTTCTGTGTACTAGCAGGAGTGTAACAATAAAAATAGTTACAGAAATGGGGCAAAAATTTTTTTTTCGATCGTAGAGCACACTCTAATGCTTCGCATTAAGAGTCGTGCAATACATAAAAATGAACATAGAACCTACTCCTTTGAAGTCGGTTAAATAGTCAACTAAGTAATATGCCAGAGGTGGAGCGCCTTCCTACATTCAGTCTGGCAAGAGTGATACCTGATTGTACATGATGTGTTTTTAGCCGTTTACTCAACAGAGTATCACTTCACCTTTGTGTGCCTATTCTAAGTAAATTCTTTTGTGTGACATTGTGTTTGTTGCTCCAAAACTTGATAATTATCTCAGATTCGGAATTCAAATATAGGTGAGCAGATTTAAATATCTAGGTAAGTGGTCATCCCTAATATGACCCTCCAAATAGAACATTCCCGTAGCAATGTATGAATAATTCGAACAAATAAAAGCCATTAATAATTATGTAAGCGTAAAAGCGCTTGATGTTTTTATGGGTCCTTTATCCTTTGTATAAAGTCAGCCGGCTCTAAATCGGAAAATGATTGTAAATCAGGGCTAAACGGTCGCGGCGCCGAACAATAAAACAATAAAAGGGTTAGTGCCACCCCTAGACATTGCGATGCTAAGTGCACAGTGGAAGCTACGGCTATAATGTTTCATTTAACTCAGCATTTTGCTAAGTGACCTCGCAATACCAAAATGAAAGGGATTGGGTAGAGGGATTGAGTTCGAACTTGTAATAAAAAATACAAATATATTTTAGATCTTGCAGTAAGTTAACTACCCATTTAAACAAAGCGAGGTCTATTTTCTTTGTGCTATTTTTTTTTGTTTGGGCAATCGAAGCTGCTGAAAACTTCTTGTACAGCCGGAATCAAACTGCCACAGAAATGTGAACTACAAAATTTTCTTTACAAAACCAAATTCAAGCCTTCAAGTTTCCAATAGTTACAGTGAGGATTTTACATAATCCTGTAACACGACGTGCGATGTCCCGCGAGACCGCGCTCGCTCGAGCACCAGCCACCGAACATACCAGTATAGTATATACCGCGACATCGCTCACCATTTTAATCATATTTTTCCAAGATTTATCGTTCCCTCGTTAATAAAATATGAAACCTGTCAAGTTTTGCCAAAAATATCTTCATTAAATAAGGTAAAGATAGATAGATTTATTGATACTCTCCTGCTATTGGATTTTTTTGGGTAAGGAACGTTTGAACTTTATACAGTTTTCAGTAAAAATCTTCATTATTAAAAAAAAAAAAATCAGAAAAACGTGATTTAAAAACAGGAAAAGAATGAGGATCCCGAGAGAAGTAGAAAAACATATTAGTCATCAGCGAGTGAGATTTGTAGCCGGTATTTTGTCACAGCGCTGGCAGGTATATCTTGCTTCCAACTACAACTAATCTAACTTATTTATTAATTACTTCCCGTCTAAATTCTGCTAACGGTAAATTGTGGTGTACCACCGATTTGATTGACTTATTCGAGCCACAGAGATGGTTTTTACCTGCTATGTAAGCACATAAGATAGAACTGTGTGCCCTCTCAGTGTCACAGCGGAAATACTAAGTTGCATTGAACTACACAAGGTTAATTCCGTAGGATTCACACCACTATATTACGGCTTAGCCCACCCTGGAACACAGTCCTACCACAGTTATCAGCGATCGAACAATATCCGGATTATTGCTTTACTGCTCAAAATGTTGAACAGCCATAACTCTGCTACTTACAAGTTTATACGGCCTTGCTAACCGAGTGTGTGCGTGAATGTTTGACTTTAATAATCATTTGTTTTAGTGAGTTTAAGTATTGAGAGAAAACTGAAAATTAAGTAAAGTTTTACTGAGAATAGGAGAAAGGATAAACATCTACAAATTCTCCAAAACTTCTTTTGTTTTTGCTCTAAAGACGGTATTCTTGTTAGTGCTATGGCAGCTAATTCAAACTTATACTAAATTGCAGTCACCTTCTACAAACAAGTCACGTAACACTTTGCAGGACACTAAACGCAATAACAACAGAACTTCTATTGTGTCTCGTTCAGTGCCCTTCAACCGATTAAGCATGTTATTAAGAATAAGTGTTAATACTATATTTTCAAGCCAGAACAGTCTTCCCACTTAGCGCCTCTAAAATCGCGAATCTTCGTTGTTCACCATAATTATTAGCTTCATTATAAATATCTATCATCATCTGCCGTTCTATTAATAAATGCTATAAAATAAATATCTATTTTTTTGTATAGTTTTGGCAAGAGCAAACATCCCGTTGGCATTCGTAGCATTCGTAGCAATCAGCCGTAGCCGCGTAGCAGCGTCGTAGCACCGCGCACATGGTAGCCGCCGTCGCCATGGCAACTGGGGTCAACGACCCACGCAACCACTGCACAACCTGCAGTCTTTCTCAGCTCTCACACTAATTTACCATTACTTATGTTTGAACATAGGAGCATATTATTATAAAGGTATCTAGTATAAAACTAACCAAGTGTAAAAATAAGTAAAACTTACCTTGTTTATTATAGTTGAACTACGGAGAAATCACGAAACACTGAATTTACTGAGCTTATTATTTATTATTTGTAATATTCAATTTATTGTAAACACTTATCTAATGCTATTTCCTATTTAACCTATAAAATCTTAATTTTACTTCGTATACAAATCTCAGGCCACCGACGTAACACAACCTCTCTGTTTACCTACAACTCTACGTTACATAACTACGACACTGGCTGTACACACAGTTTCCGAAGTCGAACGTCACATTTCGAATAAAAAATCAAATTTTAAAACACTGAAAAGGGAACAAAAACGTTCGCGTGCCGGTACATGTCAACGAATGCGGCCGGCCGGCGTGTTTCGAACGCACAAAGCGGCAAAATTATTTTGCACTTGTCAAACCCAAACACAGAACCACGTCCGAACGAAAACAACAGCCACGACGGTAAACTTAACTTGGCTGCAGTATACTTTCAGATTCCATTTTCGAAATTTGCCGCGGAAAACTGGCTTTTCCACTGTCGAGGTAAATGCCAATTTCCTTTTCACAACAGAAATCCGATCCAATTTCAACCTTAGCACCTTGTGTTTGAGTCAGAATTGAATTTACATTTCGTTTGTAGACAATGCGCCACGCAATGACGTTTGCAGCGAAAGAGAAGGCAATGACGATCTTTTAATAAGTATAAAAGAGAAACCAGATCCCGAGGGTAGGTAGCATTGGGGTGCATGTGAGCCCTAAAGGAACGTCAGGCTTACCATAAAGAATCGATCTTGAAGATGTTCGCTATTGCTTGTACTTTATTGAAAAATGGCTGTGTGAAAATGTTTCAGTGGCAATTTATGATCATAGTATAATTTTTATCGAATTTATTCTTTTCTGTATTAGCTATTGCAAACTATATGCGGTTGATGGAGTCTTATTCTTAATCGATCCTACAACGTAAGGTAAGAAATTGAGCATAGGTGGATAACCTTCATACGTAATTGTTATATCTGCTATACCTACACGATTATCTTATAAGCACTTTAATTCTACACAACATCTTCAAGTCGTAGAATTACATGAAAAAAATTACAAAAAGCATTGGCTACTAATAAATTCATGGCCACGTAATTAAACTGAAACTTACACTTGCAATCTAAGAACATCCAAACAGTTCCGCGTACTTTTAGTTAGCAATCGCAAGGATTTCTTTTGAGAGGGTTGAGGGTATGAGCGGGGACTGCGCGGCGCGCGGGGTCCCACCAGCATCGGCAAAGGGAATCCGTGATGAGCGCGCGTCGGATCGGGCACACTCGCACTCGCGAACTTACAACTATCTCGTTTTTATGAACTCCTGGTACTTCTCAAGGAGTTACGTCGTAGATTAGTTCTTGGATTAGCCGTAACTTGCAAAGTATGCTTCTTATTTTTATAAGGTCCTGGTAGCTAAAGATGGTGTATGCAAATTATTTCGGATGGGATCTAATTTTTGTAAGGATTATTTACAGGTGTATTACTAAAGCACTGTACCGTGGATTCATATCTACACAAATAAATAAAGAAATTCTATTCTACAATTCTATTTCTAATGTCAAAATAATACGTTTTTCTCAAACATGCTTGGAAATTCGAACATTATTTTGACAACCTTCTTCGAGATAAATTGAAATTGCTGTACTGGTCAAAAACAAGCGAGCATCAGGCCCGAATCTTAGTATGAAAATCCATATCTGTCGTATTTAGCGGCCAATTAAATTACTATGAAGACTCATATCTGTCCGGTTATTTAAAAATGGAACTAACTTTTTACTTCCACATGGCAACCAAGGAGGTAACTTATCAAAGATTTTATTTAAATTTCGAACTGGCTTAGCCAATGAGGTTATAACCTCATTGGGCTTAGCAAATAGAGCTGTAAAGAAACAAATGACCATATTGGAGCGTGAAAAATTTTCTTTGTTCGTCATTGATTCTGGAATTTATAAATAATTTACTTGGTTTGAATTTCCGCACATTGTTTGAGAAAAGTACTATACAAGCCTTGGCCGCAACCAAGCATTGATGGACTCACGTAGGTATGTGTGCCTCGGCTTCGCCTCGGCCCATATTTTCACGATCGTCCGTCAATGCCCTAATTGCTGGCGTCGTCAGTAATGTACTATTCTATACATACAATTATAATATACAATACAAATAAATAAAGTTGAAGGCAAAATAACAGCTTTTTACTAAATGCATATGAAAGTATGCAGTGTAGATTTTCGAGATGGGGCAGAATTACCTTAATCGTTGTAGTAACAGAAAAACGGTCTGAGGAAACTGTCCTCATTTTTTGAGAAATTTTTATCCCCATTCACAGATTTTGACAAAACTGAACGGCCACCCAGAAAATTAGCAATTTTCACAAACACTTTTTTATGCCAATCGATCCTGTTTCAAGGATCAGAAAACTCTATTGGACCAACTGAGGTCTGAGTACTAGAAAACTCAGAAATCGCATAAAACTTTTCCCATACCTTTCGTAGTAAATGAGACTCCCAACTTACTTTTTTATGAATCCATCAAGACTGGCCTCAGACCTGCTGGACCGTTTTTGACGGAAGAAGAAAGAACGAAAAAACGTTTATTTGAGGTAAACATGACGCATAGAAAGAACACAAAATAAAATAGAAAATAAGTTGAGGGATGCGTCACATCCACGCAAATCGGCCATCGCTTAGCATAATGCTGCGACCCTATGCGAGACAGAGCCCCAGCGCTGGTTTTCAGCGACGGCCGGCGTTGACGTTATGACGTCGACCGGTGCAGCATACAATGAGATATAATCTATATATATAAAAATGAAACCCGTTTTCCGTTGTCACGACATAACATGAAAACGGCTTGACCGATTTGGCTTATTTTTTTTTTGTTGTGTTTGTTATAGTATGGAGACAGTAGGTAGGTACGGTAGGTAGGGTAGGTAGGGTAGGTAGGGTAGGTAGGATAGGTAGGGTAGGTAGGGTAGGTAGGGTAGGTAGGGTAGGTAGGGTAGGTAGGGTAGGTAGGGTAGGTAGGGTAGGTAGGGTAGGTAGGGTAGGTAGGGTTGGTAGGGTAGGTAGGGTAGGTAGGATAGGTAGGGTAGGTAGGGTAGGTAGGGTAGGTAGGGTAGGTAGGGTAGGTAGGGTAGGTAGGGTAGGTAGGGTAGGTAGGGTAGGTAGGGTAGGTAGGGTAGGTAGGGTAGGTAGGGTAGGTAGGGTAGGTAGGGTAGGTAGGGTAGGTAGGGTAGGTAGGGTAGGTAGGGTAGGTAGGGTAGGTAGGGTAGGTAGGGTAGGTAGGGTAGGTAGGGTAGGTAGGGTAGGTAGGGTAGGTAGGGTAGGTAGGGTAGGTAGGGTAGGTAGGGTAGGTAGGGTAGGTAGGGTAGGTAGGGTAGGTAGGGTAGGTAGGGTAGGTAGGGTAGGTAGGGTAGGTAGGGTAGGTAGGGTAGGTAGGGTAGGTAGGGTAGGTAGGGTAGGTAGGGTAGGTAGGGTAGGTAGGGTAGGTAGGGTAGGTAGGGTAGGTAGGGTAGGTAGGGTACGTAGGGTACGTAGGGTACGTAGGGTACGTAGGGTACGTAGGGTAGGTAGGGTAGGTAGGGTAGGTAGGGTAGCGGGTAGGGTAGGTAGGGTAGCGGTCTAGTAAATAATAATAAGTATTATGGTCTCTGTTGCGCAGTCAGCCTCTAAAAGATGTTATACATCGACAATAATTCATTTAAAACTCACAAAACATTACATAACAAACATAAAGATAATTTTATCTTTCAAAAATGGGTAAAAGCAAATGATGACAAAAAATTTAAGAGTTCAGTCATATTTTACCACGTAGGCATGGAAAAGAATTAAAACATTCAACTTATAACTAAGTAATTAAATAAAACTTTAAAATATTACACAATGAACTAACTACATAAAAAAGAATACTTATTTATTGTATACACACTAGCTGCCCTCCCCGGCTTCGCACGGGTAGCAGTAAGTACTTATCTGAGGCGCACCTACCTACCTACCTACCCTGCCCTACCTACCTACCAGTGGCGAAGGGTGCCGTAATAGAAAAGGTAAGCCGGAGCCAAAACAAAAGGAAAAAAAAAAAAAAAAAAAAAAAAAAAAAAAAAACAAAAAAACCACGGGCTGCAGCCGTGCGTAACATGGGACAAACATTGCCATATGGACATGCATCACGAATTTTCGCTTGTACTCCACCGTGGCTCGCCAGACATAACTGCCGCGCCGTCGTAAGATTGACCAACTAACTTATTTCTACAACGATACTGGTCAAGTATTTCTAACAACTGTTTGGATAAAACTTCAGCAGTTCGACTTTCGCTAACATCGTAAAAACCCAGGAATCGTTCTTCAATTCCAGTTTCTGATAAATATCGAAAAATTACAGTTAATTGCTCCCTATGACTGACATCTGGAGTTTCGTCAATCATTACAGACAGAAATTGAGCTTTATCTATCTCTAATCTAATGTGGTCTCGTAAAACGGATGCAATACAATGTATTAAATCATTTTGAATATCACTAGAGAGACCAGAAAACACGGGGTTCTGAACTGAAAATCATAGTTCTAAATGCGAGTTCATTACGGATCATATTTCCTCAGATATAACAAAGTTTTGATATAGTTACCGCGGTTATTGGAATTCAGACCTTCATCGTGGCCGCGAAAAGCTACTTCTTGTGTATCTAACAAAATAATGGTGTCAATAAACCGTTTCTTAAATTCCTATTTCGATTTACTTTTCTAATAGGAGCTTCATACGAATTAGCGAAAAATAATCAAGTTGTTCTGTGATTCGTTTAACGACATCTGTCGGCGAGTAGAAATACTATTTTGAGATTTGTGAAGCTAGTTTGGCGTTCCAACACAAGATGACAGCACATCTGATTTTACTCTAAGAGTGAAATCAAATGTAATTATAAAAAAGTATTTTTAATTAAGGAATTTGTTTCATAATGTAGGTATTAATAAAGAATTCAGTATTAATTATGTGTTTCTTATTTTCAAACCTTGAAAAGCATGTTTCCTCACAAAGTAAATAATTCGTCAAGCAACAATCAAAACTATTTGCCGCCATCCTAATCCTACTGATAGTACTAATCATTTTTCAAATCTACTCTAATGATGTAAGTTCAACTTATTAAACTTTCTACTTACCCCAAATACCTAATTACAACGTAGTTCAATCAACGTACGTTTCTTTCACTAAACTCATAACACAAACACTATCTTAATCACTTTTCTATACCTGAAAACAAATATTACTCGTACTAGTAATGATAAACTAATGAATACAATGAATACAAAATGCAAATTAACTACTGTAAACAAATTATATGGTTGCGATTACGACAAAAACCAACACATTGTCAATCGAATGATGAAATAATGTTTTGATGTCCGAACACCGAGCCGAACGCATTACGATACTCAACGACAACAACCGAATATCAAATACGAGAACGAGTGAGTAATAGCAATACATAGTTCTTTCTCGTTCACACGAGCGCGTTTTCGCCTACTGTCCCTATAGTAACTCGTTGCAAACCGGCTTACTCGGCTGCTAAGAAGGGGCGGTGTCACGTGACCGAGTGACGTCAAGACGGACTATATTTTCTATAGAAATTAAATTCACGATAACCCGTACGCGCCTACGAGTTATTTTAGAGCGAAATGTTTTGTTGTTGGGATATAAAGACAAAAATTTTTATGTAGGCGTTTTGTAATGTTTTAATTGTATTCAAATACTTATAGTGTGATTATTCAATGACGATAGAGTGGTTGTGTTCCGAATTACCGAAGGGAAGCCGATAGGAATCGGCTTGTACGTCATCTAGTCTACGCCCCTGCTACCTACCCTACACTGCCCGTCTTACCTACCTACCCTGCCCTACCTACCTACCCTACACGGCCCGACCTACCTACCTACCCTGCCCTACCTACCTACCCTACCCTACCTACCTATCTACCCTACTTACCTACCTTCACCTCTACCTATCCAACCCTACCTACCTACCCTACCCTGCCCGACCTATCTACCCTACCCTGCCCGACCTATCTACCCTACCCTGCCCGACCTATCTACCCTACCCTTCCCGACCTACCTCTCCTATCCTGCCCGACCTACCTACCCTACCTACCTATCTACCCTACCTACCTACCTACCTTCACCTATCTTCCTATCTACCTACCCTGCCCTACCTACCTACCTTACACTGCCCGACCTACCTACCTACCCTGCCCTAACTACCTACCCTACACTGCCCGACCTACCTACCTACCCTGCCTGAACTACCTACCTACCTTACCTACCTATCTACCCTACCTACCTACCTTCTTATCTACCTACCCTGCCCTATCTACCTACCCCACACTGCCCGACCTACCTACCTACCCTACCTACCTATCTACCCTACACTGCCCGACCTACCTACCTACCTTACACTGCTCGACCTACCTACCTACCCTGCCCTAACTCCCTACCGTACACTGCCCGACCTACCTACCTACCCTGCCTGAACTACCTACCTACCTTACCTACCTATTTACCCTACCTACCTACCTTCTTATCTACCTACCCTGCCCTATCTACCTACCCTACACTGTCCGACCTACCTACCTACCTTACACTGCCCGACCTACCTACCTACCCTACCTATCTACCTTCCCCTATCTTCCTATCTACCTACCCTGCCCTACCTACCTACCCTACCTACCTACCCTACCTACCTACATACCTACCTACCTACCTTACACCCTACCTTCAACTACCTGTCCTAAGAACCTTCTCCTTACAATAACGAAAAAAGAATTAGTGAAATCGGTCCAGCCGTTCACGCGTGTTCAAATAGGGATTCATTTTAGGCCCTAAATTTTAGTGAGTGAGAGAGAGAAAGCTTATTGTGAGAGAACGACAGGAGACCGGCTTCGTTCTCATCCTTACTCTGTGCTGTTTACGGGATGAGAAGTGACACTGGTAGACGCCTGACTGACGGGAATAACTGATCGAGTGGTAACTGATCAATTATCGACCGCCAAGAGTAGAAAATTATTAAAGTACTAATATCGCTATTAAAAAATAGGGGTTGGTGGTAGAAGGGTGAAAATTTAGGATTGTATGTATTTTTTAATGCCAAATCATAAAAACATTACAATAAAAAAAATTGTTCAAAAAAAGAAAAAAAAACTTGGCGTGGACCAACCTTATCACTTAGGGGTACGAAAAATAGTTTACATCCTATTCTCATACCTACCTAATATACACAAAAAAAATCATAAAAATCGGTCGAGCCGTTTCGGAGGAGTTTCGCAACAAACACCGTGACACGAGAATTTTATATATTAGATATAGAATGTGTAGTTACTTAGGGTACTCAATTGTAGCTACACATTACACATTCATAGTGTTACGGAACACAAACACTGTAGACAATGTTAGTCAATGTTTACATCTTTTTGAGTTATAATAAATATTAGGCCGAGTTTACACCAAACGTATAAGTCGTCGACTGCCGATTGTGAGATGTATTGAAAACAATGGACAGTCAGTGGCTGAGTTCAAAAGTCTACGGCTAACTATACGTTTGTTATGGACACGGCCTTGCAAAAGATCTTTCTTATACCTTACAGTACAAAATAATAGGGATAAAGCTTTGTACGAGCTCTTAAATAGATAGGCAAATAGTTTGGAAAATCCAAAAGTGCACGCCTCATACTTATCACTCATTCATAAACGAAAAAGAAATTCAAAACATAGTTTAAAAATGAACAATTTATCACTTTTCATGAAGTCGTAATGTCAACGACTGACAAAGATATTTACGTTGGCAGTTGCTAGGCAACGGCACCGGATCAAGGTTGAAAATATTTAGATATTGATATTATATTTTAGTTAGTATTTTATTAATTATAATTAAACTACTATGAATAAAAGAGCCATTTTCAATAGGGTTCCTTCTACGGCTGAAACGAATGTATAAAAAAAAAATTGACTCAATTAATTGATTTTATCGCAAGCTACAATGTTTTCAGGGATCATAAATTGACGGACAGGAATTTTTTTTCAACTATTTTGATGCTTTTTCCATTTCTGCTGCATTAAATCAATTGTTAAAAAATACAATATTAATCTCCATTTAATCATCTATACAATGGTATATAAATTAAGTAGGTTCTGTGTACTAGCAGGAGTGAAACAATAAAAACAGTTGCAGAAATGGGGCAAAAAATATTTTTCGATCGTAGAGCACACTCTAATGCGAAGCATTACGAGTCGTGCAATAAATCATTAATTGCGTACATAGCAATAGCAAATAGAAAACTATTAGGCCATGTTAATATCTGGTAACAAGAAGTCATTGGATGCCTATCTGAATTTCAATGAGTAATAGATTACTCTGCCAGGTTGTTAGCACAAAGAAAATATTTCTTATTATAGGTAATCTCGTTTTATTTCGAGACCGATATAGAAATATTAAGGATAATGACAGGCTTCCATCACAAAAGATATTAGTAATGACGAGAAGTTTCATTAAGAAACCAATATCCTTCGATATGACATTATTAGAATATCTTTACAAGAACCAATATATTTTCTTATATGGCCGTCATAAATTCCACGTCAATATTATGTATAACACATTGTCACAATAAATACAACGCCTTGTTGTCTTAATAAATTGGCCCAAAACATTTCATGAACTGATAGGCACTTGGCACTTATACAATGTTTATGGATGACCGGCAATACTGAGAAACTTCCTATTCCTCTTCAAAACGAGCAATGGATGCAATTTTTCCATCGTAACTGTGGAGGAAGCCTTCGACAATATTGATTGTACAAATACGAATAAATGACGTCAGTGCACACGACATACGAATACACATTTCCGAATCAATGAGCAAGTCGCAGATTTGAGATCACACGGAGACGGCACAAAGGAAGCTGATGTTTTAAACCTCTTTTGATATTCCGAAGACCCTTATGATAGTGAATATAATGTTTTACGATAGATGTGTAGCGGTTACACCGCGACATACAAACTACGCAGCAAAGACATGACGTCACACAATTCCTACATCTCGCAGTTAGAGTTTACTGAGCGAATAACATAGATAAGACTATCCGAAATCAACATATGGGCAGTTGCCCGCCAGACATAATACCCGTCTGGTAGGAGGATCCTCCCTTTTCTATGGTGGATGAGTGAACTTTACACCCTGTTCCTCATACCCCTAAATTGGTGACCCCGAGAATGAACGTCAACGCAGCCTTCGTGCAACAACTTCAGCGTGACGTCATCATCATCACTCCCGCAAGCTTTAGTGAGGCGAGTCACACAGCCAGCCAGCACCCACGGCTTCAACGGGTATCCTGACCACCAGCATGCAGCGAACGCGCATTCCTGGTCATCACCCTCAGCCACGCCACCCCGACTCACTGGGGAATCACCGCAATCACCTCAAGCACCGCAATCACCTCAATCACCTCAATCACCGCAATCACCACAATCGCCGCAATCACCGCAAACAGTTCCGACCCACCGTGAACTGTGCGGCACACGGTTCCGACTCACTGGAACCACAATCACCATCGCCGCAATCACTGCAGACAGTTCCGACCCACTGTGAACTGAGCGGCACCCGGTTCCGACTCACTGGAACCACAGCTGGCACTGTGAAGCATCGCAAGATCCAAGACTCAGCCCACTATCGACCTTCGGTCTCCGGAGGGGAGTGATGTAGCGGTTACACCGCGACATACAAACTACGCAGCAAAGACATGACGTCACACAATTCCTACATCTCGCAGTTAGAGTTTACTGAGCGAATAACATAGATAAGACTATCCGAAATCAACATATGGGCAGTTGCCCGCCAGACATAACAACCGTCTGGTTGGAGGATCCTCCCTTTTCTATGGGGGATGAGTGAACTTTACACCCTGTTCCTCATACCTCTAAAGATGGTTACAGTTGATTAACTTGAAACGGATATGTCCAATAGGTTCTTTTTTGTGGATCTTCAGTAATGAAAAGCAGGTTTTTCTTGCTATGAATGTAAACAAAAAATACTGTTTCATTTATGTTGTTCGTTTTACAGTCATTACTCATCTAGTTAAAACTAATTGGTATTTCTTCAAAGCGTTACAACTTGTGAGGTAGAAACACGCGCGAGCGTCATCATAAGACCAACTGTAGGTAGACAGGTATTTCATCAACATCCCTCAAAAGCAATAACTAAGACCGAACGAACGAAGACACGAGAAGGTATGTGCATCTAATGTATAGTGGTAGGTGTACTGCAAAACTCTACTACGGCAACGTCATGAAAAGCTTGAATAAAAATCGTAAAAAGCTTGCAAAAACATTTCCGTAATTTTGTAACTGCGTAAATTACATTTCATGAAGCTTTACACCATTTTAAAAAGATTCGTCAATCGGGCCACGTTGCAAAGCCGAGCACTTTCTATCATAAGTAGGTCTGTTACGAGAGCTAATTTCGAGCGAGTCTGACGTCACGTGACGTCACATCACGTCATATCTCGCTATCAAAGCTCGGGGCTAATTATCGCCGTATGGAGCACTCTACGTGAATATGAAGTGGCGAAGAATGGAGTCTTTTATCCTCGGTACTAGGGAATCATGTTTGTCTAGGAGGCTAATAGACAAGGATGAGGTTTGTGCTGTATGCTTGTGGAACGGTGATGTGTGAGTTTTTGTATTATGTTGTGGGTTGAAATTAATTGGTCTTGTGTTTATTACCATAAGACATAAGTTGTATTAGTAGGTAATTAGATCGAAGATCAAGGGGTTTATTTATAAACGTTGCTTAAAGTTAAGTGACGTTCAAACGTCAAAAATTTTTGGTTAAACAGTCGCTAATTCAAACTTAACTTTAAGCAACGGTTATAAATGAACCCCCTTGTTTCAGAATCATGTTTTAGCATTGTAGAGACTGACTTATAAAAAATAAATATTATAAACTTAACTTGGTGATTTTGCTCCAATGAACAATCCTATTAACTGGACAATTGAACACAGAACTCGCCGCTAACTAACAAAGTACTGTTAAAACAAAACAGAGTATCTCATTCCGAACATCTCGCAAGTTTTTCCTGAAGACTACAGGCAATAGTTATAAGTGGCCAGTCCAAGCGGCGCGATCAAAGGCGGCGCGGCGCGGATCAAAGGCGCGGTAATGGCTTTTTAGTGGGGTGCACCAGAGGGGGGCGACTTCAAGTAGTTAGGGCGAATTGGTGGACGAGACGACACGGAGTAAAGGGTACTTGGGATTTTGTAAAAAGTTTACAGATGATGTTTTACAGATAACCGCGAGTGTCGCTAATTTCGATTTTCCCAAGGAGACCCAAGGAGATAAAAATTAAAGACACTTGAAATATCGGTAGCAAGTGGCGCTAGTTATCTTTTAATGTTGTAGATACAAAATCTTTTTAATTTAACAGTCCTTATCTGGATAGCACAAGACGTAATACTACTACACAATACAGCAATGATTCAACAACTACGCCTTCAAAAAAGTAAAATGTCAGTAAATAACATCAATTGCAGGCTAAGATCAAATGTTGACATGACCAAAGTGCATTTTAAAAAATCACTTTTCAGGAGTAAAACTTTAGCTGGGTAGAGAAGGCTTTTGTAACTTATATCGTGTGTCGTGCTGTATGCGTTGTCGGTTGTCGTGCGCGTCGGTTAATGAGTGTCAGCGGTGTCTCGCTCGGTGTCTGACACAGCGGACACTTCAGCGTTGTTAATAAATCGATCGTTAAAATATCAATAATATCTACAAAATTATATTTTATCATAACTTTACAATCACGGGTTTCCCCAAGACGGATGATAAAAAGGAAATTATATCAAAGGTAGATAGCGATAGTACTAAAGTATTCCTCAGTTTTCCGTCCACTATTTCGTGATTAGATAAATATTGTGTGCCTGGAAAGGTAATCAACCTATAAATAATATGAAACCTGTGGTCAGGGTGGGTCAGGTTAAAGAAAAGTGCTTCCTTTGGTCAAACTTTATATTTCCCACATGTTTCCCACACATTTAAACAACAATACGTGCCCATATCGGGGCCTCTTGGCAAGTCTCTCTTCATATCTGTCAGGCTGCCACGTAGTGACAGCCGACACAGAGGTCTGCTATAACGAAGCAGTTCGTACACCGCTATAAACCTCAGAATTTTATTTTATGTAACAGTTAATAATAGACGAATCTTATAAAGAAAGCTATTGAAATCTATTGGAACTCAAAAATCTAAATTCTACAGCCTCCTGATTTATCAAAACAATCCACCAAAACATGTATTTCTAACCACATTACCCCTCAAAACCTAAGAAACAGCCTGGCAACAGCCACAGCATCGTACACAAAGATCTAGCCTACTGCGTATAAGGCAGTGAGCACATTCATGAATAAACAGCGCAGTGGTCACAGACGGCGTGTTTACGTCTAGAGATTAGCGAGGCGCGTCTTACTGCATGCGTCCTCAGCCTTATTCTGAGATGTAGGCTAGGCTGATAATGCGAAATTAAAGCTGGATTATTCTTTGGAGTCCCAAGAGAGACAAAAGAGTCAGAAATAATCAAGCCAAGAATTATATTCAAACTTCTTTATAAAGACATTATTTCTCCAATAAAGCTAACAACATTGTGCCACGATAACACTATCATATTCATAACATGACGCATAACATTCAGACTTATCTCCACCTATTAGATAAATATGTAAACTAACAGTGACATCCTAGAAATACTAGCCCATTTCGATATAGTTTATAGCCTAATGCGAGCTGCTGTGGGTAAATATTATGAATACTCTTATGATTATAACTTATTTCCTCATCGCTAGTATTATGTACAAACAATGGGGCGCTTATATCGTGTCCAGTGTATCCTGTTGTCTGCATGCTACTGGAGCTGATGGACCCCACTAAAGGTGCCAAGCTCGTTGCCAAATTCAGGGCTCTTTATAGATTGCCATCGACATGCTAAGAAGAAGAATGTTCAAACCTCAGCGTAGGACCTCAGCGAGAAAAGAGACTTCTATAGAGTGTTGCTGGTGAAGTGTCACCAGCAACACTCTATAGAAGTCTCTTTTCTTTTCTCGTATAAGCTAAATCTTTTATAGCTTATGCTAGCAGAAAATAGTCTAATGAAATCACATAATTAGTACTGTAGTATTTATCTACAACTATTTTTATACAAATTGCCCATCCTGCAAACTTTCAGAGTCCTAATCGAAACAATCTATCCGATATCTGAGATCTAAACCATTTCCCCAAAGCACTATTTATACCCTTGTATCCTCACCGTCCTGGGAGTTCAGAATAGGCCCGCCGAGCCGCGGGCGCGACCCACATCCTTTCACCACATTTGTGCTATCTCTGTTTGACATCGCAATCGTCTCGAGACGCCGCCGCCGCCCGCGAATGAACGCCGCTAAACCTTCGCAGATCTTATCTCACAAGATCATGTATGGGTTTAACATGAGGGAATATTCAGAAGACGGGTTTGAAGATGTTTGTTTCAACATCAAGGTCGACCTGTGTCACAGATTAGACATCTAATATAGCTTCAATGTGTGACCCTTGAGATAAATCAAATCTTATTTGGTTCAAACCAGCTGCAAATTATCCTAAACTCTCTAACTGCTACAAAACCTCTGTTTCGAGGCAGTCCCAAAAGTTTTGTGAGGTCAAAGTTGATAAGAGCTTAGATTATTAAAATAACAAGGATAGGACTCAGGACAAACAGTCAGATTCTGCAATGAAGGAAAGAAAAATCATCTTACTAAGTAATAGCTGCTCGTAGATATGTAGGTGTGAGTAAGTTAGAATCGATTGAGGAAAACGAATTCACAAGCACCTTGTTCGTCTAGTTGCCTCCTAGACACCTGCATTCAGTCTAAGCAGCTCAGCGAGGCTGGGCTGTAGTTGGTGCTCAAAGCGCGAATATATTACAGGCACTGTGTTAGAATATATTACCGGCTCGTAAGCAATGGAGCCCGGAAGACAAGACGAGGTAATCTGCTCCGATCCGACGCAAGAACGAATGAATGAACGGATTACAGAATACTTTATTGGATACCTAGAGATAGCTTAGAATTGCTTTTGGAGCTACCTATTAATTGCTTATCTTTCGTCATCCTTTTTTTGTAACATTATAATGTTGCAATTATTCTGGGCAGTTTTATCCCTTATTTTCCATACGCTAGGCGTTTGTAGACTTGTACCTAAAAAAAATCGCCATACGTCCACCCTATAAAGCTGTAAGGCCCTTTTCTGTTATATCACCATTTACCTTAAAAAAAACATGCTGTATTTTCCAAAAGGTAAAACCACACTTCAGCGGTACAGTCACTCACAAAAACATTCGCTCGCCGCGTCGCCAAACATCGGCACATCAGCCAGGCGAGTGAAGTGGAGTGCCAATTAGTTCCGTCAGGCCACCGCATCGATAACCTCTGACCTTCGATTATAACACGACAAAATAAAAACTCCTTTGATAGTAAAACCGTAAAATAGAACGCACATGTGAGTTGGGAGTGAAAGTTTTGTACGAACGCTTATACATATCCGTGATTGCTGAGGGGGGGAGTTTCTACAAATACTGGAAACGGATTTGTGGAATAGAAAATCCGTGATCGTACCGTGGGGACGTGTTTTTAATGGTTCGGTTGAAGTGACTTCAGCTCGGAAATCTGTGGTGCGGGTGCGTAGCTAACAGGGACATTGCCGCCTAGTATACCTATACCACTTATTATGGCTTTTTTTTCTTTTTCTAAAGAGAGCAGAACACAATAACTACTAACCATTCACGGTATTATTGAAAATACCTTCTTCTCTATACACGTCAAAATCAGCTTCGCCCCCAAATGATTTCCGAAACCAGCAAGAAACACAGCACCTAACCTACCCTAAACTTACACAAACACAGACAGTAGTCGCTGGTGAGCATCAAGATGACGGGACCAAGCCCCCAATTTAAAATGCATCACATTCAAGAGTTAGTACTACATATGTACTAATTGTACCCTAAACAAGACATTTGTACCTCTAAAGGTAAAGGAATTATGTCAAGATTTCCCTGGTCCCGCCACTTTGATATCAAAGTGGCGGGACCTTTTGGATGCGCTATTCAGAGGCAGGTAATACACACCCGAAGACTTAGTACTACATTTGTACTGGTATATACTCAGTTTTCAATACAATTGTAAGTGCCAAATTAAAGTTATGTGATTAAAACATTGGTCCCGCCATTTTGATGATTCATGTTATTGCTGAATTCATATGAAAAACGTTAAAACTCGTGGAAAATCAAATGTGTAAACTTAGTACGTCATACGTACTTCATCGTGTGTAATTTTCATATTCGTAACCTAAGTACATCAAAAATTATCTATCATTCGTACTTTTCTTTGAAATGGTCACATCTATGCAGAAATGAAACAACCCAAAATTGTTTTGAAAAATGTATATTTATACGTTATTACTACGTCTTATCGCTGAATTCATATGAAAAACGTTAAAACTCGTGCAAAATCAAATGTGGAAACTTAGTACGTCATACGTACTTCATCGTGTGTAATTTTCATATTCGTAACCTAAGTACATCAAAAATTATCTATCATTCGTAGTTTTCTTTGAAATGGTCACATCTATGCAGAAATGAAACAACCCAAAATTGTTTTGAAAAATGTATATTTATACGTTATTACTACGTCATAAAGAAGATTTGACTATCAATCTAACTTGCTTATTGTATTCATGTGTGCATACATAATTGTGAATCCTACATTGTTCAGGTAGTTATGATCATAAAGTGGTTCGTAAAATAATGTGCCTTTGGCTGTATACATGTTACTGAAATAAAGCAGTCACATATTAATGAATCTAAATCTTGACCACAATTATTAATTATGCTTATAGTTGTTACAATATTATGAAGTTTTTTGACGTTCATATATTTTTGAAACCTGAAAGGGCCAATATATTAATGAACGCGACTGTACATAGCACGAATTAACTCTACATACTTCCCAGGCAAACCTTTCTCTTTCAAGGCCCATCACAACACATCCCGAGGTATTATCATACGCTTTCTCCAGATCAATGAACACATGTGTCAGTTTTTGTGTGCACGTCTGTACTTCTCGCACAATTGGCGCAGTGCAAAGGTGGCGTCCATTGTTCCTCGACTTGGCATAAACCCAAACTGTTTTGGGGTAATCTCACTCTCCTCTCTCAGTCTTTTCTCTATTTCTTTTTCCCATAACTTCATTCTATGTGACATGAGCTTTATCCTTCGATAGTTGTTGCTGTCCCGTACATCACTTTTATTCTTGAAGATGGATCAGTCAACACTTTATGCCTTATTTAACAGATGAATACAATCATCTGCTAATTAAGACTTTGTCTTTGCCAATTAATTAACTTGTATTTTACTAAATAAATGAACCCAGCACATACAGCACTTTCCCTGCATGAGATACAGTCATACAGAGTTATGCCCATACAAAAAAAAATACACTCATTGAGATCTTTCATACGATATAGGTAGAAAAGTGTTACAACACTTGGGACGGAGCCGCCCATTCTTCTTTGTAGTCATTATTTAATAGTAATGATTAATTTGTAGAATTTGTATTTGTGTTTGTTGTTTTTGTTTGTTTGTATACGGTAATTGTTTTGTTTTTGTTTGTTTGTGTGTTGTGTATTTGTAGATGGATTTGTGTTGTTTGTTTTGTTGTTTGTGTTTGTATTTGTGTTTGTTGTGTGTTTGTGTGTGTTTTGTTTGTTTGTTTGTTTGTTTGTTTGTTTGGGTATTAGTATTAATTCGCACTTTCCCTCGAGGTGAGGTTCAAAAATTCCTCCCTGTACATCAGAATCATAAAGCTCGTTTGGTTCATTTCTGCATACATCTTTCCAATTCTATAAAAATAAAATTTTCGATAGTAAAATATGATACTTGATGAACTTTTATCATTAAAACACTAAAGGCAACATTTATATTGGATCAATATACATATATATCATTATCAAAACCATTTTTTCATTTCTGCATAGATGTGACCATTTCAAAGAAAAGTACGAATGATAGATAATTTTTGATGTACTTAGGTTACGAATATGAAAATTACACACGATGAAGTACGTATGACGTACTAAGTTTACACATTTGATTTTCCACGAGTTTTAACGTTTTTCATATGAATTCAGCAATAACATGAATCATCAAAATGGCGGGACCAATGTTTTAATCACATAACTTTAATTTGGCACTTACAATTGTATTGAAAACTGAGTATATACCAGTACAAATGTAGTACTAAGTCTTCGGGTGTGTATTACCTGCCTCTGAATAGCGCATCCAAAAGGTCCCGCCACTTTGATATCAAAGTGGCGGGACCAGGGAAATCTTGACATAATTCCTTTACCTTTAGAGGTACAAATGTCTTGTTTAGGGTACAATTAGTACATATGTAGTACTAACTCTTGAATGTGATGCATTTTAAATTGGGGGCTTGGTCCCGTCATCTTGATGCTCACAGTCGCTGCTGACAATAGATATAGAGCCCATTATTAGTTTTCACATGTTAAACGCAGATACCAATATTTAGTTTGACTCCCTCACCCTCCCGAATACCCGATAACTCGCCTACAAGACAATCATACTCAATTACCGACGAAAACTAACGCAAAATTATTATTTACCTTACAAAAATTCTAATATCACCCTTATTACGTCAGCAACAAAGTCTGTTTTAAGAGTTTTGACAGTGGGTACAGTCACCCTCGATATTGACAGAAGACACAATTTCCGGCGCTAGGAGCAAACACGGTATTCCACACAATTTGTTCCTAATTGCAGACGTGCTCGACTGTACTGCACGAAGTAGTGTGACGAAGTCTTATGAAGCTAATTCACTATGCTGCCTCAGCTTCAAATGAAGAAGTTTCAGTTGTAGATAGGTAGCTAAGCATTATTTGCAAATTTAATTAAATAGGGCAACTAAAAAGGAGATCATTATGATGATTAATTATTTAGAAAATATTCAACGTAGATCGGTAGGACATACTAATATTATTCGATGTCGTATCATCGCTACTAAGAAATTAAGGGCCATGTAGGTATCAGACCCGGATCTAGGGCGGGGGGGCACACCGGGGCACGTGCCCCGGGTGGGGCGCCAAATTCAAGCGTGGCAGAAGTGCAACACCCAGCGCACCGCAATTTTGCAATAAATGAGACGCGCAGCACTTATAAACTTTCTCTGCGGCTAGTGCACTGAGGAAGTCACTGATTAGCGTAGGTATAGGTCGTCAAACGGTGTGAGCGGGTTGTGAGCGCTTTTAAGTTTTACGTCATGGGGGTGCCGGGCGTCCCGCGTCGACGCCTATTATGTGCAAAGGCGACACGACTTCCTTTAATTTTTACCACTGTTTTGGCGCCCCTGTTGGATTGGCGCATTTTCGATCGGTTTTGGGTAATTATATACATATATGCCAAACGCTACGCTCGCTCTTGCAGTCTAATAACCCCTAAAGCAAAAGAAAATCTAGCTTATCTCAGGCAGAATGCTAAAATCGAGCTCGCTTCGCTCGCTCTTCGTGCTTGCATTCAATTCGAACATTTTACTGCACATCAGGGTGATATGTTGTATGTAACCTCGTTAATTGTAGGTTAGTCAATATACTTTAATCTCACGACTTATTTCAAATCCTATCCTGTCCTAGCTAGCCGAATTTTAATGTCCGACAGATACTAGTATATTTAAAAAAAAAAACAGCTTCTTTAAGAAACAATAAGGATTCGGGGGGGAGGCGGCAGGAGGTTTTGCCCCGCCTACAATATAAAAATTCGACATTCGGGGCTGCTAGGTATGACTTATATGAGCCCCCACTACTTCACTACATAGGTCGATGTGGACCTACTAGCGCCATCTATTGGCGCGTGGTGTGAGGAAAATCATACATTAGAATTACAAATATTTTTTTGCGATTAATATCCCTACCTGTTATTTTTGACGGATGATGTTTTTTTCTTAAACCAATCAACGTAACTCAATCGTACTAACAAAAATGAGAAATAGCAAAAAGTGTGCGTCGGCCGGGAATCGAACCCGGATCAACTGCTTGGAAGGCAACTATGCTGACCATTACACCACCGA
Source organism: Conistra vaccinii (assembly GCA_948150665.1). Lineage (NCBI taxonomy): Eukaryota > Metazoa > Arthropoda > Insecta > Lepidoptera > Noctuidae > Conistra > Conistra vaccinii. The sequence continues at coordinate 23,007,589 of OX411332.1, forward strand.
CGCCACAGCTGATTGGTCGAAATAACGAATCAAATAGGCAAGTACATAATGTAAAAAAAACCTATGAATTTAATTAAGCACTGCCATCTATTTTTATCCTGTTTACCTTATTAGGATAATTTGGAAGTTTGTCGCTTCGTTAATTACAAGATAAATTAATAATTTTAATTAAAAGTAGGTAACTAAGTCACTACTGATTCATCATCATCTATCTGTCCAGCCTTTTCCCCAATAAGTTGGGGTCAGCTTTCAGTCTAACCAGATGCAGCTGAATACCAGTATTTTAAATGGAGCGACTGCCTATCTGACCTCCACAACCCAGTTACTGGGTAATACGATACCCCTTGGTAAAACTGGTTGTCAGACTTTTGGGCTTCTGGCTAGTCGAAACGACTGTCAAAGATCCACGAATGATAGCCGCGACCAACGTCTTAATCACGTCTCGTGCCTTCCGAGGCACGGAGGGGTCTTGGTATGTAAAGATGGTCACCCATCCACGGACCAACCGCGGCAAGCGGCTGTTATTACTTTGTCACTACTGATTCATTATGTGTATTTTTATCTTTTTACGAGTACGAAATGTACGAATGTGTAATAATATGACAGATGTGCGTGACTGGCGTCGGTTTTAACAATAATAAGTCTCAAATCTATAAATATTTCCCAAGTAGCACGCCGCGATAAGGACTTGATAAAATTCATTCATTTCTGATAACTTCGGAATTAAAACATATGTACCAAGATTGAACTATGCTACCGAGCTATCAATGAGTTCTTTGTGTTCAAGACAATAATGACTCTTTCTTTTTAGACTTCTAAAAGGGATCTAAATAGAATTGTTATCATCTAGACCAGCGTTTCCCATTTGCCGGGTCGCGACCCGGTACCGGGCCATCCAAATAAAATACCGGGTCGCAACATTCCCGTCCTGTTTTAAAAATAATACCTAGGTACTATCCGACGCGACGCATCCACGCAAACTAATTTGCCAGATTCAGATGTCGACTCGCTAATTGAACTGTCAACTGATACAGCACTCAAAGATGTAATTGACACGAGACCATTGATAGATTTTTGGCTATCATGTCGTCAAGAATACACAAAATTAGCTCATCAAGCATTAACTTTCTTAATGCCTTTTGTCACACCTTATAAATGTGAAACTGGGTTTTCAACACAAGTTTACCTTAAAAATAAATATAGAAACCGACTTGAAGTGGAACCTGGGCCTTATAATTTATTTCATGTAATTTTAATTTTAATGTAATAATTTAATTTGATTTAATTAATAATTTGTAATTTAATTTCACTGTATGATCCAAAGTTGATTGAAATAGATACTTAAGTAAATAGATTTAAAAAAAAAAAAACAGCAGCTCCATACTTCGCACTAAAATTTTGTGACTAAATAGGCGATACCAAACTATTGTAGTATTTATAAAACATTTTTACTATTAATAAATGTGTATTATTTTACCTAATGGAAGCGTGCAATGGGTTTAAAAGTACGAAGGGGCAGGTGAAAATTACCGGGCCATGACAGAACAATGTTTGGGAAACACTGATCTAGACAACAGACAGGATATCTAGTCACGTCTCGTCACGTAGACGAACTCCGTAGAGCCTTACTAATTAATTGGGGTTATCAAAGAGCTAGCACTAGCACGCACAAGTACCAACCAATCGCTGTTTCCTTTTGTGACGTCCTTACTTGTGTACTAAAATAGACGATTATACTTTACCAAGCCTAGACTATGTAGCCATCGTTGCGTAAGTGCCGCGGCACACTTATCGTGCAGCTACTACACACGTCAAACGTCGGCGCATCACTATCAAAGCTAATTAAAGTTGCAATGACACTACAACGCATCTTAACTTAACCCGTCGGCGGCCGTGGTGAGACAATGCGACCGCGAGGGGGCGGGGGCGAGAGTCGCGGGTCGGGCGGGTACTGTCGAGTGCGCCGCTGTAATCAGGGCTAATAGAAGCGCGTATGCTTTGATCTGCACCTCAAAGAGACGAGGGCCAAACTCGCGAGACGAGCCGCGGCGATGACAAAAATCTAGAGGCGGCGCGCTGACGCGGAAGTGATTTTGGCAAACGTTTGTGTGGCTGCAGAGAGCGTATGCGTATGTGACTATGTGACGCGAAAACCTTTATTGCGTAGAGTACAGATCACTAAATCACTGAAGTAATGTAAGTTTCTACCAAGAAAATGAGGATTTTGACGTTGTTCATAATCAGGAAGGTGCTAGTGCTCAGCCCAACTCTATGAAACAATTCCATAGTCGCCTTTTCCGCCTCCTTCGGTAAAGCTAGCCTATTGTTATGTTCTGCTTTGGCTCTTCCACTTAATCATCACCCTCTTGCTAATTGTGGTCGGTGCAGCGTATAAGCGTATCCTTTTCTTCCTTATTTCTGTTAACCGTCACCTCAGTAACTGGTCATCCTTTTTATTTTATATAAGACTTCACAAAGACGATTGGCTACACCACTGAATCTCGAAGACGAAAAACTTCCATTTATTCACCTCTTCATGAAATTAATCCAAAAACATTCTTTCACCATTTTTGGCAACAAAATCAGCAGTTCTGTCGGTTCCTAGCCCTGTCGCGTCACAAGGTAAGGCACAGAAACGGTGAAGAGTTTAAGCGTTGCGAGTGCAATATTGTTTTCTTTCCGCTTTGCCGGCGCGCGACTGGCTGGCGTGTAATTGATTCTTTTGTGGTATAATTGCGGGCAGATCGCATCGGGCCGAGTGCGTGACTCCACTCGCCCCACTCGCCCACTCGTCCCGACCCGACCGCCATTCATATTCAACGGTTAGGTGACGTTTAGAACTCGACTTTAATTGGTTTTCTTATTTCTGTACAATGAGGCCCCTCGTCATGCTCGTTGTCTTCGGCGCGTTGCGTTTGATTGTTCGACCCTAGTGCTAATTGTGGAATTTGTTTGACTTTGATTGGGATTTTTGCTTTGTTGTGCTACCACTGTTGGGGATCCCACCTCATTTAATCATTTTGGAAGTCTATTCCAGCACAAAAAAGCCACAGAAATATGTGACACTTTTCTAAGAGCATAGACAATAGAGGCCACCTCTTGCAATAGTGTACAAATTGAAAATTGCAAAATAAAATCAAATAAATGTTTAAAATCAGTAAATGGTATTAACCTGGTGCATCAAAATATTCAAGGATTTATGAACAAAGATTTAGAGGTAGAATTATTTATGAATTTTAACAATATTGATATTCTTTGTTTAACAGAACATTGGCTTAAAAGCCACCAGTTATTGTTCAATTTTAATAATCACCAGGTTGGTAGTTCGTTTAGCAGAGTTAATGCAATACATGGAGGCTCATTAATTTTAGTATGTAACCAGCTCAAATTTAAAGACCGTAAAGATATTGTGAGTCTATCTGTTGAGCGGACAGTTGAAATAGCCTGTATAGAATTGGAGCAGTTTATTGTATTAAGTGTATACAGACCCCCTTCAGGATTGTATGACTGCTTTGAAAAAGTAATGGATGAAGTGTTACACAAGATTTGTAACACGAATAAGTCCATTATCACTTGCGGGGATTTTAATGTTAATTTATTAGATAACTCAGGTTCTTGTAGTAAAATAATTAGTCTGTTCCAGTCCTACAATCTTGTAAACCTATTTTTGGAGCCTACAAGAATAACTCCTACTAGTGCCACATGCCTAGATAATATTTATACAGATATTATACCAAGCCACAAAGAAATTATAAATTTACTAGACTCAGATCATTGCGGGCAAAGGATTACTATCCCAAACGAAACCAACAAAGTGTCTAAAAAGGATATCACTGTTAACCCCAAAACTGCAAGTCGCATGGAAGCTTTTAAAGATAAACTCATTAATAAATTACCAGTTTTGTCAATTCATGCTGATCCCAATCATCTTTATGATGATTTTTTTAATGTATACTGTAAACAATTTAATTCCACCTTTATTCCCAAGATTATCTCTGTTAATAGTAACGCATCTTTCAGTGATTGGGCTACCATTGGTATTCATAAAAGTAGAACACGTCTTTATGAGCTGTACAATGAAAGGACTTATGTAAACACGACTGAATTTAATTTATATGTTAGAAATTATTCAAAATTATTTTAAAAAGTTTGTAGTATGGGCCATACTACAAACTTTTTAAAATAATTTGTTTTTAATCTTCGAACTTAAATAACGTGACTTGGCCATACTGTATGGCCAAGTCACGTTATTTAAGTTCGAAGATTAAAAACAGTAGTAATGTTATTAAAACGACTTGGAATATAATTAATAGTGAAACGGGAAGGTCTGGTAACCGAGATATTGACTACAGCCTGTCTGTCAATGACAATGTCATAAAATCAGACTCTCAAGTCGCCGCGGCCTTTGAAAATTTCTTTTCAGATATTCCCATTTCAACTACTAAATCCCTAAACTCATCACCTTCTGTTGCTGAGTCTTTGCTTAAGGAAAATGTTAATGTTTGCGATTCGGAATTTAGTTTTGAACATATTACCTGTAGAGACATAATTAAAACCTTTCACACTTTAAATGTAAAAAAGACTGCAGATCTGTGGGGTAATTCTGTAGAAGTTGCTAAGTCTATTATTGACATTGTAGCACCTAGTTTAGCTCTTATATTTAATAATTGTATCGACTGTGGGGAGTTTCCTGACCTTATGAAAAATAGTAAAATAATACCTTTGTTTAAATCAGGTAGTACGTTACATCAGACCCCACAAATTATAGACCTATTTCAGTACTACCTACTTTCAGTAAAATATTTGAGAAATTAATTTTAGAGCAATTGCAAAGATTTTTTAATAAACATAAATTATTACATACCAAACAGTTCGGTTTTACAAGGGGTCGTTCAACTACTGATGCCGGTGTAGAACTTTTAGGACATATTTATAATGCATGGGAAGATAAATGCGATGCCTTGGGCATTTTTTGTGATTTGTCCAAGGCATTTGATTGCGTTCTTCATGAAACGTTAATCAGGAAACTCCGCCACTACGGGATCCGGAACAGCGCTCTGGATCTTCTTACTTCATACTTGAGTAATAGAATTCAGTGCGTTGACGTTAATGGAAAAAGATCTCCCGGATCTTTAGTAACAATGGGAGTCCCACAGGGCTCAATTCTTGGTCCCTTCTTGTTTCTTGTTTATATTAATGACTTGCCTTACCTCATAAAGGATAACCATGATATAGTGTTGTTTGCTGATGATACCTCACTTTTGTTTAAACTTAAACGTCAGCAGCTGGTTACTGACGACGTAAATAGCGCGATCTCAAAAGTAGTTCACTGGTTCAATGTTAACAATTTACTTCTTAATGAAAAAAAACCAAATGCATTAAGTTTACTCTACCACACGTTAAGCAGGTGAAAACTAAGGTGTTGATAAAGGGCGAAGAATTGAATCCTGAAGTTAGCACAGTATTTTTAGGCTTAACTTTGGATGCTAAACTTCAATGGGGCCCACATATAGATAAATTGTCAAAAAAGCTAAGCTCCGCAGCATATGCTGTTAGAAAAATTCGTAATTTAACTGACATAGAGACAGCTCGTTTAGTGTACTTTAGCTATTTTCATAGTGTAATGTCGTACGGAATTCTGTTATGGGGAAATGCGGCAGACATTCAGACTATCTTTGTTTTGCAGAAAAGAGCTGTTCGATCAATTTATAAATTAAGTCCGAGACACTCTCTCAGAGAGAAATTTAAGGAGATTAATGTTATGACTGTGCCTTCTCAGTATATTTTTGAAAATCTTTTATATGCCCATAAAAACATAAAATTGTTTAAAAAATACAGTGATATCCATAACATAAATACTAGGAACAAACACAAATTTTTAGTACCTTCAACAAGGCTCAAGAAAATAGGTGGGTCGTTCAGATGTCAATGTATACGCTTTTATAATAAACTTCCAAGCCACGTCCAAGAACTGAGCCTTAATAAATTCAAATTATTCATTAAACGTAAGTTGTGCCAGAAAGCGTTTTATACCGTTAAAGATTACGTGGAGGACAAAGAGGCTTGGGATTGAGCTGCTCCGATTTATTTGTTTTATTTTGTGTTTACAGTCAGAATAATCATCTGCTCAATGATATGAATATTTACTTTGTGTAGTATAATATTTTTATATTTTATATATTTTTTAATAATTGTGAATGTGAGGACTATGTGGGTCATATTTTTATTTTCTCTTCTCAGTTACTTTTAATGATAATCTGGCAGTTTGAGTACTTTTGCGGCCTACCCAAATGTCCTTTCTTTGGTATTGTTCGTCGAGTCGTTGAGCTCCATAAGCTCTTGAGTTGAGCTACACGATTACTGACAAATGCGTGCATTGACTGGACAGGTCCACTCAAATCTGTATGGTTCTTTCCTCAAAAGACCATTTCTGATACAAATCTACATGGTCCTCAAATGATCTGACCAAGATTATTTCTGGGTTTTTTATTGACATTAATGTATTTTATATACTATACAATGACCTGAATATTTACTTTTTAAAGCAATATATTCTTTTAATTACTTATTGTGAATGTGAAGATTATGTGGGTCATTCCTTTCATTTATACTTTTTTTATTTTTTTGTTTTCTCTCTGTTAGTTTTTATCATGGTCTGGCAGCTTGAGTAATTTATGCGGCCTATCCAAATGTCCTTTCTTTGGTATTGTTCGTCGAATCGTTGAGCTCCTTAAACTCTGAGTTGAGCTGCACGATTACTGACAAATGCGTGCACTGACTGGACAGGTCCACTCAATCTGTGTGGTTCTTTCCTCAAAAGACCATTTCAGACACCAATCTACATGGTCTTCACATGATCTGACCAAGATTATGTCTGGACTTTAAAAGAGACTGTGACCTCTGAGTTTGTTTCGGCCTTTCTTCTCAGAGTAGTCAGATAGGAAACGCCGGCCTCATCTAGTTAAAAAAATATGATTGACGTGTAAAAGTGTTTGTACAGACCTACTTACAGAAATAAAATCATTTATCATTTATCATTGAAATACCAAATCAATTAACCTCATATTTCGCTCGTCCAATTTCGCTCACCCTAAAAACATGGCCACACCCATGTAATACAACAAGGCACAAATACCCACAAACATTATAAAATAATAATACCACTTCAATATCAACGCCGAGTTTACGATATTGAATCATGAACGATCACTTTAATCCGAAGATATTAAACGACAAACAGCCTGTTGACTCAACCCGTCGCTATCGCGTTTTACACGTGTTAACAAACACGGGATGTGCTGGTCAGAATGACCATAATCCACTTATTGACGATATTATCTCGAACAAACATGGATTTTTCGGCAGTGGCCCTCGACAGTGATTGATACAATCGCATGTATTTGAACAGAGCCCGTCGTAAATGATAGCGATGTTTGATTTTTATTTTTATTAAATTCAACTATTTTTAGTTAGGGTCGAGTTTCCGTTACGGGATTGATTATTTTGTGATAGGTTTAAAAATACACTTCTTGTTATTTGTATGGTCCTATGTAACATTGGTCTAGCCAGTGTGTCTATGTTAATATTATTATAGTGTATGTTATATAATAATCTGCGAGACTCCAGTACAGTACCCTAATTACGTAATACACGATCAATCAGAATTTGAATCGTTTTAAATAGATTGCTAATCCATTGCTTCATAAGTTCGAAAAAAAATCTGCTCAACAACGTAAATAACGCAATGACTAGGGTTGAACTGTCAAAATGAAACAGATTAGTCGGAAACGTTTACGAAAATGTGTTGCGTAATTAGATAGCTGATTCGTAGAAATTGTTCAAGCTGCACCAGACTAGAATAAAACCAAGTCGAGCCGGGAAGTCTATGTTAATTAAACCAAGAGACAAAAATAAAGCATTTGATGGAGTAATAGTAGTAGACACTGTAGAACTCATCCGCCCCCCAATTACGCAATGCTTTTTTGCAATTTAGCTCTTGAAAAAATAAAAAGTAAATCTAAAAACTCGAATCAAAATGTAATAATAAAAAAAAGAATATTTAATAATAAAAATAATATTGCTTTCAAGAAAAGCATAAGTAATAAAAACTGGGTGAATATGGGAATAAATAGTTTTATAAGTTGTCTTACAAAAACATTCCAAGATTGTTACCGAAAGAAATCCATTAGAATAAAGCCTTTTAAAAATACCTCACTACAATGGATTACTAAAGGCGTTAAAGTTTCAAGTAGAATGAAGAGAGTCCTATGCTCAGGTACAGTAAATAATGCAAGCCTAAAAAAGTATAAAACCAACTATGTTCGAATTTACAGAAGAGTTATTCAGCAACTCAGGAAAAATGCTATAATAAATAATTTAAATACGGCTACAAATATAACTAAACGGACGTGGAAACTTGTTAATGAATGTACAAAAAAATCAAAAAACAGGCAATGTAGAAACTTAATCCTAAAAGTGAACAACAAAATGATAACTGATCCCCGGCAGGTCGCAAATCACTTCATTGACAGCTTTGTGTACAAATCGTCTCTCGCTAGCAAGGAAAAAGAAAGAGCGATGAGTTTTCTAATAGAGAGTACAAAAAGGGTAGAAAGTGATTTAACCTTTTGTACAACTACACCATCTGAAATTGCAAAGATTGTTAGCAAAATGGCCAATAAGAAATCTTGTGGGTTTGATGATTTACCAATATCGATCTTGAAGGAGAATATAGACTCTTTGGCAGTCCCACTTTCTAATTTTTTTAATAAATGCTTCGAAGAGTGTGTCTTTCCAGACCAGTTAAAATTGGCTAAAGTAGTTCCTATATTTAAAAAAGGAATTAAGTCTAATCCGAAAAATTACCGACCTATATCCCTTTTGCCAACCATATCAAAAGTATTTGAGAAAATCATTAAAACGAGACTGATGGTACATTTAAATGCAAATAAAATTATTAATTTAAGACAATTTGGGTATCAGAAAGGCGTCGGTTGCTCAGATGCAATAAATACTCTTATAAATGACATAATTAATAAATTAAATGACAAAATGAAAGTGGCAGGGCTATTCATTGACCTTAGCTCTGCTTTTGATACGATTGACTATGAATTATTATTGACTAAACTTGAATTTTATGGCATCAGAGGCAAATCCTTACAACTTTTAAGATCCTATTTACATAATAGACAAATGTTTGTCGAAATAAAACACATCGATGATAGTAATCAAGAAGTCATATACACCTCTAAAATTACAAACATAAAACGTGGTGTGCCCCAAGGCTCTATTTTAGGACCTATATTATTTATTATTTTTACAAATGACTTGCTTAATTTTATGCATTATGTTCAACCAGATGTAAAACTGGTTGTATTCGCAGATGATACAAATATAATAGTTGGGGCGAATGATTTAAAAGAATTGACCAAAAATGTTAACAAAAGCCTACAAAACATCTGCGAGTGGTTTACAGCCAATAACCTTTTGCTAAACACAAGTAAAACGAACATCATTTTATTTAAAACTACAACTCGCCATAATGACACTTTGGATGTAAAAATCAAAGAAGACAAGATCGAATTAGTGGACAAAGTTAAATTTTTAGGCATTACCATAGATATGTATTTTAATTGGAAACAGGAGTTAGCTGCTATTGACGCTTCAATATCATCAGCATGTTATGCTCTCAGGAGCCTTAGAGATATGTTAGATATAAAGCAACTCAAGGCTATATATTACGCGCTGGTAGAATCTAGACTAAGATACAGCATAATGCTTTGGGGAAACAGCTACAGTTATAACTGTGAGAAAGCGTTTATTTTACAGAAACGAGCCATACGTACTATAGTCAGGATCTCACAAAGAGACTCATGTAGAGAGCACTTTAAAGAATTGGACTTTTTAACAGTACCTAGTTTGTATATATTGGTAATCTTGAATTACTTGGCTAGGAATATTCATGAGTATGAATCTCAAGAAGAGCGTAAGATAAGAGAAAGCACAAGAAGGAAAGAATTTAAACACAAGATGGCACCGAAATTTAACATAGCTAAGCACTGTTCCAGATACCAAGCAGTAGAGTTATTTAATAGGTTACCAACTGATTTAAAATTATTAATTTATAGCTCGCACTCTTTTAAAACTAAATTAAAGGCCTTCTTGTTGGAAAAATGTTTTTACTCGGTATCGGAATTTATTAGTGATAAAAGTAGTCACTTAAAATAATAGCAGTTGAACAGATTTAATGATTCTAAATTATATAATTTTACTATGCTCATTACTAAGACCTTAGCGAAATGATTTCTAAAAAATTTTTTTTTTTTTTACTTTGAATTTGACATACTTGCTAATAATTGGACATTGAATTTGACATTATACTTGCTTTATATTTCACATTGTAATTGATATTTTACCTGATAATAATAAATTAGACTTTTATCTGACACTGTACCTGCTATGAACCAGATATTGTATTTAATTGTGTCTTTGTATTATTTTGCTGACATTGTATTAATTTGCTTAATGTAATTGTTTCTGCATGTGTTACTTCTCTTTTTAATATGTAATGTTCAACACAATGTAAATTGTTAATGAATAAATAAATGAATGAATGAATGAATGCACGAAACCAATTGAAAAAGATTTCCAGTCCATTACTTCATGTCATAAGTTTGACAAAAAAATCTGCTCAATTTTTTTTGTCGAACTTATGAAGCAATGGACTGGCAATCTTTTTCAATTGGTTTCAATTTAAAATTGATCGTGCATTACGTAATTAGGGTGCCGGTCCACAGCAGCCTAGTCTCATCCAAATTCCAGATATCGAGCTACGATTGAGAAACACCAATCACTCGACATTGTCTTCGACTGTTTACTTAGACTCCTCTTAAAGGAACACAGTGTTACACCAAACATTAACCTTGACACCCATAAATAAAGGGCAAATATACTGAAATCAATAGAAACATAAACGCGTCAGCAACGCAGTTGGAACGCAGTTCCCGCGCCACTCCGGCGCAATGAAAACAAACTGATAGAATTATTATCGACATACAGGCCCTCTTATTTTACAATTATTTACTAAATCCTACTAATGTATGGTGACGTTCACAGAAACCAGACTGCTTAGCGCAATATATTTGTCGACGAGGTAGTTAAGAGGCCATGAAATATCGGTACATCTGTTAAAATAAACGCCCTGGTAAAATTATGATAGTCCGTGTACGGGCCGTGCCTGCTTATTGCGCAATTCTAGGTTAATGTGCTCTCATTTTTAGCTATAAATCCTATCCCGGACTCACTAGATTCTCTCGTGTAGATTAATGGTAAGAATGCAACTCGTCTGATCTCTTCGTGATAAATGCATCCTTGCTTCATAAATCATAACATAAAGCATTCCTCCAAAAAAAACATTTTTACATTTTCATATAATTTCAATGGCCTCCAAATATGATTCACAATCGTCTATCATTAAAATGTATGCCTGAAACGCGAATTTCCCGCATAATTCGATAGAATATAAAATCCATTCCGACATAGAGTGCAAATACGTATTTTTGCGTTATTAGGCTGTGTTTGTTCGTGAGTCACGAATCGTGACTGAACTAAATGTAATGTAAACTAACAATCCATGGAATTTGAGTCACCATATGCATGACAGTTAAATAATGCAGCCGGCCGGATGACGGCCGGATGACGGCCGGCCGGCTACCGATCCGGCGCGATCCGGCTGCTCTACACATTCCTAACAATACCTAGTGCAATGGAAGCTGTGTTGCGTTCAATAGTAATGCTAAACTAAATAATATTATGTATTATGTTTGCGCAAAATTGTGGGTGCATTTTCGTGTTTGTAAAAGTGTCTGTTTTAGTCAGCATGAACGTAGAATACAGATACTGGGTGGTAATAAAACTTAGTATCTTTCTGTGGCCGCGGGAGTCAGCTTTCTTTTTTGAAGTGAAAACTTCTTTAGCCACGTTGTGAATTTTTTTGGGATGGGTAAAAAATATTAAACTCGCGTCAGGACGTGACCGTAAGATCCGTTGCCTAGCAACCGGAAAAGTAAATATCAAAATAAATAGTCTTTGACATTACGTAAAGATTGCGAGGTAATAAATTTTATCCATATTGATCGTAAAAAAAAGCAGTCAAAATATACTTTAGGAAAAGTGTTTAAATAAATGATTTATTTTTGTTAGACTATATTTTGAAAATAAATAAATATACTACTTACTACTACTACTAATGAATATTGTATTTAACAACATAAATTATAGTACTTTTATATTGATAAATAAAGCAATTCGTGCGAAATTATTCCCTAACCATTCCAAAATATTCAAAAATGCACAACGTTAATGTTAAAGTTTTCACTTCTGCCGGCAGTCCGGGAGTGCAACCCGTTGTTTTTTTTTACTTGGTTTTTGATAACTCAGCGAGTATCATTCATATTCGCTGAGTTAACAAAAATAAAGTAGGTACTTCCCTGCAGCTATGTACATAAAAGTAGTTGAGACTCAGTTTAGTGCGGAATTTGTAGCTTGCGTAAGTTACATTCCCTACTTCATTTCCTTTCTTAGTTCATTATACGTCTATTCCAGTTCCCCTGCTCCGCTCGCTCTACTATAGAGATGTTCTTTAAAAATAAAGTAGGTACCTATCATTTAATTGAACAACACAATTAAAATAAAGTTCGTATCTCCATTATTCAAAACACAATTCCGAATTCAAACCGCGCCATGAAACGTTGCGCTGAAGTTTGACGGACATAGCCGACAAGTGCCGACGCCTAGCGACGCGCGGGTCGTGCCTCCGCGGTTGACGGGTTGCAATTTCCGAACTGTCACGTCTACGATCTGCGAGCTCACTTCCTAGCGCTAAATATCGTAGTTGCGTTTTGGCACCGAATAATTGTGAATTTGTGAGCAATTGCCGCGTGGTGTGAGGCATTATCGCACGGTTTTGAATGTTTGGTGACAGCTGCAAATGCATGCAACTGTACTGGATGGTATCCATCTAGACTAGTGTTGCCAGCGTTGTCACATCTACCAACTTTGTGGTAGATCTACCTATTTCACCTCCCATCTACCTATCTACCAACTTCGGCCTCAAATCTACCTATTTTTCAAAACATTACGATTGAAAACATTTTTTAGGAACACACAATTTGAGCCATGCTGCATGGCTCAAATTGTGTGTTCCTAAAAAATGTTTTCGTCTCTCCGTCATGCATGGCCCATGCATGACGGATAGACGACACTGACACTGACAGTTAGCAGCATTCCGATAGGTTCTGTGCTCTGATTTTGGCGCGATATTTCTCTTTCCGTCGCGTCGCGCGTCGGTATTGATGTGAGCGGAAGCGGAGTGAGCGTGACAACGATACATTGTGGGTTGTTTGTGGACAAAATTATCGTGAACCGGAACGTTTGACATTTTTTGATGAAAAATGAGTTCGCGCGTTTTGTTTTTTCGTTCGCGGCCATTTGAATTTTGTATGTAACTGCTGCTAGTGCTTTTTTACCTATTCTCGTCTCGTTATCATCACATCACCATCACCAATAAACGAATAAAACCTCTTTAGAACAGAAAACCTTTTTATTTAATCGAATTATTAATTCTGAAAATGTATTGAAATTAGGGAGGTAGATCTACCAATTTTTGATTTAAAATCTACCTATTTCTACCTATTTTTGACATGCCATCTACCGATTTTCTAAAATCAGGTGTGACAACACTGAGTGTTGCCAACCTTCATGGATGTCCTGCAGTGTCCTGGATAATTTTTAAGTAACGTCCTGGGTTTTTGAAGCATCCGGGTAAAGTCCTGTTTTTTTTAATTTCGCGCCTCAACCTTACGTTTATCGTGCGCTCTGCTTGTTGTGTCTTTCTCACTACTCTTTTAGCGCACTAAACCTGTCTCTATCTAACGGTTAGATACAGAGCTCTAGTTCGCGAAAATGAGTTACGCTGAACTTGTTTTCATTCCATGTGCTAATAATATCTACTACTGATAGACTGCGTCCTGTTTTTTATCCGAAACGTCCTGGTACCTATTTTCATCCAGACTATTGTAGGTAGTCTCTAGCTTACCTATTTACTACGTAGGTATGTACCTACGTTACGTTACGTTACTATATTAAGCACCTAGTTATCATTCTTTGAATAATTCAATTATGATTGTTCAACATTAACCTATCGTACATTAATCGCACTTAATCCTCAAGTTCATAAAAAATCTGATCGAATACCTAGGTATTTTTCATTCTACTCTGTATTTATCTACTTTAACTACCATAAATAAAACTTGAGCAGGTATTTTGTACGTACTTATTAAAGATATCTTGCAAACAAAACACACAAAAAAAACAAACATTGCCTATCCTACAAATCCTACAATGTGAACTCGACAATGATTCAATAAAATAGAACGCCCCCGGGTGGGCTCGAACCACCAACCTTTCGGTTAACAGCCGAACGCGCTAGCCAATTGCGCCACGGAGGCTCGTGATCCTTCAATCGAAATAGTCATACCCTACATAAACATGCGAACAATGAATGACAAAGATAGAAATATTAATAGAAGCGTCTACCTGAGTTTAACGAAAACCTGTTTTATACCTGTGAGGCCGACTTCAACTCGAAACACAATAAACACAGTGTTTTATCCTCATTACGAAGCTCTGTAGACACCATACGTAGTTGGAAAACCATTTCTTAGTAAAGTTCAAGTTATTTGAAGTAGAAGCAAAGTTATGTGATTGAGGTTATGTTGACAAGCTAAGGTTTGAGTTAGCGATTTGCAAATCTAATGTTTTCTATAAATAAGTGAATGAGTGACAAACTGTGATGTGTTTGTTTTCTTGTGGTAATCGTGTCAGTTAGTGTCACAATTTACTCACAGTTTTTGTGTACAGATGCTACTTTCCTTGTTATTATTGTGTTTTGTTACTAATAACACTTTGTTATTAAGTATCTAAACTCAGTGGTAGTTGAAAACTTTCTTTCTAATTTTGCTGTTGACCGGCAATAGATTAGAGAAGAACGTCACAAACGCTCGTCAAAATTTATCCAATCAAAAAGAAGCAGCCAGTGCCAATGGCGAATAGGGTGACGGGCACTTGTTGCACTGCGTCGGTTGAGCGGGCCGGCTTGCCGGGCCTGCTGCGCGACTTACAGCGACTGTCGGAAGACCAAGACTCTGCAGATATCGTCTTCATCCTCGGAACCAACGAAGAAAAAGTCTACGCTCACAAAATAATTTTGATAGCAAGGTAAGAAAATGCAAAAAGATTTTCCCGTACCGGGAATCGAACCCGAGCCTCCTGGGTGAAAGCCAGGTATCCTAGCCACTAGACCATACGGGAGATGAGTGTTTTGTCAAAATAGGCGTTCAAGAGCGAAAACATGATAAACCTACTGACATTATAAACAATTTTTCAAGTTGGCTGGCAAGTGAGTTCCCGGTTCGTTCAACTCTATAAAGTATTGCAAATTATGGGTTGTTCGTATCAAACCTTGTTCGCTATGCGGTATTTTTGTGAGAAAAGTAACTACATTTCCGGTAAAAGCCAGGAAATTAGTACAAAAATCAAAAGAAACTCATACTTTTCCTGAACTCTGCCCACCCGTAAGCATAATAAATACGAATGACAATTAAGGAACAAACCTTTAATTTACGAAATCGTCAAAGTTTGTTCAGAATTGTTAGTAATTTTATCTATCTTTATGCGCGGAGCAAATTGCGGACCTTTCACCGGTGCACCATTCACTGTTTCAAATGCAAATAAATTTCGAGCCCCGAGATGTGAAGACGTAATTTGCTTGATGAGGCGCGCAGAGCTTCATAATGCGCTAAAAGGAAATAAAGACTACAGAAGTACAGAAATTAATATTCATCACAAACTGTTTTACATTTTCCATGCAGTCAGGAAACACGACACACACCGCCCTCTCCCGGGAGCGCTGTAAAACTAATTTCAAATCTAGCAACTAGATGGCGCTAAATTCCAATTTTAATTCATTTGCATCGCATCAAATCCTTTTCAGCGAGTCCGCGTAATCCAAAGTAAAATTTGAATCGGAAACTAATAAAAAAGATCGCCACCGTCCGTTCCGAATGAATTATGTATAGTGTCGAAAGTTATGCAGACCAAAGATGGGGGATATCGAAAAGAAATCTGTCGACGGCAAGCAATTTGCATGTAAATAGGCAGGGTCCTGTTCTCGACATGTGGTCCAGTTGAAGGGGGCCGGAAAAACGGCAAGTTTGCGAGCAACTCCATCAAGTTATGCGTAAAGTTGGCGAGACTCGCCGAATGTGTTTGTTAAGAGCAAATTGGAAAAATAACTCACTATTTGTGGGAGCTTCGAGAACTTTCCTATTCGAATTGATATATGACTCTAGTTTCGTAGTTTTTTATTATTATGTGTTGTACTGTATCTATTTTGCTACGAAAATCGATGTTTTGTAAGAACTAGTTTCTGCCCGCGACTTCGTTCGCGCGGAAGTCGTAGACACCACTATATACTAAAAAACAGCTACATTTATAAAACTTTCCTGTAGGTAAGGTATACTACCCACGTTTGTTGTTTTGGTCTCAGCAGCCTTATATACAATGTATTACAAAAAACCTGTCCGATCCGAAAAGGGCACATAGGTACTTACTGCTATAACATTACCAAAAAATAATAAAAAAAACTTCTACTTTAAAAAAAAGTTAAAATTCACGTTTTTAGTACCTACCAAAATTGTCCCAAATCCATAAAAAAAAAACAACAGGTGTCATAAGTTATGACTTGTAGACACTCGCTAAACTACAGCCGCGGGCGCGCCCCCCCCCCCATGTAAATAATGAATAGGAAAAAGAAAAAAAATGTTGCCAATTTTTTTTTCAATAGGGAGTTTTATCACAAATCATTTACGATTTATTCCAGAAATCCCCACCGACAAAACCCCACCAGTGGGGATAGTATTTTTTTTATTTCAGAAATGCCCAATAGTTAAATAAACTCAAACTAAAATACCAGTAAAAATAAATTGATGGATTGGGCTGACCAAAAATCCCCACTAGGCTGAGTGGAGATTTTTGGTCAGCCCAGACCGTCGATTTTTTTTGCGATGTATGATATTCTGCCGTCATAAGAAAAAAGGCCGTACCTACTTAACTGACAATTTTGTCAAAAATGTGTTATTAACATATTCGGAATCAGCAAAGAAAATGCTATCTTATGGACTTACTTACAAAGCTCTAACTCGGATGAGATTAGAGATATCATAAGGATTTTAGGCTTAACTACGACAAAAATTCTGTTTTTTGAATCTGAAAAGCCTTAATTACACAATAACGGCCTTTTGTGTTAGTATTTTCGTATTGCTAGTCTGGAAGGCCGCAATTACCAATTAGGGCTCTTTAAATAAGCAAAACCTCTCAATTTACTACGGTAAAAAGCCCTAACTTCGCAATAAGGGCTTTTCATATAAGTTTTTTGCATGCCCTAAAATCTGGATGTGATGAAACTTGTAAAAGAAAATGCTATTTTTCTAGCAAGAATTGGTTACTTCAAAACGCTTCATAGTAATAATAAGGTAACTGGTGTTAGTTATGTACCTACTTGTGTCTTACGTATTATTTTAAGTTTGACTGAAAATAGAACATAAGAGACTGACTCATAATAATAAAGTACGTATTTTAGTAAATAGTTTTGGTTTCATTTTAATAAGTCTTGTTTACAATCGACTGACGAAGGCTTTTATTTCCTTTAGACAAAACTAGCTTTTACCCGCGGCTTCGCCCGCGTGGATGTCGCAAAATATCCCACGGGAACGTTCTACCGGGAATACATACCTAATATTGCTAATAGCCAAGGAAAAGATCAGTGACTAACTTTCAGACGCAGTGGTAGGCTACAGCGCCCGCGTTGTCAACCATAATTATTTTGTTACGCGTAATTTTGAAACTGTGATATCTCTTAAACTATTCATTTAAATGATGTGATGTAAAGGCATATTTTAATCGAAATTGAATGCCCAATTTAAATAACCTATTTAAATGGATAAGGATTAATAAGATATCGGTCAAAATAGCTTCGGAAATAACAATGAAAATTTTATACAATTTTGAAATATAAAAATGGTTATTGTGGGTCACCCTTAGAAGATAGACATATGCCATCGCGGACTTTTTTGTTGCAATTTTTAAGATATACAATACTCTAGAACATAAATTTGATTTATCTCTCACGGCTTACGCAGCGCACGGCAGTAAAGCTCCCAGTCGGCATGATTTTTTCCGACATCTTCAACAATAATCGTCATATTTCAGCCAATTTACACAAAACCTTAATGAATTATACACTAAAACCTTCCGCATGAATCACTCCGTCCAATGGTGAAAACCGTTTGAAAATCCGTTCGGCAATTTTTGAGTTTATCGCGTTCAGACAGACAGACAGACAGACGCGGCGGGCGACTTTGTTTTATAATAGACAAAATACCTATGCTGCAATGCCTGCTTTGAAAACGATTCGTAACTTAGTTTACTATCAAAAAAAGGCGCATGCAAGGATTTCGGCTTTAGGAAGATCGAGTTCCTTCTATGAAAAGCCGCAATTACATTTTACGCTATTACGCCCTTTCAGATAAGTATTTCACAATTTATTATTATATTTCTGCTAAAACAAAAGGGAAAAATTAAAATAAAAACAATACGCGCTTATGAATTTACTTAAATTATGGTTCAAAATAAAGCCTATATTTTTTGACGTCTTATAAAACAAGAATCACAAACTAAAACCATTCAGTAAATCCTGGGCCATCATTTTAGATAAAACGTCAATTATCTCGGAATCAACGTTGACGTAGTTACGGCCTTCTTTCTTATGACGGCAGTATTGTACTCAAACCTCAGTTAGTCCGATGGAGATTTTAGATCCTTATATGAAACAGGATCGAATGGCATGAAAAAAGTTTTTGTAACAAAAAAATCAATTTTCTTGCTGACTGTAGTTTTTTTATCAAATCTGTAAATGAAGATCAAAATGTTTCAAAAAGTTAATGACACTTAAGGACAGTCTCCTAATACCGTTTCCTTGTAGCGACAACGGTTATAATGGTAGGTACCCTATTGCCCCATCGCAAAAATACAGCCTGTAGGTATTTATGTCATGATTGACTGCTAGCTCCCTAAAGGTATAGAGTACTGAGTAATGATAATCATTTAAAAGGTTACATCTAGAACTACCTATCTGGAATATTTTAACCTTTTGGATCGTCTCGAATTTGCGGTAAACTATAGACAAATACGAACATAAAGAAATATTGCTCATCCCCCATAGCAAGTAGCGTCATAATTTATATGCAAAATTTGAACAAAATCTATAGGGGTAGTACTAGTAGTATCTACTAAAATACTTACTACTAAATACACTAAATACTACTATTTGCGCCATGCTGGAAAACAAATTCAGACAAACATATACATATACAGTGTGTCCGGACATGGACTAGCGATATTCTAAATACTTAAATATAAACTATTTTAAAGTACAATTACACTCTAGGCTTGTAATAATTATTGGTTGAATTGCATATTTTTTCTATTTTTTTTCAACTTTCACATTTTTTTTCAAAAGTTATGGAATTGTGAACACATTGCTTTGTAATGCAGATGGTAGACAATATTATTGCCTTTCGAATAAGCCTATTTTTATCTCAGTATGACTAAAACTTTGAGATATATGATATTTTTTGTAAAAAAAAAACAAAATGGCTGCCACATAGCGGGGAAGTGTATTGGACCCAAGCCTAGAGTGTAATTGTACTTTAAAATAGTTTATATTTAAGTATTTAGAATATCGCTAGTCCATGTCCGGACACACTGTATATCTAATCAAATGCCATTTAGTCAAACTAGGCTGAGAATCAGCAGTTTTCGTGTTGTATTATATATTCATACTAATTAGTGCAAAAAGTTATGGTCTTGTAGTCTTTACTCTGTTCTTGACACTTATATATTTTTACCTTATAGGTATAAAAACTTTCTGTCCTATTAAAATACAAAATTCATACTTTTTTATGACTATTCTTTCAACATTTCACCCGTCAAAATTACTTATGACAGTCCCCCACAGCACAGTCCCCTAAAGTTCGTCCGTCCTTCCTAGTGCTTTTGTTAGTCTTCTAGTCGCTAGTTAGTCTTCTTTCACCATGGCATGAATATTCAAAAAGTCGGTTAACAAGCTACACCACTGCGACCTTGAACAGTAGTCGGAATCATTTGTATCCAACACCCAACACTACTCCCACTTCCTAATTACCGTTCAAACAGTTTGCCTCAACACCTAGAATACTTCGTAGTAACTTCATAAAGTGTATCAATTAAGCGTTCAGTTGCGAGCTACACAAACAGCGGTGATTATAAACCGCGCCCGCGCCAGCTGCTCCCATGATTGATTCAAAAAGTTGCCAACTCCCGCCCGCGCCTGCGTCGCAGCCAGCGTGATCAATCATCGCTAAGCTTGTTTCTTATTAATTTTATTAATGCGTCACTGTGCTGGGATGTGGAGTTGGAGTGATATTGTAGCGAATACTTGACATTTTGCTAAATGAGAGGTGGTGTGAGAGGATCGATAGGCTACATTTGGGACCTAGATTAACTTGGTCGATTCATGCCTGCCTATATTGTCCGAAGCTGTTCCAATAAACACTAAAATACTGGGGTTGTGGCTACGCGTATTTCCAATCTATACAAGGTCAGAACGCAGCCATAGGAAACTGCTCGCGTATACATTGTAATGCTATTTTTAAATCTGTGATTACCATAGAAATATTGTATGCACGAATTTTGCGTACTGCTCGTGTTAGTTTGTAACGTGGACGCGTGCGTCCCTGGTCCAAACTATACTACATACATCACTTACTCGTACGCCTTACAAGTTTTAAAGATATCGTTTAATAAAAATAAAGAAAAAAAATTGAATTGGGTGAAATAGGTTAGAACTGTGACAAACCGCGAGCGAGCCGAGCGTACGAAGCGAACGGTGCCGCAGCAGCGGCGAGCGCTACTACCGACTTGCTCGCAGCTAGGCAGGCTATTTATTTAGCAAGTCCAGTTCACAATTTATCGCAATCTCTACACGATTAGTCCTTAGGCGTACTGGACTACTGGCACTGTATATTATGGAATAAGTTAGGTAGTTAATTAGGTCACTACGAAGTATACGCGAGTATTTGCGTACTGCTCTTGTATCGACAAGATTTCCAATCTATACGCGATTAGTTTCACACCCTTGCGTACTGGCCTTGTACAGAATGTAAAGGCGCTGGGTGCTGACTCGTGTAGTTACTGTATTACTACACGAGTCAGTTTAACAAATAAGTAGGTACCTACTTAGGCTACCTATGTACATACCTAGTACTTGTATGTGTCAGTTTTTCTGTTACTTTTCTAAAAGCAAGATATCAAAAGAATACATGAATGGGTTAGGTTAGGTCAATTATGTCTATACTAAAAAAGGAGCTGCGACTGCCAAGAAACTGCTTGCAGGGGTTGTAAAATACACTCTTTTTCATTTTCATTTTATTTTTCTTGGTTTATATTTTTATAATACTAATCGGATATCAATAATGAAACTTCTCGAAATCGAGAACTGTTAGTGATGCATTCTTGCTGTTGAACAACATCTTGAAGGGTCTGTCGATAGCGCTCTTATAGGTACATATTTTCACAATGAAGTAGGTACTATACTAGGTAGATATAAAAACTAACACCAGTCCAACAAGAAAGCACGATCCTATAAGATGTTATTCTCCTCTAGAACTGCAGCTGCTAATGCCTAATAACAACACTTACTGCTCACATTATTTAGAAACTTCTAGTTCTCAACTTCGGCCACGGCGGCGCAGCGACCGCTTAATTTTGTTTATAGTCATGGCAGTTTTTGTTTTCCCCCCTTTTCCTTTTTAATCAAGCTCCGATGCTTCTTTGCTGTTAATCTTGGCAAAAATCCTTAAAACTTTGTATTTATTGGTGAAATATTTGATACTTGTTGCTTGATAGTTCTTGTTTTTGGACGTTTCAATCCCATAAAACACAAACTTGGTTGAGCGTTAATTTTGATCCGTAATCCGAGGGTCTGATTATTCTTGGGAAATCCTTAAATGGACAAAATTGAGTTTTTATGGATAATGAAGCGAGAAAAAGAATAAGAAACACTTGAGTTAGATCAAAAGCAGAAACTTATTAGTGCCTTTGAGGGAACTGTTCGAAGCCACAACGCTGCTGTGTGGACATCATGAAGAAGATTGGTGGTTCGAAGTAATTGAAGCACTCACCCTTATGTTTGGATAAGTAGGACCAGCACCCTAATTACGAAACGCAAACTCAATTTTAAATTGAAACCAATTGAAAAAGATTGTCAGTCCATTGCTTCATAAGTTCGACAAAAAGAATCTGCTTAATTTTTTTTGTCGAACTTATGAAGCAATGGACTGGCAATCTTTTTCAATTGGTTTCAATTTAAAATTGAGTTTGCGTTTCGTAATTAGGGTGCGGGATCATCAGAAACATTTTTTTGACGGAAGAGGAGAGGCAATTTTCATTGTTTTTGTAAGGCCCAAAAGTTTTTTTATCATGTTGTATGTACTCGTGTGGGAACACCGATGGCGCCAAATCGCTACTCGCCGTGTAACAAGTCGTCCATATCCGTCAAGCCCCGGTGACGCACCTGGTGTAACACCCTCTCGCGCGGCACTTTTTTCTATTTTTACTGCCAAATAAAGGCTAGTCTCCAATAAGGATGGTTTTACTCTATGGTCGGATAAATATTCTACTCGATTATATCATTCAAAAATAAAAATATACGGAACGCAACATTAAAAAAAAAAAGTCAAACTGACATTACTCATACTTCAGAAAACGATCGGCGCAGTGCGGGTGACGGTGTCTGTTTTGTGTTGTTTTGTGCAATAAAGTGTGATAATTAAAAGGTAAGTGGCTATATTATCATTTATTAGTAGTTATTACACCGTTGTAGATAATAGTTTCACGAAATAGCATCATAAAATCACATTTTTGAGCAAAGTAATTTTACGCGCCAAAACCGTTGTGACGCGTTATCATTCTATGATGAATTTCGACTTTTTTGTGTGTAATTGACAGCAAATAGATGAATATTCATTTAGAAGTACATAATGCATCGTTGTAGATAATATTATCACGAAATACCATCATAAATTTTTTTTTTGAACAAAGAAATGTTCCCCGTAAAACAAAAGACAAAGTCGGCACCGCGCGCTATGAAGTTTCAGTTTCAATAATATGAAAATATTACGTAGGACTATCAAACAAATGCTTTTGTTAGATTACATAACTATTCATAATGTAATTTGCAAAATTTCTTGTAAATTGATACAGTAGTTTTATCAGAAATAGACATGAAACCGGAATAAACACGTTTTTTCCCCCGTATCTGATAATTACATTTTGTTTATAAATACGATTCTCGTCTTACGAGCATTGTTTATACATAACATGATGCTCTGTGTATTCAAGAACACAACAAAGTATTCATATTGTGCCGAGAGCCACTTCAAACAGCGGGAGAGCGTTTTTTGTTATCAAGGTCATTAGCATCCGGCGCGCTCGGAATGCGCTTCGGGGCTTGAGCGTTTTTGACGTCATCGGCAGATAAGGACGCAATCGGACAGTTACAAAGCCCAGAAAGAGAATATTTCTAAGATCATTTTTTCAGAGTTAGCCTGCATGCTTCACATAAATCTCACTGAAAGCCAAATGAATTCTTCATTAGTGCTCACAATTCGACTTTAAGTGAACAAAGTGCAGCAAGCCAAGCATTCCTTTTAAAAGCTCCTTAAATCGAGCAATTTGTCTTAGTTCATCAAGCAACACTTATTCACATTGAACATTGACGGCATGTGCAGGATCGGTCGAGTCTTATGTCTCTCTCAGACGTCCACGTATCAGATTGACGTGAGAAGGACAGCCGATATAGAAATCTTGACGAATTTTGGTAATTGGTGTTACTGGTTCGAACGCCTGTACGGGCATAGTGTTAGGGTCACCAGAAATTTTAATAGAATTTAAGGATACAATCCTTCTAAATAAACCAACAAAATTTTGGTTTTGGTTTAGATTGGAAAAAAAAATAGGGGTAGGTCAAGAACCCCATCCGGTAAGTCCGGACCGAAGCCCCAGGCGCACGAAAACTCCCAATACCGTCAAGCCTCGTTGCGTCCCCGGGAACACAGTACGTTCATGCAGATTGCCGCTCTATTTATATGTAATATACGGGCTGATATGGTCTGTGGTTGGTTTTGATTTATGGTAGGATAATATACCTGTCGAATAAATCGACCATAACGTCAAAATATGCAGAAACAATTCTAGAAAAAAGTAAAAATTGGACATTTTTGGCACGGCAAAATGGCGTCTGCGCATGCATTCAGCGCGCTGCACTCCGCGTTCTATTTATTTGTTTTCTATTGTTTTTTAAGTGTAAATCGACGGGAAATGGTGTTATTTCAATAATTAAGTAGTGTCGTCATCGTATATAGATAAAATTTGCACAAAATAACATCGTAATTACCTATTACGGACCCATCAAAAAATGTAAACAAACTCGGTAGTGAAAAAAGGTGTTGATGTGAAATTTTGAGTTTTGTGTGTGTTTTGTGTATGTAATCGCTGGTAAGTCATTTATTTTATATTCTTGAATAACTAATAAATAATAAAAATGCATAATACAGAAAGAAAAAGAGTTCAATATTTTTTTGTCAACTAAATAATGTTACGTAATGATACGGTTAACGATTTATTGAACTTTTTTATTTATATGTGTTTTTATTTATTATTATTGTCCGTAAATAATGGTTTTGACCGATAGTATATGTATTCATAATGTATCCTGTGAAGTTTCATGTGAATCGAACCAGTAGTTTTATTATAAATAATCAAAACAATGAACAAAGGAATTTCTTATAAGAATCTTATAAGAATGTTTATTTATCAATACTAGCGTTCGCTTACAAAGATTCTAAGTATTATAAAAAATCCTTTGTCTAATCAGGAACCCAAAACCATTAACGATAAGACTATTTACTTAACAAAAAGCTCTCAGTTTTTGTTTATATTAGCGAGCTCTTATCTCTGACGCGCCGCGATCGTGTCGCGCGGCTTGACGGGTGTCGCAAAATGTCGCAAAATCGCGTCGCCCGGCCTGAGAGGGCATCGTGTTTGTTAACAGTTGTGAACGTTGTGGTTTATTTTGAAAATCCAGTTTTTTGCCAAGCTAAGTGAATGCTTCATTATTGATACGAGATTTTTTGTCCCAAACTCTACATACCTATTATGCTACTCAAGAGCAGAACCAGAAACACAAATTGACAGCTGAAATCTTCAGTCTCTTTATTTAAATTACCTTTCTATTATTACAACGCGAACGTACTGAGAGTGGTTTCTTCCATAATAATTTCCGTAAGGTATTGATAAATTTACCGAATACCCGGACTATCCCACCAGCACCGTTTACCTTGCCACCCCTTACAGGGATAATTTGGGACTTAATTACACCGGTACCGGGTGTGCGGGGGGGTGAGGCGGCAGTGTGGGGGGTTCGGGCGGTCGGGGCGGGGGTTGATTGATGATTCAATGAGGACGGCGCGGCGGCGCTTCGCTCGCGCTGAATTTATCGCGTAAGCACCCGCTTGTTCACGATTATGTACAACTTACAGTTTACCGTAACGTATGTGTTACGATACATCGGCGTTCAGGAATTTTGATGAAGGATACACTGATATTAGGTAGGCGTACCTATACGGTACGTTAGAAGTAGGAAAAGCTCCTACTTCTGGTCGTGTGGTCGCTCGATGAAAAAAACGGTTCGTTCACATAGCTGACATTCGCATTCTCGTGCTTACACAGGTGTACCTATATCAGATATGAGTACAACATGGTCTTCACTTAAGTACCTATTGTTCTGGATGAGATTTGAGAATACCTATTTACACAATAGACCAATACTTACCACACGTCTTGAAAGCACATCTGTACAAATATACAGTAGGTACATTTATTTCAGACATTCCAATGTAGCAAGTTTTCCAACTTGTCACAGTAGGAAGGTAATTCTAAGGTCTCTCGCTCGCGATTCGCTAACAATATAGAAAACCTGCCACCTGTGTGTACCAATTATAAAATTTCCACAACAACAATGTACGTACGTGTGTTGAAATTCTATGAAACACTCGCTCAAGTTAAACCGCTGAAACACTAGACATATTTGTTGGAATAAATGAGAAAAGTTGGCCGGTGGAGCGCGGGAAAAAACAATGCGTGTTGTTGAAACAAACGCCATCTATCGGCGAGGTAAACAAACCGACACGAATCGTAATTACAACTCGCGCTTCCACGCGAACCGCTCGTTTGTGGTGACCAGCCATTATTGGGACAGTTTTAAAGAAAATTGTACCTATATCATGTATTTTTGAAGTAAAAACTTCTTTAGCGGCGTTGTGCACTTTTTTGGGATGGGTAAAAAATGTCAAATACGCGTCAGGACGTGACCGTAAGATCCGTTGCCTATCAACCGACAAAGTAAATATCAAAATAAATTGTCTTTGACATTACGTAAAGATTGCGAAGTAAGAAATTTTACCCATATTGATGGGTAAAGAAAGCAGTCAAGTTTTCACTTCTGCCGGCACTCCCGGAGTGCAACCCGTTTTCTTTTTTTTTAACTTGGAAAGGAGTTTAAGAAAAAATGCATCGAATTATACCTAAATAATATATGATATTAAGTCCCATGGGTACAAGTTAAGTACTTACATTAGGTAGGTACTTAAGTACTTTATTTCACTTTTTACTTTACACGAATACCTACATATTTAAAATGTACTTTTGAACTGAAAATCAGTCTGAGGTTCATGCCATCTTTGGGAGAAACCCATTCCAACATTCCTCAATCTGTAGGAACTTTAATGAAGCATAATTATAGTCACGTATCCTATGTAATATGTTAGTGTAAGTAATAGTCTGCCACCTAGTGTCGGTGTCCGATAATCTATCCACACTTTCCCTCCAGCCGTAGTCACCTCAGCAGCAAACAAAACGCGAGATTCAAATCAGTTCAACAATACTAAAGGGAACAATACGCCGCGTAGCGACAAAACGCACAATACGACATCAATTATTTAACACGTTACGAATACTTTGTACCTGGGAGAAATGTTAAACGAAGAAAAAATTTTTAGGTTTTTCCTTAAAGGTTACAGATAAGTTACAGTAAATGGGGGATGACCGAAAGCCTAACGTAGGTATCCTCTGTGCGATATTGAAAAAAAATCATAAACCTTTCTGGGCAGTCGGGTCGGGTAAGAACGGCTGCAATATACGACAATTATCTACTAATTGTGGCTGACGCTTCATTAGTGATAATTGCTCTGTTCGATACTAATTCATGAATGGCTGTCTGAGCAATGAGCATTGCTATATGGGCGCCCAATAAAGATTTTGGCAACAACAATGTCAACAGACTAAAAAAAGTGATAAGTCAACAAAATCTAAAAGACACAGATTTAGATTCAGATGTATTTATTTGCAAAAACATGGGTAGAAAATATACATGATATGATGCTTATTATATTATAGGTGTTACAACTTTACAAGGTATTTTTTGGCTCAACATGTTTGACCATGGCTGGTGTACAAATTAGATCGAAAGACAATAAGCTCTCAAAATAAAAAAAAACACATAGAATAATAATATAAATAAATCGACAATTAACATTTAACATTTCAAAATAAAAATACAATGAATACTTAATAATATAAATAAATCAACAATAAAACATTAATTGGTCAATAATCATGCGATTCAAAAATAAACAGAATAGATTTAGTCAGTATCTTCAGAGCGATTTATCATTTAAAAATTCATTAACATTATAAAAGGGTTTTTTTGTCAGTATTTTTTTAAATGGTATTAATTTCTTAACACAGTTTGGGATATTATTATAAATTATTGGCGCTCTGCATACAACGCTTTTATACAGTAGCGCTGTCCTAGCTGGCTGAACACGAATTTTACTATTATCCCGGCGATTACGTTTTATAATGTCCGATATTCGAGGAAACAAATGGACCCTATTTCTGACAAATACGGGCTATTTCCAAAATATAAAGTGACGGAAGTGTGAGTATTTTATGCTTTGTAAAATGTGGCTTACAGCTCTCCGTACTTTGGATACCGAACATGGCATACACAACATACCTATTTGGCGGGATCTACATGCCACATGCGAACTACGCATCAAAACTTCAGACTTTAGGTAACGCGCGAACGACATAATATAACACTATTCGACATCAATCGTTGGGCAGTTGAACGCCAGACACGACACCCGTCTGGTCGGAGGATCCTCCCTCCGTTTCTATAGACTCTATAGAGTATAGAGGATGAGTGAACTTTACACCATGTTCCTCATGATGCCTCTAGCTAGACCTACATATAGGTACATCATGGCTCTTAAGCATGCCCATGGAGGTATGGCAAAAACAACAGAAAATCCAACACCCTTTTCGGCTATGAACCTCTTCGTAGTTTTACCCGAAACCGAAATACAAAATTCAGTTAATAAAACCCTTCTTTTAAAAGAAGGTGCGGTTAAAGAATGTAAGCACAAACTTTAGTATGTTAATTTTTTATTACAAATCCTGCCAAACTAATTTTGGACTACGACGACACCCTCTAACTCTTGAGTCTTGACCTACCAAGTTGTAATGTTATACACTCGTTCAGTTCATGCCATTTATTTAACAACCAAAGTTTTCTTCTTAAAACAGTTGACGGGTTATAGTTATCGGTGTGACAATGTCAGGACCAAACCTCACTCTGTGGCACGTCATGATGGCGCCAATTGATGTCGCTCGTAAACGCGAGAGAATGTCGCGAAGTCGTGAACATAAATCACAGTTTTATAAAGTCCTCAAGGACATTATAAAACTTTGATTTATGATAAGTGATCTAAGATCGCGCAACATCTCGACAGCACTTTGTGCCTGGATAGAGAACCAAAGATAAGTAGGTAAGTACTTAGGTACTAAAGAGATCCTAGATAAGACGATACAGTCTAAGTAGCACATTGTTTCTTCAATTTGGAAGTTAAGTAGCTGGATAGATGGCCAAACTGTCGATAAATCAACAAAATGTGACATGACTTTAACAAAGAAGAACTGCCTTTCACAACGCGTAATGTTATTTAACTTATAAATTCCAACACACCACTTGACACCACACAAGTTGTCATATTCAATAACAAAAACCAGCAACTTGTACACAATACCAACAGTGGCACGTGTTGCGATGACAGCCTGCTGAGCGGAGAGAGCGGAGCAATTGTGAGCGCAACCGCAAATTGGAGGCGAGCGGTTGCAGCAAGCGACGCGCGGCCGTCTGCCGGTGACGTCGCGCGACGTTCTACACCGCTCATTACTGCTTTATTATTTGTAGAAAAATGTCGCGATAATGTGCGCTCCGCCCTTAAGTGAGAATCTTGTTGCGACCTAAGCTTTTGTGTGAAAACTGTTTACAAAGGCGTCGCTACTCCGGATTATGCTCCGCAACAGTTATTTTTTTTGAGTGCTTCAAGCGGCTGAAAGGACATCGATTGTTTCATAGAGGCATTTCAGCTTGCGATAGTCAACGTTGTATAACGGTGTAAGTGATCAAATATTTTGAATAGAACGCTCTGAAATCTAACATTTTCGAATGAATCATTCATTTACTTTCAGGTTGCCATAAAAAAATGCAAAAGGAACGTATCATTTACTTTTATCGCAAAACTTTAAATGAAAAATTTCCCACTGAAAAATATTCCAAATCACGTATTTACCGTCGTAAAATCAGCCATTCAACTCATGCATTCACTCGCTTTTCATTTATCTGTAGAAAAAACACATTCAGCGATCGTGCAGTGTAATTTACAAGATTGAATTACACCAATCAGGATTAACGAGTCGATTTATACTCGCCGGCGATATGTTCGAAAATAACATGAAAAACACAAATATGGCGTTCATTAGCTTTGAGCTCTGTAATTTGAACATAACGGTCGCGTGCTGTGAATGGCGCCAAAATTAGAATGTTGCTAGAATCGCGTGCAGATTACAGTCTTTAGAATGCAGTTGGCAACACTGAACACTGTACCAACTGAATTAACTAACGAGATAAGGCTGAATGTTGGGTCATTTTAGTTTTTACTTTTTTCCTGCTTGCTGAAAATATACCGACGTCTCTAGGATTTATTCATTACTTTTACTCTACACACTGGTTTTTTTAGTTCTGTAGGTACCTGAGGTTGATCCTCACGGAGTTAGAACACTTATGACATGAAAAACTAAATTTTTCAAAATACCTCACGCTAAGGCTGCCTGTCCACTAGAGCGGAGAGGAGAGGAGAGGAGAGGAGCGGAGATGTGCCATTATTAACCAATCAAATCTAAACTCAGGGGCGGAGTCAAGATTCTATTGGTTAATATTGGCACATCTCCACTCCTCTTTTCTCCTCTCCGCTCCAGTGGACAGGCAGCCTTAACTTGAACAAAAATATTTCCAGATTTTTGTAACTAATTTAATTCCCTGAAATAAGCCGCTTTAAAATAAACAGTGCAAGAAGTTGAGTGTGATTAATGTCCTCCGCATCAGCAGCGGCTTCAGTCGGCTTCAGCAGCCGACAGCGACGGCTGCGGCGAGCCTACTATTAATCGTGATCGGTAGTAACACTAGCCTGCGAGGGGAGGAAGGACACTCCCGCTTTCAATACGTGTGGTGATACCGAATGCTTCACTCAATACGACGAAACTTGAGTAACCGCATTAAATGCCGCAGAGACTTGTAATGAATGGCGTGGAGTAGGTAATGTCAGAAGAGCCCTTTCACCATGGCGAGTAAATGTTTCTGGAGTAGGAGCATTTCTGTCCGGGGTAGATAAAGGAGAGCGTCAGAGTCTTACCGAAAAGAACTCCATGCATGTTGTTAACAGAGGTACATAACCATATCTACAGCTACCAATAATTCTAATTCTAAAGTAAATCAGTTTGTCCGTCATCTCACACAAAGTCTGGTCACGACACTATCTGTATGCAAATTGCGCGTCAACGTTGTCGCGATGTCGCGCCGCGTTGTTGCGCGCGGTCGTGACGTCATCAATCATGGCCGCCGCGATACAGATTGTGTTCAGAAAGCTTGTTTTTTAGCGCAACAAATTGCAAAGTTAATTTTATTAAGTGCGAACAATCCCCTTGTCGGTCGTGTAATTTACTTAAGTGTGATGTTGGTTATTAAATACGGGAATTAATTTTTATAAGATTGTTTGTTTTTTAAATAAAAAGTATGTAAGATTACTTAAAGATTGTCTCAATGCCGTTTATGTTGCGTTTAATTACATTGAAGCTCGAACTGGCGAAGTTTTTACCTCATTTAGCATTCCCCGCTACTTATGATTATGATCATGGTCTGATGGCCCATTTTCGTAGCTAACCATTTCCAGGACGAGTTGAAGTTGAACCTTGTCTCTTTCAGAGCACGTACCTACCCTTTCCAATTTCCTTTCCCAATATAAACAATCTGTCTCCAACACGAAACATGACATAACAGCACACTATAATATTTTGCGTAAGTCTAATCTATGTTCAAACGCAGCGCAATGTTTGTCTCGTGAGAGGGAAACACTATTAAAAGTTGGCCGTCGCTATAAAGCCTCGTCACACGATGTCACAGAAACCACACTGTTAACAGACTAACAGTTCAGATTAAAGCTAATAATGGAGTTGTAATTGTGTGGTTTATAATGTTTTATTATTAAATTACTGTTATTGAAAGTTTATTCATAGGATAAGTTTTGTATTACCAATATTGGTTTTGATCTTTTCCATTATGCATCAGCATTTTCGTAAATAAGATTACATAATCTGTTTCATTTTGACAGTTCAACAACATTCATTCCGGTTGTTGAGCTGATTTTTTTTTAGACAGTTCTGATCAAAACGTGGAACACCATTGCAATCTGTTGAGTTCCAACAGAGAGTGGAAATAGACCTACAGTTACGTCGCTGTCCAGTATGCGAGAGGTCATTATTCCATCGAATATATTTTTGATACTATAGGTATTTTACTTAAGTACCTACTCTTCTTTAGAAATGGCAAGAAAAAAATTGTGCGCATTGAACGGAGAAAAATCTGTCCACAAGTACCTATAGGACAGCCATTTTCCTTACGTTTGGAACAAAAGTAGGTAATACAAGTAGTAACATAAGAACTAATAGGTACGTATGATTGGAACAGACTAGAGAAGGGTCTGACGTTCTGACGCAAGGTCTGACGTTCTGACGCAAGGTCTGACGTTCTGACGCGTCATTTACTGGCGGCAGTCATGTTCGCGTCGCGACAGCTCACGCGAACTGTAGTTAATCGAGTTAATCACAGCACAGCCGCCGTAGTGGCATGGTGGCATGGAGGCGTGGATGGTCGCAACTAGGTTAGGGTTGTAGCCTGCACCCCAAGGTATGTAGGCTATACTCTGCTATGTGAAATGTGAGCCGGATCTGTTAGTAAACAGACAAATGGCATAGAATGAAATATTTTTAGGAATATACCTCTTTATAGATGAAGGGTTAGATCGTATGACACCAGTAAGTAACCATCGGTAATGTGGTTTTTTGGCGGACGGTTTAGGTCAGGCAGATATCGTGTAATAATACAGCTGGCCAGACAGAGAATATTAAAGTAAGAAATAAGCTTTGATAGGATTTTTTTTTATCATACTGAAAGTTAACTATACAATTCAACAAAAAAATTATGCATTTCTGTCACTCACAGACTGCAGTTTATTTTTATTTTGTAATTACTTAAGTACAAATAGATTAGATAATTAACGCCTTCAACTCCGTTAACAGGGACACTCTGTTGGCCGAAGTAAAAAAGGAGTTACCGGAAATTTATGGTTTTTTGTGGCAGTGCTATAGGCACCCTTCCAAATTATTATTTAAAGACAACGTTTTAGAATCTGCAGTTGGATGCCAACAAGGTGATCCCCTCGGGCCAGTCATTTTCAGTTTAGCTATCCACCCCATAATACAACAACTAAATTCAAAATTTAATGTGTGGTATTTAGATGATGGGACTCTAGGAGGTGACGTAGACACTGTCCTAAAAGATTTCCAATTCCTAAAGCAACAGTTTCAATTCATCGGCCTTGACCTCAACTACTCAAAATGTGAAATTTACCCCTGTGACAATACCGACAGACAATCGACTTTCCAGAAATTCAATACAATAGCCCCAGATATCAAAGTTTTAGAAAAAAGTTCACTGCACCTCCTAGGTTCCCCAATTTTAGAAGACAGTTTTTCACCTTTCATTGATGGAAAAATTAAACATTTCAATGACATTTCGGATAGACTTTCTAAAATTAACTTGCATTCCGCATTCACCCTTATTAGATACTGCTGTTTCGGTCCAAATTTTATGTATTTTCTCCGTGCTTCCCCCTTGTGGAAGAAGCCACACCTTTTGGACAAAATCGATCAAATCATCCGAAGCAGTCTAACATCAATCATAAATGTGGCATTGGACGACCGCGCGTGGCTGCAAGCCACACTACCCATACGTTTTGGTGGGCTCGGCGTCCGCAAAATTTCCAGTGTAAGCTTACCGGCGTTCCTGTCCTCGGTCCACAGCACCGAAAAGTTAACCACAAGAATCTTAACCGCTTGTCAGGTTGACTCTGAAGTGCCGTGCTTGACTGATGCGATGAATGCCTGGAAAATGGCTTGCCCGGACACGGAGCAGCCCGAGAACCTGTCTTCCCAGAGACAGTGGGATGAGCCGCTCTGCAGGTTGGTACGGAACAATCTCATTAATACGTCCACCAACACTGCGGAGCGCGCCCGCCTATTGGCTGTGGGAGAATGGGAGTCGGGCCTCTGGCTTCAGGCGCTACCGTCACCCAACATAGGCACTATGCTGGGTGACACCACTTTCCGGCTCGCTACAAGTCTGCGTTTGGGCGCTCCTTGCGGGGCTCCGCATCGCTGTCAGTGCGGTGAAGCAGTCGACCGCCTCGGACACCACGGCCTTTCCTGCGGCAGGAGCGCTGGTCGTTTGGCACGGCACGCAAGCATTAATGACATTATCCGTCGGGCTCTTGTCACCGCCGGGGTGCCAGCTGTTTTAGAACCCAATGGCTTGGCACGCGACGATGGGAAGAGGCCAGACGGAATGACCATAATGCCTTGGAAGATGGGTAGGCCTTTGGTGTGGGATGCAACCTGTGTCGACACCCTCGCGCCATCCCATCTTCTCAGCACGGCGGGCTGTGCCGGGGCGGCTGCTTCTGGTGCAGAAAACCTCAAGCGGCGGAAATATAGCAACCTTATTGGTAGCTATATTTTTGAGCCGTTTGGGGTTGAAACACTGGGGCCGTGGGGTCCGAGTGCTCATCGAGTATTTCGGGACATCGCCAAGCGGCTGGTCGATTCCTCACGTGACCCGAGGGCTGGCCTATTCTTCGGCCAAAGAATCAGCATTGCCATACAACGTGGCAATGCTGCCAGCCTTTTGGGCACTTTTCCTGTTGACAGCGATGCGGACGAATTTTTTGATGCCCTATGACCGTTTCCCCCCCCTTTTTATATACTTGTACATATTACTATTATTATTTTAATTCTGTTAGATTTTAAATCATGTAAATATCTATGGTCACTATTATTTAGATAATTAAGATAATTAATATCAATTATAATTAGGTACCTGCTCTGCTTAGGGCTTAAGTGGACCTTGCAATCTATGAATTGTTCCGTCTAAACTTAATTATTTATTTATTTAAACTTCTCGCACACAATGAGGTACAAAGGCGGACTTAATGCCTTAGGCATTCTCTACCAGTCAACCAAGGGTGGTTAAGAGATAAGATGGCAGCCCAGGTGCTCAGAGAGAGGAGATAAAATTAATAAAAAATATTAAAAAGATAACAAAAAACATTATAAATAAAATAGGCACACAAGTACATAAATAGGTTATAAACTTATAATACACATACATACCTACATATTATATACTTACTTACATTACCGATTTACCTACTTTGAATACCAATACCAAGGATTTCCCAGCAAGAAAATCCGTCTAATCCTTTAAAACCTCGTTCCTTACGTCCACGTGTTAAATGGAAATCAGCAAAAAGTGGTGTAAGTGAGAGCTGTTCGCTCCATTAGTCACCATCTGTTGGAGACGGCTGCGGGGTCCACCGCGCCAGAGCTGAGAATCCTAGGAGTGGAGACACGACACTTCTTTGAGAAGGATAGGTATCTGCCTACTTGTGTCTAACAGTGGATAACTCGATATTTAAAGCAAGCCGGGATTCGAGGTCGCGCACTAACGTAGGACCTAACCTACGGCTCGCGTTTCCCCGGGGAAACAAAAATCCAGTCGGTACTCTCGGGCGTCCGCCGAAAGTACATTTTAGCGCACACGAAACGCCTGTAATATTGTTGTAGATAAATATAGCGTTAGCTATGATTTAAGTCGTAAACGTTGGTGACGGCGACAAGAATTGTAAAATGGTTATCGTGAAAATCAATTGAGAGCGTTTATGCCGATTTTGACAGAAATACAATCTGACGAGAAAATTCAAGGTTTCAAACTTCCAACATCATTATAATATCTGTCAAAGATTAGTTACCTATGTACGTAATTATTGTGATTCCGCAGTTGTAACCCTCCAAATTCAAATTTTCTTACGTTTTTTTGCAATTTGCAGTTCAGTGTCAGGATATGATTCGCGGCTATGGCGGATATGTATAGAATTATAATCATTGGAATCATTAATAACATCTTTATAAGTTAGATTTGTTCTTGTGGAAAAGTTGTTATGGAACAAATCTAACTCAAAAAACCTACTGAACTGTGGATTCACCAGAGAACATGCTTGTAGCGGGGGTCAAGCTTATTAAGTAGGTATAGATTATACCTACGGTAGATACATTAAACATCGCGTCTGCTAAAAATCTTTGAGCAACACTTGGTCCGCCGACCAAGATTAATGATATCCGCCGAGATTGTGGAGCATCACAACGCGATGTACTCCCGCAGAATTAATTATAAGGACACAGCTCAAACTGTGATTAATTGCAAACAAATCGCAGACCACCGCACTGTGCGGGACTGTACCACTTTATAATGTGATGAGAACTTGCGGTAGTGCGCGTGAGTTGGCTGGGCATTTATCACTTTAGAATCTTCAACTTATTTATACAGCTAAGTACCTATGTAGTAAGTAAATTATAGAAGTTAATTAGTTACCACGCGGTAATTGCGTAACACACTTAGGTAGGTACATATATATACATTGCCATTCATTTTGTCAGTTCAACAACATTCATTGCGATACAGTTCGCGTCATATACTCGTAACTTTGCCGCTCTGAAGTTAGGTTGCACATGCGTAAAACAGTAGCGCGCATGCCAGTATGCGCGCTACTGTTTTACGCATTTATTTATATACTGTTTTATAAGGCAGATTGACTACTGCGCAGTCATTTGTTCTCTACTTCAGAGCGGCAAAGTTTTATGACACGAACTGTACATAGGTATATTATATATTATATTGTTGAGCAGTTGAATTTTTATTTTATTTTATTAGAAATTTCCTTCAAAATTCTTCTAATTTTAATTGAAAGTGTTAAACTACGCAAATGGGTTGCAGGTGATTATTTCCGGTAATTTGGTGATTGGTGAGCTCAGCTGTCTGTTCATATTCATTGACTAGGGAAATATAAAAATAACCGCATGGTTGTTAAACTTTAAGTACCTAAGTACGTAAGAATTTTTTTTTGTCAATGTAAGTACCTATTTATTACTTACCATTTACATCCATGTCCATTGGTTGTGGGAATCCACAGGATACAGGTATCGCGGGATCATATTTATCGATGTCTGTAAAAAAACAGAACTTTAAAGAAGACAAGTTATTAATCCTAATAAATCCAATGTCGGTCTATGACAGTCGTTAGATACGGGTAG
This sequence comes from Conistra vaccinii, assembly GCA_948150665.1. NCBI lineage: Eukaryota > Metazoa > Arthropoda > Insecta > Lepidoptera > Noctuidae > Conistra > Conistra vaccinii. The sequence goes on from OX411332.1 coordinate 23,044,687, forward strand.
TCAGAAACCCGAAAGTCTGACAATCAGGCAGTAACTAGGGGATATAGTTCGGAAAAGGCTAGGCAGATCTATACTTATACTCTGATCTGTACAAATCTTTAATAATATTATAAAGAGGTAAAGTTTGTGAGGTTGTAGGTGGTAATCTCTGGATCTACTGAACCGATTTTGAAAATTCTTTTACCAATAGAAAGTTACGTTATTTGTTAGTGTCATAGGCTATAATATATTTATGTTTACCGCCCAACGAAGTGGGCAGAGGTCAGCAGCAGCTAGTAATATTATAAACAGGTAAGTACTTCATTTTTTTTTTTTTGTATGTCGGCGACCTAGCAGACGGATTACAAAAAATATTTTTGCATTGGATAGCCCAATTCTTGAGTAAAGGCCGGGCCACACCTGCTGAATGTTCCGCGGCGGAACGCTCCGTCGCGTCATGTTTCTATGGACGTAACGTTCGGCTGATGTGTCATATTATTATCATAGGTAACGTGAAAAACATTAGGAGCGTATTCAACCGAACGTTCCGCCGCGGAACGTTCGGCAGGTGTGGCGCGACCTTAAGGCTATAGGCTCACGGACAAAGTCGCGGGCAGAAGCTAGTGATGAGTAAATCGAAACACAAATGACATATAACCATGCCATCACGCCTGTAACCCCGAAGGGTTAAGCAGAGGTGTACCTACAGTACCTAGTTACCCACATTTCGCCAGTTACGTTTAAGTCCCATGTAATAGGGGTGACCCTAACACAACAAACCAACAGACATCAATACTAGACAGAAGAATTACAGCAGATCTATTATTGTGGCTCCTCTCAAGTTCCGCCGAAGAGCCACTGAGTTACCGCAAATAAATCAGGCAATGAACGGTACAGCGGGTTTACAATTAATTGAGATCGGCTGCACAACTTAGTGGCGGTCGTCGGCAGAGGATAGTGGACTTGGAACACCCTGTAGGTACTGCGGGACGTACTAATAGGATTTCAGGAATGATTTGTTACATCGAGTATCATTGGCAAGTTTAGTTCAGTTACAGATACCTAACAGATACCTAACTGGTTCACTCTGTGACAGAGTCTACGGAATATGGCAGGTATAGCTTAAGGCGCAGATATATGCTCGTGACCTTGAGTGGTTAGCTTGCGTGTTCTGTACTGAGCTCACGCAACGCAACGCGTCGTACGTCTAGCCAGTAATAGGACTCGCCCATCAAGGAGCGCGCCGCGCTGTCCCAAAGTAGACGCATTATTAATTTATTATACATAAAACAAAAGGTATTTTAATAAAACACGTATATTAAAAGATCCATAATTAAATTAACTTTAAAATGGTTAAGATTTCAGAAAAATACACTCGATAGATTTTGTGGAATTCTCAGTTTTTTTTATACATATAAACATAATCTACAATATTCATATTAAGTTATTAAGAAAATGCTCTAGGTTTTCCCAAATCATTAACAATAGTCGTTTAGACGAGATCTTCAGTATAAAATCATTAAAAGTCGGTTATCGTCGCCTTAAATAAACAGTGTATGCCAAGTAAATCTAATTGAGTGGTACTTACAAGAAAGTTTGCAAATAAAAGTTTAGAGACGCAAAATGTGCAAATACCTGTACAAAGAGAGCATGATTCTGTTATTTTATAGTCAGTAACCTATATTAACGATACCTTCTCCTACATATTGAATAAGTACCACCCAAAATCATCTCTAATCTTAGAATATCTGGAGGTCCCTTGAGATGTGAGTGATCGTCGTTAACTGGGACAAAACATGTTGAAATATTCACCGGAGCGACCTCACATTGTGGCGCTCGCTACACTAATGGCTGCCACTCCTGGGACCAGGGCGTAATGCTGCAGTGCTGGATTATGTATTATGTAGGGTACAGATGAGTGATTGATAGGGAAGTTTAGAAATAGAGGGCCTTGAAATACGGTCAAGACCTATGTACCGTTTATCGACGATAGAGCAGTGGGATAGTACCTTTATGTGAAAATATCGAAAATAGATACCTAAGGAGGTGCACAACAAAACCTATCGCATGAATGATCCGAACTCACAACTTCCGTTTCTGTTCAGCACTGTGTTATTAGTCTCTTAGGTTATATAGTTGAGGATTCATAGAAGATCAGCTGCTTTACTTTTCTATTACATCATCATTACGAGTACTAGGGAATGCAATCTCGTTCTCGCGAGATCTCGGCCTTTTTTAGCGAGATTGATCTCGGCCGAAAAATGGGCGAGATCTCGCGAGTTTAACGAGACTGCATTCGAGCATAAAAATAAGAAGCCGTTTCTTTGGACATTTTGTCCTTCTTAAGGAGCTACTTTCAAAATAATTCCTAATAATGGCGTGTGATGTGAACTGAACAAGCCATAAGCAATTTTAATCATTTGATTGGTATATTTTGTTAATTAATCTTTAATTTCTAATTGATCTCTGAGTAGGTATAGTACTAAGTTTAGTCAACTCAACATAGTTAATGAGTTTCATTTTAGTTTTTGACTTTTTGTTGTTTTGTTAAAAAAGAACTGTTTTATTATTAAAAGACTTTTGTTTGATATTAGAAGAGAACATTTCTTATTTGATTAGATACGTCAAAGTCTACTAAAAAATATGATAAATAAATACTTAAGTACGTCAAACAATGGTAAATACATACCTACCTATATAAAAGTTTATTGAAAAAATTCTAAATTGTGATTATTTGCAAAATTAAACACACAAAACTGCCAATCTCGCGAGATTTCGAAATTGGCGAGATCTCGCGGTATTGTTATTCATAAACTCGCGAGATCTGTGGCCTGAGCTCCAATATCACGAGATTGCATTCCCTAATCATTACCTACAAAACTTTCTCTGTCACTCATCATAGCGAAATTAAATTGCCTTACTTACTTTTAACAACTAAACTGACAAGTCAAACATCTCTCAAGCGATCCAATTAACGTAACATTACGCAAACAAGGTGATAAATCACAGCCACTGAGCGGAGTCACTTGAAAATTGAATTTAGTCAATAGCAAATCCAATCAACAGAGTTCCAGGCAGGCAGGCGCCGGCGCGCGGCGGGCTTGTCTAATCAACAGAGTTCCAGGCAGGCAGGCACCGGCGCGCGGCGGGCTTGTCTAATCAACAGAGTTCCAGGCAGGCAGGCACCGGCGCGCGGCGGGCTTGTCTAATCAACAGAGTTCCAGGCAGGCAGGCACCGGCGCGCGGCGGGCTTGTCTAATCAACAGAGTTCCAGGCAGGCAGGCACCGGCGCGCGGCGGGCTTGTCTAATCAACGCGAAATAACGAACGTGTCTCGATACTGATACACGACATTAATCTACTCGTAATCCATCAACTATTGGGATATTTAGATTAGAATTAGGTATACGTAGTCTCCAGCTCTCATCGCATTCTTGATCTAACCACCTACTTAAGGCGACGATACCCGACTTTTAATGATTCTATACTGAAGATCACGTCTAAACGACTGTGTTAATGATTTGGAAAAAACATAATGTTAATTTAGAGCATTTTTTAATGACTTGCTATAGGAATTTTTTTGATATTATGTTTATATTACATAGTGAAATTAATTTGTAAAGTTATGTCTAACGCGGATAAAAAACTGAGAATCACGCAAAATCTATCAAGTGAATTTTTCTGAAACTTCCATTATTTTAAAGATAATCTAATTATTGATATTTTAGTGTATGTGTTTTATTAATTTTCGGGTGACCACTGAAAATCATCGCTGTGCTGTGGGTCCCCCATAGCACAACATCATGCTGAGTGGAAGCCTCCTTTCACAGTCATGAATGACGTGCAGCTGCCGACTATTTCTGTTTTGAGCTCGTGATTATATTTAAATCTATTGTTTTTATTTTCTTGTTCTGCTCGAACTTATTATTATCTTTTTGTTATGCACGTGTTTCTGTGACAAATATACTTATTTTTCATTCTTTCTATTAAATATATTTTGTTTTATGTACACCTAGTATTAAGAAAACAGCGTCTAATTTGGGACAACGCTTCTTGATGGGCAAGTCCTATTACTGGCTGGACGACGCGTTGCGTGAGCTCAGTCAGCCCCCCAATTACGCAATGCACGATCAATTTTAAATTGAAACCAACTGCCACTGGCATATATTTTGCATGTAAGGTATTCCTTATACATACTTCCTATAGACATACTTATAACACAACAATTTATTTTTACTCTTATGTAAAGTTAATTAAGTATGAAGGAATAATGTACTTTCCCGTCATCAATAAAATTCTCTACGGTCAATAATGTAATACCGCGTGAAAATAACTTGTTCTGAACCGATATTTTATTAAACGTGCCACGAGTGCACTCCACGCCGCCAGGGGGCGCTGCTCGGCTCTGCAACTTTCGCATAACTTACAAGTTAGAGCACAACTTGACAACTTTAAGTTTTTCCTAGGGAGCTATCCGAGCTATGCTCAGCGCTAATAATTTGTTCAGAGGGGATTATCGGTTTTTAATTACCGACTGTACGATGGCTCGCCTGAAATATTAAACTAGCTGTTGTTAGCTAAGTTTTTAATAAAAGCTGCAACCTTTTAAGAATACTTATGTAGAAACTCTATGTTTTGGATTTTCGTAATAGTGTACAATAAAGTTCTAAACTGTAGGTATTTAATTTCTCTATATACAAGGTGTTAAAGTAATTCCGTCCGCGCTTAGGGGTAGGTTCAGTATCGATAAAGGAAAATAGGTAAAATAAAAAATAAATCCTCAAAAATAAATTTAAGCTATGGCACGCAATTACTTTAACACCCTGTATACAGGGTGGACCAAAAAAACACGTCATAAAAAAAAAACGATTCCTCATGTCCAGGGGTATTCGAAAATACCCCATGCATGTTCCGCGATTTTTTTGTAGCGAGTATTTTCAGTTTTTTTTTATGGCGTCGCTATTTGGACCACCTATTTCAAAGCTTATTTAGGAGGAGGCAAAAGGATTTTTAGCCTAACCTTCGAAGGCCAATTACAGTGAATTATTAAAAGGTTAAGTGCTAACTTTTTTTTGCATAGCTTATGAACCTGCATAGTTTTTAAAGTCTACCTACTCATTTTTGTATTTTTAAATTGAAGTTGAATTCTTCTTGAGAACTTAAATTCCTACTATCGATACTTTTTTGAGTAACTTTCAGAAATGTTAGCAAGTTTATTATTTTATGTATGAAAGTAACATTCAAGACGATACTGTCGCAAAAAAAAACTGGAAAATACTCACTACAAAAAAATATATGAATTTTTGAAGCGCGACCGGCAAGAAAAATCGATTACAAAAGAAATAACTCGAAAACTACAAAAAATCGCGGAACATACATGGGGTATTTTCGAATACCCCTGGACATGAGGAATATAATTTATTTTTGACTAGCTTCTGCCCGCGGCTTCGCCCGCGTGGATGTCGGAAATTATCCCACAGGAACGTGTAACATGTCCTAAATCAGTGGGGTAATTGCGTAGCACTTACAATAGCAATGGGTTTCATTTTGACAGTTCAACAACATTAATTGCGTTATTTACGTTATTTCTCGAAAATAATTATTATGCAATAGTTTCCACTCGGCGCTCTGGCGCGTCATCCCCTGGCTGGCCCGCCCCTCCACCCTCGTTCTGCGCGCCGTCGACTCAATATCAGGTCATTCTTATCGTTCTAACTTTTAAACTATTTGTCCAAATTACTTAGTGTAAAAGACAAACTTTATCTACATTAAATACCAAAAGCGATGAAGGTATTTATTTTGATAAGAATTAACTAAATACTCTAAAATATGCAATGTAAAAAAAGTATTCAATTCAACTGTTTTTATTGCTCACTATTGTGGTTATAAAGGCTTCCACATAAAAGATAGATATATGCTGTCGCGGGCTTTTATTTAGAACTCTTTAAGACAAACAATCCCACAATACATTTTCTTCATGTAACTCTAAAGCTCGACTCCCACCGTGCGCCATATCGCGCACGCGCACCAGCCCGCACGAGGACGCACCGCCACGCACGCGTCTGCGCTACCCACGCACGTTAGGTTTCCCACGGTGCGTCGTGCGGGCTGGTGCGCGTGCGTCAGCGATATGGCGCACGGTGGGAGTCGGGCTTTACGGTTTAGGCAGCGCACGCAGCATAGGGTGGAGGTCTGCCCGGCTTGGGTGGACCACCGCCGTGTCCTCGTGGAGGCAATCGGCGGCGGTGACCTCTCGCGTACGGCCCTGGTTCAGGCCATGGTGCGAAGCGAGAGGGCATGGCAAGCCGTCACGTCCTTCTGCAAAGCAGTAATGCTCGCGAAGGAGAAGGTGGAGCGCGCGAGGGATTGGCAAAGGCCGCGCCCTACCATCCCTAGCCGCCGCCGCCATAGGAGACGTCCCGGGCGTCGGGAATTGATAGCCGATTTCCGGCCACCGTAGGCGCGGGCCTGCGGACGGAGAGCAACGGGCAGCTCGCCGTCCGATAAGGACCAGGCTCGGGTCGCGTCGTGTTCCACGCGCGCCTCACAGAGATATCAGCAAAACTGACGGGGTCCGCTAGGGCAGATGCCTGCCGGGGTTGCGGGTAGTCCCAAGGGGAAACCGTGGCCTCTGGCAAGGCAAGGGAAGGAACACGGGTGGGTTTTAGTCAGTAAGAGTCTGACACGCCCTTCCGCTCCGCCCAGAGCGGGAGAAGTCATTGGATGATTTCCCACCCAAAAAAAAAAAAAAGGCAGCGCACGCAAAGATAACTCTCAGAGGGCAGGAATTTTTCCGACTTACTTGATACTTTTCGTTATATTATGGCCAAATCACATAAAATCTTTATAAATTGTAGCCTATGTGTTATTCTAATGTATGAGCTACATTATTGTAAAGTTTCATCAAAATCCGTTCAGTAGTTTTTGTGTGAAAGAGTAACAAACATCCATCCATCCATCCATTCATCCTCACAAACTTTCGCATTTATAATACTAGCTTTTACCCGCGGCTTCGCCCGCGTAAAGGTCGGAAAATATCCCACAGGACCGTACTACCGGGATTCAGATTATCCTCTATCCTAACCCAGATCATGGCCTATACGGATTTAGTTAAAAGACCATACGCCTTTCAACTAAATCCGTTCAGCCCTTACGGCATGAAAAAGTAACAGGCACATTTTAGGGTTGCGTACCTCAAAATGAAAAAATGATCTCTTTCAGTCTAATTTGACATTCGAAAGAAGAAGACAAAGCTTTGTAACTATACTATATGTTTAACTATACAGACGCTATACAACGTTTATTAGTAAGGAGGTAATGTTTGTAGCGGTTACACCGCCACATACGAACTACGCATGAAAGACATGATGTCACAAATCCTGTATCGCGCAGTTAGAATTTACCACGCGAACGACATAGATAAGACTATCCGAAATCAACTTATGAGCAGTTGCCCGCCCGACATAACACCCGTCTTGTCGGAGGATCCTCCCTTTTCTATGGTGGATGAGTGAACTTTACACCCTGTTCCTCATACCACTAAATTGGTGACCCTGAGACTGAACGTCAACGCAGCCTTCGTGCAACTACTTCAGCGTGACGTCATCATCATCAATCCCGCAAGCTTTCGTGAGGCGAGTTACACAGCCAGCCAGCACCCACGGCTCAGCGGGTATCCTGACCACCAGCATGCAGCGAACGCGCATTCCTGGTCAACACCCTTAGACTCATCACCCCGACTCACTGGGGAATCACCGAAATCACCTCAATCACCGCAATCACCGCAATCACCTCAATCACCGCAGACAGTTCCAACTCACTGTGAACTGTGCGGCACCCGGTTCCGACTCACTGGTAGCACAATCACCACAATCGCCACAATCACCGCAGACAGTTCCGACTCACCGTGAACTGTGCCGCACCCGGTTCCGACTCACTGGAACCACACCTTAAATCTCTTAAAAATAAGAGACAACAAATATAATCACCGAAATCATCGCAATCACCTCAATCACCGAAAACACCGAAATCACCGCAATCACCGAAATCACCTCAATCACCGCAATCACCGCAATCACCTCAATCAGCTCTATCACCGCAATCACCACAATCACCAAAATCGCCGCAATCACCGCAGACAGTTCCAACTCACTGTGAACTGTGCGGCACCCGGTTCCGACTTACAGGAACCACAATCACCACAATCGCCACAATCACCGCAGACAGTTCCGACTCACCGTGAACTGTGCCGCACCCGGTTCCGACTCACTGGAACCACACCTTAAATCTCTTAAAAATAAGAGACAACAAAAATAATCACCGATATCACCGAAATCACCGCAATCACCTCAATCACCGAAAACACCGAAATCACCACAATCACCTCAATCACCACAATCAGCTCAATCACCGCAATCACCTCAATCAGCTCAATCACCGCAATCACCACAATCAACACAATCACCACAATCGCCGCAATCACTGCAGACAGTTCCAACTCACTGTGAACTGTGCGGCACTCGGTTCCGACTCACTGGAACCACAATCACCACAATCGCCACAATCACCGCAGACAGTTCCGACTCACCGTGAACTGTGCCGCATCCGGTTCCGACTCACTGGAACCACACCTTAAATCTCTTAAAAATAAGAGACAACAAAAATAATCAATAATACATGTGAATTTTAAAATCAACCCCTATTTTACCCCTTTGGGGGATGATTTTACAAAAACGCTGAAAAGCGTAATTCTTTATTTCTTACCAAAAGCATAAATTTGAATTTCCATATCCCCAACTTAGAAATATTGAGTTTCCCATACAAACTTTCATCCCTTATATCACCCCCTTGGGGGTTATTATTGAGACAAAAAGTACCCTATGTCCTTCTCTAGGATGCCATCTATCTCCTTGCCAAATTTCATCGAAATCCGTTCAGTGGTTTAGCCGTGAAAAGGTAACATACAGACAGACAGACAGACAGACAGACAGAGTTACTTTCGAATTTATAATATTAGTATGGATAGTATGGATTAGTAGGATTAATGTACTCGTAGGGCAGTGTTTTTCAACCTTTTTCATGACTCGACCCCCTTAGTATGAAAAAATGTTTCGCGACCTCGACCATTCGAGAACGATTTGAACTCAGTCGAGATTCCCGCTGAGTCAAAGTTTCTGCAGCACGAAACCTAGTCTGATGTTCCCGAGTTGCAGAGAGCCTTGCCTCACGACCTTCCTCAGATTCCTGTGATCGAACTAATCTCATCCTTTTAGCATTTCTGCTAAATTGGGAGAGGTTGGATCTTCTTCGAGGCATTTCTTACAGTAAAATAGTAGGTTTACTACTTAACACACAGTTGTTTAGTAAACACGTACTATCGTAAACAATTAAATTATAAATACTTACAGATTATTATTATACAGTCCAAAATTATCACAGTTTAAGTATTAGATGTTAAGACGTGTAAACCAAACGTACTAACTTTATAAAACAAAAGAATTGCTAGAAAAATTAATTACTAACCTGAGCTAATAAACTTATACTTAACTAGCTTTTACCCGCGGCTTCGCCCGCGTGGATGTCGCAAAATATCCCACGGGAACGTTCTACCGGGAATACATACCTAATAGCCAAGGAAAAGATCATTGACTAACTTTCAGCGGACGCAGTGGTAGGCTACTACAGCGCCCGCGTGGTCAACCATAATTATTTTGTTACGCGTAATTTTGAAACTGTGATATCTCTTAAACTATTCATTTAAATGATGTGATGTAAAGGCATATTTTGATCGAAATTGAATGCCCAATTTAAATAACCTATTTAATTGGATAAGGATTAATAAGATACCGGTCAAAATAGCTTCGGAAATAACAATGAAAATTTTATACAATTTTGAAAGATAAAAATGGTTATTGTGGGTCACCCTTAAAAGATAGACATATGCCATCGCGGACTTTTTTGTTGCAATTTTTAAGATATACAATACTCTAGAACATAAATTTGATTTATCTCTCACGACTTACGCAGCGCACGCCAGTAAAGCTCCCAGTCGGCATGATTTTTTCCGACATCTTCAACAATAATCGTCATATTTCAGCCAATTTACACAAAACCTTAATGAATTATACACTAAAACCTTCCACATGAATCACTCCGTCCAATGGTGAAAACCGTTTGAAAATCCGTTCGGCAGTTTTTGAGTTTATCGCGTTCAGACAGACAGACAGACAGACAGACAGACAGACAGACAGACAGACAGACGCGGCGGGCGACTTTGTTTTATAATATGTAAGGATAAAGAAAATCAAGAAAAGAAATGCCTAACCTATACCAAATACTTATAATATTTATATACAAACCCTAAATAAAAATTAAGATAAGTATACCGAAAATCAAGGAAAGAAATGCCTAACCTATAACAAATGTTCGCCGTTATTCTTTAAATTGACATAACTTTTTTAATTATGAACCGATTGACATGAAATAAACACTAAATGTTAAGTGAAGCTTACTACAATATATTAGTGAAAACCGCATCTAAATCGAATAAGCCGTTTCTGATATTAGCGTGCACAAACACACAGACAAACAGACAAAAAAAAAAAAAATTACAATCTCGGGTTCAGCATCGATATAATAACAACCCCTGCTACTTTTTTTTCATATATTTCCATTGTACAGACACCACTTTTCTACAATTTTATTATATGTATAGGTAGATATAGATAGATAGATATAGATATAGAATAGATATAGAAGATAGATAGATATAGATGACGTGTATTTTTGGTCCATTCTGTATATGGTCCTCACGACAGATTCAATTCCATAGATTGGGAGTACGCTTCTTCAGCAGTCAGAGTTATTTCTATGTTACAGATGCAAGAGCTTTCAAAACACAAAACGAGGCGAAGTTTGTCGGATCCCAGGCTGTTCCGTAACGCCATCTATTGGCGCGCAGCCGACACCAATTCGAATGCCACACGTCCAAGTTGAAACTTTCAGGCTTTTTATTCAGTATGTTTACACTGGCAAGGTGAGATTTCATTATTTTTTTGAGTTTACTATTGTTTACATTGCTATAAAATGATAATTTGTAAATATTATGATAAATGACGACAGCGCCTCAAGTGTCCAATTAAAAAAGTTTTCGTCGGCGTGTAGTTAGACATGAAATCACTAGATGGCGCAATCATAAGCATTTTTTTGTTAACAATTTAATCCCTAATTAGACAATCTAATTCACAGCTATTGCTGCAAGACTCTGGAGTTTTCGAAATGATGACCTTAGCAGCAGATTTAGGAGTAGAAGATCTTAGAGCAGCTTGTGAAGATCATGTCACATCTACATTGAGCGTTGAAAGCGCTTGCACATTGCTAGCGGCAGCTATGGAAATTCAAGATCGTCCAGGTACGTAATGAAATAAGTAAAAGCGTACAATATTATACATTAGAAACAGTAAGTACATAGAAATTTCGTTAGACTCATCAGTTGCGATGGTGGTGTAATGGTCAGCATAGTTGCCTTCCAAGCAGTTGATCCGGGTTCGATTCCCGGCCATCGCACACTTTTTGTCGATTTACTTTTGTATTTTGGCCTAAGATTTTTCCAACAGAATTTTGTTTTCTTATTTTTGTTAACCTAATAAATTATAGCCATTGTTTTTATTCACATTTCAATAAATAGCACTTTACAAACAAAGCAGCTTCGGATTAGAAATCGACTAAATTATACTATTTAGCAGGCACTTGAAAACGAAATGAATTTCGTTCCGGTACACTAAATGTTATCTTATATAACGTATATAACGTTCCAAATTTGTAACGATACTAAAGACAAAAAATATCAATAACATAAAAAAAAAAGTTATAGAATTTCGTTCTCGTAGAACAATATTGTAACGTTATAGGTAAAAGTAACGTAATGCATATAATCCGCTTGTACATAACATTAGCAGCAAGTAGTTGGTCCCGGTTCGATTCCCGGCCATCGGACCCTTTTTGTCGTTTTATGTTATATTTTGGCCTAAGAATTTTCCAACAGAATTTAGTTTTCTTATTTTTTTAAACCAAATAGAGGTTACCATTGTTTTTATTCACTTTTTAATAAATAGCAACTTTCAAACTAAGCAGCTTCGGATTAGAAATCGACTAAATCATATTACACACATCAACACGGTCTAGGGATATTTCATACTTCAATTAAATAACTCGAAAAGTACTGGCCGCATTGGAATCTTTATACACCGATTTGTTTGTAATTTATCTCAAACTAATTCCAAATTCAAATTTTTGAAAATTCTTTTGTTTCGGTGGCATAAAAATGTCTTGATGTCTTGTCTTGTCTTGGAGAGGGAATTTTCATTTGTGCGAAATTTAGAAAACAATACGAATTACGTTTAGTTACAGTTTTTTTTTCATTTTTAAACGAAAGATAAAGTTAAAATTGAGGTATTGTAGCCATGCAACGCCAACATTTGACGAGGGCGGAGATGTTACGAGCTGTGGGAATGCTGGAAGCTGGGTCTGTTCAGCGTAATGTTGCTGAGGCCATAGGGACCCACCAAAATGTAATTTCAAGATTGTGGACACGCTATCGTGCCACAGGTGAAGTAGCGGAGAGGCACCGGGGGCCAAGTCGCATCACTACCCCCAGACAAGACCGATTTTTGCAAATTACTGCGCGAGCTCAACCAAATGCAACGGCGACTCAATTGGTCCAAAGGCTGCGAGTGAAACACCAAGTGCTTGTGAGTGACCAAACTGTAAGAAGGCGACTGCATGAAAGCAATCTACGCTCTCGTAGACCACTCCGGGCGGGTCCCACCTTTACGGAGAGGCAATCGTGGACGACGATTAGAATGGGTTCGGAACCACGTGGACTGGGGCCGTGAGCAATGGTCCAATGTGCTGTTCACGGATGAATCCAGGTTCGGCTTCCATCCAGATTCACGAAGGACGCGTGTTTGTCGAGTTCCTGGACGATGGAGCCGTCTTCAGAACCCTCAGGAAGTTCACCCATACCAAGGAGGAACAATTATGGTTTGGGCAGGAATTCGTCTTGGAGGACGGACGGATCTCGTTTGGGTGCGGGGCAATATGACGGCAGAACGATACGTCCAACAGGTGCTGGGGCCCGTAATCTTGCCCCACAGAACACAAATGGGGCAAGATTTCCTGCTCATGCACGACAATGCCCGGGCACACACGGCGAGAACGGTAGCAGCTTGGTTACATACACACAATGTTAGGGCCTTAGACTGGCCTGCTCAATCGCCAGATCTAAATCCCATTGAGCATGCGTGGGATATGCTGCAAAGAAGAGCTCTGAAGGAAGTTCCTGAAAATCTGGCTACAGAAGATCAACTTTTTGCGCACCTCAGAAGGACATGGGACAATATTCCGCAGCAAGACATTGACAACCTTGTTCTGAGCATGCCGAATCGTTGCCGATGTGTTATGAACATCATGGGCGCTTTCTCAGACTACTAACTTCAAGTTTATAAACACAAATTAAATGATTTTTCTATTTTTTTCAGTGTTTACTCATAAATTAAAAGTTAATTCATATACGGTTTCCTTCTATGCTTCATTTTTTTTCCATAAAATCCTGAAATTTTAATCGAAGTCCATTATTAAAAAATGGTAGAATATTAAATAACGTATCTTTTAAACATATACATGTCATATAAATAATTAACACATTGATAGTAACTGGTTTTTTCAAAAATATCCCTAGACCGTGTTGATGTGTGTATTTACAGTATTTAGTCGGGCAACTGTCAAAATGCGGTTGTGAATAATTATCGAAGTGTATAGAGTGCCGCGAGTTTCTTGTGGCACTCTAGTGTCACTGCCTCGGCCCGGCTAGGGTGCCGTGAGCGTTGCATTGTCACTGTCACTTGTTAGTTAGGTTAGGTTAGGTTAGAACTGTGACCTCACAACACACGAGCCGAGCGAGCGTAGCGAGCGGTGCCGCGGTAGCGGCCGGCGAAGTGCCAGGGTCCGTTTAGGCACAAGAGAATGCAATGTTTTGGGAATGTGGTGTTTTACAGCGATTTAACCTTGACAATCAAACAAAATACCAAGTGACGTGACTTAGTGACAGTGACAATGACAATCCAAGGCTTGCGGCACTTTGGCCGGGCCGAGGCGGTGTTACTAGAGTGCCTGTAGTGGCACCTTATCCGATAGGGATAGAGTGCCACTGGTGGCACTCTATACACTGCCAATAATTATCCGTGCAGATCCACTTTTCAGCTTCTTATTGGACTTCAGTTCAGATTACTGAAATAGTCCACGTTGAATACATTGTTTTTTTTTATTTTTTTATTCTTTAACAAATTACATTTGTGTCAAACAATGGTTTTAAAAATAGTGATTCTAACAGTAACTGTAACTCAAAAATTAAACAATATCGCAAAGTCAGGAAAACAACAAACATTAATTCGCAAAGTCAGGAAAACAACAAACATTAATTCCACATTGGTCACACTCACAACATTGTAGTCTTAATATTAATCAATTTAATTATAATAATTTAATTTAATTTTAATTCAAAATCAATAAATAATTCAAAGAAATGTATGTCAATAAAATTTATAATGTAATGTCATGATAGAATGTTGGATATAAATTACGAACACAAAAATTAAACAATCATCGTAAAGTCAGAAAAAAAACTAACATTACATTCCACATTGGTCGGGGGGTCCAGAATAATTGATTGAATCCATGGTAACAGGTTGTACGTCGATATCCCTCCCTGCCACTCTTTATACATGCTTAACTGTCCGAAAGACTGATGCAGCTCGATAACAATTAAAATTTTATTGTGTCTCATTAGTGACAGTCAAGCGGCATATCGTCCGATAATAACACGATAGCACAATGTTATTCTGAAGCCACAATCATGTCAGTCAAACGAAATCGACTAAAACGTCTATGGTAAGTCACAACTGGCCCAGCACGCAGCGTCATATTTGACCATAGACAAAAAATATTTGACAAATTGACAGAACGCAAACCGCGAAGCCGGGCTTGGTAGCGTTTGTTTTAAGAAATTTAATTATTCCTAGTTTGTGCGTAAGAATATAATTCAAAATGGCATACAAAGGTCCTCCGAAAGTTCAGAAGGTGATGGTCCAACCCATCAACCTTATCTTCAGGTATTTACAAAACAGAAGTCGAGTTCAAATTTGGTTGTACGAGAACGTGAATCTACGAATTGAGGGACACATCGTGGGATTCGACGAGTACATGAACATTGTTTTGGATGAAGCCGAAGAAGTTCACATGAAAACGAAGAATAGGAAGCAAATTGGAAGAATCATGATGAAAGGGGACAATATAACGCTAATCCAGAACGTGAATCCTAATGCGTCGGTGTAATAGGTTATGAAGTTTAGTTCTAAGTTCATTCCTCCAGGTTTATGATGAAACTCATGCTGATTGATTGATTTTATTTTTGCAAAGCGTTGCCACGCTTGTGAGTGCAATGCACCAGTGTCTACCTAATTAAAGTTAAGATTAATTGCCAAACGACTTTTATTTGCTTACTGTCTAACAAACAAAATTTCATTGTATACCATAAAAATATACAACAAAAACACAGAAGGGAACTAATGAATAAATAAGTGGGTAGGAGTGCAAACTGAAGTGTGGATTATTTTTATTATATTAAGAGGTGTGTGTGAGTGGTTTTTCAGGCTCACATGAACAGAGGCAAACTTGATACTAGCATAACCCTGTACACTAAATACGCGCTTTGTCGTGGTGTTGTGGTCACCAGCCCGTATCACCTAATACCAATAATATAACAACATTGTGAGCGAGTGAACATTATATTCTGGAAAGTTAATTGTATAAGGGTCATATGAGTGTCTGAAATGAGCAGTTCTGTATTTAGCTTTTTTACATGGGGATGTACAAATAATAATATATTTTTGTGAGGCTTGTCTTCGTACCCTTGCCATCTTACGTCTTGGGGTTGACTCAACATGTGAAACACCTAACAATTTAACATGATGAGGTTTATTCATACCTAAATGTCTGCTTACGCTTAACCATGACGTTTATACACCGCTCAACATTATGCGACATTATTTTATAAAAATAAGCTAATGTATCACAAACAAAATAATTATATTGATAACTTACTCAATCCTGAAAGACCCAGGTAGTCTTTCAGGGTTTTCTTTATTCATAATGAAGAGTGTTGATGATTCTGTTGATACCTGACCAATGGGGCGCCCATAGCAGCATAGCTATGCTGCAAATAAGATTGATTATGATAACCTGTTGAAATGTTTAATATAACTTTCTAACAAAGTACTAAGGTCATTGGTAGTAGGAATAGTCACAGGCAAGCCTTTTGGGGCTCTTGTAACTTTTGTATTTAAAAAACAACACACACACACATAACCGAAGGGCTAGGCAGCAGAGGCTGAGGCATTCCAAAGGTTATCACTAAAGGATTGACATGGGTTTCATAAAAATTTAAGAAATTAAATAATACAGTACATTATTATAACTGACGTCATGGGGTAAGCAGAAACTACAGAACACCTGATCTTCACACCATTTCTTGGATAAAATACATCTTGACTAATTTTCTGTTGGAGCCGGGTGAAAAATTATGGTGCATGCTGCAAACCAGATTAGAGGGTTACAAATAGTAAGTATTTCATTGACATCAGTCAACAAAAAATGTTAGGTACCTACTGGATATTGGAAACAAAAACGAATAGGTACTTATTTAGAGTAAGTACATACATAACATACCTAACTGAAACCAGTTTTTACAATCAAAACGAGCACTGGAGCGGAGAGGAGAAAAGAGGAGCGGAGATGTGCCAATATTAACCAAAAGAATCTTGACTCCGCCCCTGAGTTTAGATCAGTGATCCTGAGTCAAGATTCTATTGGTTAATATTGACACATCTCCGCTCCTCTTTTCTCCTCTCCGCTCCAATGGACAGGCAGCCTAGGCTGGTTTCTCCCCATACGAGGACATTAGCTATCAAACTCAGTTTTGTCCAAATTTTACAGTTTTTCTTTTGTTTTTTTGTTGTAATGATACTGATCGTCGTTCAACAGGCGGGAAAAGTGCGTCGTCGTTCATGGAGCGCTGCATCGCGTTCATCGGCGACAATGCAGCTGACTGTGTCAAGACCAATGCTTTTCTCAACCTGCCCAAGGAAGCGCTGATCAAACTCATCTCTTCTGACTTTGTTAGTATATTTAATTAATAGTTCTAGTTTTCGCCGTTATAAACAATTTACAAATGGCGACGCGCTGCTACATTCTTTTGTACCTACCATCTATTGTTAAATAGTTTCCCTACTCCATAACAGGTAGCGCTGTACGTTTACTTTTTGGTGGTTAATTGGTTATAAAAAAATACATCAAAGAACTGAAATACCTAAGCTGAATTAATAAAAAAACAAAACAATATCACAAACAAAGAAACGCAGGTAATCAACATAAAATTCCTCCGCAAGATTTGGTCCTTATCAACACCACTATCGATTTTTGCAACAATACAAACTTACGTAAGGCATTTCTTATTTTTTTATTGTAAGTAATAAAAATGTTTGAGGCCGATTCCCACCTAGAGAACCTATATATTTAAAAAAAATTGTCTCGGATCTCGAAGATTCGACCGGTGTTCCTTTTCAATATAATAATATGTTTTTGCTTGCTGTATTTTTCAGCTTTGCTTGGAAGAGGAGGAAGTATGGCGCTGTGCACTGGCGTGGGCGAAGCAACGTGCCGGCGTGACGCAGCCCACGGCACATTGGACCGAGGAGGAGCGAGCACGGGTCTGTCATCACCTGTCACCTCTTATGCAGCATGTGCGGCTACTGCTCATTGGTATGTTAACAATCTGAATTTTAATCAATATATTAGGCTGATAGGCTTCTGAGGGGCTTGTGGCTAAAGGATAACAGCCGCACGGCTCGATCGGCCAGGTTAAGTTACGCTTGCTCCGGTTGGTCCGTGGATGGGTGACCATCTTTACATACCAAGACCCTTCCGTGCCTCGGAAAGCACATTATGCCGTTGGTCCCGGCTGTCATTTGTAGATCTTTAACAGTTTTTACGGGTGGTCAGAAGCCCGAAAGTCTGACAACCAGTCTACCAAGGGGCATCGTGTTACCCCATTACTGGGTTGTTGGGGTCAGATAGGTAGTCGTTCCATGTAAAATACTGGTACCTATTCAGCTGCATCCGGTTGGAATCCGACCTCAACATAGTACCTAGTTTTAGTAAAGAAAACTTAAAAATAATGTCAGTATACAAATAATAACCTTACGCTATAATATTGTGAATAATTTATCATGGTATGCCTATGTTCCCTAACGAAGGTCCTTGTCACTTCACAGACAGCGCAGTGTTCGCGGAGGAGGTGGAGCCGACGGGCGCGGTGCCCATGGAGCTGTCGTTGGAGCGCTACCGCCGCGCCGCGCTGCACGCCGCGCCGCCGCCCGCGCCTCGCCCTGACAGCGACAAGAGGACACAGCCACGGTAACGAAACCTCAATCGATTTGTAATAAAAGGTGCTGGCATAAGTACCTATATGCTGGTACTTATGCCAGCACCTTTTTACACTAAGGCATGTTTGCACCTCAAATAATTATTTGTGGTGCAAGCGGGCGTAGGAGTTGGTAAATGAGACCCTACCGATCAATAGGTGAATGGCGAATTAGGGGCTGTCTTTTGTAACTTTTGGCTTTCTACAAGAGCTGATGTACAGCCTTATTTCAATAAAATTTTGCTTTGATATAAAGTTCTTAGCGGTCGCAATAATAAAAATAAACTTTCTGTACATAACAGGATAATATATGTATAAAACTACCTACTATTTTTTGTTTCAGTTTGGCAGTGAACATGTTCACAGGATCGTTAATACTGCAGCAAGATAAGAGTGCCTTCCAAGCTGTTATCAACAACTGGTAATTGAATGAGATAACCGTAATTAGGCTACAAAAATAATTCTTAATTTAATAGCTAACTATTCAATTGTATAATAATATAGTTTTTTGCATATTTATTTATTCTATTTTTTTCCTAACACAGTAAAAAAAATGAGAATTTGACATTACGACTTTTGAGTAGGTACAATGGTGCTTGAGAAATTTCTTCGAGCAGACCTTGCGTGAGGAGAGCCTTAATAATTTTAGATTGTTTTAATAAGTTCATGTGTTTCCTCTCGTAGGTGCGGTACTCCGAAACAGTCATGGCGTCTGATATTCCGCGCGTCCACTCACGGCTACTCCGCTCAAGCCTTCCACTCACACTGCGATGGCGTCGCCCCTGTATTATTACTAGTACAGGTAATTTGTTTATGAAACTACACCAAATCCTTTGTTTAGCTATTCTAGACATTGACAGTCTTTTACCAGTTGACCCAAGTTAAAATGGTGAGCGATTATTTATGTATGTTTACTAAATGTTGCTCAGTAGGTATAACGGTTTTATTGCTCCTCGTTGTCCCAGTTATCGCGCGGCGAGGTGGTGGGCGGCTACTGCGAGGCGGCGTGGACGGCGGGCGGCGCGGGCGGCTACATCCCCGCCGAGCGCGCCTTCCTGTTCGCGCTCAGCGAGCCGCCCGCGAGGTACACGCTGCTCAAGAAGGCTTTCGCGCTGTGTTATCATTCGGAGTAAGTACCCTTCGCGAAGTGTAGAACACGAGCCAATTAAAATTAATTGTTAAAATGAATCCTCTTATTACACTTACTGTAACAAATAAGAAAGGCGATGCTCCTATACTTCCTATCGCACCCTTAGCGATGTGTAGTTAAGTTCAATGTATTTTAGGCTCTAGAACTAAGAGATGTTTTCATTGTACTAAAGTTGACTATCTCTATCTTGTTAACAGTTGCGGCCCAATATTCGGCGCCGGCGCAGACCTCTTGATATCGAGTAACTGTAACACCAATAGTGAGAGTTACAGCAACCTTCACTCGTACGGCGACCAGATGGCGCCAGCTTCACTCGCCACGGAGTACAACTTCACTGTCAGAGATTACGAGGTGTTTACTTACAAACACAACTAAATGCTGCAGCATCTGATGGGGGTGTTCCATTGACAGCGTTCTAAAAATATATTTTTATATCAAATACAACACTGTTCCAGCTACTAGCCGCTAGATGGCGTGTACAAAAATATAATTCATCCCTTTTTTTCGCAACTCAAATAATTATGTGTATACATTTATGTACACTTATTTTTTTATATATTTGATTTAAATTAAATTAAAATATTTAAAACTACCTATCTCATAGGGTTCTGGAATCTGAGACCATCTAACTTAGATTATAATAGGTAATATGATTATCACCGTACATTCTTCTACAAGTGTTTGAATATTTTATTAAGATTTGTGTTATGTGCTAATAAATTAATAAGTGACAAAAATTGCTTTTTAGTCTTTATGTACATGTAACGCCAAAAACAAAAAAAAATATTTCCTTCAATCGGCAATCCTTATTAGCGCCATCTAAAGATCACGTTTCAAACTAATATTCAAAGTTTCCAAGTTCAGTTCTCAAACTCCATACTAGATGGCGCAAGTTACTTAGCTGTTTTTGCAGGCGGGTTTTTAGGCTGCCTGTCCACTGGAGCGGAGAGGAGAAAAGAGGAGCGGAGATGTGCCAATATTAACCAATAGAATCTTGACTCACGATCACTGATCTAAACTCAGGGGCGGAGTCAAGATTCTATTGGTTAATATTGGCACATCTCCGCTCCGCTCTTCTCCTCTCCACTCCAGTGGACAGGCAGCCTTAACCGACTTCCAAAAAGGAGGCGGTTATATGTTCGTCGCGTATGTTTTTTTTATTTTTTTTAAATGTATGTCCACCGATATCTCCGCCAATTGTTGATCGATTTTGAAAATATTTTTTTCGAAGTGTATAGAGTGCCGCGAGTTTCTTGTGGCACTCTAGTGTCACTGCCTCGGCCCGGCTAGGGTGCCGTGAGCGTTGCATTGTCCCTGTCACTTGTTATTTAGGTTAGGTTAGGTTAGAACTGTGACCACACAACGCACGAGCCGAGCGAGCGTAGCGAGCGGTGCCGCGGTAGCGGCCGGCGAAGTGCCAGGGTCCGTTTAGGCACAAGAGAATGTAATGTTTAGGGAATGTGGTGTTTTACAGCGATCTAACCTCGACAATCAAACAAAATACCAAGTGACGTGACTTAGTGACAGTGACAATGATAATCCAATGCTTGCGGCACTTTAGCCGGGCCGAGGCGGTGTTACTAGGGTGCCTGTAGTGGCACTTTATCCGATAGGGATAGAGTGCCAATGGTGGCACTCTATACACTGCCTATTTTTTTCGTTTGAAAGGCTATGCTCCCAACCCCAAGTTGGTCCCATATATTTGCTTGGCTAGTTTTGGAGTTTGCTTATTTTTCCCACTTAGTTTATATTATATTATTAATCATTTATTTTCAGAATAAAAAGATTCCATAAATTGTTAGTAAATAGTACTTATATCTAGGTTAGTAAATTATTAATTATTAACATTTACAATTACGCTATTTTATATTATACAGGGCACCTCCAGATCCGTGAACGGTGTTCCAGTGCCTCACAACTGGGCAATCAACCCTTCCCAATATAGTATTTAGAAGGCTGTTGGTGCTGCCGCGCACGCGGCGCATCAGGGAGGCCACTCTTTTTCTTAATATCGCCCTAAAGCAGTCCGTACTGGCCTGAGCAAACATACCTGATGCACTGCAAAAGCGAGGCAACCCCAACAGCATCCTAAAACCATTATTGTACAGGACCCGCAGGGCATTGAAAGATCTACGCGTATAACGGACCCACAGGCTGCAGGTATAAAATGTCTGGCAGTATGCCTTAAAAAGAGCAATTTTGACTTCTTTTGTACACCGTGCAAACCTGCGAGCCAGCATATTGCATCTCACTGCCAATGCCCTACGTTCCCGTTCCATATCTAAATCATCTGAGAGGTCCTCGGTGACCCAATGCCCCAGGTACTTGAAATTGGTGACCCTACTTAACGGCAATCCTCCAAGTCTGACCGGTGGAACGATTTTTGGACTCTTATTACCCGCCTTGAATATAAGTAGTTCGCTCTTCTTACAATTGTACCTGAGGCCATGTGACCCCGCATACCTCTCACAGATCCCTATAAGGATGTTAAGGGCTCTGACAGATGGGCTCAGCAGCACCATGTCGTCCGCGTAACTAATGTTGTTCATACAAACACCATCAATCGAACAACCGACACCGGCCCTGCTGAGCTCACCTATCAGTCCATTAACGTACAGGTTGAAGAGTCGTGGTGAAGTTAGGCCTCCCTGTCTCACTCCACACTCCAACCTATACTCTGACGAACATGAGCCCGCCCACTTAACATTATTGGTTTGGTTGCCGTACCAATACCTCAATATATTGATCATATCCCTAGGTGTGCTGGTTTCCCCTTGGAGCTTATCCCACAACACGTTATAAGACACCAGGTCAAATGCCTTCGATAGGTCCAAAAAACAACCGTATATAGGCGTTTTCCTTGTAACATAGTACTGGACAGTATGCTTGAGTCGCAGTACCGCAGTTTCTGTTGATTGCCCAGCCCTGAAACCAAACTGGGCCTCATGCAGATCTATATGCTCACTTAGGTGACTATCAAGCAAACCATCCAGCACTTTGGCGATCACCGTAGCCAATGAGATGGGTCTGTAGTTGTTCCCATCGGAGGCATCACCCGTCTTATTTTTAAGTATCGGTATGACAGTGGTCTTCATAAGCTCCTTGGGTAAATATGAATGGCCTATACACAAATTAAAAAACATGACCAACACCCTAGGTAAATGAACACCTGCGAACTGCAAGTGCTCGATGCTAAGGTCGTCATGTCCTGGAGATTTCCCCCTCGTCATATTTTTAATAATATGGGCGACTTCTTTTGTCTTAAATCTGAACCTCTCACAATCTGCAACCTCAGCATCAAGCACCTGCTGAACACAACCTAGAGGAGACAGTACCCTAAAATGATCCTTAAACAATTCGGCTATTTGGCGTGGCTCATTCCTACCCTCAACACTCACAGGAATACACGAACCAGGTTCCAGTTTCTTGGTATGCTTCCAAAAACGCTTGAAATCCCTCTCTTTGTGGTGTGTAGCTAAGATATCCATTTTGATTTTATCCTCGTTGTCCTGACACCATTTCAACTTAGACTTAAAACGCTTTCGGGTTTCACGCATTTGAATATAGATATCACCCGCCTCCGGTTTCCCATGAAGCATCCAAGTCTGAAAGCTGCTACGTGCTTCTTCATGAAACTTTCGTACATGCTTGTTCCATCCAACAACATATTTTCGCTTTCCTATTTTCCCTACGCTATGACTCATTCGCGCAGCTTCCGTCAAACAGCTAACAATATTATGATATAAGTTATCAATAATTATATGATGACAATTATCAGAACAAACATTATCAGCACACAGACTAAGTTCCACCGGAAAATCAATATCCCTTAGTTTACTTGTACAAAGTTCCCTATACATCTTTATCTGCTGAGCGTCCCTCTCACCCCATCTCACTACGTTGCATATTTTCTCAGTATATTTCACTTTACATGGTAATATTCCTAAATTGCAATACACTTCCAGTGGAAAATGGTCCGACCAGTACACATAATAACGTACCTTAACATCAGTCACACATTGCCAAGCTGCCTCCGTCGTCAGACAGTGATCAAGCCAACGTTTACAGTTGACATGACTTTCACTTACAAAGGTGTGTGTGTCTGACACAACATCCAACTTCAACACGTCCGCACAGAGCCAGCTTCGCTCGTCACAAAAGTTGGCTAATTCCGTAAAGAATAACTCCCTAGGATGAGCGTTAAAGTCCCCGAGAATTATTGCGGATTCAATATTACAGCTGTCTATTACTGCATGTATTTCACTTAACACTTCTGTGAATTCTAATAAGTTATCCGTACTGTCTGTTGGCATATACACCGAAAACACTAATGAACTTCGACCGTCCGCACATACCTTAACAGCTGTCAGCCTCACGCTGCTACACGGCACAACCGTAACGGCAGAGAACACACCCTTTCGCCACATCACCGCTACCCCACCATACGGACGACCACGCAGCACGCCTGACGATGTATCAACCGCTGACTTACTCGTGTACTCGAAGTTACTATCAATGCTTCCAATAAACGCAGTATCGTGAGGCAAAAGCCACGTCTCCTGCAGGGCAATAACGTGTGCAGTCTTACATAAGTCCTTTATCCCCTCCACGGATCTTGTAACGGACTTGCAATTGAAACTAACCATTTTAATACTCTGATTATTTGTAGTATCCATTATAACTATACGCTTTTTATAATAGCCTCAGTCACAGCATCAGTCGCCCCTATTTTAGAGGAACTCCGCAACTTCGTATCCTTGAAATTAATAAACCGACGGAAAGAAATACCTTCAGGCCACAATTGCTCATCTAGAAACATGTCTAACTTATGCCTAGGAACAAACACTTTATAAGCCTTATAATCTCTTTGTCGCTTCATCTTAATCTCTGTCAACTGCACTAAGACGCTCGTCTTGTCTAAAATATATATTGACGATGTGATGATAACTTCTTGTGACTGTTATTTGCATATCAGGTAGTGGTGTTCGAATTTGTGTGGGGTAGGTAGGTACCACAACTAAAAAGTTTAATATAAAAACTTTTTACAAAAAAAAAAAACACTACAAAATGAAAAATAACTTTAATTTCGGAAGTCGGTGGCAAAAAACGAAAATTCAAAACCAAAGACACTGACTTCCGAAATTAAGTTATTTTTCACTTTGTAGTGTTTTTTTGGAAGTCAGTTGTTTTTTTTTTGTAAAAAGTTTTTATACATTTTTTTTTTCAATGTATTTTTGAAATCTACCAAACAACTTGAGACTCTGCACTTATTGAGTTGAGATGTGGTGGGTCCCACTGTCTGTCTAGACCAGACATGTCTATAGTCATAAAGAAATAACTGTGACATCTTAAAAAAATATACACAATAAATTAAAACTGATTATTATTCCTAGTTACCTACCAGAATAATCTAAAATTCAAACTTTCAGACAGCATTTTTTTTTTACATTAGGATTTTTGCCATGATAGATGGCATTAGTATTCACGAAATTGTATGAAACTCAAAGAACGAAGAGGCTTTAGGTACAATAATTACAACAGTAGTACTTTACGTTAGATTGTTGTGTTTAGTGCAAAGCTATTTTATCCACCCCCTTTGTCTAGTGCCCATGTCATCTTTTACCCATGGAGATTCTTCACAAAAAACCGAAAGTAAAAAGAAACTAATGAGGTATCAGCCCTGTACCTAAACCGCAACTGAAAACGAGTCTTCCATTGATTAAGTACCTAGGTATTATAATAAGAAGAGAGAGTGAATCTACCTACCTACCTAGTTGATACCATGAACGATAAAAAGTTAGAAACATTGTTAAACGCTTGTCATTTTAACCAAGCTTCTGACTGGGGTCAAGCAAGCACTCGACAGGTCGGTCGCGTAAAACCACAAAATCATTTAAGTTGAGGAACTTCGGTCATTAATAACCGCATGATGAGTTTCTTTTAGTACTAAGAAAGTACCTATAGTGTCACTTGTATCCAATTCCAAGAGAATGTCAGATGAACCGAAGACCTTCAGAAAGTAGCTGGGGTGGAACGAAGCCGGAACTACCTATCCTGGATGTTGTGGTGCAACTTAGTTGAGAAAAAATAAGTATTATTTTAAGTCAGACTTATAATGTAAATATTAGTAGGTAGGTACGTCGGTGTACGAGGAATACTAACTGATAAACTTGCAAGCTCTTGAAAATGGCATTTTCAATGGAGTTACAAAGTGCCTATAATTAGTAGTTCTCACCCCTCCCCAACCAGTAGACCGATCGGTTCCTGCCTTGCTTCCAAACTTATTTTTAGGTACCTACTGAAGAGGACCCATTTTTATTTTTTTGCTTTTTACATCCAAATAATCAAGTTTCGCTGAACTTGGACAAATTATAATTATACCTACATAGCTATACGTTAGTAGGATGTTATTGGGCACTCTAAGCCACCTTACGTTCCATCGGTTCACTTCGTTCACCTCGTCACTTCAGGTGGCTTAGATTGCCCAATAACATATATGAAATCCATTCTATTCCACCTGATGAACAGAAGGTGGAGTACGAATTTTTGCATAGTGCAGTAAAACAGGTGGCTTAGATTGCCCAATAACATATATGAAATCCATTCTATTCCACCTGATGAACGGAAGGTGGAGTACGAATTCTTCATATCAACCACTTACCTCGATTAACAAAAGCAGATCTACGGTTTAAACTTTGTTTCACTACACTACTTTACTGTCATTCTTTCATAGTTTCACTACACATTTCACCACTACTGAATTTATTCCTAATTTTAATCTATATGAAACGTGGTAAGCTAAACTTCAGGACAGATTGCCTCATGCCTCTCCGCAAAGTTAGAGATAGCGCATTACCACAAAGGTTCAACGCACACTCAGTTTATGCGACCAGATTGGTACCGAGGGCATCTGAAATTTAGAATATCGTATATATTAAACTAAAACTTGGGACAGATTGTCACTATGCCTGTCCACAGAAGAAAGAAATAGCGCATACCCATAGGTGCACACACATTCTATTTCCTGCGGCTAGACATCCGAAATTTTAATTTAATTTCATTTCATATAGATGAAAATTTACATGTTTATTAAACAAGTAAATGCGTCGGCTGTCTGAACCGATGACCTAAACTTCAGGACAGATTGTCCCTAGTCTCTCCACAAAGTTAGAGATAGCGCCTTACCACAGAGGTTCAACGCGCACTCAGATTATGCGACCAGATTGGTACCGAGGACATCTGAATTTTAGGCTACCGTAAACATTAAACTAAAATTCAGGACAGATTGTCTCATGTCTCTTCACAGAGCAAGAAATAACATGCACAGGCACACGCTTATTCCAAGTCCATGACCCCAGATTGGGCACCAAGATACATCCAAATTTTAATTTAATTCGTTCATACAGCTAACACTACCAAGTTACACGCTAACAATCAACGACTGGCTACTCTGCTGTTACTCCACATTTTAAAATCTCAAAGACTGCAAAATTGCATTATGTAAATTTGCTGAATTCGAACTTTATCGTTATTACGTGAGGTGTATGTGTGAGTAACTTCCATGTATTCAGCGATAACATTGTAAGATGATCGTCGCGCATGTTGCAGTCTTTTTAATTATCAATTTAAAGTTTACTACAACATACCTGTGAACATACTTTATGACACGGGTTCGTTTACATATATTTATATGTTTATAATAAGGTGTTAGTTCTATCAATCTAGGATTGTTTGAAAGATGATTCTTAATTATCAATTTAAAGTTTACTGCAACATATCTGTGAACTTACTTTTTGACACGGATTCGTATACATGTATTGTACAGAAAAAAAAAAAAAAAAAAAAAAAAAAAAAAAAAATGCTTCTAGGATATTTTACTTTCGACTCATCTTAACTTGCAGATTTTTTTTATTTTTTTTTAATTTCAGATGGATTTATGTTATCATACAGAGTTTTTCTAAGACGGTTTATTAAACAAACATACATTCTTTACTATAATACATATTGTATACATTATAAGTAACAGCCCGGTGTCGGTTTCGCCTGTCGGCGAGCGTTAAAGCTGGTTTTGTATTTCGTTTCTCACGATAAAATTGCAATTTGACAGAAGCTGGTTTTGTATTTCGTTTCTCACGATAAAATTGCAATTTGACAGAAGGGTTTTCAATCAATGCGGTTTAATTTGTCGTAAGTAACATAATTTAGTTATACACCTGTGAGGACATGTAGTTAAGGTTTAATTTTGATATGAGATAAATATTGCTGAAATTGTATTTTTTATGTATATAAACCAAGCAATTTCGATCATATAATACATTCGCTCCAGTATCTTCCAGTGATTCACTTACCTTTTTCGTTACATATTACGTCATCCTACAACTATAAAATGTGAGTAAGTACTACTAAGTTTATTGAATATTTTAATGTTTAATCGGTACTCAGCTACGGACCTGGTTCTTGCCTGCCGGCTGGTGTAACTCTCGTCATTTCTTAATGTGTTTAATTGTTACCCAGCTACGGACCCGGTTTTTGTCTGCCGACTGGTGTAACTACTCGTATTATCATTTAGAGCGAGTTTTGTAACCTTCTTTTAATTCATAGTAGCATAATTATAAAATTAATCTTTCGTGTTCCATTAGGTTTGACTCCGAATCAGAATACCAGCAGTCACAGCGCTCAGCTGCTGTAGTTGAGGTTACAAAGGTGCAGCCGAAGAAAAAGGCGACGAAGCGTAAAGCTTCTGAAAGCACCACCACACCTTCAGAATATAAATCAAGGTAATTTACATTTACTGCTTATATCTTTCTATATACTACTATTTTTATGAAATGTAAGTAAGTACTCTATTAGTTTACTGAATTTGCAGTAGAACGTAATTGCTACCCAGTTACGGACCCGGTTTCTGTCTGCCGGGTGGTGTAAATATTATCATATTCGAGCGATTGATATTTCTTTAAATTTCTTCTGCAATTATTAACGTGTTCATTTTATTGCATCAGTCTTCTTTTAAGTCATAGCTGCATAAAATTTTAAATTAATGTTTTGTGTTCCATTTCAGATCTGACTCCGAGTCAGAGTACCAGCAGCCACGGCGCTCAGCTGCTGTAATTGAGGTTGCAAAGGTGCAGCCGAAGAAAAAGCCGACAAAGCTTAAAGCTTCTGAAAGCACCATCAAGCCATCAGAATATAAATCGAGGTAATTTTACTATTACTGTTTATATCTTTAGATACCTTCTTGTCGAATATGATACGTTAATTTCAGTGGTTAGTGGATTTATATATAAAAACAACTTTAGATTGTATTTAGCAAAACATACAATTAGTTCAAGAGGTATTTTTCTTTTATTTTGACAGTAAAAGATGCAGCTCGAACCTCTTTGGTTTGGAGGAATGCGATAGCGTTCCACCACCAACCTCAACCGAAGACTTCGCTTCGTCCCTCGTAAGCCGTGTCGCCAACGGGAAAGTGCGGCGAACGGCGGACTTGACTGGGGACTTTTATGTAGAGGTTAAAGTATATAATAAGAGCGAAGTTGTCTCCACTCCTAAAGAGGATCGGTGGAAGAAGGCATCGGTTGCACTTAAAGTGCAACTTAATAGAGACACTCCACAGTGGGACGGGCTACAAATATTTATGAGACGGACTCATCAGTTATTTGATAATTCTGAGCCAGTTTTTTATAGATACTGATAGATAGATAGGAATAAATAATATAATTTCTTTTTCGATATTGGGGTACCAAGATAATTTATTATTTGATATCTTTTGCGATCTTAGATAATCCATATTGCGACATCTTATAGTAAGTCTAAAATTATTTTAACGTACAGGTTAGTTGACATAAAATAAAACTAAAATGCCTTTCTGTACCGTTTGTAACACATCTCTTGAGCGCAGTCACTGGACAGGTCACTTACGTAGTACTAATCATAAAAACAAAAATATTTCGCATTTTTGTGAAGGTGTAGAAATAATACATTCTGCATTTCGTAATCGTATAGCTTCCTATAGAATTGTCGACCCGTCTGAGAATTGTTCAACAGAATCATTTTTAAATAATATTCGAAACAAAATTAAAACCTTAATCGACATGACTATTAAAGAACACATTTGTCTAAAAGTTAACTTCGAATATTTCGCTTTGTTTTTAATGGTTAAAAATGATTCTCAAGAAATGAAATCATTTGCCACAAAAAACTTTACTTTGCATCAGAATTATGAATTGGATTCATTACTGTCTCAAGTCAAAAACACCTTAACAAAAAAGATAGAAGAATTTCAGGATCGAGATAGTGGATGGACGTTCTTGAACAATTCCCATTTGGAAATTAATGTTAACAAATATCAACCTTTGCGCGGTTCAGGTTTTATCGAATTGCCTGCATCATTAAAATATAAAAAAGCATGTGTTAATATCCGCAATAATGATGAGTATTGTTTTTTATGGTCAGTTATTGCTGCTTTATATCCAGCTAAAAGTCATCCTGAAAGAGTATCGTCTTACCCTGATTATCGAAAAGTCTTAAATGTAAAGGATATATCATTCCCAATTAATTTCTCAGATATTACGCGGTTCGAAGTGAATAACCCTGAAATTTGTATTTACATTTATGGTTTAAAAAATAATACCATCGTAGGACCTCTATACAAACCAAAAACCTTGAACGGAAAGGTGATTCATTTACTTTATTTAGAAAGTGATGATTTATCACATTACTGTCTGATTAAAGACTTGCCGCGACTTGTTAAGAACCAAATGACAAAGCATCACGGTAAACTATACTTTTGTGATGTTTGTTTAATGTTTTTTAATTCTTGCGATATTCTTAGTTCACATAATTGTGGAGGTGTCGCCACGGAACTACCTCCAAAGGGTTCTTTCATACAGTTTGAAAATTATAACAGAAAGCAAATTGTACCATTTGTTGTATACGCAGATTTTGAAACAATGTTAGAACGGTATGAATCTTGTAACCCCGATCCTACTAAGGCGGGTACTGTTACGCGGCAGCGACATGTGCCTATAGCTTACGCATATCATATTACGTGTGTGCTAGACGAAAACTACAATCGTTACGTTTCTTATCGCGGCTCGGATTGTGTATCTAATTTTGTGAAGTCTATTTATAAAGATGCCCGAAAAATTTACGATATTTTAAAAAATAATATTCCTATGATATACTCAGATGACAATGCTCGCGACTTTGAAAACGCGATGACTTGTCATATTTGTGATCACTTCTTGTTCGGCGACAGGGTTCGCGATCATTGTCACTTGACTGGTAAATATCGCGGCGCAGCTCATTGTTATTGTAACATGCAAAATAAGCTACCAAAATTTTTGCCTGTATTTTTTCATAACTTGTCTGGTTATGATTGTCACCTTTTTATAAAAGAATTAGGTGAAGCTCCTGGATCTATTAAAGTGGTA
Organism: Conistra vaccinii; assembly: GCA_948150665.1. Taxonomy (NCBI): domain Eukaryota; kingdom Metazoa; phylum Arthropoda; class Insecta; order Lepidoptera; family Noctuidae; genus Conistra; species Conistra vaccinii. The sequence goes on from OX411332.1 coordinate 23,075,782, forward strand.
CCTAAAACAAAAGAAAACTACATTTCTTTTACAAAGTTTATTCCTATTTCCACCGAGGAAAGCATGCAGGTTCGGTTTGTAGATTCTTTCAAGTTTTTAGGAACAAGCTTAGAAAAACTAGCTAGTACAATGAAAAAACAAGAGTTTAAACAATTAAAATCCTATTTTCCTAATAAAACACAATTTGACTTACTTACCCAGGTGTTTATCCGTACGACTATATGTCTCAATGGAAACATTACGAAGATACGTGTTTACCTCCTAAATCATTTTTTTTTAACTCTTTAACTAATGAGCCAATTACTGATGAAGACTATGAACACGCTCAGTCCGTTTGGTCAGTATTTAATATTCGTAACATGGGTATGTATACAGATTTATATCTCAAAACAGACGTACTGTTGTTAACAGATGTATTTGAAAATTTTAGAAAAACATGTAAACAACATTACAATCTCGATCCCGCGTTCTATCTTACAGCACCAAGCCTATCTTTTGATGCAATGCTTTTAAAAACAGGAATACAATTAGAGTTGATTAGTGATATTGAAATTTTTAGGATGATCCAAAAAGGTATTCGAGGTGGTGTTTGCATGTGTTCCAAAAGACATGTCAAAGCCAATCATAAATATTTAGATACTTACAACCCATCTCGTTCAAATTCATTTATCATTTATTTAGACTGTAACAATTTATACGGTTATAGCATGTGTCAATCCCTGCCCTATTCCGATTTCAGTTTTATGAATAGACAAGAAATAGATAATTTACAATTGAATTTGGCGGATATTAGCGATACTGCGGAAAACGGTTATATTCTAGAAGTTGATTTAATATATCCAGATAATTTACATATTGACCATAATGACTTTCCATTTTGTCCAGAAAAATGTTTGCCACCCGGTGGTAAGAATAAAAAACTAATACCGAATTTATATGATAAATATCACTATGTTATTCATTACATACATTTAAAAACGTGTTTACAACACGGTTTAATATTGAAAAGGATCCATCGCGCTATTGTATTCAAGCAAAGTTGTTTTTTAAAACAATATATTGATATTAACACTCAGTTACGTCAAAAAGCAGAGTCAACGTTTGAACAAGATTTTTTCAAATTATTAAACAATAGTATTTTTGGAAAGACTCTGGAAAATAATGAACATCGAATAGATGTTAAGTTAGTAAACAAGTGGTGTGACTTGAACAATAAAACAAAAAAGACTACTTGTGCTGAGAAATTGATCGGCAGTCCATATTTTCATAGCGCTTCTGTTTTTTCTGATGATCTAGTGGCAATCCAAATGAAGCCTTCGCGTGTTATTCTTAATAAACCAATATATATAGGATTTACCGTATTGGAATTATCTAAGAGTCACATGTATGACTTCCACTATTCAATAATAAAACCTTTTTATGGTAACCGAATAGAATTGTGTTATACTGATACGGATAGTTTAGTTTATGATGTAAATACCGACGATGTTTACGAAGATATCAATGGTCATTTTCTAAAATATTTTGATACCAGCAACTATGACATAGACAACGAATTTAACTTGCCAATTATTAATAAGAAGGTTCCAGGGCTATTTAAGGATGAAATGAGTGGCAAAATTATCAAAGAATTTGTAGGACTGCGCTCAAAGCTTTATTGTATTAAAACTAACGACAAAACAATTAAGAAAGCAAAAGGTACAAAAAAATGTGTTACGAAAAATTTAAATATGTTAGATTATAAAAACGTTTTGTACAATTGCAATGTCATTCGCAAAAAAAATGTCTTGTTTAAGTCAATAAAACATGAAATATTCACTCAGGACGTAAATAAAATAGCACTATCAAGTAATGATGATAAGCGGTTGCTATCGTTTGATAAGGTATCTACTTTAGCCTGGGGTAATGCAACTATATTTAAGTAATGCATTAACATTATTTTTAAATGTAAATAATTATAGTAGATACATTTTTAATGTATTTTAGAGGACGTCTTAAATGTAAAGATAGGAAATATTATGAACCTACTAATGCTTATTACCTATAGCAGGATCCAGACATAAGTAATGGGTAATGTAATTGTAAAACATTTATTTTCTTGGTGCCCCAAACAAATATTATTTTTAGTATTAAATAATATTAGAACTTATTTAGTACTTAATTAATTTTAAAAGCGTTTATGTGACATAGCATTTCGTAAAAATGACTAAAATATTCTCTACTAACTTTTTATATCGTATCCTGCTTAGACGTCTAAATTTTAATAAATCATATTATTCATTGCCAAAACTTTAGATTTTAAAATTTGTATGAAATGCTGTCCCATAAACGTGATAAGTTTTCTTTTATTTGTAGTACGTAAATGTAATAAATAGTATTTTATAATTATAATTATATCTGTTTCATTTCTATTCCTGATTGATGACAAAGCATACAGCGCTCGCAGCGAGTCGCGCATGAGGATACAGGCTCTAACTTGATAAAACATTGTAATGTTCATTTTTGATGACAAAGCACGAAGACGAAGCTGACATAGCTCGAAGTTCGGACGCGCGCGGTGTAGAATTCGACACCGAACAGGTGCTTATGCACGAGTTTGAACATGTTGAAACATGAAATTGAATCACAGCACAGCGTAAGGCTTTATAGAGCGTAATTAGATATTAGCCACGTTCCACATTATTATATTGGGTAGAACATCCATCATTAGACAGTCAACCACTCAGCCGGAGCGGTCATATCACGTCGAATAAAAACGAAACGAATTGTAAGTATTGTACAAGTACCCATCTACTTATAACATTATTTCATCATGTTGTTTATGTAATTATAATTAATTATTATTTCGTTTGTTTCAGATCATTGATAATGTGTGATTCTCCAGATATTATCGACTTCTCACAATACGCTCAAGGTTTTCCGACTCCGAGTCTAAGCTGGCATATCCCAGATTTCCCAGAACAAGAAAGACCTGTCAACAAGGAGCCTAGACCAAGACAAAACTGCGGACCTGCCATCAAAAAACCTAGAACAAGACGGGAGTGTCTAAAACAGAAGTCATCTCTGCATACATGTCAATCATTCGTTATAAACAATGAGAAGAAAAAAGGTTTACGGCTGATCCAGGTACAAGTGTTGGATATTAGTGAACAAGAGCCTGCAAGTGACAATCAGGACGGGGTAATGTTAAGTGCGCAGTATGTAGTGACTGAATCGGTGGATCATGTTATGGAGGAGACGCAATCGTTAATTAATAAAATATCAAAAAAACTTTGTGGGGACAGTTGTTATTATTAGCTGATAGTTGGTGTCATTATTTTGTAAGTATTTACTTTATAAGATTTTAGTAATAAGCAATAATAAATTATGTAAGTTATATTATAGTTATTAGAACATATTATTTGTTTTCGTATTTTTTACTGTTTAAACATCTTAGGTTTTTATGTTGTATAAGTTTTGAATGTAAGTATATCTAAATTATTAAAATGTTAAATATGTAAGTTTTATAGTAATTAACCTTTTGTATTTTATCCTGTACATAGTCTAAAAATTATAATAATAAAACATAAAATAATTATAATATATAATGTTAAGTTCTTTGTTTAATTTATTTGCGATAATGTTCATACATCACAAGTTTGTAAAATTAAGTATGTGGAGACAATTATTACTATTATTGGGTAGGTAGGTATAATTAGTTTGTAATACTTGTAAATAATATAAAAAATAAATAAAAATACATTATTTTACCATTTAAATTATGTTTTATTTTGTATTACTTATTTATACTCGGACTCTAAATTAGCTCTAGTGTAGTGTATTATAGGTTATTTTCTTTCAGTATATTTTATTAGAATAATTCATTTAAAATCATAGTACATTTGAAATTATATATTAAAATTTTTAAGAAATAATAATTTTGCTGCAGCTAATTTAAAGTTTGATAAGTAGGTTACCCTGATTATATTAAATGAAACACTCTTAAGTAGATAAACATTTTTTATTAACTTTTCAACACAATAATGAATTAAAATAAATTAAAAACAGACATATTATTATCAACATACCATTTTCTAATACACACCGCATTATTTAATGCACAATTCATTTTATGGTTCACACAATTAAAATCAGTTTTATTTTTACAAAACTTTTTTTTTAATATTGCAAAATTAGGACATCCCTTCTCACCTATGTCGATCACTTCACAATTTGTACATAACTCTTTAATCCACTTAATCTTTTCCAAACCCTTGGTAATAATTTTTTTATTTTCTAAATATGGTAAAATAACGCGTTGAAACTCTTTGTAGTCTATGAACCCCTCACTCCAGTAAATTCCTCGATTCCTTTCTAGCCACCTCACCTGCTTTTTTTCTTCTGGTGTTAGGTAATGGAATGAATATGGTGGTTTTACCAAGAACGTCTGTGTATGATCCTGACTCGCAATGCTTAATTCTTTGATAATAAAATTATTTATAGAATCTTTAAATCCTTGGAGTTCCACTATAATGGTATCCGAGTTCATGATATCTTCTTAACAATGTTACTTAATGGTTTGTATTCAACAATGCAATCGTTCAGAATAAGACAATATGCTGAAGTTTGATCTGGTATCTCTGAATCACTTTCAATTTCTACTCTCACATCCACAACCGGACCTGTCTTTAGATTATCCGCTTGTCTAGAGCAATCGACTACAAACAGCGGTGCTAAATCTCTAAATTGTTTCTCACTTAGTATGGGCTCCGAACGACGTCCGTAATACGACTGTTGAAATCTGGTGTATTGCTCGTATAATAAAGCGATTCTGTTATCAGCAAAACTCACATTTAAGCTTTCGTATGGAAAATACGTTGAATTAAGATACACTCTAACGTCTCGAATATGACAGTGATCGAATTGAGACATGTCGGAACTTGCATTGTTTTTTCTATTTGTCTGTAGCCCAATAATAATGTATCTTGGTTTTTCTATTTGAGATGAAGTTTTGATGGACCAGGTATGTTTTGTAGTTTTAGGCAAAGCTGGATATTCGTACAGATCCCAATTTCTGTATATCATTTGAAGTGGGCGATCTTTTTCTAATACTTTTAACAAACCAATTTTTTCTTTGTCTGATACTTTAACATGCGGTACGCGCCATATGATTTTGTTAATCTGAACATCATCCACAACTTCGCCAGTATTAAGTTTTACAGCGTTCAAATTAGTATTACTACGTAACAAAATCAGTTCATGTCTACTATTTATCACGACTTTTTTAAAATCTTCAGCAAAACCGAGGAGGTTACGAAGTGGTATAGAAGCAGAAAATCTTCCTCCATTTATATTTTTTATGCCATCAATATTCCAGCCCCAGGCATTAGACATTTTTGATTCACTTTCGTTCATTGAAATGAGTGATTTCATGGTTGTTGTTATACCTGCATTTTTTATTTTATCAATCTCCACACCATTTAGCTCATACCTAATGTCTTGGAACAAGTAGAGTAGAGCATTGTTCGTGAAATTGATACTAGTAGCTTTGTCCTTCGTATCTTTTTTGCTAACGATAACAGTTCCTTCCAAATATAGGGTGCTAGCTGACGGTAATATGTACAAGTCCTGTTGGTTGATAGGTATGCGGATTTCATCGTTCCTGTTAAAACTCGTTACATAGGGCTTGTAGGAATGAAATTCGATTCCTTCTATAGTATTGTCGTATGTCGGAGCGGATAAAACATCTAAGATATTCATTTTAATAATCCGATCGCTCTAAGGAATGCTTTATTGTCTTTAGTTAATTTTATTTTCTTCTTAAAGAGAGGTCTTATTTGAGAGCTAGCTCGAGCAGAACTGATATTCTTTACTTGTTGAGACACATTTTTATTGTAGTCAATCATTGTTTTCTTCTAAGATGCAGATATACCTGCACTTCTTCACCTCGTAAATTGATTAATCGTTTGTTTATATCTAACAGCCTGATATGTATGCAGCTTATGTTGTTTTGATTGATTGGAAAGTATATTGCGTTTTTCGGGATTTCTATGATCCTGTATCCAGGTGGCACATTAAGTGCAAATTCGTGAATAATATGACTTGGTTCACCATTTATATATGAACCGCTTACAATATCACATTCAATCCTGACTACGGTCGTAGGTAGAATGTTGACTGGAGACTGTGACACATGCCATTTATTTGCTTTCAAGATTTGTTTGTTAAATCCTAACAGTCTTCTAAAAGAGTCTTCTTTAATAAAATTAATGTCTTTTGTACAGAATATTGTAGTTTTTAAAGTATTATTATTGCACCGTAGTTTGATCGCTGCATCTTTTATTTCAGATTTTAAATAATCGCCGATATCTTGCAATTCATAAGTGCCTTCCGGTATTTCAATAACTTGATTAAAACCATAATAGAACTTATTATTACTTATATCAATGTTCGGAATAGAATTAAATGTTGAAAAGTGCAATAAAGCACACTCATACTCTCCATCTAGTTGCAATGTATAAGGATAGTATGTAGTTAACACTGACGAGTCTCCAGTTATCGACAAAGTGAGCGACATCTTGCAAATGATTGAAATGAAAGAAAAGCATATATTTTATAATACATTTTTATTCCAAAAAGTCCACAAATAATTTAAACATAAATGACCACAATTAACTGCGTTAAATTTTTGATATCTTGTGTAGTTATAAAACACATTACAATTTTTAAAATATTGCATCAATTCCATTGGAGGTTTTAAATTTCCATAGCTATCAAAGTATTCACAGTGATTGTATACTTTAGCATAAGCTACCCAATGCGTTCCTTCGTTCTTAGAATCGTCTAAGTTAACGATACCACATTCAATGCATTTCGGCTTCCGAGGTAGTCGATCCTTCATGTAGACCCCACGAAAATATGGGATGTCACTTGAAAACTTTCGGATGTCTACATTTGTTAGAGGGCGTTTAGGTAGCATATTTTTCAGTTTTTTGAAGATGTTATAAACAATCCTTTACCACTTTTATACGACTTAATGTATAAACCCTTACCCAACACTAATGCCTCCATAGCTTTATTATGACGTTCTGTTTCTTGCAAATTTTGTTTGCTTGCTTTGTAATCATTGACGGTTTTTGCAATGCCAGCTGCACCACCAGCTAAAGTTCCTAAAGCTGATAAACCAGCGAAAATTGGAATTAAAGGTAAAACTCCTCCAGTCTTTGGTATGGGTATTACTCGGGGTACTCGAATTCGATGATGAATGTTTGGAAATAACTTTTTTGCGGTTAAGTAAGCTGCTTTTATTAAAGTCTTATTATCTTTGCGTTTGAGTTTCTTAATTTTTGATTTTATTTTTGAAACTAAGCTTTTAAATGTTTTAATGCCAGATCCCGACTTTAGTTTCGCTTTCATAACTTTGTTCACTACCCAAGAGCTTAGTTTTTCACCTTTCCCTGCATCTTTTGATTTAAGTCTTTGTTTAGCCATGTTAAGTAGTTGTAAATCGGCTTTGTGACGATTTGATAAGTCTGTATAGTTTGTATACGCAATGTCGTGTTGCATGCAAGCTTCGTCTAGCTTATTTACACCTCGGTCACCTCGCGCTAAACGTTTCTGAAGTTTGGTTCCTGGTCCGCAATAATTGTATCCTGGTAAATGAACTTCGAAAGGTAGATTATTAATTATGTTGTTAACTAGTCCACCCCCTTGCATTACTCAAATAATAATGATAGGATTTCAGATGAAAAATGGTTATATAATAATATTATTCCATTATTGCAGCTTTTTCAATCCAACTATTTTCTGCGCTGTTTAGACCTAACCATTTGACATACAATTTATTACCTTTCTTTCTCAAAACCTTTTCTATCAAATAAACATCAGGATAATTCGATTTTTGTAGTTCTTGTTCGTAAAAAGCTCCTAATATGTTTTGCTTTCGTTGATCTTCTATGTGATAAGTAACTGGTAAGGTTTTATTTACTTTTTTTATAATAAATAATTCAGTAGACCAATTAGGAGTGTAACCTTTCTCAAAATTATGTTTGTATTTACTTATACGAACACAATCACCAACTTTGAATTTAGGCTTCCACTGAACTAAATCATGTTTGTTAATTTTTTTTATATTTTCTTTGATTATTTGTTCATTATATTTATTCACATCAACCGGTTTAAATCGAATAGTACGATGTTTTGTGTTGTTATATCTCTTCAATGTATCTTCCAATGGTAGACCTAACCACTTATAGTTTCCATTGAGACTAAAATATTTATATAATTTATTTTTTACAGTTCTAATCAGTCTCTCTACAATTGATGCTTTTTTAGTAGAAAACGATGAGTAATGGTTAATGTTGTGCTTTTTCATAAGCGTTTGAAAAGTGATGTTATAAAATTCAGTTCCCATATCAGTTTGTAAGTTCATAGGCTTATTACGACTACTAAGCAATATATGTTCGAATGCACGAGTAACATCGAATTTATTTTTCGATTTTAACGGTTCAGCCCAGGCATACTTCGAGAAGCAGTCAATCACCACTAAGATGAAATTGTAACCTTTGTTATACTTTTTCAGGTTTTGCATGTCCATCAAGTCTGCTTGCCATAAGTCGTGGATTCCTTTCAGAATAACAGAACGTCGAAGGAAATTTCTTCGTGCCGCTTTGTGTATTTCATTTACAATCTGCTGTTTTACCATTACGGAGTTTTTTGAAGTAATTTATCTACCTCTGCTTTAGTGTAAAACTTATCTTGCAAATGAGTTGAAACCTCTGGTAACCTTGTTTTTAAAGTAGCTTGAACTGTACCCTTTGCATCTTTTATGATTTGAGAACGCAAGATACCAATCAGATTATTAACTTCTTTAAACATATTAGCATTCAATCCATCTACATAATCCTTGTTCACACCCAGATTCTTTAATTCTTTTAACGTGTTAGCATTCAATTGATCTACGTAATCCTTGTTCACAGCATCGTCAGCTTCTACTGGAGATCTAATTCCTCTCAGTCTTGATGTTTTTATATCGTAATCTCCGTTTTCTGATTTTAACAATGCATTCTCATTAAACTCAAATAACTCTGATAAACGCATTCTTTTGTGAATGTAGTGTCCGAATTTGTCTACGTTCATGTTTAAGGTGTATTGTATCGAGAGGCTGATAGTAAAATAAACACATTTTTAAATATTTATTTATTTATAATTTTACTTTCCCGCAATTCTTCAATGATAGATATAATTTCATTATCTAATCCTGTGTTGCCAGCATCTCTAGATGCAATTAATAATTTCAATCTTTCTACTAATTCATTAGGATTATCCCAGTACACTAAATCTACGTTTTTTCTCCACTTTTTTATTAACGGTAGACCCTTTCCTTGAACTGTATTCTTCAGTTTAAAAAGAGGTTTAATAATTTGCATATATTTTTGCCCTTTATTACTTTTTATTGGTTTACTTGGATCATAATCTCTACGATGTGCATTTGTATCAAGTAACATCGACTTATAATTTTGCATATCATTATCTGTAACCAAGCTTAAGTCTACATCTTTCTTAAGCAACAACTGTTTTAAACCAGGTGTATTTCGGTATTTACGTTCAGCTACGGTAATGTATTGATCGTTGATCGTTATGCAAGCAGAACCTAGCATCAGTTTCCCGCGATCTGCTCTAACCCCAAATGGAATATCTACCAACGCTTCTGAAGATACTGACCAGGATGATGTATCATAATCTTGATTCCTTTCAACTACTGATTCATAAGAAGAGTCACTGTTGATATCGGATTCATATTTGTCTTCATCGCTATTATTATCATTACTTTTTGCGCTGCCAGTTCCTTCTTTCGACATAGTTTCGTTAGTAAACGGAACATCAACAAAATCATTACTAGCACCCAGGAGAGCAGTTTGTTTACTAGCATTAGCAATTAGGTTGAGAGGATCTGTAACAGGTTTGAAAACAGTTTCTAGTGCTTGTTTATTATCAATCTCAGTATCTCTCATTTTTCGTACTTTTATCTTTACAGCTTCTGCCGCATCAACAATTTGCCGTTTCAATGATTTTTCCATATTGGTAAAATAGGTTGTAATTGATCTAGCGTCGTAAGGTGAATAATAATGTTTTGTAGGTAATAAACCTTTTATATGTATTCGTGTTCTTAGTCAAAGACTACAAACGTATCAAATTTATTTCTATAACATCCTTTGTTTTTGGAACAATCTTTATTAATTACAACATAATTGAAAGGTATACTCCATATTTTTGAACACATTTCCCGAAATTCAGTCCATGTCATGTCAGTGTTGACGTGTTCTTCATAAACATGTCTCATATTTCTTTCATCTTGTTTAAAAAGTACGATTAGGTTTGCGTTGTCTCTTACTAACTGTTTAGGGATTTTACTATACGTCTGATTTAGATAAAAACAATCGATGGACTTGTGTCTCCCCATAGCAAAATAATCACGTATACTACTTTGATTTTCACAAGCAACATCATCAAATACAATTACAGAATTCGGTTTTGCGGTCTGAACACTCAGTACTTGCTCATTTTCATGATATTTCTGAAATGAAACGCCTGGTACTCGTTGCAAGACTTTTTCTAAAAAAACGTACTTGGGTTGTTGCAAGGTTTTCGAATAAACATAAACATTTTGAAATCTTAATCCATTCTCGTGTATAAGAAGACCAATTAATAAATTAGTTTTTCCACAATTTGACGGCCCGCAAATGATACATCGTACCGATTTAGGTAATAATTCTCCATGGCGAAAACCAGTCTCCTGAGAATTAACACAAAGTTTGTTTATATGTAACGATTGTGGTTGTTTTACAAATTTCATGACAACTGCTTGAAACGGATATATTAATAATGAGTCGATTAATGTATTACATTGACATTTATAACTAGTTCCATCGGGTGGAATAGGCGCTGAACCATTATTTTACTGCACTATGCAAAAATTCGTACTCCACCTTCCGTTCATCAGGTGGAATAGAATGGATTTCATATATGTTATTGGGCAATCTAAGCCACCTGTTTTACTGCACTATGCAAAAATTCGTACTCCACCTTCTGTTCATCAGGTGGAATAGAATGGATTTCATATATGTTATTGGGCAATCTAAGCCACCTGAAGTGACGAGGTGAACGAAGTGAACCGATGGAACGTAAGGTGGCTTAGAGTGCCCAATAACATCCTACTTACGTTACATAGGTACCTACAGACCTACTGACCCGAATCTGTCTAAGGACCGTAGACCAGCAGACACCGTTGTCTGCTGCTATGCGCCAAACCACCAACACGGGCGGCGGCGGTGTTTATAAAATTATAACTGGACATTATGGAAAGACATGACAATCGAAACATTCGCCAGCAATTATAAGTATCGGCCAGTTAGCAATTGTGTCCGGGTTCACACTCTACATCCGGAATAGTTCATTTGCCGCGTTGTGTCCGGTCGGAAGGTCGGATGGGCCTACATACGGCAGAGGTGGAAGGTGGCCGGTTTTTGTCCAGCATTTGGTACCTAGCTCTTTGTTGCGGGTTCCTTGTTGTTAGACGTCATGACCATCGCGTGGTGATGTGGTCGATGAACGGTATCCAGCTGACCTGGTGAGTGGGTTAATTGATTTTTACTATCATTTAAATTATTGTCTTTTTGATTTTTCAATACTAAGTATAATGACTTTTTGAGGATGTTTAAAGGCAGCAGATAAACTGAGTTTTCGAGGATATTGTTTAAACTACAATCTTTGAAAATTATTTCGGGTTTTAACCAAATAAAAGGAAGGAAATTCTAAGTTAAGTATAACCCCAGCAGTCATATAAACTCACAAGCTTTTTCATATACAACAGTGAAGCACTAACTAGGTACCCTTCGAGATCCCCAGCGAAAGATAGCTTTTACCTTCACAAACTTCCTTCGAAGTTTCCAGTGAAACTGTGAAAGCCAAGGTTATTGAAAAGATCATTCGGAAAACCCCAAAGCTTTGCTTAAAGCTCGAGAATGTATGTTTTATAAAAAATAAAACAGCTGTCTCATAGAAAAGTGCAATACCTATAGGTACGCGGTCAACATGTATGGAACATCTGTTTTTTTTTTTTTAATAACCGACGAGAAATTTCAACGCAGGGGGTTCAGAATCATGTACTGAATCCATGGTAACAGGCTTCGCGGTGATGTCCCTGCCACCCTGTATATGCCGTAAAAACTCCGGGCCCACGGTCTCGTCCGAACCTAATACTCACTCAGTCAAGTAATGGTACAGCTATAAAAACTTTATAAATATTATTATTAATATTAAAAAATACATAAACCGATAATTAGAACGGTAATACTTAAACATACCTATGTTTATGAAAGTTATGGTTTTAAACCGCAAAATGAATCGGTTTATCAATTAAATTCACTTTTTGCTGACATACGGAACTGTTTTCAGGGTTCCGTACCCAAAGGGTGACAAACGGAACCCTATTCATAAGCCTCCGCTGTCCGTCTGTCTGTCAGCGAGCTGTATCTCATGAACCGTAATAGGTAGGCAGTTGAAAATTTCACAGATTGAGCATTTCTATTGCCGCAAGAGCAACACATAATAAAATTAAAAATTAAAGGGGGTCTCCATACAATAAAATTAAATTTTGAAAAAAAAAATATCTGACCCTGGCATGTGGGGTATCATTGTCTAGAGCTCATCGGATAGATAACAAATATAATTTTTATATGTTTTTATCTTCATAAATGATGAATTACGAGGCCGTAGAAGTTGTCAGTTTAAGACTATTTTTGTACGAGCTCTATCTCAACAACTTAACAAGTTAGGAATTTAAAACGCCGATTCATAAGGTATTTTATTTAAAAATGGGCGATTTTCTGCAATATAAAAAAATAATTTTGTAATTCATACTATTGACACAGTATGTATTATAGGTACTTAAGTACGCCTACCTATAGACGCCATTTAAGGCTCAAGGAGTAAACAGACTGATTTAAATATATAAAGTGTTTATTAGTGAAACATTTAAAATAAAACCTATTTTTTGCTGTACATGATGATAAGTGATAACTTAAGTGTGATAATAGAAAAGAAAAATCATTTTTTTTAACCATAGTGAATGGGCCATCTTAGGAACCAGTAGCCCATGAAAGCCAAAAATACAAGGCATTTTAATGTAAAGAAACTACAATATCTATAAAACCAAATTTTGTTTTGGACGACTTTTATTTGGTTTTTTAAAGTTCCTTATCTCCTAAACGGGGTCTAATCTGGAGTCCAGAGACGTAATATTCGTATCTATGTGTTCGTGGTGCACCCAGCCATAATACCTATTAGGTTCCACTTTTCACTTCTAAAGTTTTAAATAGTTTTCGGTAAAACGACCGAAAAGTCCGCTTCCATCCATACATTGAAAATGGAAATTATTGTTTTTCTCAGTTCCTATCGGGACTACCGAGTTAAAAACCAAATATCCACCAGCACCACTACAAGTGTAAAGCTTTATGTGCTCTTGACTCTTGACTGTTCGACTGTACCTACAAATCATACTTTTTCCATCCTCCATATATCAACTTGCCCCCCCTTGGGGCCTAGGCTGGCAACGCCCTTGCCTCTGTCCCCAAATGCTCCCCAGCAACCCCATCACCTGTTTTTCCATTTATAAGTTTATAATATTTTTGTACCCAATATGTTCTCAATATGTACTTACTTTAAAAAAAGAGTACCTTGAAAGTTTAAGAGTACAGAAACTTCGTTTTTATGTTGCTGTAGAGCATCTCTCCAGCAACCCCAAGTTAAACTATGAAGAAACTTATGTAGATGCTTATTGTATTAACAAAAAAGTGTCTGAAAATAATTGTACTGTTGTTTTTACCATTAAATATGCAAGCTGTGACTGGTAATGTCAAGTTTAAAATTCTCGGGTTATTGCGGTTATTGATATAAGCGCCTGAGCAAAAATACATAACGAAGTGGAAGTATAAGCTTTGCCACATTAAATTATCAGGCGTTGTCAAATAAATAATTGTAAAAAAAACTATGTAATAACAATTACGCATAACTATTGGTAAGCGTAGTATTCGCGTAGCATAGCGTAGCATGCATGTATTTGTGTTTATAAAGTCATATAACAATTGTACGCAATGTGTACCGAATTAGTATATACTTAAACAAATAAGTACCTTAACAGATTAACAGGTACAGGTAACTGAATTATGACTTGCTGTAGAGCATCTCCCAGCAACCCTAAGTATTTTAATGCTGCTTTGCTGCGTTGCTGGAGAGATGCTCTACAGCAACATAAAAACGAAGTTTCTGTACTCTTAAACTTTCAAGGTACTTTTTTTTAAAGTACTAATTGAGAACATATTGGGTACAAAAAAACTTACCTGAACTTAACTTATAAATGGAAAAACAGGTGATGGGGTTGCTGGGGAGCATGACGTAAAATCTTTCAATCAGAAAGATATCGCTATCCCTTAGTGACTGGGTTGCGGAAGATAGCTGCCGTTGCAGATGGGAGCCCCGGCCCTGATGTGGATGGGGAGACCGACGTCGCCTCGCTCATCTTTCATTTAGTTACTCGGCTCGCGGTTATCATCACTTATCACCCAGCAGCCGTTGTCGATATAATTAATGACCAAAACATGATATAATGTGTTCGTAACTTCGTACATGTTACCGGTAAACTTGAAGAAATTTTTATATTCATTATTCATTCATTTGTTTGCGTCCCACAAGGTAGAATAAGATGTTAACAAAAGGCTGAGAACTAAGAGCTGTTGTAGTCCCTGTCAGGTTATTCACATTTCGAGTCCTAAGTGCTTACATAACATCAAGTATCGTTTCCCCAAAGGGTTAGGCAGAGGTGTACCCATAGTACGTACACCTACATTTCGCCAGTTATGTTTAAGTCCCATTTAATGGGGGCGAGCCTATTGCCATCAACCGGGCACAAATCCATACTCCTGGCTGCTACTGAGAAATTCCTAATGGAAAAACCCAATAAACTTTGCCCGACCTGGGAATAGATCCCTGGACCTCATGCTCAGCACTGTGCTTTAGACCACTAGACCAATGGGTCCTTAATCTTTATTTTACTGAAATCAGTATAACCACCACAACGGGTTTATAGCAATAAATTACAGCTCTCCAGTAACTATTACTTAAAGAATGATTCCACTACAATAGGTAGGTACAACATTTACTTCATAAGAGAGGAAATTCCATTAAGAGTCTTCCCAAAGTACGAGTACACCTGATAACTACGTGGAACCCCTTATCGGCACCAATGGCCGACAGCTCTACTGCAACTTGTGGAGCTTGTCTCTTCTTCACTCTTTTCTTCAACTGTAGATATGTAAACAGTCAAAGTGAGTCTTTACGGCTTTCCAACTTGAGCTGTAACATAATAAAATAAATATATAAACAAATGAAGGCTTCACATCGTAACCCCAAGGATCTTCCGTGACGTCGGTGATTTTTAACTCACGTGTCGACCAAGCAATCTTTAAATAGGGCAGATCAACATGACTAGATCCGGGTACCGACCCTCAGCACCGCTAGTTGACGTGTACCACTGGTAAGTTGAACGAGTCGTTGATACGAGTAGTGAACATTTGTTATTAAAACACAGGTAAAGACAAGGGGCTTATTATATACAGGGTGGCAGGGACATCGACGCGAAGCCTGTTACCATGGATTCAGTACATGATTCTGAACCCCCTGCGTTGAAATTTTTCGTCGTTTCTCTGCCACCCCGTATAAACGTTGCTAAAAGTTAATTGACGTTCGACCGGCATGGTTAAACATTCACTAATCATAATAACTTATGCTGTAAGCAGCGTTCCGTTTAGTTTTCAGTCGATTTTGTCAACGAATAGGTGCTAACTATTAAGTTAACATTAACTTCGCTCGGTTAGTACGAGCTTTATTTGTACGAGGATTTTAACGTTTTCCCAAAAAAATGGAAGCTGTTTCCTTTCCACCAATTAAGTGGTTTTCCTGCAAAACACTGAAAAATCATCCAAACTTACAAGATTGGTTTTAAAAAGTTGATTTTCCGAGTAAATTCTTTGGCTAATCTAAAATCATACCTTGACATAACCAGCTTTTATATTAGGTAGTTGTATTTAATTGTACAGTAACGGCCGAACTCAATAGCTGTCAATATCCTATCTATCACCAGTTTTGGAATACTGGAGTAGAAAAACCTATCTATCTATGGTTTTAAAGTCCCAATAATCTGTCAGAGACTCCAATGGAATGTGACACAATGACAGATAGAATTATACTCTCTACCATCGTTTACTGACAATAGGTTATTGAGTTCGGCCGTATGACAATCCTCCCAGCTTTTACCAAAGATGGTTGTCGTCAAATCATATTATCTAATAGTTTTATGAAGGAAAAGTTTGGCATCGCGAGCAGATGGTCCATTGACGTCAGTCTCCCCCAGATCCGGGATCTGATGCGAAGAGTCTGGGATTAAAGCAGCCGGGGCATGCCCGAGGATCGATAAATATTTAAACATCTACATAACAAGCGCCCATTTTAAGTCGTTAGCAATTTGGCATGACGTGTGTGATGGATGGGAAGATCCTTCTCATGTTCCTGTTGCTTGTGTTTGTTCTTGAAAATATGTTAGGGTACCTAAATAGGAAACTGGAAGAGATGCAATTTTTAAGTTACTTTAATTTATACCTGTTGAAAAGCAGACCACGACCAAAGGCCATCTGCAACACCAAGGAAATTGTCGGGAAGCATAGTTTAAAAGATGTGGAAAAAGATGTATGGGTACTGGTCACCTGGTGAAATCAGTTCTCACTGATTGTATCGTGAACGTCGCAATAGAAGTCGCTTTGCCTAACTAAAACATCGATAGGTACCTAATTTTAGATCTTACTTGCGATCTTACTTATCTTGTATCCAGATTGCCGGATTGCGACTCCTGCATAGTTAGGAAAAGGCTACACGGATGATGAGACAGTAACTTAGTACAGTACGACACAACTTAGATGTAGCATCGGCAAAATTCGTAAAACCGATCACCATCCGAACTGAGTGCGCCTTCGCCATCACCAATCTTTATTACTGCTTCAGGTGAAAATGATCTTTCGAAAACGCAATAAATTATGAAGTCTTATAGCCAAATACATTCGTAAAATTGAAATGAATGAATGAAAATTTTCAAATCTATGCTCTATACATCTAAGTTGTGTCGTACTGTACAGTACGACACAACTTAGATGTAGCATCGGCAAAATTCGTAAAACCGATTACCATCCGAACTGAGTGCGCCTTCAAAATCACCAATCTTTATTACTGCTTAAGGTGAAAATGATCTTTCGAAAAAGCAATAACTTGTAAAGTCTTATAACCAAATACATTCGTAAAATTGAAATGAATGAATGAAAATGTTCAAATCTATGCTACATCTAAGTTGTGTCGTACTGTACCTAGGTATCTGAATTTTGTTTTTTTTTCCTTTTGGCAACTGAGCGGATGTCGACTATTCTGCCAGTGTCAGTGGCGTATTTTAAGATTCAGCGCCCTGGGCCTGTAAGGTTTGCCGCCCCATAAATTAACGAAAAATGCAAAAAATAATAATATTATAATATAAAACCCCAGTGTCTGTCCATTGAAAGACTTTTTCATGAAATCATGACATTTGAGAACAAATATAACTATAAGAGTTATAATAATATAATGATTGTAACGATTCTAGTTCTGTAAATACATATTTGTTAGAAGTGTACAGCTATATACATTCTAGCAACAGTACTCACTATCAGATAAAGTGCCACAGCAGTGGCACTACTTAGACCCGTTATAACTTTGCATTGTACGAGGTGGGCAAGCTCTTTGAAAGAGTCATTGCAGACCGTCTCGTCGGGCGGCTAGTGCGCGAGGGGCCGACTTTGGCGGAGAGCCAGTTTGGTTTCCGCAGGGTGAGGTCTACGGTACTACGCCGCGGCAGACAGGGAATACTGTGGCCCGAGGTGGGTTCGTCTTGGCAGTGTCTCTAGATATCGCCAATATCTTCAATACCCTGCCCTGGAGTTGCATCAGGGAGGCACTCCGGTATCACTAGATGCCTACCTTTGTCGTGTGGTCGAGGCCTATTTGACGGACAGGGCCGTCATCTACCCCAGTCACAAGGGAGAATAGAACCGGCGAGAGATGTCTTGCGATGTCCCACAGGGATCGGTCCTGGGGCCGCATCTGTGGGATGTCGGATACGACTGGGTGCTGCGCGCCAACGTGCTAGCGGCGTCAGCGTGGTTTGCTACGCTGACGATACGTTGGTTTTGGCGCAGGGGAGGTCGCACCAGGCGGAAGCCGAACTAGCGTCACGCGGGGTAGCGACAATCGTCGATAGGCCATGGTACAGAGCGTGAGGACATTGGAGTCAAGGGAGAGGCAAATTAGGCGCCCTCATGCCCCTAGTCGCCATGCCCCGAGACGCCCTGGGCGTCGGGAATCCATAGTCGATTTCCAGCCACCGTAGGCGCGGGCTTGCGGACGGCGAGCAATGCTCGCTGTCGATAAGGGACAGGCCCGCCTCGACGGCGCGTTTAGTTCCACGCGCGCCTTAAAGAAATGTCAGCACAACTGACAGGGTCCGCTAGTCAGCTAGGCCGATGCCGGTCAGGGTCGCGGGAAAGTCCGTGGCCCCTGGCAACACACATGCAACTGAAGGAACAGGGGTGGGTTTTAATCAGTAAGAGTCTGACACGCCCTAAGCTCCCACGCCGCCCAGAGCAGAAGTTATAACATAATTTCCCACCCAAAAAAAAAACCATTGCATTGTCATTTGGTGTTTTGGTTGAGTGTTAGCGCAATAAAACATTTTGTGTATGGATGGACAAAAGGCAATGTTACTACCACAGATATAGATAGATATCTGTGGTTACTACTGTTATTAGGAAAACTTTGGATGCAAGAGCGAGCGAAGCGAGCTTGGGACTTGGGGCACTCTGACTCCGACAGGTTAGGCTGCTCCGCCCCTCGCAGCCTACCGCCCCGGGCCATGGCCCTTTTGGCCCTAGGGTAAATACGCCACTGGCCAGTGTCAAGGTGTCTGTATTATGTAAGACCCTTGTCAGCTCGCAAACGCGGCGTCATCTCCCGACCATAAACAATCGATTAAAGGTGCACCTCTACACTGTCCACGGCAACTACTTATCGATCGCAGATCGGTTCAGTAGATCCGTGACCGATTACTCTTAACGTTACGGTATTCCCCAGCACAATGCAGTTAATAACATGGAGTTAATAACAGCACCATGGAGTTACTATGAGACACAGAATCATCTGTCAATTAACTAGTTATAGAGAATGCAGTAATTGATAAAATAATAATCTGAAAAACATTGGCAGTTCATATATTAGCGGTTCTGCGGTTAATTTAAAGATGTTTATGGTGGAGTATTAGCAGAGTTCAAGTTGACCGCCTAGTGCCGCATCGCTAGACAGATGGCTGTATCTGTTTTGTGATAATTGGTGTCCTGATTATTGTTTTGGCATAGATTTGACGCCAAAACACGTGTAGGGTGTTTTCTCTTTCATTGCTTTTACTTGCTAACCTACATCAACGTGTGTGTTTTAACTTTAACTATCACTGAAATACATAGGTCAATAACAGTAGATACCTAGATTGTTAAAACACGAGTCACCTAGAGTGACACAGGGATTTTGGTGACTAGATGACATCGACTGGGGAGTTGCTGAAGAATGTGCAGCGAGCATCTGAACTTGTATACTTAGTAGGTACTGTAGAGGCTTTATTCCATTCGGTTTGAGATGCAACCTTTGTATGCGCGTATTGATGGCAGTTAGAGGAAACAAACATTAGGTTCATAATTAGAATAGGAGAAAATAATAGAGGGTCGGCTGACGGCTGTCAGGCGGTTGGATGTAAAATGTATTGTAATAATTTGTAGTTCCAATTCTAGAAATAATTATGTTATGCGATGCCAATATGCGTTTAATTTAGCATCATCCCGGTACAAGTAAGCCTTAGAGCTTACAAGTGGTGGAGGACGCCGTACGAAGCTGCCACCCATTTTTTTTCAGACGAAATGCAATTATTGATGAATAAGGGCGATTCCCCCATATAAGTATTAAAGAGAAGCATATCGCATGGAAGTGTTGTTTTAGGCGAATAAACGACGCCTAAAGAATCGAAAGCTAAGTGGTCTTTATTAATTTTTATAAAAATGGAATATTTCTCGGGCTACAACGGCGTGTGCCTGCAAAGCTTTCTAAATAATTTTAAGCTCACAGCCACCTTCAACGGATGGGAGGAAAATAACTGGGCACTGATTTTACGCGCATTTCTTGTGGGTCCAGCTATGATTTTCCACGGTTACACATACCATGACGGTATGAATTTTGAAACGTTGTGTGACAAACTATGGGCCGAGTTCTCGTGCAAATGTCACAAAGGAGAATGTAGGGTGCAAGAGAAGATTGTACAAGTTAGAGAAAGCGAACAGGAAGAGATCGCGACGGTAGATATTGATGCAAATTTATTTTCTAGCGGAAAACAAGACGAACCGCTAGTTACTGAGCAAAGCTGTAAAGATGACGATGATATTGATGACGAACTCAGCTGCCAAGGATGCAGCACCGCCACGGACGAGGAGGAGTCGATCGAAGTGTTCGAGAATGAACACAAAGAGGAAATTGTCGAATCGGGTCAGTCCAGTCCATTTATTAATTCTGTTAGTAATGTTTCAGAACAACAGAGCATATGCCTATCTATGGAGAATGATGATCACGATGAAAATCTTAAATATAACATCATCGCTGATCAGAATTATGAAAATGATAATGTTGAACAATCTTCTGAAACAAAGGAGGTTGACCAAATCACCTTGTCTACCAAAATAAAGGAGAATGAGCAGTTATCATTGGTACCAGACAAAATTATTGAAGTTAAGGCTGATTTGGAGGTAATTGTAAACAACAGTCATATTGTCGAGGATATCGTCGAGTCTCATATAGTCGAGTTTGACATAGAATCACGGTCAGTCGGAGTTATTAGTAATGACTTTCCAGTGAAAATTTATAATAACAAACATAAATATAATGTGCCATCGCAAGGTTGCTTTGCCATAAACTTGTCATTCATTTGGAAAACAAAGTTCATAATATTATTAGTATATTATATTATTACATTATTGCAACAACAACGTGCTACAAACAATGTAAGAAAAACACCAATAAAGTTAAAGGGCTCATATGTTGGGGATACTCAAATTAAAAACTTCGTACCAAAACTAAATAAATTAAAAAGGTTGAAACCTAATGAAACTTCTTTAAAAAAATTTACTATTTTTAAATATAATTTTTTTAGAAATATTTTAAAGAGGTTTAAAAATATTCTTATTAACATAAATAGTTGGGAACTTTTTCTTTTAAGGATTTTGTAATTTTTCAAGCTCATCATTTTCATTTTATCATGTCGCTGCATTATTTTTGTAAGATCAGCAGGGCATGTAGGATTAATCACTTTATTTTGTTTCATATTCTGATGTTATGGCGAACGGAGGAAGAGAAAAAGATGTCCACTACAACGGCATCATAGTATTTTTTTTTAACTTAGGAGGAACGCACTCCAAGGTTATTAATTTATGTCGATTAATGTTTTGATGGGATAATAATGTATTTTGAGAACTGTGATCCTTCTCGAAGGGGGGGTGAGACTTGGTCTAGGCTGAGACCAACTTTGCTAATGGGGCATAGCCTCGCAAAGTGTGTCGATTTGACACAATTGGTTTCTGCTGATGATTGAGGATCGACAGTTCAGACAATATGGACTTGTAAGAAGATTTGGGGTTTAGTATTGTTGACGTGATGATTTTTCTAGAGGTTTACCTTTGGAGTGAGTTCATGAGTTAGGAGCGTTCGATCTTTTGCAGTTCTGACTTTCTCTTCCTCTGACTTTATAAGGTTGAATGAAGTTTAAGCCATTATTGTTTGAGGTTTCAGTATGATTAACCCTCTCTGGGCTGATATGAATGTTGTCATATCATTTTATTTGTTTTTAGGAGGATGTGTTATACGTTTTTCGCCAGTTTTGGTGTAACGAGATTTATGCGGGATGTAACGATAGTTTGTGTGAGTGCACATTGGCACCTATTAGTATTTAAATTAAGTAGTTGACACTTGCCGTAGTGTCACATTATCGCGATTAGTTCATCCTGACGTAAGTCTTCTCCTGCAAGAGACATACCTCATATTGTTAATTTTATTTCTGGCGTTAGGCAAATATTATCTTAGATATAGGTAGGTTAATTTAATGTTTGTTTCATATGGATAAAATTGGACACTACGTTAGCCCTATTTTATCCAGTAGGGGCGTAGCTGATGTAGAGGCTTTATTCCATTCGGTTTGAGATGCAACCTTTGTATGCGCGTATTGATGGCAGTTAGAGGAAACAAACATTAGGTTCATAATTAGAATAGGAGAAAATAATAGAGGGTCGGCTGACGGCTGTCAGGCGGTTGGATGTAAAATGTATTGTAATAATTTGTAGTTCCAATTCTAGAAATAATTATGTTATGCGATGCCAATATGCGTTTAATTTAGCATCATCCCGGTACAAGTAAGCCTTAGAGCTTACAGTACATACTAATTCCATGAATGTCACAGTAATTATATTGATAACAAGATTGGGCCATGCGCCAAAAGTACCTTGTAGCGATGTAACGATTGACGACAGAAGAGGCCTAAACTTCATGATAAGTAAAGTAAAGTAAAATCTCTTAGAACTCAAAACTCAACTCAAACTCAAAGCATTTATTTCAAATAAACCAATTACAGGCACTTTTGAATTGTCAAGGGGTCGGTCAGTCAGAAAAGATGAAGCTAGTAAAATAATTAATAAAAAAAAAAAATCTCTCATAATTTCGGAATTTTATTACGCGTATTGGTTCGAAGTTAATTTTTTTTGTAAAATTTCAGCAAGTGTATCTATCGTAAAAAGTAGGTTGGAATCTCGTTTCCTACGAAATACCTGGGAAAAGCTTTTTCGATTTCTGACTTTCCTAGTTCTCAAACATCAGCGACACGTCAACGACGTGGTCCAATAGAGTTTTTTGATCCCTAAAAGAAACAATCGATTGGCATCAAAAAAAGTTTTTGTGAAAACTGCCGATTTTCTTTCTGACTGTATTTTTTTTTTCAAAATCTGTGAATGCAGACCAAAATTTCTCAAAAAGTTAAGGACTGTCTCCTAATACCGTTTTCCTGTAGCTTACAACGCGCAACGGTTAAAGTAGCTGCCCTTACTGCCCCATCTCAAAAATCCACCCTGTATATAATGTAGTTATGAACATAATATACAAATCGTTATTCAAATTATTAACATTTTTTTTAGGAATTTTCAATGTAACTAACCTCTTTGTTTTAATGCAATGGTGCTTTTTCTTCGATTCGAAATTCGCTTTGAATTTTTCCGTATGTAGATAGATACACACATCAAAAAAGGTTTGCGATCGGTTTGAAAAATCGGAATCTTTTTAGTAATTATAATTTCTTCTTCTTTTTAGATTCTTTCAGGCAGTGTGTTTCTATTTAGAAAAAGATATAACGTAAACACTATATCTTGATAAAGTTAAATTTAAAAAAGGCTGAGAGGTGTCAAGGGACACCCGGATGGAACGAAGTTATGGAATGAACCTCACAAAGGCATGCCACTAATTAGTACCTGTGGTCGCTCACAGATGGCATTATGATAAAAAAATGAACATCACAAAGGCATGCCACTAATTAGTACCTGTGGTGGCTCACAGATGGCGTTATAATAAAAAATAAAAAGTGTCGTTACAACTTTTGGTCCCTATTTTTTCCGTCTAGCCCCCTTTCGCAACGGAACGCAAAGGGATCTTCGTTCCAAAAATATACCTGTCTATCAGCTTTTGTTAGTGATCACAAACTTTTTTTGTTGTGTGTTTGTGGTCAGCCATATTCTACAACATAATTCAAAATTCAAAATTCAAAAGTCATTTATTCAAACTAGGCTGAGAATCAGCACTTTTCGAACGTCAAAATTACATAAGACAGTCCCCCAAAAACGCCCGCCCTTCACCACTTCCTAGTGCTTTTGCTGGAGAGAAGAAGTGGCGCAACAAACTCCCCAGCAGCACAGCTGTCTGTTCAGTTAGAAAAAAACTTGATTCTATACAATCCGTGTATACAATAGTACCTATGCAAATAATTTACATTACTCAACACAAAACATATGTTCTGTGGTGTATGGACGAACTGTCAGTTCCAGGTTCTACCATTCTATTATAAAATAGTAGATTGTTTACTAAGGGAGCAAACAACTATTTTTAAGGCGAGAGTGTTTCTTTGAATCCAAAGCGGAGCGAAGGATTCTAGAGTAGAATCCCGAGCATAGCGAGGGATTCTAAAGTAGAATCCTGAGCGCAGCGAGGGATTCAAAGTACATCACTCGAGCTTAAAATAGTGTTGCTCCCGAGGTGAACACTCTACTTTTTATCACCCTCTATGAGAAAACACACGTGTGCGGTCCGACCCCCATCAGGAACGAATTTCCTACTCACTGATTTACACAAAATAAAAAAAATATGAAAATAAAAAATATCGCAGTCGCCATGTTGGATTCACATTTTGACCTCACTATCGGGTTTACCACCCTCGAAAACTATGAAAACGATACCCATGACGATTTTTTTTTAAATTTTCGCATCCACCATCTTGGATTTAAATTTTGACCTCACTATCGGCTTTACCACCGTCAAAAACTACGAAAACGATACCCATGACGAAAAATTTGAAAATTTTCGCATCCGCCATCTTGGATTTAAATTTTGACCTCACTAGCGGCTTTATCACCCTCGAAAACCATGAAAACGATACCCATGACGAAAAATTTGAAAACTTTCGCGTCCGCCATCTTAGATTTACATATTGACCTCACTATCGGCTTTACCACCGTCAAAAACTACGAAAACGATACCCATGACGAAAAATTTTAAAATTTTCGCATCCGCCATCTTGGATTTAAATTTTGACCTCACTATCGACTTTACCACAGTAGAAAACGATGAAAAAAAAAAAAACGAATCCGCCATCTTGGATTTTAATTTTGATCAAATTCACACTATCTCTCTTTCTTGCCAGCCTGTTACTTATTCTTCGCATCCGCCATCTTGGATTTAAATTTTGACCTCACTATCGACTTTACCACAGTCGAAAACGATGAAAAAAAAAAATAACGAATCCGCCATCTTGGATTTTAATTTTGATCAAATTCACACTATCTCTCTCCCTTGCCAGCCTGTTACTTATTCATACAATGTTCGTGATCGATCTCTTTGGTGAATAGAACTTTTACTAACAATTTCCACATTCCAAATTCAAATCACTTTTAGTCCCTAGGGATTAAAACGCTATTTTGGTCCCTGTTTACGAGGATTAAACTACGTCTTTTTGAATAGATGTGATAAAAAGTACTTTGTGGTGTTCTATCCTACTCCACTTACAAAAGCGACAAAAAAATTGATCACAAATTGATGTTGGTGCGTCGAAAATTCGGGTTTTCTGAAGTTGAAGAAGAATGTCCTATAAGGAGCGCATTATTTAATAAGTAATAGTTTATGAACTAATAAAACATACCTAAGTACCTAAACACATTCAGTGATCGTGTGATGGATTAAGTGGATGATGGTGAGTGGCTGAAGAAAACTAAGGAGCAGTTTGAAGCAGGCGTAAGTGCCGCATGTCACAGGTAGGTATTAAGTAATTTGCTAATAGCTCTGCTAGAGATATCGTTCGTATTTCATCACGTCGTGTAAAGCTGGGAACAAATTATCGGACGCGTCCGCGGACGCGAACTGTCAGTTCCCTACGATCACGTCAATTCACGTCCGCGACTTACGATCGATAGTTTGCACAGTGTAGTACTAAATGTACTATCTTAGAACAAATTATCGGACGCGTCCATAAGTCGCGACTTACGGACTCGTTCGATAATTTGTTCCCAGCTTAAGGCCATACTTAATAGACGAAAGTAAAAGGTATTGGCACGCATCTAAATGCGATCCTACTTGGTCTACCTACGGCCTGCGGAACGCCACGGGAACGTGTTATTTACACGCCTGCGCTTCGACTAAGATTTAAAAATACCTTCATCAACTTAATTATAAAATAATTAAGACTACATCGCATATTACATTACTGGCTCTCGGCGCCAACATCATGCAAAAATAAAACAAAGTTAAATCCTAATCGCTCGTATCGCGTTATAACCGTGTGAAACTGGCGTCTAATCGAAGCACTTAATCGATGTTACAGTAAACTCCAGTGTTTCCCGGGGTCAACGTGCGCCCGCGCCACCTTGTGCCGCGAATTATGCAAACCGTGCCACTCCCGCGCCCCGCCCTCGACTTAGCGCGAGTTTTGTGTGGATGCAATTTATTGGCTGTAGACGCCGTAGCCTAAATTTGCAGTTACACGTGCCGCGTCGTTTGAATCGGGGACAGCGATGTCGACTGTTGATAATAATTTCCAGTTTTTGCAACAAAAGTTAAACTCTTCGATAATGTTGAAACTTTAAAAAGTCAGATTTATATCGGAGCCATTCCTGTTATAGGATGCAGTTACCTTTAAGCGAGCCGTCCACCGCCAGCTAAACTAAGTTAGATTAGTTTAGCTCGCCAGTTTGTCATACATGTGGGAGCTAAACTAATCTAACCTTAAACTAATTTAGTTTAGCTGACGGTGGACGGCTCACACTTTATGCACACAAACAATTAGAACACATATTATAAAAAAACAAATGGTTTAATTAATTTGATTTGATTTGACCTGATTATGATTGTTGTATCTGAATGTATTTTACTGTGTGTACATAAATAATAAAATAAATAAATAATAAATAAGCTGTCAATTTTTGCCTCCATCTTATAATACGATCTGTCTAGACTGGACAATCGTCTCTACTAGTGTACACAAATGGGGTTGACCAATATGAATGACAGTGACACAATAACCTTGTTTAGTCATGAATACCGACAGGATTCGTGATTTGGCGAAATAAACGAGGACTTATTACCTACACCATAGGGGTGAGTCGGTTATGTCACGCGAGCTCTAAGTATTAGTGCTGTGACTCATTCGTGTAGTTTCCACTTTAATCTTCACGATCTTGTCTATTAGTGAATCACTCACAATTAGTCACACTTTTATCTTTCTCCCACTTAGCGAGGGTATGCCCCTAGCTAACTAGGAAAACAGGTCTAGGAAAAGAATTGATGTGAACTTTCCTCTAGTATAGTTCATTTTCATTTAAATTTACTATTTTATACAAAATTATTATATTATACTTGGGTTTTTCTTCCACTGTTTAAACAATTCGTTATATAAAATATTATTCTGTCATAAAACTATCGAGCACAAAATAAACTTGAATGGATTGTATAATATTATAGTCGTTCAAAAAGTGCAAGGAACTTAACCTATATATGTACTTGCTTGCTTGCTTGTGCTTATAACCTATATATGTACTTGTGTGCCTATTTTATTTATAAGGCATTTAGATATCTTTTTAATATTTTTTTTACGGTTTCTCCTCTTATTCAGAGCACCTGCCATCTTATCTCTTCACCACCCTTGGTTGACTGGTAGAGAATGCCTAAGGCATTAAGTCCGCCTTTGTACCTCAATGTGTGCGAGAAGTTTAAATAAATAAATAAATAAATAAACTTAAATTATTGCCAAAAAATCCCCCGGTAGCTATAGATACAATTATACAACGTTATTTTTTATTCATTACAAATCTCTTAAGGGGTCATTGTACTCATCATTATGAACAACTTTTACTATGGGACCAAAGCTGAAATCGCGAAAAAAAAAGTCTGCTGTTCCATACATTTATGTGCGCATATCTCGTCAAAATGTAGGGAACAGCTGATTTTATTTTCGCGATTTCATTTTGGTCCCATAGTAAAAGTTGTTCATAATGATGAGTACAATGACCCCTTAAGAGGTTTGTAATGAATAAAAAATAAGGTTGTATAAATTAGATGCTACGTAGCATCGTGATACGCTTATACTAGTTAGTTGACCAAAAATAAGGTGTTCGTCTTTGACTCTAAGTCAAGGCCGAAAACGAAATTCGGCCTGGTTTGCGTTTTTTATTTATTTTTTGCAAAAATGGCTTTGTTTGTTCAAAAGTTTTTCTTAGGTGAAAGTAAAAAAATACAGCGTCAATCTTTTAATAATCACTAAGTATAATTAACCGTTCAAACTTAAATAACACGAAACTTTACTCATCTTTAATAATCATAGTCAAATGTCATCTTATAAGCGAGAACAAACCGATTTTTAAGAGCTGAGATTACTGAGATGACGAGTAATAGAGAAATATGGAAAAAAGGGACATGTTGCGCCGACCACAAATAAAATTGGGATAAGGGTAGGAGAATGATGATGATGATGACTGAAAGAAAATATTTCAAACTTTGAATAACGTACCTAGCCTTCTGAACATACCTACCTACTTGTTACGAGTTTGAAGTAACCTCTTCGATATTACACCATAGCGTCTAATCAGCGCGCAATGTTTACCAACAAATGCTGGCGTCATAGTCTCGTCAATAGAAGGGTCAATAAGTTGGGGAAACCGCGAGGGTTTTTCAACGCCCGCCGACGCGTGCGCGGATTTTCCTACGAGCCTGCAGAACCTCCGCGCGCGCCGCCACGCGACACCTTCCTGTGGCATTTCCACAGCACCGCTAGCCGTAGCACGCGCCACTGATAACGGATTATCATGTGCCAACTATGCTATAGATATATTTTTTATATGTAACATCTTTCCTCACGCTTTGCAATAATAGAATTTTCATTGAATTAGTAAAACATTTCTTTGCGCTATTTCAGCCGCAATTTTTTGCAGAAATTACATACCTATGTTCACTTGGGCCCTGTCCGATGATGAATTGATTACTTCATTTCAGTCGAGATTTTAAGTAATGTTGATGCTTTTCTTGAATTATTTGGAAAAGAAATGTTTTCATATTTCGCTGCTAACAATTCAACCTATGGATTACCGAACGAAGGAAGATGAGAAAATTCCTCGGTTTTAGAAGGCACCTACACACAGGTACCTACCGGGCACTAGAAAGAAAGAAAAGGCGACTCACGCGCGCTTTATCTATAGGTAAATGTGTTTGACGTCACCAAGCATTTCTCTTGCGTCTTTCACTGACACATGTTACTTTCCTCACATCCACCATAATTACACAATGAATGACATATTCCAAACAATAACATGCCAATTGATGATTAATTACAATATACCTACTCCGGTAAACTAGAGGAAGTGAAATATTCCGTTCCGCATATTTACAGGTAGGTACAGCATATGGTCGTAGTGGGGAACTGACGGGCGTCATTGAGGCTGTGATCTACGCGGTGGGTCTCATTCGTGAGAGACTTGTTGATCTAACAAGGAAAGCGGAAAATGTGCGGGAAATCAATAAAAAGTTAATTGCAAGTCATGATGTTTATTATGATGCTAGCTTTTGCCCGCGGCTTCGCCCGCGTAGATTTCGGAAAATATCCCACGGGAACGTACCAACTACCGGGATTAGATACATAGTAGCCGAGGAAAACGTCATTGACTCAGGCTACCGCTGCGCCCGCGTTGTCGTCAAACATAATTATTTAGTTACGCGAAATTTTGAATCTGCGATATCTATCAAGTATTCATTTTAATGATATAGAAAGAAAGAAAGAAAATACATATATTTAGCACAGATAAGGCACACAACACAAAATATTGTACTACAAGTAGAAAAAATCAAAAATAAATAAAATAACAAGTGTAAAGTTCGTGAAAGCATTAGGTAATGTGTGCCTCGCGGCTGTGCCAAATAGGCCCAGTTCAGCAAAAAATGCCAAACAACTAGTGCCTGACGCTGGTTTTCAACTGGACCTGGAGTGTGAGGTGATCAGGTGACGGATGTAAATCAGTTTTATACTGCAGTGTGTATATGTGTACTTAAATAACATTTGTGTAAGATAATAATAATAACGAATATTTCAATAGTTAGATATACATATTAAATAAAATTGCATGATGTCACGGCATATTTTAATCTAAATTAAATGCCCGATTTAAATAACATATTTTATTGGATAAGGATTAATATAATACCAGTCATAATAGCTTCGGAAATAACAATGAAATTTTTATCGAAGTGTATAGAGTGCCGCGAGTTTCTTGTGGCACTCTAGTGTCACTGCCTCGGCCCGGCTAGGGTGCCGTGAGCGTTGCATTGTCACTGTCACTTGTTATTTAGGTTAGGTTAGGTTAGAACTGTGACCACACAACGCACGAGCCGAGCGAGCGTAGCGAGCGGTGCCACGGTAGCGGCCGGCGAAGTGCCAGGGTCCGTTTAGGCACAAGAGAATGTAATGTTTTGGGAATGCGGTGTTTTACAGTGATCTAACCTTGACAATCAAACAAAATACCAAGTGATGTGACTTAGTGACAGTGACAATGACAATCCAATGCTTGCGGCACTTGAGCCGGGCCGAGGCGGTGTTACTAGGGTGGCTGTAGTGGCACTTTATCCGATAGGGATAGAGTGCCAATGGTGGCACTCTATACACTGCCAATTTTTATTAAATTCTGAACGATAATACTGGTACATCTTAACTAAGTTTTTAGACCTTTGTATCCTGCATATGTGTAGGAAGTTTCATTAAAATCGGTTCAGTCATTTCGAAAAATAAGGGCTTGAAAGTTTGTATGAAATACCGTAAAACGTAAACTCTCTTAAAATACCACCAACACTGCCACACTAGTTCAATATATAGATATACCAATGCCAAACAAAGAAACGGTGTCCATTGCAGATGCATTTGTTAGACAGTTCATAGTAAGATTTGGTATTCTGGAAACAATAGCTACGGATCCGGGAATAAAATTAATTTCTGCTACTATGGAACAGGTTTGTAAAATTCTTAATATAGAAAAAAATATTTTACAGCCTATCACCATTAGTCCATTGGAGCTGTTAAAAATGCTCACAAAACTTGGGTGCCGTACATTTTTAAGGATCCAGTGTGGCAATCATACGGACACATCGAGCTATTGGTTACCATTTTAGATAGATATATT
This sequence comes from Conistra vaccinii, assembly GCA_948150665.1. Classification (NCBI taxonomy): domain Eukaryota; kingdom Metazoa; phylum Arthropoda; class Insecta; order Lepidoptera; family Noctuidae; genus Conistra; species Conistra vaccinii. Next base: position 23,106,939 of record OX411332.1, read on the forward strand.
TCGTGTAATAAACCGCCAAAATACTGTGATGTACAGAGTCACAGAGTTTTATTAAGACTGAAAATATCTGTTCTGTGGGTTAGTGCTGTCAGTTGATAACGTGTAATTTGTCATTAATATCGTCATCAGGGCTCGGATATCGGTATATTTTTCGAAACGGTTTCGTCTTAAAAACCTAAAGAACGATTTGTTTCGTTTACTTTCGAACGGAACGTTATTAACACGTTTTTGAAAAAGAACAAAATTTAAATTGTTCTCGGTTAATAAAAACGTTTTTAACCGTTTTTAACCATGTTTGGGTTGATCGATAAGAAACTCGCAACACAACCGCAATACGTAAGCGGCAAGCGCATTGGAATCAATTATGTTATGAAATGAAGATAAGTACAATTTAACTAAAACAAGTTCATGCTTGTCGGGGCACGAACCGTGCGCAGGTGCTTCCTGCGGAATAAACCGGTTTTTCAAAGCGTTCTCATTTCATTTTTATTCCGAACAAAATGTTGTGCTAAGAAGAACGAGAAGTCGAGAACTGTGATAAAGGTTTAAAAACGTTATTTTAAATAACGTTTTCTGATCGTATGTGACTTGACATCACTAGAGTCAAACTGACAAGCAACAAAAACTACATTCCGTTTCACGTTAATTTTTTAAATACTTTACGCAGAATAAATAAACTTAAAATTAATATTAGACACAGGTGGAAACCTGCTGTATCGTCAATGGTTTATTTTTTTACTTATTAAAAACAGATTTGGTTACCACATCGAGCTTTAATTATTTAAATAATTTTTTTTTTCATAATATTGCTAAAAACGCTTCAATACATGCATTTTTGACATTGACGACCATTAGCTGGAATTGAATCAATTGAGTGCATTATCAAAACATTATCTTTTTATTACGATGATCGTCGTGATCCCGGTTAGACTTAATCAAAAAAATCAATCATTTTAAATGATTAATCGGTTACATTTTTTTAGGCAAAATGTGATTAATATTCTTTACAAAACAGTGGGCCCAAAAAAAACTATCTCCTTTAACGATGTTTTAAATTCGTTTAGCGGTTAGTGCATTTAGTGTTTTGTTGTGCAAGCGGGCCTATGAAAGTGAAGTTGAACTTGTGCTTTTTTCCATATCCACCAAATAAAACTTCCAGAATTTTCAGGTCTAAGTATTTCAGTAACATGAATAATTAACGATAAAACAAATAATTATTTAATGTTTTAAATAAAACATTAAATAAATTATTTTTCGTACTGAGCGCATGAGTTTATTCAATTCAATTCAATTCAAAATATTTTATTTCACATAAACCAACAAGGGCACTTATGAAACGTCAGAAGCTAGGTGCACGGTTCCAAATAGTCGTTTCCTATGGAGAAGAGCCGGCAAGAAACTCCACGGTTACTCTTTTAAAAATAAATTGGTTTTTACAAAGGATTTTTTTAAATTACAGTGATAATAGGTATGAGAGGACAGTGTAGGCCTATCAAAAAGTACCAGATACTTAGCAAAATAGAAAATGGACCACAGATATACAGTCTGTTAAGGTTCTCACATTCACAAAATCTAGAGGAAAAGAATCTACTCATATAAAAGATAAATAAAATAATAAAAATCTATTTAAACCAAATGCATGATTGTAGCTACAGCTGTAACAATTTGTTTGTTACGCTTTCACGCTAAAACGGCTGAACAGTTTTGGATGTAATGTAATGATCACATGGCTAGACCATAACTTGGATTAGGACATCGAATACTTTCCTACGGGATCAAGAATTATTGTGCAGCTAGTATACTATAATTATTGCGCAGCTAGTATACTATAATTATTGCGCAGCTAGTATACTATAATTATTGCGCAGCTAGTATACTATAATTATTGCGCAGCTAGTATACTATAATTATTGTGCAGCTAGTATACTATAATTATTGCGCAGCTAGTATACTATAATTATTGCGCAGCTAGTATACTATAATTATTGCGCAGCTAGTATACTATAATTATTGTGCAGCTAGTATACTATAATTATTGCGCAGCTAGTATACTATAATTATTGCGCAGCTAGTATACTATAATTATTGCGCTGCTAGTATACTATAATTATTGTGCAGCTAGTATACTATAATTATTGCGCAGCTAGTATACTACTCGTATAATTCCGATCATAGCATCGCTACTGGCCCTGTGTGTGAACCTTGTTGCGCGCGCTCGTAGCGACCCGCGCACGGCACTGTGTGTGAACCCTCTTGCGTGTGCTATCCGCAACCCGCCCATGCAACGTGTGAGAACCCTCTCGCTGGCGGTTGTCGCGACCCGCGCATGGCACTATGTGTGAACCCTCTGGCCCGCGGTTGTTGCGACCCGCGCATGGCACTGTGTGTGAACCCTATCGCGTGCGCTATCCGCGACCCGCGCAATGTGTAATCTACTTACCTGCATAATTGACTCACACCGGTGCAACAAGTCGTCACCGCTGCTGACGTCACAGGCCTTTCAACTGCACCTTGAACACGAGGTAAACGGTTCATCACCTGTCCCACGATTGTGACGAACTTACCAGTACCATATGGTATTACACATCCATTGTTAAACGTTATCGACTACTTACAATACAACGACAAAATCTATATATGGCTATTCGCCACACCTCTAGGTAGTTCCAATTCCAACAATTCATTCATGACGCACTAATAATTTTAGGATTAGTACCAATACGCAATTGTTTCTACGTCATTGCTTAAAATGACTTCATCAACTCCTAAACTTCCCTATTTAGCGAAGCTGCGGTCGATTTTCGAGAACACTGTCGATAATAGTAGGTACGAGTAGAATACTTACCGATCGAATCAACAACGGTGGAATTCTTTAGTGGTCTGTAAGGGTATCGAGAGTCGGGCCTTACTTACTTTTGGAAATATCACGGTCACACACAGAGTCACAAACCGAATGTTATTGTTTGAAATCTGACCGCGCGTGAATAAGATTAAGCTATTGGTTGTTGGTAGGAGAGAGGATGGACTAAAGAAATCAATCTTTTAAAAGATGACCTAACTTAAACATTAATAAGAGACTCTATATACTGCAAAAGATGTGAAGAAAGTATGTCCTTTTACATTATTGGATCATAATAACTGAAGTATAAGATAAACTAGCGCCGGTACTAATCCACGGTTCTCAGGTTTTTACGCCTTGACAAAACATCGAGATTTTTATTTATTAAATATATGTAGGTAACTTTAATATTATTTTACAGGATTTTACATAATAAACAGATAAACCTTCCGGAGTAAATTCTCTAAATGATGATTTTAACCGCATTCAAATACGTTTTGCGTTTTAGAAGATTAACGCGGTCACACAGACAGACACGAAAAGCAACTTTAATGTGTAATAGTTTTGTATAGATAAAGAATATATAATTAGGTATGTAAAATAATGAATTATTTAATTATAAAAATATTTTAAGAGAAAACACAGAATATATGTTTTTCTTACAAAAACAACATAAGATCAACATAATCACATTACTCATATAAACATTCCTAGCATTCGTGATTTAAAAACGGTTTATGTATTCAAATATCGAGTAAAAGAGCATTACCTACCTTCCCTCTCATCTCAACTGTGAAAATTTATATTATATATTTAAGCTTTATACGTGTTGGTATATTTAATATTTTAGTTTTAAGATTTCGCTTATTCATATTTTCTCTTCTTGTTCTCACAGACTATTGTCTACATATCTTTTTCATTTCTCCTTTCGCAGGTCTGCTGGAAGAACCTTTGTACTCATACTATAATTATGTTGTATCTATAATGTATTTTACTGTGTGTACATAAATAATACAATAAATAAAAAATAAACTTATATGACTGATAATGATAAAGTAGCGGTAAACAAACGCTACTAAAATTGGTGTGAAATAGAAAATGAGAGGGATTCCCGCGCGCGCGTGCCAGCTTGCAGGTAGGTAAATAAGTTACATATTTTGAAACATGATGTAAGTAATGTGTTCATCATTTTCCCGGCCGGTATTACCACCAGTCAGTGCCGTGGGCAGCTGTCCGTCAATAGTCACGGGTCACGTCGCGGCGCGTTAGGTACCAATCGTCCGGATTATTCCCGATCCGGCAAAATCCGGCTTTTTGGCCTCCCGTCCGGACTTTTCATTTGGTCTGGCTTTCCAACATGGGTTGTTTTTTTTTTGGAATATTGAAAATACTTAAAAAGATTCAAAACTATTATAAAATGTCCAAACTTTGTTGTATATGACCAGCTTTTTTGTCAGTCAGGAAGTCAGGAACTTAGGACTTCAAAATTGCAAAATGGTATCACTGGACGCGGTTAGCGGCACCGCACCGCGCGGCCTTCACAAGGACAAGGTCGCGTGACGTCGCGTGTGTGTCGCGTGCCTGCGCCGGCGCATACTCGCTCACCTTGCCACCTTGCGTAATGTAACTGTACTATATGTGGACAAGTGGCTACGTATCTGTGTCGTATTATTATAATTACTACATTTATGTAATACACTATTTAAATATATATATATATATAATCACGGTTCTTTAAGGAAAATGTTCTGCTACAATAATTGTCTATCCATTATCTTCCTGTACCTAATAATATGCTGGCGGAAAAGTATTAACCAGCGTTTGTACGTCGAAATTATGAGGATTTTCCAAATTGATATTTTATGTTAACTTGTTTGAACAGGTTATCTCAAAATTACCCACTTTGATATTCTGATTTCGAAAATTAACCAGTTTATAAAACTGAACAATCGGATTTTTACCTTGTAGTCAATAATAAATTAATAATATAATGTGTGTCGTTATGTGTATTATGTGACTGTCTGAAATCGTTCGTAAATGTGTACAATTTGGAAGCACACGATAATAATATAAAAAGCCAGAATTTATAAATAAGCTTATTTACTCTAAATCTTTGGACAACATTTAACATAACACTGCTAATACATAGGTCGTTAGTATTATTTTTATAAAACACCTTACTAACACTTATAGAAATGTTTGAATTCCAAATGGCTCATTATTCTAAGCAATAGGTCATCATTTCTTTAGCAATCAGTGATTGGTGCATCAAGTAGATGTAGGTTAGTACCTACTACTGCGGTGGCGAACGAAATTAACAATTCGAGTTTCATAGGAACAAATCGATGAGGTTAGCTGCCTACGGCCTAGAAGAGGCTGTATAAAGGCTTCTGCAGACAGGAGCGACGCGACTAGTAGAACAATATCGATGAAAACGTCATGGAAATTATTCTACCAGAATCGCGACGCAACTGCTTTGGTGCAATATTGCTATTCCCCATAGCCAATAGTGTGATAATATAAAGCGTATTCGATGTATTTGTGCAAAATTTTTACAGAATCTATTCAGTAGTTTTTTCAGCAATCCGTAACATAAACCCAGACAAACAGACAAACGACAAAAATCACACAAACACAAAAATCGGCGTCAGAGTGGTTCCCACATCTCGTAGCAAATAAAAATTCACAAATACTCAATGTACAGTTTTGACTTCGTTACTATTTTATTATATCCGAATAAATATTATATACCGTAGATTAATATGATTACAAGATTTTTTGAGATTAGATTACGAGGATTTGAAAAAAAAAAATTATAACTTAATTTTTTCGAACGCTATGAACAACTTGACTTAACAAATAAATATGTACTAGAATATAATGGTAACATTGTTGAAATGTATTAGTAATCTATTTAATTTTTGTAAATGCCAATATTGTAGGTAGATAAATGAGCTATGGGTTATTTTTAATTAATATATTATAATTCATTCTAATTCATTATAATCCATGTAATTTTATCATTGTTGACTATGTAAAATATTATAACTAATATTTGTATTCCAGTTATTGGTGAAACATCGAGACCTTTTCGTTATTTATAACATTCTATGTATGTACCTACCGTGTTTTTGGCAAAAAAATAAATTACTTTCACTTTGATTTTAACGGTCATAAGAAAATTATAGCGATTTTTAGGGGTTGCACATGGTTTTTGGGGATAAATTTAAAATTTCTTCAATCCTTATGGGTATGTAAAATAAATAGAATCTAAGTACGATTGGTAAGGTATCCACCATTCAATGGTTTCAGCTCCCAAACAACTAAAACTTCACACTATGTTAAGGAGTTCGCGTACTTTCCGATAATTTTCCGGTTGATCAGCGTCATTGTCTAAACCGTTGTTCTATCGCGGTAATTGATTCGGAGACAATCGCTGATTTTCTGGGGAATCCTGCGCCTTGTCCACCACTAACTAGCGTCCCATGGCCCGCTTTGTTCGCGGTTTCCACGGTTAACCCAAGATTTACTAAAGACCATAGTGTACGGCTAATAACCGTGAATACCTTTTGCTTTTTGCCGTAGTCAACAGTGCTTATATTTTTTGAAACATAGTGATTAATTCGTAGAAGTTAGAGTAGGTACCTATAGTTCGGAACTGCCTACTTACTTAGCTACGCATTTATATTAAAACTAACGGTAATGATCAGTTTACTAGACTAGGTCTGTAGGCAAGGAGGCCAAAATTTGTTGTACCGGCTTTTTGAGTAGGTTATAGTAAATTACTGTCGCGGCCTGCAACCAGCGCATGGATGGACGATCGTGCCACATAAGTATGTGAGTGCATCAATGTCTGGTTGCGGCCAAGGCTTGTATAGTACTTTTCTCAAATCAATCAATCTTCGTAGCCTTTTTCCCAACTATCTTGGGGTCGGCTTTCAGTCTAACCAGATGCAGCTGAATACCAGTATTTTACATGGAGCGACTGCCTATCTGACCTCCACAACCCAGTAACTGGGTAATACGATACCCCTTGGTAAGACTGGTGTCAGACTTTCGGGCTTCTGACGACTCGTAACGACTGTCAAAGATCCACAAATGACAGCCGGGACCAACGGCTTAATGTGCTTTCCGAGGCACGGAGGAGTCTCGGTATGTAAAGATGGTCACCCATCCACTGACCAACCCCGGCAAGAGTAGCTTAACCTGATGGATTGACCCGTGTGGCTTGTTATTACTTAGCCACGAGCTCCTCCTTAATACTTTTCTCAAATAATGCGCGGAAATTCAAACTAAAAAAAAATTCGTTCCATTTTTAAATAACACGACAGATGAGTTTACAAAGTAATTTTTTCCGCCGCTAAATACGACAGATACGGATTTTCATAAAAACCTTACTGGCGCTCGCATGTGTTCGACCAGTAGGTACAGCGGGGCTAGCACAGGGCGTACCCAAGACGTTTGTGACAAGACATGATAAATTTTATCACGTCTTACAATTTGTCTTAAATGCTAGCACGGGTCAACCATGTGATAAAATCTGAGGCGCGACATGCCTTTCTTGTTGCTAACTTCATAGTGTGACACAGTAAATTTAAAAAATTTAAATGTGTATGATCATCTGAATAAGTGACCAAATAAAATAATACGTTTTTATAGTGCAGGTTCATATAGTTTTACAAATTTTTAATTTTGTTGTGAACTAATTCATTTTTGACGTACGGACGTCAGTCTTAGGTGGCATTTGTGACAAAATTGGTGCACCCATAGTAGCAAATAAGACATATTATGTCACAAGTCAAGAGATTGTCTCACGCCACCGCTAGTATTTGTGACAAAACTGTTTTATCGCCCAAATTGTGATAAAATGTGTGACTCAAGCTATCTCACAGTAGGCCATGCTCGCTGCGCAGCAATTTCGATTTATCTCGAAGAAGGTGGTCAAAATAATACTCGAATTCCTAAACAAAAAACCTTAACCTTTTTTTTTACACATATCTGTACTTTATCGGAGAAGGACACTGAACGAGATACAATAGAAGTTTTATTTTTATTCGTGTCTTCGTTCGTGTTCATTATAATAAGAATTGATATCTTCATAATAATCTTCTTGTCTAAAGACAAGCGAAAAATAATCTAAAACAGTTTTGGTTTTCAAGAAAAGCTCCTTTCTTGTCATGCTCTGCATGTAATTAAATCAAGTCCTCCGATTTTCGCACACTTTGTCCGAGGTACTATCTAGTTGTTGTTCGTTCAAGCAAAACACTCGATAAGATTACATCTCTCATGTTCTACCCGCGACTTCGTCCGCGATTTTCAAATCCGACTACCCGAGATTACTCCCTACATACAAACAACCAAACGAACTTTTACCTCTTTATAATATATACTAATTTGATATATATTATTACAACAACACCTTAAGGGTCCGGCGAACACGGCTCGCAACTGCAAGTCAAAATGGGAGGAAAATGCGTTTGGAATATTGTTATCTGTTCTGTTGTGTTGTTGTGTTGCTGTTGTTGTCTGTGTCTGTTGTGTGTTGTTAGCGTTGTTACTAGCTATCGGAATTTATAAAAAGTTTGGATGTGTTCCGTAATACCTAAAATTATGAATGAAAACTTAATATTCTTTCATAATTTTTTCTATACTTTGTAACTTGATAATATAAGCTATGCTTTTGAAGAAACAATATTACAAATATTGTTGTTTATAATACAGAAAAAACAGTATGAAAACATGTCATTTAGCTGTAAAAATGTGCAAAATTCAATTCGCTTAAACTTTATTTTAGGTAATTTTTTTGGAAAAAATAATATGTACAAGCCTAGATAAATACTATCTAAATCCGAATATTAACATAATATGATGGAAATATGCTCAAATTGCAAATGATTTAGGTATTACGTTTGTATGGATAATTCAATGGTCGCCGAAGTCTTAAATCTATCTGTTGTGGTAATGGCACTATTTAATGGCCTGTTTGAACATTTTGGAGTACCTACCTATAGACTCATTGTGGCAACGGCAAGTGTGAGACGCATAAACATGTACCTAATAATGGACACGACACGACGCACGCCGCTGTGCACGAGTGCTCGTTACATTATGTATATTGGGTAGTTAGCAAGTGTTATCATGTATTAGTAGGTGTTTATTAAATACTATTTTTGTGTCGGAACACTTCGGTTATGTCGCAGCTTTATTACATCTTCCGATGTTTCAGATGTTTGGGCTTTTTACAGTGTTCATTGTATTGTGTAGCCATTAGCGCTGATATACTTTATTACCTTAATATATTGTTGCGAAAATATGTTGTTGGATGGAACAAGCATGTACGAAAGTTTCATGAAGAAGCACGTAGCAGCTTTCAGACTTGGATGCTTCATGGGAAACCGGAGTCGGGTGATATCTATATTCAAATGCGTGAAACCCGAAAGCGTTTTAAGTCTAAGTTGAAATGGTGTCAGGACAACGAGGATAAAATCAAAATGGATATCTTAGCTACACACCACAAAGAGAGGGATTTCAAGCGTTTTTGGAAGCATACCAAGAAACTGGAACCTGGTTCGTGTATTCCTGTGAGTGTTGAGGGTAGGAATGAGCCACGCCAAATTGCCGAATTGTTTAAGGATCATTTTAGGGTACTGTCTCCTCTAGGTTGTGTTCAGCAGGTGCTTGATGCTGAGGTGGCAGATTGTGAGAGGTTCAGATTTAAGACAAAAGAAGTCGCCCATATTATTAAAAATATGACGAGGGGGAAATCTCCAGGACATGACGACCTTAGCATCGAGCACTTGCAGTTCGCAGGTGTTCATTTACCTAGGGTGTTGGTCATGTTTTTTAATTTGTGTATAGGCCATTCATATTTACCCAAGGAGCTTATGAAGACCACTGTCATACCGATACTTAAAAATAAGACGGGTGATGCCTCCGATGGGAACAACTACAGACCCATCTCATTGGCTACGGTGATCGCCAAAGTGCTGGATGGTTTGCTTGATAGTCACCTAAGTGAGCATATAGATCTGCATGAGGCCCAGTTTGGTTTCAGGGCTGGGCAATCAACAGAAACTGCGGTACTGCGACTCAAGCATACTGTCCAGTACTATGTTACAAGGAAAACGCCTGTATACGGTTGTTTTTTGGACCTATCGAAGGCATTTGACCTGGTGTCTTATAACGTGTTGTGGGATAAGCTCCAAGGGGAAACCAGCACACCTAGGGATATGATCAATATATTGAGGTATTGGTACGGCAACCAAACCAATAATGTTAAGTGGGCGGGCTCATGTTCGTCAGAGTATAGGTTGGAGTGTGGAGTGAGACAGGGAGGCCTAACTTCACCACGACTCTTCAACCTGTACGTTAATGGACTGATAGGTGAGCTCAGCAGGGCCGGTGTCGGTTGTTCGATTGATGGTGTTTGTATGAACAACATTAGTTACGCGGACGACATGGTGCTGCTGAGCCCATCTGTCAGAGCCCTTAACATCCTTATAGGGATCTGTGAGAGGTATGCGGGGTCACATGACCTCAGGTACAATTGTAAGAAGAGCGAACTACTTATATTCAAGGCGGGTAATAAGAGTCCAAAAATCGTTCCACCGGTCAGACTTGGAGGATTGCCGTTAAGTAGGGTCACCAATTTCAAGTACCTGGGGCATTGGGTCACCGAGGACCTCTCAGATGATTTGGATATGGAACGGGAACGTAGGGCATTGGCAGTGAGATGCAATATGCTGGCTCGCAGGTTTGCACGGTGTACAAAAGAAGTCAAAATTGCTCTTTTTAAGGCATACTGCTAGACATTTTATACCTGCAGCCTGTGGGTCCGTTATACGCGTAGATCTTTCAATGCCCTGCGGGTCCTGTACAATAATGGTTTTAGGATGCTGTTGGGGTTGCCTCGCTTTTGCAGTGCATCAGGTATGTTTGCTCAGGCCAGTACGGACTGCTTTAGGGCAATATTAAGAAAAAGAGTGGCCTCCCTGATGCGCCGCGTGCGCGGCAGCACCAACAGCCTTCTAAATACTATATTGGGAAGGGTTGATTGCCCAGTTGTGAGGCACTGGAACACCGTTCACGGATCTGGAGGTGCCCTGTATAATATAAAATAGCGTAATTGTAAATGTTAATAATTAATAATTTACTAACCTAGATATAAGTACTATTTACTAACAATTTATGGAATCTTTTTATTCTGAAATAAATGATTAATAATAATATTGTTCATATTATGAGCATATAGGTTGATATATTATAAAAATCTCCGTTTTCTTTCAAAGCAATGATTAGATATTGAGCGGGACCGTAGGGCATTAACTTGATGCAATAAGCCGGATTGCAGAATTGCACGGTGCACAAGAGATGTCAAAATTGCAGACATTTTATGCCTGCAGCAGGTAGGTCCGTTATACGCGTAGATCGTTCAATGCCCTACAAGATCGTTCAATGGGTCTTGTATAAGAATGGTTTGGATGCTGTTGGCGCTGCCTTTGCAGTGCGTCAGGTATGTTTGCTAAGGCCTGCGTTAGACCAAGAGTGCGAGGCAGCACCAACAGCAAAGTCAAAGTCAAAGTCAAAGTCCAACAGCCTTCTGAATATCATATTGGGAAGGATTTATTGCCATGATGTGGGACACTGGAATACCGTCCACGGAGCTGGAGGTGTCCTTTTTAATGATAGGTAGCACAATAGTAGGTAATTAATAATTTACTAACTTAGTTATAAGTATTAGTTAAGTGCTAACAATTTATGGAATGTAAATGATTCTGAATTAAATAAAGCAATATATTTAGCATTCCAATATAATGGAGGCCAATTTTATTTCTTACACAAAACCAAAAAGAATAATTGTTCAAATAAAATAACCGAAAATTGCTATCGAGTGCGTCTGCGCTGGGGAGCTTTTAAATTATAAAAACTATTTCACAAAAAAAACAACCGACTTTTAACAAAGTCAAATTAAAATTATTTATTTCAATTAGGCACATAAAAGGCACTTTTGAACGTCAAAATTTACGAAAAAAAATTAATTGTTTCTAGTCGCCCCTTCCAAAAGGTAGTTTTCGTATGGAGAAGAATGGGTAAGAAACTCCACCGTTACTCTTTTAAAATGTTTTCGTTATATGCCACCGACTTCCGAAATTAAAGTTATTTTTAACTTTGTAGTGTCGTTTTTGGAAGTCGGTTGTTCTTTTTTTTTGTAAATAGTTTTGATTTTGCACTTTTTAGTTGTGGTACCTACTCCACACAAATTCGAAGACCACTACCTGCTATGCAAATAACAGTGACAGGAAGTTATCATCATAATCATCCATATAAACTAAATGGGAAAAAATACGTATTAAGCTTGAAGCTAACTCAAAAACTATCCTAGCTATGGTAATAAAATTAATATGGGACCTCCTCGGGAGCATAACCTTTCAAACAAAAAAACAATTTTCAAAATCGGCCCACAATTGACGGAGAAACCACGTAACAAAAACACAAAAAAAAAAAAAACATGCAGACGAATTGAGATCCTCCTCCTTTTTGAAGTCGGTTAAAAATTGAATTGAATTGAATGTATCTAAGTTACAATAGACTTTATGTCAACTGCTCATCACCTTTTACTAAATATTGCTTTTCCAGATGCAGGGTATATATTATGAGTATATTAACGATATTGAGTAGTTCCGGTGGCCATCTGTGGTCTTCATCATAAGTTGCAGTTCACCACATTGTGCTTTCCGAGCGCAAATTCACGAGTTACTATAAAAAATACCTAAATCGCTATAGGTGTGCCTGAAAAGTTCCCTCGATTTCTTCAGGATTCAAAATGGGATGAAATGGGACCACCTGGGAAGTATAGGGTTTTCTAATAAAAAAAGAATTTTCCAAATCGGTTTAGCTGTCTTTGCAGAATCGGGGAACATACATAAAAAAAAAAAAAAAAAAAAACCGACGATCTGACAACCTCCTTCTTTTTTTTGAAGTCGGTTAAAAAGTCGAAAGCGAAACCGCCGCGAGATTAATAAACCGCCAAAGAGATAAGAAGTAGGTACCTGATATATTCCTCAAATTGCTATGCGTTGATTCCTGGTAACCCATCACCCTGATCAGACGCACCCTGCGGTTGCGCAGGCTGTGGAGTATTTGAACCTTTTCGGGAAGTTTTTCAGGGATATATTTAATAGCCGTCTGACGGACGACGTTTGGTGTCGCCGCCCTATTGTTGCTGAAGTTTGGAAAGAATTGTATGGACCTTCCATTTCCATTTCCTACATCTAGTGTTTTTTTTTTGTAGTTTTTCTATGTATATTTGTAAAAGTACAATAATTTCAATGGTTCGTAATGAACATAGCAATATAATCTAAGCACACTTTTCGCACGAATAATCATAACAAGTTATTACAGATTATACAGTCGTTAACTTTTTCGGTAAGCGACCATTACCATTTTATTCGCGAAAAGAAATGCATTTCTTGTTACACGAATCGAAAAACTAATAATACTGTAATGCATTTATACCGACTAGGACATCGTTGAGTTTACACACGAATAATATAGTAATGATGCATTGCGTACTTTTACTTTTGACCTGTAATTTCAATAAAATTATTTTCCTCAATAACTTTATTTTGTAAAACAATTTTTTTTAAACATAATAGAATATAGATGGTACAAAAATTAGCTTTGTTTTGACGTTTAAATGGCTATCCCCCGTTTTGAGATTTATAGCATAAAACAGTTTTTTATTTTTCCTGTAAAATTTAGAATTTACGATTGCCATGTTATTTGTTGGGGAGTGCGGTCATGTACTTACTTTATTTTTTTTACGGGAATCCAAATAACGAGCGCATCCCCGTTATCCCAGCGTCCTCTGAAGTCCCAATGTTCCGCGCTCGGTACGTCTGGGCGTGCGTGCCTTTCCCAGAACGCATATCTAACGTACGCAGTCATTTTAATGAGTTTCAAAATTTTTTGGAAGTCGTTTCCGATACGGAGAAATGGTCCGATTTTAATGATTTTCCCCAAGTGGACTTCTAGTGGTTTTTGGATATAATTATCTGAATTTGGTGCGTTAAGCACTGATTGATGGGACAGTAAGTTTAAGTTGAGGTCTACACCAAACCTAGCTTCTATTCATAACATTAAACCTTGTACATTTCTCATTCGAAATTCTCTGAACTGTTTACATAATCAGCCTACAATAGTTCCCACTGCTGGGACACAGGCCTCCTCTCAATGAGAGGGAGTGCGTCGTATCCGTTCCGTAGACAATGTAGGCCCGTGTGGTAGATCCACAAGGGCCCAGTGTGGAGTGGTAGATGTCTTCGAATTGTTGGTTCTAGAACAGGGTGTTTTCTCGTGGACCTACTTTTTTGTCCTACCAGTAGGTCCACGAGGGTATGTTATTTCTGTTGGTCCTACTGAACTGTTGAACCCAACATGAACCTCTGTGTACAGAAATTAGACTAGGTGTGGTTTCAGTTGTCCTACTGCTTTCATTGAAAATAAAACAAAGAAAAATTACATGCCGGTTTCTTCACGTTGTTTTCCTTCACCGATTTGAGCGCAGTGGTGATGACATTACTTACACAAAGTAAGGCGCCTGTCTGGGTTCGATCCCACGACCCACTCGTAGGTCGCGGCCGTTACCACTGGGCCCCCCATAATTCTCTTAACTGCTTGTATCATAGTATATTAGCGTCAGCTCTATCACGCATCTCAAGTCATCATACATTATATATATTGCTCGTAACTGCCCCGTTGGTCTCGTGGTCGCAAGCGCGACTGCTGAGCGTGGGGTCCCGGGTTCGATTCCCAGGTCGGGAAAAGTGTTAGTGGGTTTTTCTAATTACTTAGTAGCAGCTCGGAGTTCGGAAGTTGGCAGTGTGGTACCCGCGTGCCTGGTGCGCACGTTAAGCCGTTGGTCCTGCACCTGATCTCTCTCCGGTCGTGTCGGATTACCGTCCCATCGGACTATGAGAGTAAAGGAAAAGAGAGTGCACCTGTGTCTGCGCACACGCTTGTGCACTATAATATGTCCTGCGCCGAAGGCTCCGAAGGCTCCGTTGAGATTGGCCGCCGTGGCCGAAATACGGTCTGGAGGAAGATTATTTTTATATTGCTCGAGCCTTCGGAGAAACTTGCCTTCATGACGAGATTGGTGATACAATTAGATGATACTGCGTTTCGTGTTCGGGTTAGCTTTCCACGTGTTCAACGAAAATGTTTGAATACTCCACACATGATAGTTGTTTCAAGTTTAAGGGTAAAGGTATATAATATATTTACTTAGGTACGTACTAAACATGCAAGACTCGTAAGAAATTCCTAACTGCTATGACTAAAATAATGTGGACGTGATTTGAGATTCTCAGGAAACCCACACACTCATTCAATTAGGCAACGCGTGACTTTTCTCCGTCGAGACTCGAGGGTAAGCCCTCGTACTCACAGGCGATTTTTGAATGCTATTTCTTTTATAGCGTACTGAACTTTCAACTCTCGGTATTGCGCCAAGCATTGAGAATTCAAGCGAGTGCATCCCAGTTCGTCAAAAAGCGCACTGTTGGATTTTCAACTCTCGGCGGTAAGCAGTGCGTTAAAAATCAAGTGATCGTTAAAATTTCGTCTTTCCATAAGTGGGTAGATACACACACATTGGATGTTTCAGGCCACCGAGTATCATGAATCAGTGGATATACCCCAGGTTTCCGACCCAGGTTCCCAGGTGACGCGTGAGACACGTGTCATCGTGTGTAACATGTCAAATATGTATATACAGGAAGTTATGTTTTCGCTTAGTGGCCCGACCGAGCATGAACAATGTTTACCAGACGAGTTTGCAAAAACATTGTATTATACGAATCTGTTAGTTTAGCTATAAAACAGTTCAGTGCTTGCTTGCATGTCTGATAACCCACAAAATTATAATAATAGTAAGAATTTGAAGTGTTTAATTTGCTAAACCACCGGCAATAGCTAACGGTGAGCATACAACAGCACCTAAGTGCTGTAACCTTAACCACTCCTCTCTATAACTAAGTACGTATGTACCTAGGTGCACTAACTGTAAACGTAATAGAAATAAATAGCGTCATGATGACTGATAATTTCACAACATGTTTTGTTTAAATTCTAGGGAAAACATATTAAAATGAACCATAGGGGCATGCTGTCATCCGCACGAGTGCCTACCTGATCACTTTCCCATATTGAGACTCGTTACGACATAAATTTTACATTAGTACCTATAGGTTTAACCTTTCTTTATTGTATCATTCAAGTGTAATTAAATATTGGCAAAAAAGTAGAGAGTTAAGTTTTGTCTTTAAGTTAAAAACTTAATCTAATATGTAAGTTTTTATTTCTCTTCTATTTAGCATTTAGCGATTTGGTGTTTCTATAGTGTCAGCTTATTTTTTATTTTATAAAGCTAAATAAATGTAAAGAATATGGCTGAAAGTCATTCTGCGGTATTGACATTACGACGCAATATAATCCTGAGTCGGCAGTCATAAGCTTCCTCAAGCTTTTTTAATAAAAATATCCAGGATGAAAATAGCCTATGTTATTCTCCAGGTCCCAGGCTACGCCGCTCCCGCGGCACTGCTCGCTTCGCTCGCTCGGCTTGTAGGTTGTGGTCACAGTTCTAACCTAACCTAATCTACCTTTCAGCCATTTTCATTTGCCTCTTCATTTTTAGCCAAGGGGTTACGTCTACACTTAAGTTTAGCCGGCTAAAGATGAAAGAAATTATATTAGCCTCTCCTCAAAAATAAGCTTAAGTTTAGCTAGCTAATCTTAAGTTTATTTTCTCATCTATCCTTAGCTGTGACATGTATATGTCACGGCTAAGGATAGATGATTTATAAACTTTCCAGAACATATTCTCTAAATGACGGTGAAAACTGCATCAAAAACCACAACTGCATCAACAACACAGACAGACACGATAAAGCGAACAATCTTCAATTTAATGTTATAATACATCAAAAGAGACTGCTGCTGCTTTATACTCAACATGTTCAACTCTTGGATATTTTTGCGTGTTATTAGTTAGCTTTAGCCCGGTTTCGATGAATTAATGACTGGGGTTTATCTATTTCATTTATTTTCCTCTTAGATCAATAATAATGTAGGTATGTTCTCATTAGTCCAGGTTTGATAAGTTAAACAGATTACTTTGTTTAAAGTTAAAAAAAGTTAAAATACCAATGTTAATGATTTACTTCAGGTGAAAACGAATGAGTTGATAAACGGCTAATAATTATTGAATTTTGAAGATAGTAGTGTTCTTGGGCTTAACTTTAAATGCCAAGCTTCAGAGGAACCCACATATAATTGTTATTATTTAATAATTGTCGAAACCTAAGCTCCCCAGCATACGCCGATAGAAAAAAAAAACATAATTTAATTGACATAGAGACAATTATTTTCATAGTGTAATGTCGTACGTAGGGCATGCAATTATCCGCCTATTTTACTATTCGGATATTTCGGATACTGCCAGACAACTATTCGAATATATTCGGATAATATGGATATTTTGGATACCACTGTAAAAGAGGTAAATCAAACTTATATTAGTTTACAATCGACATTTTTATTACAAAAACTCTCCAACAATCGTGTGCTTAAAGTATTTCAGTTCGTACTAAAAGCAAAATCTGTCCGATCTGTCATTGACAAATACGAGAAAAGCTATTCCACGGGTTATCTACCAATGGTATAATAGATCGTGAGCTGGTCAAATGCTATCTCTGTTAAGATGGCTAGAACAATTGAAAGCACATTAGATGAAGGCTGGAAGTCTTACAAAGTAGTGCTTGGTAATAAATGAGACAAAATCACACCACTGACATTGCTTGATGTCAAAGTATCTGATGTATAAGTTGGATCAGCACAAACTAGTAGCCGCGAATGATATGTACTTTCATCGATTCCCTGAATATGAACTATCTTCTGTGCGTTTCGGGTCTTTCAGTTCTCGTTTTCGCGATTGCGCAGTCCTATCTTCCGTTGGACACATGTGAAACTTTGGGTATTCCTAAAGAGGACTTTCCGGCTTGGGTTTTTACGGTCCAGGCAGGAAACGAATTAATGCAAATCATGAATGACGAGAATCATGATGAGGCCTCTGCTCCACATTCCTACTTCCCATATCAATCTGATTTTGGGTTGGTTACCAAAACAGCTTATTCAAGTGTAGCAAATCCTAACCTTTTTTTTATGTTGCATTTAGCAGGAACTCTATTTTGGTTCTGTGCAATCTCGTCAAGCAAGACACAATATCGAGATGAATGAGATATGAATCTAGAGAACAACACTACTGATCAAAGCCATCATTCCTGCCAATGCCTTTAAAGTAAATGTCATGCTTGTCAAAGCATTCACTGTTGATGGTCAAACAGAGTCCTTCCGATCTCTTTGCTTATTTTTCTCTGTTAAAGTAAATGATATGTATTTCAGTTTCTGCTGCTTGTAATCACTGAGTGCTACGGCATCACCATCGCTGTCGTCAACTGAAGTCGAGCTCTGTGCAAAAGCACTTTTAAATTTTGTCTATGATGAATCTACATGGTAATTGTGTCATTAGATGGATTTTTGAAGATATAGCATGAATTGTCACGATTGTGAATACCTATTTTATTTAAACACAACGTTAAATGTTATATTATCAAAAGGAAAATGGAACAAAAGTAACTATCCGTATTATCCGTTTTATCCGGATAGTACAACAAATTATATTCGAATAATATTTTCGACGGATATCCGGATAATTCGGATATCCGGATATCCGAATAGCATGCCCTAGTCGTACGGTATTCTGTTGTGCGGGAATGCCGCCGACATTCAGACTATCTTTGTTTTGCAGAACAATGCTGTGCTATCAATTTATAAATTAAAACCGAGTCATTCTCTCAGAGAGTTTATCTCATAATCTGTGGTTAAATAAATACTAGGAACTAAGACTTTGGTCTACCTACCTACAACAAGGATTAATAAATAGGTCCTTCGTATATACGTCAATGCGTACCTGCGCTTTTATAATAAACATGCATCAAAGCCACGTTCAAGACTTGATTTTATTCGCAGTAAGAAGCTCACAAAGTCACAGCTCACGCCTGAACTATCTATAATCGTCCTATTAGATATGAATGCTTCCTTTGGCGATTTTGAGTAGCTCTCGTAGCCGATAGACCTTCATTAATTCACTTGGAGAGCTATTCGAACTAATATATCGTTGTAATGGCGTACGTCCTTTCGGATAATTCTTTTAACGTGCCTTAACCTGAACAAATAAATATACTTCTTTCTTTCAACTTTCTTGTGAGAGACGACGACGCCATGAGTTATCGTCCATGAACAGAGATGTGTCGCACGCAGAGCTTAGAATGGTTTTGCTTTTAAGGGTTTATTTTGTGGCTAACATTTTGTATTGTGTTTTTTAAAACACGAATAAGAATGCTGTAATGCAATATTGATATTTGCGTATTAGTTAGGCATTGCAGTTTAGGTACTTATTAGTTACCTAATAACGTTAAATATTGTTACCAACTTGTCGACTGGGTTTGTTTCCTTTCGTATTTCCTCATCAGTCAGCACACAGTTGACGTTGACGAAACAGTTATTCGTACAACCGATCACTTGTTAGATTGTCTGAATTTCCCTACTTTTTGTGAAATATGAGTATGTATAATTGGGAACTCCGTTTTAGCAGTCATTCACAAAGGTCTCGCCTGATTATGCCGAAACAAGGGTGAATCATATCCCGCGACGTCACGCATGTCACGTCACGCATATTGTGCCGTGGTTTTGGTAACAAAAGGTCGGTTGTTCGCTCACACCTACCTAAGGCTTCGTCTGGGACCGTTACGTGGAGAGAAGTGTGTTCCATATAGGCTTCAGCTGAATATTCCTGATGACTTTAGAACAGGCATATACGAAGCATTATTATATGAACTGAAATTGGTTATGAAGGCAGTCATTCATTTTTCATTTTCGAATATCTTTATTTACCATAAGAACAATTTTTTTTTTTACTTTTTACACATATCCTAAGCAAGATTAACATGGCACTTTATGAAGCTATCAATTCGCCTTTCAAAGCTCATGAGTCATGAGAGATCTGCTTTTTCTGTTCTGTGTGAGAGATAGTTTTAATTGATAACAACATAAGCTCAACACACAATAATCATGGGTACATGATGACAATAACGTAAATTATTTAGTAGCTAAGTTATAGTGTTACACTAATCGCCAGATCGCATGTAGGTACCTTATAAAAAAAAAAAAATAAGTAATTTGGGCAGTAGTTTGTACTTCCTCGGAGAGAAGAAAGAAGCATTCTTACTTGTTAGGTAAATACTCGCAAAACGATCAATGCAAACTATGTAAGTAATAGTTCTGCAAACAGTAGACCTCGCGACCACAAACTTTGTTGCAACAATTAATATATCACTAAAATTTAAAACGGGACACCCCGTTTTAATAACTTTTGTCGTGAAAATGCCCATGTCAAAACCTGACTGCTGCGGCTGTAAGTTACTAATAATCATATCGAGGCAAGGCGATCATTAAACAGAAATAAATTAACCCACAACTAACCAACTACTATCTGCTAAACCCTTTACTTTTGAACCTTCTCAAAGGGCCTACAAAATGTTCGAGGGGACCTAACCATTTGGCGAGCGACAACGACAGCGCGATCTAGCGGTGCACAGTAGCCCCATCTAGTACCGTCATTGTAAAACGTTTAAGAGAACTAGAGAATCCTGAAAATTATTTTCAGAATTCTCTTTTTTGAAGTGAAAACTTCTTTAGCGGCCTTGTGCACTTTTTTTGGGATGGGTAAAAATATTAAACTTGCGTCAGAACGTGCCGTAAGATCCGTTGCCTAGCAACTGACAATGTAAATATGAAAATAAATAGTCTTTGACATAACGTAAAGATTGCGAGGTAAGAAATTTTACCCATATTGATGGGTAAAAAAAAAGCAGTCAAAACATACTTCATGAAAAGTGTTTAAATAAATTGTTTATTTTTGTTAGACTATATTTTGAAAATAAATATACTACTACCTACTAATGAATATTGTATTTAACCACATAAATTATAGTATTTTCATACTGATAAATAAAGCAATTCGTACGAAATTATTCCCTAACCATTCCAAAATATTCAAAAATGCACAACGTTAATGTTCAAGTTTTCACTTCTGCCGGCACTCCCAGAGTGCAACCCGTTGTTTTTTTTATTTTACTGTACTTTAAGGAGCTATTCTGCTCATTGCGCCGAAGATCCTCATCAGATCTTCACCAAATTTTATGAGACCCATTTAAAGTTACTACTTTTCAAATTAAAAAAGAACCATTGAAATCGGATCTCATAAGGCAGAGTCCAGATCCAGTTTTTGCCCCTTTTTGGAGAAATTACCCCTCCGAGGATTGGAGGGGTAATTTCATAATAATGTGTTCTTGTTTTATGAAATGAATATTTTTATTATTTATTAATCAAAGCCGCGCCTGCGCCGTCAAAAAAAAATCTAAAATGTCGTAAAACCTGTATACCTACCAAGTTTCGTCCAAATCGGTTGTAAAATACGACCTGTAGAGAAGTACCAACAACTGACACACGAAAGCAAATTTTATCAGACTTGAAGTATACGCTACGCTCGCTTGGTCAATAAATTAGCGCTGATGTCTGAAATACAGATATTCTACGAGTATATCTAGTTCCGACACAGATGTTCAAATCTGTTCATAGAAACAAAGTGTCCTATAGTGTATTTCCATAAATTTTTATTAAATTGTTGTATATTTTTGAATAAATACATTATACTTTATGCATTTAAAAGTAAAAGAAAACAGAAATTATATTTTTTTACCACAACAGAACACAATACGATGTGGGCACACTGGGCTCTCTATCTTTAAGTTGTTATAAAAGCATTGCGACGTCGGGACGGAATACCCCGCTCCCGGGTGAGTCACGGGGCCAGTCACTGCCCACTCCCGTCTACATGTCTATGTACCGTGTATACGACAGACATGGTGTGCCGGTCCCTAATTGAACAGTCAGTGAACGTTTCGGCGAAGACACAAGTAATTCGTTTATCAGCTTACTGACTACTGCCTATCTTGTGATGTCACAGAGTATCCCGTGTGTCATTGATGACACAAGGGATACTCTGTGATTAGGACAGCAGATGAATCCTTTGATTCAATACCAACCGGGAATGGCCTCTTGACTCATAAAATTGCATCATCGTTGATCAACGTGTGGGTCGTGTGGATACGCATACAGTGCTTCCCAGACGCGAAGATACGTTTCAGAAAAAAATGTGGGCATGCGAGACTCGCTTCAGTCTTAAATCGAGATCTAAGTTACTTAGCTCGTGCTTCGGCTTAGAAAATGAAATCAATTGAAATTGTTTATTCTGTAAATAGGATATTAGAATCACTTTTACACGTCATATAAAAAAAAAAAACGATGTGTGTGGCACTCGGAGACTGCCGCGGCAAAGCTATTGCATAGCTGTTTTTATCAACTTATGCAATTATAATACTGCATTTGTGATAATAATAATAAAATGTATGTATGTAGAGTACTCACTCATTTTCTTTCACAATTTTTTCGTGACTTTCTTCATTAATAATAGCTGCTCTTTCTTGAATATTTAAATTTCTCGGCATTGTAAAATATTAATCCGAATACAAGAAATAGCAATGGTGACATTGACAGGAACTTTATTCACATTTTATAGTTTTTAAAACTTGACACAACGTAATGGGAACATCAAACTAATAAAAAGGTTTTAATTTAACTATTAATAGTCAAGGATCATTCGTCTAAGTAAATTTGAACTTTGTTGTCAAACAGTTAAACATAATTTTCAATACAACACTCTCGTATCATTCGTCTAAGTAAATTTGAACTTTGTTGTCAAACAGTTAAACATAATTTTCAATACAAAACACTCTCCTTAGGTATTTTCGTTACGGAATTTCTGGATTAAGCGCAGGCCACACCGCCAGCTAGCGGGCGGGCGGGCGAAGCGAACGAACATCGTTTCACCTCTTTACATACTTCGGTTCACACCGCGAGCTACCGATATTTCGCGTAGTTTGTATAGTTTCCTTCGTTCGCTTCGCCCGCCCGCCCGCTAGCTGGCGGTGTGGCCTGCGCTTTAGGTCTCCACGTTCAAGGCCCGCGATAGAAGCTATGCAATAGCTTAAAAATTGGCTAGATGAGCTCGGCGATTCCTATCTGACTACTCTGAGAAGAAAGGCCGAAACTAACTCAGAGGTCAGAGGTCTCTTTTAAAGTCCAGACATAATCTTGGTCAGGCCATATGAGGACCATGTAGACTAATGTCTGAAATGGTCTTTTGAGGAAAGAACCACTCAGATTGGAGTGGACTTGTTCAGTCAGTGCAAGCATTTTGTCAGTAATCGTGGAGCTCAACTCAGAACTTAGACATGTTCCCGTCTCTATCCTGCACTTATAGCAAACTATAGGTGCAGGATAGAGACGGGAACATGACGGGAGACAAAACAGTTGTGCGAAAGTGACAGGAATAACACTTAGCCAAATTACGCTACGTTTAAAGGTCATGCACGACCTTAGTATTATAGCATTGAACTTGACCAAGATAGCATCACCCAATTTAGAGACTGCGTTCAAGGACAAGTTCAAGCGTCCGACCGTGGCCTTTAGACGGGTCTGTGACCCACTGGCTCGTCTTTTGGTGACTTTAGCAGTATACATTTATTTCCTTATCATTCTCTTATCCTTATCCAAAGGACAGTGGGCAAAAATGTATGGGCGGCACACCCACGTCCGCCACAGTTGAAACTACTGTGGTTTTGAAGACATTGCTTCTCTCTCTATTCAAACCAAAGCGCATCAAAATCGGTCCCGGGGTTCTTCAGTTCCGACAATGTTAGGTTAGGTTAGATAAAATATACGCAGCTCCGCCACTACACCTCGCTCCACCACAGTTGAAACCACTGTGTTTTGAAGACATTGCTTCTCCCTCTGCTCACACCGAAGTGCATCAAAATCGGTCCCGGGGTTCTTCAGTTCCGACAATATTAGGTTAGGTTAGGTAAAATACACGAAGCAATGTCTTCAAAACTACAGTGGTTTCAACCGTGGCGGAGCTGGGTGTACTTTACCCACTATCCTTTATTTAGGGTCAGCGCATAATCTTCCATACTTCACTGCAGTACATTTTAATGCGTAGTAAGAATAGCGTCAGGGAGAGTACTGAGAGTGGTACCTCTGACACCCAATTGACCAGACGACGGGTTGAGTTTAGAAACGTGCCGCCTCGCTTGAAACAATGTGAGGTTATTTGGGGGTTCTAGTGGGTCTCCTGGACAATTTTTTTAAAACTTTGTATCTCCGGCGGGTGAGGCGGGGGATTTACTAACCTCCTCTTCCCCTCCCCGCTCCCTTACCCTATCGAGGCGGCACGTTTCTAAACTTTAACCCAGACGACTAGTCACATGGATCGACTTGATTTATTGATAGACGCTTTTATTTACCGTACATATTTTTCCATTAGTACCTCAGTACCTAGCAGCAACAAATTAAAGCAACGTGAAAATGGAGCATTAATATTATAAGTACTTATCACTCCTCGATGGGTTTACCTCGGTCGGTTTTCGTAGAACACATAACATAACATCACGCCTTGTTCTCCAAAGGGAGAAACCAAAGGACCTTGTTTCCCCAAAGGGAGAAACAAGGATACGTAGAATTTCTTGCTTTTTAGCAAGAAATTCAAATTCAGTTGAAGATCACGCACTTGAGGACACGAGGCAATTCATCTTCAGAAATAATTTGTCGGTTAATTGCAAGTGTTTTTAGTTAATCATTTGCATTTTGATTCCTATGGCTGATTTTTCAGTAACTGTAGTCATATAACGGTTTACTGAAAAATAAAAGGAACGGGTTGCACTCCGGGAGTGCCGGCAGAAGTGAAAACTTGAACATTAACGTTGTGCATTTTTGAATATTTTGGAATGGTTAGGGAATAATTTCACACATTTTATCAGTATAAAAGTACTATAATTTATGTGGATATTCATTAGTAGTAGTAGTATATTTATTTATTTTTAAAATAATACTTACGAAAGCTATTAAACCGCAATTTTTTGTTCAGGTAAAAGTTATCAGACTATTATAAATCAGCCCTTAAAGAAAACCTACTTTTACGCAGTTTTACCTCGGAGCACTGATAGAGATTTAGGATGCAACAGACTGCGGTCGATTGAAGGCACCCTGGACCAGCCGAAACCAATGATCGCCTCAAACCATCTATAGTCGATCGATGAACGTTATCTAGACATATATGTATACGAATGTTATCTATCTGTTACAGTGTGTTCGTCTGAACGGTCGACCGATCGCAAAAAAGATGCAACTTTATGTCCCTCAGCACCTAAATTGATCTTATCATCATCTTTGTGACTGACCGTGACAATTCAAATGTGCCTGTAATGGGTTTAAAGCTGTTTTCAGACCAGCGCGATTAGTCGCGCGACGCGACACCGGTTATTGTGAAGTTTTGTATTGTTCGTGTCGCGTCGCGCGACAAATCGGGCTGGTCTGAAAACAGCTTAATTGAAAAATGCTTTGAGTTTGAGTTTGAATCTGACTTTTGCAATCGTCTTTGATGGAATTAGACAGAATCATTTTGCCACTTATTTAAAGAACATTTATAGAACCTTAAAATTTGTCAGTCTGTATCTTTATCATAAGCCCACAAAACAATGTATTTAAAAAACAATACGTCGCTGCGTGCCGAGCAGCGCGTGCGCAACACTGTCATCTAAAGCTTATGATATATGGCGGTAGAAAACTTTTACTAAATCATGGCCGTCCACTTGTCTCTCTACGGAACACGCACATATTTTAGGAGTTAAGGTGGCGTCACTCTTCTGATAAAAGCTTAGTAAATACTAGTAGTATTCAATGCTTTTTTTTAAAATTTCTATGATCGTAGCAGCAGTAGATAGCGTTTATTGAACAATTCCAATTTAAGAAATAATCTGATTTTATTTAATAACTTTACCCACATATGGAGCAATACTGCCTACTGTCAGTATTGCTCCATATGGGTAAACAGTCCTACAGTAGGTAGCTACTTCTCATAAATAGCTTATCCAACTTACTGCTTGGTCGGATAATTTTTTCCAGTTGTACTAAATGTCTGATGGTTTAAAAGCGATTCATTTTAAATTGTTTGGCAGCATCGAGACGGTAATTTATTTCCTTACTGGCTAGTCTATATGGCTATCTAAGGCGGAGGATACAGAGCTGCATTTTAAAATCGAATTCTTTAGTTCTTTTTGTCTGGTAATAAAAAAGGTAGAATGGCTCGTCTCCTTAAGGGCGCGCGTGCGCCGCGTCACGTAGGGCTCGCGGTGCACGTGCGGCGGGCCCACACTGGACGGTAAAGGTGAATTCATATGAGATTATTGTAATGTGCCACATAACTCTGTATTAGAGTGCAAGAGCAATGCGAAGGCGTATTGAAAACATGGTTCTTTGTGATTGAAGTCAGTACAATCTGTTAACCTTTGAATGTACTGACTTCGTATCAAAGTTGCGACAAACAAAGGCGCGACAAATGCTAGGGCGACAGTACGAAAGGTCGACCATCAGCGGTGCGACAGAACATCAGCTCGACGAACGTTAGCGCGACAGATTGTTTTCACGACAAACGATGGCACGACGAAACTTTTGACCGACGAACGTTATTGCGACTGATTGTTTTCACGACCATCGATGGGACGACGAAACTTTTGATCGACAAACGATAGCACGACACAATTTTCGCTCGGCAAACCAAAGCACGACAAACATTTCTATAATATTTTGTTGCTAATAGCAGATAACAAAAAAATGTGAAGTACTAAGTACTTTCGTTTTTAATGTTTTTATTGGCAATGTTCTTTATTGTCAATGTTAAATGACTGCAGTGCGCGAGTGCAGTTACGAGCAAGGTAGGCGAAAACCATGTATTAAAGAACCTAAAACTTTAATTTTTTTTTCTTATCTGCTATTAGCAACAAAATATTATAGAAATGTTTGTCGTGCTTTAGTTTGTCGAGCGAAAATTGTGTCGCGATATCGTTCGTCGATCAAAAGTTTCGTTGTCCCATCGATGGTCGTGAAAACAATCTGTCGCGCTAACGTTCGTCGAGCTGATGTTTCGCACCGCTGATGGTCGACCTATCGTACTGTCGCCCTAGCATTTGTCGCGCCTTTGTTTGTCGCAACTTTGATACGGAGTCAAGATAATTAGGTGTAAGATTATATTGAACATGCGGCACTCTGCTGTTCGGACTTTTTGTCGAAAATATAGAATTGATTTACTAAACGTAATAACTTGCCATCATTAAGATAGCTTGAGTCATCACAGTGTACATCACCTGCAATTATGCGAAATGGCCGAACAATTGGCAACAAGTTAGATTTACAATTAAATCTATTAAATTGTAAATCTAACTTGTTTAGTTTGTTTTCAAACTTAATTTTCTCGAAATCCAAAACGATTTGTTTTTGTTTTTCTTTCGTTAGACATGTTGAAAAAATAGAATACCTATTTGTGGGATCATCTCTCGGCGTCTGTCTATTTGTCTGTCACACGCGATTTTCTCCGAAACTATTCGATCGTGGCTTATTTTTAAAAAGGCTAAACTGAAAACCTAGAAAGAAAATCTCCATGGCCTCCGTGTGGGAATCATACTTGTTTTCAAAGTTCTCGCAGCACGAACTCGAAAATGACCTCTATTTATATTACACTGTAGTTTTATTCTTCTAACACTTTCGATGATACTCGTACGTTTAGAGTTAAGACATAGTTAACCCCCGTCTCGAATAATCTCTGCCATATAAATCTAAACAACTGAACTGTTGTGTTGTGAACTTCAAGATTGATCGAAAACGATCAATTGCTTTCTGGAAATTAAAATTCGGAGATAAAGCATTCTCGCGTATACGGGCAGTTTTAACCGACTTCCAGAAAGGAGGAGGTTCTATGTTCGTAGCGTATGTTTGTTTTTTATTTTATTTTTGTATATCAATCGATAGTTTCGACAATTGTGGACAGATTTTGAAAATCCTTTTTTTATTTGGTACAGGAAGCTTGCGAGGTGGTCCCATATATTTTATTAGGGTCCATATTGGCTCACCTAAAGTTCTTTACCCGAAATTGTTCTTCCTAATGATTTGTAATCCGAATGATCACTCTTCCTAAAATTTTTCAACCTAAAGTTTTCATTCATACTATTTGTAGTGCTACCGGCGATGTTCATAACACTCATGTTTCCGAAAATTGTAATGAATAATATCATTCATGTAAATATATTTAAACTCCTACTGTTTTTTATCATAACGCTTTTAAATCCTACTGAGAGAACATAATCATGAACCAGATGCTTTGAAGGAAAAGGTTTGTTTTTAAACTATTTCTTGTGATTACAAAACAACTGTTCACATTTTTACATTTAGCCATTTTATTTTTGGTTATTGTTGTTACATACTTATTACTATACCTGAGATAATTATGTCTAAAAAACCAACTGTTTAGAATGATTAAAGGTCGTTTCACAGATTTTTGTCTTAAATGAATGAAATTCAGTTCAAAGTGTCGTCTTGGGGGCACTATGAAAAAAATACTTAGTAAAATTTCGCGACCAATTTCTAGGTAGCGCTCGCCGGCCGCTGCCGCGGCACCGCTCGCTTCGCTCGCTCGGCTCGCGCGTAGTTGGTCACAGTTCTAACCTAACCTAACCTAATCCTAATCTAAACAAAAAAGATATGACTTTGAATAATAGTGTAAAAGATGGTTATGTTGAGAAAATATAGGAAAACAAATAAAAGTATAATAGATGTTTATTGCTACTGACATTATGAAGTTGAATGCTTCGGAATTATGAACATTAGAGACAGACTAGTTAGGAATTGTGATTGTTAGGATGAAAAACGTTAGGAAGAACATTTTCGGATTTCCAAATATCGGAGTTGAAAATTTAGGTGAACTTTGGCGCACCCATTTTATTAACTTTGCTTGGGTAGTTTTTAAATTAGCTTCAATAATACGTATTTTTCCCACTTATCCTATGCGGATGATGTTTATAGTAAGTACCTGTCACTGTTAATTACATAGCTGGACGTGGTATTCGAATTTGTGTGGGGTAGGTACCACAACTAAAAAATGAAAAATAAAAAACGACTTAAAAGAAAACCACTACAAAGTAAAAAATTACTTTAATTTCGGAAGTCGGTGTTTAAAAACTAAAATACTAAACCAAAGACACCGACTTCCGAAATTAAAGTAATTTTTCACTTTGTTGTGTTTCTTTTGGAATTTTGTTATGTTATTTAATGTTTGGACTTTATAAGACAGTTTGACCCCTGAGTTTGTTTGGATATCTCTTCTAAAGGGTACTCAGAGATAGCAAAAGTCGACTCTATTTAAGTTTTCTTATGCTCATAAACGTGATTCCGATAGGTATCCTACATATTTACAGAATAAACAATTACATTTCATTTCAAAGTAAACCGTTGTGTTTGTAACCGTCTATCTGATACCATACCTGCCGAAAGACACCGGATCCTGAGATACAGGGTATCATGGTGCGGGATCCAGTGGCACATTTAACTAATGTAACAAACTTATGGAAAATAAACGTAATAATATTTTAAGTGCAATTTTTTTTATTAAAAAGAAAGGGTTTATTTACTAAAAAAACTTGTTTAGCAGTTTGAAGTAAAGATATTGTTAAAAACACCATGTGTCACCATTACATAAATTTTATTGTAGGTACGGCCGCGGCACACTAATTGTGTACCTATGTTGCGCAACTACGACTCGCCCTTGGCCGGCTTTACATATTATGCGATTTATTAATTATTATTATTGGGCGAGAAGCGTCATCTCTACATTATAGTCGCCATCCACCTTATTCCATAACAACCAGTCGCAATTTCTTGACATAAAACTGAATTATACGCGTATCTATTGAGACAAGTGTTTACAAATAGCGCGTCTCTAACAGGCAGAGGTAGGGGACCTATACAACCTGTTCCTAGGGCACACAATGCCGCGCACACCATATTTTCTTTTTGTATAGCTTTTGCGCCGGTCGCCGCCCAGCGGAATGCGTAGGGCTTCCGGTGCGTCACTCGCGGGCTCCCACGACCTGCACTCCCTCCAGACTACCTTCTCCTGCACCATCCATCGAAACATTCCTCCCTGTTACCTAACACATCTCTCATACATACTCCGCATTAGTGCCGTAACAATCGACACATGCATTCGTGGAATGTCCGCCGGACATGCAGCCAGCGTCTAAAGGCGAACTTCGAACAAGATTGTGATACTGTTGCAGAATCCGAAAGCTTAAACTCTTTAACTGAAATAGAGGTCCATTGCTGACTCTTGAAGCGGTGCCACAAATAAAGTAAAAAAGACAGAGTAATGTAGACGGGATTTTATATAGTTTAGTGTTGTGTTTTGTTGCTACGTGCCTATGTGGTAGTGGTGCGACCCAAATCTGTGGAGAACTTCATGTAAATGTAACCGCAGAGAGTGGGCGCGACTTGATAACCTCACGACAGTAATGCGCACAAACACAGGTGATTCTGTGGAAACACTTGATAACGTCGTATGTGGCATACTAATAAGAGGTAACGAGAAATTGCCGAAACTGTGTATCAGTCGTAAAAATCTGAGATTTCATAAAATTTTGCTGCGGTACCTACCTACGTAAATGTTCAACCTAAACAACTTGGGGATGAATCAACATCCAAAAAAAGGTTTGAACAATGCACCTTGGCAGCCTGGCTACTCCAAGTGAGCTGCGATATCCTTCCGTCCAGCCAGCCCGAGTGGCACCTCTACACTGTGATCCCTAATGCGAGTGACTGTGACACAAAGCCGCCGTTCGTTAGGAAGCTCTGTTTATTATTACCCGACTGCGCGACAGCAACGACAGGGTTATGTTTTTCACGCGTATCTGTGTATCTTTGTATGCGGGATGATTCTTAATACCCTCGAAGCATGCTAACGGCTCGATGGATTTCAATAAAATGAGGTATCTATCGATTAGTGTAAGTGCGAAGGTTATAGGCTAGGATTCGTTTTTAATCGGCTTCTAATAGGAGGAGGTTATCAATTCGTATGTTTATAAAAAAACGTATATTCGGGCATAACTCCGACATATACGTTTAGAGGAATACGCAAAAATTTTTTTGGTTGAAAGAGTATACTTCCCAGATGGTCCCATTGTCCTCAGGTCTGACGTAACTCTTCAAATATTATACGCACACCTATAGAGATTTGGGTATTTTTTATAGTAACTCGTGTAGTTGCTCCCGAAAAGCACCATTTGGTGAAGTGGAACTGATGATGAAGACCACAGATGGCCACCGGTACTACTCAATAATTGCGATGAGTAAGTATTTCACGGGTTGCGTTTCGATTACTTTAATATGGTTGCCAAGCAATTTGTTCTCGTCACGAGCATATGGAGAAGTGGAGCTGATGGTGAAGTATCAAGAGAACTCCTCAACGATTTACGTCCCTGCATCGGGAAAAGCAATATTTTGTAAAAGGTGATGAGCAGTTGATATTAGGCTTTTGTAACTTACATAAATTACAAACTGACCCACTAAAAATCGAGAAATAAAAACTTTATTCCAAAAAAAAAAACAACCGACTTCCGTTTTTTTTTAATATACTTAAACAAATTGGTGGTAGAAACAAAAAAAAAATGCGTGCCTTATCTTGTGGGGTATAATCACTGAATAGGTATTTTAAAATCAGTATCATGTTTCCTTATCTTCGCCAATATCTTATATATTAGGCAAAATATACACGTATACACTAAAAACAGTGATATCCACAATATTAACACCAGAAATAAAGACAAATTACGAGCTCCTTTTCACCGGCTTCATAAGGTTCATAACTCATTTGTTGGGCTTGGTATAACCTTTTATAACAAGCTACCCACTTCTCTGCTAGATTTGCCTTTTAATGCGTTTAAAGCTAAAGTAAAATCCAACCTTTGTTCAAAGGCATACTATTCTATCAATGACTACTTAAGCGATAAAAATAGTTGGTCGCTGTGATTAACTCAAGACAATGTTTATGTTCTTTCTCCAGAATTAGCTTACCTACTGACAGGTTATATGAGTTTATAGAATGTTTAATTTATTTGACTTTATTATACAATTTATTTTAGTTTTATTTATTGTTGACATGATCTACTCATTACAATGTTTTCGTATGAGTTGTATTGCAATATGTGATTAGCTAGCGACCTCGACAGTAGATTATATATTATTCTTGCCTAACTGTTGATCTATTTTTGATTTATTTTTACTTCAATGGTCCTAGTTTATTATATCTAATTATGTGACTTCGAGTTACAGCTTTATTAGCTATATGTAAGCGGGCACGCCCTTTATGCCTGGAGGCTTTATAATTCGGGTATTAAGTTCTGTTTACGCGCGTGCTAGCTGTCATTATGGCATATATTTTATTGAATGTTTTGTGTTGAGTAATGTAAATTATTTGCATACTATTGTATAGAATCAAGTTTTTTTTCTAACTGAACAGACAGCTGTGCTGCTGGGGAGTTTGTTGCGCCACTTCTTCTCTCCAGCAAAAGCACTAGGAAGTGGTGAAGGGCGGGCGTTTTTGGGGGACTGTCTTATGTAATTTTGACGTTCGAAAAGTGCTGATTCTCAGCCTAATTTGAATAAATGACTTTTTGAATTTTGAATTTTATAACTACTTTACAGCCATAAGCTCGGTTTATCCAACGCTGAAAGTCAACTTTATACAATCATTAAAAAAATTTATGTGTAATTTTAAATCACCGATGATGACGACTTCGTTTTGTGTCTCTAAGTTTTTATTAACGCTATCGATGTTCTGGTCTAATATAAGTGTTATTGAATAGAAGGACGCAGTACTTACGTGTAACATAGAAGTAGATATTGATTTCGTTTTTCCGTCCAAGTTTATTATATCTACATATTTTAAACGTTTAGCCAACCAAGTCTGTCTTCTAGTGAGTTTACTACTAGTTACAGTCCTGGTTTTTTTATATATTGTGGGTGGGAAATTATAAAATAACTTCTCAGACGTGAGACAGAGTCGTGTCAGACTCTTACTGACTAAAACCCACGTGTGTTCCTTCAGTTGATAGTCCTGGTTTGATCGGTTTCACTCTTCTTGAGGAAAACCTTCCCGTTCCTTATCCAGACGAATTAATATGACAGTTATACAGACTCCCTCGTTGGTCTAGTGGCCGCAAGCGGTACTGCAGACCATAAGGTCCTTGCAATTCCTGAAATTACTCAGTAGCAGCCCGGAGTCCGGATTTGTGCCCGGTTGATGGCAATAGGCTCGCCCCCATTACATGGGACTTAAACATAACTGGCGAAATGTAGGTGTACTATAGGGACACCTCTGCCTATCCTATCGGGGAATACGGGCGTGATGTTATTTTATGTTCTCTAGCCTTCATTCGAGTTGCTGTCTGTTCACACGCACACGATTACGTGATTATATCGCTGACAGCTGATAGCCCGTGTTCGTCTGGCGGCTGTCTACTGACTTATCACTGAATCAGTATCACGATAATACATTAAACATGAACATAAAGCTATGACTCAGTTTGTAACGTTATATTGTATATGAATAGTTAATACATACAACATTATAAATACATAGATAAGTGAATGAATATTATAGGTCGGGGACAAGAAATATAAGTGACACTTCATAAACAGAAACAATGCCACACCCCCAGAAGCTAATATTCGAGAACAGTATCGATCTACATAATTAGGTGCGACGGTCTCTTTGGAAGACACTCTTCAAAGAGACGCTCTCAGTGCTGTTCGTCTTGTGGTATCCAGTAATACACGACTGTACAAAACAATAGGGAATTCTAGACAATCGTTTGAATGACGAGGATGGTGACGTCGTCATTCAAGCTTCTGTCGGCGAATAAAATAAGCTCCATTGACATGACAAATTAGATCAACTTGAACTTGATAACAGAAATTATGTAGATGCATGTAAATTGTGGTATCGGCATGTTATGTGAAGGAACAATGGCTGTGTCACTCGGCGGCGCCTTTGCCTAGATCACGCAGAAGATTTCGCGCAATACTGATGCGTCAAGCGCGGTGGGCGGCCATACTTACCGCTAGGGTCACCACGCTCTTGTGACGATGGAATGCAGTGACTCGCTGTTTTTTTAATGACGACTGTTTATGACGTCTTAAGGTTAGAGATCAGAGTGTAGGCTAGACAAATATTACTTGATTTAGACGGCTATGTGTTTGCCATGTATCATACTGTACCTCAGAGTCAAATGGATAAAGTTGTAAACCTTTTTTGTATGTTTTGACACAAATTTTTATAGATAAAAAATCATCATATTTACAAAAACAAAAATCGGGCAGTCTTTGGGGACTGCCGGTAGAAGTGAAGACAAAGTAATTTTTTGATTCTTGCGTTGATGTCTTTCGTTCGAGCGTTAAGTGACGATGACGCGGGATCCATTTTGTTCACCCAAAAAGTTCTTGTCAACGCGCCTAAAGAAGTTTTCACTTAAAAAAAGCAGTGATATTGCAATATCCGATAATAGAACATCTATCATAAATCTAATTGCAAAACGCGGTAACCCTAAAGTCACGCATTGATGATATATTGTCAGCTGTGTTAAGCTTCGGGAATGGAAAATAGATCAGGTGCGTTGTGGGCCTTGTGGCAGATCCGCGTTGAGGCTGAGTCACTCCTCACCAGCAGACAGACGGGTGACTCCGAGTGAGAGCATGGGAACCGGCCGGAGATAGGCGGGAGGGACCCGGCACTTCCGAAGTCCTTGCGATTGAGTCATGTGGGGTTGAGTGTGCGTGAGGTCGACGCCTTGGGGTCATATATAATAGTAATGTCATATCGAAAGCGTATTGCGTCTTCTTATGCAATATAAAACTTCTTTTTTGTTCCTTTTCCCGGAGTGGGCCTTGTCAAATGCAAGTCCAAATAGTTTTGCAGTTCAACCATGAGATCTCTGAACTATGGCTGTATTGTAGCAGGTAACGTTTTATAGGTATTTTGTAATGTAATGTGTTGCTTAAACATAACTGGCGAAATGTGGGTTTACTATCGGTACACCTCTGCCCGACCCTTTGGGGATTACAGACGTGATGTTATGTGAGTATCTTTCATGTTTGCCTTTTATGGTCATACAACTAGGAACAATTATTATTCACTTAAAATTGCTAGAACTTCTATATGACGACAATGAAACGTAAACAGTCGTCAGCTTCAGGAACCCCCAGAGGATCCCCACCACAATGACCGAGCACTAGGTACTATTTTTAACATCATACCGACATTCCTATCTTTACGGAACTACTTGGTAGCATATCGCTGAAGACTCATCTCTGTTACGTCAGAGGTACTACACAAGAGCTCGGGTGCTCGGATGCTTCGACAATGTGTACAGATAAACAATGTCTAAAAAAAATCCTGTCCGATTCTAAAAGTAACAAACATATTAATTTATACAATGACATTACCAAAAATAATAATAAATCTTATTATTATTTAAAACTAGCTGACCAAATAGACGTTTTCCGGTCCTTATTAACCGTCAGTCTACGTATAGTCTTGAGTTCATACAAAAATCCCCTACAAAAATGGACATTCAGGTGTTTGTGTACTTGAAAATTTTTCGGGAAACTTTTCAAATTGTTCTTATCATAAAAACCTAATTCGGACTATTACAGACATTTTAAATAAAAATCTGCGAAATCGGTCCAGCCGTTCCCAAGTGATACGCTCACCAACTAACAACATTACATTTTTAATAAGATTCCCCATATAAAAAACGGGTTATTTTTATTATTCTTTTTTTTTTATTACCAATGGATAAATATTACTCTCAGCACGGATACCTAACAACACTTTCGCGGATCAAACAGGATTTTTTTACACAATTATTGTTTGTTAGCTCGAATTGCACAGGGCCGACCCAGACATAATAACTACTAAGCGAGGGTAGATGATAGATGCCCAACTCCGGCCCGAGCCGAATGACAGCCGAATGTGTAATAATTGGTTCGGGTCGGCTTTGTTGTTCAACAAATGCCACCGAATTGAATGTACCAGACCCGGATATAGTGTGTACCTAACACCCCAACAGGAAGGTATCGGTGACGTCATTAAATGTAATACATAGAATATGATGGAACACGGATGCTAATTTACCTAGTCATGGTGAATCAAAATCGTCTCTATTACATCGTGAGAGTATTTTGTTGCTTTTCTTTCAAAGTTTTTTACTCAAAAGCTTTTCAAGTAATTTTTCACCAATCATTGTTACATGTATTTAGTGAAGAGTCGTGTCGACCTTGTAGTTTTTCATTTCGCAGTGACCTTCAAAACGCGAGTATGTTTGTTACGTATTTTCTATCCCTTTCTTCTTATTTTTTATGTGTGTATACATAAACTGTTAAATAAATGTTCTAACAGAATTTAGACATTCCATTTATCAACATAATACCTAATTCAGGGGTTTTGCACGACTCATAATGCGAAGCATTAGAGTGTGCTCTACGATCGAAAATTTTTTTTTGCCCCATTTCTATAACTGTTTTTATTGTTACACTCCTGCTAGTACACAGAACCTACTTAATTTATATACCATTGTATAGATGATTAAATGTAGATTAATACTGTACTTTTTAACAATTGATTTAATGCAGCAGAAATGGAAAAAGCATCAAAATAGTTGAAAAAAAAATCCTGTCCGTCAATTTATGAACCCTGAAAACATTGTAGCTTGCGATAAAATCAATTAATTGAGTCAATTTTTTTTTATACATTCATTTCAGCCGTAGAAAGAACCCTATTGAAAATGGCTCTTTTATTCAAAGTAGTTTAATTATAATTAATAAAATACTAACTAAAATATAATATCTTTAACCATTCTTTAACTAAATATTTCCAACCTTTGACTTGATGTCCGTAAGTTGCCTAGCAACCGCCAAGTAAATATCTTTGTCAGTCTTTGACATTACGACTTCATGAAAAGTGACGAAAGTGAGTGATAAATTGTTCATTTTTGTTAGAAACTATATTTTGAATTTCTTTTTCGTTTATGAATGAGTGTTATGTATGAGGCGTGCACTTTTGGATTTTCCAAACTATTCTCATCTATTAACGAATCTCTCATATTTGTAGCAGTACGTACGAATAGGAGAATTATTTCGATACGATCGCCCATTTTTTGATAAATGACCCTGAACTTGATATCCTCTGGGTATCCCGTGTCTGTCTCTGCAGTCACCAGTCTACCTCTGTTCATCTCCGTCTTAAGGCTAATGATAGGAAAAGATCATTTCATTCTCGAAATCTTCCTCTGTGGACAATAGGTTAAAACCTATACGCCAAGGTAAACAAAGGATAGGTCAGATATACCTTCGTAGATTATATAAAAGGTGTAATTGAAATAACTGAAATCCTGCAAAGATTGCCGGACAACAATAGGTACAAAATATAGTTTGGAAAATCCAAAAGTGCACGCCTCATACTTATCACTCATTCATAAACGAAAAAGAAATTCAAAACATATTTTAAAAATGAACAATTTATCACTTTTCATGAAGTCGTAATGTCAACGACTGACAAAGATATATACGTTGGCAGTTGCTAGGCAACGGCACCGGATCAAGGTTGAAAATATTTAGATATTGATATTATATTTTAGTTAGTATTTTATTAATTATAATTAAACTACTATGAATAAAAGAGCCATTTTCAATAGGGTTCCTTCTACGGCTGAAACGAATGTATAAAAAAAAAATTGACTCAATTAATTGATTTTATCGCAAGCTACAATGTTTTCAGGGAGCATAAATTGACGGACAGGAATTTTTTTTCAACTATTTTGATGCTTTTTCCATTTCTGCTGCATTAAATCAATTGTTAAAAAGTACAGTATTAATCTCCATTTAATCATCTATACAATGGTATATAAATTAAGTAGGTTCTGTGTACTAGCAGGAGTGAAACAATAAAAACAGTTGCAGAAATGGGGCAAAAAATATTTTTCGATCGTTGAGCACACTCTAATGCTTCGCATTACGAGTCGTGCAATATTAAAAACTAAGCTATGACTACAGATATATTAATTATGTTGATAAATAGATGGCGCTCACATATTATTATTTACAAATATTTCAACCGTAGATGATTTTTCCTAAAAACAACAATGTGTACAAAAAATTACAAAGGTACACCTTTTCTTTGAACTACGTTGTAGCCTCACAAACATCCGGTTGCGAAAACTTAATGTCTGCTGAAACCTGACATGGGGTTGTTTTCATTTCCTGGGGAAAATATTATTAACAAAATGATGACGACGACTATTGACAATGGATTCAATTGAATAGCCTTTCAAAACCTGAAGGAATATAACTCTTATAATACACTAAGGGCCGATTTTTCAATGTTAACTGACGATTTCAAAATCGGCCGTAACACTTATTATGATGACGATCAATATTTGGTAGAAAAGGTCATTGACTAATGTTTGTAACACGCAACCAATTTTGCCCAGTCATGCTGCTGTAAAACCCACGTTTACATAATTAGTTAGGTACACTTTTAATGGTCTTGACGCAGAATGTCCCATTCGCAAAATGTCACTGTGAAAACGAATGTCCTATTCGCGAAACGTCCTATTCGCAAAACGTCCCATTCTCAAAAAGTCCCATTCTCAAAAGGTCCCATTCGCACAAAGTCCCATTCGCATAAAGTCCCATTCGCACAATGTCCCATTCGCATAAAGTCCCATTCGCACAATGTCCCATTCGGGAGCACCAGTCATAAAAAAAGGAAATCAGCTGTTCCATACAATGTGTTTAATACCTACTCGACCTGATGTTTTCTCGAATGCCGATTATAAATCATACCGACTAGGCGACTGTTGACTTTCACTTTACGAACACTGATTAGGTACCAAAAACTGACTGTAACCTCTGTCGCCTAGTTAATAAATGCAGAGTAAAGGTATGTCAAACTTAAATCTCGCAAAACGTCTGGTAAATCTGAAGGTTATACTGGTTGTAACTTTACTATTATATCTACGCTTATTAATAAGAGGATAAATGAATTAATTGGTGCATTTTATAAGATAAGATAAGATATTTTTATTTGCATAAAACGTGGTATACAAGGTGTTATTAGAAATATTAGATCGAACATGTTTTGCTTAAAACTAAAGCATGCATGCATGCTATACCTAGTTTGCTGATTTTTATCGTATAAAATGAAAATCTTATTCAATTCGTTTATTTATAACACATACATGCATATAAGTAGATATGTACATAAAATATAAAGAGTGATTGTTAAATACAATAAAATAAGTAAATTCCATAGTCTGTGTGGACCAAGCGCCGCGTTACAAGAGCTAAGTTTAAAAATATGATTATGATAGACAGATCAGTAAACAGAGATGAACGGCGTGTGAATTACGAGCTCATGAAGTGTTTGTCTTGTCAAATATGATGTGTGTCGAATAATTTGCGGTGTTAGCGCTCCAGACATCGTGTTTACCAAAACAGCGCGTGCTGTTGCTAGTTGCCAATATACCAATGTAGATATTTCACCTGTATCGTGAATCGGTACATTACAGACTTTGACACCTGATACCCGAGATCCTTAGGCCAGGCCATTAAAACATTAATTACTTAAAAAATCAGGGTTATAAATGATCAGTTTTACGGTGAACAATAGTGCAGGAGTAGGCAGAAATGCTAGAGTGTATTACAAAAAGCTCCAACAGCATATCCTGGAAATCAGTTACGCTATGTTTGAAAGATGATAATTATGACTAGAAAGGTAGTGACGACTAATAAGTATAGAAGTATGAAAGAAAAGACATGTTGCGCCGACCGACCCCAAACCCAATAGATTGTGTTAAGGGCAGGAGAATGATGATGAGACAGGACGACGAGAGATTTGTCGTGATTCCTCTGTGAACCGTGTGCGGTGTGCAAATGGCCAGGTTAACTGAACAAACCTTTTGCATAGTGTTATGGCAACTAATACCGTAAACTAACATAAGTATTGACCGGCTGAGTCACCGTAGGCCTACTTTTAGCAAGTCATTGTGAACTAACCTTGTGTAATTGATCCTTAATGTTTTCTTCACGCACCTTCTTACTTCGCCTCAAAAGAATGAAAACTGTATTTTAAACGGTCCGAATACCGTATTTTACATGGAGCGACTGCCTATCTGACCTCCACAACCCAGTAACTGGGTAACACGATACCCCTTAGTTGACTAGTTTAGACTAGTTGTCAGGCTTTCGGGCTACTGACGACCCGTAACGACTGTCAAAGATCCGGAACGGCTTAACGTGCTTTCCGAGACACGGAAGAGTATCGGTATGTTAAGATGGTCACCCATCCACAGACCAACACCGGCAAGCGTAGCTTAACCTGATGGATCGAACCGTGCAGCTATGATAGTAGGAGTAGGAGTACATTTGTATTTTAAGGAATCATTAAGAGCTTTTATTTATTATTATTAATTTAAAGCACGAAAAAAAATATTTGAGTAAAAAACAATTAAGCCTACTTAATTCTTTTTACTTTTTTTTTTTAAGTGAAAACTTCTTTTTAGCTGCGTTGTGCACTTTTTTTGGGATGGGTAAAAAACGTTAAACTCGCGTCAGGACCGTAGCACCGCATAGCAACCGACAAAGTAAATATCAAAATAAATATAGTCTTTGACATTACGTAAAGATTGCGAGGTAAGAAATTTTACCCATATGGATGGGTAAAAAAAAGCAGTTAAAACATCAAGCAAGCAATCAGTTCAATCAGTCAGTTCATGAAAAGTGTTTAAATAAATTGTTTATTTTTGTTAAACTATATTTTGAAAATAAATAAATAATTACTACTACTACTATCTATCATTTATGTGGTTAAATACAATATACTAATATTGTATTTAACCACATAAATGATAGTACTTTTATACTGATAAATAAAGCAATTCGTGCGAAATTATTCCCTAACCATTCCAAAAAATACAAAAATGCACAACATTAATGTTCAAGTTTTCACTTCTGCCGGCACTCCCGGTGTGCAAGCCGTTGTTTTTTTTTTACTTTTTCCGTTAGTAGACGTTTTCCGGCTGAAATGATGAGGTGGGTACCTATAGTTACCTAGAACTGTGGCTGGAGACTGAATGGAAAATTCCCTTTCACCACCACATTCACAACCGATGTCGACTATAAAACTTGTGCATCACAATCATATTGGCCTACTTGACACTGCTAACACCGCGGGTACTTCTGGACTTAGGCATTGTGACTGCTTATGTAACAGGTCGAAAGGAATAAGTGGGCGTATGTTTTTCATAACAATTTACGAGCGCTACACTGACTGTTCGCTATATTAACCTTCTATATAATATCTATCTATACCATCAGCCGGACATTAATGACGATCATTAAATGAATTCAAAACAAAATTGTATGTGAAGCGTTTGCGTATTATGTTATCGAACTAAAACAGTAAACTAATACAAAGCCTCTTAAACACGTCAATGACGCAACCCCTAAATATCCACCCATCACCATAATGTAGAGACGTCATGACTTCTTACCTCGCCGACGTCATCGTCACGGCGTCTACCGTCAGTCATGACGGAGCTGGAATTAAGACAGTTTTTGCCCGGACGCGTTAATTTCGCACGCAGTTCTATAAATAGTCTTTTTTATTTAAACTGTGTCGGCTTTAACGTAGGTAATAGTAATTATGTGTGATGCCGTGACGTGCCTGTTCGATGGGAAACTGGTTTAACAACGCGTTGCTGGTGTTAGATTTTTTACCAGTTTTTGATTGACGATTGTTTGTTATTTTTATCAAAATTAAATTCTGTACGAAGGTCGCAGGTACATCAGCGGATATTCGTTTCAATCAATTACGACTTTACGAGACAGTGTTCAACATTCAACTTATCCATTATGTCGCTGCTGAAAGCCTTATGGATATTTTCCGCTGTATGAGGCAATACAAGGTTATTGCAGCCTTGCCTACCTTCCTAGCTCCTTACTTATCTAAACAAAATAGAATCAGTTACAAAATTATGGATTCTCAAGAAAATGATCAATTGGAAACTTAATTTAGAATTAATATTGAAGAAAACTATTGCTGAACAAAAACTAAGGTTTCGTTTTTTTCGAAAAGTTATCCCAGAAGCATGCAGCATGGCAGTTTCTGGTAACATTGGTATTCAATGACGGTTCCTTCAGAAATACTGGTAGTATTGTGATCCGCGATCTTCCAAACGCGTGTCGAATTAAGCGCAATAGCCCTATATATGGACTCAAGTCGACTCGGTTCATGTTATGTCACTAGTCATCATGAAGCAGTAATCATAGACCTTCAGAAAAAACTCGGCCTTGTGACCGGCCATGACACTACGTTACCTCAGATGACGGCAGGTGAATCATGGTTTCAACACAATAAATCCAAATATCACTAACAGACAGAGTTTGTACAGCACTTACGTGATATTGACAGAAAATTATTCTGAAGTCCACTTTGAACTTGCAAGTTATTTCATAATAATGTTGTTCCAACAAGCTTCATTCGGCCGTTAATATTATAAATCAATCAATAGTAAAATCAAGAATCAGGGGGTATTAAAGGAGGTGAATCTGTGCGTGCCAGACAACTACGTGCTGCGGCAGAGACGGCCGCAGCTGCTGGCGGTGCCGCGCGGCAGGACTAACTTGCTTCTAAAAGCGCCAGTTACTCGCGCCTTACGTACACTCAATGAAGTCGCCGAAAAGATTGATATTTTTTCCTATTCATTGAATGAATTCGCAAGAATAACAACATATCATTTGTGTTACAATTTGTAAAATAAGTATAAGCTAAGTACCACCCTATCGCTTTGGGATATCCTGTAATGATAGAAGTGTTGTGTAAATAAATAAATAAAATTAACCACCGAGTTAAACGTACGGTACATAGGTACGTACTGCTTGTTTTACATTTCCACTATTTATTTATTAATACTTCAAGTATAGAAATGTACAGAGGCGGACTTAATGCCATAGGAATTTTCTACCAGTCAACCTTTGGGTGATTCAAAGACAAATAGTGGTAGGTGCAATTACGAAAAACTACACTACTACACCACTACTACTACAACTACTTAGTCTTTCTAATCAATGGGTAGATGAAACATATTTAGTAAACGTGTATTATGTAAATGTGTAACGCTATAGACTGTTTTGATTTCGAAAGTCGGTCAATAGCATGGACATTGACTTGCCATCGTTGTGTCGGTCCAAAGAGCAATGTGAGGGTAATTATTATGTATCGCGGTCGGGCCGATGTGGACTTTGTGCCCACTGGCCATCGCGATGGTCAGTGGGTACAAAGTCCACACTTCTTCTAGTAGAGGTGATGAAAGTTTGGTAGACGCTCGGCATTTACACTGGTTGACATAATAGTTATTGTAGATAGTTTTATTCAACCCTTACCAAAAAAATATATAACAAAAACACTGGCTTGGCGCTCGGGCTATTTTTTTTACCGCGGCTTTTAATGATTGTCAAACAAGGAAGAGGCGGGGTGCGCGACGGACCGAGCGCCCTCACAGCCCTAGCCGCCGCCGTAGGAGACGCCCCGGGTGTCGGGAATTCTGCGGCCCGGGTCGACGGAGCGTCGTGTTCCACGCGCGCCTCAAAGAGATGTCAGCAAAACTGAACTGACTTTTTTAACGCTAGTTCCGATGCCTGCTGGGGTTACGGGAAGTCCTAAGGGGAAACCGTGGCCCCTGGCACAGGCACAGGGAAGGAACACGGGTGGGTTTTAGTCAGTAAGAGTCTGACACGCCCTTCCGCTCCACCCAGAGCGGGAGAAGTAATTTGATGACTGAACACAAAAAAAAAGGCTATAAACTTCCGATTTATCCTTTGTAGTATTCCAATTTTACACTTTTATTAGTATAT
The DNA here is from genome assembly GCA_948150665.1 of Conistra vaccinii. Classification (NCBI taxonomy): domain Eukaryota; kingdom Metazoa; phylum Arthropoda; class Insecta; order Lepidoptera; family Noctuidae; genus Conistra; species Conistra vaccinii. The sequence continues at coordinate 23,150,872 of OX411332.1, forward strand.
CTCATGTGTATATAACATGTACATATATAATATTTAACTTAAATAAGCACATAAAGCTTTATGTATGGACATGTCGCCACATCAGTATGTAGATGGGCGGCTCTCTTCCATACCATACTACCGTACCATATAATCCGAATTCGGTAAAACTTTCGCGCGTTGTGTAGTTAGTAGGTACAACAATATTATAATTATGATCTGCTCCTTATTTGCAGTAGGTAAGCTTATAATGCTGTAACACATAAAAAAGGATGACAATTTCTATAGTTGCGTCTGAAAACGATATAACAATATTTATTTATTAAAGATTTCCAGTATTCATTGAAATAAATTAATGAAATTTATATACGTACGTAAGAAGACATTTAATTATAACCAATCACAGTTTATAATTCGGTACTTAAGCATTTACCTCTGTCTGTAGTAGGTTCCTAAATATGGTTGTTATACATTCATTAATAAAATATTATGAAGTGTGTCATAAATCTGCCGCTATGAGTCGCATTTTTATTCACTTTATTTTATTTTCTAGCCACTAAGTCGCGCAAAACAAACTAAGACAGAAGTATCACTTAGAGTACACGTATTTGACTAACTTATCAGAAAGTCAATGTACGTCCGGCAGGAGACGGACGAAACTTTAGCGCGTATTCAATTCCAAAACGTGGAAATACGCCTTTATGTATGTAGGTACTACGGATTAACGCAACATAAGCTATTCGGCAAATATTTATTTATATAATATACCTATATGCAATTCGGCATAATAATCATAAAGTTCTAGTGATTTTTTTACACGAATGCATTTATTCATAAATGAAAGTGGCACAGTAGACTTATACCAGCTTTTTTCAAGCACATCGGAGTTCGTACAATGTTCGGTCCTTCTTTAGCTTAATATGGATGTGGTCGGGTGGGAACAGGTGCTTCGGTGAGTAATAGACATAGCTCAGCATCGACTCACGCGCATAATGTGACGTTTACGACCCAGCTCGATGTGCCAGCAACACTTAAATACCAAAATATTTATAGTTTACTACGAATATTTAACATAGCTTTACGTATTACGCGATCAAATTAGAATATGACCGCTCTAGAATGGGGAGCTGCTAAGTTCACACTGATGTGTCATTTTCGTTTTGATCATTTTCTACTGACTCTAGCGTAGCCCGCGTGAACGCTTCGCCGTAGCCGCGTAGACTATGCACCGTAGCGGCGTAGATCCCGCTTCGTAGCGGCGTAGACCACAGAACAGAAAAAACCACTGTTTTTTTCTGTTCTGTGGCGTAGACCATGCATTGTAGCAGCGTACACCCCGCTTCGTAGCGGCGTAGACCGCGTAGAGAGCCACGTATATCAGCGTCTTAGCCGGGCCATAGCCGCGTACCCTAGCGTCGTAGCCACGTATCCTCGCTTCGCAGCCGCTTATGTCCGCGTCGTAGCCGCTTATAATATTTTTATCCTCCTGATCGATTTCGGTCACGGTGATCAAACTTAACGGAGATTAGCTAGCTACGCTGTAGATTTAATAGTGCACAAGTGTGTGCGCAAACACAGGTGCACTCTCTATTCTTTTACTGTCATAGTTCGATGGGACGGCAATCCGACACGACCGGGGAGAGATCAGGCGCAGGAACAGCGGCTGTACGTACTTTCTGAGGCACGGGGGTATCACACTACCTACTTCGAAACTCTGGGCTGTTACTGAGAAATTGCTAATAGAAAAACCCAATAACACTTTGCCGACCACGGAATCGAACCACAGACCCCAAGCCCAGCAGTCTCGCATGCGACCACGAGACCGACGGGGCCGCTTATACCACCATAAAACTTGTGAACAAATATAATGAAAGCCACACCGATATTTGTTTAAGGTTATCATAGTTTCCGTGATATCATTATTTGTTTTCAAGCGGAAATCGAAACCGCAACCCTGAGAAGAGAAGCCAGTCACTGCCACTTCACCTGTTGGGTTTTAATTATACGATTCATGTGTAACCTCATTCAACATGGCAACTGAGCTTATAAAAACTTAAGAAAAGTTGACTCTCCTTCGAAAGGAAGAAAACACGATGTGTTTGTAATTATAAACCTACATAAAGAAATAAAATCAATTATCATTATCGACCTAGAATTTCTAAAATACTCTAAATTTCCGCGATCAGATTAAGATTATGGCACAGCCATTGAAGTTATAACCTTTATATAATTTTTATTTGGTCTATGTATAATAAACAAATGATTCATCAGGACTCAGCGCCCGCCTCTCCGACCACTGACCTTTAGGTACCACGCGCCTGGTTTAGACGGTGGTGAGCCGCGCGATGGGCGCCGCTATTAATCTGTAACCGAATGATTAACACCTGTAAGTGTACCTACATGTATATGATAACAAGTTGTTACTTGTCATGTTTTAGTGCGCGTTTGTACACTTTCGAGTATTGACAGCCGATCGGAGGAAGCGAAAAAACAGTGCGTCGCTTAGAAAACAACGCCATTTCTGACGTAATCAATGAAGGTAAGTGATTTATACAAGGTATAATTAAATTTCTCATTGTAGTGAAGGCTGTAGCGCCACATCAGCCCACTCCCCCACCCGTCGGCTGACCCGTGTGGGAGCCGATCACGCGACCGACCAGTCCCGGTTCGCTGCACAAACGTCCGTCTGACGCAAAAACCGTAATTATTACATTACTCATGCAACACATGATAGGTACGTTGATTTGTAAATCACAAATAACGTATAGAAACAAGAGAGCACATGATGAAAGTAGAGTTATAATATATTTGTCCATCTTAAGCCGCCCTCACACGGTGCGCCATATCGCGGACGCGCACCAGCCCGCACGAGGACGCACCGCCACGCACGCGTTCAACGCGCGTCTGCGCTACCACGCACGCTAGGTTTCCCACGGTGCGTCGTGCGCGTGCGTCCGCGATATGGCGCACCGTGGGAGGGCGGCTTTAATGTTGACCTCTTCAAAATTATTTTACTCCAAAGCTCTCCAAAATTCTGTCGCAAATTGTGTTTCTAAAATCTTGAATCTTGCGTTGTCAATTTTGTTTTTGAGTAATTCTAAAAATGTTGGTAAATAAAGTTGTCAACATCCATGCCGCAAGCAAGCAATCAAGGATCGAGTTTTCGGTGTCACAATATTAGTCGTGCCGTCACGTGTTACTCACAATCCTTCTCCCTTCAGTGAAGCAGTGATTACATGACCGTGTATTAGTGCAATTAAGATAATGGCCTGCATCATATAATTCGCAAAACGTCGCAGTTTAATAATTAAGGTTCTAATTGAGTTGGTGATCCGTCATCGGTGAATCGTTTGCTGACAACAACTCTCGCGCTCTGAAGAACTATAACTATACATAGCGTCCTCTTGTCTGTTAACAACGCTGCCCTGGCTACCCCTAGTTGTATTGTAGTGATCTCTGCTCGCGATAACATTGTACCACCTGTTTAATAATTTATTTTTATATTTTGCATTTATTTTAGTTTTGTTTCTCTTTCAGACTTAGTGTACAATACAGCGTTATCTTTCTATTACAGTGCAAGTATACAAGGATATCTCCCCTTTGTCCGTTCATAAACCGTTAGCAACTTCTTACTGAAGTTCGATAAGGAAATACGCACTATTTACGTTGTTTTTTTAATTATTATTGTTTCTTGAAATGTTGAATGTAAACCGAACTGAACAATAACTTCCCACTGTGGGTACGGTGAGTCAGTGTCCAGCCCAGTCTAGTGTATATTTAATACAATACAAAAATATAAAAGTACCGTAATCTGTACAACTATTTGGACTGTGTCCCTGGTGTTAATATTAGAGCACAAGCTTTACAAACTCAATGTTTTTGCTTTAATTTGTGTTTCGCAATGTTGGAGGACGTTACTTATTGTTTAATCATTACGTAATACTGAAATCGTATTATTTCCAAATCCTCTGTATAATAAACTAAATAATATTGACTCAGTAATTGTGAGATGCGGAAAGGAAGATGAATCCAAGGGTGTGACTTATTAACTTGCCAAGTGATACACTCACTCACTCTTCATAGCGGTGTGTCTGCGTAGTAAGGTGTGGTGGTGCGTGGCTCATGCGCGGCGGTGGCTGGCGGCGCGGCGCGGTTGGCGCCAAGCAGTCTGCGACCGCGTCGCCCGCCACGTACTTGCGCCATTAGGCTGCTCACACACGCGAGGTGACACTCCGTGGCGAGTGCACCTGAGTCCTCGCGGTACGTCACTCGCAACAGTCGCTACAGCACTAACAGCACCCGGGGGTGTAATGACATAGTGAGCTTTAGAAAAATACTATTTTATGTACTAATACACAGGTACATACGAGTGACAGAGACGATACCCTACGACGCTGATTTGTTACATTGTTACTATGCCAATAAATGAAGCGAGCGAAGAAGTGATTGAAGATTTTTAATATCATATCTCAACCTTGGTTAATATTATACCTTGGTCGTATGGTTTAGGAGGGGTGTAATGTGTAAACACTTCCATTGCTGCTAAATAATACAATAATATATTCTATTATCCGTTTAGTGACTAAACGGATGATAGACTGGTGACAGTGACTAAACTTTAGTCGATAGTCGATCTAATTCTAGAGTCATAGGAACACGTTTGCGCGTTCTGTAGAGCATCTAATATTAATCTTATTGTTAAATTGTGGAGCATTGCACACAGCACAGAGCAGCAAAAAATAATATAGCATTCTACTGGGGAAAGATTTTTTTAAATCGGTCCGTTAGTTTTTGAGTTTATTCATTACAAACAAACAAACATATAAAAAATCAAATCTTTTCTCTTTATAATATAAGTTTAGATTACTTAATTATTTACCTCCATAGATTTATATAATAACATTGAACTTCTTCCTTAAAGCAATTCATTCATAAAATCGTTAAGGAAAAGGAAAACTTAAATAAAACAAAAGCCTGTAGTATTTATGTATTACTTGTACAGTTAATATGTAATTGGCGTCACAGAGAAGTAATGCTGCAACGTTTTGTTGCACAATATTATCAATATGACGTATTTTTCAAAAAAAAAAACGTGGATGTTAAGAAAACCGTAATATCGTTTCACGTAAATTTTATGTCATCTAGTTACTGTATTAGTTAGACTTTACTGTTTCTGGCAAACTGTCCTTCTGTAATTATTACGCTGTCCATTATGTGACACAAAAGTTAGCCCTGAGTCCTGACGTACTTAGTTGAAATCGTCATAATGCCAACGCGGACAATAACAGTGATCGACGTTAATGAAGATGAAGATTTCACTTGTTAAAAACCCAGTTCCAAGTAGTTTTTTTTTTGTTGGTGAACTTCGTCACGATCATTCCGGTCTGCAACTTGAATGGAATAGTAAACAAAACACGACATACATACTAATGATATATCTAATACAATGTAGTAGGCACTAGGCAGCATACGTGTGGCGCGAGCCAGTCAGCTCGGTGGAATACCCAGTTATTCACAGTTCGGAGAAATTAAATGATCGTGAGCAATCTTATGATGCAAAACGTGTTAACTTGAAGCACCATAATATTTTAGATGATAAAGTACCCTAACCTACTTTTATTGCATATCGCTTTCTTTGACCGACTCAAAAAAGAAAGCTTCTGTTTTTCTTACGTATACTGTATGCTTCAGGTCATAAAACTTGTTTGTATTGCATCTCTGAATTCGTGAAAACTAACTCAGAGGTTTCATAAATATTGGTTTCACAGATGTTGTGTAAAACAGCTAATTCTTATATTTAGTTGCTTCTACACTACGAAGTATTCTCATTAGTAATTTAGTTATTTATTTATTTTCAGTTCAGAGACACAAACATCTGTGTAGCGCTAGCTCTTGTACTACCACAACTAGCAGTGCCTGCAGCAGAACTAGCAGTGCCTGCAGCACAAGAGCCAGACCTCTCAATTTAAGGGAATATGTAATACACAAAATTAGTGATTGAATTGATTAGGTTTACAAATATACAAGAACAAAAAGAAGTAATAATAATAAATTATTATTTTATTCATTACTCATTGAAGCTCTTTAATTGCCCTCAGTTCTATATTTCTGAAGTGAAAACTTCTTTAGCGGCGTTGTGCACTTTTTTTTTTGGGATGGGTAAAAAATGTTAAACTCGCGTCAGGACACGTGACCGTAAGATCCGTTGCCTAGCAACCGACAAAGTAAATATCAAAATAGTCTTTGACATTACGTAAAGATTGCGAGGAAAGAAATTTTACCCATATTGATGGGTAAAAAAAAGCAGTCAAAACATACTTCATGAAATTTTTTAAATATTTTGTTTATTTTTGTTAGACTATATTTTGAAAATAAATAAATATACTACTACTACTACTAATAAATATTATTTTTAACCACATAAATTATAGTACCTTTATACTGATAAATAAAGCAATTCGTGCGAAATTATTCCCTAACTATTCCAAAATATTCAAAAATGCACAACGTTAATGTACAAGTTTTCACTTCTGCCGGCGCTCCCGGAGTGCGACCCGTTGTTTATTTTTTTCTTTTATCGGTCATTGACCACTGACCGACCCGTACTAGATCCAGTTTTGAATTCATTCATGATACGCGATACTCGTTCATCAAGTTATGTAAATGAGACGTCGAGTAATCTTTTGGCGTACGTGATCATTTAAATATCACTCATAACGCAGATTGGATTCTTGGAATAGATGTTATGAATGTTACGAGGTCAAAATAATCTGGAAATTTTAAAACAAGAAAAGGATATCAATGACTCAAAATGCTCTTAAAGATTAGAAACGGTTCTTTGTCGCCGAAATTAGTTTCGTATGTTCTTCCAAAGATATTCATAATGTATCTTTTAATATAGACAAACAAAACACACGCCACACACACGCACGCACGTCATACATAAACTCACGCTTTCTTCCCATCGGGGGAGGTAGACACTACAGGACGCCACCTGCTACAATCATTCCTTTTGCTTCGTTTACATTCCTCAAATTCGGATCGGTTCCGATTCGGATTCAAATCGGATTCAAATAATAAATAAAAAATAAACTAACATTTGAGACACAAGAAAATTAGATATTTAATAACTTTGATTTGATATGAGCAAAGCATTAAGTTTCATAGACCACAAAATATGCAAACTGTTCGGAATTCAAGGACTACTCAGGATTAATTAATAGCCAGGATACCTAAGCAATAGGCGCAATCAACCAGTTAATTGATCGACTTATGTGTACTAAATGCGGGTCTACTTTTAAAACAAACAAGTTCGGAGTTCCTTAGGGAAGTGTCCTAGGTCCACTTCTTTTCCACATTTACAAAAGTGATATTTTTCAAAATTTCGATTATAAACATTAGTTATAAACTCAATAGAATACATTTTTGTGTGTCGTGGATTATATTTTTTCTTAAATACGTTTCTTGTCTGGTCATCCTTGGTAGGCTTCGCCTCAATTTAGCAACACCAAAAATAACCGTTATGTCCTGGTTTATTTCCACTGCCCAAGGAAGGAAAATAATATTTTGTAACTTTACTATAACCATATAGCATAACTACGTCATAGTTAATTATTATGAAATTCTTACAATCGACCAATATTACAACATTGTGATTCACGTTATGAAGATCCGGTCTTTTTCCTCAGCCGTTTTCCTTTACTATTTATTAAATAATCGCAGTAATACATTCGAAGAAATCACCGATTTACGTATTTTGAAAATTACCATAAGTATTTCTTTGGAAACCAAAACTTTACCATCATTAGCTATTGCTCATCCTGCAATAGGTAATAATCCTAAAATAACACGTTTCAGAAATAGTTTTAAACACAGAAAATTGCAGTTATTAATATTCGAAAAAACACCTTTTAAAGATGTTTGGAAATCAAAATCGCGAGGATAAAATTAGTTGGTTATAAATTATTCTAATTAATCTTCTCGCTGCACAATGAAGGATTCCGTAGTTGCGATGAATTTACCCCAAGAAAAAACTTAACATTGTAGTTGTAAAACATGTTCTCCCATACGGAATGTATGGGAGAACATATTTGGCAACTGCAAATAATTTATTATGGCCGATTATTACTCGTTAACTTGTAGAGCTACTTAGCTGTGATATTTATCGTTTTAATTTCGTTAGTATTTTACTGCTGTGAAATTTCACATTCCCAAAACCATTTAGCTGGCTTGGTCACTTGACTAACAAAATTTTGCATTTTAAAGCTGAATATTTCGAAAACGGATCCCTGAACCCAGAAATCACACTCACAATATTTTTTAACGACCTTTTCAATGCAACGCCATCCTACACCATGGGATAGAAATCGTCCTACTTCATCACTTTACGTGTAGGGGAGAGGTACCCTAAAAAAAAAATTTTATTTTACCACTTTGTCAGCGTGATTAATATTGTATACCCAAACCAAACCACCGCCGCCGCGCCGTGGACAGACAGACAGACGGAGGGTTGTTGACTACGAAACCCAAAAAAACAGGACGGAGACTACATTCTTGGTATTTTAGAAAACGAACCCATATATATATTTATATATAATTTTGTTATATTTTAGTTTTTGACTATTCTCGGGACCCTGGGGTCCCGGACCTTTGGAAAGCGTACGAGGGGCGGAATCCAACTCGTAGAGGCCCGTTAGACGTTTGTAATGAAATGAGGCACCAACCGACGATTTTCCCTGTATGCACTTTGGAAGTGCACCCAAGGACAACCCCCGGCTGGTGTAGAACTATTGCAAGATATGGAAACAAAGATATTGGACTATGGGTTTGGGTGGCTTAAGTTGACTGGTAACCTGAATCTATGGAAGGACTATGGCCCCTGTCTGATCAATGTTTTATATATACACGAATAAAATGGCAGGGGGTGACTTGCACACTCAATAATGGGCCCCCGAAAACGGTCGCTACCACAAAGTGTCGTAGCGACAAGGGGGCAACATGTCCTGAGGTGCTTATGAGGAGTGGAGCGGTATTCCACGGCTATCAGGACAATCCCGGAAGTACGATCAAGATCCTACCAGCATCTTACTGGAATACTTCCTTCCTCCGAGCACGTTTGCTCTTGCGAATCTCCACTGTTATATTTATTGTTTATTCAATCAAAATACCATATTTTGATTTATGATAGTAGATTGTTATTTATGTAAGTGTAAAGGTATGCTGGAAGAGATTTCTTTAGAAATAAGCATCACCTTTGTACGTATTTTTCTGTTCTTTTCTTCTTGTCTGTTGTTAAATGTGTGTACATAAATGGTTAAATAAATAAATAAATATTGCATGCCCAAGTGACGGCAGAGCATGGAGAACATTATAAAACATGTAAGATATCTATACCCTCCCATACCCATGTTGGCAAAATTAAATTATTTGATTTGATTTGATCTAAATATTTCAGGATAAGTTAAGCTGTTTTCAGACTAGCGCGATTCGTCGCGCGACGTGACACGAACAATACAAAACTTCACGGTATAACAATAACCGGTGTCGACAAATCGCGCTGGTCTGAAAACAGCTTAAAAGGCAAATTAAGTACCTATTAGAAAACAAGATATTATAAAAACTGCAAGTGAATATTTATTTTATCATTCATTGGATTCATTCAAATCTTTTTTTTTTTTTTCTAACTGAAATGACAGCTGTGCTGCTGGGGAGTTTGTTGCGCCACTGCTTCTTCCCAGCTAAAGCACTAGGAAGTGGTGAAGGGCGGGTGTTTTGGGGGACTGTCATATGTAATTTTGACGTTCGAAAAGTGCTGATTCTCAGCCTAGTTTGAATAAATGACTTTTAAATTTTGAATTTCATTGCTTTGCTTAAATTTATTTATTTAGTACATGGAGGAGGCTAATAAAAATAGACAAAAAAGGAGACCATCGCCTTCAGAGAGCCAAATAAAATAATAATTGAATGAGCACAAAAAAAGCAGGTCGCCTTAATTAGGATAAGAAGCAATATAAATACTTGGTTTGCAATAAAAAGAAAGATCAATAGTTTACCAAACAGGTTGAGTACCCACCATCGCTGATCACCAAAAGATCTTGATGCACTGATAAAGTAAAAATAAATGTCTCTCCTGGCAATCATTTGACTAATAATACGAGTGGTCTTAGTAACTCTCTTTAAATAAGTACTTACCTACTAATTATTATATCATTACTTTTTTAACCGACTTCCAAAAGGAGGAGGTTCTCAATTCGTCTGTATGTTTTTTTTTTTTTTTTGTATGTTTGTTACGCGATTTCTCCGTCAATTATGGACCGATTTTGAAAATTGTTTTTTTTGTTTGAAAGGGTATGCTCCCGAGGTGGTCCCATATTAATTTTATTAACTTTACTTGGATAGTTTTTGAGTTAGCTTCAATAATACGTATTTTTCCCACTTAGTTTATATGGATGATATAATGATAACTTCCAATCACTGTTATTTTAGCAGGTTAGTGGTATTCGAATTTGTATGGGGTAGGTACCACAACTAAAAAGTGCAAAATAAAAACTTTTATTTCGGAAGTCGGTGGCAAAAAACGAAAGTTCAAAACCAAATACACCGACTTCCGAAATTAAAGTTATTTTTGACTTTGTAGTGTCTTTTTTGGAAGTCGGTTGTTCTTTTTTTGTAAAAAGTTTTTATTATATTCGAATATTGTTTGTCAATATCTTAAATTAGAGACCGAATAAGGCGCCGTACTAATTGACCATCGCTCGCGCGATGATGCGATGTGATTTCATCGTGCGATGAACTGCTCGCGCGATAAGAAAACGTATCTTCTATTTGGAGCGATGCGATCAGCCTCGAAATGCATCTTAACATAGATGCACAGTTTTTGCTGTCGAGCAATATTTCTTTAATCATAAATAACATTAAAATAAAATCTGTGAAGTGCGAGTCGGACTCGCACACGAAGGGTTCCATACCATGTCGTACAAGATTTAACACTATGAATTTTTGTAATACTTTCGTAAAGGTAACAACAGAGGCGCTTTAAAAAAACAAAGATTTGTAAAGAAATTGTCTAATTTTAATAAAAAAATGTTGTTGTGTTAAAATATAGGTGTAGGAGTATATTTCATTTATTTTAAGAGAAAAATATTAACATAACTTTATCCAGTAACATGCATTAACTAAAGTCAAAGTTATTTATTTGCTACTAACATAGTATTAGTAGGTATAAATAGGTATATTATGGTAGGTAAGCAGGTAGATATGTATGGAGGATAGGTAGGTAGGGTCGGTAATTAGGTAGAAATAGGTATTTAGAAAAGGTAGGTGCGCCGTAGATACTTCGCCGCCGTGCGTGCGAAGCCGGGCCAGGTAAAGCTAGTTACTTATAAATAAATACAAGGATTTCTCTTGCTACATCAGACTTAGATATTGTACAAAATAAAATGTAAGTAGTACGCCAAATTTTAATTATAAAACATTCACAACAAAACATGTTGGAATCTCTATTTTCTGTTAATTTTTCATACAATGTTTGACAGGAACTAGAGATTTCAACATGTTTTGTCGTGATGTTTCGCCAGTGCAAACGCACGGGTCAATACAGGTATTTATTTACGTTATTTTTGATAGTCATACAGAAATCTATTATTTCTTACTTATTATTTTTACACATCCCATCGGACTATGAGAGTGAGGGAAGAGAGAGTGCACTCGTGTCTGCGCACACACTTGTGCACTATAATATCTCCCGCGCCGAAATAGTTATCTGTGGAATTTATATCGCATAATATTAGCATGAAATACAATTTTTTTTTTAAGTTGCAGAAAATCGCCCATATTATATAAAATACGTTATGAATCGGCGTTTTTAGTATATTTTGATTATAAACAGTATATGTTACATGATACACACAAGTTTCAAATTCCTAATTTGTTTAGTTGTTGAGATAGAGCTCGTACAAAAATGGTCTAAAACAGACAACTTCTACGGCCCCCTAATTCATCATTTTTGAAGATAAAAACAAATAAAAATTATATTTATTCTCTACTCGATGAGCTCTAGAAAATAATACCCCACATGCCAGGGTCAGATTTTTTTTTTTCAAAATTGAATTTTATTGTATGGCCCTTTAATTTTTAATTTTATTATTTGTTGCTCTTGCGGCAATAGAAATGCTTAATCTGTGAAATTTTCAACTGCCTACGTTTTACGGTTCATGAGATAGAGCTCGCTGACAGACAGACGGACAGCGGAGGCTTATGAATAGGGTTCCGTTTGTCACCCTTCGGGTACGGAACCCTAAAAAGAAAGTAGACTAAATAATTTACACTATAAATACAGAAATAAGCGCGGTCAATTTCTATGTCGTGCGAACATTTTCATCGGACGCACGCATCATCGCACGAGCGATCGTCAATTAGGACGGCGCCTAAAGCCGCCCTCCGACGGTGCGCCATATCGCGGACGCACGCGCACGACGCACCGTGGGAAACCTAGCGTACGTGGTAGCGCAGACGCGCGTTGTACGCGTGCGTGGCGGTGCGTCCTCGTGCGGGCTGGTGCGCGTCCGCGATATGGCGCACCGTGGGAGTTGGCTTTAAGACAGCTGAGACGCATGATGCATTGTGCAAAGGAACTTAAGCTCGGTTTTTAAGAAATGTTCAATGATGTCATTCCGTGACAGCAATTAAAAACCCCCTCATGTAATGGGGAACCAGTGTTGAGTGTGTTAAGTTATAATAAAAGCAAATATCAGTCGGAAAACTGATGATGCAGAAAGTCTTATCTCATTAGATAAGGTACTCCGGTAGTTCCTTCCCACGTAAGTCTGTAGGTACACAATATAATAATCTAAACAGCACAAGAATCAATGTAGTCACCTGTTCTAAAAATCTTTCGCATTGCGCGTGGTCGTTATTATGTAGATCACGTTCAGAGGAGCTTCCTGATGAGAAACCGCATGATGTCAATGGACAATACTACAGGGATGACAAAAGGCTCTCTGTGAACAACGTGTGTTAACAAACTCTCGCCCAAAGGGTTGTCACTCAAATGAAAAATGCAGTTAAAGAAAATACAAGCCGCGACTGCTATAGATTAGGGCTGTCTCATTTTGCTTGTATGGTAGCGATTGTAACTCTTAGTTCTGTTTTCTAATGGTTCTTCTGTGACATGTCATTCCGTGGTGGGCGGTGCGTACGTGCAGTGGTCCGCGCAGGCATATTACCCAAATTTACGTGTAACCTACCCACGCCAGAGCAACACCTACACGGAATACAGTTTAGAATAATGGCCCATACATTAGTGTGTACTCGTGTAGTCTGTCACCGTATAGAAAACCACAAACTGGTTGTAAAGCTCGAATTAAAGTAGTTTTAATGACGAGTATTATTACAATAGTAATACGGGGTGTCAGGGACATCGACGCGAAGCCTGTTAGCATGGATTCAGTACATGATTCTGAATCCCCATGCGTTGAAATTTTTCGTCGGTCATTAAAAAAAAAAATCTGCTGTTTCATAGAAAAGTGCAATACCTACGCGGTCAAAATGTATGGAACAGCTGATTTTTTTAAAAATAACCGACTAAAAATTGCAACGCAGTGGGGTTCAGAATCATGTACTGAATCCGTGGTAACAGGCTTCGCGTCGATGTCCCTGCCACCCTGTATAGTCGACGTGATGAAGTTCCAATATTTTCAAGATTCATCAATAATCTGCTGCTGATGATGTTACTGTGATCGCTGACTTTTGCACTCAAGCAGTTTGTGCTGCTTATTTTCTCCAAGAATAAAAATCGCCGTCGGAAAAATAGATCAGGTACTCTTTTTTGTTTGTTTTAGTCACACGATAACTCCCTAAAATGAAGCTAAACACAAAACTGAGCGTGGGAACAGTTTTTTGATTTTCCTTTTGACATTGATCCAGGGAGGCCCCGAGTGGCGCACTCGACCACACCCATTGCCAACCAACGTAAGCCAGCCGCGTCCGCGTGCCAACAGTGACGTCAAACAGATCGAGCACACGTCACCGAAGGCACCACTGACGGGCTCAATACCAGTTTTATTTATTTATGTAAGGACGAGAATATATTACCTCGGTCTCGCGAGAAACGCGTCTTAAATAGATGTTTATTTATATTGACACATGTTGCATGCTTATGTGAAAACATGTACGATAATAAAATAATAGGTCTATGGTTGAGACTGGTTTACCGTTTGCGTCTTGTTTATCCGTGGGTGATCAATTACGACGACACAAGAATGTTAATGACAAGTTGTCAGGTAGCATACGACTCTATTTAAGTTATAGCGTTTTATTTAATCTTCATTATGTAACCAATAAGAATTGATACTATTTTAATCTTTGTTGGGAATCTTATTGAACATCATAAGTACCGCATCATTAGCGTTTTATGAATAGAGTAAAAAACGGTCAGGAGTTTACTTTGTTCTTTGTTTTACTTAAGACCTTCTAGCCTTTTAATTATAAACGAGTTCGACTCTGATCACTGTGGCCAGTTTGTCACTTTCCCTCAGAAAGTAAGGCCGATGAAACATTAGTCAGAGGTCAAAGAAAACTTGTGAGTTTTATTCCTGTAAATAAAAGTCGCTTAGGACTATTTAAAATTAATTTAATAGAAAAACTACCGGGTTTGCCTTATCACAACGACCCGGATCCAGCTCATACTTCACTATTTAACCTTATCAATTATGAGTTTAGGAAGGTTTTCACCTCAAAAGCATTGCATGATTGTGACCGCGTTATATTTAGTGATTAGGCAACACCAGGTATTTACAAAAGTAGGCAAAGGTTATTTAAATTGTATCATGAAAAAACATAAATAACCGCCTGTTCCTCAGCAAAAGTCATACACATTAAAAATAAAATAATATCTTCTGGTAATAAAATAAACCACTTGGAATTTTATTAATTCAGAAACGGGAAGAACGACACTACGGAATCTAGACTTCCATCTAAAAATCAATTATGTAGATATTAAGGCAGACGAAGAGGTTTGAAAATTTCTTCACTAATACCTATTCCCATTTTAACAACAAGAACTCTGTCATCGTCGTACTCCATTTCTGCTTACTCAATATTAAAAGAATGTGTACCAGAATGTGAAAAACTTATTGAATTCACAATTGCTACTGCTAAAGACATTAAATAATCTTTTAAAGATCTTGATGTAAGAAGAACTGCTGACCTTTGGAGATTATCAGTATTGATGTTATTTCACCCTTTCTAGCAATTGTTTTTAACTCTTGTATTGGATCTGGTGTATTTTCTGATCTGATAAACTTATCAAAGTGATTCCACTGTTCAAGTCTGGCAGCACAACTAATCCCACGAATTTTCAGCCTATTTTGATATTACCTACATCGAGCAAAATCTTTGAAAAATTAATTTTGAAACAAATGTTAAGACATTTCAATGCACATAATTTACTGCATCTGAAACAGTTTGGTTTTACAAAGGGTCGCGAAACTACAGACGCGGGCATGGAATTACTGAAGAGCATATTCGAGGCCTGGGAAAAGTCGCAAGATGCTCTTGGCATTTTCTGCAACTTTTCCAAGGCCTTCTATTGTGTACATCGTGATACACTCATGAGGAGACTGTACCAGTATGGTATGAGGGACAAGGCTCTCGACCTTCTGACTTCTTTTCTGAACAACAGAATTCAGAGGGTCGATGTTAAGTCCCGCCGTGTTTTTAATTTATATAATTGACTTTACCTTATCACATAAGGGATAATCACAATATCGTATTATTCACAGATGACACTTCCCATATTTTTTTAATCAAACGTCAGTTCGTAAACTTTGATGCGTCCTTTCTTTGGTATCGTTGAGTTAAGGTCCACTTTTACGATTTACGATTATTAAAAAATACTTCCACTGACTGAACAGGTCCACTCAAATCTGTATGGTTCTTTCCTCAATAGACCATTTCAGACACTAATCTACATGGTTCTCATATGGCTTGACCAAGATTATGTGTGGACTTTTAAAGAGACTGCGACCTCTGAGTTTGTTTCGGCCTTTCTTCTCAGAGTAGTCAGATAAGAAACGCCGACCTCATCTAGCATCTATACTATGACGTGTAAAAGTGATTCCGATGTCCTATTTACTGAATAAACATTTTCATTTCATTTCATAACTGAAATCTTAACAGTAAAATAACCTGTGGAAAAAAAGAGAGAAAGAAACTACCAATAGTACCAATGAGTATGTTCACTAGTAGGTACCAATAGTACCAACGAGTACGTTCACTGAAAAAGGTTTGCGAAAGGATCAGTCGTTAATTACATCCCGTGCGTCAATGAGGTAAGATGTCATTATTAAAGAAAAACCACAAATTATTTAATAGATACACCTACGTAAGACAACGTAAGCAATCGCAATCACAAACCAGGCATCCACGTCATCTGAAGTTTATCCTGTTCTGATCACAGTCTATGATGCAAGTCATAACAGTTGACCCAATTGGGCGCCAATGTCGCACTAGCACACATTTACACATTCATTCAAGAACATAGTCCGACAACAATGACCGGTAATTTAAACGCAGAGAGTACTGATTGGCACTTGACCGAGAACACTGACATATAAATACCTACAGTTACAATGACCTGTCACGTGGCACGCTGCGGAACATTATTACGAGAATGTTAGAAGGTGTGTAGTGCAATGAAAGTGGACGATGAATCAAAATGGTCAACAGAGGGAGGAATAGCATTGCATGCCCGAATGTTGGTGAATAATGATAATATTATTGCAACCTTTTTTATCCTTGCAAAGTACCAAAGACAATGCAACGATATTTGATTGGTATTCTCTAAAGGGCTGTTGGACTTGTTTCGCCACATGTGCCTTCTAATCTAAATATTGGGTCAAGGGTTGAACCAGCTGACGAAAGAAGACAAATTTTCTTGAAGGACACATTTTAAGTAGGTACTTTGGTCCACTGTTTTTTTACTTTAGCTTATAGATAGAGTGCTAATCAAAGCGACGCAAAACCTACACAGATAACGAGAACATTTATAATTATTTTTTATTTTTTCGGCTAATCGGTATTTTGATGTAATGTTTGATAGGAAGAAACTGTTTCGATATATCTTGTGATATATGTTACACATGTAGGTAGCGTAGGCATTCGTTCGTAGTCAGTACGAAGCTTTCATGATGAAGCTTTAGAGGAACCTAACCTAACCGCAGTCTGCAGTCTGCATTAATGCTTCAAATTAATAAAACATCCACGCAGCTCACGCACCACCACAGGTGGCGAATACCAAAATCAAGACCATGCTGTGACCACGTGACACCGGACGATTACTCACCATGTCCAAAAACCACCCAAACTTCGGCACTCTCATATTTAGGCAATTTCAAGAATTATTTCACAACATTCCGGGAGGTTTCTCTCGCGTCCCTAATCTCCACAAAAACTTAATGATCAGTGCAGCAAACCTTTCTTAGCCCATTGACGCGGACACACCGCACCGCACTGTTTTTTTGGTGCACCTTTTGTTTCTTAGATGCATTCTTAAGCCGTTAGTCAATAAGCCTGCAGCGGGTCGCTGATCAGGTCCGCACACGTCGTGCAGCCCTGCGGTCGATGCCCCGCGGTTGCTGCTACCTCAATTATCGCACATTATAAACGCATTCGATACTGCACGAAAGCAGATTTTCCTATCAAAACAGTGAGTAATCTCTAAATAACACTGATTAGTTTTAATTATAAGACGTAAGATCAGTGACTGGTGAAGTGGTGAGTCAATGCTAATGTTTCACAGAAGGCCGCTTATACCTAAGTGAATTAGAACCCGCGCTCGTGCCGGTTTGCTCAGAGATAGGGTTACGTCAAAGTGTGCCACAACCCACAACACATTACACTCGTAGATCAGCTATGAGTGCTAGACTGTGGCGCTCGATGACACTGAACCGGTTGCTCTGCTGTCTATATATTCGGAGATTGTGCAAAGTGTAGTTCCCAAAGAGCAAGTGAAGCTATGCCGTGCGTCAAGTGAACCTATGCTGTGCGTCAAGAAATTGCATGTTACCGAAGTGCAATGAGTGGCGAAACGAGAAACGGTAATCGAGATGTGTGAGTCACACGCTACTGAGAAGCGAGATGAATGGAACGAAAGCTGAATGGTTTTATGAGGTCTACTTAACACATCGACTGTTTGTTGTTCTCCATTCATTCCATTCGTTTTGGGTGTTTATTCCGACTGTTGTAAAACCCGCTTAAACAGTCACTATCACTAATGTTTACGAACAATACATCATTACTTACTGCTTTACTCATTGTTCAGTAAATCCTTATCGCAACTTCTTTCGTCTTTTTTTGCAAAATGTTGCGACATAGCATCGGTGTCACAACATTCTGTTGCTTTATCTGAAAGGCCCAGATAATCTTAATCTATATCTATAGCAATATTTATAGATTTAATATTTAGCCTTATCGATATCATCATGTTCAAATATACAATATTTTAGTGTTAATATTATATGTCGCAACATTTTACAGTTATTCAGTGGATCTTACAATTTCTTTTAATTGGTTTTGCACACGTCTCCGTTCGGTGACTAATAAGCAACTTGGCACTTACGCTCAAAGGATCATTTCGGTACTATGTAAATTATTCTTAAAATTCCAGACCCTTCCAGAAATTTGCTGTTTTTTTTACAATTCTGAAGTGTCTCTCGAGCGGATGCTGCTTTCAATATTTATTAACTTTACGACGCGGAACTGCCGCAATTTCTCAGCAGCGTCGCAGCCGGGGGGCGCGTCGGCACAACCGATGATCTGACGCACTAAGCGCCGGCGCTAGCGGCACTTTTACGACACACCTTTTTTTGCTGCTACGTTCATTGATTCCAATAACTGACAGATCTACGTCAAACGGATCGTAGAAAAGATTTATTGCTATCCTTTTAAAGTCTTTCAAATATTTGTGCCATTCATGAATGAATTCTCAGAGGTCTGCTGTTAGTTTTTTCAATCAAAGATACCGACAGTATTTTCACTTAGTTGTGTAAGTATGACTAACGCTAACAGAGTGAAATGTTCTGGTTGCAACGTGATAACCGGCGTTGTCTTATTGATTGGCTAATCCATTAGTGTGGTGACACTCTATCAAGTCGGATACCATCATTTATTAGCTGCTTCTTGGCTGGAGCTTCCAGTACTGCATCAGTTGCATCCAACGCTCGAGCTCTCTGCTTAGTTCTAACAAATAGTCTTAACTTCGCAGTAAGGTAAGTTTTGCAACTATTTTTTTATTTGTTTGCCCCTAAACTTCTGGCAAGATGTTACTTTATTCCTATATATAAGGCACTGAATTGAATAAATTGTTTATACAAGAGAAACATTAATTAATATTCTACATCTGTTTGTTTTCCAAACAAAATTCAGTGTCGTTTGCTGTTAGATAAACTCTGTAGCTATATGAGGTGGCATATATGACAATATTGACAAATTTTTTTGCTGGAAACTATCATTTATTTACCTTAGCTCTAATCTTGAAAAACATTATGCTATTTATTAACATAACAAGTTAATTATGAGAGATCGGCGGTATTTCCCGACGCTACGCCAATGTTTGCGCAGGAGTTATCACGGTCTGTGTAACACGCCCGTGCTAAATATTGACGAATATAGAGTTCATAGAATAATTATGTATGACCAAGATTCATGTTTATGTCGTAATTTCTTTATAGTGTCATTAGAGTGCAATATTAAGTATGTCGGGTTGTGTACGTATCGTTAAATGAAACTCTGATTTTGGATGAGTCCTTATTGTTTCATTCAACTTATAATTAAATTTTCTATAAACATGAGTACTTAACTACTTCAGACCCTACGTGTTAATTAATGTAATTGGTGTTACCGTTTTAACAATAAACAATGTGTAAGTATCACCACTTCAATATCATCATCATCATCTTCTTGATCATGTTCATCCTTGTTCCACCTACTGCTAAGTAAAGGCCTGCTCCCGTTCGTGCCAAGCTCCCCTGGTCTGTGCGAGTCATTATAGTCCGTCATTGTATGTAGTAGTCAAAATTTGACTTTATGATTGTCGAGATTGGAGAGGGCTCGTCATTGACACGGCCCACATCGCTGGAGGTCCGTGACCGGCGCGTGCGCCGCCGTGACCCGCAGCGCACGCACACACCCCCCCTACCTACTGCTGTAGAAGCGACCATTTGAACGAACGGGACTGTGTCCACATGTACTTGGAGACTCTATTGTCGATGGTAGCCAAGCAACTGGTAGTCAAACTCGAAGTCTTATACCAGTTGCATGGAGCGTCTAGCGCAGGGGTCTTCAACCTTTTTGAAGTCAAGGGCCAAGAACACTTTGATTTTGGTTCTGCGGGCCACAACACAAGGGAAAGTAGTTATATTCCATTATAAACTTATAGGTACCTTGCAGTTATTGATTATAAAATTTTAAAAGGCTTGAAATAGCAAATGATACTAACAAAATTCAATCAATGAGATGTTTGACATTGTTTACTCTTAACTAATTTATCAATATCTGCCCTAATAGTAGTTGTTGCAATTCACAAGCTGTTTTAAAAGTGAATATCGTTGTTTCTAGTCCTTGCCCTGGACTTACGTTTTTCATTTGGGAAAATAACTGCTCGCATGGATATTGTGTAGCCAAAAAGCTATTTAATTTTCAGTGCATAATTTCTGATTTTAGGAAAAAATCTGTTATGGGGATGAATTTTGATGGATTTTTGCTGGCCTATTTTGTTTTGATTTCTAGACATGAATAGTAATCTTAAATAACTTAAATAAATTTTATTTAGCCAAGCTATTGCCGGGTCGCCAAGGAAGCCACAGCGGGCCGCAGGTGGCCCGCGGGCCGCGGGTTGAAGACCTTTGGTCTAGCGTATAGCTACACCTCATTTACCGCTCTGTATAAAGTACGCACTTCAGTTCTTTGGCTTACCTACTTGCTATTTCATTTCACATAATTTGTTCACCTTTGTTTCTTTCAATAGAACTTTGAACTCATTTTTATTTTTCTGAGTGTAATATATTATAGGCATACACATAGAGATTTTGGTATTTTCAGCAACCAGTTAAGCATTTGCATTCAGAAAGTATCATTTGGTGAAGTGGAACTGATGAGGAAGTCCACAGATGGCCACCGGAACTTCTCAATGATAAGTATTTCACGGGTGGCGTCATTTATGAACCGATTTAGAAAATTATTTTCTTATCTGAAAGGTATACTTTCAGATTGGTCCTATTTTGATCAAAATTCAGTTCTGATGAGGAAATCCATGGCGACTTGCGGGAACTCCTCAAAAAAAATTATAAGGAAACCAGGATCTGCTGATGGCATCCCAAATAAATCGAGGGGAACCTTACAAAATTGTAGTGGCGACTAGTGCGTTTGTAATTTTTTTTCATTAAGCATTTTAAAGCACTACTATTTAATGAAGGTCTGGAGTCGATCTGGTGATGGAGCCAAAAGACAGTTGAGGGAACTCCTCAACGATTTACAGCAATTACATGGTGTTTGGACTTGATTAATTTGTATTGATGAGAACTTTACACCGAGATGGGTTGTGACTGTCATTAGGGGTTTGAGGATGAAGACGAAGGACAGTCAAGGGAAGTCCTCAACATTTTACAGTAGCTACCTTGTGTTTGGACTTAATTCATTTAAAGGATGATAAGATGATAACTTCCTGTCACTGTTAATTGCGTCGCTGCTGGTAGTGTTATTCAAACTTGTGTAGGTTAGGTAGGTACCAAAACTAAAAAGTGAAAAATAAAAAATTTAACAAAAAAAAAAACAAACGACTTCCAAAAAAAACACTACTAAGTGAAAAATAACTTTAATTTCGGAAGTCGGTGGCAAAAAAACGAAACTTCAAAACCAAAGACACCGACTTCCGAAATTAAAGTTATTTTTCACTTTGTAGTGTTTTTTTTGGAAGTCGGTTGTTTTTTTTTTGTTAAAAGTTTTTTTCTGACTGTCAGACACGCATCTAACTCAAATTCAAATTCAAAAGTCATTTATTCAAATAAGGCTGAGAATCAGCACTTTTCGAACGTCAAAATTATAATATATATATTATATTAAATTACATAAGACAGTCCCCCAAAAACGCCCGCCCTTCACCACTTCCTAGTGCTTTTGCTGGAGAGAAGAAGTGGCGCAACAAACTCCCCAGCAGCACAGCTGTCTGTTCAGTTAGAAAAAAAAACTTGATTCTATACAATAGTATGCAAATAATTTACATTACTCAACACAAAACATTCAATAAAATATATGCCATAATGACAGCTAGCACGCGCCAATGTACCAACAAAAAAAAAAAAATCTAAATCTAAACTCAAGCAAAAATAAAAACTAATACCCGAATTATAAAGCCTCTAGGCATAAAGGGCGTGCCCGCTTACATATAGCTAATAAAGCTGTAACTTGAAGTCACATAATTAGATATGATAAACTAGGACCATTGAAGTAAAAATAAATCAAAAATAGATCAACAGTTAGGCAAGAATAATATATAATCTACTGTCGAGGTCGCTAGCTAATCACATATTGCAATATAACGTAAATGATTCTATGCATATTTTCCCACAAATTGTTATTTTCGTGATCTGTTCTTTCCTTGCGTCATGTGTACGGTGTGTACCGCAAATAAACGTATTTGCTTTCTTTTCTTTACGTTTTTTCATAAGTAAGCACTTTAGTAGATATCGTCGACCACTAAGTATTTACCGAACGATGTGACTTGCAAATAGTTTTTAGCGCAATTTTGTTGATATTAGGAGCCGTTTAATAAATAATATAATAAAATATTCATCTAAACTTTTTTTGTGATGGCTAATAGTATCTAGCTAGGTACAAATATATTATATTATAATAATAATAAAAAATACTTTTCTACGGTTTCAGTTGTAAATTACAGCGGACCTAGTACCGGTTGGTAATCAAATTAAAGCGCTACAGATAATGTGATTATCACAAGAGTAATACCTACTTGCTTATCTCTGGAGAATGACGTGAATCATACGCCAGATAGGTGGCCACCGGATAGTTTCCTAGTTCCTATGTTTATCTTCCTGATAGGCACTTATGTATGACTGTACACATAAATATTTTTCATAATATCTGTGTAGATTACATTAACGTAGGATTATTATTATCACGTAATAATCACCTGTATCCGCCAAACGGATTATTCTATGAAAGTACTGACCTGACAGATAACTGACACGTATGTGTAACCCCGACGATGTCCCGGATATGGCACTGAATTAACAAGAAATCGCACTTATTGATAGTTACTGACAAGGGTTTTACAACTGACTTCCAAGGAACCTAATGACGTGCTTTTAGATAAATAACAACTGAATCTGTGTTATTTATATATTTCAGTTTGCTGAGTGCATCACACATAATGTGAGAAGGATGCGGATTTACCACA
Organism: Conistra vaccinii; assembly: GCA_948150665.1. Lineage (NCBI taxonomy): Eukaryota > Metazoa > Arthropoda > Insecta > Lepidoptera > Noctuidae > Conistra > Conistra vaccinii. The sequence goes on from OX411332.1 coordinate 23,174,321, forward strand.
GGAACAGTTTGTTTACCAACCAAATACTTGTTTATAGAACTTAGTCGCGGGCGCATATGTTGGGCCTGTGTGCGCCTGCGCACGTCACGTCGACGTCACGCCGACGCGCTCTGCGTCACGCACGCATCACATCGCTGGGCACCGCAGGAGTCCACACTGACCCGTCGCCTGTGATCGTGCCGCCAGTTCAAACACTTACGTCAATCTGAGCGCCACTGAAAAGTAGTCCAAACGCTATGATGGTGTGTTGCCGAGTTGAACGTATGTAAGTACGTCACGTGCGTGTACTCGGACGCGGCGGCGGCGGATGTTGTGTTACGCGACCCACTGGGCCACCGACCGGCAACACGTGGGAACATCTCCAGTGTTTGCACTTGTACGCTGATTTGCGTCGGTGCGATGTTTATGTTCCACGGTCACAAAGTTTCATTTACGTTCTAAATTCATAATTTAAAATTAATGTTACCTACAGAATTTTGTCAATCGTTGACCACCAAAACACTAAAATTTTTAATATCTGTGTGAATAAATTCAACACAGATATTAAAAATTTCTAGAAATTCATGAAATAATTACGTCCTTGCTATTTTCCGAAACTACAAAATAAACTTTAAATTTAAATCTTCATTGCATCTCATGTATACAATGTACAAGATCTTAAAATATAATAGTTACAAAGTTCACATGAACAAAGACACAATTTAATACAATATGACTTGTTTTTTTAGCGACCTGAAGAGATCTGGAGAATACAACATAAAATTAAGTCATTTCTTTGATTGGTTTTCTTCGTTTTGAAATAACTCGCGGAAATATTTTATGTCCTAAAAGATTATAAGGATAGTTGGATTATAGTCACATATATAGTGACACATTCTGATTCTTCAATTTCCAAAATTTTAGGCATTTCCGTGCGCAAAGATTACACACATGTATTTCTGGAAAGCATCAGTGATGGCTGCACGTGCTACTGTTACCTGCGAGCTTGCGCAGGTGCGGCGGTAACGAAAGTTGCGCGATGCGTGCGCGTCACACTTGACCCTACGGTATCTGTTACGCCGCCGCACGCGCAATGTTTCATAATATTATCCCAATTTAATTACTTTCATTTCGATCGGATCCGTTTGACTAGGATTGGGTGTCAGTGAAAAGTGGAGCTATAACAGTGGTGTGTCCGACTATTTTTTTCCCGAGTCGCCTTTAATTTATTCTACAAGTGCATGAAGTTAATGAAACAAGTTTAAAAAATCTTGAGAAGACGTTCAATAAAATTTTAATGAAATATTAGTTCACGAATTCAAATTAAATTAGCGAGCGTTTAGAGCTAACGTGATGGTATTGATATCTATACATGATAAAACTTGTTTATCAGAATTTTTGTTTTTTTTTACACTTGCTTTGTACCTGCAAAAAAAAATTATATGATACATGGTCCTGCCTATAATAGGTAGGACCATGTATCATATAATTTTTTTACTAACTAACTTGAATGGTGATGATTTCGATAGATTATTATGCTTATCCCTACATATATTTTATCTAAATCTAAACACTAACAATAGTACCGTATAAAATGAAGTAATCTGTTCAGGTGCGCACGGATGCGTCAGGTCAAGGTCGCGGTGAGAGAGGACGCGTGCGAGTGAAAGTGCCGCGAGTGACGCACGCGCGTCGCGGATGCAGACCGCCCTGCCGCACTGCAACTACACCTCATGACCCGTACAGCACCCGGTATACCGCAACAACCTGACACTAGTTCTACTTTATCCGCAATCGCTCTTTCGTCGGTCTTTCCAAGTTCGTTTAAAGAACACGCGCAGCGCGTTTAAGGAAAAACAGCTCGTCTGTTCTTCTATAAGATACAGTTAGAGGTAAAGTGTTTTTGTGAGTTTGTAGAGGGTTATTTCTGGAAATACCGATCAGAATACGACAAATCTTTCATTGATCATCAAAAGCTACACTTTTCCCGTCTGATATAGAGAATACTTTTAATGGCTCTAATAGTAGGTGTAATCGTGGAGCGTAGCTAGTCTGTGATCAAATAGTTCTTGATGATTGCACTTGCTCTCTTCATCATTGCTCCATCTATAAACTTGAATGACAGAAGTCAAGCGGCATCTCCTACGCCACATGCGAACTACGTTCGTCATTTAGACTACAATTATAAAGAGTTAAAATTTGTTTGTTTGTAAGTTTGTATGTAGGTACGGTGTAATCTCCGGAATTAACAGATGGATTTGAAAAAATCTTTTAGCATTGGATAGCCCAATTTTTGAGGTAGCTTAGGTTATAGATGCGGACGAAGTCACGGGCAGAATCTAGTTCATACTGCTGTGACACAGGCCTACCCTCTGTGAGAGGAGGCCTTTGTTATAACAATATCCTTTTTTGTGAGAGGAGGGCTAAATAGAAAAGAGAGTAAAAAGTAAAGTATATTATTATTATTAATTTTAATCGAATTATTATTTAAACGTGAAACTATAATATGATGAACATCGCTCGTAGTCGTGATCAGTAATCGTTCTCTACACGTGTAAAGACTTAAACCTCTGCTTAAACCGCAGAGGGACAAGGTCAAGGATATGTACCTACTAGTTAGCAACGTATTCAATGAATCTCAATCATAACGGTTATTAATGACCTGCGCTAAAATAGGATACGTTTTATCTCGGTAGTACGTTACATGCATACAAAACGGTATTCTGTTCAGGATACGTTGTGCACAATTTCTGAGCAGTAGGTAACCTAACAATTTAACAAACAGTACTAGGCTTGCATGAATTGACGATAGTATTTGAATCATTAGTATGTATTACTATTATACCGGGATAAAAAGTTTCCTAGTTAAATTCAAGTTATAAACTATCTGTGAGCCAAACATCCAAATCCTAGGATAATACTCGTACTAATGATTGAAATACATACTAATATCGTAAATACATCATTTAGCGTCAGTTCATGCAAACCTAATACTCATATTTCATTTTTTTTACCATTGATCAACCAGACTCAAATTATTTAGCGGGACCAATGGGACTTAAAACAGAAATTAAATTATTAAATTATTCCCGTTCATCCCACTAACAAAATCAGGAGAAAAATGGACGAACTGGAAAAAATTATATGACTTTGTCTTTAAATTAATAAAGTTTATAAGTTCACATGGACCCTGTCGGGCACAACAATTTATTACAATAGGAAAAGTAGCATGCTTTAGAATTATTAAGTAAAATAGATATTACTTGTACCTACGTAGGTCATAATTTAAAAAATAGTTAATGACAGTTGAAGTGTTCAGTTATCATTAAAAACAAATAAATTTAAATATCACATTTGAATGATTACGGCATTACAAATTATACCATTAAACATTAAAATTCATAAGAAAAAATAAGACACATTTTAATCTTTGACATTATTATTAAATAATGTCAAAGAAAAAAAATAAAAACATCCAATAAATAATAAAAACAAATAGAAACAAAATGACAAATAAAATAATTAAAATAAATGTCTCACAAATAATTTTTTCATGATATCTGCCAAACTACAAAGTAATTTGTCGGCAGTATAAAATGAACAGTGTCCTCCTCAGACAAATAAACTGATAAGTACTCTGTCATACAAAATCTATTTCATAAAAACTAGTGTCAGTGTGTCTGGTTAAACGAGGGACATACAATTTGATCGTGTTAGTCTTCTCCACTTTTCCACGGAACAGCTGTTTTTTTTATATTTCTTGGTTTGATCCCGTAGTAAAAGTTAATCATTTTCATGCTACACGCTCTAAAGTATGTTCTTCGTTTAACCAAACCAGCGGCAGCGTAGGTATATGACAATTACAAAAGCTGACGCGGGGTGAGCTGCCGCTGCCGGGCTACCGCGGGGTGCGCGTGCGTCTGTATTCCTAAAAGCTGAATTCAATTATCATACTCCCTAAAAAAACTGAATCAAATTATGAAATACATAAAATATACTTTGGAGTTCTTCCCCGAAACGACTACAACATTAATAAATGGGGGACCTATTACGTATTTTTTTTTTTTGTATAATCATCCTTAATTAAGCACCTGAGAGGCACCGTTACCTGACGTCATAACCGTGGTTTGTGCTTACTTTTCCTCCATGACACATCTTAGTAACTTCTTTAGGTAATCCACATGAACGTCAGTTAAGACGAAATGACGTAAAGAAAATCACAGAAGGATATCTTTGGCATCATACATTTTGTAAATTACTTTAACCTTAACGTTAATAGAAGCGATGACCGGAAGAGTGAGTAAGCTGAGAGGAATCTAACTACTATTTGCTTATGCAAAAGTACAGCTTTTTTTATTAAATTAACTTATGTGGCTTGTGGTAATTAAAACAAAATAAAAATATGTAGCCTTCTCTGGTTATATGTTAAATATGTATGCTACTCTGGTTATATGCTAATTACTACAATTATATAATGCCTAAGGTGACGACAAATATCGGTCTATAGGTGTCGTAAGGTGAAATAAATCGAGATACGAGTATTTCAGACTTTTTGCGATAGCTTTGATAATACATCAATTGTTATAGATCTTGTGACGTAGTTCTGTGGCTAGCTGTTATTCTGTCCATATTATATCGGCATTGTGCGAAGCGTCAGAGTAGCAGCACATCATAGCAGCAGTGGTCCACATTCATCGTAGCACTGGTAGTGGTCTATATTTCTCGTAGGGTATTGCCCAAAGCAGCAATGGAGACGCAGATCGTAGCAGCAGTTGTCCACATTGCTTGTTGAGGTGATCTACATTTCACGAAGGGCCTTACTCGAACTGTAGCGTTGCAGCAGTACTCTACATTCCCCGCAGATTATATTATTCGAAAAAGCAGCGTCGACATTATGGAGGCACAAAAAATGCATAGGTATAAGTGTAAGTATCTGGGTTTTGGTTTATCCGATTATTTTTTAAGTACCTCAGACAAGCGTATTTATCAGTGAAAGGAAGTAGCGTCCCGGATGTAGTGTGATTATCACTAATTGTTGGATGTACAAAGTTTCACTCAGTTAATGGATAGTTACCCCAACAAAGGTGGCACCTCTGCGGTTGATGCGGTTAACACACAACCGCAAAACGTTAACTACACAGCTTTCATTAATGACAACGATCGCGAACTCGTCGGACAACCAGGAAGGTTACTTGCCTTAGGAGTACAAGACGTCAATGCTAGACATCCTGCAACTTAGTTTTCTCCACAGGACTGACCACAAACGGAGCGGAACTAGTACCAACTGTTTTAGTGCCTTGTCTTGTGAGGCATAATAACAAAACATGCTATCGAATAAGGCAGTAACGGTTCACTCACAACATAGTTTCCTATTTTATTTCGTTAACAACTTAACCACAACCTCACTTCACACTTGGTCAATATTTAAAAGTAATTATTGTAAGTACTTATTCATTACTGACAGTGTGACCTCTGTCAAAACTTAAACATTCGTAAATATCACCACAACTCCACAACAGATATGTTTTGGTTGGCTCGCTCGTAGCCTCTTTAATTTTTCTCGCTCAGCAGCTAGCTGTGTTGCAGCTCCTAAGAGTCCTAACAGGTACAAGTGGCTGCTCCTGTAGCGGTCATACAACAGTCGTTTATATTGTCATCCACTTAAATCGCTGCGCTCATGGAGATCAAATATTTGTGTGGCCTGCAGATGGTTATTTATTCGGAGTGTGGGTTTGGGCGTGTGTCCACACAATATAAGGTTGGCAAATTACTCATACTGTCTGTTAGTTACTGTTTTTAGTTTAGCCTAGTAGAGCTTATGGAGTCAATCAGCATTCAGTATGCAGCCGGGTCGATCTGTCCTATGTCCTGCTATTTTATTCGCGATTTGAATGGAGCTCGACCCAATGATTAACGGTACCTGTGTCATTTCGTACCGTGGTATTAGCTAAGCTAAATTGTTAGGCAACTACCTAAAAAAAGATATTAGGAAAATGCAGTGCGGAACAGATTTGACCGTAAAACCAAAAGCAGTTAAACAATAAAAATTGATTAATTGTTCCGTTCACACGCACGCTTTGGTTGTTTGATCGCCAAACTTCGATACCTACTTGTCGTTTTTGAGTGTGGAGATTCCGACGTCTGAAACTGACTCACGAGTCACTTCCTCAGGCCGTCGCCATCACCGGCCCGTGCCAGCCTGTGCGAGCGCCGACCACGCGTGACCTACGTCTGCGTAAGCACTTCTCACCGTGACGTCATACCTCACCTCTAATCATAAGTAATCCAAACCGCAGTAACAACACTTTCCACCTTGCGTCGACAGGTGCGCGTAACCTTAAAAAAAAACTCATTTTTTTGCACAAATACAAATTATGTTTGAATTACTTATCAGCTTGATAATTGTAGGTTAGCCCCGCAGATAAGTGGCCACTCGCGGGAGGTGTGCCGCCGGCACGCGCCGCTGATGGCTGAGCTTAAAAAACTGTGTATTTCCCAATATTACGCAGTCGCACACGCCTGCAGTCGTCCCTAATGACCGCGCAGTCACAAACTGCGCGGTCGGACATTCACCGCAGATCATTTTGTGCCCTTCTGAGGTCAACGTTACGACCAAATTATTATAACGTTATGTTATAATAATTTGGTCGTAAACGTTATCTTACCAGATATCGTCAAACTATTCGACTAATTTTAATATTGTTTGTATCCCCTTAAATATTTTTTTGGGCAAAACACACAAACTACATCACTACAAAAGCCAGCATATCCCTGTGGCAGTGCAAGCGGCTGCTGGGCAGGAATTGGGGGATCAGCCCCAAGGTCACCCACTGGTTATACACTACAGTTATCCGACCTATTATCACATACGGCTCACTGGTCTGGTGGCCCAGGACAGACCTAAGCACAGCCCAAAGAGACCTCGAAAAACTGCAGCGATTCGCTTGTGTCGCAATCACGAGCAGTATGAGAACTACACCCACCGCCGCCCTACAAGCAATGCTGGGACTGCCGCCTCTGCACCTCATCGTGCGAGAGGAGGCGGCCTTGGCCGCCTTTAGGCTCCATTTATCAGGAACCCTTAGCAATGACTCCAGAGTCAAGCACACACGCATAAAGGAAGACGCGATCAAACGACGACCAATGATGGCATCACCTTGTGATAAAGCTCCAAAAACACACCACTTTCAAAGGCACTACAACATTGTACTCACAGAGGAACGGTGTGACTACTCAGGCCCGAAAGAGATGAGAGTATACACCGATGGATCGAAAACCGACTCCGGCACTGGAGCCGGAGTCTTCTCACACGACTTCAACATAAATATATCCAGCCCGCTGGGAATGTTCAACACCGTCTATCAGGCGGAGTGTGTAGGCATCATACAAGCGGCCCATGCCCTAAAAGCCAGGAGAGTTACGGACACACATATTCGTATACTCTCCGACAGCGCCTCAGTTCTCCAATCCTTACAGAAAAAATGTATTACCTCAAAGCTAACACTAGAATGTCACAATGCTCTAGAGCAAATAACGTTGTCTGGCCGCAACACGGTGACACTACAATGGATAAAAGGACACAGCGGATCGCTAGGCAACGACGCAGCGGACGAGCTTGCTAGACGGGGATCTAGCACGGCGGTCTGTGGACCCGAGCCTATTATACCCATCCCCTTCAACCAAATACGCAGGTGGCTACAAGAGTTCACCAACACACAAGCGGAGTACTGGTGGACCTCGGCACCGGGCTGCAGGCAGTCCAAGGAAGCTATGCCATCAGTGGATAGCGGACTAACCAGACGTTTACTACGCCTGGACAGGAACGGCCTGCGCCTGGTGACGGGGACCATCACGGGACACTGCTCGCTGAACAAACACTTCCACACAATAGGTATAACGGACAGTCCTCTGTGCAGGGCGTGCATGGAGGCTGAGGAGACCGTCGCGCACGTGCTCTTTGAATGCACAGGCGTCACCCAGATTAGAACACAAACCCTCGGGTCACCCAGATCTTTCACGGATGTTCTGAACAGGCCAGGAGCTTTAATTAGCTTCTGGAGGGAGGTGGGCTGGTTGGAATAACCCCCCCAAGCGGCCGCCATGGCCCACGCACAATGGTCCACTTGAAGGACTAAGTGCGGAAACCAAACCCTCTAACATAGAACATAGAACATAGATCCCCTTAAATATTTAAGTATGTTCATTCATTAACAAGACGCATTTAGTTAACTAGACAAACTTGTTCGATCGCATTGACTCTTGTTACATATTGCAGAGCTCGGGGATTCACATCGCTTCATCATGTTGGTGTGTCAATATTATTTTATTTTTAAATAAACTCAACCAGTGACATCCCAAACTCAACTGGAGGCTCATGAACAATGACCTACAAACCGATACATTAATAATATTAATTACATAAGTACGTAAATATAAGTAATAACACCATAACATTATGATATTATATTATAAATGACTAGCTTCGCTAACTAATGTTCCCACGAGCCACCGGGTCGCATCGCATCGCCCACCCGCTCTATTACTTCGCTGTCTTACTGACTTTTTTTCTTTATGCTCGGCTCCTTAGGTTAACAGCTTCCTCAAGAATTTGGCTACCACACCCAAAAAGGATTTTTTAAATCGGACTGATAGTTCTTCCAGAGATTAGCGCGTTCAAACAAAATTCAAAATTAAAATTCATTTATTTAAACTAGACTAAAATACAAAAAATACGGTAATATCTTGTTTTCCATAAAATTATTTGTACTATTATTGTTTTCCATAATCGTCCCCTCTCATAATATTTACTTGCACTATTATCATTAATTTTATACTAATAACGCTTGCCATATCAACTTATTAGTCATAACTTTTATTTGCCATAATATTAGTTTCCATAATAACATGTGTCATAATCATTAGATTCTATAAGTAACACATTACATAATCGATACTTGACTTATGCAACATTTAACATAATTAAGAAACGTTTATTGTTTTGTACAAAAAATAATGTCATTAAGGCATTTGGTCTGTAATCAAATGATTTATTACAGCAAACAATCTTTAGACAATAAACAGTTTATCAAATTCGAAATGGGTAGGTTAGGTTAGAACTGTGACCACACAACGCGCAAAGGCTAGCGAGCGTAGCGAGCGTGCCGCGGAAGCGGCCGCCGAGTGCTAGATTTCCTCTTTTGCAAAGCAAGCATGCATGGTACATACTGAACTAGCATTGTTCTGCTAATATGGGCAAATTAATATTAATAAATGTTACGGAAAACGACATTATTGAAAATGAAAAATATAGCAAATGAATTTATGGATTAAAATTATTATGACACTGGATCGATTATGACCAATGCAATTAGTGAAAATGATTATATGTCATTTCACGATTATGGCAAATTAAGCGTTATTTCTAATGAAATTATGGCAAATACAAGTATGGCATATAAAATTATGGCATTTTAAATTATGGCAAAATTAGTAAACCAAAAAATACAAACAAAAATACAAAAAGTTTTATTAGCAACGGAGAAATGACAGTGATCTTACATAGATACATTTGAGTTTATTCATCACAATGTTTTGGTTTGAGCGGTGACCCCCTAAGACCCTACTAAGAATCAGCACTTTTCGAAAGTCAAAATTACAAAAGACCAGTCCTCCAAAAACGCCCGCCCTTCACCACGTCCGAGCCCTTCCACTTCCTTTAAACAAACAAACTGTTCAGCCTTATTGAAGGGAAAACTTCTTTAAACGCGTTGAGTGATTTTTATTAGTATTAGAGATGCTGTGTCTGCGTAGCCCTCGGAGAATACTGGCGTCATGTTATGAGGACACACATGTCATGTTGTGTCATGATTATGATTAGTTGTTTTATTTTGTTTTGCCTTTTTTATTATTATTACAAGCCTTTTTAATTTATTATTACTATAACAGATAGTAAAATGGTCATGAGCATAATAAACTATCGCTAATGAAAGTGTTTCACTGAGATCTATTTCATACTTAGCGATGAGTTTAAATAAATACTGACGTAGAACAGCCACAAGATAAGTCATCGAGGATAAAACGAGATCATAAATATGATAATTTATGCATAACTGCTAAGTGAGTATGCGGGCACGCGATAATGGCGCGCATGCGAGGGGCAGCCCCGGCGCGCGGCGCCGCCGCACCGCACCGCGCCGCACAGATGCGCGAGCGAATGTTACGTGGCCGAGGACGCGTGGCAAGGTCGTTCTGCTGAATTTACTATGAGAATAACATTTAAAAGGTGCAAATGAATAAAAAATGATTTTGACGAACGCGCAAAAAGCAGAGTTCCTCTTTGCAATTTATCATCATAATTGTATTTTTGACGATTTATTCAATGAAAAATATCCTACGAATTATAAGACATTAGACAGCGTTACAATAATGCAGCGTTACAATGTTGTTGCTAGTCCGTAGCACTCGTAGCTCTCGTAGCAGCCCTTGAGCTACGCAGGACGACGGCCTAGAGTTAAGCTACTACGCCGCTACGTCACAGTTTGATTTGGCAATTCATTAATAATGAAATCATTCTAAAGCGTACTTAGTATAAAATTGTTAGACGAGTTACGTATTCTTATTTAGTTTCCTCAACAGAGGACGGTTGGTATTAAATCACTGGACAACTATTTGCCAAAAAAAGTTAAGTATACTGTCTTATTCTTTAGAAATTCCCACACGATGATGAATCAGTTGAGCTACAAAAAAATCACAAAATATAAGTATTGCATCACATTGCTACCCTGTGGATGTTTGAAGCGGTATACTGTATGTGAGTCAGAGCGCCGCGCGCCGCGCGCCGCGGTACCACGTTGTGTAACACGATCGGCGCTCGTATAACCTGCTAATGTAATCGGTGGCACGCGACGCTACCGCTGCGGTCACGCTCCTCCCGTGCTCATACATATCTAATGTATGTCGGAGGTCCGAACTAGTTTGTTGACGTATCATAATTATTACAGTGACGTAGACTGGATTCGATCTACGTCACAACCTCTCCGCGGAAACCTTATGCTGCAAATTTTGTTTTTCCTCAGCGTGAAGAATGTCAAGCCTACTTACGAGTATCTACGTACCTACTAGGCGACAATAATCCCGCGATGCATGTCTTTAGAGACAACATGTCTACTTGTGTAGCCGACGCCGAAGTTTCATTGTTTTCGATGTCACTAGACATGTCTGGAAAGTAAAGATCTGTTCATAAGATTGCGCATAGTTTGTGAGTAAATATTCAGTCGGCTGATGTATGTATAACAGTCAGTGAAGCAGGCATTACGTTAGGTGCTGTTAGCTCTCGGCGAACTAACGGTACTATAATAATAAACAAAACGCCAGTTTATAGTAAAATTTTGATAATTGTTGGAATCTTTAATTTCACTTTCAACAGTAAAGTACCTAATATTACGTACGGCCAGTTGTATCGTATACATCATAAGAAATTCATGAATGAAACAATCTGTGAAAAAAAGAAATTCTAAGAATGTTTCGCGACTCATGTGCACTAGCTATGTAGGTAGTGTAGCGGGTTTTTACTTTAAAGCTGGTCGCAGGCAACAAGTTTGTTGTTGGTAATAGCATTGGCACGCGAGGAGTCTGAATCACAAGATAACGGTACCCGCTCGCTGTCAAGGCTGCGCGCGCGCCGACTTACCTACCATATTATTTTGTTTGACCTAGTCATCTCTGTTTCGTCTTATAACTGCAGTAAATTGGCCGGAGGAAGCTGGGGCCGAAAATTTAAGGAAGGGGGTTAACAAAGAACTTTGCCTTTGCTTACTTCCGCAGTCCCTGATATTGTTCATCATGAAAGAGGCTGTTTAAGTTAAAATGTCTTAGCAACTGCTTCAGTATTACCTAACTTTAATATTTATTTATAACTTATTTTGCCAAATGCAGGTAAGATGATAATAGGCCTGAAGTTGCCAATGCCATTGTTACAATATGTCCGTTCATAATCGTGATCTCTCCATTCATTCTTTCTTTATACCTTACTAGCTGACCCCTGCCCACTTCGTTGGGCGGTAAACATAAATATATAGCCTATGACACTCACAAATAACGTGGCTTTCCATTGGTAAAAAAAAATCCAAAAACACCTATAGTTAAAGATTTCGTACTAGTAAACGTGGAAAATTTGGAATCATAATCACTCGTCTATTGATTATTGTAGATCCAAAAATTTGCTTCTTCCACGATTGTTTAAAGTAAACTAATTGATTTCAATAAAAATCATTGACTATAGTTAGACTGGCACCGCTATTCCGTGCCTGGGGGAGCGTTGACGAATGAGCGGCGGGCGAGATGCTGCGTGCCGTGAGCATTGACGAATGAGCGGCGGGCGAGATGCCGCGTGCCGTGAGCGTTGAAAAAAAAAAAAAAGAACCGTTTCAGTGAGTCAGGAAGCTATCGCCACCCTAGCATCGCCGGCGAACTATAGCAGCCAATGAAGTTATGAGGGCGGATCTAGCGATCTCCATGACTAATGACAATTTTAGGTTACATACTAAATAAAGAAACATACATATTAAGTATAGGATAGATACCTAATATAACGAAGTAAAGTTATGTGCTCAAACAAGTTTTGTCACGAAAGATATCAGAAGTTGCTTAATAGATTATTGATTATCTTGGAGAACAATCACGATTGATCTTACTTTTTAACCGACTTCCAAAAGGAGGACGATATCAATTCGGATGTATACTTTTCTTTTTATGTAGGTATGTTTGGACATAACTTCGCTATACATATATAGACGAATTTGCAAAATTCTTTTTTTTTAAAGGGTATACTTTCTAAATGGTCCCATTGTCACCAGGTCAGCACCTGATGGTGGGATAATGGAGAAATCGAGAGAACTCTTCAAATATTATAGGCGCACCTATAGCGATTTGGGTATTTTTTATAGTTACTCGTGCAGTTGCTCTTGGAAAGCACCATTTGGTGAAGTGGAACTGATGATAAAGACCAAAGATGGCCACCGGAACTGCTCAATTATCTGTATGTCACGGGTTCCGATTCGATTATATTTTAATATAGTTGCCAAGTAATTTATGCTCGTCACAATGCATATGGAGAAGTGGGGCTGATGGTGAAGTACCAGGAGAACTCCTCAACGATGAACGTCCCTGCATTGGGAAAAGCGATATTTTCTAAAAGGTGATAAGTGGATGACATTAGGCTATTGTAACTAAGATAAATTACAAACGGACCCACTAAAAATCAATAAATAAAAACTTTTTACAAAAAAAAAACAACCGGCTTCCAAATAAACACTATTTTTTTTTTGGAAGTCTGTTGTTTTTCTTTTGTATAAAAGTCTTATATTATAAGTATGTAAAAATATAGCTTTCAGATTATTTGTATGTAAGATACGACATGTTCATCTTATAATGAACTGAATAAATCCCGCATCTGAAGTGTCGAGAGACTGTTAAATAATAGTGAGTTTACATGTGCCGCGGTTTATGTGCACTGGCAGATATATTTTAGTCTGAGCTGAGTCTGAGGTTGTGGATTTTTTTTTACTGCCTGTTCACACCTTTTTTTCTTGTTATTTTTGCACCAAACTATGTAGAAGTTTATTACAAACGTTTGGTTCAAGAAATCTTGATTGTTTATCCATTTAAATCACCGGTCCTAAAAATGACGAACTAGAACACGCGTACTAGTCACACACGCGTACGCGCTGATTCTCGGCCTAATCATCTAGACTCGCGAATTGTGAGTGACCGAAGGGCGAAAAAGTTTATCGACCTGTATATAGGTGCGTACCTACTCGTATGTACAGGTCGATAAACTTTTTCGCCCTTCGGTCACTCTCACAATTCGGGAGTCTAGGTGACATATGGTCGAAAAGACATAAAGAGGGTCTTGAGGCTAATTTATAACAGCCGCACGGGTCGATCGAACATGTTAAGCTACGCTTGCCGCGGTTGGTCCTTGATGGGTGACCATCTTTACATGCCAAGACCCCTCCGTGCCTTGGAAAGCACGTTAAGCCGTTGGTCCCGGCTGTCATTCGTGGATGTATGACAGTCGTTACGCGTCGTCAGAAGCCCGAAAGTGTCAGACTTAACCAGTCTGACCACGGGGTATCGTATTACCCAGTAACTTGGTTGTGGAGATTAGATAGGCAGTCGCTCCATTCAAAATACTGGTATTCAGCTGCATCCGGTTAGACTGAAAGCCGGCCTCGACATAGTTGGCAAAAGGTAGGCAGATGTTGATGATGATGCGCGAATAAAGATCCCCGAGCCATAAGTACGCGTACTTGGTCTTGTATATACTCGTATCACCCATGGTACGCGAACTTGCTGGTGTATCTATCACTCACTTTAATGTGACTCCCGACTTGCATAGTATTGAATTGTTTCAAAACTTTCTTTAAAAATTAAACTTTAAAACATAAGAAAGTTCCCCATAACGCCCGCCCTTCATCCTTGTGTTTTAGCTAGGAAGAATAAGTGGCGCAACAAACTCCCTAGTAAGCAGCCCTTTCTCTCAGTTGTATGTGTTGTGTGTGAACAATGATGTCAATGTTCATGATGGAATTCTATTGCGACAGTGTAATGTGGCTATGTCGTGGACGTGTTGGACTATCTGCGTCTCATAAGACTTGATACCTGACTGGCAATGTATTTCACTACCACATTGTAATGAATTGAAGGATAGACACAAAACAGAGTCCGCGCCCCCACTCAAGTCCGATAGACATGGCGCCAGTGTCTATATCATTGCATCAAATTGTTTTAAAAAAACGTAGCTCCACAATTTCCACCGGACTTCAGTGGTGGCGCGGAGTCTAATTACTTCAGTCTTTCTAGTTACTTCAGGATGCAATAAAACATAAAAATTATCAAAATTAATACCATTTATTGTCAAATAAACATTAAAAAATAATAAGTAACATAATTTAGGTTCAAAAAATATTGAATAAATCAACAGTACCAATAGCAACCCATTATTAACATGATTGAAAAAATACACCAAGTTAGTGATGGGTCGGGAGAATATTCTCACACGGAGAATGTTCTCGGATCGAGAATATTCTGTAATATTCTATTCGACGGAGAATTTATGAGAATTTAAAATTGGAAGTAAAGTTGCAAAATTTACATACTTATTTATTTATTAGGGACAAAAAACAGTTACATGCTACAAAATACAGATAAATAATTAACCACATATTTAACAAACATGTAACCCACACCATTGTCCTCGTTTTAACTAAACATAAGTACATACAATTACTTTTGATTTGAAGGTCTAAAGTCAACTTCTTTTGTTGTTATTCTATAGGTACTTTACTCGAAAAAAGGTAATGTATTAGGTTTCGGAGTGAAAATGGCGCCGATTTTCTTGTAGGTACCTACACCGAACTAAACTATCACTAAAATTCTTTACTTTGGGCTATGAGAAATTGAGAATCTTACGCTATTCTGCAAAAACAATCTCTAAATTTAAAAATATGTTTGACACAATCCAAAGTCAAATTTGAAAATCGCGACTCCACGAGGTAAGGGCGGGCAACCTCAACGTTTTTTATATGGAATTTTTCACTTTTGGTATGGAAAATATGAAAAATTATTACCTACATGTTGAGTTTTAAGGGTTTATGGGTCTCTTAAAGTAGGTCGACATTTTCATTATTTTTGCGATTGGACACACCATTTTCGAGATATAAGCAAAAGAAAAGAACAAAAAGACAGTACTATAATTTGCCCCTGAAGTCGAGGTGTGTTGGTGTGAATTTTAGTTCATGACAACTAATGTTAACCCACACCTTTTTAATCGTCATTAAAAATGTTAATGTATTTGATTGTTATTTTGTTTTTAATTATTTACACCATAAAAAATTTTACATAAACCTTTCTTATAATGTTGTTTTCTTTTTGATTTTATTAATGCTGATTATTTGAAACTCAACATTTTCGTTTTAATTAATACAGAAATCGTAATTTAACATTAATACGATAGGAAATTTAAGAGAATTTATGAGAATTTTCTCGGGAATGTTCTCGCTCAGGAAAATTTACTGAGAATAATAAATCAGGATGTAATTTATTTTGCCGTAAACTTCGTAAAACGTTCAAATGCACTCAATACTATTACTATAAAAATAGATTGATTCAATAGAGTCATCCAATTTTTTAATTCTCGTAAATTCTCTTTCAAATCGAATTCAAAATATTTTATTTCACATAAACCAACACGGGCACTTATGAAACGTCAGAAGCTAGGTGCACGGTTCCAATTGGTCGTTTCCTATGGAGAAGAGCCGGCAAGAAACTCCACGGTTACTCTTTAAAAAAATAAATGGTATTAACAATGGTTTTTTAAATTACAGTGTTAATAGGTATGAGAGGACAGTGTAGGTCTATCAACAAGTACCAGATACTTAGCAAAAATACTTAGCAAATAGAAAATGGTCCACAGATCTAGTCTGTTAAGCCTACAACGTTCTCACATTCACAAAATCTAAAAGAAAATAATCTACCTATATAAAAGACTAGCTTCCGCCAGCGGCTTCACCCGCGTGAGAAATATATAAATTATAACTTACTATGTTATACATGTATTATACATATAAACCTTCTTCTTGAATCACTCTATCTATTAAAAAAAAACCGCATCACAATCCGTTGCGTAGTTTTAAAGATCTAAGCATACAAAGGGACAGACAGCGGGAAGTGACTTTGTTTTATAATATGTAGTGATGATAAATGAAATAATAAAAATCTATTACACCAAATGCGTGATTGCCGCTACAGCTGTAACAAATGTAATTTAATTTTAAAAATACAGAATATTGAAGGTATCTAATGTCAAATAATAAAAATATTATGTCAAGGAAGTATGTAAGGTAAAATAAAATAATCATCGTAATTTGGGAGCAGTTAATAGATATGTACATAGATTTGCCATGAATTTCAAAAGAATATTCTCGAGAATTTAACAGAAAAGTTCTCGTAAGGAGAATATTCTCGAGAATTTACCATCACTACCTACACCAAGTACGTGGTTGGTGTACTTGCTTCTCCAACAAGAATATCATATTAATATTCACTTACAGCTAGGTAACAATAATACATAAAACCTATTAGGTAACAAATAACTGTACAAAATATTTACTAAATTATTAGCACAGGTCATAATTTAATAGCCGAACATGATTTCATTGCTTTTGTTCTTAGGGGAATTTTCACTTTCACTCAAATTCCTTACAGAAGGTCGTGGGAATTTCAGTGAATGCGTCAAGTCACCGCCCCGTGAAGGACGGTACTACGGGGAATACTGAACTGAACTCTAGAAGGAAAATCATTCGCAGCTTATTTATTTACTTATCTTATGTCACATTCCATTCATACAAATTATAGTAACAATAATTCCTTTAATAACAGGGAAAACATGTTCTATGAATGAAATATATTCTCATAAATATTGGTAATGAATAAGAAATATTGGGAAAATGGCAAGATGATTACAAAAATGACACTACTACAAGGTCTCACTGAATTAGCTAGCGAAACTGTGGCGTAGTGGCATCGATATCTAAACACAAAAAAAAAACAAATAAAAGATAAAAAATACTGATATTTCAAGTAACTACACTACTAGCGGTCGTTGACCCCAAAAAAAATACATCAAATCAGTTTTTTTTGTTTTCTGTCATGTTTATCGGTACCATCACATTTGCGGAGTTTCGCTGGCTTGTTTAATTTGATCGTGTATAAAATCAAATTAATAGATATATATATATATATTTAACGGAAAATCTGGGATTTCTGATATATTTTGGAAAATCCATATGCTTATAATAATAATAATAATAAATTCTTTATTTTCGGACAACATAAAATCCACTGTGTTAGTAAATTTCTTATAATTAATGTTAGTAATCGTCTTACGTATCTAAGTATATATTTTCAACCTTTATTGAGTTCGTTTCATGCGGCTGACGCACAAGCGAAAGTACTTCACTCGTTCATCACCCCCGCAAAACGTCTCAGAATAGGAGAGTAGATGTTTATTTATTTATTTATTTATTTAAATGCCTTAAAACTACCATTACAGGTCTTAGCCTAATGCGATAGCCAAGTCACACAGCAAAATCTTAAGATTATAAAGCTAATTAATCATTGATATAGCACAATGTAAACAAAAGTACTTTTGCGAATTCACCCCAGTGACATGTAAATGTATCAATTTTGGCTTGAATACAATTGATGGTGCGAATTGCTCGAGTCAGAGGGGTTTTTGCCAGCAAGTTGGTCCTGGCTGATGGTACGACCAGCAGTGGCGGGGGCCGTCGCCTCCACACATAACGGTCCGGTACGTACAAGTGCAACCGCTGCAGCACTCCCGGGTTGTGCTCTATGCCTCGGAGCAGTTTCACTATGTACGACACCAGTGCAAATTCCCGTCGCACCCCGAGTTGATTGTACCCCACCATACCCAGAACGAATAGAGTGGGGTACATCAAAGGGTAAAATGGGTATACCCCATAAAGTTTCTTGTACAGGTGGCGCGTGAACTTGTTCTGGACTCGCTCTAACATCACTGAGTACTTAGCCTCATGTGGAGCCCATATGACAGCACTATGTTCCAGATGACTCCTGACTAATGCGTCATACAGGACTCTGATAGCTGTGATGCTGGTAAAGTCTCGCGTCTGCCTCAGAACAAAACCCAAGTTTCTAAATGCCTTTTTGCAGATTCTGGTTATACGCTCGCGAAACGACAGTTCAGGAGTGAGAACAACCCCTAAATCCCGTACCTGCGTGACTCGTTGCATCGGTACTGCATCCACTACGTACTCGTAGAGTAGAGGAGCACGTGCGCGGGTGAAACTCATCACCGAGCATTTGGATACGTTGAAGTAGAGCCTGTTCTCATGACTCCATTCCACTATCCTATCGATATCCTCCTGCAAACGTCTGCAATCAGACTCCGTCCTGACCTCCAACAGCAACTTGAGGTCATCTGCGAATAACAAACAAGATCCATTTTTGACGACTTCTGGTAAATCGTTTATCATTATTATAAATTCCAGAGGCCCCATGTTGCTGCCTTGACTCACTCCGGACCAGGTATAATACGGCTCGGATTCGCAGCCATTGCAGTCAACATACTGCTGTCTGCCCTGCATATAGCTGGCTAAGAACTGCAATAGATGTGGCGTACAACCGATTTCTGCTAATTTACCTAACAATATGTCATTATCCACTGTGTCGAACGCTTTTTTGAAGTCAAAATAAGCAGCGTCCACCTGCACACCAGCGTCCACCGCTGGCACCACCTGTGACATGAAGTTAAGGAGATTGGTGGCAGTGCTGCGCCCCGGCCGGAACCCGTGCTGCGCCTCCGATAGCTCCGCGCGGACCTGCTCCTGCATGCTGCGCTGGATGGCGGACTCAAAAACCTTGGCCGGCGTTGACAACACGGCCACTGGTCTATAGCCACTGATGTCCGACCCCGCCTTACCTTTGGGGACTGGAATGACACGCGTTATCTTCCATCGAGTTGGAAACGTCGCTGATTGGAGACATGTATTAAATATATAGTGCAGAGGTTCCGCTAACACCCTACTACAATCTCTGAACAGGAAAGCTGGTATACCATCTGGGCCTGCTGAACGCTTTGGTTTTAGGCGCTCGAGTGCCTCACTAACCTCCTCAAGACTCAGCAAGTTTAGTTGCACGTGCGACCCACTCATTGCCCCCGCCGCGGTCGCCGCGGCCGCTTGTGGATCCAGCCGTGGTGGCTCACTACCGTATACCGACTCGAAAAACATCGCAAATTGCTTGGCACATTCAAGATCGGTTAGGTGCTGACCATCCTTAACAATAGTTTGTCTGTTAGCTGTGCTGGTCTTAGATCGTATATATTGCCAGAATGACTTTGGATCTTTCGCAAACTGACATTGTATTTTAGTTTGATGCTGTTTGTGTGCTGCATGAATATTTTTTTTAATAAGTGCTCGGTACTCAGAATACTCACTGTAAACAATTAAATCCTTTGTTTACTTGAACGTCTTGTGAAGTCTAGCTTTGGTTTTTAGATCTTGTATTATTTCGGTCGTGTACCAATTTGGGTAAGTGTACCGTGAGTTCCCACTACGATTTTTCTTGGGAACACATTCATCTAAAATGCTATTAATTTTACTGTAGAAGAAGTTTAATATATCGTCCAAGTTGTGCATCTCGTACATATTATTCCATTCCGTCGAAATTAACAAAGAATAAAGCAATGAAAAGTTTGCCTTATAAAAGTTCCACTGCGGTTTGAGTGCGCTTGCACCAGCGCGCGAGTCTGTATCGGTGGCGGGTACGGCCGATGCCGACGAGGTAGCGGGGACAATGTCGGCGGGGTGAAGGGCGCATGCGGGCTCCAGGCTCACGCTCACTTCGAGCGGCGGGTGATGCACGTCGACGGGCACCAGTGGCTCATCGGCCGCCACCACCGATACCTTCCCTCGAAACCCTGAACTCAGCACCAGATCTAATTGACGACCTAAACAATTGGGTACTCTATTACTTTGAGTGAATTCGCAAAAGGACAAGAAACATTCATAATAATTAATCACATTAGTAGGACACGAATGTAAATTAAAATCACCTAACACTATTATTTCTTTATATCTAGTACACAGTTTTTCTATTATTGCAAACAGAATCATGTAATCATTTTCTGAACTACCCGGGGGAATATAAATAACAGAACACAGAAATAAAAATCTACTATTTAAATGTACCGTCGCACAAACCATTTCAAACACGCAGGTGTCTATAGATACGTCGGGCACAAGTACTCGCCGTAGCTCGAACCGGTGTGTGGCCACAAGAAACGCGCCACCCTGCTTTCGTCCATCCGCTCGGTCGCTACGAAGTATATTGTATCCCGGTGGGACAATTTCAGAATCTTGAATGGAATCATTGCAACCCGATTCAGTAATTGCAAACAAGTCCGAATTAAATGAATCTATGTTATTTCTGAAATTGTCCAACTTAGTTCGGAGACCTCTAACGTTTTGGTAAAAAATTTCAAAAGTTCTAAATTGATGTATTTTTGGTATACTTCCGAAACCAAATCCACTCGTTGAATTCAGCGTTTATGGGCCATATTTTAGTTTGGTTCAATTTATCAAACCACTGTTCTGGCACTCCAATACAAAACGACGAGTAATCTCGCTCGGTTTTATGTTTTATTTTATTTACTTTTACAGGTACATCCGGTCCGCATATACTTTCCACGTGATTAGTCATTGCTTCGACAGTCGTTTCTGGGTGAAGTCGCCACACATGCAAGTGTTTTTTCCGCTCCGTGGCTTGTAAAACTTTCAAGTCGGTATTGGTTCCCACTCTGACATCCTTTGGCTGCCGGCTGACTTTTTTATACTGTACAGTCGTCCAGCCAGATTGATCTTTTTCCACCTCAACTTTACTTGCTTCTAGATCGGTAATAGCCGTGGTCCTTTCCGGCAGCTCAACAGATTTTGTGGCCCCACCTTTGTTTACCTTTCGCGATTTGGTGTTGGTGCGTCGTATCTGTTGTAATGTTGGTGACTTCTTAGACATGTCCTCGCTAGATTGGTTTTCTTGACAGACGACTTCAGCAAAAGTGGATGAATTTCTGACTATCTCATCTGTAATATATTGGGTCCATCCATCCTGTATCAGTTTAGCATGTTCTCCGCCACTGTCCTCAGAATACTGTTGTCACTATCCCGCAAACGTGTTATTAAAGACGAGATCTTCTTCCGCATAATCGCATAAAAGTCGTCAGTTCGATTCAGCGCAAACATCTCAGATGCGCTACAAAAACGGGGCAGTCCCAACAGCATTCTGAAAACATTATTATATTGGATGCGCAGGACCTCCAGCGATCTTTTGGTAAAGCTGACCCACAGACTCCCCGTGTACATACCCTGGCAATAAGCTTTAAAAAGGGTTATTTTAACCTGATTAGTACAACGGTAAAACCTGCGCGCCAACATATTACCTCTGACCGCCAGTGCCCTGCGCTCCCTCTCAATATCCACATTGTCTTTAAGGTCGTCGGTAAGTATGTGCCCCAAATACTTAAAATTGTTTACTCGCCTTATACTTAATCCATTCAGAGTAAAACTTGGCACATAGTCGGGGGCCCTACCGGCGGCCTTAAAAACCATGTATTCCGTTTTTTTAACATTATAAACGAGTCCGTGTGAAGCTGCATAGTTCTCGCATACTTTCAACATCTCCCTAATCGATCCCGCAGTCGGGCCCAGCAGCACCATGTCGTCCGCGTAGCTGATATTATTAATGGTAACACCACCCACACGACATCCGACACGCATGCTACTGAGCCCGGCCAGAAGATCATTCACATATAAGTTGAAGAGTCTAGGAGACTTATGTATTATATAAATAAGGAACATTTTATCATTACACCTTGTTAGATTTTTGCCAGACATTAATCTCAAACTTTTGGAATATCACACTTTGCTCAAAGCTATAGATAATTAAATAAGAATCTAATATAGTAGGTAACATAGCATTGTTGTGTTCATATTATTTCAAATATATATTTCAATAACAAAATAGCCCAGTCTAAATCGACACAAAAAAGGCAACCGTCACAAACGCGCATGTAACTTCGATTTTTTTATATGTTGTTAGATCCCCTGAGAGTAGTTTATACCCAAATTTGCAACCCTGAAAACCTTGTGCTCAAAACATAGCTGAAGTATCCTGCCACAATTGGCTCTGACTGAATCATTTCGATGCCGCCACCACCGAGGGAGCGGAACCTGAACGTTCCGCTTCTGTGGTCGATGTTGGTTGGTGGCATCGAAATGATTCAGTCAGCTAGCTACCTTCGCAACCAGTAAGCCTAAATTGCTCGGGTTGGGCTCAGATTGCAAATTTAACTTGTTTCACAAAAATATGGATCTAAGATACCTAAAAACACGTATTTAAGGAAATTTTTCAAACTTACATTACACAACACCCATAATTTCGCAGTTATTGTAGTACCATGGGAGTGCAATATACAAAAATCGTAGTTACATGCACGTTTTTTGATGGCTGATGTTGTTATTGACTGGGCTAAAAACAGTCGTATAATCATTTAATAATTATCATAAGAGATAATTTATTACATATCTACATCATTATTTAAAAAAAACACGTTTGTGTAGTATGCAGTTCTCGAGTGTAACCGCACTAACGAACCAACAGACGATTAGTACTAGATAAACAGAACAGATATAGACGAAACTTATTTATAATATTCCAATATTATCCAATCAGTGGATTACGTTGGTGCACATGGAGATCCATGTCAATGAATTCTTTGAATTATAAAATAAAAAGATTGACTGATTGAGCATGTTTATCAACTCCATGACAGTACTAGTGGACGAGACCGAGTTGAAGGTAGTATGAGGTCAGGTCAACGGTATCACTAAAGAACACGGTGACGGCGCTGAAGCTCTCGTTGTCACCGCCCTTTGTGCTCGTAACCTCCCCGGTGTTCGCGCAGGGACAGGCAGCATTCCCTCTTCTGTAAAACATTAATAATTAAGCATTAATGATTGAATAAATGGATTGTTACAGTAATTTATCCTCACGAGCGAAGTACAAAGGTCAAGAGATTATAATAATAACATAACAGGTTTTAATAATAGCCGCGAGTAAAACCCTCAGAAACGACATACGTAATTGTAAGGTGATTCTAAAAATAATTGTTATTATGATAAATCTCCCTGTTACTCGTAGCTAAAAGTTGATACTACGTGTTGATTATTATCTAACGTAGCAGTAAAGTAGTAATAAATGGCGGCACGGGCACGTGCTACGGCATGGGCGCGTGCTACGGCACCGTCGCGTGCGACAACACAGGCGCGCGCTACGGCACGGGCGCGTGCTACGGCACGGCCGCGTGCTACAGCACAGGCGCGCGCTACGGCACGGGCTCGAGTTCGACAGATAAACACCTTGCGATTAAACCGCGGGGTTTCACCTATTATATTCCATTATTAAATACAATAAGTGTTTCCTAACATTGTTTTGTATAGGTAATAGTTCTTTATTATAATTGTGAACTCTACATTACTGATTAAATGAATCTTTAATTTTAATTGTGTCATTTTGTTGACAATAAAATAAATGCTCCTTCTTTCTATGCGGAGACGCCAATGCCCGCCCTGTAGTGGATAGAAAATTAGTTAGAAGTCGACATTATTATTTACCAAGGGGCAGAACATTTACTGTGACTATTTTGCTTCCATTTTCAATTTTTCACTATTTCAGAAATTCAAGGAATTCCAAATCTTTAAAATAATTTCAATCAGCTGCGAGCATCACCGTCACATCCTACGTATCGGTGCTGGCACACGACTGTGCCATCGACTCACGATTACGTGACCCGTTAATGTAATAATATACAATGAAACAATACTCCAGACCACAAGCCCACAAGCCAACACCGCGACGTGGATGAGGATAAGACAAGTACTACTACTTGTTGCCTTATTGTCCATCCCCACAGGGCTGTGATACGTCACAATAATACCGCGCGAGTCCCACACGCAGAGGTCATCGTCATAAATGTTACGTGACAACAGCCATGGAACTATGTCTCAGTTTCGCTTCAAAACCCACAGATTAATCACATGTCCTGCCCGAATTGCGCTATTACGTAGGTCAATACAATATAATTGCTAGTATTCCCGAGGACATTCCGGCGTTACATAACAATAATATGAATATGGTAAACCAATTACAATTATATGAATTAATTGTCTTCGATTACAACAGGAAAAAAATTATAAGACATCCCATTCATTAATGTTAGTTTTGTAGCCGGTAAAGAGCGAGTATTTGCAGACGTCATACTTTGTTTACTTTGTGCTGTGACTTTTACCGTGTGTAATGTATTTAGCGCTAAATATCGAGCACGCGCCGCGTGCCGCGTGGCGCGTGCGGCGTGGCGCGTGCCGCGTGGCGTCATGGGCATGCTCCCACACTCACCTTCCAACCACAGTAGTACGTCAATTCGACGTAGTGAAGTACAGATCAGTTCGATAGTGGGGCAAAACATACTACTGTCATGAGCAGTCAAAGGTCGCTCATGATGAACATAGTCTATTGCGTGCGGTCTAAAACACTCACTCATATGACACAACACAAATGTTCACCTGCCTTAAATCAACTTGTAGCTTTCCATGAAAAAGAAAAGATCACATTACCTGTTTATTTATTTATTTAAAGTTCTCGCACACATTAAGGTACAAAGGCGGACTTAATGCCTTAGGCATTCTCTACCAGTCAACCAAGGGTGGTGAAGAGATAAGATGGCAGGTGCTCTGAATAAGAGGACTAACCGTAAAAAAAAAAATATTAAAAAGATATCTAAATGCATTATAAATAAAATAGGCACACAAGTACATATATAGGTTATAAGCTTAAAATACACATACATACATATTAACTATAATATATACCTACATTATAATATATACATTTATATAGGATACAAGTAAAAAAAAGAGGTAATTGAGATGACTCTACGCTATTTGTTTGTACCTGTTCGTTCTATAATATGTTTATTATTCGTTACTGTCTTTCCATTTTATAACTATGGTTATTTAAAATTTAGGCATCGTAATAATAATATCAGATTAGCGTACATTGTTTTACAAGAAAAAACAAAGTCTTCTGTAGTAGGACTGTAGGAGTCAGTTACGTGACAGTGAAATTCTGATGTTCGCGAGAAGTCGCGCGTTGGGCGCCATCATCGTGGACTTGATGGTTTCATCAACGTGGTACATTTCAACTTTCCATTTACTTCAATGTGAACCTACATTCTAATAGAAGACATCCTACATACAATATTTTTTCCATTAAACTCTAAAGACTCTAAACCATAGTCATTGTGAGTTAGTGGTCATTACGGAGTAGCATATTTTCACGACAGTCTTATAGTAGAGACCTGTCATAATATCAGCCGGAATGAAATTATTGTTTCCAATTCCAATGCAACATACCTCCCGTACTACATTATAATGTGAATGTCTTTCCCGTCACCCCTGTGACTCCCGTAGCAGCGTAGCGGGCGGCGTAGCTGTGCCGCGTAGCCGTGCTACGAGACGCTACGCCGCCACAAACATAATATTGTATTGCATGCGGTTCGGTGCACGTGTCTAGATACAAATACAGCGAGCAAAACTATAATTAAGGATTAATAAAAACAAGGTTTATGATTATGTAAATGTATGTCACACACAGTTCCTAGAAGTTATTAGCCATGAGGACACCGGGCTAATTATTTGGAAATAATTCGCTTGTCACATTCAAACGAGCTCCGGTTCAATTAATCAAACGAGGTTGTCAAGAAGACTGTGTGGAATGTCGACTGCACCTGAATAAGAAACAGTTAGACATCTCTAGAGTTATCCAGACTTAGGTACAATTTAGGTACAATCAGATAAATAAAAGATATCAACAGAGAGGCACTGACCTCTGACGTGAAATTATTTAACTTGCAAGAGTAGCGCGCGTGTACTGTCTCGTTCCCACACTCCAGTTCGCAACGCGTGCGCCGGTCGTGGCGACCTGACCGGTTTGTTTTATTCGTTCTATATTGATGGTGATAAGGTGCTGCGTGGGATGTCATAGTTATATACCTAGTAGGTAGCGGTGCGTGGGGTTGCGTACTACGCAAACATTTGTACGGATAAGATCTCGTTTTAGCTTCAAATGTCAAGGTCAGCTTATAAACTGTTTTCGGTCGGACAGTTATTTAACGAAGAATACATATTTTTATTTCTTCTGTGTTTTCGACATGCCGTACATTTTTGTTTTTGATTTGTTTTGGCTTTTAATTTTCGATTGCCGCTGTATCTGCCAAAAAGAAAATACTAACGCGAACCTAAATGAAGAAAGTCGCATGTGACTTACATACATGGTCATGTAAAACGCGTTTGTAAATACTTACTTAATTTTTAAGTCATTTTTACTGATACTACTTATATGGATTGTGTTGTATGTGTAGTCCGAATTAAAGAAAATATTGTTCTTACTTTTTTTTATGTCGTCGTGTTATTTTATTAACGATCCTTCCGGAAAAAAGTAATTATACTCAAAATTATTTGTAAAGCATACCTGCAATATAAACGAATGTTTCGCAGGAAGCACTTTGTTAATAAAACAATGCAAAAACGATAACAAAGTGTTACAATACATCATTACATCATAGACCCTAATTAAGGATTATAATTTATAACACTTTCAGAGGTTTCCTATGCTTTCTAGTTCAGTTTAGAGAAGCAAGTCAATTAACTAATGAAGCTATTATACAAACTTTAAAGTTAATGAGGATACTTAGAACGTCACTTTCCGAAGAAGAGGGGTAAAGTTGAAATGGCTACTTTAAACAAGTTCCCGAAACAGAATTAAAGTTGAAAAAGAAGGAGTTAACATGGGATAGTGAGTTAGGTAAATGATAGTAAGTGACGTAGTTATAAAACAATCACAGTATCGTAAGCGCGTGATGAGGGCACGACTGCACGAGTCTGCAAGGACAATATTGTACCGACATCAAGTAGGTACCTATAAATAGCCGAGTGTTACGTCGTGTAGGATTATAAATAAGCACGTGCGGTTAGATCTAGCCTGCATTTGTAATTATTTTATTGCCATGAACTTCGGTTAATGACTCTCAAAATGAAGTCGTTTACTTCCGGAAGGTATGACCTTCAGAACCACCGATAGCCGTTACATTGCGATGATGTATCTGTGTTGACAGAAAAGCTCTGCAAGCAGCAGTACCACACAGTGTGGGCGTGTGTGATGACATGACTGATCAACTGTAGTTCCGGACGCTGGCGGCAGGTCACGCGTGACGCAGCCGGTATTACTTACAGACTACAGACAAATCATATGTGTTTCACGACGACGTGACGTCAGCAACGCGGGAAATTGTCACCTTGACGGAAATGTACTTATCATAGTTTATATGCTTAGCTTCTCACGGGTACAGTGGTATATAGGTGCAGGAGCTGCAGGGACTATGTAGGTAGATACCTACCTACTTCGGTGAATATGACAAATGTCGCGTTTTCAACTTTTCAAGTTAGGAGATACTTTTTGACCTTGAAAATAAAAACTTTATTTCTCACTAACTTGAAAACCTCTTCGAAATGATTAACAGATAGGTACATAGGAATTTCAAGTTCGACCATTTACAAAAAGTTAAAACAATTGAACATTTTCATGTACAAAAATAATAACTTGGTGACACTCATCACCAAATGTAAATAGGTATACATAAATGTGACACATTATGTATGAGTCTGACTCCGCCTCTGGACGCTATCAAGTCGGCTAGCTCTCACTTGGATAAATATATAACAAACTATTGGTTAACAGCCGACCAATCAGGGAATAATGTAATTACATGAGACCGGCAACCAATCACAGGCATTAAAACTCCGGCGCCAGCGCACGCGCGGGTTCTAGCACGCGGGCCGGTCAGTAGTCGCAGCGACTGCACTACGACACTACGACCACATAACTCAGGTTTATTAGTTTATTTTTGGGCAAGTATTCCATTTTTGTATAAAAATACAACACATACCCAAAAAGAAACTAATGTTAGTCCACAGTAAAAGTTGTCTTTATTCATGAAACACAACCCTATCAATAATAATAACAATTGTACCTACTTGCAACCCCTGGAAGAATACAAATGAGTTCAGAGCCAGCCGGTTGTAAGTGTTGTTCGTCATACCAACTCATGCCCAAATAACAATCCGACGTATTCCTGCCTCCCCAGCACCAGGCCTGGTAACACGTCACTCCACACGGGATGCAGTTCAAGAAAATAGTTCATTAAATATTCCACTTCACAGCACAGTTCAAGAAACTCTATCAAAACAAAACAAATGCGTATCGATCAAAGTTTATCGCATTGGAGCGACCGGCGGAAAGTTGTTCACGTGTTGATAAGATACGGAGCGCGAGCGACGAAGCCGCGGCGGCGGTTGGGACGCGACTGAGAGCAGCGGCGTGCGGCGGGCGGCGCGGCTCACGCAGACCCTATCGCAGCAGAGAAGGGTGAACGTGATTCTCTGGGATATAAGACGACGTCTTTATACCACACCTACTATTCGCAACTCGGCTTTTTCAAGAGCGCACGTTACCACTCGCTACCAAACCACCTCAACAGTCACAACTCAAACATGTCTCACGATAGATATCTGTTGATACTTGCGTACGTCCTGATCGCGGCGGCCGCATACGTGCTCGCCAGGCCACAGAAGGAGTTCGTCCTGTCCGACGTCGCCAACAAGACCATGTGCCCCATAGAAGTGGAGATCAACGACAACCCGGACCGGATACCGCGGCGCATCAAGTACCTGAAGTGCGCCGCGCGCCCCAACAAGCTGTGCAGCGAGCATCACATCTCGCACGGCTGCTGCCGGCAGCACCACCACGCCTTCGTGACGGAGTGCGTCGAGATCTACGACTGGGTGCAGGTCACCTTCAAGGGGCAGGACGCGCCGCAGGCCATCAAGGTGCCGGTGGGCTGCACCTGCCTAATCGAGGAGACCACAGCAGCCACGGAAGTGTCGTGAGCGCCGCCCGACGGCCGAGCCGCTCCGCGAGCGATTGTACAAGTTCCTATGCATTCCACTCCATTCCAATAATTTATTTCGTGAGTGTACCACGGACCAGTAATACTCGCAGTTAATTTATTATTTATTTATGGTTGTGAACCGGCCCGCCGGGAGCCGCCCCGCCGGGGGCCGCTAGTGTTAATAGATTAGATTATAAGTATTTAATGTTGACAAATCTGTGACTATCCTCTAGTGTTAAGTAGTTGTTTTAATTGTGAAATTTACGACTTATGCGCAGGCGCAGCTATTTAAAAATAAGTGTCAGAGCTGGTCTCGACAACTGTTGAATAAAAAGTGTTTTTTTACTAAATTGTGGTTTACTTCCATCTCCCTGCTCCATCAGCAACACAACTCCCACCACACACAAGGTAAACTGTTCAGCATTACAAGTGCTTATTATACCTATTAGTTTTTAAACATAATCTAAATATTTCCTGAGCAGTTTTATAATACCATAACTTACCTTACATTATTCAGAAATAAAAACATATCTGTATTCAGCACATAATATTCGAAAGTATCAACACCCTGTCATAGTTAAAATACCAACACTACCAAGTATTTTTATTATCATAGATATTTTTGGGAAGAATTCTATCAGTAGATACTAATGCCAATCACAGGCAATAATTGTAACATAATAATTATAATTATGAGCGGTAATACTGACTCGAATTTTAGGAAGGATTGAAGGAAAATGGAAAATGATTTGTCGGAAGTTTGCTAATACACAATACAGGGTGAAATTGATTTCATGGGCATCCTGTTAAGGGGTCATTGTACTCATCATTATGAACAACTTTCACTATGGGACCTAACCTCAGTAACAAACAAACACAAAATCAGTTGTTCCCTACATTTTTTATTTATTTTATTTTAAAGATACACCAACGACTAATTCACTAGAACATTACCATAGTAAAAAAATAACAAAAGCATGAAGTTATGGTGAGTTAGTCACTTACCGTACACAGCACTTACATAAAAAATAGAGATTTTTTACACGTAGTGAGGATACTAAAATTAATTAGAATAATGAACAAAACATTCAAGTAAAAAACAAAAACATAATCGAAATTAGAGTAAAAAAATATCAAAAATAAAAATCAAAATTAACATTAAACATAAGATTTAAAAAATTAAACAATGTATAAATGAAAATTGTTATTCAAAATGATAGAACGCGGTATCGAGTGCAATAACATGTGGCAAAAAACCAAAAAAATTAATTGTAAATAAAAAAAAAAAATATGAAGTAAAAAAGTAGGATATGAGATTATGATTCGTCGCTAATAGTAAAAAGATTTTGACGAGCTATGCGAACATAAATGGGGAACAACAGATATTTTTGATAATGACCCCTTAAGAGGATGCCCGGGTATTCAATTACACCCTGTATATTAAACAACTCCGGATTTTCAAGATATTGAGACTTTCTACAGAAAGTAGGTAGGTATGTATTATTTCAGAATTATTTTTATATTTCTTAATCATAAATATCATAACATGAATAGGTAATTCTAAGTATATTATAATCAGTTCTATCTATTAAAGTTGGTAGATATTGAAACTCAGTAATAAAATTAACTTGAAAAAATAATAATGCAAGAGCATAATACCTAAGTATATAATTATATACCCAACTCACTATTATACTATTGTTATTTCACATTGCAACAATAAATTAGAAAGTATGTAGTATGTATATTAATTTTTTTATTATTGATAAACTCGCGTTGGACCACCATCACGGCACATAAAAAAATAGCAGTATATAAAAGAAAATAGTACCTATAAAATAAATTATACATATACGGACAAGGGTGCTGGCGCCGATGAGTAAGTCCACGGTGACTCACACCAAAATCGAAACGACCACGATTTGTGGCATTCACTTACCTACACTCTCTCAAATGTTATATTTATATTTATTGTACAAAACAAAATCAACTAAAGGCAGTTTTTATTCAGGGACGAGTACTTCTCTCACTCTCTTTCTCGTTTTATCACTGAACAGAAATTAAAAAAGCTGTAATATTCAATACCAATTCCACAGACTTTATTTCAACTAAAACCTTCTAAAGCACTTGTAATGTTTTCCTGAACTGTTCCTATATCCACTGTTTAAGACGTAGCTGAAGGGCCTATGCGACACTTAGTCAACTCTCACACACTCGGTCATATTTTTAAGTAGAGAGTGGGTTATTTAGCTTCTGTACAACTAACTACGCCAAGTTAGTTACTGAATCTATCTGTAGATTAAAGTGCGACAGAGATGAATATAACGCGCCCTTTCTTCTTGTATTTCCTGTGCGTATCCCAAATAAAATGCAACTATTAGCCATTTAGAGAGAAGACTAAAAGTAAAGTGGAATAAGTCTTTCAATTTATCTGTAGGCTCAAAGAACAAAAACGCTCATAAAGTCAAAGATGCTCATTGAGTCAAAAAACAGCCCACAACGCGTTACCACAACTACGAGATTCCCACGAAGATCGCGGAGGAAACGAATAACTGTTCAAGTGCGAGTCGGAATCGCACATCATACGTTCTTCAAGGTTCGATATTAAGTCCATTCCTCGTTTTAGTAACCTTTTACCCCAATTATTTTAAAATCATCAAGATGGTGTTATTTGGTTGTGACACATTATTGATTTTCATAAATGAATTGGCAAGGTACCGTCATAATATTAGTCGTTTTAAATAGTTCCCTATATGAGATTCGCGGCGTCGTATAAATGGGTCTGACAGTTCTCTTTTGCAAAATAAAGATGGGTTCTATGTCAGCAGCGCGACCCCACAGTAGAATATCATACGACTTAATGCTGTGAAAGTTGCTAAAATAGAACAAATGCGCGATTTCTACATCTGAACAGCCCCCAGTACATGTTGGGCGAGCCCAAGAGGAGACGATTATATCCAAGAGAAGAATGATTGGAAACATGCTGGTTCTGCTCCATAGAATAGCTAGAAACTAGAAAAAAATTAACAATTTTCGGCCAGGCTATCCATCGTAAAAAATAGGTTGGAGTCTCATTTCCTGCGAAATGTATGGGAAAAGTTTTTTGCGATTTGTGACTTTTCTAGTACTCATACCTCAGTTGGTCCGGTAGAATTTTATGATCCTTAATCCTTATAAAAACAGGATCGATTGACATCAAAAAAGTTTTTGTGAAAAAGGTCCATTTTCTTGCTGATTGTAATTTTTTTTCAGTCTGTGAATGCTGACCAAAATGTGACCAATGATTATAATTCTGTAAATATATTATGGTCGCAAATTTATTATTTGATATTTTGATCAAGATACTATTTGACACTGACCTGCGAATTGCAAAAAAAACGTAAGAAAATTTGAATTTCGCGGCTACAGCTACCCATGCATGCATCCTTCACGTATGTTCCAAATAAAATAACAATAAATGTACTAGGTACTACCAGATAGTACCCCGTACGGTTTTGCCCCAAACGCACTAGAGAGACAATAACAAAAATAAGCTAAAATCATGGCGCATTCAAGACTTTAATTTGGTTCATTTACACTTTAATGTACCTATGCTAGAAAACAATTTACACTTATCTTGATATATAGTCCTCCAGCCCAAATTTCGGCCATGCAACCGATCTCAGCGAAGACCAGCCGTCGGCGCGGGAGATAAGTACTTACCTATTATAGTCCACAAATGTGTGCGCAGACACAGGTACTCTCGCTTTCCTCACTCTCAAAGTCCGATGGAAGGGCAATCCGACACGACGCCGGGAGAGAGATCGCCTGATCTCTCTCCCGTCGTGTGTCGCAGGGCCAACGGCTTAATGCCAACGTCCAAACTCCGGGCTGTTCCTAAGAAATTTCTTTGCCCGACCCGGAATCGAACCCAGACCCCACGCTCAGCAGTCGCGATTGCGACCACAAGACCGACGGCGCAGTCAAACCTTGATATACGAGTATTCTATTATAACACACTTGTTTTATCCAAGGAATGTTATAACATTTATAGACCATAAAAAGCTTTTAATACCTATTTTCTTCAAGGGTGCAACGACAACATTGAAAGTTTGTTGACAAACTAATCAGGGTAGCCAGCTACAACCAATTGATTTGAAACATATAAGAGACTACACTGCCATGTCCCGGTTTTACCCCCTATTACCGGGTTTGGACTAATCTCCCCTGCTTGTTGTGAAATATAACGGCTCTCTTGAAAACTACACACCCAGCGTGTATCAGAACGGGGCGGACAATGTACAAATGACCTAAGATTATAATACGCATAAGACACATCTGAATAAGTATAGATGATCCACCATTTTAAAAGGAGTTTTTTAAGTAGGTGTAGGCTGTAGTGTGGCAAATCTGGCAATAGCATTTTAGAATGTTATCTAGGAGATTCTCGAAGCATTTTGCTGTGGTTTTTTCGTACTTTTATGTAGTAACTAAATGTATGATTATTTACTCATATAAAAGTAAATAATCAAGAATTAGGACATAATAAGTACCTACCTGAGAACGTTCGGTAGTCTCCGAGGAAATTATGGTAGTTTCGTCCTAATCGCTTATTCGTTAGGTCCCATTATCTCGTGAAGTACAAACAGTCTGGCGGAGTAACCTCTGGAATGATTTTCCGATATTTTTTCAAAGACTACTCAATTAGGGACGCGTTGCCAGGCGCCCCCGCCCCCGGCGGCGCTCACAGTTGTTCCACCATTTTAATAGTGGTACCTACCAGAGAGAGTTGACATTATTTACATGAACTCATATGAATATACCTACCTACATAATGTTGACGTATAACCTATTACGTCGGGTTTTTA
This sequence comes from Conistra vaccinii, assembly GCA_948150665.1. Taxonomy (NCBI): domain Eukaryota; kingdom Metazoa; phylum Arthropoda; class Insecta; order Lepidoptera; family Noctuidae; genus Conistra; species Conistra vaccinii. Next base: position 23,208,809 of record OX411332.1, read on the forward strand.
ATGGCATAAGTACATTTTATAAAATAGATCACTGAAATCCTAACCCTTCGTCGCGTGATGTTATACTACGTCATAAATTCATACTCAGTTAGGTAACTATTGAAGTTCAGCTCCGATATATTAAATAAAGGCTTTTGCAGACCAGCGCGACACGAACAATACCTACAATTTCTAGGATAACTTCCACAAGTCGCGCTGGTCTGGGCGAGGCAAGAAGGAAAAAACACCTAATTATGGATATGAAAGGACCACTAAAGGTAATGATAACATACTGTTAGGCACCGTATGACATAAATGTGCTCATTATGTATTCTCGACTGTGTCTGAATTTATCATATTAAATATGTAAATGGGTTTTTAGCGGTTGTTTTAGCCTGTACCTACAGCCATTGTTAAAAACATGATAAAGGAAATAGGATAAAAGAAATGGTTAACTACACACCACCAAAATATTCAATAGATAGGTACCTACCTATCATGTTGTAACATCCATAAATTGTAATCTATCTATTTATACAATACAACGTGTTCCTTTTGATATCCCTTAGCGCCAGGGTATTAATGAGACAATGTCAAACAATCAACTGACTTAAGAATTCTGTTTCAATTATTTTTTTTTTAGTTTTTTTTCAATTTTCATACAAATTAATTCGGTAGTCACACACAAATAAAAAAAATTAATTCAAACTATTTGTGTCCATAAAAAAAATGAAGACATCGCATTTTCTTAGCATTAATTATGATGATTGGTTTGAATTAAAATGATTTAGGTAATCGTACGTATAATAATAATAATAGCGAGCAGGGATTGTGGAATCCGTAGGAACCCAACTCTCGGATTCCATACACCTAAGATCCCTCTCCTCAATTGAAACCTACAAATATTTGGGTATGTCAGAAGCGTTGGGCATCAATGTTACTGACATGAAGCAATCGTTGAAGGAGCGCTTCTTTGGCCGCCTAAATAAAGTTTTAAATAGTCTTTTGTCAGGTGGAAACAAGGTGCGCGCCTTCAACGGTTGGGTCATGCCGGTTTTGATGTACTCTTTCGGCATACTCAAATGGACTCAGACGGAACTGGACGCCCTGGATAGGAGGGTCCGCACACTACTGACCGCAAATCGAATGCATCACCCACGCTCATCGGTGATGAGACTGTATATCCCGCGGAAGTGCGGAGGTCGAGGCTTCTTAAATGCTAAGACCCTGCACAACCGTGAGCGTGAGGTATGCAGTCTCAGGGAATACTTCCTAGAGACCGACGTGGGGATGCACCGAGATTTGGTCTCAGTGGACAAGGGCCTCACCCCGCTATCTTTGGCTAACGAGAATTGGCGCAAACCTATAGTATTAGATACTAATGACCGCAGGGAGGTATGGCAGAGCAAAGAGCTTCACGGGCTTTTTTACCGGGCCTTGCATGGGCCCGATGTAGACATGTTAGCGTCCGTATCCTGATTGCGATTCGGTCTTTCTCTATGGGGAATCTATCTCTTTGGGGAAACCGAAGGTTTTGTCTTTGCGATTATGGACGAAGTTATGATGACGAATAACTACCGGAAATATATTGTGAAGGACGGCACGGTTGACATCTGTCGGGCATGCCACCGTCCGGGGGAATCAATCCGACACATTATTTCCGGCTGTTTTCGTCTGGCTAACGGAGACTACTTGCATAGACACAACTTTGTAGCCAGGATTATCCACCAGCAACTTGCTCTGAAATACAGTCTTGTAGAATCGGAAGTACCGTACTATAATAAGTATGTGCCCGACCCAGTCCTCGAAAATGGCAATATCACGTTGTATTGGGATCGATCTATCATCACTGACAGGACTATTGTTGCCAATAAGCCAGATATAGTGGTGATAGATCGATCAGAGCGTCGCACAATGATTATTGATATAGCGGTCCCGCATGACGAGAACCTCGTGAAAGCAGAAAAAGATAAACAAATTAAGTATCTTGATCTGGCTCGCGAGGTTGTCGACATGTGGGATGTTGATACAGCAGTCATTGTGCCGATAGTCGTGACGGCCAATGGCATAATAGCCAAGAGCCTCGACCAACACCTCAGGAGGCTCTCGTTAGGCAGCTGGATCAAGGGCTTGATCCAGAAAGCGGTACTTCTGGACACGGCGCGTATGGTTAGGAGATTCCTCTCTCAGGAGCCCTGACCACCGGTAGCTTGGACCGTTCCCGATACCGGTGGGCTACTATTTTTTATATTTTTAAATGTTTTTGCTTTATTTTGTTTTTAAAAAATATTTAAAAATGTAAATAATATGTATATTATATGAAATAAAGGAGATAATAATAATTTTTAAATGTTTTTTTTAATGAATTTTATAAAAATATTTAAAAATGTATCGAATAAATGAATAAACGAAATAATAATGAATCTTACGTATCAATGAATCTTATAATAAATACACACACATCGAGAATCTAGTGTTATGTTATCTTCGAAACGCATGGCAAGCGCATCAGTTGAGAACGAGTGTAACAACTAGGCAATATTTTTTTGTAAATGTTCTTATAGTAGAATTAGGTTTTTATCGAAAGAATAATTGTAAAAGATTCCCAATTTCTTTTATTTCTTAATACCTTAACATCCTTTTCAACACAGTTGCTCGTAAAGTGGCTCTTATTTAACCGCTTTTAGGTTCATAATGCAGTGTATTATAGACACGTGCTTTTTTCTTTACATAATCGCACTAGTGCGGTAATGTGCGCCATAGATAATTATTTACTAGTCGGAGTAATGACATGGCACTATGGAATTAGTAAGTACTATCAAGGCACGACATGTCTTTCTTATTGCGACTTTATAGTGTGACAAAGTAAACAGGTTTTTGGAAAGAAGTTCTTTAACGCGGCTTCATTCTTGCGTCTGTCTTTTTCTAATTCGATAGAGAGAGAAAGAGAAAGTGTGAATTTCGTCAAAATGGAAATCTAAGATGGCGGCTGCGAAAATTTTCTCATTTTTCGTCATGGGTATCGTTTTCGTAGTTTTCGATGCTTCTAAAACCGATAGTGAGGTCAAAATTTAAATCCAACATGGCGGCTGCGAAAATTTTCTCATATTTGGTCATGGGTGTCGTTTTCGTAGTTTTTGATGGTTCTAAAGCCAACAGTGAGGTCAAAATGTAAATCCAAGATGGCGGCTGTAAAAATTTCTCATTCAAAAACAACGAAAACGACTCCCATGACGAAATATAAGAAAATTTTCGCAGCCGCCATCTTGGATTTAAATTTTGATCTCACTGTCGGCTTAGCACCATCGAAAACTATGAAAACGACACCCATGATGAAAAATGAAAATTTTCACAGCCGCCATCTTGGATTTACATTTTGACCTCACTATCGGTTTTAGCATGATCGAAAATAAATTACGAAAACGATTTTCACAGTCGCCATACTGGATTTTTCATTTGACCAAATTCGCACTTTCTCTCTCGCTTTCTCTCGATATAGAATAATTAGTAATAATTAGTAGCGAAATCTAATTTTTTCAAGTTTTAAACTTTGTCTCCACCTCCGACCGAACGTGATGGTAGGCTGTTCAGCGGTTTTGTCAGTGCCTTTATATACGTTGCGCGCGCATCGCTACCAGAAAAAAAAATCCAGCGCGCCATTTTTCATAAATATTTGTAAACTTATAGGTAAGTTGTGTGGTTACATATTAAGAAAAATACGAAATTTAAAGTATTGTTACCCAAAATACCAACCGACGTAGAACCGTTTTTACAGGAAGTGGATTGTCAGTACCTGGCAACAAAGGTCAGTTGAACTTTATAAATCTAAATGTATCATTTCTCTAAAGTTACGTTATTGTAGCATAAGTTCTTACAACAAAACGGTTTCTTTCCTCGCAAATGTGTTGAAAAACGTCGTATGAAACGCGTGTGCATTGATCATTACCCACTCGGCTATATTATCGCGCTTGCCTGTGGCTCGCGCGAATAATACCGCCTTGTGGGTAATGACCAATACAGCACACTCGTATCACAGTGTACTATTATTCAATGGGATTGCTGTATGAAATCAAGACCATAGTATATCTTAGGATTCAATCGATGGATATGCTCTTCTTTCTTTCTTGTTCTTTTTTTGTCTAAGTTATGGATATGGAAAAGTTATCAGGAAAAAAATCGGGAGAATGAGTCAATATTAGATACCTAGGTCTAGAAAGCACGACTCCGACATTATAAACAAAGACGATCGTAAATAAATTTACCTATTGCTTGGACAAGACTACGGCTCAGCTGGGGTCACCTAGTTTATCTGAATATAATCGGATATCCTGTCTGATAGCCTACATTGGGTAGCCACGCCTAGTTTAAAAAGAAAACAAACAGACCTGAAGGGATATTAATGGTTCCAGTCATAGTACCACTCGCTTTAGCAGGATGTGGTTCTTTAGAAGGTAATAAGGATGTAACTGACATTGACATTGTCAGATTGTGACAATTCTCTCGTGGGCCCACTCTGTCAAGTCTTCTTAAGAGACGTCTTCGGATGGATTGACAGTTTCTGAGTTTTGGTATTTAGCTTTCCTTGTAACAATACTATGAATCTGAAAGTCCAAAGTCAAGAAACGTAGGCTACTAGATTAAATATTTTTATATTCAATTTAATAATCATCAACAATCGTAATGTAAGGTATTATTGAATAAAGGAGAACATAATGAAACTAGAAAAAAATTGGCTTTAGAAATCGTAACCTGAGTGTGAGTCTACTTACCTACATCTGGCCACCACGAGCTTTTAACTGATCGGGACGGACACTGTCCTCGATAGAAGACTTCTCTCTTCTCCAACGCTATTCAAGGACAACCACGACTCTCAAGTGCAGCGCGCACTGTACGCAGGCGCCACTATAGTAAAGCGGGTTATCCCGCGTCGTTACATATTGATTAAAAAATATATATATATACATATATAAATATACCTATTATAGTCGAATTGAGAAACCTCCTTCTTTTTTGAAGTCCGTTAATAACGAAGGTTTTTCTTCTAATTAGGTACGCTATTAGTTGTTTACTCAAAAAAAATTGTTATGTTTCCTAAATAGAGTCGGTTGAGACTGGTCATCTCTTTTCTGCCAAGGCTTATTTTAAATCTTATACTTTGAATTGTCTCTATTTCTTTTTTTTCACATTGTTCTCACATATAGAAGCAACAAGAATAATGTACCCAGGATTTTGTAATGTCTTTATTTAAAAGAGTGTCCTGGGAGTTTCTTGCCCGTTCTTCTCCACAGAGATCTACTTTTTGGAATGGGCGACTAGCTTCAACTTTCTGACTAACTGACCGACTCTTTGACAATTCAAAAGTGCCTGTAAATGGTTTAATTGAAATAAATGCTTTGAGTTTGAGTTTTTTAGAGTAGGTAACTTTGGGTTTATGATTAAATGAGAATATTTCATGTGTGTGCGCGAGAGTGCGAGTGTCCTGTGAGTAGGTACCTACGTCCGCAACACGCGCTACGTTGCCGCGTAGCAGTGACACAGCCGGCTAGTATATAACAGCGCACGAGCCGGTCTTCCATACAATTTCACGAGTTATCTCAGCAAGCGCGCACACCTCTCCAAACCGCTCTCATTTTCCGCATTGAACATGTCTAGTGCAAAGTACCTCGTGATAGCGATCTTCGCGTGTGCGGCGTGTGTAGTGGTGGCCAAACCTAACGGCATGGCAATTGACATAGTGAAAGACCATACCGTCTGCAGGACGGAAGTAGTGTACGACACGGACGAGGACAGAATCCCGAAAACTATCAAAACGCTCAAGTGTGAAGACGACCCTTACGAGATGTGCCCCGCGACCAACGGCAAGAGCATGCCGTGCTGCGGCGCCTTGCCGCTGGCGGGCGCCACCAAGTTCTCGTGCACCGAGGTGCAGGACACAGTGATGGTGCAGAACGCCAAAACCATGGAGAACTACGCCATCAACGTGGCCATCGGCTGCTCCTGCATCAAGCAGAATCCCAACAAGGCCGAGGAGTGACCCCGCGCGAGACAGTGCACTAGTTTAACTTGCCACTGATGTTCCTTACGTAGCAATAATGTATTTATTATCACTGTAGCGTGTAGTAACTTATTGTTTGTTGTAAAGTGTGATCACAGATCTCAGTGTTCAGCTCACGGTATTGTGTTGTGACTTAGTCAGCGTAGTTAGGTTAGGTTATTAATTGTTTACATCTTTATTTATATAATTCTTAGGTACGTGTGTTTATCACCTAACTCCTCCTAAACGGCTGGACCGATTTGGATGAAATTTTGTGTGTATATTTGAGTGCGTCTCTGGATAGTTTGAAAATAAAATTGATCCCGGTAGGTGGCGCTGTTCGGGCAGGCCAACGTCTGCCAGGTCCGCTAGTAATTTATAAAATGCCAAAGTGCCGTTTATTCATGGATTATATCAATATATTTTCAGTCTGAAAATCGTTAAATCGTTTACCGATTTTTATAAAAAGATTTGTTTTATAACAACAAAATTATATTTATGACAAACAAACATTTTATTGTTACATTTTTATTTTCTACATTCAGATTACGCGGTGTACGGTGCTGTTAACTAATTTATAATAAAATATTAATTTAAAGAAGTTTTTCTTGTTTATATATTCATTATTATTATTTAAACGATTTTTATTATTATTATTTATTATTATGTTTATGTTATGTTTATGTATATATTACTTAACTTACCTGATATTCAAAACACTTCTCGCTGCCTCTCCCTGAATATTCTTCTTATTGTTTACCTACCTACATAAATCAGTTACCTATCTCAATTATTCAGTTAATAGGTGTTCGTGCAAACACATCATCCTATGAGTCAGAGACAGACGTTTCGTTTAAACAGGAAGGAAGGAAGCTGTATGCCTGAAATAGCAATTCGATTTTGCGATTTGGTGAGAGCTAGTTTTATATCTGAAGGGTACTTTTGACCTTCAGCTACAATCGGGAAGTACCTTTACCTTTCCATTATCTTGCCTACAAATTAAGTTCAAATCAGGCAAGTAGAGTGACGGCAGTTTGTTTTTTATTAAACTTTTCTTTTGCATTCGTTTCGAAGTTAAAAAACCGGCCAAGTGCGAGTCGGACTCGCACAAGAAGGGTTCCGTAGGTAAGTACTTCCGTACCATATCGTACAAGATTATAACGAATTAAATTAAACAATTAGATACCTACTTTACAAATCTTTATACCTATATTGTTATCTACTCAACTATGGAAGCTTGTTATTACCTATTAGAAATCTGTATAGATACTATATAAACTTTGTTAGGTATAAGTACCTAGGTACCTATATATGCACTTTCAATTCTCTTCGTCGTGAGTTTTACTCGAGCACGAAATCCTATCACCATTAGGACTGGTGGCAGCGCTATTAGGTACTAGAACAACTGGAATGAAGGATCTATTACGTCACATTTGACAACAGACTAACGTTTCATAATCACATGATAACGGTAGCAAAAGATTCAGGGCGAACCATAGCTGAACCCAATAACCTATTTTCAGTACAAAACAGATCGCTGTTGATGGTAGACAGTTTAATTCTATCTCTCCTTGAATGTCGTCTCACAATCATCGATAAAGGCTATCGAACGAAAACAGAATAGAATAAAACAAATAAAAGATGAACACTTTTCCCTCCAGTGCGTTCCGTTACAACCAACATCACTATACAGGGTGGCAGGGACATCGACGCGAAGCCGGTTACCATGGATTCAGTACATGGTTCTGAACCCCCCTGCGTTGAAATTTTTCGTCGGTTATTTAAAAAAAAAACAGCTGTTTCATAGAAAAGTGCTATACCTACGCGGTCAAAATGTATGGAGCAGCTGATTTTTTTTTTAATAACCGACGAAAAATTTCAAAGAATCATGTACTGAATCCATGGTATCAGGCTTCGCGTCGATGTCCCGGACGTATAGGGTGACTGGTAATTAGTGACCGATACTTAAACACGTGACTTTACTCATCATTATGAACAACTTTTACTATGGCACCAAACATGAAATCGCGAAAAAAAAATTAGCTGTTCCATACACTTTGACGAATTTTGCGAACATAAATGTAGGGAACAGCTGATTTTTTTTTCGCGATTTCAGGTTTGGCCCCATAATAAAAGTTGTTCATAATGATGAGTAAAGTCAAATGTTTAAGTTTCGGTCACTAATTGCCAGTCACCCAATATAAAACAACGTGTATGTATTTCTACCTAGGTACTATTAGCCTTATTATAAAAACTTCTTAATTCTAAATAAATGACTGGACTAAGTTATAATTAATATAGACTCTGCAGTAAGTACAGACGCCAGCACATCAAGTTACTACAAACTGTCAAATTTCTTTAATAGATTTTCAACTTTATTGCTAAAGAATAAGGTTCAATGTTGATTGGGAAAATTTGACAGATTGGAGTAGGTTGATGTGCTGGTGTCTGTACTTACTGCACTTAACGCTGGAGAGGAGTAATGAAACGTAGGTAATTCACAGTTTGACGTAAGAAACATGGTTAAGGTTGAGGGTATTTTAGGTTGGTTTTTATGAGGCTATAACTTAATTATTTCGACGAGTAAATTACTAAGTGCTGTTTTATTTAAATTAAATTTCATTAAAACTTAGTTTGCTCTTGTAGTCGAAGCGGCATTTATAAGTTCTCTGTGATTGAACCTCAAAATCACTTTCCCAGTCATAAAACTCTGTTATCATTTCAAAATCGCTTTCACTACTTGAACGGACATGTTTTAAATGATTATAAAGTGTATATATTATACAAATAGCTGTCCATGGTAAGCTAATAGACCGCGTGGGCCGGTAAGATTCCTTATTCTCCGACAGATTATTGGGACGTTAAAACCATAGATAAATAGGTGGGTCGGGTGAAGTCGGGTCTATCTCCAGTATGCCAGAACTGGTGATAGATAGGTTATTGGGTGTAGCCGTTAGGCGATTAGGTTTCATACTGCGCAGGTCTAAAAACTGAACATTTTCGAAAAATTGTGTTACAGCCAAATTAGACCGATTTTAAATTTTCCATAGAAACAGAGATTTCCAGTTATCTGTTTTTAAATAAGACATTTCGAAAATGTTCTTAACTAAGTTTTTAGACCTTTGTATCCTGCATATGCGTATGAAGTTTCATTAAAATCGGTTCAGTCATTTCGAAAAACAAGGGCTTGAAAGTTTGTATGAAATGCCGTAGGTACGACGATTCTGATTCTGACGTAAACCCTCTTAAATCTATTTTTAATGTACCTGTTCGTAGTAGACTGGAGTCCAGTGCATGCGTCTGGAACACACACGAACAGAACTACACTTTAAGTACTATTAGAAAACGTACAAAAAGCTTATCTTAGGTACCTAATATCTATGTATAAAAGTGTTTGAATGGATAATATCCGTTGTATGTACCTACCCTTCGAACTTTCCATTAGGCTGCTTTTTTGTATATAATTCTCTTCAGATTAGAAGAAAAAATTACCACATTATTAATATGTGTAGGAAGATCCTTCACGAAAAAGCATGCTCCTGAACTGCACGCGACGAACTCCCATCCCGTCCCATCTTTTTGCTCCGATAAACTATAGCCGTAGATAACGGGAAGCACAATTCTTCGCCGTTCCTCGGAGTCGTACTGTCGCTCGAGCTTAGTATCCTGTCCTTCGCACACTCTCTGCGCTCAACGCTGTCTTGGACGCTAAGGCTCCCTGTACACGACGCCGGAGCTGCCCCGGTGTCGCACCGGCGCGCCGGACCGCAAGATGAAAACTACACTAAGGGTCGCGCCACACCTGCCGAACGTTCGGCGCGGAAGGTTTGGTTGAATACGCTCCTAATGTTTTTCAAGTAACCTATGGCTATGACACATCAGCCGATCGTTACGTCGGTTCAGGAGCAAGCGTCACATGACGCGACGGAACGTCCCGTGCCGAACGTTCCGCCGCTACACTTAGGCAATTAGGGGCAAGATCCCCGGTCGAGCGGAGCCCAAACCAATACTTATTTATTAGCCTGCAAGACCAAAAAATAAATACCTACGTAAGTAAAAGTGCATAGTACGAAATTGTTGCTGCGCATTTGTCGCTACAAAATTGTTGCTACGCACTTTTCTCTACGAAACTGTTGCTGCGCACTTGACGCTACCAAATTGTTGCTACGCATTTGTCGCTACGAAATTTTTGCTACGCATTTGTCGCTACGAAATGGTTCCTACGCACGTGTCGCTACGAAATGGTTCCTACGCACTTGTCGCTACGAAATTGTTGCCACGCATTTGTCGCTACGAAATTGTTGCTACGCACTTGACGCTACGAAATTGTTGCTACGCATTTGTCGCTACGAAATGGTTCCTACGCACGTGTCGCTACGAAATGGTTCCTACGCACTTGTCGCTACGAAATTGTTGCCACGCATTTGTCGCTACGAAATTGTTGCTACGCACTTGACGCTACGAAATTGTTGCTACGCATTTGTCGCTACGAAATGGTTCCTACGCACTTGTCGCTACGAAATGGTTCCTACGCACTTGTCGCTACGAAATTGTTGCTACACATTTGTCTTTCTTGCTACGCACTTGACGCTACGAAATTGTGACTACGCATTTGTCGTTACGAAATTGTTGCTACGCACTTGTCGCTACGAAATTATTGCTACGCACTTGTCTAGGTACTACCAATTTTTTCCTTTGGACTATTTAAGTATTTAGGCACACCATGTACTTACTTTAATTTTGGCCAAGCTCTAAGCGTCGATTGTACAAAGTAATGAAAAACAAATGGCCTTCGTATACGATCTACTAATTGCTGTTAGGAGTACCTATATGTGTATATAATACGGGAAGAGTAACCGAATATGAAAACATTAAAACTACTTTGCATGCCAACAGCTAAAACAACAAATGTGCCACCTTCAAGCCATGTTGTGCGGGGTGGTAGATACAGTGTAGTCGGGCCTTAGAGCCTGGGGGCGCGGCACGGGGGCGGAGCCTGCGCGTGAGCACGCGGCTTTAGCACCGCCTGAGCTCCGCCCACCAAGAATTCTGCCGCGTACCTAAGTTACAAGACAGGCAGTACACCTTTTACTATAATTTCTTGTCTTACATAGGTAGCTAATCATAAAACGAGAAATTTTATGAACGCACGCCGCAGGGCACACAACATGGCTATTACCTTTATGAATGAACCGTTTCTAAAATAATCCCCGCTGTTCCCAAGAGCGTCATTCGCATTCACCTTTCCTCAAACAGTGCTAAGATTGTCGCTTGGACTTGCTATTGACGTCGTCGCGCTACCAGCGCTAAACATTGCGTCATTACCTCTTAATCGTCGTAGTCAATGTTTTCCTGCCGCCTGCGCCGCTCCGCGCGCCCGCTCCGCGTGTCGTAGCACACGCACGTAGGCCGCGGCCCTCACTCTCTCAGCGGAGCACGCCGCGGCAATTCCGCGCGAGCGGAATTCGCGGTTAAAACACATCTGCGTCCTAATTGCGTAACGCACTTTCAATCACAATTTGAGGGTTTGGAAGGAAAGTCGTAATCCATAGCTTCAGAGGTTTAAAAAATTCGTCTGCTGAACAACGTAAATAACGCAATGAACGTGGCCGAACTGTAAAAATGAACGGCGCGACATCGATTGTATTGGACCTTAACAATCAGAATTTCTGAATTTATTATGACATCTTCTATACAGTGCTATTTGAAAAACACCACCTCTTAAGGGGTCATTGTACTCATAATTATGAACAACTTTCACTAAGGGAAAAAGTAAACATCGCGAAAAAAAAATCAGCTTTTCCCTATATTTATGTTGTCAAAATGTAGGGAACAGCAGATTTTTTCGCGATTTCAGGTTTGGTCCCATAGTAAAAGTTGTTCATAATGATGAGTATAATGACCCCTTAAGAGGTTGCTGGTGTTTTACAAATAACCCTGTATATCGCACGCTGAGAACGAAAATTAATTTATTAATTTTTGTGTTTAATGTTAAAACGTGTCACATTAAAATAAATATGACTTAGGCTGCCTGTCCACTGGAGCGGAGAGGAGAGGAGAGGAGCGGAGATGTGCCAAAATTAACCAATAGAATCGCACCTCTGGAGCGGAGTTTTGATTCTATTGGTTAATATTGACACATCTCCGCTCCGCTCCTCTCCTCTCTGCTCCGGTGGACAGGCAGCCTTAATGGGATACAAAAAAAATTATAAATTAAAAAGCTGACTAACTATTTTCTTCAAAACATCACACATTATGGATTAGGTCATTTTCGTTCTCAGCGTGCGATAGGTACCTATATAAAAATGAACGTTTGTCTGTATGTCCATTATAGACTAAAGGGCTGGACCGATTTTGATGAAACTTTGGCAGGGTGTTCTGAGGATGCCCGCGAGGGTTTCTGGTTAAAAAAAATATATTTAGAAAAGTGGCATTGCAACGCATGGCCGGGTGCAGCTAGTTTTTAATAATTTAACGTATTCTGGAATTAAATATTTGCACACCACATGGATGGTAAAATGTAAATGTGCCACAATTATAATAAGATCATACTACTTTGTACACCTACATTTTGGCAAATAAAGTATTATTCTTCATATTTTTCTTCCTGTCTTGAAAGTTGTTGAGGTACCTATATACCTATGTCACAGGTTTATGACAAAATCCGGTTTCGATCCTAGAAACCTAGATCAAGAACCGGAAGAAAAACAAATTTCATAACAAATAAATAATTGTTTATTGTCTCGTTTTATTATTTAAAGAAATAGAAACTGACTTTGATTTTATCATAAAATAATATTGTATATAATAATATTTTCTTTGGTAATTTTGATTTAAATCATGATTTTACCTGACATGACATTAAAAATCCGAAAGATATAGATTTAATCAGCACATCAACTCGGTTGCACAACATTGCCAGCGGGTCTACAACCGCTGCCACACACCCACACACCGACGTCACGCTCGCGCTGGTTTTCATTCAGCGTATTGTTGGGTTGGTTTTTTATGCGAAAGGAAGGAAGTTGTGCAAATTGTGTTTTGTATTATCACATTAAGACATATCTCGTCATAAGTTGCGTCATGGGTGTGCAAATTGAGACGAACCAAATTAAATAATTTTATAGGAAGAAGAATTGCCAGAAAATAAAACCAATAAAAAATACCAATAAAGTTTATTTCAAAAATGTATGTTAACAAATAACATAAAAAGTTTCAAAAATAATCGTTTACAGCGACTTATCATTTATCAGGCACACCGCGCAGGCGCGCATGGTAATAAACAATTATAATAATATTATGCAATCCCATGCATACAAATTTTACTTGTATAGGCAGTACCTATAACTAAGTAAGGCACCTAAGAACATATTAATATTTTGTTTAACTTTGAAACACAAATATATTGCAAATCAACCAAAATGGCTTTGAAAACAAATACATTATGAAAGAATAAAAACCTTGATATCTACTGTGACTTCAGGTCTACAGGCACGAGTAACCGGCCGAGTAAATAATATGAATACCAAAGTATTACCAAGAGCGTCCTGACAAAAAATACAAATCATAATGTGAACTTCAAAAAAAAATACTACAAAGAAAATAAAATACTTTTATGACCTTTCCCTGTTCCTTATAAGATACAGTATGTGGGCCATAATATGGCACATCGAATTTTAGAAACCCTGCGTGGGAGTCTACCGAGTACATTGTCGCCCTGCGTGGGAGTCTACCGAGTACACCGTCGCCCTGCGTGGGAGTCTACCGAGTACATCGTCGCCCTGCGTGGGAGTCTACCGAGTACATCGTCGCCCTGCGTGGGAGTCTACCGAGTACATCGTCACCCTGCGTGGGAGTCTACCGAGTACATCGTCGCCCTGCATGGGAGTCTACTGCGTGCATCTTCGTCCTGCGTGGGAGTCTACTTCTACGCTCGATGTGCCATGTATACGACCGGGTACCTACTTTATTTGCGTTCTAACAAGCGGTAACGCGGACTGTCATCTCTACATGTGTAAGTAAGGACAGGAAAGGACACGACACATCCCCCTTTGCCCCAGCGGTGTGTTCTGTAGCGCGTGTGTTCCTCAGAAGTCTGGCGAGGTGGTGCCGGTGTCCAGTTCCGACGACGTAAGCGACGCGCCGCCACTTTCGCTGCTCCTGCGCATTTACACATCATTATTTTTAATTTAATTATACTATTGGCTCCCGTAGACAGTCCGTTGTATAACCAACTAGACTGTTTAGGGCGGTCGGCGACTTTTTGCAGCGATTCTAGTTGATGCTCGTCTGCATTGCCACATTTGCCACGTTTATCGCATTAGTGGTGTCCCCTTGTTTCGCAGACAGAAATTTCATAGAATTTCGTTTCGCAACAAATGTTTCATATAATATTTAGTCCTTATATTTTTATTTCGAATATTATTATTTCAACGACTATTTACTTGAATGACATATTATTTCACAAAAACACAATTCAATGTATTTTTAATCACATTTTTTTATTTAACAAACTTATCAAACAGTAGAATTATTTTTTAACGAATATTGTTTGTTCGATGTATTTTTCCATGGTATTTAATTTCAACGAAAATGTAAAAATAGACGGTATGCTTACAACAATAGTACTCGTAAGTATGTGTGTGTGTGTAGTGTAGTGTCTAGTAATATAACTATTAGGGCACTCCGACCATATAGGTTAGGTTAGGTTAGAACTGTGACCAACTACGCGCGAGCCGAGCGAGCGAAGCGAGCGGTGCCGCGGCAGCGGCCGGCGAGCGCTACATCGAAATTGGTCGCGATCTGCGTGGGGCCGCCTAAACCCCGCAGCGCCGGAGCCGTGACAGAAACAATGCTTGATGCATGTTGCATGCCTGCTTGCATGTTGCATGCTTGTTTGCCTGCTTGCATCCTGCATGCCTGCTTGCATGCTGCATGCCTGCTTGCATGCTGCATGCCTGCTGTATGCCTGCTTGCATGTTGCATCCTTCCCCATGTATAATTCGCAATTTCAATTTATAGGAGGGTATGTATTTTGTAATTTTGAATTGAAACTTTTAGAAATTGTCACTCGATAAAATTATTTTCTTGGTAATAAGTTTTATACGATCTAAACAGTATGAGAATATTTGATGTGTTATTCTATGATATGAATATCAAAACTTTTAATTTTATTTGTAACAAAAATCAATGATTAAAGATTTTTCAAAGTAAGTATTCTGCTTATTGATTATTCTATGAAATGATAATATATGAAAATTTTTATGTAAAACGAGATTCTATAAAATTATTCTCTATAAAACAACGTACAACCGTCACAACAACCGTAGAACGGTCAGTGCATCAAACAAGAAGGTTGATGTTTTCAAGCGTCGATGTCTGCTAGTCAATAAACTTCGCCATTTTTCTGGTCGAGCCCCTTATTGTTGTGGCCGGAGATCGTCGAGCGCTATTCGCCGGTTATTCTTCAGATACGGGTGGAGTAAGCAGTAATAAGATACACACCAGATATACACCTCCGCGTATCTCTTCGGGGAAATCTATCGTGATTTTATTTATAATCAGATGTTTTTTTTTTTATAAATGCTTACTAACTGCTTCTGTATAAAGGGAGACTGGAAATTAGTGAACGATACTTAAACACGTGACTTTACTCATCATTATGAAGAACTTTTACTATGGAACCAAACCTAAAATCGCGAAAAAAAAACTGCTGTTGCCTATATTTTGACGAGTTAAGCGAACATAAATGTAGGACACCAGATGTTTTTTCTCGATTTCAGGTTTGGTCCCATAGTAAAATCTGTTCATAATTATGAGTAAACTCAAGCGTTTAAGTATCGGTCACTAATTACCAGTCACCCTATATAATATATCATAATTATAGGTAACAATTAGCCTATTATAGTCCAATAATAGACTAACTGTTACCTTTAATTAAGTCCTTACACAGTCGCGACACAATTTTATTCCAGATTAACTAGTATTCTCAAAGATGCGTAACGATGCTGACATGCAACAATAAGGGACATGGTACGTTACCTCGTGCGCGCGCGGTGCACGAGCGCGCGCACCCGCACGGCGTGCGCGCGCGCCGGGCCGCCCGCACGCGCCGGGCCGCCCGCACGACGCGCACTGCACACACACAAGGAACTGCTTGCCGAAGGCTCGCTACACTTGCAGTGATACTAAGCCACGTTTATATTATAACTTAGTACAGTATCTCTTCTTGCTTAGGCGATGTATTAATTGTACTCGTATGTATTAGACTATTAGTCTGTTTTAAACTGCAAATTTTTCTAGTACGTCACAAAACCAATATCAATGTACAAAGAAGAGACACCTACTGTATATTTTGAGCATGCCTTAGTATCGCTAACAGCTGCTGAAACTTAAGGGATTAAACAGTTTTTAGATTACAATACTCGGGTATTAATATGTCACGTCTTTCTCAAAGTGGGCGATAACGCCCCCTTGTGAGCGCTGGAGGCTTAGAAGAGGGTTAAAGTGGTTCAAGCGGATGGCTGATATGTAATTGAATCTACTTAATATTTTAAAATTCACTGAAATGAAAACCATTTTTATACAACTAATCAGGTCAGAAATATGAATTATTTTGTTCATATTTCTGCCAACATTTTTTATTGTAAAAAATTTAAAATACTTATTTAAGCTTTCGTACGATTCCCGTCAATCAAGTTTTAATAAAGCGATTTGTGCAATCTTGTATCTATCGGCTGGTTCATCGATACTTGTTCTTACTTGCTCCGTACGATTAAGCATTGAGCAAATGTGATAAACGAGTTTGCGTTCTAATTGCTCTTACTGGTAAAAAGTCTCGTTTAGAATGTAAGTTTAAACTCCAGACCAGACTAATGTAATTAATTAATGTCATTGTGGTTTTTAAGATGTGGTAAAGTAAAAAAAAATTGGTTGGCGCTGAAAAATAATTGATTTTCAAAGTAGGCGGGGTAGTTTAAATAAAGTTTGAGAACCTCTGGTCTAAGAGACAGACAGTCACACGGGCATGAGTGACAGACACGGGCTTTCAAAGTCGAACATTTTATGTAAATGATTAAGGATAAATAGGATAATAGTGAGTGTTAGATAACCTGAATTATTAATGTTGTGGTTTTAGTTTTACTGTTACTGTGCGCACATCAGAGCACGTTTTCTAGTTAATAACCATTAATTACAGGTACATCGTCAAGTTATTTCTGTATGTGAAGTGATGTCAGAAGTTGTTCAGTCATTTGTTCTAAGATAGTGCTAATTAAGTTAGAACTGAGTAAGGCATTTAATTGATGTATTTTATTCTGTGAACCAAGGGCTGGCTTTTACTCTTTGCTATTTATTAGAGATGCCCCGAATGTTCGTATTCGGTACATTCGGCATATTTTTTCATATTCGTATTCGGCCGAATATTCGGTTGATTTGCCGAATAATTAAATTATTGTTAATATTAAAAAAAAAAACATTTTATTAAACAGTAAGGTTAAAATACAAAAAAATATAATAATATGGGTTTAAATATTTCGCTTATTACCCTAGTTTTTGTTTCTGTTATTGTATCATTTTATAATTATGAACTTAAGAGGGTTTATTCTGAAAGTTGGCAACGTCGCAAATAGATGTCAAATATTTCGCTGTTTTGATTAATTTCATAATATTTCTGTATGGAAATATTAAATGTGGCTAACTAGCGAACTAGAATATTGATTATGAAATGCAACAATTAATATCGTAACACCGAATAGTAAGTTAAAGATGTAAAAAAAGTTAATTTTGGAAACTTTCCAAATGCCTTTTTTACACCTAAAACGGGTACAACATCAAATTCAATGTTATAATTGCAATTCATTATTAATATTCTAGATAGTTAGTTAGCCACATTTCTTATTTCCATACAGTATTATCTCCAAATTAATCAAAATAGGTAAATATTTGACATCTATTTACGACGTTGCCAACTTTTAGGATGCACCCTCTTAAGTTTGTTTTGATCATTTATTTTGTCCATTTATCGAGAAAGGCTATAGGCTATAATATATATCATCACTAGTGATCGGATATTCGGATGCATATTTACCTAAAGTTACGTTTTGGCTAAGAAATTTTGGAAGTGGTTTTTTTCTTTATATAAATCCCGGATTTGATTGAATTCCGGGATCAGATACATGATATGGAAACGACTTATCAGCCCTCTTATGAAGGTTACTTTTGCGGTGTTAACATAAAAATTTATATACCTACTGTAAACATTTTTTATCGAAATTCAAGGCTCCGAATTGTTTGTGGCTGTGTGCTATACAATTTGGCAAACTACTTTACAACATTAGCTAGCATTTCTATAATCAAAAAGTACTAAACAAATCGATTCCGGAATCGCGAGATTTTTGCGATCGATACAAAAAAGCATTCCATATTAGCCAACACCTGCACGTAAGTAAATATACATTCGATTCTTTAATCAGAACTCAAAATTTGTCGATCCCGGAATCCCGGGATGTTTTTGGATACAAAAGTGCTTTCCATAATAGCCAACACCTCAACTTTAGGTAAATATGCATCCGAATATACGATCTCTAATCATCACGCTAAGACCAATAGGAGCGGAGCACCAATGAAGAATGTTTCAAAATCGGGGTTTTTTTTTTCCTTTTGAGAGCTTTCGCCGCGTGCGCTGCGTAAACGGTTAAAGTTTCGCAAAAATCATGTATGACAGAATAGTTTCCCTTTAAAAATCTAAAAAAAAGTCTGCGACAGCGTATGTCTATCTTTTAAGGTTGGCTCACTTTAACCTTTTTTATGCTAGCCAAAGGGGTTTGAAGATTTTTGTATGGAGGGTGGCCCCAACATGATGCCGCCATTTTGTTGAAAATTTGTTGGGAGGGAAATGGCAACACTGCCCGAGTGACATGTCAAAATTTTGTTCCGTATTTTAATATTAGTTTTAATTAATTTTTAAGTGTAATTAAGGTGTAATAATATAACTAAATATAAAGTAACTACATAAAAACTCAGGACTATTGTTTTCCTGCAAATTTACAAAGTAAAACACAGTTTTTGGTTACCCACCGGTACCGGTAACCTATCACGAACAGCTGATGTTCGGATTGCTGCGGATCTAAACGGGAAGTATTGTTTACCTTTATTCTATTTAGCACACAATCGTCACTTCGACTCTGTTTCATATTTATTGTGTATTAGTAGCAAACATTTTTGGTTGATTTTGCACCCTGCACTGGGTCTAAGTCACTTTGTTTTCATAGATAACGTGAAATATCAAAATACTGTAATTCTATTACTGCTATATTTGTACATAACAACAATAACGTTGACTATCAGTATTTTAATTGTAGTCTTTAGGCAAATTTTAGTTTTATTTTATTTTTTTATCTAGGCATCCTACCCACATAAGCAAATATAAAATCATAAAACAATAGAATCAATGTAACATTTTACTTGATCTAATTATAATAGTTGCATTTCAATTAGATTCAACAGCCTACCTCATTTCTTCATAAACTAACACTAAATTCTCCCATTTTTTCTTTCATTTCTAGCTTTCCCTTTTTGTTTGTCTAACTAATTAGTTCTCACTGTTCCTTTTATTCTATTTTCAGTACTAATTCCTTAAACCATGCCTGTGATGACCCGCAAGGCTGCTGCTCAGGAATTGGAGCTTAAATTGAGAACGACCGTTCAAGATCTTAAGGCTTCAAACAGCAAATGTGAACAGCTGTTACAGGAAATAGATGATAGTGAGAAGGAAGTCGAGAAGGTCGTTTACAAAAATACAAGCTTAAAACAGGAGCTAGTGGACCTACATCAACAATACCTGGATGTTGTTGATGAACGGGACAAACTGCGGCTGGTCACGGATGGTTTTAATAACTGCAGTAACTTATATGAGGAGGCTTTGTGTAAGGTTAGGGACCTAGAAGAAGAACTAATTCATGCAAATCTACTAATTACTAAGTTACAGAAACAAAAAGATTGTACTCAGGTTAAGGAAACTAATAACTTGTATGATGAATTATTTAATACTAATTGCAACCCTCATTCCTTAATAACAATAGACCTTACTGAGGATTCTATATTAAAACATAATTATAGTTGTTATAAAGTAAGTCAAAATAAAATAAAGAAATATGCAAAACTAAATAAAATCATAAATAAATGCAATAAATTCAGGAAACAACAAAAACACAGTTCCAATAATATTAAACTAAGAAAAGAACGTGTTTTTCTAATAAATAAACTAAAAAACTATCAAATTAAATTAGAAGACAGTAAAAACATTTATCAAATTGACACCCAACGATTACAGTCTGAAATTGAGGTACTTGAAGAGTCACTACATTCACTTTATAATAAGTATGTGAGCTCTCAAAAACAAATAAAGGAACACATCCTTGCTGCAAACAAGTTAGTAGAAATGTGTAACGATGAGGCAGACAGAGTGGTCCCGTTGTCTCTTAGCACCACTCAATGTTCTTGTCAAAGGGCATCCAACTTTGAGGCTTTTCAACCTGAGGCAACGGAGGGCCCGTCCCAGTCTGGAGAAGCTCGGGACTGTATCTCTGATCCAGATACACCATACGTGGTACAAGCTTCATCTCAAGTAGCACAGACAGATACTTGTTCTCTCCCTTGTTCTAGTAATGATTGTTATTCTTCTATTATGTTTTCAGATAGTTTAGGGAGAGGGTTAGGTAAATTATTGAGTACCAACCTGAGTCAATCTGCTGTTAATTATTGTATGCCAGGGAAATCCTACAAAGAGATAATGTCTTCAATAGCAGGGAATAAGTATGATCCGCAAGCCATTATTTCTGTATTTGTGGGCAATAGTATTAATGTAAAAAAAGAGGACATCACTGACAGTGTCACTGAAATCTTGAAGATTAAGTGTCAGAAAATAATATTGTGTGCTTTTCCATACTTTCAGCACTTGTCAAGTAGGCAAATCATAATATACATATGCTAAATAACCATATGCATTTATTAGTTAATCACTATAGTGACAAACTTATATTTTTTGACACCAACACTTTTGTTGAGAAATTAAAATCGACTAGGGATACTGCGTATCTGCCTATTAGTTTTAGACGTCAAATAGCATGGCTATTAGCTTTTAATATAAACTCAGACATAAGTAGTATGTCGAAGTCTTATGTAATTAGCACCACAGAAATTAGTAATCATACTAATATTAAGGTTGCTAGAAATAATAATTTAAACTAGTCAGTAAGACAACAGAAGGTACCAGTAACAATGTTCTTAATCTCACAATCAACAAGGTATCTTCTGGCACTCAATTAGTTAATTGTAAGAAAGGGGCTAAGCAGAATTCCTTGAAATTATTTCATCAAAATATTCAAGGTTTTTCTTCCAAACAATTAGAAATTGAATTGTTTTTAGAAAAAACAATGTTTGATATTATTTGTATAACTGAACACTGGTTGAAAGATTATGAAATGTTAATTAATTTTGAAAATTATAGTGTGGGCAGTTGTTTTAACCGAAAATCCATGCTACGTGGAGGTTCACTAATCCTAATTAAAAATTGTATAAAATCTAAGTCTCGTAATGACATAGTAGAACTATCGGTGGAACATAGCATTGAACTGTCCTGTGTTGAGCTGGATAAGCATTTTATAGTGTGTGTATACAGACCTCCAAATTATCAAAACTACTCTATATTTGAGTCAGTAATGGAAGATGTTTTGGCAAAACTTGCAACTGGTAATAAATCAGTAATTATTTGTGGGGACTTTAATATTAATATTTTAGAAAATAATCCAAATAGCAGTAGATTATTAAGCCTCTTCAAATCATTCAATCTGTCAAATGTGTTTTTAGAACCAACGCGAATAACTTCGACTACTGCTACATGTATTGATAATGTCTTTTGTTGCTGCGACTATTTAGATAAAGCCATTGTAAATTATCTCCCTTCTGATCACAGTGGTCAAACCGTTATTTTTGAGTCCAATACACCATTACAAAAAGTGCAGATTCAAATTAGACCAATAACATCCGGTAATTTAAATAAGTTTAATAGCACATTAATTAGCAAGTTAAGTGCTCAGGGCGTAAATATGTCCAATGGCAATATTTTGTATGAACAATTCTTTTCATTAGTGCAAACAGAGTTCAATAACTCTTTTAAGAAAAAAACTAAAACTATTTGCCCTAAGTTTTTATTCAGTGACTGGGCAACTAAAGGCATCAGGAAAAGTAGGGAAAGACTATTTGAACTGTATGGCCTTAAGCCATATATTAACACGGAAACTTTTAATAAGTATGTTGCTACTTACTCTAAAATTTTTAAACAAATCTGCAAAGCAGCTAAAGCTTCTTTCATTAGCAACAAGGTTAAATCAGCTGACAATAAAATAAAGACAGTTTGGAAAATTATTAACAATGAAACGAACAAGAACAAAAGACATAACACGGATTACACACTGGACACTTCCCGCGGTCTCATTAGCGATAACATCGATGTTGCTCAGGAATTTGTAACTTTCTTTACCAATATTCCAATTAAAACTACAGAAACTTTAAACTCCTCCCCCTCACTTGCTATTGATTTATTAAGAGCGAATGTTTCAGCCTGTCCTGTGGAATTTAAATTTAAACATATAAACCCTGTGGTCCTTGTAAAGACTTTTAAGCAACTTAAGATCAAAATTACCGAAGATCTGTGGGGCATGTCTACTAAAGTTTGTCAATCAATTATTGAGACAATTGCACCCTATTTAGCTTTAATATTTAATTTATGTGTAGATCAAGGGGTATTCCCGGATTTAATGAAGTACAGTAAAGTTATTCCACTTTTCAAATCTGGTGACAGCAAAGATACTAATAATTATAGACCCGTCTCGGTTTTGCCGGTTTTCAGCAAGGTGTTTGAAAAAGTAATGTTAAATCAAATGCTCAATCATTTTAATCGTAACAACATCCTACACGATCAACAGTATGGTTTCACCAAAGGACGTTGCACAACCGACGCCGGTGTCACCTTATTAAAACACATCTTTAACGCATGGGAAGAAGCACAGGATGCAATAGGCATCTTTTGCGACCTTTCCAAGGCATTTGATTGCGTGAATCACGAAACACTGCTCTTAAAACTTGAGCATTACGGATTGGGTAAACTTGCGCTTAGCTTAATAAAATCATATTTGAATGATAGACTGCAGCAAGTTCAAATAAACGGTGTAAATTCATTGGGTTTAAAAGTCAAAATGGGTGTACCACAGGGCTCGATATTGGGTCCATTCCTCTTTTTAGTATATATAAATGATTTACCTCATTTACTGCAAAACCGACCACAAATGGTGTTATTTGCTGATGACACATCACTTATTTTTAAAGTTAACAGACATGCACAGGAGCTTGACGACGTAAATAACGCTATGCTTAAGGTCCATAACTGGTTTACTGAAAATAATTTGGTATTAAATGAGAAGAAAACTAAATGCATAAGATTCGCGTTACCGAATGTTAGAAGTAGTGAATGTCACGTTGTATTGAATAAGGAGACACTAGAATTCGTCGAAAAGACGGTTTTCCTAGGGATTACGCTTGACTCAAAACTACAGTGGGGTCCTCACTTAACATCACTTGCAGGGCGGCTAAGTTCAGCCGCTTACGCTGTTTGGAAAATCCGCCAACTAACAGACGTGGATACCGCGAGACTGGTCTATTTTAGTTACTTTCATAGCATCATGTCTTACGGTATTTTGCTGTGGGGACGGGCTGCAGATATTGAGTCTGTCTTTATTCTGCAAAAGAGGGCTGTCAGAGCCATCTACAACCTCCGCAGACGCGAATCTCTAAGGGAACTGTTTAAGAAAATTAACATCATGACGGTACCTTGTCAGTATATATATGAAAACATTATGTATGTTCGAAAAAATCTACATCTTTTTCGTAAGATAAGTGACAGGCATAATTTTAACACTAGAAATAGGAACAAATTAGATCAACCACGTTTTAGATTGTCTAAAGTACACACTTCTTTTATGGGGTACTGTGTAAAATGTTATAATAAAATACCACTCGATATTCTTCAACTTAATGAGAAGAAATTTAAAACATGCATTAAACGCACACTATGTAGACAAGCATATTATAAGTTAGATGATTATATCGTAGATAAAAATGCTTGGCTTAATGCTGGTCCTGCTCCACAGCCACTTGGGCTCACTAGTTGAAATTATTGTATTTGGAAGAGTTGCTACCCCTTTTCTTATTTTTTTATTTTTATTTATATTGTTTTTCTGACATTACGAACAACATGTTTATTTTATTTTTATTTTTAATTAACCAATTTTTTATTGTTGAATGTTCCAATATTTGATAATGATTATCTTTCTTTTTGATAGTATAATACATTGCAAACTATAGTTTTGTATAATTTAGAAGCATTTTTTCAGTTTTTGTAAATGTGAGTACCATGGGGCTGTTTATTCTGTTATTATATTATGTTTTATGTTGACTTGAAAGAGCATGGCAGTTGAGACTTTGTCATGCTTACTTAAATGTCTCGCCGATGGTGGCGAGTGTGTTGGATCATTCGGTTCCCTACAAAATGGTTGAGCTGGATGGTGCTGATCCACGCGTCATGTTCGTGAACGGGCGCCGTCGGTTGAGACTGGTCATCTCTTTTCTGCCAAGGCTTATTTTAAATCTTATACTTTGAATTGTCTCTATTTCTTTTTTTCACATTGTTCTCACATATAGAAGCAACAAGAATAATGTACCCAGGATTTTGTAATGTCTTTATTTAAAAGAGTGTCCTGGGAGTTTCTTGCCCGTTCTTCTCCACAGAGATCTACTTTTTGGAATGGGCGACTAGCTTCAACTTTCTGACTAACTGACCGACTCTTTGACAATTCAAAAGTGCCTGTAAATGGTTTAATTGAAATAAATGCTTTGAGTTTGAGTTTGAGTTTGTTTTTTTTTCAGAATCGCGGAAAAAATCATAAGTATTTAGATAGAGGACACATATCCTCCATATCCAAATATATGAAATTAATTGTGCGCCTCGATTTTGAAAAAAAAAACAAAATGGTGGCTGATTTTAGGGCCAAAATCTTCAAACCCCTTTGTTCTAAAATAATGCATTATTTGCGAAGGTGTTTTTTATAAAAATGATAGAGAACGATCGATGATCTAACGAAAGTTGGCCCTGGAATTATTTGCGAACTTTTTATATAGCAACTCTGTATGAACGTGAACGTCAATTTGACAAGGTTGTCGTTCGGTATCTCTGGTGTATTTAGTGTTGTCATGCATGTATTTTTTAAAAGACATTGACCAAACCTGGTATCGCTATTTACTCTGCTGTGACTTAAGTTTATAATGTTGATAAATCTTGTTTTTAATTATAATAATTTTATCTGGTAATGCGAATCCTTAAATTCTCCAGATAAAAAAACACCATAAAAGTATTAGTTTTTATTTCGATTTCCTATTTTACCCATACATAGTTTTTTTTTCACGTAAGTAATGTCACATGTCATTGGCTTCAAAGAGTATGCATACAATAAAACCTTCTTGACTTACGCAAAATAATTTATTTACGCATCGAACTATTGAAATTATAGTTCAATAATTAGTAACAAAAGATATTAATAACAACTAATCTTACGTCTTTGACATTTCTCGGGACCCTAGGGTCCCGGACCTTTGGAAGGCGTAAGAGGGGCCAAAGCCAACTCACAGAGGCCCGTTAGACGTGTTTAATGAAATGAGGCACTAACCGACGATTATCCCTGTTCGCACTATGCTAGTGCACCCAAGGACAACCCCCGGTTAGTGCAGGACTATTGCTGGATACTGGATACAACTAATTATTATTATGACATTGTAATAATAATCTGTAGGTGTTAAAAGTACCTTATGGTTATGACAAAGGCAGAATGTATTGAGAGACCTTTGCCTGTTTCATTCATCAATAGAAACTCTTTCAAAACAGAACAAACGCGCGCCATAAGATTCTATGTGCGCGCATCCTGAGCAAAATATGCTGGCGTCCGGCGAGTTTTCTCTTTCTAGCATGTATGCACGTCCCATTCGTTTAGTTTTAAGTACAGTCTCGAACGGTAGGTCTTTAATAATAGTTTATTATTATTGTATAATTAATTTAATGATTTAATTTTATGTTTTGTTTTAATGACATAGGCCATTACTATTTTGCAATATCTAATAAAAAGTAATCTATGCTATAGGTATCGCATAGATAATTTTTTAAGTGTAGACTGAAATTGTCCCAACACTTACTTACATTACGGCAAATATAAATGTACCTATATTCTGATTCACTTTAACTTTTGGCTTGTCTCGGTAGACAAGTAAATACCTATTGTAAACCCATCTGGGTTTAAATAACCATTTAAAGAAATAACTAACGTGAACACATTTTGCATAAGTTAAGGTCTAGTCTGGATTATAGATAACCGTCATATTTACATAACCGTAAACAAGTACCCTGTGCAGTGGTGGCCCAGTGGTAACGACCCCGACTTACGAGTTGTAGGTCGTGGGTTCGAACCGTTACTTTGTGTAAATAATTTCATCACCACTGCTCTCAAAACGGTGAAGGAAAACACCGTGAGGAAACTGGCATGTCTTAGAACCAAAAATTCGAAGAAATGTGACATCTACCAACTGGCACTGGGCCGCGTGGTAGATTACAGCCCACTCTCTCTCACAGAGAGGAGGCCTGTGTCCCAGCAGTGGGAACATTAATAGGCTGATTATGAAACAAGTACCCATATCAATTAAAATAAAATGGGTGCGGGTGAATCTGCGGGCAGAAACCAATAATTATGTAGAAAAATATCCATTGCGTTTTTTATGCGACTGTACATGCGCCAATTTTTGAATGCGCGGTTTCTACTGTGACTTCTTGTATTCTTTCCACCGATTGTGCTTCATTTTTTTTTGTGAATATTTTAATTGTTTTGATTAATTTCATTTTCTTGAGCAATATTGTCATTTTAATTGCATTACATTTGTAAGTTGTTCACTATGGGAAACTCATTTCGTCGGAGTATTCGTTACTGTTCGATTCTTCTGCGGTATTTACGTTGGCAGTCATTGAGAGAAGTTAGTGAAAATGTCTACAATACTCTGGCTTCTTGGATTTCTCCAACACCGGTAAGTCATAATTATAGCACAGGACCTACATAATAATTATTATGATCATAATATTATTATGTTTATTATACAAAAAGACAAAAAGTCACTAAGAGATTCGATACTAAACCTAGATTTTGAGACCTAATTTTCCGTGTAATGCCGAGAATTATAATAAAATAGTAATTTACATTTGAAAGCCCTCAGATCACTCTCTAAATTAAACCATAAATCTTTGAGTCTCAGCATGTTTCGTACCGATACTAGGTTCCTTAGTCGCTTGGTCAATGTCCTTTGCCGCCAATATTCTGGGGCCAACTTTCGTTAGCCAGACTCTATTAATCCTTATCCAAATAAATACGTTGTTCATCACAAGTATTTAATTTAAAACAAAATTGCACTTTACATCATTCGATTTCAATATCTTAGGAGATATCGCAGTTTTAAAATAACATCGCAGCAAAATAATGATCAAGTACTGCGCACGCATTTATGATGTGCAAGGCAGTCATGAGGGGGAAGGGCGGTAGCCCCAGTTAGCTCTGCGAGATACCATGCCGCGCGGCTCAGACGCGTGGTCGGCTGAGTCGGCTCCTTTACGGAACGGTTGTACTCAGCAAACTACTTTTTAAAGGAAAACGCCCATTCTTGGCCATGGTTTGCCCAGCAATGTCGTAAATACAAAAAAAATACCCATTTAGTAACTAAAATATTGATATTACTTATTTTTAACAAAACCTCCGGAATTAAAAGCCGATTTAATCAAGAAACTCAATCGTTTATTTCCTTATCTAACACTTCCGCTTGTTGGTCAATCCTGTCATAGTAGGGATGGCAACTATTACTGAAAAAAATCGATCCACTCAAAACCGGTTACCAACTGTAGATTTTTGGAAAATCGTTTTCTGATTATGTAGTTGTTACAATCAACTCAGCCTATCGCAGTCCACTGCTGGACATAGGCCCAAGCTACGCCACAACACCCTGTCCTCCGCCTTCCGCACCCAGTCTATCCCAGCCGTCGGTCCCTCTAACTCCCACACTACGCTTGCGGATACGTGGTCTCCACTCTAGGACTCGTCTGCTCCACCGGCCATCGGTCCTTTAACGAATATGACCAGCCCACTGCCACTTCAGCTTGCTTACTCTGCAGGTTATGTCGGTAACTGAGGGTCTTTTCCGGATAACTTCATTTCTGATCTTATCCTTCAAAGAAACTCTGAGCATAGCCCGCTCCATAGCGCGCTGAGCAACCTTGAATTTGTGGACTAGCCCGACTGTCAGTGTACACATTTCGGCACCGTATAATAACGGGTAGGACGCACTGGTTGAAGACCTTAGTCTTCAAACACTGCGGGATTGGTGACGACAACACTTGACGAACGTTTCCAAACGCTGCCCAACCTAACTGGATCCTTCTGTCGGCTTCTTTCTCAAAGTTGTGCCTACCGAGCTGGATGAATTGCCCTAGGTAGACGTACTTCTTGACAACTTCGAGAAGAGACCCTTCGATGTGGATCGGATTCGGCAAGACATGCGAATTGTACATGACTTTCGTCTTGTCCAAATTCATGCCGAGGCCATCCCGCCGAGAGGTTCCATTTAGGCTGTGCAGCATCTGGTCTAAGTGCCCCAGCATCTCGTCAGCATCAGTTGTTGCGCTCTTGTTATTTTCTTTAGAGACAATAAAAAATGTTTGTCCATTTTCGGGTTTCTAAATACGATTCATTGAACCGATTCCGTGTTTCCAGTTTGCTTTATATTAAAAACTTTTCGAAAAATCTATGTCATATCACATCCCTACGTCAATAATAATATTGACAACCTGATTGACATTGATATTTCACATGTTGTTTGGTGCTGTATTTTTTCTACTACGTACTTCTATTTGATTTTCCGACGACTTTGGTTATGATTATGGACCCTGTAACCGCTCCCGGTGACGACCTTGGCTTTACATTGGATTCTGTACCCGCGTCCCACGACAACACCGGCTTGCCAATGGATACCGTACCCGTTTCTAGCGAAGGACCTGACACGAATATGGAACCTCAATTTCACGATCTTACCAGCTTACTATGGAGCCATCTCTGTGTCAACTGTGGCGTGGATACACGAAGACTTAAGACATTTACCTTAAGCAATGTGGAAGTTCAGTCTATATTTCAGCAATGGATTGCACCACAACAAGTAAGTTACCTTATGAACATACTCAGCAACTTTTATTGCATAGCTACGTAACATTAGGTTTGAATTGAATAATTTGTTTGGTTAGTATCAAGGAAACTATAGAAATAAATAATTGAAGTATGTTTTGTCTCAAACCATTGCCCCATACTTTATGTGACAAAAGTAATGAATTGTATTATCATCATCAAAAATGGTATCAAGAGACCGGTGTCATTCAATGTATTTATAGACATAGACCTTTTGATGCTACAGCATGTTAACAGGTAAAAATTATTTATATGACAGTATACAATTATGTTTCAGATAATAGTCTGGTATGTCACCAATGTTGGATGATGGCAAGGAATGCACAATAGCCTCCTGCACCACAAGAACGAACTCTTGGGCATCGACAAATATGATTGTGTAAGCTGTGGTCAATCTGTATTAAGAAAGCACTTTCATCATCTATACCGAAGCAGTACAGGCGCAAGAGTTAAACAAATAAGAACTATAATTGCAGAATGGATTAAACCAAAACTATAAATATGTTTTTTCATCATCATCATCAGCCGATAGTTTCCACTACTGGGACACAGGCCTCTTTGAGAGGGAGTGGGCAGTAATCTACCACGTGGGCCCAGTGCGGGTTGGTGATATGTAAGATGTTTCTTATTAACCTTTAATTTTTTTGTATGTGTTATAAAAGACCCACCGAGTTCTATGTACAAAATAGTGGTTGTTTCTTTATCTATGATGTCAACCCTAATGCCTATAACTTGTTTCTTTCATGGGCGTCACTTGGCCAAAACCTCTTTATCAAGTGGGCGTTTCCCTTTCCAAAATATCATTGTATAATACTTTTTAGATGAATAAGTTAGTAATAAGTTTTGTTTTAGTTTAGTTATTTTCGTTAATTTCCTTATCTAAATAGACACATTATTTGATTTTGTAGTATTTCATTTTATTTAGGGTATTGTTTTTGATTTTGTAGTATGTTAGGGTAATTCATTCGCGGGTTAAAGTTAGCGTTAGCCCAAAGTAACTATTTCAGGCGGACGAAGTCGCGGGCAGAGACTAGTTACTAAATAAGTGTGGTTTATTCCGTAAGTTGTACATAGTTTTTTGTAAATGAAAGAAACACTACTTTTTGTACCAATTATTTATTAACAAAATAAAAAAAGATTGACTATAACAATCAATTTAAATAAAATTTTAATCAAATAAACTTCTGCTTTTTTTTACAAATGATAATTTAAACTAAATTCAATATCTATTAAATTAACAATTA
Source organism: Conistra vaccinii (assembly GCA_948150665.1). Classification (NCBI taxonomy): domain Eukaryota; kingdom Metazoa; phylum Arthropoda; class Insecta; order Lepidoptera; family Noctuidae; genus Conistra; species Conistra vaccinii. The sequence goes on from OX411332.1 coordinate 23,239,438, forward strand.
GAACACTGCTTCGAGTAACAACTTTTATCAGAAAATATTTTTTCGACGTAATATACACAATACACTTCAATCAAAGTATGCAGTTCCGAGATAATTGTTAAACAATATTATGCGAGAACTGCAATATGTAACCGAAAGAGCGATGCATCGACTGAGCGAGCCGTGCTAGCGCGAGGGCCGCGGGCGGCGGGTACCGACGTGTTCATTGTGGTGATGGGTAGCTCTCCGTCCGATCAGGACCAAGCCCGGGTCGACGGCGCGTAGTGTTCCACGCGCGCCTCAAAGAGTCGTCAGCGAAGCTGAAGGGGTCCGTTTGGGCCGATGCCTACCACTGGGGTTGCGGATAAGTCCTTAGGGGAAACCGAAACCGTGGCCCTGGTCTAGGCAAGGGAAGGAACACGGGTGGGTTTTAGTCAGTAAAAGTCTGACACGCCCTTCCGCTCCGCCCAGAGCGGGAGAAGTCATTTGATGCGTGCGTGCTAGCTGTCATTATGGCATAATATTTTATTGAATGTTTTGTGTTGAGTAATGTAAATTATTTGCATACTATTGTATAGAATCAAGTTATTTTTTCTAACTGAACAGACAGCTGTGCTGCTGGGGAGTTTGTTGCGCCACTTCTTCTCTCCAGCAAAGGCACTAGGAAGTGGTGAAGGGCGGGCGTTTTTGGGGGACTGTCTTATGTAATTTTGACGTTCGAAAAGTGCTGATTCTCAGCCTAATTTGAATAAATGACTTTTGAATTTTGAATTTTTTGAATTTTTTGATGATTTCCCACCCAAAAAAAAAAAAAAAAAAAAAAAAGCCTGATTACCGCGCAGAATTGAACCGAATGATTCCGCCGAATATTCGGTTCGGTACATTTTGGACCGAATATTCGGTCGAACATTCGTAATCGGTTGAAACTACATTTGGCGTATGTCTACTATTTATATAAAGTTATTGCATTTCATGTAATAATATGTGATAGATTGTTACTCCATTAGGGCGCTTGTACACGGTAAGAAAATACGCCGGGCCTACGCAAGAATTCGTGTCGTAACTAGAAAATAACTGTGTACACTGCTCGCAGCAGTGCACGAAAAAAAATCTTGTCTGCGCAAGACACGACGCGGCGAACGTTGTTGCGGAGCGGTGGGGGGCGGAGTAGTAGGGTTCAGCCAGTAAAGTCTCTGGTTTTTTGTTTCCTTTTTCATTTTGTTATAATAATAATATTATGCAATTATCATTCTTTTTTGCTTTGTAGTTAACATTTTTATAAATAAACGAAAATGATTATCAGACTTGTTATTACGCCCGACTGACGACTGCACGAAAAAAATCGTGTCGTGTACACGTTCCGATTGGTCTTGTCTGCAGAAGACACGAAAAGTTTTCGTGTGTAGAACAGACAAAATTCTTGTCGTGTACACGAAGAATTTGTCTTGTCTGCCGCAGACACGGTAAATTTTCTTACCGTGTACAAGCGCCCTTACGCAAAAACGGTTGATATCTGGAGTTTATAATTTGTACACATAGGATACATTTTGATGGGTGTTGTAAACGTTTGCCTGACATAACATCACGTCTTGTTACCCGAAGGGTTGGGCAGAGGTGCTCACATTTCGCCAGTTATGTTATAAGCTCCATGTAATAGGGGGCGAGCCTATTCCTGTGAATCGGGCAAAAATCCAGATTTTGGGTTACTGAGAAATTCCAGATAGAAAAGAATGATACTTTATCTGATCGAACTCGAATCTAGGATCTCATGTTCAGCAGTAGCGCTTGCGATCACGTTTGCCTTTTGGGAATACAGGCGTCATGTTATGTTATGTTATGATATATTTTTTATCTCTGTAGTAGTAGCTTCTGTGCGATAATTTCTGACATTTCTGCATGTCACTCAGGATGGCTGGACAAATCTTCAAAATAGCTCGCATTTAAGTAGGTCAACAGGGCACTTTATGTGACGGCTAAACACCCTTATCTCAGAATTTGTGACGCTACAGAATCTTAGATAATCGATCGAAAACGTGTCCAGCCAGCTTGAAAAACCACTTTTCACTGGTCTCTCAATCTCGGTAACGGAAGTGATTTTGACGACTTTTTGCATATCAACGGGCGTCACATAAATTTGTGACAGGCATGGAGCTAAAAGTTTTGAGATACGTACAGTGGTTTAGTAGAAAAATGCAAAAATCTGTGCCAGCCATCTTGAATTTACGTATAAAACTTTTGGCTGGCACTTTCGAATCTCAATAACGGTAGCGTTTTCGAATATGACTCCTTTACTAATATTTAGTGACGCAATTTGTGACAGTAATAACGTTTGATTTATGGCGGCACATGTAAGGGTTTACGAGAAATCAATGAAAACGAATGTCCAGCCAACCTGAAGTTCAAGATGGCTGGACACCTGTATCTCCGCTGCCTGATGATCTACGACCTTCAAAATGTGTTCAAAATTTTGTGACGGGGACGATAATGATAACCTGAATTTGTGACGGAGAAACTTTGCGTAGTTTCAAAGATATTGATCATTTAAACTTTCCCATACAAACATCCACTAATATTGTGAGGTGACCATATTTTTTACTTAAATAAAGGATTTCTTTTTAATCGACTAATCTGCCGGTAGCAGCTACTGATGCTGTGATTGTTTTTGTGTAATAATTGTCTTTTATAAATAGGTATTGAAGAATATTTAAGTATATTCAGCTAGGTATTATGATTAAAATGACGACCACCGACTTCATTTGCGCTTCAAGCACTTAGGGCGGTGGTAAAAACAACGTTGTGGTACAAGGCGAGGGTTACTGAAGTGCAAATGGAGTTGATCGTCGTCATTTGAAACGCTGTATAGGTACAAATAAATAAATGTGATTTTATTTACAGCAAACATTATTTTTTCATTTAAATACCTTAGAGCATTAGTTATCCTGACACATTAACTACCATGTACTTACCATGAAAAACACCAATACCTACCTACTAAAAGGAGTAGATATCTGCACGTAAATAATCAATAACATTAAAAAATTACCCCCCTTCCTCACTTCTGTCTTCTATTGATTTAAATATCTACAGCTGTTCTTATTAGTATCACCAATACACGGATTTTCGTCCATTAAAGAAAACACCATAAAATATACTTAGTCTTACATAAAACCTACAATATTGGTAACCCTACTGCAGTGTTTGTATGGGAAAATTAAAATTCAGGTTATCATTATCGTCCCCGTCACAAAATTTTGAACACATTTTGAAGGTCGTAGATCATCAGGCAGCGGAGATACAGGTGTCCAGCCATCTTGAACTTCAGGTTGGCTGGACATTCGTTTTCATTGATTTCTCGTAAACCCTTACATGTGCCGCCATAAATCAAACGTTATTACTGTCACAAATTGCGTCACTAAATATTAGTAAAGGAGTCATATTCGAAAACGCTACCGTTATTGAGATTCGAAAGTGCCAGCCAAAAGTTTTATACGTAAATTCAAGATGGCTGGCACAGATTTTTGCATTTTTCTACTAAACCACTGTACGTATCTCAAAACTTTTAGCTCCATGCCTGTCACAAATTTATGTGACGCCCGTTGATATGCAAAAAGTCGTCAAAATCACTTCCGTTACCGAGATTGAGAGACCAGTGAAAAGTGGTTTTTCAAGCTGGCTGGACACGTTTTCGATCGATTATCTAAGATTCTGTAGCGTCACAAATTCTGAGATAAGGGTGTTTAGCCGTCACATAAAGTGCCCTGTTGACCTACTTAAATGCGAGCTATTTTGAAGATTTGTCCAGCCATCCTGAGTGACATATTTCTGCGGGCGAAGTTGCTGGCAAAAGTTTATAAAATATGTTACAGAAAGGCTTAAGACCAGGTAGGTATTATTAAGCATTTTGTTAAAAATTATTCTCTTTATAATCGCGTTTTGGTTATATTATTAATCAAGGGATGTGGAGTTTTTGGGAGGTGGGTCGTGTTGAGCAAAATTGAGGTCGCAGGTATTCTTTGGTTTCGGACGGGTCAGTGGGTTCGGAGTGTAGAGCGCTTTATTAAGCAGAGGGTCAGTAGGTTTGTGTAGACGGTGGAAGATATGGATGGGTACATAAACTTATGTTTTATATCCCGACGGAGCGGGGAGAAGTGATAGAACGTCACGTTAGATAAATCAGCATGGCATAGTCGTCGGATGTACCTGGGCGTAGTGTCGGCGGTGTCGGAGCGTCGCGTGCGCTTGCTGCGGCGCGGCGTGCTGCTCGCGCTCGTCGCGGCGGCGGCGACGCGGCGCCCGGCCCCGGCCCCGGCCCCGGCGGCGCGGCGCCGTCCTCGCGCGGCACTACAACACAGCAGTGAGCGGTAGGGCGGCGCCCGGCCCCGGCCCCGGCGGCGCGGCGCCGTCCTCGCGCGGCACTACAACACAGCAGTGAGCGGTAGGGCGGCGCCCGGCCCCGGCCCCGGCGGCGCGGCGCCGTCCTCGCGCGGCACTACAACACAGCAGTGAGCGGTAGGGCGGCGCCCGGCCCCGGCCCCGGCGGCGCGGCGCCGTCCTCGCGCGGCACTACAACACAGCAGTGAGCGGTAGGGCGGCGCCCGGCCCCGGCCCCGGCGGCGCGGCGCCGTCCTCGCGCGGCACTACAACACAGCAGTGAGCGGTAGGGCGGCGCCCGGCCCCGGCCCCGGCGGCGCGGCGCCGTCCTCGCGCGGCACTACAACACAGCAGTGAGCGGTAGGGCGGCGCCCGGCCCCGGCCCCGGCGGCGCGGCGCCGTCCTCGCGCGGCACTACAACACAGCAGTGAGCGGTAGGGCCACGTCCCACAATGATACGTTACTCACCTGTCGCCGCTCACCCGGCGGTGAACGCATCCTCAGATGCATATGAAATATTATCAAATAACAATAATCATTTTACATACCAATCTATTTACCATTCAATTACACTACAACTTATAACAAAAATAAGAACATAAAACTATACCGTTATAAACTTATAACTGACAACTATTAAATTACTACCATAGACGAATAAGCAAATCTTGCTTAAGAATTCACTTCATACATAGTAACACTTTAGAAACACGATTACTTGTAACTTCCTCTATAGAAAACAAATCCTAAGTAACCTCTAAAAAACAACATAAACCCTTAATAAAACGTAGGTAAATACTTCACGGAAAATCTGTAAAGTATTAACGTCTCAGTTTTTTAATAATAACAAAACTACATGTCTTCGACAACGTATATTTTCAAAAATGTATATTAGTTTTAATAATACAAAAGAAATATCTAAATCTGCGCCCGAACCACCCATTCTTTATCCCGCTCTACCCCATTCAATACAGGCAAAAGCTCGATGCACCCTTAAGTCCCACATAATAGAAAAATACAAACCAATAAACCACATCAAATAATTTCATCAGCAACAATAGTATATTAAACATGATTTACATCAATGATTAAATATTGCAACATTTACCTCTACAATAATAACACCACATAAAATATTACACAACAAAATGTGTCAGCCACGTAAGATCTACCTTACAACATATTTTTGATAAATTTCAATCAATTCTAATGAGCCTCTCAAGAACAGGGAAAACCTAACACCGTAGAACTCCGCTCAGTCACACATGTACACGTGACTCCCGACTAAGAACCTAACAATACATTCGATTACAAACATACTAGGTGGAACAACAACCCCACGTGCCGCCCGCCCGCCGCGCCGCCCCGAGCCGCCCCGCGCCGCCCCGCGTAGCACCGGCCCACGTACACCCCTCGTAGAGAAGTTTCCAGCAACTTTGACAATGTCGTCATTCAAACGTGCTTGCAGACGACCCCGAGTTTCTTTGACCCGACCGGCCACCATTTGCAGAAATAACACTTGTTTTTTTATTTTTTTATTCCTCTCTTCATTTTACATAGTAGTTACCATTACCACAGATGAATACAGATGATTCACCCCGCATTTTAGGTATGAAGCTACAACTACGCGGCGGGCTCGTCTTGTCGGGCCAATTCAGAGAACGTAACATAGTCAGAAGATAATTAATAAGAGTTACGCATTGGAAAGAGAGGCAACTTCTAGATGAATATAACTATAGGTAATTAGCGCTGGCGATTTGAATTGCACTTTACTTCGTCGTAGCAAGAGTCGCTTTTTATTTAAATAATTTTACAGTGAAACATCTGTATTAATCTGTGCCATTACCTTGAATGAAAACCTAACTTATCCCAGCTCAAACATCCTACATGACACAACTATGGAATTCGATATAATGGAAGGGACCGACTTGCCTACACCGTAGGCGCGGGCCTGCAAGCGGAGACCAATGGGTAGCTCGCCGTCCGATAAGGACCAGCCGCGGGCCGACGTGACGTGTGCCAGCGCGCCGCGCTGAGGGGGCAGCACTACTGACGGGTCCGCTAGGGGCGATGCCTGTCGGGGTTGCGGGGAAGTCCTAAGGGGAGACCGTGGCCCCTGGCAACGTACTGGCAACTGAAGGGAACACGGGTCAATAAGAGTCTGACACGCTCTCCCGCTCCGCCAAGAGCGGGAGAAGTAACTTGAAGATTGCCAACCCAAAAAAAAACATACATACATACATTATGCGCGCATACGCGCGCTGGCGCCTACGCCTTACTATTAGCGAAATCCCTTCAAAGACATTGTTAATTGTTGAATAGATAGTGTCACTACAGGATAGATGTGTTGTGTTATAGTATAATAAAAAAACAATTTATAATAAATACCATTTATTATAAAAATATAATATCTTATTACTTAAAAATACAATCCATGTCGATGATAAAAACCAACAATACCTTTTTGCGCAGCCGACAAACACCGTCCACTTATTTTAAAATAGAATTCAAGTAATAAAAGTTGCAAAGATATTCTCTTGAGAAATGACCGAGATATCAGTCGAGAATGTTTTCTCTCAAGGAAAAGGTTCTGAAATAGTAAGTGTTGCTGTGGACTGCGCACATCATGCCTAACTACTTACTGTACACGAGCTACTGTTACGTTACACACTACATACATAATAACCAACAGTCCCCAGTCCCAGTCCCGCAGACCGCAGACCGCAGACCGCACATCTCACCCTACGCACTATAAGGCCCAAATTCATTACTCAACATCATCAATTAACATTATAACAGGATTTCAATTCAATAAAATATTTATAAAATAATTACATTATAAAACGGACTCCAGTACAAGCAAAATGTGATTTGGAAAACAAGCTTACATTTATTTAAACTTACATAATTATGCTTATACCAGGGAGTGGTTTCACAAATTAATTGATTGAAATTAATCTTCATGTAGTTGGTAGTTGAAAAATATACTACATTGACCATATTAAAATTATTAATCTTTAAATGTTACCATTGACATGCCTCGGCCTTTCCAGCATGGAAACACACGAGTTCAGAGGAGTGACGAATTAATCAAATACATAATAATATATCTACAATACACAACACAATAGTTTATGTTTACAAACTGATAACACTAAATAAATACGTCTAGAGGGTCCGCTCCGTACAGAGAGTGCTAATGTTTTAGGCACGCACAATTGGTTGCTTGGAATCGCTCAAATATATACTATATAACGTTTTCTACACTACGACTACACCATAACCAATCATGGTAAAGACATTTTTGGACAATCTGAAATGGCGTATATCCTTATGGATCGACGTCGGGACATACGACATTCGATGGGTCAGCAATAGTTGCCTGAATATAATTACTTGTTTATTTATGTATTTGTGACACCACATTGTGATATTTCAACGCGTATGGTGCGTTGAAATGTCACAATGTGAAACCAAGTTAAAAAGTTCAACGTTGTTCAACTGTTGGTGGTTTAAGTTTGCCACATAAGTACAAAGCGGTCACGTGGTGTGAGCGGGCCCTCTGACGTAGTTATAGAGCGGGACTACCTAACGTTACGTCTAGCTACGACACAGTGCGCTGGCGCTCACCCGGGCGGCTCCTGGTCTGACTCTGCGTTCTCCTCGCCCTCCTCGTCCTCGTTCTGACCTCCTGGAATAATCAAGTTTGTCGTAAGTTCATTATAATTATGTTTTTAGGTGCCAAGAAAAGAAAATTATGTATGGTCTATTCCAAAAGTATGCGCGCGGCGCTCGTCGGGCGCGTCGGTGAGCAGCGCGCCGCGGTACGACAGCAGCGCGTACAGTGTGAGTAGTGTCAGCAAGTATACGTACTAGGTCGCCGGGCGTAGTGCTTGCGCGCGGGCGGCGGGCGCTCGTCGGGCGCGTCGGTGAGCAGCGAGCCGCGGTACGACAGCAGCGCGTACAGTGTGAGTAGTGTCAGCAAGTATACGTACTAGGTCGCCGGGCGTAGTGCTTGCGCGCGGGCGGCGGGCGCTCGTCGGGCGCGTCGGTGAGCAGCGAGCCGCGGTACGACAGCAGCGCGTACAGTGTGAGTAGTGTCAGCAAGTATACGTACTAGGTCGCCGGGCGTAGTGCTTGCGCGCGGGCGGCGGGCGCTCGTCGGGCGCGTCGGTGAGCAGCGAGCCGCGGTACGACAGCAGCGCGTACAGTGTGAGTAGTGTCAGCAAGTATACGTACTAGGTCGCCGGGCGTAGTGCTTGCGCGCGGGCGGCGGGCGCTCGTCGGGCGCGTCGGTGAGCAGCGAGCCGCGGTACGACAGCAGCGCGTACAGTGTGAGTAGTGTCAGCAAGTATACGTACTAGGTCGCCGGGCGTAGTGCTTGCGCGCGGGCGGCGGGCGCTCGTCGGGCGCGTCGGTGAGCAGCGAGCCGCGGTACGACAGCAGCGCGTACAGTGTGAGTAGTGTCAGCAAGTATACGTACTAGGTCGCCGGGCGTAGTGCTTGCGCGCGGGCGGCGGGCGCTCGTCGGGCGCGTCGGTGAGCAGCGAGCCGCGGTACGACAGCAGCGCGTACAGTGTGAGTAGTGTCAGCAAGTATACGTACTAGGTCGCCGGGCGTAGTGCTTGCGCGCGGGCGGCGGGCGCTCGTCGGGCGCGTCGGTGAGCAGCGAGCCGCGGTACGACAGCAGCGCGTACAGTGTGAGTAGTGTCAGCAAGTATACGTACTAGGTCGCCGGGCGTAGTGCTTGCGCGCGGGCGGCGGGCGCTCGTCGGGCGCGTCGGTGAGCAGCGAGCCGCGGTACGACAGCAGCGCGTACAGTGTGAGTAGTGTCAGCAAGTATACGTACTAGGTCGCCGGGCGTAGTGCTTGCGCGCGGGCGGCGGGCGCTCGTCGGGCGCGTCGGTGAGCAGCGAGCCGCGGTACGACAGCAGCGCGTACAGTGTGAGTAGTGTCAGCAAGTATACGTACTAGGTCGCCGGGCGTAGTGCTTGCGCGCGGGCGGCGGGCGCTCGTCGGGCGCGTCGGTGAGCAGCGAGCCGCGGTACGACAGCAGCGCGTACAGTGTGAGTAGTGTCAGCAAGTATACGTACTAGGTCGCCGGGCGTAGTGCTTGCGCGCGGGCGGCGGGCGCTCGTCGGGCGCGTCGGTGAGCAGCGAGCCGCGGTACGACAGCAGCGCGTACAGTGTGAGTAGTGTCAGCAAGTATACGTACTAGGTCGCCGGGCGTAGTGCTTGCGCGCGGGCGGCGGGCGCTCGTCGGGCGCGTCGGTGAGCAGCGAGCCGCGGTACGACAGCAGCGCGTACAGTGTGAGTAGTGTCAGCAAGTATACGTACTAGGTCGCCGGGCGTAGTGCTTGCGCGCGGGCGGCGGGCGCTCGTCGGGCGCGTCGGTGAGCAGCGAGCCGCGGTACGACAGCAGCGCGTACAGTGTGAGTAGTGTCAGCAAGTATACGTACTAGGTCGCCGGGCGTAGTGCTTGCGCGCGGGCGGCGGGCGCTCGTCGGGCGCGTCGGTGAGCAGCGAGCCGCGGTACGACAGCAGCGCGTACAGTGTGAGTAGTGTCAGCAAGTATACGTACTAGGTCGCCGGGCGTAGTGCTTGCGCGCGGGCGGCGGGCGCTCGTCGGGCGCGTCGGTGAGCAGCGAGCCGCGGTACGACAGCAGCGCGTACAGTGTGAGTAGTGTCAGCAAGTATACGTACTAGGTCGCCGGGCGTAGTGCTTGCGCGCGGGCGGCGGGCGCTCGTCGGGCGCGTCGGTGAGCAGCGAGCCGCGGTACGACAGCAGCGCGTACAGTGTGAGTAGTGTCAGCAAGTATACGTACTAGGTCGCCGGGCGTAGTGCTTGCGCGCGGGCGGCGGGCGCTCGTCGGGCGCGTCGGTGAGCAGCGAGCCGCGGTACGACAGCAGCGCGTACAGTGTGAGTAGTGTCAGCAAGTATACGTACTAGGTCGCCGGGCGTAGTGCTTGCGCGCGGGCGGCGGGCGCTCGTCGGGCGCGTCGGTGAGCAGCGAGCCGCGGTACGACAGCAGCGCGTACAGTGTGAGTAGTGTCAGCAAGTATACGTACTAGGTCGCCGGGCGTAGTGCTTGCGCGCGGGCGGCGGGCGCTCGTCGGGCGCGTCGGTGAGCAGCGAGCCGCGGTACGACAGCAGCGCGTACAGTGTGAGTAGTGTCAGCAAGTATACGTACTAGGTCGCCGGGCGTAGTGCTTGCGCGCGGGCGGCGGGCGCTCGTCGGGCGCGTCGGTGAGCAGCGAGCCGCGGTACGACAGCAGCGCGTACAGTGTGAGTAGTGTCAGCAAGTATACGTACTAGGTCGCCGGGCGTAGTGCTTGCGCGCGGGCGGCGGGCGCTCGTCGGGCGCGTCGGTGAGCAGCGAGCCGCGGTACGACAGCAGCGCGTACAGTGTGAGTAGTGTCAGCAAGTATACGTACTAGGTCGCCGGGCGTAGTGCTTGCGCGCGGGCGGCGGGCGCTCGTCGGGCGCGTCGGTGAGCAGCGAGCCGCGGTACGACAGCAGCGCGTACAGTGTGAGTAGTGTCAGCAAGTATACGTACTAGGTCGCCGGGCGTAGTGCTTGCGCGCGGGCGGCGGGCGCTCGTCGGGCGCGTCGGTGAGCAGCGAGCCGCGGTACGACAGCAGCGCGTACAGTGTGAGTAGTGTCAGCAAGTATACGTACTAGGTCGCCGGGCGTAGTGCTTGCGCGCGGGCGGCGGGCGCTCGTCGGGCGCGTCGGTGAGCAGCGAGCCGCGGTACGACAGCAGCGCGGCCCACTCGTCGCCCCACTGCACGCCGTGCGGGATGCGGCTGTCCAGGAACTGCGACAAGCAACATGTTACTACTATCCATGCTAAGACTGTTACACTTTTACATTTTTGTCACTGCATTTATTTATTCGGGAAAAACATCGACATTCTTACAGACATAAATCCAATTATTTTTAATTTCAATAAAAACAAACATTTAAAACAAGAAATAATACCTAAAATGATTAAATAAAACGAGTAAAACGAATGTCGTCATCTCGTCACCTTGAGCACGTGGCGCTTGTCCTGGCGCAGCAGCTTGTGGCTGAACTCGGCCAGCGGCTCCAGGAACAGCACGTGCGGCGGCGGCGCGTGCGGCGCCTGCTCCAGCGCCGCGAAGCCGATGCCGGCGCGGTGCAGTGCCGTGAGCGCCTCGCGGTTCTTCACGGCGTCCAGCCCGAACATCACCGAGAAGCGCTTCGCCAGCTCCTGACACGGGGCAGCCACAAGTTCTAATGCGATCATTACTGCCTACAGTACTGACATGGTTACTGTAGGCATTTAGTGCTGTAGTACAGTCGAGTATTTAAGAGGGTTTATTCTGAAAGTTGGCAACGTCGCAAATAAATGTCAAATATTTCGCTGTTTTGATTAATTTGATAAAATTTCTGTATGGAAATAAAAAATGTGGCTAACTAGCGAACTAGAATTTTGATTATGAAATGCAACAATTAATATCGTAACACCGAATAGTTAGTTTTAAATGTAAAAAAAGTATTTGGAAACTTTCCAAATGCCTTTTTTACACCTAAAACGGGTACAACATCAAATTCAATGTTATAATTGCAATTCATTATTAATATTCTAGATAGTTAGTTAGCCACATTTCTTATTTCCATACAGTATTATTTCCAAATTAATTAAAACAGGTAAATATTTGACAGCTTTTTACTACATTGCCAACTTTTAGGATGCACCCTCTTAATATCTTCGTTAAATTTGAAATTCTTTCCTTGATTAAGGCAAGACACGTAATACCGAATACTGCAGCAGACTACTGCATAGAACACTATATTTAATTACTTGATAACCAAGATCAAAATAGCATACATCTGTGACCAATATTGAGAACCAGTTGGCATCAACTTAAACCTTTTTAATGGCATGGCATTGTTTTTTAAAATTAAATAAATATTGTCAGTGAATTCATTTGACGTGTAAAGAAGATGGCTGAAAGCCATTTGCGGTATTGACATTCCAAATAGAACCTTATCTTTCTTACTAATAAACGTATTATACCAGATGAATCATTAGTTACACACCGATTTATCTCTTTCAGTCGTCAGTAATTTGACTTTCGAAAGAAGAAAACAAAGCGTTGTGTAACTATACAGACAGACGCTATACAACGTTTATTAATAAGGAGGTCAGTATATAACATTACGGCTGTAATCCCCGAAGGGTACGTCTACAGTGACCACCCACAGCAATAAATCAGAATTCAAAATGGTGACTTTTTGCGTCCTTAGTGGGTGTCGGCAGGAATCATGTCCAGGTTGTGGAATATCTTTCTTTAGGTAAGTTTCAGTGAGTAATTTATAGAAGTGTGTAATTTATAGAAGTCCCACAAAATAGGTGACCATAATGTTCCTATTTTGTGGGACATAATCTTTGTAATGTCTAAGAACAAATTTTGTGTAAATTAATCCTTATCCAATAATAGTAGATTGTTTGCCAAGGGAGCAAACAACTATTTTTAAGGTGAGAGTGTTTCTTTGAATCCAAAGCGGAGCGAAGGATTCTAGAGTAGAATCCTGAGAGCAGCGAGGGATTCAAAAATAGAATCCTGAGCGCACCGAGGGATTCAAAGTACATCACCCTCTATGAGAAAATAAACATGTGCGGTTCGACCCCCATCAGGAACGAATTTCCTACTCACGTATGATTTTAAACACAAAACAAAATTTTATGACAAAAAAAAGGCCACCATCTTGGATTTACATTTTAATCTGACTATCAGCTTTACCACCCTCGAAAACTATGAAAACGATACCCATGACGAAAAATTTTAAAATTTTCGCGTCCGCCATCTTGGATTTACATTTTGACCTCACTATCGGCTTTACCACCCTTGAAAACTATGAAAACAATACCCATGACGAAAAATTTTAAAATTGTCGCATCCGCCATCTCGGATTTACACTTTGACCTCACTATCGGCTTAACCATGCTTGAAAACTGTCAAAACGATACCCATGACGAAAAATTTGAAAATTTTCGCATTCGCCATCTAGATTTAAATTTTGACCAAATTCACACTTTCTCTCTCTCTTGCCAGCCTGTTACTTATTCATACAATGTTCGTGATTGATCTCTTTGGTGACTAGAACTTTTACTAACAATATCCACATTCCAAATTCAAATCACTTTTAGTCTTTTTGAATAGATGTGATAAAAAATATGTTATTTAAATTGGGCATGTTAATTAAAATTATAATATGCCTGAACATCATATCATTATTTAAATTATTAGTTTAAAGATATTACAGTTACGCGTAACAAAATAATAATTATAATCGTTGACGACAATGGCTGGCGCAGCGGTAGGAGTCAATGACTTTTTCCTCGGTTATTACTAGTGATCGGATATTCGGATGCATATTTACCTAAAGTTGAGGTGTTCACTATTATGGAAAGCACTTTTGTATCGAAAACATCCCGGGATTCCGGGATCGACAAATTTAGAGTTCCGATTATAGAATCGAATGTATATTTACTTACGTTCAGGTGTTGGCTGATATGGAATGCACTTCTGTATCGATCACAAAAATCCCGCGATTCCAAAATTGATAATTTTATTACTTTTTTACCATAGAAATGCTAGGTAATGTTTTAAAGTGGGTTGCCAAAATGGCATAGCACATAGCGACAAATAACTCGGTGCCCTAAGTTTAGTTAAAAAATGTTTACAGTAGGTATATAAACTTTTATGTTAACACCGCAAAAGTAACCCTGCTAAGAGGGCTGATGATTCCTTTCTATATCATGATCCGATTAGTTGTGCATTCCCGGATTTTATGGAATTCCGGGATTTATATTAAGAAAAAAATTATTAAGAAGCCACTTCCATAATTTCTTAGCCAAAAATTAAGTTTAGGTAAATATGCATCCGAATATCCGATCACTAGTAATAACTAGTGATCGGATATTCGGATGCATATTTACCGTAAGTACGTAAGTAATCCCGGTAGTACGCTCCTATATTACAATTAAATGAAAGAAAATTTAAAACTCATGTAAAAAGTACACTTTGTAAACAAGCATATTACAGATTAGAGGATTATATCCAAGATAAGCATGCTTGGAAACATGCTGGTCCTGCTCCATAGGACAATTTAGAGTCTAGACAAAATCAAACTGGTTGCTTACTTAATTGTATTTGTTTTTTATTATATGACATTGATTTTACGAGTACATCCTGTGATTACTTCCTCACACACTGACTTATTAATTGTAATTTTTTTGTAGATTCGTCTATTTTTACAATGTTTGTGAATATGTGAACACCATGTATCTACCACATAATTAATTTATCTGTCGTTTGCTCCACTTTAAATTATTTTTACTTTATACAGTAATTTTATTCTAGGTGCATCGTCTTCACATATAATTATATAAATAACTAGCTTTTACCCGCGGCTTCGCCCGCGTGGATGTCGCAAAATATCCCACGGGAACGTTCTACCGGGAATACATACCTAATAGCCAAGGAAAAGATCATTGACTAACTTTCAGCGGACGCAGTGGTAGGCTACTACAGCGCCCGCGTGGTCAACCATAATTATTTTGTTACGCGTAATTTTGAAACTGTGATATCTCTTAAACTATTCATTTAAATGATGTGATGTAAAGGCATATTTTAATCGAAATTGAATGCCCAATTTCAAAATAACCTATTTAATTGGATAAGGATTAATAAGATACCGGTCAAAATAGCTTCGGAAATAACAATGAAAATTTTATACAATTTTGAAAGATAAAAATGGTTATTGTGGGTCACCCTTAAAAGATAGACATATGCCATCGCGGACTTTTTTGTTGCAATTTTTAAGATATACAATACTCTAGAACATAAATTTGATTTATCTCTCACGACTTACGCAGCGCACGCCAGTAAAGCTCCCAGTCGGCATGATTTTTTCCGACATCTTCAACAATAATCGTCATATTTCAGCCAATTTACACAAAACCTTAATGAATTATACACTAAAACCTTCCACATGAATCACTCCGTCCAATGGTGAAAACCGTTTGAAAATCCGTTCGGCAGTTTTTGAGTTTATCGCGTTCAGACAGACAGACAGACGCGGCGGGCGACTTTGTTTTATAATATGTAAGGATGTACCTATACCAAATATTGTAAAACATTTTAAAAGAGTAACGGTGGAGTTTCTTGCCCATTCTTCTCCATACGAAAACTACCTTTTGGAAGGGGCGGTAGAATCAATACTTTATTTTGTAAATTTTGACGTTCAAAAGTGCCTATTTGAAATAAATGATTTGACTTTGACTTTGACCCCGTGGAATAATTTGCGACATCCACGCGGGCGAAGGCGCGGGTAAAAGCTAATTAACATATAATTCAAACAAATAATTGCCAAAAATAGTGATGTGATTGTTTCACACAGTTTTAATAATATTCAAGTTTTTTTTTTATTTGCAATTTTTTTTATTTAATCAAAATTTATCAGAAAAATAGTGAAAATAAATACATACATACATACATAAACTCACGCCTTCTTCCCATGGGGGTAGGCAGAAACTACAGAACGCCACTTGCTACGATCCTTACATACTCCTTTTGCCTCGTTTACGTTCATACATCTGGTCATACACGCTCGCCGGTTACGAGTACTACGCACCTGTCCTTTCTGAAGAACATCACCAATAAGGTCAGTATATGTCCTCCTAGGGCGTCCCATCCCGGCGTTTCCAGTCACATCTGCCTTGTAAATACATATTGTTAGCCGCCTTTCATTCATCCTCTCAACATGACCAAACCATATCAGCATACCCTTTTCAATTTTTGTCACTACATCGTCTTTTAACTCACACCGTTATCTTATCACATCATTACACAGCCTATCATTGATAGTCAGACCACACATGCTTCGCAAAGAACGCATTTCCACAGCATTTATTCCACTTTCATGCTTCTTCTGCCACACCCAGCATTCACTTCCATACATAAGCGTAGGCACCAGCACATAAAAAAAAATTTTTGATTATATTCTACGAAAATATGAAAAATACTGTAATTTGTTCTTATTAACAAGAAATTTTGTTGATTGCTGTCCAATTAAAAAACATTATGTGTATTATATATAACGACGTTTTTTTCATTTAAACAACAAAATTAAACATAAATGAAAATTTCTCGGTTTCCCGGGTTGCACCGAGAAATCGAGTTCCAGAAAATTCAAAATTCAAAAGTCATTTATTCAAACTAGGCTGAGAATCACCACTTTTCGAACGTCAAAATTACATAAGACAGTCCCCCAAAAACGCCCGCCCTTAACCACTTCCTAGTGCTTTAGCTGGGAAGAAGAAATGACGCAACAAACTCCCCAGCAGCACAGCTGTCTGTTCAGTTAGAAAAAAAAATGATTTTATATAATAGTATGCAAAATAATGACTACGCAACACAAACATTATTTAAATTAATAGCCATAAGTCAGCTAGTACACGCCAATATACCAACCAAAAACATCGAGAACTATACTCAGGCAGAAATAAAAAAAAGTAAAAACTAAACGTAAACAATATCTAAATAAAAGCCTCCAGGCATTAAGGGAGTGCCCGCTGACATATAGCTGTAACTGGAAGTTATAAATGATAAACTAGGACCATCGAAGTATAAAATAAGTAAACGGTTAATTACTAATAACAATAACAAAACCATGATCAGCAAAACGACCAATCACCACAAGCAGCACCCGTTCACGAGTATAACGCAAAGATCAGCCATCACCCCCCTCGCCATATTAGAGGGAAGGAGGCGACCCGACCCCCGACGCTACCGCAAGCAGTGACATCTAAGGGAGCATGACGAACTTGCTGCTGGTTGCTCAGGCAAAGAATAATAAGATCAATTGTCGAGGTCGCTAGCTAACCACATATTGCAATACAATTCATACGAAAACATTGTAATGAGTAGATTATGTCAACAATAAATAAAAATAAAATAAATTGACTAATGAAGTCAAATAAATTAAACATTACATAAACTCATATAACCTGTCAGTAGGTAAGCTAATTCTGGAGAAAGAACATAAACATTGTCTTGAGTTAATCACAGCGACCAACTATTCTTATCATTTAAGTAGTCGTTGATAGAATAGTATGCCTTTGAATAAAGGTTAGTTTTTTCTTTACTTTTAAACGCATTAAAAGGCAAATCTAGCAAAGAAGAGGGTATCTTGTTATAAAAGGTTATACCAAGCCCAACAAATGAGTTATGAACCTTATGAAGCCGGTGAAAAGGAGCTCGAAGTTTGTCCCTTTTTCTAGTGTTAACACTGTGAATATCACTGTTTTTAGTGTATAAGTGTATATTTTGCCTAATATATAAGATGTTGGCAAATATGAAATGCGATGCCACTGCGAGGATACCAATATCTTTGAAAAAGTCTCTCGGAGAAACTCTGGCACCTAGCTGGTAAATTGCTCGAACAGCTCGTTTTTGAAGGAAAGAATTCTCGAGATCCGAGAAATAAAAAACCTCGAGAAACCATAAACCCTAACTACATAGCACATATGAATTCCATGCATTACGACCGCGATGAACATAATGATTAGAAGGTGTACCTTGAGCTCCAGCATCTCGGGCAGCTGGCGGTGCAGCGCGGCGCCGTGCTTGTGCAGCATGTCCGCGAACAGCGCCTGCATGGCCAGCTGCATGCTCAGCGCGCAGCTCAGCTTGTTGATCTCGCGCGCCTTGCTCAGCGTGGCCTTGATGATGTCGCCGTAGTCGTTGTAGCACTGCAACAGCCAGTCGCTCAAGCCGCCGCCCGCGCCCGGCGGGGCGGGGCGGGGCGGGGCGGGGCGGGGCGGGGCGGGCCTACCTTGATGTAGTGCTTGAACACGTCGGCGGCGCGGCGGATGGGCGCCACGTTGTACACGATGAGCTTGCAGTAGGCCGCCAGGAAGTTGCGCCGCTTGTGCAGCTCTTCAATACGTCTCTCGTCTTGACCGTCTGCAACGTGCACCGCATATTAACAGCTATGTCCCTCAGAATAGCACTCACAATTGTATGCAAAACAAAAAAAAGTAACGCTTTAGTGCCTTTCTAATATATTATCCTCGAGTATGGTTAGGCTGCACTATGTTTACACAGAAATACTTCTGAAGATATGAATATCTTTAGACACTAAAACATCACATAGTTAACCTCAAGTTGGAACCAATATTTTTCTTCCATTTTTATCAGACAATTTTTTCAATATTTTAATGACATTTCAAAAGTGGCTCAGCTTGAGATATTCGACTTAACTATGAACCATGCAGGCACTACGGACTACGTATAGGAAATAAAATAAGCTCGATTACATGATCCTTTCCTCTTCACGATTAGTTGCACAAAGTCCCACAGACCGCAGTTTAGTACAAGCTCTATCTCGCTTCATGTTGTTAATTCTAAGCTTTTCTCATAATTTTGTATTTCATCACTATAAAATTATATGGAATGCAAAATAATAATACACTGCACAAAACATGCTCAAATCACAAAACTCGTCAAGTGTGTTAATAGAATTATACCGCAGTTCGATACCGCGAGCGAATACCGACAACATTGTATTGCACGAAAATTACGTTTTCCAACATTATCAGTCTTGTCGTCACTTATATAATTGCGCCTGTATTGTAGTGACTGTCGCACAGGTCAGCTGCGACATGTGACAGTGCAGGTTCCAAGAATCACCTACGTTAACCCGCCTACGAGGTACGAGTATTCGCCGTCGGTGTCGGATTGCGTGTACGAAGCGGGCGCGACAATTTTCCCTTAGTAATGTTAAGTGATACACACAGCGAGTGCACGAAACGCGTGAGACGTCCGCCCGTCGCGTCGAGACAAAAATATGCATTATTGTAGCGCGGTGGCGATCCCGCACCCGCCGGCGCCGAGCCGGACCGTCGCCGGACGTCGCCGGACGTCGCCGGACGTCGCCGGACGTCGCCCGGCGCCGCCTACTGCGTGCGCGGCGCCGGGCGGGCGCGCCGGCCGGTGCGGGTGCTCGCGCCATTACTAAGGTAAAATACGCCGTCGGTGTGTCATCTAGTGCGAAACGAGTGCGGAGCAACTGGCTTACCGGCGTCGGATAGTTCGGACGGACAGCCCGCCGCGCACGCACACCGCGTGACATGCAACACAATACACCACACCGTTATCGCATCGCCCTCACAGCGCGACCGCTCGCGACGCCCACTGGCGGCGTAGTGCCAGTGACGTCACAGCGGCATCGCGGCAGTCGCGACATACCCGACACTGTGCGCTACGCGGACGCGTCGCTTCTGTTTCGACCGACTCGTGGACGTTACGTTAATAATGCATATTTTTTTCTCTCCTTCACGAACAGTACAAGTGAGTAGTGTGGTGCAACACGGTCACATTCATTTATGTACCGTGTTGCATGCAGATCAAAGATTCACGAGCTATATCAATTGCTTTGTAATATATTTGTATAACATTTAAAGTGATTTTTATTTAATTTATAAAAATGCTTACGTTTAACAATATTCAGATAGCAATTCACAAGGCTCGTCCTAATACAAACTTTCATTAAATCCTGATACCCGAAAAGTGCACCACACCGTAAAACTACAGTACAATTTAATACACCCAGTTTTGAAAAACACCCCAAAAAGTGCACGAGCCTCCGAGCCTAAAGTTCACTATCACACTATCACGCCTGGCTGTAGACTATTGTCTGTGCGGCAAATAGTTTCATATTCATTTTATTCACCACATCCCTTAGTTCGAACGTTTATTCGGACGAATAATCTACTGCATACAAAAAGAATATTTGTAACAGCCTCTGCTGTTCAATAAAGTTTTCACAAGGGTAATGTTCATATAAGTTATGTAATGTTCTAAGAGTAATGAAACGGTTCGCTACTACTTCTGCCACGCTGCCAGTGGCATTCAACAAGTGTACATGTCTGGCACGGCTAGTTCACTATGAACAAGTAATGTTGTGCCGGCCAGGCGTCGCCGGGGACGATACTGCAGTAGTGTGGAGCAGTGTGACAGCTTGCACACGTGCCGACAGATTTCCAATCAGTTTACACATACATTCTTTGCCTGAACGTGTGGAAATAGTCAAAAAATGGCACGATCATTATAGTGGTCTTAAATAGTACATTATTGTCGAGGCCAGCAATTAGGGCATTGATGGACGATTGTGAAAATGTGGGCCGAGAGTAAGCCGAGGCACACATACGTGAGTCCGTCAATGCCTGGTTGCGGCCAAGGCTTGTATAGTACTTTTCTCAAACAATGCGCGGAAATTAAAACTTAGTAAATTAATTATAAATTCCAGAATCAGTGACGAAAAAAGAAGATTTTTCATGCGCCAATATGTTCATTTGTTTCTACAGCTCTATTTGCTAAGCTAGTTCGAAATTTAAATAAAATCTTTGATAAGTTACCTCCTTGGTTGCCATGTGTTGAAGTAAATAGCAGGTAGGTATACTTATTAGGGTCGCGCTACACCTGCCGAACGTTTGGCGCGGAAGGTTCGGTTGAATACGCTAATAATGTTTTTCAAGTTACCTATGACACATCAGCCGAACGTTACATCGGTTCATGAGCAAGCGTCACATGACGCGACGGAACGTTCCGCGCCGAACGTTCCGCAGGTGTGCCGCTACACTTATAAGTTGGTCGATTACATCGCTGATAATAATGCTTGGCTCAATGCCGGTCCTGCTCCACAACTAATTGATTAACATTTGAAAATACTGTTGGAGCTGCTGAAGATTGTAAGACCATCTTTGCATTGTATAAACTCAATATCCTTTGTATTGTATAATTGCATAGCACAGGTGTGAGTACTATTGAGTATATAGTTTTTGGTTTTATCGTTTTATTACGGACGCTTATAACGTGCACGTCTTTTTACATTGTTCTCACATGTATAATTTCAACATGAATGATGTAACCAATTTTATGTAACAATTTTTTTATTTACATTTACATGGACACTTCCATGGAGTTTCTTGCCCGTTCTTCTCCATAACCATAGGTACCTACTAAGTTTTGGAATGGGCATGTAGCTTGATATTTTCTGACTGACTGACTCCTTGACAATTCAAAAGTGCCTGTATATGGTTTAATTGAAATAAATGCTTTGAGTATGAGTTTAAAAAGTTTTTTCATTTTCAAATAGCACGACAGATATGAGTTTTCATAGTAATTTATTTGGCCGCTAAACACTACAGATATGGATTTTCATACTAAGATTGCCGGCCGAGTGCTCGCTTGTTTTTGACCAGTACAGCAATTTCGATTTATCTCAAAATAATGTTCGAATTTCCAAGCATGTTTGAGAAAATTAAATTATTACTAACAATAGTGTCTCCAAGCACAATATAAAATAATGCTAACTTCAACAGCATTATTTGAAAACTATCATGTTGTATCAGTTTCTTATTTCAACGAATGTTTCGGGTATGAACTTAAAATAAATTACAAACAAACTGAGGCAGCTTCATCCCTTGGCCTTGTTGCTGACTCAAGTCTTGAAAGTTGACAAAATATTTATTACAGTTTGTATAACTTAACAATTAAATGACAAGGTAAACCTATCTCGTAGTTGTATTACATCACGAGTATACAATGTTCAATTTTACTAGCCTGCGAAACTTCACACACGTGACATGAATGGATAACTAATTAGGATAAACTAAACTTAGCGCTCACTAGGATCCGACCCGGCTTCGCACAGTTTTTACTACTTGACAATTTACATTGAGATATTTGTTAGTTAATGTATTGAACACAAAAACCTCTTCCGGATTAAATTTTTAAATGATGTTGGAACCCACATCAAAATCTGTTGCGTAGTTTACACGAACAACGTGGTTACACAGACGGCCACGAAAAAGGACTGTGAAGTCTCGAAAGATACTTAAATTGTACCGTGTAGTAGCGTGTGTGAGCAGGTGTGAGGTGTGTGTGGGCTTACCGTAGTTGTGGTGCACGAAGACGAACTCCTGGATGAAGGCGTTGAGCATGTCGCACAGCGCCGCGTCGGGCTCGAACACCAGCTGGCGCATGGCCGGCTCGCCCGGGTGGTGCCGCGCCGCCAGGTGCTCGGCGAACAGGACCAGCAGGTCGCACAGCGACGTGTAGGCCTGCGGGCGCGAGTAGGGTCAGTGTCGATACCGAGGGCGACAGCAATATCGCTAAAGGCAGTGTCAAACATGACTGCGGACCGGACCGAACCGAAAACGTGAAGAATGTGAACCGAAAAAGTGGAGAATATGTACCGAAACCGTGGAGAATGTAAACCGAAGTTGAGATGTCAAACTAGGTGCGGCGAACCGAACTCGTTTGGAATTTGTAAATAAAACTACCGTCGCGCGTCGCTCTCGCTTCGCGTCTCGCATTCACTCTCTGTTTGACGTCGTGCATACAAAGCCAGCTAATACCATTTCCTCGCTCATACCTCGCTTCATACGTTCGCTTTTGGTTTGTCATAGCGTCACACGCGTGCGGTACATACCGCTCGCGCAGCGCGGCCGCGCCCGCCGCACTGACGCGCGTGTGCACGTGCCGCGTGCGGTACATACCTCCTCCTTGAGGTCGGGCGTGATGCCGCGCGCCACGATGTCCTTGCAGTGCGCGGCGTAGGCGTGCAGGCGCTCGCGCAGCGCGGCCGCGCCCGCCGCACTGACGCGCGTGTGCACGTGCCGCGTGCGGTACATACCTCCTCCTTGAGGTCGGGCGTGATGCCGCGCGCCACGATGTCCTTGCAGTGCGCGGCGTAGGCGTGCAGGCGCTCGCGCAGCGCGGCCGCGCCCGCCGCACTGACGCGCGTGTGCACGTGCCGCGTGCGGTACATACCTCCTCCTTGAGGTCGGGCGTGATGCCGCGCGCCACGATGTCCTTGCAGTGCGCGGCGTAGGCGTGCAGGCGCTCGCGCAGCGCGGCCGCGCCCGCCGCACTGACGCGCGTGTGCACGTGCCGCGTGCGGTACATACCTCCTCCTTGAGGTCGGGCGTGATGCCGCGCGCCACGATGTCCTTGCAGTGCGCGGCGTAGGCGTGCAGGCGCTCGCGCAGCGCGGCCGCGCCCGCCGCACTGACGCGCGTCTCCACGCCGTGCAGCGACCACAGCAGCGAGTAGAAGCACGCGCGCACCACGTACACCAGCGCCTGTGAGCGACGCCGAACAATGAACATGACTTGTTATGGAGACAAGAGGATGGAGAACGAAGGCTAACATAGTGCTAGTTCTCAGCTTTTATCCCAAACTGCACTCAGGCAAGTTAGGATCAATTTTGCAGTTTGGGCTTATCACATTTTTATAAGTTTACTGGAGTTTAAATTGTGGGATGCATTAAGGTTTACTAATGTTTGCCATAATTTAAAATACCATAATTTTATATGCCATACTTGTATTTGCCATAATTTCATTAGAAATAACGATTCAGTTGCCATAATCGTGAAATGACATAAAATCATTTTCACTAATTTCATTGGTCATAATCGATCAAGTGTCATAATAATTTTAATCCATAAATTCATTTGCCATATTTTTCATTTTTAATAATGTCGTTTTCCATAACATTTATTAATATTCATTTGCCCATACATGCATACTTGGCCATGCACAACAATGCTAGTTCAGTATGTACCATGCATGCTTGCTTTGCAAAAGAGGAAATCTAGCACTCGTCGGTGTGGTCACAGTTCTAACCTAACCTACCCGTTTCGAATTTGACAAACTGTTTATTGTCTAAAGATTGTTTGCTGTAATAAATCATTTGATTACAGACCAAATGCCTTAATGACATTATTTTTTGTACAAAACAATAAACGTTTCTAATAGTACATTATGATACGAGTGTGCTGTATTGGTCATTACGTATGGGTAATCATCAATGCACACGCGTTTCATACGACGTTTTTCAACACATTTGCGAGGAAAGAAACCGTCTTGTTGTAAGAAATTAAGCTACAATAACGTAACTTTAGAGAAATGATACATTTCGATTTATAAAGTTCAACTGACCTTTGTTGCCAGGTACTTACTGACTATCCACTTCCTGTAAAAACGTTTCTACGTCAGTTGGTATTTTGGGTAACAATACTTTGAATTTTGTATTTTTCTTAATGTAACCACACAAATAATACGTTAACAAATATTTATGAAAAATGGCGCGCTGGTTTTTTTTTTCTGGTAGCGATGCGAGCGCTATTTCAATAAAGGCACTGACAAAACCGCTGAACAGCCTACCATCACGTATGGTCGGAGGTGGAGATAAAATTTTAAACTTGAAAAAAATTTGCGTTCGCTGCTAATTATTACTAATGATTCTCTATCGAGAGAGAGAGAGAGAGAGCGAGAGAAAAAGTGCGAATTTGGTCAAATGGAAAATCCAGTATGGTGACTGTGAAAACTTTCTCATTTTTCGTCATGGGCGTCGTTTCCGTAATTTTCGACCATGCTAAAACCGATAGTGAGGTCAAAATGTAAATCCAAGATGGCGGCTGTGAGAATTTTCGTCATTGGTCTCGTTTTCGATGGTTCTAAAGCTAATAGTGAGGTCAAAATCAAAATCCATGATAAAAATTTCTCATTTTTCGTCATGGGAAAAAATTTTGCAGCCGCCATCTTGGATTTACATTTTGACCCCACAATCGGCTTTAGAACCATCGAAAACTACGAAAACGACAACCATGACGAGAATAAAAAAAAATACATTCGCCATCTTGGATTTATATTTTGACATCACTATCGGCTTTAGAACCATCGAAACCTACGAAAACGACACCCATGACGAAATATGAGAAAATTTTCACAGCTGCCATCTTGGATTTACATTTTGACATCACTATCGGCTTTAGAACCATCGAAAACTACGAAAACAACACCCATGACGAAAATGAGAAAATTTTTGCTGCCGCCATCTTGGATTTCCATTTTGACCTCCCTATCAGCTTTAGATCCATCGAAAACTCCGAAAACGATACACATGACAAAAAATGAGAAAATTTTCGCAGCCGCCATCTTAGATTTGCATTTTGACGAAATTCACACTTTCTCTTTCTCTCTCTATCGAATTAGAAAAAGACAGACGACAAGAATGAAGCCGAGTTAAGAACTTCGTTCCAAAAACCTGTTTACTTTGTCACACTATATTAAGTCGCAATAAGAAAGACTATCTAGGCACAACGTGTGCCTTGATAGTACTTACTAATTGCATACTGCCATGTCATTACTCCGACTAGTAAATAGTTATCTATGGCGCAAATTACCGCACTAGTGCGATTATGTAAAGAAAAAAGCACGTGTCTGTAATACACTGCATTATGAACCTAAAAGCGGTTAAATAAGAGCCACTTTACGAGCAACTGTGTTGAAAATTATGTTAAATGTTGCATAAGTCAAGTATCGATTATGTAATGTGTTACTTATAGAATCTAATGATTATGACACATGTTATTATGGAAACTAATATTATGGCAAATAAAAGTTATGACTAATAAGTTGATATGGCAAGCGTTATTAGTATAAATGATAATAGTGCAAGTAAATATTATGAGAGGGGACGATTATGGAAAACCATAATAGTACACATAATTTTATGGAAAACAAGACAATACCCTGCATTAAATGTATTTGAGTATTGTTCTGACAATAACGCTGAAATGTGGTCAAATCTAATATAGCGAATATCAAATAGTTCGCCATGTGTACGATTTCCATACTTCTTATGGGTGCTGAATTGATATCTATACAAATAAATAAAATTGAAGTGTCTGTTTGTAATGGCAAAATAACAGCTTTTTACTAAATGCATATGAAAGTATACAAGGTGGAGACGACAATACAACAATAAATTAAACGGCGTCTCTAATGACGTTCCCATTCTGTATACAAAAATTTTATCGAATATATTCAATAGTTTAGTCAATACAGCTAGTAGAAGATCGGCAAAATACATAGCCTGCTCTGATTATTTCGTTTATCCACCCCAAAAAATCCACTAATGGTGGATATTCGGAAACGTATGTCCGAGAATTCGCCCTAGGCCTAATTGGATAAACGGAATTTATTGGCTTAGGGTGGATCGGCATACACTACAGTTTAATTTATTTAAAAAAATCTTTTTTCTAATTTCGATTTTGATGGTTCCAAAATACTCTTATGCATTAGTAGTGCCAGTATTTTAATTTTTTGTTGTATGGTAGTCTCCACATTGTATAATATACGATCCATACAACAAAAACACAACTTTTTTTTTGTCTTTCTGTCTGTCTGTCTGTCTGTTTGTTCCGGCTAATCTCCGAAACGGCTGGATCGATCTGGACGAGACTTTCACTAGTCGGAAATATAGTCCTTTACCAAATCTAAAATGGTGACTATAAATTATAGTACAGTGCCCATTTTGAACTAGGAACCAACAGAATTCGTTACCGGGATGACACTAGTCTATAAAAATATGAAGTGCATTGTTAATGTAATCATAGGACATCATTATTTATATTTTAAAGCAGAGGAAATAATAAATAGTAGTAGTAATAGTCTTCAAAAACACAACTTTTATAGCATAGAACGCAGAATAATGTATCTAGTAAGATATATTATTCTGCGTTCTATGCTATATGCTTCTGCCCGCTACTTCGCTCGCATGGAAGTCGTAAGACACAATATACTAAATTATCAGCCACATTTTTTTAAATTGCCTTCTGCCCCCGACCTACCGCGTCGTATTTTTATTTTTTATTCAAAGGGGGATTTTATGGACTTACACTTGTGTTTTTTAAATAAATACAGATTTTTTTTTTAGGAAAGTATGAGTTGACCTCCGGTTGTTTTTCATAATCGACACATGACTTGCCTATTCCAAATTAATAAAGAGAAGATTTTTTTTAAATTATTGTCTTGGAGTAGAAATAGTGATCAAGTAGTACTAGTTACGTCATTATGACGCATGCGTGTGTTATACATGACGTAAGGTAGTACTGACCTGCGGCGGCATCTGCGTCTCGTTCTCCTTGACGCACTTGGGCAGGTCCTCGAACAGCGAGTCCCAGATGTTGGTGTCGTTGAGGTTGTGGCACATGTACATGATGGACACCTTGCGCAGCGAGTTGATCACGTTGAACACCTCGTCCGCGTCCGGGGTCTCGCCCTGTGCCACACATGGTGCGCGTTATAGAGACGCACTTACTAAGTAAAATATACGTAGAAAAGAATACGCAGTAACGACACTGCGTTAAAAATAAAAGTGTGCGGTCAGAACGACTACGACGAACGAATGTGTAAGAAGAATACTGTATGTAAGACTCACCCCCTCGATGAGGCTGCGGTACTCGTCGATGGCCTCCTTGTACCGGTTGACGCACATGTCGGTGATGGTCGCGCGCGCCACGTTGCAGCGCGTGTACACGCCGCACTGCTCGCTGCACAGTACTGTATGTAAGACTCACCCCCTCGATGAGGCTGCGGTACTCGTCGATGGCCTCCTTGTACCGGTTGACGCACATGTCGGTGATGGTCGCGCGCGCCACGTTGCAGCGCGTGTACACGCCGCACTGCTCGCTGCACAGTACTGTATGTAAGACTCACCCCCTCGATGAGGCTGCGGTACTCGTCGATGGCCTCCTTGTACCGGTTGACGCACATGTCGGTGATGGTCGCGCGCGCCACGTTGCAGCGCGTGTACACGCCGCACTGCTCGCTGCACAGTACTGTATGTAAGACTCACCCCCTCGATGAGGCTGCGGTACTCGTCGATGGCCTCCTTGTACCGGTTGACGCACATGTCGGTGATGGTCGCGCGCGCCACGTTGCAGCGCGTGTACACGCCGCACTGCTCGCTGCACAGTACTGTATGTAAGACTCACCCCCTCGATGAGGCTGCGGTACTCGTCGATGGCCTCCTTGTACCGGTTGACGCACATGTCGGTGATGGTCGCGCGCGCCACGTTGCAGCGCGTGTACACGCCGCACTGCTCGCTGCACAGTACTGTATGTAAGACTCACCCCCTCGATGAGGCTGCGGTACTCGTCGATGGCCTCCTTGTACCGGTTGACGCACATGTCGGTGATGGTCGCGCGCGCCACGTTGCAGCGCGTGTACACGCCGCACTGCTCGCTGCACAGTACTGTATGTAAGACTCACCCCCTCGATGAGGCTGCGGTACTCGTCGATGGCCTCCTTGTACCGGTTGACGCACATGTCGGTGATGGTCGCGCGCGCCACGTTGCAGCGCGTGTACACGCCGCACTGCTCGCTGCACAGTACTGTATGTAAGACTCACCCCCTCGATGAGGCTGCGGTACTCGTCGATGGCCTCCTTGTACCGGTTGACGCACATGTCGGTGATGGTCGCGCGCGCCACGTTGCAGCGCGTGTACACGCCGCACTGCTCGCTGCACAGTACTGTATGTAAGACTCACCCCCTCGATGAGGCTGCGGTACTCGTCGATGGCCTCCTTGTACCGGTTGACGCACATGTCGGTGATGGTCGCGCGCGCCACGTTGCAGCGCGTGTACACGCCGCACTGCTCGCTGCACAGTACTGTATGTAAGACTCACCCCCTCGATGAGGCTGCGGTACTCGTCGATGGCCTCCTTGTACCGGTTGACGCACATGTCGGTGATGGTCGCGCGCGCCACGTTGCAGCGCGTGTACACGCCGCACTGCTCGCTGCACAGTACTGTATGTAAGACTCACCCCCTCGATGAGGCTGCGGTACTCGTCGATGGCCTCCTTGTACCGGTTGACGCACATGTCGGTGATGGTCGCGCGCGCCACGTTGCAGCGCGTGTACACGCCGCACTGCTCGCTGCACAGTACTGTATGTAAGACTCACCCCCTCGATGAGGCTGCGGTACTCGTCGATGGCCTCCTTGTACCGGTTGACGCACATGTCGGTGATGGTCGCGCGCGCCACGTTGCAGCGCGTGTACACGCCGCACTGCTCGCTGCACAGATACTCCAGCGTGCGGCCGCACGTCTCCAGCACCTCGGCCTCCGTCTGCACGCTCACGATGTCGCGGATCTTGTTCAGCAGCAGAGTCAGGTTCTGTACCATAAATTGTAACATTAAAGATCAGCCCGGACCGAAGCGTCTGCTAACATAAGCGTCGACAACACAAGAACAAATTTCTGCTGACGCTGACTTCTCGGACCCATACTGTGCACGATTATCTATAATAAAAACTGGCCATGTGCGTGTCGAACCACGCATAATGAAGGGTTCCGTAGTTGGGATGAATTTATCAAGAGCAAACTTAAATTGTAGTTGAAAAACATGTTCCCCATACACATTGAGTGGAAAAAAAAAACAACTTCCAAAAAAAATACTACAAAGTGAAAAATAACTTGAATTTCGGAAGTCAATGTCTTTAATTTTGAATTTTCGTTTTGTGCCAGCGACTTCCGAAATTAAAGTTATTTTTCACTTTGTAGTATTTTTTTTTGGAAGTCTGTTTTAATTTTTTTGTTTTAAGTTTTTATTTTTCACTTTTTGGTTGTGGTACCCACCCCACATAAATTCGAATACCACTACCTGTTATGCAAATAATAGTGACAAGAAGTCATCATCAGAGATCATCATCATATCCATATAAACTAAGTGCGAAAAATATGTAGGTATTATTGAAGCTAACTCAAAAACTATTCAAGCAAAGTTAATAAAATTTATATGGGACCACCTCGGGAGCTTACACATTCAAACAAAAAAAAAAAATTCAAAATTGGTCCTCAATTGACGGAGAAATCGGTTCGGTTTAGTAGTTTCGGTGATAGGACAATTAAAAATAAATTAACTAAATAGTTTTGTACTTCAAAACGATATATTTTTTAATTATTAATAAAGTATAACATTAAGAGCGTGCTTTCTAAAAGTTGACAACGTCATGAATAGCTGTCAAATATTAGCCTGTTTTGATTAATTTCGAAATAATACTGTATGGAAATAAGAAATGTGACTAACTAGCGTACTAGAATATTGATTATGATATGCAACACTGAATATTTAGTTTTAGAAGTAAAAACAGTATTTCGAAACTTTTCAAATGCCTTTTTTACACCTTAGGGTACAACATCAAATTCAATGTTACAATAATTGCAATTAATTATTAATATTATTTTTTTTTTTTTTTACCCTCTACGTGGAAGATCTTGGCCTGCATCTCACCTGAAAAACATGCCTCTCTCTTGGCCTGCCAGTTCGCTAGTTAGTCATATTTCTTATTTCCATACAGTATTATTTCGAAATTAATCAAAACAGGTTAATATTTGACAGCTATTTGCGACGTTGCCAACTTTCAGAATGCACGCTCTTAAGTTAGGTCTTATTAGTAGTATTACTTCCTGCACAAATTAAGGACCGCAGTTTTTGTTTCCATTGATTTTATTTATTTATTTTATTTATTTATTTAATACACAATTATAACACCTGATAAATGGCCTTTACCATGGCAAATTAGACAAAAGGGTACCTACCCAAACAAGAAATACGCACAAGGCGCTTACCTGATATGATTATAGTGCATTCTTTATTGTTTAAACAGCAAACAAATAATAAAGATTGTAGAACTGTAATAGTCGTGCTGGTACGAACCCTTAGAGAGCGAGTCTGAGAAGCACTAAGCAGATATTTTTGTTTCTCAACCTCCGAAGACAATTTTTACTAATATTTGCTTTAGACTCCACTTTTACAGATGGGTTTATTCCTGTCACACGAAAGTTACAAGTCTTAAGAACAGAAATACGAAGTCTGAAGAAGGCATGTTGTTTTAGCATTTTAACCAAACAAAAAATCTGTCAACAAATTGTGCCAAGCCCTAAACTGTTATGTTGTAAAATCGTGGAGGCAAGTTGAATTCAGTTACAAATTAATGTAGAAGATAAAGAGTACTGTATTAGTCGGTTATCGACTACTTGTTTCGAAATTAAATAACAGTAAAAAGTAATTAATTAATTAACTACTTTATTCATTACGATTTTCTATTCTAATACTCTTGGATTAAATACAGGACCCTATTTTTCACGGTCGGTTATAGTGATTATTAAAAGGCTAAGTTTTCACAGTATTCTAGGCTCGACCATTTTATAAGAAAACAAGGTATGGCATTCCGGAAGAGAACACTTGCCTACGTCACTATCCAGTTGCCACTTCATTGCAACAAAACACGAAACTATGGAAACATTTTCAATCACCATTCTGCTAAAAAATAAAAACAAAGCATTTAAATTGTCGTTTCGTTCGTCTAATCAAACGAAACAATTCAATTTAAAGATATAAATACGTAATCGTTACTTAAATACCTTATTATTTTATCGTATTCGTTTATGTAGTTGGGGAGATATTATTACACACTACTGGCAGCACAGAAACGGGCTGTCTAATTGACATTCCGCCATATTGTCGTGTATCGCTATTCTTGTTGAACCCATAGGTCGGTCTCGCTCAGTCCCAGTAAACACAGTGATTCCCAAACATTTTCTAGGCTGAAAGAGTTAATTAGAAATATTGTGTGCAATCAACTGGAAAAGAAGTGTAAAAGAAAATTATATAAAGTATCAAACACTAAATAGTGGATACTAATATTTAATAATTAATATTTCAATTTTGATTTTGAATAAAACTTCGTAAGGCGACGAGATTTACAACGTGTTTGAGTATTATTTTAGTAATCCCTAGAATCCACTACTAATATTATGAACAGTAAGTAGGTACCTAGATGTGTCTGTATGGTACCGTTGTTCTCACAATGTTTCATTAGATTGAATTTCCCCAAAATAAAAAGTTTGAGAACCATCGATAACCGTGATGACGTAGGCAAGTGTTGCCCACGTGACCACTACGCACACCACTGCATCTCGGAGTGCCATACCTTGTTTTCTTATACCATGGGCTCGACAAACCTCGGCAAATATACCCGGTTTTATAACACTAAGAAATTAAATTGTGATAAAAAATAAAAATAAACAAACGTCACAATCAATAAGGGATTCTTAAAGCGTCTCTCTCTATGGGAAATTTGACGGTGTTCGTAGCTCTAGTTCCGTACGCACCCCCTCCTGGCGCTGCGTCGTGTACAGCTCCAGCTCGAAGTACTGCGGGATGGACGCCAGGTTGGTGAGCTTCTCGGGGTCGGCGCCGAACTTGTCCAGCAGCGCCGGCAGCGTGGCGATGTAGTGCGTCGTCAGCCGCGCGCGGTCGTCGCTCACCAGCTGCGGGACACACAACATGGCAAACTCACTTTTGTCTGCTCGTTGCACGACAGAATCTGTTTTATAGACTCATAACTAGTCTTATGTAATTTTGACATTCAAAGAGTGCTGATTTTCAGCCTAATTTGATTTATTTTTGTAATTATTTTTTTGGCAGTGTATAGAGTGCCGTTTAACGGCACTCTTTCTCGGCAGTTTATTAAGTGCCGTCAGTTTGCGACACACGAGTGACGTGAACTGAATGTTTTTTTTAAAATAAGGTACATTATTTAAAAAAACGCAACGGGTAATATATAATAGTATGGTACAACTGGGAACCACCACAAAACACATGTTTAAAACCACACCATGCATGCAACTTGCATGCAAGCAAGCATACAACATGTCGCATGTAAGCAAGCATGCAACATATTATAGCATGTAAGCAACCATGCAGCATGCAAACGAGCATACATGGTTTCTGTCACGGCTCCGGCGTTGCGGGGTTCCGGCGGTACCACGCGAGCTTATAGTCGCAGATGGTTTAACGCTCACCGCCGCAGCTTCGTGTTGCGTCAGCCTCAGAAGCGGCGGCGAGCGTTACAACCACCTGCTCCTCAACTCGCGGGCCGCCTCGCCCCTCCGCGCCAAACGATTCTAAAATATACTCTAGGGGTAGGGCAGACAAGACTGCGTGGAGTCGGATTTACAGCGATTCGTTTCTGTCACTAAAACCTAATTTTTAGCAAATGTTTCAGGAGTAACAATTTAATTATAAATGAACATTCGGAATAATACACATTATATAAAACAATACTTGGGACATATGACTTTATTTCATTAAAAATTAGGAGATTCAATTATTATAGTACTCGATATTACGACAGAATAGTTTTAGAAGTAAAGATAAATAAGTACTTAAAACAAAATTTCGAATTTTTTAACATTATGGTTACTGAAGTTTATAGCAAACGTGGACTAACCTCAACAATCAAACAAAATAACAAATGACAGTGACAATGAAATTGACAATGCTTACGGCACTTTAGCCGGACCGAGGCAGCGCTATTAGTATGCCACATTAGAGGCACTTTATCCGCGACGGATAAAGGGCCGTTAACAGCACTCTATACACTTCGTTTTTATTGTTGATTTAGAATATATTTTTCGTCGTTAAGTCAATAGCGCAGAAGCGCGTAAAAGCTCGACCCACAGGCGGCTCGCGTGCTGTGTGAGCGTGTAGTGCGTACCTTGGCCTGCTCCTTGGACAGCATGTGGTGGTGCTTGCGACTGGCCCCGCGGCCCACGGGCGGCTCGCGTGCTGTGTGAGCGTGTAGTGCGTACCTTGGCCTGCTCCTTGGACAGCATGTGGTGGTGCTTGCGACTGGCCCCGCGGCCCACGGGCGGCTCGCGTGCTGTGTGAGCGTGTAGTGCGTACCTTGGCCTGCTCCTTGGACAGCATGTGGTGGTGCTTGCGACTGGCCCCGCGGCCCACGGGCGGCTCGCGTGCTGTGTGAGCGTGTAGTGCGTACCTTGGCCTGCTCCTTGGACAGCATGTGGTGGTGCTTGCGACTGGCCCCGCGGCCCACGGGCGGCTCGCGTGCTGTGTGAGCGTGTAGTGCGTACCTTGGCCTGCTCCTTGGACAGCATGTGGTGGTGCTTGCGACTGGCCCCGCGGCCCACGGGCGGCTCGCGTGCTGTGTGAGCGTGTAGTGCGTACCTTGGCCTGCTCCTTGGACAGCATGTGGTGGTGCTTGCGACTGGCCCCGCGGCCCACGGGCGGCTCGCGTGCTGTGTGAGCGTGTAGTGCGTACCTTGGCCTGCTCCTTGGACAGCATGTGGTGGTGCTTGCGACTGGCCCCGCGGCCCACGGGCGGCTCGCGTGCTGTGTGAGCGTGTAGTGCGTACCTTGGCCTGCTCCTTGGACAGCATGTGGTGGTGCTTGCGACTGGCCCCGCGGCCCACGGGCGGCTCGCGTGCTGTGTGAGCGTGTAGTGCGTACCTTGGCCTGCTCCTTGGACAGCATGTGGTGGTGCTTGCGACTGGCCCCGCGGCCCACGGGCGGCTCGCGTGCTGTGTGAGCGTGTAGTGCGTACCTTGGCCTGCTCCTTGGACAGCATGTGGTGGTGCTTGCGACTGGCCCCGCGGCCCACGGGCGGCTCGCGTGCTGTGTGAGCGTGTAGTGCGTACCTTGGCCTGCTCCTTGGACAGCATGTGGTGGTGCTTGCGACTGGCCCCGCGGCCCACGGGCGGCTCGCGTGCTGTGTGAGCGTGTAGTGCGTACCTTGGCCTGCTCCTTGGACAGCATGTGGTGGTGCTTGCGACTGGCCCCGCGGCCCACGGGCGGCTCGCGTGCTGTGTGAGCGTGTAGTGCGTACCTTGGCCTGCTCCTTGGACAGCATGTGGTGGTGCTTGCGACTGGCCCCGCGGCCCACAGGCGGCTCGCGTGCTGTGTGAGCGTGTAGTGCGTACCTTGGCCTGCTCCTTGGACAGCATGTGGTGGTGCTTGCGACTGGCCCCGCGGCCCACGGGCGGCTCGCGTGCTGTGTGAGCGTGTAGTGCGTACCTTGGCCTGCTCCTTGGACAGCATGTGGTGGTGCTTGCGACTGGCTCCGCGGCCCACGGGCGGCTCGCCGGTGCTGGCCTGTCGCACGCAGCACACCATCAGCTCGATCAGCGACGACTCCTGCAAGGGCACACCTCAAGTTACATAGTCACTATGTACAGTTCCAAATAATTTTTGTATCTCTTTGAACGTGATAAGACCAAAATTAACTTACAGCATTCCACAAAAGATTTTCATATTGCAGCTCGAGAGAAGAATATAAATGTAACGTAGATTAGTGTTTAGACCAAATATATATTTGTGAATTTACACTCCTTTTTGGGCAATCGTGTAATAATTTGTGTATACGGACGGCCAAGCAATCCAAGTTAGTTCCTAGCGACCTGGCCGGCCGGCCGCCTCCCGGCGCGTGCGCGCGGCGCCGACGGGCTCCGCCCAGTGCGGGCGATCTTCGCTAACAGCCTATAGCGTTTTGCCGTTTTCTCTGTGTTTTCTATCCGTCTACACCTTCTTTCTGTTTCGTGCTCTAGTGCTGTATACTTGTCTAATAAACTTTCGTGTGGGAACATGTCAATCTTCCTAGCCTTTTCCCAACTATCTTGGGGTCGGCTTCCAGTCTAACCGGATGCAGCTGAATACCAGTATTTTACATGGAGCGACTGCCTATCAGACCTCCACAACCCAGTAACTGGGTAATACGATACCCCTTGGTAAGACTGGTGTCAGACTTTCGGGCTTCTGACGACTCGTAACGACTGTCAAAGATCAACGAATGACAGCCGGGACGTTGGTCCCGGCTGTCATTCGTGGATCTTTGACGTGCTTTCCGAGGCCGGAGGAGTCTCGGTATGTAAAGATGGTCACCCATACACTGACCAACCCCGGCAAGCGTAGCTTAACCTGATGGATCGACCCGTGCGGCTTGTTATTACTTAGCCACGAGCTCCTCTGGGAACATGTACAAAATGTTATTTATCTATGCACACACACATTAGTTCGTCCTAGGTAAACATACTCGTCTACAACTTCGAGCGTAGCGTCTCCGATCTTTATGAGGGCGGGTGTTACATGGGCATTTGACATGACCTTTGTCTTGTCCATGTTCATTTTAAGACCCACTCTTTTGGAGGCTCTACTGAGGTCATCGAGCATTATACTGAGGTCCTCCATGGTCTCAGCCATGATAACTATATCGTCGGCAAACCGAAGGTTAGTGATATACTCGCCATTGATGTTGATGCCTAGCACTTTCCAGTCCAGAACCTTGAAGACGTCCTCCAGTGCAGCGGTGAACAGTTTCGGAGAGATAACGTCTCCTTGTCTCACACCTCGCTGCAGAAGGATAGGTTTCGAGGTCTGGTCGTGGAGTCGGACTGACATAGTGGCGTCTTTGTATAGGCACTTTAACACCTCGATGTACCGATAGTCGATCTGGCACCGTTGAAGAGACTGCAGTACAGCCCATGTCTCGATCGAATCGAAGGCTTTCTCGTAATCCACGAACGCTAAGCAGAGAGGCAGGTTATACTCTTCGGTCTTCTGTATAACCTGCCGCAGCGTATGTATGTGGTCCACGGTGCTAAAGCCTTTACGGAATCCGGCTTGTTCGGGAGGCTGGAAGTCGTCAAACCTGCGCGCGAGACGGTTCGTGATGACTCTTGAAAACAGCTTGTAGACATGGGTCAGAAGTGTGATGGGCCTATAGTTCTTAAGCAGGGCATTGTCGCCCTTTTTAAAGAAGAGTACCACCACACCTCTGTTCCATGCCTGTGGCGTTTTACCCTCGAGTATGACGGAATCGAACAGCTTCTGGAGGGCCTTCAGAACGGGTTTCCCACCGGCCTTTAAGAGTTCGGCCGTAATTCTGTCATCACCTGGCGCCTTGTTGTTTTTAAGTTGCTTTAGAGCCATCCTAATCTCGTACAAGCTGACGTCCGGGATATCTTCGGTATAATGTCGGGTTAATCTAGCTCTTGGGTCGTTTGCCAGATTCGTAACGGGGGCTGTCCAGCTAGGTAGGTCCAACTTCGAGAAAGAGGTCAATCGTCGAATCCGACTCGGCTGGGCAGCGTTCGGGAAGCTACGCAATATCTTCTCGTCCCACATACCACAGTGTCTCAAGACGAAAGTCTTTGACCAGTGCGTGTTGCCAGTGATGACTTATGGCACTGAAACGTGGTCTCTCACAATGGGCCTTATCAGAAGGCTAAAAGTCACCCAAAGAGCAATGGAGAGGGCTATGCTTGGAGTTTCCCTACGTGATCGAATCAGAAATGAAGAGATCCGCAGGAGAACCAAGGTAACCGACATAGCCCGAAGAATTGCCAAACTTAAGTGGCAATGGGCAGCTTAGGACATATTGCTCGCAGAACAGATGGCCGATGGGGCCGAAAGGTTCTGGAGTGGCGACCACGTACTGGAAGACGTAGCGTCGGAAGGCCTCCCACAAGATGGACCGATGACTTAGTAAAGGCCGCAGGAGTTCGGTGGATGCGGGAAGCACAGAATCGGTCGAAGTGGCGGTGCTTGGGGGAGGCCTATGTCCAGCAGTGGACGTCTTTCGGCTGATATGATGATGATGATGACACACATTAGAGACACACTTAACATATAATGTATGTTAGGTGTGGCTCTGATGTGTGTGTAAACTGTTGGATATATTATATCCAATAGTTTACTATGCTATACAGTTACTATGTTGTTTAAGTTCCTCAAAATGTAATATTTTCGCTTATATGTTTTATTTTGTTAGATTTTACCAAATTATTTGATTTTCTCTTAAACAATTTTACTATTCATATTATAAATTAGTTAGCTGTTAACGATATTAAGCACGCTGTGGTCTCCTTTAAGCGAAGGAGTACACCTACTTAATACTTGATATTGGCCACTATTTGTGTCATGTATTTATTTATTTATCGTTCCATTGTTACAAAATAAATTTCAAAAATAAAAGCATTGTATATTATTTTAAAGTAACAAGAATATTTAACATAGTTATTTAAACAGTGGTCCCCAAAGTATAAAACGCTTATACCTGGCGGTTGTCCAGCGCCTCCTCGCCGGGCCCGGCCTCCTCGAGCAGCAGGTCGGTCATGCACTCCCAGTCCTTCATCATGGGGTTGGACTCCAGCAGCGAGTCCACCAGGTAGGCGCCGTGCTCGTGCAGCTGGCGACACATCACTCTATTCGTTGAGATACAGTTTGGCACATCACTTTGAGCCAAACTGTATCTCAACGAATAGGTTTTTTTCCTGTGGCAACACTACAGCTAACAGCTGATTTGAATTTGCTCTTGTAATTTTATTATTAAATATTCAATTAATTTGTTTTTAAGGCCTATTTCCAATTACTCATCAAGTAATTATGCTAATAATGTGTATTTTGTATTAGTTTCACTTATCAAGTGCAAAGTGTAAATATTTCAATTAAATCGGTGACAGTTACCGGCACAAGTGAATTTTTGCATTGTCATCTTGGTAATATCAGGTACAATTCTTTATATTTTACTTGCTATTCGTTTGTTTACGTACTATAATTTCACCAGCAATTAGATAGTTCACTTTTAATAAGGCTACTTATTGATGCCAATGACCTTTAAAAGTAAACATAACCTTAGTTTGGTTTGGTGACAGAACTTCCTTATTTACATCTAAATTTCATTTTTCCTTTTAAACTAATCATCTCTTAAACTACTGCCACAACTATCTTCTCTTTTCCTATTTCTTGTCGCTTCCTTATTAAGTTATAATCATGATTATGACTCGCAGCGCCCGTGCTCGCCTCGAAGAGTCCAAACTCAGTCAGGCTTTGAGCGAACTAAAGGCTTCAAAGGAGTCCTGTGACCAACTGAATAAGGAAATAGATGACAATGAAAAGGTGCTCTTTGATGCCCATGAAAAGAATAGGAAGTTGAAAATTGAAATGGCTCAGATATATAATCAATTCACTGATGCCATAGAAGAAAGGGACAGACTTCAACTTGTTGTGGACGGGTTCAGCCAGTGTAGCATAGAGTATGAACAAGCTCTTAGTCAGAAACATTTATTACAACAACAGCTACATGAGGCACAAAGTCAAATAACAGAACTTCAGACTACAAACCATAACATCACCGCCTCGCTGAATCAAAGTCTGTTCAATGAGTTGATGCCTATTGCCCCGTCAATGGTTTCTGCCCTAAACCCCTCTCACATTATTGATTTAACAGCGGATGAGGATTCAAAGTCATGTAATTCAGTGAGGGTAGTCACCAGTAAAAATAAACTTAAAAAATACATTAAAATTAATAAATACATTGTTAGAACACAAAAGATGATTAAAAGACAAAAGTTCTTTATTAAAAATGTTAAACTTAATAGAGAAAGGCTAAATTTGCTTAAACAATTAGATATGTATTCTTTTAATTTGGAACAAAGTACTAGGAGGTACAACATTGACACAGAGTACTTGCAATCTGAACTTGACCATTTACAGGAGAAACTTAGTTCAATGACTAACAAATATAATACCTCTGAACATCTAATGAGGGAATATGTGTTGGCAATGAATGAGCTGGTAAACTCACAAACAAACAACTGTGAGCAGTGTCAAACACCATCCAATGTACTTACACCGGACCATTCATTGACAACATGCAATACCACCTTACCGCAGTCCTGTGTTGATTTGATATTTCCTGCTATCAATTGTTCAAATAAACAATTGAAAAAAATTGGAAAAAATGATGTAGTATTATTCTGCGATGAGATTGGAAAGGACTTAGGCAACTTGTTAACAGATGAATATCCAGGTCACTCCATACTAAATTACTGTATGCCTGGTTGTTCTTTATTTCATATTATGAAAGAAATTATTAAATGTAACTTTAATCAGGACACTACATTATTAATTTTTATGGGTAATAGGGGAAGTGTGAACAAAGGAGAACTGCTCCAATATTATAGAACGTTGTGTAATCTTAGTTTAAGAAAAATTGTGTTGTTTACATTCCCTTATAGTAACAGTTTGCCACAGGAAGAGAATAACTTAAGATTTGAATTAAATATGACATTGCATAATTGGACATTCAATAATAATCTGTTCCATCTAGTTGATACTAACAATTATGTTGGTAAAAATCTGTATTTGACAAGAGATAGACATAATATTGTTATGTACTATCTTT
The DNA here is from genome assembly GCA_948150665.1 of Conistra vaccinii. Classification (NCBI taxonomy): domain Eukaryota; kingdom Metazoa; phylum Arthropoda; class Insecta; order Lepidoptera; family Noctuidae; genus Conistra; species Conistra vaccinii. The sequence goes on from OX411332.1 coordinate 23,279,729, forward strand.
CAAACTACTGCAAAAGACAGATAGCTGTGTCGCTATCATATTTTTTTTCTATTACAGCCAAAAATTTGGCTAAACAACTTGCTTCTTTTGAGCAATGCAATGACATTTTTAATAATTCTGCCAATCTTTTGGCAACAAATACTGACATTAATTATAATTTAAATTAGAAATAAGGACAATAGAGGAAACCTCTTGCTCAATAAATGAAGAAAATTTAAATACTGGTTTAAATCATAAGAAGGTTTCAAAAAGTTCTTTAATATCTCACCCATCAAATTGTAGTAATCTAAATAAATGTAATAATAATATTCTAAAAATAGTTCATCAAAATATACAGGGTGTGTTAGGTAAGGAATTAGAATTGGAGCTGTTCATGAACTGTAGTTATGTTGATATCCTATGTGTAACTGAACATTGGTTAAAAGTCCACCAGTTCATGTTCTGCTTTAACAACCACCAGGTTGCCAGCTCGTTCAGCAGAGTTAATATGATACGTGGTGGCTCTCTAATAATTGTTCGCAACAATATGAAGTTTAAAGAACGTAAGGATATTGTGAGCCTCTCTGTTGAGCGAGTTATTGAAATTGCTTGCATTGAGCTTGAGCAGTTCATTGTATTGAGCGTTTACAGGCCCCCATGTGCTTCATATGATATATTTGAGAAATATATGGAAGAAGTATTGTTAAAGACTTGTAACAGTAATAAAACAGTTGTTGTCTGTGGAGATTTCAACATTAATATATTGGAAAAATCTGCTGTAGTAAATAAATTCATAAGTTTATTAAAGTCTTATAATTTGTACAATACATTCTTTGAGCCGACTAGAATAACTGCCACTAGTGCTACCTGTATTGACAATATCTTTACTAACTTAAAACCTTCATGCCATTTAATTATAAATGAGTTGGACTCTGATCACTGTGGCCAGTTAGTCACTTTCCCTCAGAAAACAATCAGAGCTCAAAGAAAACTTGTGAGTTTTGTTCCTGTAAATAAAAGTCGCTTGGGACAATTTAAAAATAATTTAATGGAAAAACTACCGGGTTTGCCTTATCATAACGACCCGGATCAAGATTATGCTTCCCTATTTAACGTCATCAATTGTGAGTTTAGGAAGGTTTTCACCTCAAAAACATTGCCTGTTTGTGACCGCGTTATATTTAGTGATTGGGCAACACCAGGTATTTATAAAAGTAGGCAGAGGTTATTTGAATTGTATCATGAAAAAACATATAACCATGATGAAACTTTCAAAGAGTTTGTTAAGAATTATTCTAAAACTTTTAAAAGAGCCTGTTCCTCAGCAAAAGCCATACATATTAAAAATAAAATAAAATCTTCTGGAAATAAAATTAAAACAACTTGGAATATTATTAATTCAGAAACGGGAAGAACGACAGTACGGAATCGTGACTTCCATCTAAAAATCAATGATGTAGATATTAAGACGGACGTGGAGGTGGCAACTGAGTTTGAAAATTTCTTCACTAATATTCCCATTTTAACAACCAAAACTCTGTCATCGTCGTCCTCCACTTCTGCTTACGCAATACTTAAAGAATGTGTACCAGAATGTGACAAGACTTTTGAATTCACAATTATTACTGCTAAAGACATAATAGAATCTTTTAAAAATCTTGATGTAAAAAAAACTGCTGACCTTTGGGGATTATCAGTACATACCATGTCTTCAATAATTGATGTTATTTCACCCTTTTTAGCAATCGTTTTTAACTCTTGTATTGCATCTGGTGTATTTCCTGATTTGATGAAACTTAGCAAAGTGATTCCACTGTTCAAATCTGGCAGCACAACTGATCCCACAAATTTTCGGCCTATTTCGATATTACCTACTTTGAGCAAAATCTTTGAAAAATTAATTTTAAACCAAATGTTAGGACATTTCAATGCACATAATTTACTGCATATTAAACAGTTTGGCTTTACAAAGGGTCGTTCAACTACAGACGCGGGCGTGGAATTACTGAAGAGCATATTCGAGGCCTGGGAGGAGTCGCAAGATGTTCTTGGCATTTTCTGTGACTTGTCCAAGGCCTTCGATTGCGTACATCATGATACACTCATCAGGAAACTGCACCACTATGGTATGAGGGACAAGGCTCTTGACCTTCTGACTTCTTATTTGAACAACAGAATTCAGAGGGTCGATGTTAATGGCAAGAGATCTGCAGGATCCGCGGTCACCATGGGCGTTCCGCAGGGTTCAATTCTAGGTCCTTTCTTATTTCTAATTTATATTAATGACTTACCTTACCACATAAGGGATAATCACAAGATCGTATTATTCGCAGATGATACATCCCTCATTTTTAAAATCAAACGTCAGTTAGTCAACTTTGAACAAGTTAACGATGCACTCTCTAAAGTTGTGCATTGGTTTAATGTAAATAATCTTCTCCTGAACGAAAAAAAGACTAAACTCATTAAATTTTCAACGCCAAATGTCAGGCAACTAACTACCAATGTTCAAGTTAACGGAATAGAGTTGAACCCTGTTGAGTCAACAGTTTTTCTTGGAATAACTATTGACGGTAGATTACAATGGGGCCCACACATAGAAAAATTATCAGGAAGGCTAAGTTCGGCCGCCTATGCTGTTAAAAAAATTAGACAGATAACTGACGTAGATACAGCCAGAATTGTTTATTTTAGTTATTTTCATAGTCTGATGTCTTATGGGATTCTTCTCTGGGGAACCTGTGCGGACATTAATTCTATCTTTGTTCTACAGAAAAGGGCTGTCCGAGCCATTTACAACCTAGGTCCAAGAGAGTCCCTTCGAGAGAAATTCAGAGAAATAAATATTCTGACTGTAGCCTCACAATATATTTTTGAAAACCTATTGTATGTACACAAAAATATATCAAATTTTAAGAAAATGTCCGATATTCATAGTTTAAATACCAGGAACAAACACAACCTTGCTGTACATCGCACACGTCTCCACAGAGTAGGCAACTCGTTCATGGGTCAATGTATACGCTTTTACAACAAACTTCCCATTGACATTCGAAACTTACCTATTAAACGATTTAAAAGCTGTATTAAAACCAAACTTTGTAAAAAAGGGTACTATAAAATTTCAGATTATTTAGAAGATAAAAAAGCTTGGGATTGAGCTGCTCGCTCTGCTAAGCCTTGTGATAAAACCATAATACTTGAAATTTAAATTATTACTTATAAACATCAAAATAAACCAGATTTATATTCACATTGACATTATTTAAAATTATATACAAAATGACATGATTACTTTGTAAAGTATTAAATTATTTTTAATTATTGTGAATGTGAGGACTATGTGGGTTTTTTTTCCTCTTTAAATTTTATTTCTCAGGTAGTTTTAATGATGGTCTGGCAGTTTGAGTAGTTGATGCGGCCTACCCAAATGTCCTTTCTTTGGTATTGTTCGTCGATTTGAGCTCCTTAAGTTCTGAGTTGAGCTCCACGATTACTGACAAATGCTTGCACTGACTGGACAGGTCCACTCAAATCTGTGTGGTTCTTTCCTCAAAAGACCATTTCAGACACTAATCTACATGGTTCTCATATGGCTTGACCAAGATTATGTCTGGACTTTAAAAGAGACTGTGACCTCTGAGTTTGTTTCGGCCTTTCTTCTCAGAGTAGTCAGTTAGGAAACGCCGACCTCATCTAGCTTATTTTAAACATTTTTTTTTTTAATATGACGTGTAAAAGTGATTCCGATATCCTATTTACAGAATAAACAATTTCATTTCATTTCATTTGAGCCAGTGGCTCGCAGTCAAACTTAGGGCAAGCCGACAGATTTTTTACGATAAAAAAAAAACAACCAAGTGAGGGATTGACTGATTATCATGCACATTATTATAATTTTGGTTAGAAAACCTTTAAAATGCGGAGAGTTCTACATATTATTTCAAGCATTCGTTCGTAATAGGGTATTTTACTCTATATGAGAAAAAATCTAAAAATATATTATTGAGATAGTTTAGGCAAAAAGCAGTCTGAAAACGTTAGTCTTAGTTCATAAAATAGCAAACTAAATTTTTAAATTCAATTCAAAGGTTTCAGCTTTTTTAATCTGTTTCATAACACCAAATAGTATTCGCCATGTTATTACGTCATATGGCTATGTAAACTTAGAAAGTGTCAACTGTCAACTATCAGTGTACCTCCAATCACTGCATTTGTTTACACAGCCAACTGACGTCATGACAACAGAGCAATATGGCGTCCACTGCGTTCAGCGTTTCCGTCAAATTACGCGCGAAATTTGAAAATGAAAAATTTAAATGCATTTTTATGGAACTTAACGATTGAATAAAAATTTTGTGAATTTTTTAGTGGTACATTAGCACTACAGAATCCAATTGAGACACTTTTCAGAAATGGGTGTAATACCCTATTATCATGTGCCATCTATTATTGAATGCGCGTAATCAGACCCTTTAGCCGAACGTTTTCACCGCAACATTCGCTTGTCACATACATAATTATTCAATCAAAGCTACTAGATACTTATAGGTTCATTAGAAAACCAGCGTCAGACAGCATCTGTCCGGCATTAATACTGAAATGAACCTTTTTGGCGCAGCCGTGAGGCACACAGTATTATTGTTAGAATAATATTTTCACTTGTTTTTTTATTTTGTTATTTTGTGTTTCACGAATTGTGTCCAAATAAACATTATTCTTTCTTTCTTTTAGATGGCTCCCAAAATGTCGATTTGTCGAATTTAATGTTGATTGAAAATGTTAACTATGAAATATTACCGTTTTTAATAATTTATTATAATGACAATAGTCAACACTCCCAATATTTATTTCAAAATGTATCATCAATGTATACACACCTCGGACTCTATAAAGAACTGCACGAGGTCCCGGATGAGCGGCGTGTTGGGCAGGCGCGTCTTGCCGCGGCGCGAGCGCGCGGGCGCGGGCGGCTCCTCGTTGTGAGTATGACATGTGTACACACCTCGGACTCTATAAAGAACTGCACGAGGTCCCGGATGAGCGGCGTGTTGGGCAGGCGCGTCTTGCCGCGGCGCGAGCGCGCGGGCGCGGGCGGCTCCTCGTTGTGAGTATGACATGTGTACACACCTCGGACTCTATAAAGAACTGCACGAGGTCCCGGATGAGCGGCGTGTTGGGCAGGCGCGTCTTGCCGCGGCGCGAGCGCGCGGGCGCGGGCGGCTCCTCGTTGTGAGTATGACATGTGTACACACCTCGGACTCTATAAAGAACTGCACGAGGTCCCGGATGAGCGGCGTGTTGGGCAGGCGCGTCTTGCCGCGGCGCGAGCGCGCGGGCGCGGGCGGCTCCTCGTTGCGGAACAGGCGCACGTTGAGGAACTCGCCGGCCGCGGCGGCGACGGCTCGCTGCGAGGAGTACACCAGCTCGTACACGTTCTCGCAGTCCTTGTCCGTCAGCACGTCCGGGTGCATGCGACATCTGGGGACACGACGCGCCTCACGAATGAAAAACAGCCGCATAATCAATGTTACTACACAATGTTTTCTAGGACTCTGAATAAAAAATTAGTAGATAAATCCCAACACAGAACACGTCTTCTACAAATTTAAAATATATATTATGTACTAAAAATCACTGAAAGTTTTTTAATATTAATTTATACCAGGAACAGCAGAAATCTCAGTCAAACTGAAATTGAACTCACTTCAAAATGGCGATGACAAGTTTGACAGCATGCACGGCGACGTCAGTCTCTTTGTCGAGCGTCATGGACACGATGCGGTCCTTGAACTTAGACGTGAAGAGCTCGAGCTTGCCCTTCAGCTCCTCGCACTCGTACAGCGGCTGCAGCGCTTGCAGGCAGCGGAGACGGACCTCGCCCACCTGAGACACAATACAAATGTTCAGCGGCTTTATTATCAGTCTATGTGCGGCTTGTTTGACTCATATGAGAGAATGTAGTGCTGAGTAACCAAAACTGAAGTCCAAGTATTGTCTGAATATATTTAGTTTCATTAACTAAAGTAGTCAATATTTTAAGGATTCATCCATGTCACATTCATAAGCAACATGAACAGTTCACATATTTTATCTTTTGTCGTCAATATTAACATACAAGACCGTAAATATAAAAAAACTGGGCATACCTTGTCATGCAATGTCCAGCCAATGTATTTGAGGTAGAGATCATCTAAGAAGTGTGCTGGGAACTTCTCCATCCAAATACCTATCTCTGCCATGGTGATGGCTCTTATGTCAGGTAGCGTATCCCTGGAGCAAACAATGTGAATAAATGTGAGTTGTTTACCCAGGGCAGTAGTAATGAATACAATAATAATGATTTAGATGGTTTTTCTCAAATATGCTTGGAAATTCGAACATTACTTTGACAACCTTCTTCGAAATAAATCGAAATTGCGGTACTGGTCGAAAACATGCGAGCGCCCGGCCGGCAATGTTACTATGAAAATCCATATATGTCGTGTTAAGCGGCCAAAAATCTACTATGAAAACTTAATCTGTCTTAATCGATTTGGTTTGCAAATAGAGCTGTTTAAAGTAAAGGAGAAACAAATCAACATAATGGCGCGTGAATAATTATCGTTTTGAATCGTCATTAATTCTGGAATTTATAATTAATTTACTTATGTTTGAATTTCCGCGCATCATTTGAGAATAGTACTATACAAGCCTTGGCTGCAACCAGGCATTGATAGACTCACGTTGTGTGCCTCGACTTCGCTTCGGCCCACATTTTCACAATCGTCCATCAATGCCCTTGCTGTAGGCCGCGACAGTAATGTACTATATTGTTGTTGTAAGTAGTTAACAAATAAAGTTGGTCAATATAAAAAAGTATCATTAAAATTACAACATACCTCTAAGGTTTACATATTTTTTATGCAGAAAACTAAAATATTAATGAATATAGGTCATCGCTCATTATAGCAGTTCGGCTCCGACATGGGAAATAACTTGTCAATCAAGTTAGGACTTTAAGTCAAATGTATTAAAGTCTATTTTACGATGGCTATACAAAATAGTGGACGGCTCGCCGGCAGTAAGCGGCCTACGAGCCGTCGCACGGCGCGCCGACAGCACGCTTCAAGTGAGGAGCCCGCTCGCCGGCGCCTCGCCGTCCGCGCGTTGACGCCTAGCAGTCCGCGCGGTGACGCCTCGCTTGTAAATGAACAACAGGCTTTCACCTCACCGGTGGCGTGCCGGCAGCGAGCGGTCGCCTTGCTGTCGGCGCATTGGCGACTATCGGTCGCCTTGCTGACGGCGCGTTGGCGACTAGCGGTCGCCTTGCTTACGGCGCGTTGGCGACTAGCAGTCGCCTTGCTTACGGCGCGTTGACGACTAGATATTTCGAGGCGGTGCCGGGGCGTTACTGTGCTAGAGCGGTGCTGTTATAATGGGCGATGACCTTTAGACGTAATCTCTTCTCTTTTAATCATGAAAAGAAGGTCAATAACCTTCTTTTCATGATTGTGTGAGCAATTGCTGACCCTCACCTATATCTATGCACAAACACAGACTTGAACATGTAGGAGAGCATGTTCTTGATCTCCTCCATGTTCTCCTCCAGCTCCTGGCGCTTGGCCACCAGCACCTCGAGGCGCTCGTTGGCTCGCTTGTCGCGCGCCTTCAGCCGCTCTGCCTCGTACTGGCGCAGGCAGTTGTCGCAGTTCACCGACGTCAGCAGCGCCACGTCCACCAGCGCCGTCATCAGCTTCATCACTACACAGTGATGGCATTTCAAACAACCATGGACTCTTGACACAAACCCATTGCCACAATAGTCGCCAATTGGTCCTTAACATAATTTTTGGCATTCAAAATCACACCTAGGAAATTATATATCAGCTTTGCTTGTTATTTGCTTTCATATTGAGATGCAAAACTGTTATTCAAATTCAAATTCTTTATTTCAGACATTGAGTCCATAGTGTTAGTATCAACAAAATAACTTAATAACTAGTGTTAGTAATAAGAGATAATGCTACAAATATTAACTGGTATGGATTCTTACCCAGTGGCGCAACAGAGGGGAATCCCACCGATCTGAGAACACGCTCAGGAGACCGTTGGTGGTGGCGCGTAGCCGGCCGACTATGGAAGCGGTCCTTTTCCTTATTATCGCGTAAAAATCGTCTGTGCGCGCCTCCGCAAACATTGTGGATGCACTACAACGCCACGACAACCCCAACAATATCCTAAACGCGTTATTATATTGGACTCGCAGATCGCTGTATGTCCTCTGCGTAAAACGGGTCCAAAGACTGCACGTGTAGAAAGACTGACAGAAAGCTTTGAAAAGAGTTACTTTAACTTGATTTGTACAGCCTGCAAATCTTCGAACCAGCATGTTACATCGAACAGCCAACGACCTGCGCTCCCTCTCAATGTCCATATTGTCCTTAAGATCATCAGTGACCCAATGACCCAAGTACTTAAACTTAGTGACCCAAGCTAAAGGAGTGCCACAGAGAGAGACACCGGGAATATCCGAATAGTTTACGGCACTCGTTTTAAACATAATAAGTTCGCTCTTCTTGACATTGTACTTGAGCCCATGGGACACTGCATAGGACTCACAAATAGCCACCAGTTTCCTCAACCCGCCTATCGATGGGCTCAGCAGCACCATGTCATCCGCATAACTAATATTATTCAAACAAACGTTGTCAATATGGCATCCAACTTTGGTGCTGCTAAGCTCACCGATTAGCCGGTTTATGTACAAATTGAAGAGGCGTGGTGAACTTAACCCCCCCTGCCTCACCCCACACTCCAGCTCGTACACATCCGACTGAGCCTCTGCCCATTTGACACTATTCCTCTGGTGGTAGTACCAGTAATGAAACAAGGATGTAATTTCATTCGGTAGTGTTGTATCACTCCGCAGCTTATCCCACAGTACCTCGTACGACACCAGGTCGAACGCTTTTGACAGGTCCAAAAAACAAGCAAAGACAGGTGTTTTTCGGGAAGTATAATATTGAACAGTTTGCTTGAGGCACAGAATGGCACTTTCCGTGGATAAACCAGATTTAAAGCCAAATTGCGCGTCATGGAGTTCAACGTGTTTAGCCAACTGTTGATCAAGCAAACTGTCCAAGACCTTGGCGACTATCGTGGCCAACGAAATAGGCCTGTAATTGGACACGTCAGAAGCGTCCCCCGTCCTGTCCTTAATAATCGGAACTACCACTGTACGCATGAGGTCCTGCGGCAAATAATGGTGACTGAGACATAAATTAAAAAGAAGAGCAAGAACCCTATGCAGGTGTGGCCCCGCATACTTCAGGTGCTCGACGCTAAGGCCGTCGTGGCCGGGCGATTTACCTCTTGTCATTTTCTTAATAACAGTAGCAACCTGTTTAGCTGTAAACATTACGGCAAGCTCACCAGACCCCGACAATTCCCCCTCATCGAACACCCGCCGGTCTTTTTGCAAAAGAGACTGAACTCTAAAATGTTTTTGAAAAAGGTTGGCAATATCTTCCGGTTCACTCAGACCCTCCACACTTGCAGGGAGACTCGGCTTGGCCTTTAATTTATTAGTGGACTTCCAAAACTTAGCAAACTCTTTTTGCGAATGACAATTTGCCAAAATATCTAATTTTATCTGTTGTTGATTATTTTGAATAAATTTGAATTTGGTCTTAAATGTCCTTCGTGTTTCACGCATTTTCTCGTACATAGTCCCCTGAGTGGGTGCCCCATGCAATAGCCACGATTGGTAATAAGTACGAGCCTCCCTATGAGCATCGCTGACATATTTGTTCCAGCCTGTGAGATATTTTTGTCTCTTGATGCGATCACTGCCAACATATGTATACTGGGCACCCCCTTGGAGAGTTGATACTATTTCTAAATACAAATTGTTTATTAGTAATGTATGTTCTACATTATTACACATTTTATGAGAACACGTGATACATTGTTCGGGAAAATCTATTAATTTTAGTTTGTCGTTACAGTACTCATAATAATGATTAATTTGTTCATCGTTTCTTTCACCCCAGCGCACTTTATTACTAAGAGAATTCTGAGTTAATAATTTCTGATTAATTTTAGTTAAATTACATTCAAATAAAACAGGATAATGATCAGACTGGTAAACCCCATATGAGACTGATGCTTTAGTAATTAAGTTTTTAGCGGCGCTTGTTATCAAACAATGATCTAACCAACGTCGCGAACCACTCGCTTGACAAACAAACGTATGTGTATCCTTCGGTAGGAGCTCATAGTCCGCGCAAAACCATGTCTGCTCACTACAAACTGAAATAAGTTCATTAAAAAACCGCGAGCCAGGGTTGGCATTGAAATCCCCCAGTATTATTACACACTCAATACTACTACTTTCAATTATAGCTATAATCTCACTGAGAGTTTGTGTAAACAAAGTCAAATTGTCACTCTTACCGTTATCGTAGGGCATATACACTGAAAATATCAACATAGGACGGTTTTCGTATTCAACTTTTATCGCAACTAATCGATCACTTAAACACTTCACTGTTGATACAGACGGAAACACTGATTTTCTCCACAGCAGTGCCACTCCACCGTATGGTCTTCCTGTGATCACTCCAATAGATGTGTCAATAGCTGATTTGCCGTTGTACGCGAAGTTGTCATCTAGGTTTCCCAGGAATCCTATATCGTGTGGCCAAATCCAGGTCTCTTGGAGTGCAATGATGTCGGCACTCTTGCATAAGTTTCTCACACATTCCACCGACCTATTTACACCTTTACAGTTAAAAGTAGATAGTGTTATTTTACTTCTATCTTGAGCCATTATATTGTAGGTGTCTTGTTTGTACATGGGAGCTGAGTCTTATAGGAATCCTTATCCTTTTTAAAAAACACAAATCGTCTAAAGCGTATTCCTTCAGGCCAAAGGTCATCATCTAAAAAGGTGTCTAATTTATTTTTGGAGACAAATATCTTAAATGCATTATACGTCCTTTCTGTTTTCATATTAATTTTCTCCAGCTTTACGGTTACCTGAGTCTTAGTTTTAATATAATCACAAATATCGGCTTCACTAGTGTGTTTATCAACATTCGAAACAAAAAGCGGGATAAATGATTCCGCTGCTTTAAAATTCCCCATTGGAGCAGACTGAGCCTTGCCTATCCTACCAGTGAATCGATTCTTTAACTTTTTATTTTGAACAACTATCCATTGTTCATCATGCTCCATTTCTTTCCATTCACCCTTGCTTACTACTTCAGCCATAGTCAGTTGTTTACTCGAAAAATCATTAACACTCGTAACATTCCTACCCAACAAAGTTGAGTTTACTGGAGCCAATGCGACGGAATCGTGCGCAGCCCCGTTCAAATTACAGAGAGAACGATATTGCAAAGAACTGTTTATGTCCGGCGAGCAGTCATCTCTGCCGGTGCTTGTTTCTACAACTGGGACGCGGGATAGCGGTATTGGTGGCGGGCGTGGCGGCGGCGGCTCGGTACTTGTTTCACACGGCGGCACAGGCGGTGATGACTCAGAGACATGCGACAGTCCGAACGGTCCGCTGTCCAGCAGATACCCTCCTCTACGCATATTAATATTGGAATTAATATATGACACTGGGCTATTTACAGAAATTCTATCCTTCTTTTGTTTACTTTCTAAGTCTTCTTTCGTCACATAATTTGCTTTAATCTGTTTTATTTCTTCTCGCAAAAACACCAAATCCTTTAATAACTTCGTTACGTCGATATGATCAAAACAAACGGGTGGTAATTTCTCTAAGTTGAAGGCTACAAAAACCGGTAATTGATCAGGCTCAGCTGTTTTTAATACCGTCAGCATGTCTTCGAGATCCTTTTCTTTTTTCTGCTTACGTCTTGATACAAGTCTAAGTTTTGTTTTCACAGATGAAAACAATAACTTTTTTGCACTGTCAATGTCTTCTTCAGAGAAAGCCGATACACAAATTCTTATTAAGCTTTCATTATCCATTACATCAAGTTTATTCCGAATAAATGCTAACACCTCACATATTACTATGTTACAATTTACACACTTGAGCGTATTTACACTGTCCTCGGACATTGTAATAACTTTATTTCGCACCGACCGCTCGAGAGCGCGCACGGGCGATGACTGATTATGTATTTCTATACTCAGTAACTAGGCAGGCCCAGGTTAGCACGGACGTGTTTTTATTGCGGCGATTTTTTTTTCGTACACTTGAATTTCAACTCTTGGTATTGAACCTAGCATTGAGAATACAACAGAGCTCATCCAGCGCGTATCCCAGCGCGTCAAGAAAACACACTGTTGGATATTCAACTCATGGCGCTAAGCAGAGCGTCGAAAATCCAATACGCGAAAAAAAATCGCCGCGATAAAAATACCACCGTGCGAACCGGGCTAAGAGCCCTATCACAAAATTGCGTTTTGTCAGTTCAAGCACCCGATGCATCGCATAAATAAAGTAGCAATTTAGCAGCAGTAATTTTTTTTTTTTTTTTGAGTTATATAATGAACCAACGTTTAGACCCAATTTCACCAAACACAAAAATTAGCTAACAGGTCGTTAAACTCAGGTTACTGCTTTGATTGGCTCACTGACATGACAACAGCCAATCACAGCAGTTGACATGTGTGTTAACAGTCTGTTATATCTAACAGAGTATGGTGAAATTGAGTCTTATTCTGGTATAAATTTTACGTAAAACTGTTACTTGTAGTTGTTAATTTTTTGTTATATTGTAGTCTCCACATTGTATATTATTCATTTAATTTCTATGTACAATCCACGAGCTCGAAAAAGTGCCGTCGCGCATTTTATGAAATACTTGCTTCGGAATTTTGGCTTTATATAAATAGACTAGCTGCCCGCCCCGGCTTCGCACGGGTAACACTAAGTACTTATCTACGGCGCACCTACCTATCTACCTACCTACCTACCTATACACATACCTACCTACCCTACCTACCTACCTACCTATACACATACCTACCTACCCTACCTAACTACCCTACCTAACTACCCTACTTAACTACCCTACCTACCTACCTACTCTTCCTAACTACCCAACCTACCTACCTATCCTACCTACATACCTACCTACCTACTTGCATACCTACCTACCTACTTGCATACCTACCTATACCTACTTGCATACCTACCTACCTATCCTAAAGACCTTCTCCTTACAATAACAAACACAACAAATAAAGAATTAGTGAAATTGGTTCAGCCGTTCACGCGTGATGCTGTGACCAAGGAAATAGGGATTCATTTTTATATATATATATAGATAAGAAAAAATTGCGTAAAGCGAGGCCGCTATAAACTATACTATTATGGCTACTACACACCGCCGGCCTGGCCGCCGGGCTCACCCGGCACTGCCGCACAAAGCCACACAAACAAACGCAAAGGAAATGAAGGCGCAAAAGCCGGAGGCACGTGCCGCGCGGCAAAGGCCGGCGACCATGCCGCCGGCATGTGTGTAGTAGCCATTATAATAACTATTCTTCACCACTCAATAAGTCATAGCTGTCTTAAGTCTTTCAGTTTCTCAGAATAATAATGTGAAAGCTGCCCATTTAATGCAAAGATCACCGTCTAAATCAGTTGAAATGTAATAGGGCTCTCTTAACTAAATAACAAACCATGTTACTGCCTAGTTACTGAGTAGTTACTCTTTATTAACTTTGGTTTTCGCATCAGGAATTTCTCTTTATTATACAAGCAGGATTTGTGCCCATTTAATGATAGCCCAGGTCTTTTTACCTGGGAGTGAAAGATAACTGATAGAACACTGTTTATCATTTTTATCATAAAGCTTATAGGTACTGTCCATAAATAAGACCTATCAAGCTTTCGCAAAGTTTAACTGTTTGTAACTCAATGATTCATATTTATTGCAGGGTACAGTAATAAGATATATATTAGTGAACTTACCAGCTAGTGTAGCAGTGTGTCTGAAGGCCCTGACCTGAGAGTCAGACAGCCCGGTGAGCAGGGAGATGATGTTGTCCATAAGGTACTGGTCGTAGATGATGGAGTATTGGCACATCTTCACCAGTGTCTGAATAAACTCACAGAAGTTGGAGCGGAACTTCTTCCAAGTCTGCCCCGTCATGATGAGGGGATATTCTCCACTTTCCTGTTGGCATGAACATTCATTAACTGACTTCCAAAAAGGAGGAGGTTCTATGTTTGCCTTTGTTTTTTTTTTAATGTTTGTTTATCAATATTTTTGTCAATTACGGACTGATTTTGAAAATTCTTTTTTTATTTGGTAGAGGAAAATTGCATGGTGGTCCCATATTTTATTAACTTTGCTAGGGTAGTTATTGAGTTAGCTTCAATAATACGTATTTTTCCCATTTGACACGGCAAGTCCTGTGTGGCACTAAATAGTACAAAATAGCGCCATTTTCCTCACAATTTTAATACTGTACTACCCAACCGGTTAATCTATGTGGATGTTGTTAAAATAAGTTCCTGTCACTGTAAAATTAAACTAAAAAATGGCAAAAAAAAACATTTTCAAAACCAAAGACACCAACTTTTTTTTTATCTTTACTTTTAGGGTGTGATTCAAGTTCAAAATTATTTCAGCCTACCTAGACTTATTGGCTTACCCTTGAGGAGTGTGTTTTTGTTTAATCCATTTTTTTTTTGCTGTAAGCCATGCTGTATTAAATAAATAAACAATGAAGTGATAGATGCAATCAAGATTATTTTAATACAGCTGGCACAACATTGATATTCAACAATATAACAAAATCTAATATACACCTTCTTTCCCCAAAGCACAGATAATAAAATACTACATACCCATAGAGTTGGGCAGAGTTGTACCTACATATAGTCCACCCACAATTCACCAGATAAGTGTAAGTCCCATGTAATAAAGTATATTCAACAATGAATACGGGTTGTATGATAAAAAAATGACTAGTAAAATGTTAAATTACCTCATCAAATTCTTGTGTCATTTTCTTAATGATCAGTGTGTGGTCCATTTGTGCCATGTCAGGTGTGACCTTCCCACGGCACCCTGAAGCATTGATGAAGAACTGCATCAGTTGCACCAGCGCCGCTTCACGGTTGGTCTTGTACTCCTCAATCCACATGTCCACTACTTGCTGATTGTTGAAACAAATGGTTGCAAATATTACTATCTTAAAAGTAGACCAATGAGGAAAACAGTACAATCAAAAACCGATACTTACGTTTATAGCTGTCTTATTGAATCTAAGTATATTGTAAAGGCTGTTCTCATCATCACCAGGCAGCAGGACTGGCGGCGGTGAGTACGCTGGCGGCGGGGCTGTGCCCCGGCCCCTGCCACGGCCGCGCCCACCGCGACCTCGTCGGCGCAGAGGAGGCGGCGGCGGTGACTCAGCCAGGCGCCCTACGAAGCCACCATCACCCCTCCGACCGCGACTACGAGTCACACGCTTCGTGGGCGTAGGAGATGGAGACCTCGGCTCCTCTTCTTCATGATGCGATTCCTCAGCTTCTTCTCTAGGTAGCAGTTCTCTAGGTTCAGTAGCAGTGGAATTAGCTACCGCGCCGACGTTGAACCCCGAATAATTCACGTTGGGAGTCTCAGGCTCATGGATCGACTGTCCACCGTAATCAGTCATGGGAGTCGCTGGTGTCATGGGATTCACGTATTCCGGTGGAGGATCATCCATCCGAATACGTTTCCCGCCACGGCGATGCATTTTGTTGATAAATAATAACGTTTTTAAAACACGAATTTAACACAGATCACATAACTTAAGATTTGCTTACTAAGCTACTTTTTATATAACACAGACCGCGTTATTGATTTCTTGTCCAACCGAGAGAAAACTGGAAATATGAAAGAGAAAGACAACTTTAGACAACAATCGACGCAATCGACCGACGCGCGCCGGCAGCCATTACTAATTACCACAGACTACAAAACAATTATATATCGTCCTCTCTGAGATCAATAAAAAAGTACTCTGTGTCTGAGATCGTCCTCAATATCGTCACTCTAGATGTGACACCTCGTAAATGCAAATTGTCAATTTTCCAGGAGAAACAAAAACTGTTTTAATAATTGTGTATAATGCATGGGTTTTGTTATTTGATTGATTATTAAATAAAATACCGTATGTTTTCTTGTACGTACGTAAAAAATCACCTTGGCATGCTTGGTGTCTATTAAAAAAAGTACTCTGTGTCTGAGATCGTCCTCAATATCGTCGCTCTAGATGTGACACCTCGTAAATGCAAATTGTCAATTTTCCAGGAGAAACAAAAACTGTTTTAATAATTGTGTATAATGCATGGGTTTTGTTATTTGATTGATTATTAAATAAAATACCGTATGTTTTCTTGTACGTACGTAAAAAATCACCTTGGCATGCTTGGTGTCTATTAATTTGTAGGTACGTGGTATCACTATCATTTCTGTAAATATTTACTGTAACTTATGAGGTCTCACTCCCTTTTTATATTAAAAAAGTGATTCTTTCTTTTGATAAAAGTAAATAAAATAAAACATAGTTAACTGCGAACATAGTTATCATGGCTGAAACCATGGAGGACCTCAGTATAATGCTCGATGACCTCAGTAGAGCCTCCGAAAGAGTGAATCTTAAATTGAACATGGGCAAGACAAAGGTCATGTTAAATGCCCCATGTACCTAACAGTTTGTCCTAGGTAAACATACTCCGATCTTCATGAGAGTGGGTCTCATGAAGATTGTCTCATGAAGTCTCATGAAGTATGGTTACCTAGGACAAACTGTCCAGCTAGGTAGGTCCAACTTCGAGAAAGAGGTCAATCATCGAATCCGACTCGACTAGGCAGCGTTCGGGAAGCTCCGCAATATCTTTTCGTCCCACATACCGCAGTGTCTCAAGACGAAAGTCTTTGCCCAGTGCATGTTGCCAGTGATGACCTATGGCACTGAAACGTGGTCGCTCACAATGGGCCTTATCAGAAGGCTAAAAGTCGCCCAAAGGGCAATGGAGAGGGCTATGTTTGGAGTTTCCCTACGTGATCGAATCAGAAATGAAGAGATCCGCAGGAGAACCAAGGTAACCGACATAGCCCGAAGAATTTCTAAACTTAAGTGGCAATGGGCAGGACACATTGCTCGCAGAACAGATGGGGCCGAAAGGTTCTTGGTTGGCGACTGCGTACCGGAAGACGTAGCGTTGGAAGGCCTCCCACGAGATGGATCGATGACCTTATAAAGGCCGCAAGAATCCGCTGGATGCGGGAAGCACAAAATCGGTTGAAGTGGCGGTACTTTGGGGAGGCCTATGTCCAGTAGTGGACGTTTTTCGGCTGATATGATGATGATGACCAATGCGGAAAATTATCATAAAAACCATTGAAGTAACCACTAGTACTATAATATGTAGCATATCGATGCGTATTTAGAATAACCTATAAAGATTATAAAAACTTTATGCACGCGTAGCATGACCGCCATAGAAACGCGGGTTTTGTCAACGGAAGAAAGTCTTTCAAGATCACTGTTTTTAGCTCTTGTAAATTCAACCATTTCTGTTTTTTGATATCCCGTCTTTGTTTATGGAACTGCGAGAAGGCGTCTAAGGATTTAACACCACCTAATTCACTTTCCTTTTCTTGGGAAGGTCAAGAAATTCATCACTAAAGCTAGTTTTAACCGAAATGACACCAACAGGAGTGTAGTTGATAACCCTTATATCTGTAACCTGTGGATCACCCGCATATTTTCCAGGTCGGGTACACCATGTCAACTCCGTAATTTCGACAAAAAGTTAAGTCAAGGCTGCATCATAATCGTATCGATAAGTTTTGTTAGAAGTCACTACTTGAACTTACGAGGTCCCACCTTACGAGATGTCACTAAAAGTCAGTTCTTAGGTGAAGTAAACCTCCTGTATTATCTGACACGTCCGTAAGTCGCGACTGACAGTTCCCTACGATCAACGAAGCCGGGAACAAATTATCGGACGCAACCGAAGTCGCGAACTGTCAGTTCTCTACGATCACGTCAATTCACGTCCGCGACTTACGACCGATATTTTGCACAGTGTAGTACTAAATGTACCTACTATCCTAATCCTAATTCAAATAAGACGCGACTTACGGAAACGTCCGCGGACGCGTCCGATAATTTGTTCCCAGCTTTACCATTACAAACATGACATTCATATCAAAAATATTTGTTGACTTTCGTTGTCTTTGTCGAAAGCACAACAGGTACAAGCTATGCTAGCGCCATCTGTCTAAACAGATGGCGCTAGCATAGCTTGTACCTGTCAAGTTTGTGTTGTGATTTCGCTTTTCTTGTTGACTGCGTTTTTACCCGACTACGGCAAAACCAAAAGGAAGAGTTATGATTTTTTTCATAATATTGAAAGAATTGTAATGAGAAAATGAGAAAACATGTATTCGACATGGCGGATAACTGAGCTAAAAGCTGAATTGAAGAAACGAGGACACGTTGGTATATGTTCAAATTGATTTGTTTCGTTTGATTAAACAAACGAAACGACAGTTTAAATCTTTGTATATATATTTTTAACAGAATGGCGACTTAAAATATTGTAATGACGTCATTCAACGAGAGGTGATCCTGTACCCAAATTTGAATTAAAATGTTAATTGTATGGATAGCACACAAGCTTTGTTAGTGGACTGCGAGGTCATGTGTCGCGCGTTTAAACCCGACCGTCATCAGTGTATTATGTAATTGGGGTGCTGCACCCTCATTACGTAATACACGATCAATCAGAATTAGAATCGTTTTGAAACAGATTTCTAATCCATTACTTAAGTTCGAAAAAAAAATCTCCTCAACAACGCAAATCACGCAATGAATATTGTTGAACTGACAAAATGAAACAGATTAGTCGGAATCGTGTACGAAAATGTGTTGCGTAATTAGATAGCTGCTGGATTGTCTTTCATCTGTCTGTCATCTTTAAAAGACAAAAGTGCTGCGTAAGATCTATGTTTACCTAATCTCAAAACTACCGATAGCTGTAAAAATTATTTCACTAAATTTCATTATACCTCTCAGGCCGCGCGGCGCGATTTCGGAACAACATTACCTTCACTTTATATATTTTTCACTTCTCTTGCTCAAAAAATCCGTCATTGTAGCGTACCAGAGCGAAGATAAAATAGCATTTCATCCTCTAGGGGCTAAAGTAATTTTTTAATTTTTGTCTGTTTCCAACGAGCCTACCACCCAAAGACGAAAAAGTCTTTGTTCTTAGGTAGGATTGGTAGGATAGGTAGGATAGGTAGGATATGTAGGATAGGTAGGATAGGTAGGATAGGTGAGATAGGTGAGATAGGTGAGATAGGTGAGATAGGTGAGATAGGTGAGATAGGTGAGATAGGTGAGATAGGTGAGATAGGTGAGATAGGTGAGATAGGTGAGATAGGTGAGATAGGTGAGATAGGTGAGATAGGTGAGATAGGTGAGATAGGTGAGATAGGTGAGATAGGTGAGATAGGTGAGATAGGTGAGATAGGTGAGATAGGTGAGATAGGTGAGATAGGTGAGATAGGTGAGATAGGTGAGATAGGTGAGATAGGTGAGATAGGTGAGATAGGTGAGATAGGTGAGATAGGTGAGATAGGTGAGATAGGTGAGATAGGTGAGATAGGTGAGATAGGTGAGATAGGTGAGATAGGTGAGATAGGTGAGATAGGTGAGATAGGTGAGATAGGTGAGATAGGTGAGATAGGTGAGATAGGTGAGATAGGTGAGATAGGTGAGATAGGTGAGATAGGTGAGATAGGTGAGATAGGTGAGATAGGTGAGATAGGTGAGATAGGTGAGATAGGTGAGATAGGTGAGATAGGTGAGATAGGTAAGATAGGTAAGATAGGTAAGATAGGTAAGATAGGTAAGATAGGTAAGATAGGTAAGATAGGTAAGATAGGTAAGATAGGTAAGATAGGTAAGATAGGTAAGATAGGTAAGATAGGTAAGATAGGTAAGATAGGTAAGATAGGTAAGATAGATATATTTATGATTTTTCTCCAATTATTATAAATTGCATTGGTGACCTTAATATAATTTACAATAGTGAAAATGTCATCATCTAGTGAGAATGGAGTAATTTGCAGATGGAAGAGAAAGGAAAATAAATAATTTTTAATAAATAATTATTATTTTATTTACTATTTTATTTTCTCGCAATCGTAGTGAAAAGTAGAGTGTAACACACGGCGCTAAAAACTCATTATACCTCGGTTTCTGTTTACTCCCTCGCTAAAGCTCGGGAGTAAAACTACCTCGTTATAATGGGTCATTTTAGCTCCTTGTATAACAATCTACTATGAAATAACAATGTTCGTAAAAACAAATCCACACTTGTTTCCTCGTATGGCAGACAAATTTCCAAGAAATAGACGTGATGATAGCAAACTATGTTTACATACATCAAAAACTGCACTAGTGCGCAAAAGTGTTTTATGCACGGCACCAGTTATCTACAACAAATTGCCCAAAAGTTGGAAAGAGCAAACTATACCAAAACTTAAACAAACAATGAAATTGTTTTTGGCACAAAAAGCATATTATAGTATATCAGAATTTTTAAACGACTCATGGTGATTAAATTAAATAAATCTAACTTACATTATAGTAAATAAGGTCATGTAATAATAGAGAACTTAAATCTGCCTATATTGTAAATTTAATATTTGAATGCCTATAAGTGATATAAATGGTGATTGTGATAATTATAATTTGTAATATTGGGGAAAATAAATAACTGCATAATGTAATGAATGAATATAAGATTTTTTAATTTTTAATTGTGTTTGATATAATGTATAAGTGTAAAAGTTTAAAATAATTGATCAATAATAATAATTGTACCTACCTAAAAAATTTGCATGCCATGAGAAATGGCAAACATGTCGTGAGCCACTCTTATTTAAGATCTTGCATGCACGTATTATTTTAATTCTATATGTATACCTACACATATTTAGCAAATAAAATTTCTTTATCTTTATCTTTTTGTGTTTCACTTCATTCAAACGATCATTTATCCTCAACAGTAATCTATACTAATATTATAAAGCTGAAGAGTTTGTTTGTTTGTTTACTTGAACGCGCTAATCTCAGAAACTACAGGACCGATTTGAAAATTTTTTTCAGTGTTAGTTAGTCCATTTATCGAGGAAGGCTATAGGCTATATATCATCACGCTAAGACTAATAGGAGCGGAGCACCAATGAAGAATGTTTCAAAATCGGGGTTTTTGTTTTCATTTTGAGAGCTTCCGCTGCGTGCGCTGCGTAAACGGTGAAAGTTTCGCAAAAATCATGTATGGCAGAATTGTTCTTCTTTAAAAGTTCTCAAAAAAAGTTCACGATAGCATATGTCTATCTTTTAAGGTTGGCTCACTATAACCTTTTTATGCTAACCAAATTTGTTCTAAAATAATGCATTATTTGCGAAGGTGTTTTTATAAACATGACATTAATCCTTATCCAAATAAAAAATAATAATTTAAAACAAAATTGCTCTTTACATCATTCGATTTCAATGAATATCTTAGGAGATATCGCAGTTTTAAAATAACATCGCAGCAAAATAATGATCAAGTACTACGCGCGCATTTATGATGGCAACAGGAGCAGTGGTGGCTCAGTGGTATCGGCCCCGACTTACGAGTTGTAGGTCGTGGGTTCGAACCCCAGCAGGCGCTTTACTTTGTGTAAATAATTTCATCACCACTGCTCTCAAAACGGTGAATGAAAACATCGTGAGGAAACCGGCGTGCACTGGGCCCGCGAGGTGGATTACAGCCCACTCCCTCTCATAGAGAGGAGCCCTGTGTCCCTCCCAGCAGTAGGAACAGTAGGTAATAGGCTGATTATGTATATTATGTAAGGCAGTCATGAGGGGGGAGGGCATTAGGGTAATTTAGTCACGGGTTAAAGTTAGCGTTAGCCCAAAGTAACTATTCCACGCGGACGAAGTCGCGGGCAGAAGCTAGTATAGTTATAAAGACGGCCGTGAGTTTGAAGGACACATAGAGACTGTTCGGAGACAGACGTGTTATAACAAATTATAAATAAAGTAACTTTTGTAATTTCACTCACGTTCAACCCTCTCGTGAACCTCGTTCACCACCATTCTTCTATCTAGTGAGAGCAGACAGTGTTGCCAGACGAAATTTTCAAAATCCAGGAAATTTGAGTAAAAAAACCAGGAGATCGGTTTAATAAATCAGGAGATCAATAAAACACTTAATTATTGTTTATTTTGATACATTTGACTGTTAATTTTTTATGTCATTTTATCGCTAATTATTTGAAAATCAAAACAATTTTACTTTTATTTTATTAGTTCTCAAGAAACCGGGGTCAGTGGGTCGTCTTAGCGGAAATAACTCTAGTGTTCAATTTTATTACTCAATTTGGTCTTTGATATTTTGTGAAAATGCTATACAAATCGACAACACAATATTGAAGTTTCGGCGATCGATAAAAGCTTATTGCAAAATCACTCTTATCTTATTGAGTTAGGGTATGTTATAGAGTGTTCATTCCGTAAACTTATTACTGTTAGAAATTTGTAGTTCAGTCAGAAGACTCAGATACGTTCCTTTTTTACATCGTAGGTACATTTATTTCAAAACAAATATCAGGAGATTTAATAATAAAATCAGTAGATCAGGAGAATGTTAGACAAATCAGGAAATCTCCTGGAAAATCAGGAGTTCTGGCAACGCTGAGAGCAGAGATGAGTTCTCACCAGCACGCGTAGTAGGTTGGTTCCTCTTTGAGTATATATGTTCTGTGGTTGGTTCTGGCCACAGAACACTAATACCCTGGCGGGTTCTGGCTGCAAGCACCCCTTTGAGATATACTATTATTATTTAGTCGGGGAACTCATGACTACTGGCTCTTATGATCGAATCGAATCGAAGCAACACAACCAATTTATGTCACTGCTCGACTATCAACGTATGTTCTTGGTAGAACGTCTGTTCCCTGCTCAAAACAATAATGTTTCTAGCTAAAAATATAAATATGAAAATGACATCATTTATTGTCCACCTGGCAACTCTTGAAAAGTACTGTCATATCTTGTGGTCGGATGATTTTGGATTTTTATCGTTTTTACATTTCATAAGCATAAAATATAATAAAATGGCTAAGAAAACCTACGACTTGTTGTTCAAACTACTCCTCATTGGTGACTCCGGCGTAGGCAAGACATGTATATTGTTCAGGTTTTCAGACAACCACTTCACAACGACGTTTATATCTACGATCGGTATGAGCCACCTTTGTATTTTTGTATCACCGAAGGCTTGACTTGAAAAATATGTTTTTTTGTGTTACATTTTTAATTACCTAGTTCTGAATACTATGTACCCTAATATATTCATTTCGTAATACGCGATTACAACATAATATTTTACTAAAATTGTGTGCTTTCATGACTTGTAGGTATCGACTTCAAAATAAAGACAGTGGAGCTCCGCGGCAAAAAGATAAAGCTCCAGATATGGGACACGGCGGGCCAGGAGAGGTTCCACACCATCACCACGTCGTACTACCGCGGCGCGATGGGCATCATGCTCGTATACGACATCACCAACGAGAAAACATTTGATGACATCGTCAAATGGTTACGGAATATAGACGAGGTAAGTAGTCTCCACCGCTGCTGGCACAACATATTGTGGACCAGTAAATGATCTCTGCATCAGTCAGACTCTGTGTATTTACACTCATAGTACATATCAGTGGTCATGTTATACAAAAATGTTATGTACCATAACCTTCCTCACAACATACTGTATGCAGTGGGGAATGTTTTATTTAAATGCAACTTGTTTCTAATCTTTTCATAAACCAAAAAATATGTAAACTGAACTTCAGTGTAAATCAAACATGCCACTTGCACCAGTACATGTTGTCATCAGCTACACATCACCATGATGTTGTAATTTAATCTTTAAATGAGCCTATGAACATGCCCCATTTAAAGATTGAGTTTACTTTGCCACAAAATATTTGCAATTATTATGATTATCACACATTAAAGCATGACATCATTTTTTGATAAGTTTAATATCAGCATCCACATAATATGTAGTAAATCATGTTAATAGTTAGTACATAGGATTTCAGCTCCATTGCATAATAATTAGTTCAGTTTTTACATGACCAAGGTAATATTATGATCAGTGAACATTGTCATTCTAGCACGCAAATGAAGATGTGGAGAAGATGATCCTCGGCAACAAGTGTGACATGGAGGAGAAGCGAGTCGTGAGCAAGGAGCGTGGAGAAGCTGTGAGTATGCTTTGTACGTTGTGAGACAGCCTGTGGACCTGAGCCTACCGTACCCATTCCCTTCCATCAAATATGCAGGGGGCTACAGGAGTTCACCCACACAAGCGGAGTATTGGTGGACCTCGACACCGGGCTGCAGGCAGTCCAAGGAAGCTATGCCATCCTTGGATAGCAGAGTAACCAGATGTTTACTACGCCTGGACAGGAATGGCCTGCGCCTGGTGATGGGGACCATCACAGGACACTGCTCGTTAAACAGACACTTCCACACAATAGGCATAACGGACAGTCCTCTGTGCAGGGCGTGCATGGAGGCTGAGGAAACCGTCGCGCAAATGCTCTTTAAATGCATAGGTGTCACCTAGATTAGAACAGAAACCCTCGGGTCACCCAGATCTTTCACAGACGTTCTAGACAGACCGGGAGCTTTAATTAACTTCTGGAGGGAGGTGGGCTAGTTGGAATAACCCCCCCAAACGGCCGCCATGGCCCTCATACAATGGTCCACTCGAAGGACTATGTGCGGAAACCAAACCCCTTAACATAGAACATAGACAGCCTCACCACTGTTGTGGGCTAGGTAACATGGCTATGAATATGTCATTTTGTAAGCTCCACTAGATAACCAACTAAAGATACTATTTAAAAAAATTCGCTACAACAAGTTGTAGGAAATGTTGTAAATACATATACTTACCTAGCCTATTGTTAGTCAATATCCTTGTAAAGCGTCATATAGGTAAATATGTGGCTTCCTTTAACCTTTACATAAATATATTAATGACTGAATGCATTTTATACAATGTAAAACATTATTCACAATACACCATGTTATCTAAAAAAAGACACTACAAAGTCAAAAATAACTTTAATTTCGGAAGTCGGTGTGTTTGGTTTTGAACTTTCGTTTTTTGCCACCGACTTCCGAAATTAAAGTTATTTTTGACTTTGTAGTGTCTTTTTTGGAAGACGGTTGTTCTTTTTTTGTAAAAAGTTTTTATTTTGCACTTTTTAGTGGTGGTACCTACCCCATACAAATTCGAATACCACTAACCTGCTACGTAAATAACAGTGATTGGAAGTTATCATTATATCATCCATATAAACTAAGTGGGAAAAATACGTATTATTGAAGCTAACTCAAAAACTATCCAAGTAAAGTTAATAAAATTGATATGGGACCACCTCGGGAGCATACCCTTTCAAACAAAAAAAGAATTTTCAAAATCGGTCCACAATTGACGGAGAAATCGCGTAACAAACATACAAAAAAAAAAAAAAAAAAAAAAAAAAAAAAAAAAAAAAAAAAAACATACTGACGAATTGAGAACCTCCTCCTTTTGGAAGTCGGTTAAAAAAGGCCTTGTTGCTTTTCTTTGATTATCACTGTACTAATTTTTTAAGCTGTTTTGACAAATGTTCGTCAATTTGTTTTTATCCCGTATCACACGTAATGCGCGTGATTTCGGTAATAATTATGTCTGTGAATAACTCGCTAATCTTACAATTAGCTTAACTTGTTTGATTTCTGTTTGTTTTGGCTCTGACATAAATGAGTGAGCAGTTTTTCATGAAAATCAGATGATCATTACTGTGTCGTGTGTAAAATGTACGCGGCTAGCGCTCCGTGCAACCATCTATTAGCGTGCGCTAAATGATAATGAGCGCACTGACCACAGAACCACGGTAGACGGTAGGCCAACTTCATAGAAACGGACGAAGCGCGAGCTATACCTACGCGCCTCGATCGAGGTATGCGCGAGGTACGCAGACAGTCGCGTCTGTGCCGCAGTGACGAACGAACGGTGTGTTGTTTTTTTAACAATAACCGCGCGATTTTTACACTAAAAATAAATTCAAGTACATATTTAATATGACGAGTAGGATATATTGTTGCTGTTTTTGGTTGCATGAATTTGGCAATAACGCATCCAGAGATAACTTTTTTTAGATTACCTGGAAACTTTGAAAGGTATTATTATTAACAAACAACAACAACAAAATTATTTTATAGTCTTACTATAAAATAATTTTACTTACTGGTAGGTAGGTACATATTGTGTGTATTTTTAATGGATAAGTATTTCCTTTTATCTCCCGAAAAAAAGATGTCTGGATTAATAAATAAAGTGAATAGAGTAAAGGAAAGTGATAACACGAGTGAAATAGGTAGTTATAGGAGGTTCATGAATTAATACGGTAGGTACGCTTGTTTTAAAACCTCGGGCATTTGTGTTTTGTTTTGTTATTCAGTTCACAAAGTATTTTATTTATTTGTGTAGATAAAAAAAGTATATTTACAATCACAAAACTAAATGGAAACACAAAGTAGGCAAATGTAATTAAAATACTGGAGGCGGGCAGCCCTATCGCATGTTTACGTACCGCGCGGCTGTAGGCATTTATTTCTAAGATATGGCTTAGTTATTCTACCGTCTACCGTGACAGAACACTATTATCCCAGCGGACACTGACGCCTAGGGTTGCCAACTTTAATTAGAAGAAATAAAGTATTTCTGATTTCAGAGAGGGTAATAATAATTATAGAGTACATAGACAGTCTATAGACTTAGAAGAAAGAGTAGATTTAAAGGTTATTTTTAAAATAGTTTTTCTTTTTTAATAATTGTATGACTAGATGCTAGACTACTAATTCTTAGTTCAAATTGATGAGGTAGGTACCTATACCTACACAGAAAGCCGAAGCCCAGCCCCCCAATTACGCAATGCTCGATCAATTTTAAATTGAAACCAATTGAAAAAGATTGCCAGTCCATTGCTTCATAAGTTCGATAAAAAAAATCTGCAAAAAAAAATTTTTTTTTGTCGAACATACGAAGCAATGGACTGGCAATATTTTTCAATTGGTTTCAATTTAAAATTGATGGTGCATTACGTAATTAGGGTGCTGTTGTCTTCCCGCCACTTTGCTGTCTTGAATTCTTGACCGAAAACAGAGTAATTAGAGTACGGTTGGTAACCCTACTAACGCCGCCCGCTGCCCGGCGCGGCGCCGGCGTCGTCGTGACTCACGCACAGATAACAAACACTCACTGTGTTCCAAATTCATGTTTGGTAACATACATTTGATGATTATTTTGTCTGACAATGTATGAAAACAAAAACATTATTATTCTTTGTCTTTAATAAACATTTTACTTTTCTTCATACATAAATGATAATAGTTATCTATACTAATATTATAAAGGTGAAGAGTTTGTTTGTTTACTTGAACGCGCTAATCTCAGGAACTACTGGTCCGATTTAAAAAATTCTTTCAGTGTTAGTTAGTCCATTTATCGAGGAAGGCTATAGGCTATATATCATCACGCTAAGACCAATAGGAGCGGAGCACCAATGAAGAATGTTTCAAAATCGGGGTTTTTGTTTTCTGTTTGAGGGCTTCCGCTGCGTGCGCTGCGTAAACGGTGAAAGTTTCGCAAAAATCATGTATGGCAGAATTGTTCCCCTTTAAAAGTTCTCAAAAAAAGTCCGCGATAGCAATGTCTATCTTTTAAGGTTGGCTCACTATAACTGTTTTTATGCTAACCAAATTTGTTCTAAAATAATGCATTATTTGCGAAGGTGTTTTTATAAACATGACATTAATCCATATCCAAATAAATACGTTATTCATGACAAGTATTTAATTTAAAACGAAATTGCTCTTTACATCATTCGATTTCAATGAATATCTTAGGAGATATCGCAGTTTTAAAATAACATCGCAGCAAAATAATGATCAAGTACTACGCGCGCATTTATGATGGCAACAGGAGCAGTGGTGGCTCAGTGGTATCGGCCCCGACTTACGAGTTGTAGGTCGTGGGTTCGAACCCCAGCAGGCGCTTTACTTTGTGTAAATAATTTCATCACCACTGCTCTCAAAACGGTGAAGGAAAACATCGTAAGGAAACCGGCGTCTTAAAACCAAAACTTCGAAGACATGTGACATCTACCAACCCGCACTGGGCCCGCGTGGTATATTACAGCCCACTCCCTCTCATAGAGAGGAGCCCTGTGTCCCAGCAGTGGGAACAGTAGGTAATAGGCTGATTATGTATGTTATGTAAGGCAGTCATGAGGGGGAAGTTAGCTCTGCGAAATACCATGCCGCGCGGCTCAGACGCGTGGTTAATTCAGTCGCGGGTTAAAGTTAGCGTTAGCCCAAAGTAACTATTCCACGCGGACGAAGTCGCGGGCAGAAGCTAGTAATTTACAAAAACACTTGGACAGTGTACCCTGTGTACCTTTAGTCCTTTAAAAGATCGGCTAAATATAGAATATCACATGAAAACTATAATATCTTTAAGACATAACTTAACAAGTTGTACAACTATGTAGCATTATAGACCACACACACGTGGAAGTTCATCATTTGATCAGTAGAAGACAAAGGACGATTATTATTGGTATCGGCGCGTTATTAATGTCATGTATGTGTGTGTGTGTGCAGATAGCGCGCGAGCACGGTATCCGGTTCATGGAGACGTCGGCGAAGGCCAACATCAACATCGACCGCGCCTTTTCCGAGCTAGCAGAGGCCATCCTCGACAAGACGTCGGGGCGCGAGGCCGACGCAGACCACGCGCGCATCGCCGTGGAGCGCCGGCCTTCGCGCGCGCCGCCCACGCGCGCCTGCTGCACGTAGGCACGTACCGCCGTGGAGCGCCGGCCCTCGCGCGGGCCCCACGCGCGCCTGCCGCACGTAGGCACGCGCCGCCGTGGAGTGTCGGCCCTCGCGAGGGCCCCACGCGCGCCTACTGCACGTAGGCACGCACCGCCGTGGAGTGCCGGCCCTCGCGCGGGCCTCACGCGCGCCCACTGCACGTAGGCACGCACTGCCGTGGAGTGCCGACCCTCGCGAGGGCCCCACGCGCGCCTACTGCACGTAGGCACGCACCGCCGTGGAGTGCCGGCCCTCGCGCGGGCCTCACGCGCGCCCACTGCACGTAGGCACGCACCGCCGTGGAGTGCCGACCCTCGCGAGGGCCCCACGCGCGCCTGCTGCACGTAGACGCGCTCGCGCTCGTGCCGCCGCCCGCCACACACCCACTCACACCCATACAATACAACTTAATAACCCATTTTTACTGACGCCAGGTATGCCATCCGGAGTTAGATATCCAAGTTTCTCCAGTTATCCTTTGGCTGTAGAAGCTATAGTAAAGACGCTAGAGTTTTCATAATAAGTTAAGTAAAAAGTTGTAGAAGCCATCGGGTACAGGCGTGTACGAGCAGTGTTGCCGGCGGACTTCGTAGCGGTAACGATCCGCTCCGATATGGATGTGGGACGCAGCATGTTGCGCGACGCATCGCTGCTGTCTGCACGGAAATCTAGAGCACCTTGCGAGTGTACGAGAGTGACTCACTTCACACTGAAGTCAGCTGCTCTCGCACCTCCAAGGTCCTCTTCTACAAAATGGGTGAACTTACTCTATGTAACACCTGTTCATCATTTAGCTTTTCAAATCTTTGGTCATTGTAATTAAAGCTCCCGTCGCTTTTGTTTCACACTAGAACTATTCGAGTTTCCAAGTTCCAGTCGCCCGTGGAATGTCTAGTCGCATAATAAATTTGGGTGCAATTGTAAGCAGGTTCCAAACAGATACAGCAAGAAACTAAGAAACTGAAATATGTGGTCTCAAAATAGTGTCGCACGATGAATTTTATTATCCCTCGCTTCGGAGTGTTTTTATACTTAAATGTTTAGAGTGTAACTGATCTAGAACAGAAAGCTAAGCCGCAGTCACTCAACCACATCTCATATTATAATGGTTGGATGATTGAGAACTTAATATTTCTCAAAACCGCAACGCACACCAACGTGAACCTGACTGACTTTATATAAATGGTTTATTATTGTATCTTTTAATACTTGTGCAATACATACACGTGTTGTTTCACGGGTTATGAAGTTTAATGTGCCTAGTTAAGTTATGGCTGTTCAGTGCTAGTCGGGTGCCCGCGCCGGTGACGTGCCGCCCACGGACGGGCCGGGCGGGCCGCGGCTGTAGTGCACGTCACTCAACATCGTCCACTAGATGTACGGCCTCACCGACGCATGTACGGCCTCACCGACGCATGTACGGCCTCACCGACGCATGTACGGCCTCACCGACGCATGTACGGCCTCACCGACGCATGTACGGCGAGTACGGTTGATGGTGGCGCACGCACAGTTATTTATATAAGAACTGTAGTACCGGCGCGTTCTGTGATCGCCGCGATCATAACGAAGTCCAATGAACGGATGCATGTTATACATATTAGTTTGGCCGTACCTTTGAGTGATCCCATCAGTATACTGTAATACATTATCTCATCGAAATTGATAAGCGTTTGTTTTTATATCAACATTAGTATGTTTAGTTAAGTGTCCAGACGCAGACTGCTTGTTTACTTAACTTATGCTGTAGAGGTTACGTTGTATCGCAACATTAAGCTTAATTATATACAGTGTTGTTGACACGCGACCAGCACGCACATATCCACGGAAGCACTACGGAGCAGCTACGCCGCATGTACTGTTGCTGGTCGCAGCTCGAGGTTATATCCACATAGATCAATATCGTGTAGTAGATCGTCGCAGGCCGTGGGCTCCGTCATACAATTTTGCTAAACTGTGACACACTTTGTAGCAAAATTGTACTACGATTATAGTTAATTATTTAAGTAATTATACTCTATAGTTATGTACGTTGATGAAATAAATAAAATACTATTTTATCGTACGGTGTATGTGTTTCGTCGGTTTTTACCTGCTTTTATAAATAAACATCAGCATTGTATATTATGTTCATATTAAATTACTTATCGTAAATTGGTCTCTTTTATTTTTCTCGTAGGTTTTCCTATCCGGGTTATCAATATCTAGTGGTCTTGTGGAGGTTACCTCATAGTTAAAAAAACTAGTTGAAACGTGTCCCTCTTGCACATAGAGGATGGTGCACTCGTAGAGTATATATGTTCTGTGATGGTGCAACACATGGCAGTTTATTACGGGAGCCAGTGCTCACGCCTAGCCTACCGCCTGCTTATGAATATTCAACGCAACGGTCATGGCGGCGTGCCTTGCAGGCCTAACACCATAGTAAAACCACTCTGTGCCTAACACGAACGAATATTGTGGAAATACTCATTTCGCGCGCAGGGCCGTAGGCAGGGGGGGTGGGGGGGGGTTGGGGGTTCAAACCCCCCCGAAATGTGAGAAACCAGAATCTTAATCCAGAGATCGACCCTCCTCTATTATTGTTGGGTTATGGGACATCTCGCCCACGCAAAAACTGGCCTGCGGGCCAAATGTCCACTTTTTAACATGTGTAGGATGGGTAGATTCGCCCGGACCAGTTTAGTAAAACGGGCCAGATGTCTCCTATTCTCAGAGTAAAACTCCTATTAAAAAGTGAAGGGATATTTCGGCCAAATCTTGATAACTGTTATCTGTAAATCTTAGCATCAAATGACAATTACTGTAACAAAAAACTTTTTACAAAAAAAAAACAATGCAAAGTCAAAATCAAAAATTACTTTAATTTCAGTGTCTTTCGTTTTGAATGTTCGTTTTTTGCCACCCGACTTCCGAAATGAAAGTTATTATTCACTTTGTAGTGTTTTTAGAAGTGAAAACTTCTTTAGCGGCGTTGTGCACGTTTTTTTGGGATGGGTTATATGGGACCACCTCGGGAGCATACCCTTTCAAACAAAAAATCAATTTTTAAAAATCGGTCCCCAATTGACGGAGAAATTGGTGAAAAGACATAAAAAAAAAGCATACGCGACATGTACGCGACGAACATTTATAATCTCGTCCTTGTTGGAAGTACGTCGGTTAAAAAAAAAACAGAGTATAGTAACCAATACGAGGGGTGTTCAATAAATAGTGAGAATGAGTAAGACGCAATTATCTTTTATTATATGTTATTTTATTTTTCGACGTAGTCACCCTTCAGGTTTATACACTTTGTATATCTTTTCTCTAATCCTAAAATTCCCTTTCTAAAAAAATCTTCTTCCTGATCCCTTAAAAAATCATTTACGGCGGCGACTACTCCGTCATCATCTTCGAATTTCTAGAATTTTTTGGTTTAGGTCAAATGTGTCCCCGTAGTCGTCAAAGGGTTAAGCGCGGAAATAGGTAGAAATCACCAGGAGCAAGGTCCGGTGAATATGGAGGATGTTCCATCAATTCGAAGCCAGCTTCTTGAATGGCAGCCATCGCAACTCTGGACTTGTGCGCAGGGGCGTTATCGTGGTGAAACAAAACAACTTTAGCGAGTTTGCCACGCCGTTTCTTGCGTATTTCCTCACGCAACTTTGTTACTTGTCCTGCGTATATAGTCCCCGTAATAGTGGCTCCATGATTAAGATATTCGATCATTACCACCCCTTGGCTGTCCCAGAAAAGAGAGCCCATGATCTTTCCGGCGGATGGAATCGCCTTAAATTTCTTTGAAGTTGGAGATGACGGTCGCTTCCAAGTCATGGACTGTTGTTTCGTTTCCGGGTCATAATGGTGAAGCCATGTTTCGTCCATAGTTATGAATCGAGCCAAAAATCGGTCAGGATCTTGTTGTAACAAATCCAAACAGCTTTGTGAAATTCTCAGTCAAGTTTGTTTCTGCGCGTCAGAAAGCATTCTGGGCACCCAGCAGCGCGCTGACACTTTTTTCATACCCAAATGGTCGTTTATAATATTATGGACACTTCCTATCGAAATCTTTACTTCTTCAGCTATAAAACGAACAGTAACACGACGATCCGCCAAGACAATATTTTCAACTTTTTTAATCATTTGTTCAGTCACTGCCGATATGGGGCGTCCCGTTCGTGGGTCGTCGGTAGTGGAAGTTCTTCCTCGCTTGAACTCACCACACCAACGCGCAACCGTAGAATATGGAGGAGCATGAACCCCTAATGTTGCTCTCAAGTCTTGATTTACCTGCTCCGTAGTAAATTTTTTCAAGCAGAGATATTTTATTACCGCGCGAACTTCAATTTTATCCATTTTTAAGAACACGTTCCGAAACGACGCAAACAATAGACTTCTACTTTAAAAAAAACAAAAGAGAATTAATTGCTTTTTTTATTATCATCTTAACTAATGTCTGGGCTATGCCTGCCAGTATTTATTTTTGTTCTTTCCAAAGAGAATGTATCGCATTCTCACTATTTATTGAACACCCCTCGTATATCAAACTTATAAGTGCATAATAGCTACATACCTAGTTTCTTAAAATTGCTTATTTCTTGGTAGGTACCTAAATGGTATATATTAATGAATATAATTACTTATGCTGGATGCAAGCAGCCTAAGATAGCGATAACTGGTTTCCTTTGAAGTAGGCCTTCACCTGCAGAGGGGTTCTTGCAGAATTAAGATAATTTCTATGTTTTTTAAATTACTGTAATATGATAATAGTAATAGGTTCATCAGTAAATCTAACTCTAAGTTCAAATATATCAAACATATAAGTATACCTTACTAATGTAGGAAATAGAAATTAATGTGGTTAACTTTTGCAAGAAATAAAAGGCTTAAAAAATAAAAAATTACTAAGTACTTCTGTTTAATTTGAATTATAAGTATACTAACGACCAAAACCAATTAAAGCAATATTATTAGATAAGTTGCAAAAGGACTCAAACTATTATTTTGGGCTCTATAGAAAAAATGGATTCATTAGTAAAAAAAAAGAACTCACTAAATTAACGAACACTCGGTTGACGACAATTTTAAAAGAATTAGTGGACCAAGAAATAAGCGTAGGACACTGCATTGAAAAACTATGTAATTTGTAAACTAATATATTATATAATTCAAATTATATTTGTATCAAAACAAAACTAGACTAACTAAACTTATAAGTTTGATAAGATGGTTACTTTACTCATTTTTTTTTTTTGTTAATATAATTGTCATTTGATGCTAAGACTTACAGATAACAGTTATTTAATTGAAAAATATACGATTTGTCCGAAATATCCCTTCACTTTTTAATAGGAGACATCTGGCCCGTTTTACTAAACTGGTCCGGGCGAATCTACCCATACACATTTTAGAAAGTGGACATTTGGCCCGCAGGCCAGTTTTTGCGTGGGCGAGATATCCCATAACTTGCCCATAACCCATCAGGTTGTATGTTGATCTAAATATGATTCGCGGTCGTATCAAATGTTCATTTATAGAATTATAATCATAAAAGTCATCAATACAACTCTCTAAGTTCATGAAAGTGTATTGAATGACTATTTCATTAAATCATGCCATTTGACACCTTTGCTAACTTAAGAAGTTGTATTGCTAATTCTAATGATTATAATTCTGTAGCCATATTTGTTACGGTCGCGAATCATATTTTAATCAACATACAACCTGACACAGCAGTAAATTGCAAAAAACGTAAGAACATTAGAATTTCGCGGGCTACTTTGGCGCATCCCCCTTGATGAACAGAATCTGAAATTTTTGGGACGAAGGGGACCTACTTTGATATTGGGCTTACATCCTACTGTGACCACCACATTAGAAGTTGTTTACCGTATTAAAAAACGATAATAAAACAAGCACAATTGTAGTGGTTGGTGTCGGCAACCCTGGCCAATAAGGGCGCGTTATCTGGGGTCAAGTGAGCAGCCGCGATAGCGCCCCGTCGCCGTCGCTCGCAGTATCTCTCGGCGCTGACATGGGGCTGCTACGTCTTGTCGTGTTTGTGTTTTGTTTCCAACTTGCCCACTTCACTGATCGTAAGTATCACAAATAATATTATGAGAGGAGTGCTCAGGATTCAATGATGCTGCTATGTCTTCGAACAGTTCGTTGATTTGGTGCTACATTTTGATGAAACTTGATGATTCAGTAAATAGAAAATTACTATACATATATTATTTTGATAACATATTTTATGTTAAAGTAAAATAAATAAATCATAACTTGTTGACATAATAAGTGTAATTTTATGGCCTCTATCATGGCAAATAATGACTGTAAACTATTATCGTTTCGGTAATATTGGAACTAGTGCGTGCGAGTCCGAATCGCACTTGAGTCGGTTTTTCGCGATGTGCGAGTGACTCGGCAGAAATGATTAAGTAGTATGTTCGACACGTGCAGCACCATGCGTGATGGAGCTGGAGTGCGCGGAGTGCGTGCCGGACAACATGCCGCTGGTGACGTCACACCGCGCCGCCAACGGCTCGCTGGCGGTGCCGGCCGGCGCCGAGCTCACGCTGGCGTGCGGCGGCGGCAAGTTCCTCGCCTTCCCGCTGCGCGACTCGCTGGCCGCGCGCTGCGAGGCCGGGCGCTACCGCGTGCGCGCCGACGGCTCGCTGCGGCACCTGCTCGAGCTCGGCTGCCAGGAGAGCATCTTCGAAGATGTGCTGCATCAGGTGACATGCAGTACCTACGTCTTGACAATATTCCTTTTATTCCAGTGAATCACGACTAAGTCAAAAGCTTTTTCCATGCAGGTTGACAATTGCGGCGGCCTGCAAGGGCGCGCGTACCTGATGCACGAGTCGAGTGCGCACGCGCCGCGCCACCTCGCCGCGCTCTGCTTCGACGAGGACCGCGCCGTGGCCGCGCGCCTGCGCATGAGCAACGCGCCGCACAACGCGCTGGCCGTGGCCGCGCACAGCGAGCCCTCGGCGCCGCTCAGCATCCTCGGCAACTTCAACCACATGTTCGACGCGAGCACGCGCCACGCCGCCGAGCGCCTCTACTCCGACGACGTCCGCATGAACCGGCGCCTGCACGAGCTGCTCAAGCACGAGCGGTACTCCTTCGCGGACCAGAGCCTCACCTCCGCCAAGTTGCTCAGCAGCCACTACTTCGAGGATCAGAACATGCGCGTGACGGACTTCGTGTCCAACCGCGTGGCGGTGTGGCGCAGCGTGGCCCACGGAAACCTGCACCACCTGCACCGCGACGTCGCCAAATTCCTGAAGCTGAGTCGTCCGCACGCCGAGCTGGACGTGCACGCCGGCACGCACGGCGTGCTCGCGCTGCGTGCGGGCCACTCGCGCACCGAATTGTACTTGAAAGCTGCTAAAAGGTTTCCGGTGCCGAAGTATATCTGGACGGTGGTGCACGCCAAGCAGGCGAACAAGGCCGTGGCGCTGGTGCTGCTCAACGACCCGTTCGTGGCCGTCAGCGAGGTCCGCGAGGCCGTGTTCTGCGAGAGCGCGTGCGGCCGCGTGCCGTGGCTGCACGAGCTGCGCCGGCACCGCAACTACGAGAGCCCCGTGTACGGCCTCGTGTTCTGCTGCAGTCTGCACAACTTCACCAGCGTGGTCACCGAGCTGCCAGAACAACTCATTGACGTGCCGGCAGGGAGCGCTGGCTTGCTCACAGAGTTGTTTGTTTAGATATAATGTGATGATTGATCCAAACTGAAGTACCTCTCTCGAGATTTGTAACAGTTTAGTCAATTATGATATAATAAGAGAGAACCAAAAATAAGTAGTATATTATGATTATGAAACATTTTATTCAAAAATTATAATAGAGATTTTATTTGCCAAATCCTTAATCCTTCTCAGCAATCGCGGTTAGATGTCTGTCGATCTCGTTTTCAGCCAACACTCTGAAATATGAAACAATAAATACTTAGCAATTTATCATTAGTAAAAATAATACAATATATTATTGTAGTACACATCCAAAACGAACACAACATAGCTGGCAAAATGTGACTGTTATTAGTAGTTTTCGACCTTATTGCCTAAGCAATAAGGTGGAAGTAACACGCCAGTGAGGATGCTACATCCATACAGCTACGACACCGGCGCACATACGTCGATTTGGCCGATTTAGGCGGCCAAAAGTGAATTTGCAATGTATACCCGATAGCAAAACAAGTTATTACCTGCCCTAGCAGACAGTTCCAGTGACAATACCCTACCTCTACCTTCCATTATATTGCGCGTGAGAGCGGATCCAGGGTGTGTTGCGACGCAGCCCGGCCACAGTCGATTTCGTCATTTATAGACGTATCAATTAAATGTTCTTTAATTGTTCTTGCTGTACCAATGAATAGATTAAATGTACCTCTAATATATCTTGTTAAAAAAGCACATGTTTGTGGCCGGGCTGTACCGTATACGTTGCAGCCCGGCCACGTCCGCCGCGGTAGTAGACGCCCCGGGCGTCGGGAATCAATCTCCGATTTCCGGCCACCGTAGGTGCGGGCTTGCGGACGAAGAGTGATGGGTAGCTCTCCGTCCGATCAGGACCAAGCCCGGGTCGATGGCGCGTAGTGTTCCACGCGCGCCTCAAAGAGTTGTCAGCGAAGCTGAAGGGGTCCGTTAGGGCCGATGCCTACCACTGGGGTTGCGGATAAGTCCTTAGGGGAAACCGTGGCTCCGGTCTAGGCAAGGGAAGGAACACGGGTGGGTTTTAGTCAGTAAAAGTCTAACACGCCCTTCCGCTCCGCCCAGAGCGGGAGAAGTCATTTGATGATTTCCCACCCAAAAAAAAAAAAAAGCCCGGCCACGTCTATATTTTCTGGTAGGATGATCGGAATGTTCTAAAATATAAACCAAATAAATGTTCCTTTTATGTTCCAAGAGAAACGCTTACATAAACAAAAAAATATTATAAATAAGAATTTGCACTAAGCGCCTGTAGGACTGAAATAGCACGTCGGCTTATTTGTACAAAGTTGCTAACGCATATCTTTAGGAGCAATTCTCTAGGAAAAACAGACAATATTGTGTAAGAAAATATCAGTTTACTTTCCTTTTTTTATTGTACAAATAAAATAATTAAAAAAATATTATTTTCATTACACAATAATTGTCTTTGTTGTCTTGTTGTAGTTTTTGTCAAAACAAATCAATTGTTTTGTCTTTAGATGCAAATAATTTGTATTTACGGGTATTCAATAAAAATTAAAAAAAAAACGTAACGAAGCGGTTTGGCTCCCATAAGAAGTTACCACTTCAAAAACGTAAAAAAAAATATTTTTTTATTTGGACAATAAAAAAAATTAAAAAAAAGGAAAATAAAATTATATTTTCTTACACAATATTGTGTAATGAAAATAACATTTATTAAATTTTTTATTTGGACAGTAAAAATAAAATAAAAAAGGAAAGTAAAATTATATTTTCTTACACAATATTGTGTTTTTCCTAGAGAATTGCTCCTAAAGATATGCGTTAGTAACTTTGTACAAATAAGCCGACGCACAGTGTTCCAATGGACCAAAAAAATTTCCCTCTGCTGTTTATGGTATTTATCGATCAAGGGATGCATTTACAATGCATGAGTAAAACACCCACGTGTCGATTTCAAATACTTTTTGTTTTTTTCAATGATGAAGTTTAGGTGATCTTTTCATTTAAAAAATTAAAATAAATTCTGAAAACATAACTGTCCAAGATATTTATTTCGAAGTTTATAGAGTGCCGCGAGTTTTTTGTGGTACTCTAGTGTCACTGCCTCGGCCCGGCTAGGGTGCCGTGAGCGTTGCATTGTCACTGTCAGTTGTTATTTAGGTTAGGTTAGGTTAGAACTGTGACCACACAACGCACGAGCCGAGCGAGCGTAGCGAGCGGTGCCGCGGGAGCGGCCGGCGAAGTGCCAGGGTCCGTTTAGGCACAAGAGAATGTAATGTTTTGGGAATGTGGTGTTTTACAGCGATCTAACCTCGACAATCAAACAAAATACCAAGTGACGTGACTTAGTGACAGTGACAATGACAATCCAATGCTTGCGGCACTTGAGCCGGGCCGAGGCGGTGTTACTAGGGTGCCTGTAGTGGCACTTTATCCGATAGGGATAGAGTGCCAATGGTGGCACTCTGTACACTGCCTATTTATTTTATATAAATATAATCTGATAGAGCATCTTTGGGCGTATATTTTCCAGTTTATATTTTTGGAAAATCACCTCTGGATACAGAGAAATTCTTTTTTTCAGATTTTTGTTTTTATTTTTTCACCATGTTTCCGGCCATCCGCTCGGTCACATCGTAGTATTGTGTATCCGCTCGGAGCCAGTTCACCATCATGAATCGACTCATTGATTCCCGTTTCAGTTATGGCTACTAAATCGACCATAGACCCTAATAAATTATTATAAAATGTTCTTAACTTCGTACGCAGTCCTCGGACATTTTGATAGTACAAATCTAATGAATACTTAGGTTTCCCGTTACTAGCTTGGCCTATATTTACACTATTTGAGCACACCGGTTCCAACTGTTGCGAGTGGGAACTATAATTATTGGCGTACCGGCACTGTAAGTTCACGTTTCTGTTACATCGTTGCGTATGATGGTGATTACGAAGAGGAGCGCCCAGCGACTGCGCGTGCACTGTCGCCGGTGCGAATCTCGGAGCTTGGATCCCTGGCGTGTTTATACGCTCATTCAAACTTTCCGGAAAAGCAATTACGAAGGCTGTATGTCTTGTAGCTTTTATTTCTCGCTTTTCCACAAAATAGTGCTCGCAATTTTGAAGTTTATTTAAATAATTCATCACGTTCTGCATCGTCGTCTCCGGTTTAAAAGACCAAGCCTGTATACATTTTAGTTTTTCAACCGTTTTGAGCTCATCATCTTGACCGCTGCCAATAACCACCCGCCGTTTAGAATTACGCTTTTTACGGGCCGGTTGCCAGCCATCTTCAGCGGTATCAATCGTTGCTTCCGAGCGCTTTTCCGCTAGCTTCGTGGCCCCGCAATCCAGCGATGGTGAAGCTGATTTTGTAGATGGAGTGGGGTTTGTACTTGTAGTTGTCACCGTGATTATTGGTTCGAATCGTCCGGTTTCGGGTGTCTTCGGCAAGTTATTTTTCTCACCTACTTCGTCATCGGTCTTCGCTTTTACAGCGGCTGAGTTTTTTGCAGCGGCTACGTATCCAGTCTGGTTTTTAGCGGCCGAGTTAACTCGCGCTTGACGCACAGGTCGCTGCGTTGCTGGAATCGCTGAGTGGTCTTGAGCACCGACTTCCACTAGTTTTGAAGGAACCAATTTCGATTTACCCTCAACAGCTGACGTTAATAACTTGAACAATAGGTCTTGTTTCGCTATTATGGAATTTTGCTCATCTATTTTGCACTCGAGAGCACTAACTTTAATCACTAGATCACTTACTAGCTTTTGTAGCTCGCGCACTACACCTTCAAGGGCTTTTTGAGCCATTATTATATTTTTAAACCCGTAAATACTGGGAGCTGTATTATACCGTGAGCAGTACCCACAATCCACCCTTGGCCCTGTAGCGTTTACACCGCCACATACAAACTACGCAGCAAAGGCATGACGTCACACAAATCCTGCATCGCGCAGTTAGAGTTTACTGCGCGAACGACATAGATAAAACTATCCGAAATCAACTTACGGGCAGTTGCCCCCCAGACATAACACCCGTCTGGTTGGCGGATCCTCCCTTTTCTAAGAGTATGAGTAAACTTTACACCCTGTTCCTCATACCTCTAAAGGTCTATCACGGATTTGAACGCACATGTCTTTTGGGGGAGGGGGGGAAGACAAAGATCATGTCAAATGCCCATGTAACACCCGCTCTCATAAAGATCGGAGACGCTACGCTCGAAGTTGTAGACGAGTATGTTTACCTAGGACAAACTGTCCAGCTAGGTAGGTCCGACTTCGAGAAAGAGGTCGATCGTCGAATCCGACTCGGCTGGGCAGCGTTCGGGAAGCTACGCAATATCTTCTCGTCCCACATACCACAGTATCTCAAGACGAAAGTCTTTGACCAGTGCGTGTTGCCAGTGATGACTTATGGCACTGAAACGTGGTCGCTCACAATGGGCCTTATCAGAAG
Organism: Conistra vaccinii; assembly: GCA_948150665.1. Lineage (NCBI taxonomy): Eukaryota > Metazoa > Arthropoda > Insecta > Lepidoptera > Noctuidae > Conistra > Conistra vaccinii. Next base: position 23,320,817 of record OX411332.1, read on the forward strand.
GCTAAAAGTCACCCAAAGAGCAATATAGAGGGCTATGCTTGGAGTTTCCCTACGTGATCGAATAAAAAATGAAGAGATTCGCAGGAGAACCAAGGTAACCGACATAGCCCGAAGAATTGCCAAACTTAAGTGGCAATGGGCAGGACACATTGCTCGCAGAACAGTTGGCCGATGGGGCTGAAAGGTTCTGGAGTGGCGACCGCGTACCGGAAGATATAGCGTTGGAAGGCCTCCCACAAGATGGGCCGATGACCTTGTAAAGGCCGCAGGAATCCGCTGGATGCGGGAAGCACAGAATCGGTCGAAGTGGCGGTGCTTGGGGGAGGCCTATGTCCAGCAGTGGACGTCTTTCGGCTGATATGATGATGATGATGCTTATTGCCCGTGTCTCAAGCGCATACGTAATTCGAATTACAAATTGAACAATTGCGTTAACGCGATCGTTAAATGGCGCGTGGGGGGAATTCGGAGAGTCGGAGTCCAAACTTTGGACTCCAATTAGCTCCGTTTTTCAAAAAAACAGCCCGCCACAAATTTTGTTACCTAATTTAATGAATTTTGTTTTTTTTCCCCTTCTTTTTTTTAATGTTGACTTTTATTTTTTGTTTTAGACTCACCGGACACATCAGGTGTAAATTTAGTGACCGAAAAACCATCAATTATGTCATTTTCTCCCGAGACAAATGACCATTTGATACCTGCCCAGCCAAATGAGAATGGTCAAATATAATAATATTTTTTTTTTCATAAATATGTCTTATCAATGACAAAAAACTATGTATATTTATTTTTAATCTACTACCAAACATTTTCAAATTTCAATATTCGTCAAATAATTTTGGCCGTCTAAATCGGCCAAATCGACGTAAGTGCGGCGTGGGCCGAGATGTTATGTCATGTACAATGTACATCCACACAGCTACAATCTCACCTGAACTGCGGGTTATCCTTGGTGACCAGGCCTACTTCAATTTCTGAGGACTTGAAGTCGACAGAGAGCACCTGCGACAGGCAGGAGATGGCCAGCTGCACCACCTCGTCGGCGCTGAGGTCCGAGCGCTTCTTCAGCTTTTTCTCCAGGTAGGCGTTGGCGTCGGTGGCCTTCGCGCCCGCCGACACCGCCTTGTACGAACAGTAGTAGCCCGACGGGTCCGTCTTGTACACGCACGGACCTGTTTCTTCGTCATATGCTACCAGCATCATGCCTATAATAGAAAGATAAATATCTCAGGTCCTGCGATTGTTACTTGTAAACCGCGGGTTGCGAATGTTGTAACACAACTTTGGACATTCAGGGGTTTATTTATAATTGCTTAAAGTGATTAGCGACTGTTTAACTATACATTTTTGACGTTTAGTTTAAGCAACGTTCATAAATAAACACCATAAGATCCAGGGTCAGCAACTGACTGTAAGGCCCTGCGCACATTGGCGGACGGCAGGGGAGAGCATCGAGGAAGATTCCTCTAAATAATTTCATCACCACTGCTCTCAAAACGGTGAAGGAAAACATCGTGAGGAAACCGGCATGTCTTAGAATCAAAAATTCGAAGACATGTGACATGATGACATCTACCAACCCGCACTGGGCCCGCGTGGTAGATTACGGCCCACTCCCTCTCACAGAAAGGAGGCCTGTGTCCCAGCAGTTAGAACATTAATAGGCTGATAATGTAATATTTCTATTAAAAAATTAAATTACTGTAACACTTTCCCTACACGAGATACAGAGTTATGCCCATATAAAGAAAAAGCTGAGAGGTGTCAAGGGACACCCGGATGGAACGAAGTTATGGAATGAACCTCACAAAGGCATGCCACTAATTAGTACCTGTGGTCGCTCACAGATGGCGTTATAATAAAAAATAAAAAGTGTCGTTACAACTTTTGGTCCCAATTCATTCCGTCTAGCCCCCTTTCACAACGCGCGTAAGGGAACTTCGTTCCAATAATAACACTCATCAAAAATTTTCATATGATATAACTAGAAAAGTGTTACAACACTTGGGACGAAAACGCCCATTTTCTTAGGTTTTTTGCATTTGCAGGTCACTGTCAGTTTGCCTTTGGGCGCATTACGCACAATTCGCAAAATGTCCAACTGTCCAATTCTCAATTGGTCCAGTTCGTAATTGGTCCAGTTCGCAATTAGTCCAATTCGCAATTGGTCCAGGTTGCAATTGGGGGCTTCTTTCATTACGAGATACTTTACCTGATTTTAATGACGCCAGATAACTAAGCCTTGTGTTTACCAACATATACATCAACTGATTGATGACGTATTTAATCGGTTCTTTGTTTAAAATTATCGTAGGATATAAACCAACTTTTAAAATACCTAACCGGCAGTTTGAATGTTTTTAACACAGGCCATATAGGAATATTATTGAACAGTTTTGCCTTACAAAATCTGTCGGGGGTCAATTTTAGAGCTCCCGCAGACATACATTGTAAGTTGGCTAACTAAAGTAACTTACTAAGATACAGATTTAGTTGGACAAGATGTGCGGCCTGGCGTATGTCACAATACATATTGATATATTCTCCGATCTAGTCGGTAAGATTATTAATTAAGTACCTACCTACCTCATGATCCTGACTGAACTGACTAACACTATATTTTGAAATTCAATTCCGTCTAAAAACCGCGACACTGCGACGTGACTTTTTTATCATTGATAGGCTTTGTTACGAGCAATATTTCTGTACTAGTGTCAAGTCGCACTTTTGCGTTTGTAGGGAGAAAAAATTTAAAACGAAAATCTGAAAAAACAATATTACTCTATATCCGGAGGTGTTTTTCCAAATATAAAAACTGGAAAATATACACCCAAAGATGCTCTATCAGATTATATTTATACAAAATAAATATCTTGGACAGTTATGTTTTCAGAATTTATTTCAATTTTTTAAACGAAAAGATCACCTAAACTTCATCAGTGAAAAAAAGAAAAAGTATTTGAAATCGACACGTGGGTGTTTTATTCGTGCATTATAAATGCATCCCTTGATCGATAAATACCATAAACACCACGGGATTTTTATTTTGGTCCAATGGAACACTGTGGACTGCTGTCAGACTTTCGGGCTTCTGACGACTCGTAACGACTGTCACAAGTTCCACAAATGACAGCTGGGACCAACGGCTTAACGTGCTTTCCGAGGCACGGAGGAGTCTCGGTACCTATGTAAAGATGGTCACCCATCCACTGACCAACCCCGGCAAGCGTAGCTTAACCTGATGGATCGACCCGTGCGGCTTGTTATTACTTAGTCACGAGCTCCTCATGATAAATACCCTCAAATAAGACATTAAAAAAATACCCCTCAAATAAGACATAAAAAAAATGTCTGCGTTTAGTTATTTAAAATTAGGTTACTAGCCGTGTGTTGACGGCAGAACAGTTATCTAGTCGTCAGTCAGCTAATAAAATAATAAATATTAGACACGTATTTTTTTGCTCTATCATATTCATAAAAAATGGAAAAGAAAAAATACGTGTCCAATATTTTTTAATAATCTACCTGACAGACAAAACTCATTTTTTTTTTCCACCATCCTTATTGCACGACTCATAATGCAAAGCATTAGAGTGTGCTCTACGATCGAAAAAAATTTTTTGCCCCATTTCTGCAACTGTTTTTATTGTTACACTCCTGCTAGTACACAGAACCTACTTAATTGATATACCATTGTATAGATGATTAAATGGAGATTAATACTGTCTTTTTTAACAATTGATTTAATGCAGCAGAAATGAAAAAAGCAACAAAATAGTTGAAAAAAAAATCCTGTCCGTCAATTTATGAACCCTGAAAACATTGTAGCTTGCGATAAAATCAATTAATTGAGTCAATTTTTTTTTTTATACATTCGTTTCGGCCATAAAAGGAACCCTATTGAAAATGGCTCTTTTATTCAAAGTAGTTTAATTATAATTAATAAAATACTAACTAAAATATAATATCTGTAACTAAATATTTCCAACCTTGATGTGACGTCGTTGCCTAGCAGCCCACAACGTAAATATCGAAATAAATAGTCTTTGACATTACGTAAGGATTGCGAGGTTAGCAATTTTACCCATATTGATGGGTAAAACAGCAGTCAAAACATACTTCATGAAAAGTGATAAATTGTTAATTTTTGTTAGAAACTATGTATTGAATTTCTTTTTCGTTTATGAATGAGTGATATGAGGCGTGCATTTTTGGATTTTCCAAACTTATTGTCATACTGCAATGCGGTTCAGCACAATAATCTCTGTGTATGAGAGATTTAAAAGAATTAAAATACCTTAAAAGGATGAGTATATCTAAATAACGACTGTAATTTAAATTGGTCAATTTGCAAACTGGAACATTTGCTAATTGGACAATTTGCGAATTAGACAAATTGCGAATTGGATGTTGTGAGAATTGGACATTTTGAGCTAACTGGACATTTTGCGAAATGGACATAATGCGACTAAAGGTCAGTTTGTATCTATATATAATCCAATGATTATAGTTCTGTAAATACATACCTGTTATAGTAGTGAATCATATTTTGATCTAGATTTTCGGTTTCACCTCAATAATAATTACTTACTTTGTTATTGTAGCGGTTACACCACATACCTTCCTCTAACCGTTTGTTCAATCCATAATAGGTATTTGTTTATTGCTTTTAGTTTAGTTAAAAATATTTCTTTATTGATATTTGTAATATTGGTTGCTAGTTATCGTCTACTAAACAGACCGTGACAGTCATATTATTATAAACACGGACCCACAGTAAAATTATTAGAGGGATCACCAATAATTTATTTTGCATTTGTTTCAATTAAACCATATACAGGCACTTTTAATTGTCAAGGAGTCAGTCAGTCAGAAAAAATGAAGCTAGTTGCCCATTCCAAAACGTTTATAGGTACATATGGAGAAGAACGGGCAAGAAACTCCATGGACACTCTTTTAAATAAAAAATTGTTACATAAAAATGATGTAACTCATTCATGTTGAAATTATACATGTGAGAACAATGTAAAAAGATGTGCACGTTAAAAGCGTCCGAAATAAAAAGATAAAAACAAAAACAATTCAAAGATAAAAATAAATAAAAAATAAGCCATGGCAGCTAAGAGATGACCAGTCCCAACTGACGGCGCCCGTTCACGAACATGACGCATGTATTAGCACCATTCAGCTCAACCATTTTGAAGGGAGCTAAATGATCCAACACACACGCCACCATCAGCGAGACATCTGAGTATAGAAGTTGATGATAAAGTGTTTGTGTCATGTGATCCTGAAGATCTTGCTATAACTCTTTTCACACATTAGACATCAATACACGTAGCATTACTACAATAGAAATTGTATTTCACTCTCAACTATTTACTGTGAAGAATAGACAAAGTGACAGATTCAGAATCTGTCATTTTGTCTATTCTTCCGTCAACAAACCCGTTTCTATGTGTTTTCTAAGATGTAAGAAATTTAACTCACTGCATCCAAGTGGGCGCATCTCGGCGTTCTGTGTGTACACCTGCGAGATGTCAGCGATGCGGCGAGTCAGAATGTGCACCGGGATCTCAGTGCCGTACTTGTACTGCCAGTTAGCCGCCTCGTACCGAGCGCGCTGAACCTGTGACCGGCTGTCCGCTGAAAATCGACATAACATTTGTTACAAGCACGAATGTGTAGAGACCGTCCAAGAATTTATGGATCACATAAGACATTGATAGGACGAACTTAACGTGTCTAATTTCAATCCTCTTGTTGAAATATAAAGTATTGGTCTCACCAATCATGCCCGTCATAACAGCTCCGATACGTTTGGTGAGCGGGAACAGGTGCGTGACGGAGGCGGGGTCGAGCAGGCGGTCGGGTACCTTGCGCTGCGCCGCTACCACGGCCGCGTCCGCGCCGCGCAGCGCCACCGACGTCAGACCACCCTGGTTGATCGCCTTCAGTGCATATTCTGCAAAAAATCAACAACTTATGTTCCTACTCATTGAAGGGTCGGTGGGTTGCCTTAGGGGCGGATTTCATTGAAGTCAATTACTTAATTACAGTTTTCAACCGACTTACAGCACAAGGCAATGACTGTACGTTTTTGAATACACTCAATATTTTATTTAAGGTTTACAGTGAGTACCTAACATAAACTGAATAAGTATGCAATTGGAAAGCTTATTTATTTAAAGTGAATTATCAAGCGATTATACAGCATTTTTCAATAAATGTTGATTGTTAGTATTGGTGGTTACCGCTCTGTGCAAGTCATTCCGGATAAAATTCACAACTTACCAACTTGGTATAGTCTTCCTTCAGGAGAGAAGATAGTAATATGCCTGTCAAACCCAGCGCTACTTTCCCGTGCCATTATTTATGAATTAAATTGCAAAATTTTTACAATGCAAACCAACGAAATAAGTTATTTTTTTGACAGCCGCTCAGTTGTGGTCGTGAGCATAGAGCTTACCATAAACAATAAATTCAACTTCAATTTTCTCATCTCATCGCAGAATTTCATTGTCTATGGAGTTAATTTTTGTGGCAGGAACAGACTTACTTGGTACCATCAAAACATGAAAACATGTGGCGCCGTGGCAGGCGTGGCATGCATTGTGCTTTGTGGGCACTTAAATTAAAATCTATAGCTGTACAAAGATCTTTCTTTTGGCACGTGGCCAAAGTTGAAACTAACGCGATTACCTTGTTTTTTTACCAAAAAAAAATCAAAATTTTTTATAACAGCGCCCCACCTGTCAACATCATTCTCGCGCGTCGCGCCAAAAGATCCTTGTAGCAATGTATCAAAATTATACGGTCTCTCGAAACCTCGAAACTAAATCGAAAGTGTTGTTCAAGCAAGACGCCTTGTAAGTTACATGCTCTGTGGAGGCAGCGGCAAGGCAACACGCGTCTCAGAGTAATAACTAAACGCGTAGAAACTAGAAAGCACAGAGTACAATATACATGCTAGAAAGGCTAGAAAGTATAGGACACAGAGCATGTAACTTTAGTATAGGATATTGTAGTCTGTGGTATAGGGGATATTGTCTATGATCAGTTGTTGTCAGTGAGGCAAGTGTAGAGGTTGTGTGGTTTTGAATTTGATTTTGATTTAATTTATCAAGTCGTTTGTTTCCTGTTTATAAGTTTCAAATAAACCGTTCAGACTTGGAAACGGAATTTTAAAAATTAAGTAACTTTTCAGTTGTCATTTAACAATCGCCTTTTTTTTACTATCACAATGCAAGAAACCGTTACAAACACGAACGAAAGAAAATCGTTGTTTTCATCGTTCCTGGAGGTGCTGGAGGCTCGTGATAAACAGGCACAGGTCGACAGGCAGCTGCAGGAAGAGAAATATTTAAGAAGAACCCAGAGAATCTATGATTTCCACGGTAGATAAAACGCGCCAATTACTACATATTTTGCGAAATGAAACTGGTTGTTTTGAATGAAACTTAATAAATTATCCTGTATTTTACAAATCACCAGACTTTTTAGCTATGTACATTTAATTGGAATGTATTGCTTTCTTTCCATCATAAATTGTGTGCTTATACCTTAACAACTTTTAACCCAAAACATGATTTTGTTTTACAGTAAGTATACAAATAATCCACTGCATTTCCTAATAAGCCCCTGCTCTAGATAAACTAATGAGATAGAAATATGTTATATTGTATGTGGTGTAAATTGGCATCTTTTAAAATGTTGTTTTTATTTTTAAAAAGTATGATTCTCATCTATTCATTTATTCAGTTGTAGATAACTATTGTAGTAGTTTGTGGAAGTGATTGTCAGAAATGTTGGAGCACCAACTGATTCTTAGTTTCATCATTGCCACATTATGTCAATAATCCCTGTCTTTAGTCAAACTAATTTAGAAAGTTCCAAAAGGAAATTTTTATTTTAGCCCAGATTATTGACTTTTGTTATTGCGGCCAGCAAATCATAAAGGTTAACATGAGATTGACAATGTATTAAATTTTTATGCTAATAAACCTTTTAATAACTGAGTAGGTACATTATTTTAACTTAATGTACAGTTCAATTCAAAGATAATGAGGGCTCGGAAGTTAGCTGCTCGCTGCGCAGCCATGAATTTGTTACTGCGCAGCGACTCACCTCATGTTCCAAGCCACCATTAAGTTTAAATCGGACTGTAACAAAAGTTTATGTCAATTTATTTGGGGTTGGCGCAACATGTTTTCCATAATACAAACTTTCCATAATATAAATAAATAGTGAAAAAAAAATTTCACAAGCTTACAACAGCTTAAAATAATCTATTCATTCCATCCTAGAATAGCTACTGAACTAACTCGCAAAATGAGCATCTGGCCCTATCTGTGGGCCCTATAGGTAGCAACACAAGTCTTTGAGCCTGCATTAGCTGAGTTGACTTTACAATTGTTGGGCAGGCCACATATGTATGAAGTCAGGTCAGGTCTGCTAGTGTTTGACGTCGTTGCAGAGCGGCAGCGATGTGAGGCGGTGGAGCTGCGGCGCTGCCTGGACTACGTGTCGCAGCACGCGCACGTGCTGGAGAGCGTGCTGCGCGGCGCGGGCGCGCCCGGAGCAGACGCGCCGCTCAGCGCCTCGCTGGTGCGCCAGGCCGCCGCGTTGCAGCGCTGCATGGCGCAGTGCGTTGCCAACGCTAGCCGCATCCGCCAGCTGCTCACCGCCACGCACCAGCCGCAGATGGACACCATGCTCGCCAAAATGGTGAGTTGCTTTTCAGAAATTTACTTCTGTACGAAGACGAACTCCTGCCAAATATCCATAGCTACACTTAGATGTGCGACCTGCGAAGATGCGATATATGACGGAGACAGTCGGTAGATCTCTGGAAACACATCGCGAGGTATTTGTTCTCATGTTAAACATGCACGAGTTCAGCCTCGGGTCGTACAAACATCCATATTCTCTCATTCTCAAGTCTCAACTCCAACTTTTTGGACAACGACGATGACGATACTTAGTCAAATACTAATCACAGTGTTAGCCAAATGTCGCTATTCACGTATGCCAAACGCTCGTAATCACGAGAGTGGGGTGTAAAAACTTTCAAAGCAGCTTAGCCCACTGGCCCATTAGAAATTAAAGAGCATTACTCGTATTTAAAAGAACGATTTCAATTCACTTTACATTTTGATCCATTCAGTAACTCTGTACAAACGGCTTAACACGTCCAAATAAATATTTAACCAGTAGTATTTGCACAATTCCATTCTAGTTTATACTATGAAACTGGATGTTGTCTATAACTCACGTATATAACTGCTAGTTGCTCTAGTTCGTGCTGTATGTGGAACTAATCAGACACTTGTGTAACAGCCCTCACTCCCTTTCCCTTCCCTAAGTATCGTTCTGTTTACTCCTAGTTATTTTTGTTCAGTATACGATAGTAGGTACCTACCGGCTTCTTACTGCGCGTAGTTTTTACGGCAATGGTCGGAAATTACCATTTCTACAACCGAAAATATTCGACGAATGTTCATGAGTGCGATAATAGAGAGTGAACGATTAACAAGCACGTACCTATGTTTTTGTGTGCTCATTAGCGGTGTTAATGTAATTACACGGGCTAATTGTGTTATTATTAGATACCTCGTTTCATTGGCGTCAAGTTTTGTGGAGATTGCAGTCTAATCGTGTAACAACGTTGTCTTATAGGTCGCCAAGACTATGCCGTCACACATCAGTTTAGGTCAGTGGTTACTACACATTGTGTGTGCAAAATGAGCAACAAATTATACAAATGTCAGGTCACCGTTATGGCGTGTCACCATGTAACGCACACCGCCGCCGCCCGGCCAGACAGAGGCAGTTTTTTTTTTTTTTTTTGGGTGGGAAATCATCCAATGACTTCTCCCGCTCTGGGCGGAGCGGAAGGGCGTGTCAGACTTTTACTGACTAAAACCCACCCGTGTTCCTTCCCTTGCCATGCCAGGGGCCACGGTTTCCCCTTGGGACTACCCGCAACCCCGGCGGGCATCGGTCCTAGCGGACCCCGTCAGTTTTGCTGACATCTCTTTGAGGCGCGCGTGGAACACGACGCGCCGTCGACCCGGGCCTGGTCCTTATCGGACGGCGAGCTGCCCTCTGCTCTCCGTCCGCAGGCTCGCGCCTACGGTGGCCGGAAATCGGCTATCAATTCCCGACGCCCGGGACGTCTCCTACGGCGGCGGCGGCTAGGGCTGGTAGGGCGCGGCCTTTGCCACTCCCTCGCGCGCTCCGCCTCCTCCTTCGCGAGCATTACTGCTTCGCAGAAGGAGGTGACGGCTTGCCATGCCCTCTCGCTCCGCACCATGGCCTGGACCAGGGCCGGACGCGAGAGGTCACTGCCGCCGATCGCCTCCACGAGGACACGGCGGTGGTCCACCCAAGCCGGGCAAACCTCCACCGTATGCTCCACCGTGTCCTCCGGACGATCCACACAATGGTGTCACCATTGTGTGTTCCTCCCGCCTTATGCGAAACAGGTACCTCCCGAAACAACCGTGTCCGGTGAGGACCTGCGTCAGGCGGAAGGTGAGGACGCCGTGGCGCCTCTCTAGCCACTCCTCAAAGAGGGGACTTATCGCCGTAATTGTGGCGTGCCCAAATCTGGGTTGCGACAATCGCACACTCCAAGCCGCCATGAGATCCCGCCGGAGCTCTGTCCGCTGTACCGTGATTTCTCGCGGCAGCGGAGTTACACCCCGGCGCTTCATCTCCTCGCGCCACTCCCAAATGTGGGCGAGGACCTTCGCCTCCAGATCCCATGGTGGCGTTCCGGCAAGGAGGCTCGCCGCCTCGCCGGAGACCGTACGGTATCCCCAGACCATCCGGATAGCCATGACCCTTTGGACTGCATGCAACCGGCGGGCTGGCCGCAACCTTAAGGTTCGCGCCCACACCGGAGCCCCGTAAAGGGCCATGGACCGCACGACCCCCGCGTAGAGCCTCCGGCAGGAGGCGTTTGGACCCCCTAGATTGGGCAGAAGCCGCTTCAAGGCAGCCCCGGCCCGCTCCAGTTTGGGAGCCAAACGTCGGAAATGCTCCACGAAGTTCCACCGGCAGACAGAGGCAGCCTGCGGGGCTAACACAGGCGTACCCAAGACGTTTGTGACAAGACATGACGGGCATGACACGGTTCAACCATGTGTTAAAATCTGAGGCGCGACATGCCTTTCTTGTTGCTAACTTCATAGTGTGACATAGTAAATTTAAAAAATTAATATGTCTATGATCAGTGAATATGCGACCAAATAAAATAATACGTTTTTATAGTGCAGGTTCATACAGTTTTACAACTTTTTAATTTTGTTGTGAACTAATTCACTTTTGACGTACGGACGACAGACATTATGTGGCATTTGTGAAAAAATTGGTGCGCCCATAGTAGAAAATAAGACATAGAATCCCAAATAAACGCCAAGAAGTTATGTCACAAGTCAAGAGATTATCTCACGCCGCCGTGCTAGCATTTGTGACAAAACTGTTTTACCGCCCAAATTGTGATAAAATGTGTGATTTAAGCTATCTCACAGTAGGCCATGCTCGGTGCGCTGATTGTAAACGTGACAAACTGACAACGACTAAATAGTTTGGAAATTAAAAACTAGGTAGGTAAAATAGGTATCTTAGGATGAGATGTGCTCATGAAAGTGATCGATATGAGGTGAGCTAGATGTTGTTATGGGAGTCATAAACACGTCGCGCGGGGGCTTTCAAAACCGGTATTGAAAAAGACAATAAGTACCGTGATCACGGTATCAATACCGGTAAGACAATAAGTACCGTGATCACGGTATCAATACCGGTAAGACAATAAGTACCGTGATCACGGTATCAATACCGGTAAGACAATAAGTACCGTGATCACGGTATCAATACCGGTAAGCCTGTATTGATCGAAAGTTCAATTAGGACAAAACTATTAAAACACCTATCTACGTGTTTTTATTTTCAAATCAGTCTTTATTGAAAATAATAAAATAAATACCTTTTATACATAGCTCTCTTATATGTATTTATGTATAACAATTAGGTATTGGTTGATAATTTAGGTAGGCCTAGGAATTAGGAACGCAATAAAAAAAAATATTTAGTCATTTTGCAGGAAGGCATATCACATAGACTTTGTGTTTCTTACAGGGTTCTCTAACTCTTTAAGAACAGTTAAGCGGATTCAGTTACTAAATATACCATCGTCTATTGTATTTTTTAAACAATTATAGTATTAAAAACGGAAAAGGATTATAATATCAGATGCTACAACTTGTCGTGATCAGCTGTTTCGAAGATAATCCGATCGCGTGATCCGTTGAGAGTTTGAGACAAATTATTAAAGATCTAGTTACATGTTGTTCGCTAAGAACTTTTTGGGTAAGACTCGAAAAGGCAGCAGCGACGGTAATCTAATTAAACTAGCAAAAATACGCGCTAGAGCACAACTTCACAAGTAAATACTGTAATCACGGTATTGGGGCGTCAATACCGGTATTGAAAAAGGCGAAAATAAAATCCGTGATCACGGTATTACAGGATCCCGGAATACCGGTAATGAAAGCCTCGCGCCACACATTCATGAAATCATGACCCACGTTTCCTAATACCAAATAAACCTACCCGTCTTCGACTACATTCTATTCTAGGACACTGTCTTTTTACAACCATGGATTCACAATGATCGTAGAATAGACTTCACTCATCAGTGCCTTTTCACCGTCTGCCTACCAAGTATTGACGTATCTATTCATCTAGCTAGACCAACGAGTCCAAACTCGGAGGGAATTACGATGAGTAAGGCCAAGATCCACCCTGCTCAGACTATGTTCACCATGTCTACGGCAACTACTAATGGAGACCAACTGAGTGAGTTAAGAGTTAGTCCGCAGACTATCCTGATGGCTGCAGTATCCGGTCAAGTCAAGGGTACCACATTATTACAGTGTACCGAATTCCTAGTCTATCCGACGAGTGTCAGTGAAATAATTTTCTGTGACTGTGATCCCTCCGCAAATCAGAAAACAGCAGGTTATCTTATAAATGGGTGAACAGATTTTAATGAAACATAGCTAAGAACCTATAAGAAATCAGCCTTATCTAATCTAATATATAAAATTCTCGTGTCACGGTGTTTGTTGCCAAACTCCTCCGAAACGGCTTGACCGATTTTTATGACATTTTTTGTGTATATTAGGTAGGTATGAGAATAGGATGTAAACTATTTTTCGTACCCCTAAGTGATAAGGGTGGTCCTCCCCAAGTTTTTTTTTCTCTTTTTTTGGACAATTTTTTTTATTGTAATTTTTTTATGATTTGGCATTAAAAAATACATACAACCCCAAATTTTCACCCTTCTACCACCAACCCCTATTTTTTAATAGCGATATTTGTACTTTAATAATTTTCTACTCTTGGCGGTCGATAATTGATCAATTACCACTCGATCAGTTATTCCCGTCAGGCGTCTACCGGTGTAGATAGGGTAGATAGGTAGGTCGGGCAGTGTAGGTAGGTAGGTCGGGCAGGGTAGGGTAATTAGGTAGGGCAGGGTAGGTAGATAGGAAGATAGGTAAGTAGGTAGGTTGGACAGGGTAGGGTAGGTAAGGCAGGGTAGGTAGGTAGGTAGGTTATTATAATTTAGGATTTTTATAATTTTTTTTGTGTATATTCGGTAGGTCTGAGAATAGGACGTAAACTATTTTTCATACCCCTAAGTGATATGATAGGGTGGTCCACCCCAAAATTTTCTTTTTCTTTTTTTCGACCAATTTTTTTAAATTAATTTTTTTATGATTCGGCATTAAAAAATGCATACAACCCTAGATTTTGACTTTTCTAACACCAACCCCCATTTTTTAATAGCGATATTAGTACTTTAATAATGTTCTACTCTTGGCGGTCGATAATAATTGATCATGATCAGTTACCACTCGATCAGTTATTCCCGTCAGTCGTCTACCACTGTCTCTTCTCATCCCGTAAACAGCACAGAGTAAGGATGAGAACGAAGCCGGTCTCCTGTCGTTCTCTCACAATAAGCTTTCTCTCTCTCACTCACTAAAGTTTAGGGCCTAAAATTAATTAGTGTAGGGTAGGGAGGTAGGGCAGGGTAGGTAGGTAGGTCAGGCAGTGTAGGTTAGGTAGTTAGTTAGGGCAGGGTAGGTAGGTAGGTCGGGCAGTGTAGGGTAGGTAGGTAGGTAGGGCAGGGTAGGTAGGTAGGTAGGTCGGGCCGGGTAGGGAAGGTAGATAGGGCAGGGTAGGTAGATAGGAAGGTAGGTAGGTAGGGTAGATAGGTAGGTGGGGTAGGTAGGTAGTTCGGGCAGGGTAGGTTAGTTAGGTAGGGCAGGGTAGGTAGGTAGGTCAGGCAGTGTAGGGTAGGTAGGTAGGTCAGGCAGTGTAGGGTAGGTAGTTAGGGCAGGGTAGGGTAGGTAGGTAGTTAGGGCAGGGTAGGCAGGTAGGTCGGGTAGTGCAGGGTAGGTAGGTAGGGCAGAGTAGGTAGGTGCACCGTAGATAAGTACTTACTGCTACCCGTGCGAAGCCGGGGTGGGCAGCTAGTAATTAAAAAAACCGGTCAAGAGCGAGTCGGACTCGCACACCGAGGGTTCCGTAAGGAGCTTCATTCGTATAGGTACCTAAATATGTAGTTCAGTGCGGAGAAACTAGTCCTCTAATAGCCTGCGCAGACGACGGATTTTTGATCGCGGACAAAAATCCGCGCTAAAATAGATCGCTTACAACTGTATCTTTTGTACGCGGTACTTTTAATCCCTCGTTTGCGTTACTCGATACAGTTGTAAGCGATCTATTTTAGCGGACAAAAAAGTCCGCGGACAAAACTCCGTCGTCTGCGCAGGCTATAAATTGTATGAGTGTCCATACAACTCAGAGGACGATCTTAATTGGCGTCAACTATGTATGACTTCTTTTATTTGTGCTGTAAGACCTTGCCTTTTGCTAAATTTCGTGATTCTAGCTAGGGCAACGAGCACTACCATATAGGTTTTCGACCCAAAACCTATAGGGTACATCCGGTTGATCTAAAATTGTCAATTTTGGTTTAAAGCAAAGTCTTACAGCGTAAAGGGAAAATTCAGAAAACTAAAAAAGTTGAAAATTAAGGTAAATATAATCTTAATTTTTTTTTGCCAAAATCTAAATTTGCCCATATCTTTTTATCGTGTTGATTCAGGACCTTAATTTTTATACACCTAATATGGGCTATAGACCTCAGTATCTGGTATAAATTTCAACTTGCTAGGTCCACCCGTTCTTGAGAAAATCGGTGGTGACACACGGATAGACAGACGGACAAGAAATTGATCTTATAAGGGTTCCTTTTTTACCTTTTGAGGTACGGAACCCTAAAAAGACCACATTGTAATCTGACCATCGTTTTAAGAGATACGATGCCGCAGACACAGACCGAGGGAAGGAAATAGGCTTTCAACTGCTAACACCCCTCTGTTTACGTCGGGGGTTAAAAGTGAAGTGCCCCTCACTAGTTAGGTATTTATATATAGGGGGATCTTAAATATATAACGGCGCGGGTATTTATTTTGGAATCGCAAATGATCTTTTATTCGTCACGCTATCGCTACTTAGAGATTGATTGTTTAAATTTTCATGGAAATGGAGTTAGTAATTAATTATTCATCTAACTAAAGTACAAAAAATTAAAAAGTAATTTATTCAAACTAGGCTGAGAATCAGCACTTTCGAACGTCAAAATTACTTAAGACACTCCCCCAAAACCCAAAACGCCCGCTCTTCACCACTCGTAGTGCTTTAGCTGGGAAGAAGAAGTGGCACAACAAACTGTCCAGCGGCTGTCTGTTCAGTTAGAAAAAAAAAATGATTTTATTTAATAGTATGCAAAATAATTTAAATTACGCAACACAAAACATAAAGATGGTTAATAACAATAATAACCTTTGAATATTGAATGGACGAAGCGAATCGATCATTATGTTTATTTAAACGTGTGTTGATAACGTCGAATTAATTGTTCAGGCTCAAGGTGGTCGAATGTCGATAGTCTTCGTCTTTAAGTTTCGGCGTGACTCTGATAGCTTGCAGTTTGTATTCACGTATTCAGTCGGCTGTTGAAGGATGTTTGAATATTCATCCTCGAGAGGCGTGCCAAAACTGAGAGCACGCAGCATCGCTTATTCATTCCGGGAGGCTGGGACTGGACCCTACGTAATATGATTGAGATGTTCAGCTGTTGCCTATATGAACATCTTATTTGATTCATCGAAGCTCAAGTTAAATCCAGGCCTATTTTACGTGTACATTCACATTCATGGCGTTAAAGAGGTTTAGAATGTCTTCATAGTAAAAGTCTGAAAGTTATATTTCAGCTATAATGACTGCAATAGTATGAGTGAAACTGAATAAAAATGAGCTATAGACAGAGTGCGGTTATAATTCTTAGGAACTGTCGACATCTCGAGTGCAGTTTTGCGTGTGTGCGATGTTCCGACATTTTGTGTGGAGCCTTTTCATGTTGCATTGGGTTATGCAACCACTCGGCATTGTCCTCCACTCCTCCTGCTGTAATCTTCTCATGTTACACTGGGTTATGCAACCACTCTGCATTGTCCTCCACTCCTCCTGCTGTAATCTCCATTTTTGCGCAATCAGACGTTACTAAATACCTACTAGCGACATTTACACACTTTTGTTTGTAATCCGTGTTAATAATCTTGAACGGTCATTGTCGCTTGATGAAATACACTTTTCATCGTGTCAACAATGCTTCAATGGTCCCAATTATGGCGGAAAAGTGCAAGTGAACGAGTCTACGATGAGAGTTCACTCAACTGATCGTGTTCACAGAAGTCTTGTTATGCCGCCAGGACCATCGTCAGGAGAGGACATCAGGACCGTAACGCGAACAATGTGCCTGCTCGTAGTCCACCAGTAGCTGGGTCAATGAAGATTACTTAACAGATTGTAGTATCTGTATCGTCCAATATCTGCGTTCTCCTTTTGTATACATTTGGCGTGATAAGGTAACTAAATAGGTCATGTCTGCAATATTCGTCACTTATCTAATCGGTGTCGTTGTGTTTCTACCTAATATTATTTTCCCACCGCATGTGGTTACGTTTACGGAATGCATTGTGTGAAGGTGGAGCATTCGAGGGAACTTCTGAGCCTGGTTCCACCTAGTTCCCATGCCAATGTATTGTGCAGTCGGTATCCTTGCGTTTTCACAACGCTGTTAATCGCTGTGAATGTAGTTATCTGTGATGACCTCACTTCAAATACTATAAAATATCATTGAACTATCCTATAATTTGACGAATTTAACTGACAACATTTGAGTACCAATAGATAGGAGAACCAATCAAATGAATGATCGATCGACGGCAAAGTTGTCACAGAGGCTACCTCCGCTGAACCATCGATCGACGGCAAAGTTGTCACAGAGGCTACCCCCGCTGAACCATCGATCGACGGCAAAGTTGTCACAGAGGCTACCCCCGCTGAACCATCGATCGACGGCAAAGTTGTCACAGAGGCTACCCCCGCTGAATCAATCGTTCATCGGCTTTTACGCTTCTAGTAACGGCGCGGGATCTATATATTTGCTTCCCGACATACAATAGGGTCATGCATCTGCTGTACAAATAAATTCACAAGAATTGATTCTCATTAAACTTTTATTAAGTTGAGCGACGGTCTGCCGACACACACCTTATGAAATATTCATAGAGAGGGACTCAGGTGGCTGAAGCGAGCAACAAACACGACTCGACACGAAAATCACCAAACACATGTGTACTAGACTGTAGACTAGTACATCATAAAATAACTACAGGAAGTATCGTACGTGCAATTATGCTATGACGAATTACAGTTATTTAAATGTCAGTTTTTTACGAATTCACCTTGCGATTTGTGAAGGAATACATCAAATAGCTTCCGCGTCCGCCAAGGGCCGTCAAGATTTTGATTGACAGAATACACTATTATCCATGTTCGGACCAAGCGAGTATACACGTAACAAAGATCACTTTTACACGCCTCTGTTCCTTTGTCCGGCTCGCGTGTCCACATCACTCTCGCTTCACGGCTTCGACGCTGGGCGAGCACGCCGCGCGACGCGTCGAATCTTAACGACCGTCGTCCCTTTATAATTTTATACCATTTCTAACGTAGTTATGCTATATTTCATTGTCATGTAATGATACACTTCCCGGGTGTCGCAAAAGCTGCACAGGAAGTCACAACGTTATTAAATAAAATTGATTTCGGTGACAATAAAATGATGTATATCAAAATAAAAAGTTGTCTACATTAAAAAGTTTAAATGAAATATGTGTGTTTAACTCATGTTTATGTCTGGCAACTTTTTCATCCGTTTCCTCCACACTGTGGAGTTTTATGAACCCCTAAATATAGCAAACTGCTGAAGCCGAGCTTTGGGCACATCTGCTCACTCTTTCATTTTGAAAAAATATCTTTTGATAAAGACTTCTGAAACGTTGGTTCAATTTTTTCATTCATTATGTAGCATATTTTGATGGAGTTTAGTCTTTTTTCCCTACTTTTGTAATCAATTGGCGATTTTTATCCAAATATTAAGTATGTTATGTACTTATGTATAGTGTGATTGTGTGCTCCTTATGAGTGGCACACTCAACGTGAACCATTCAAGTCTCACGAAGATTAATGTCTATTATAATTTTGACGAATGATCCCGCGATTCCCGCGTCAGTGTTCGTTTTTGTAGTCCTTTGTTACATTAATGAAATTTTTTGTCGCAAACTCGTTTATTTGTTGTGTAGCTACAGTCACACACAGGTATCTGTCTCATCATGACTGGAGCCGGAACCGCAGAGTTGAAAGAAACATGTGAATGCTAACTATTGTGCGAATGCTGTACATACACTTTTTGCTAGATATCTACTTATTTAGAAGGCAATTATTTTCTTACGTTTCTCTTATAATCCACTTTGACAAGTGAACGTAAAGTTTTCTTATGAAAATGTTTTGCCAAGAACTATGACCTAATGTGTAATAAAATAGACGGGTTCGCATCGGTTGTGAATTTGTGGTACCTATTTGTTGAAAGTTAACACCTTTAGATACCGTGCAGCACGCAAATAACTGTGGTCAGTTGTTAATTTAACCGTCATTGACAGTAATAATATATCGCTTCTACCTCTACGAAACTGAAATACGAAGAGACTACGTGACGTGAAAGAAATCAAGTATTTGACGAAAATAGTCACGGTTTTTTAGTAGGTAGGAGTCCGACATAACACATTCTCCCCAGGGCCCAGACGGAGGTTATCCTCTAAGAAAATCAGTTTATAACTTACCGGCGAAAGTGCCTACAGCTGAATGTAATGAGGGGTACAACGTGAACTGGACCTGAGGCCGCAAACATAGCCTTAATTAGTACACGGCCACAGCGCAATGCAATACACTACAGAAGGCTAACTAATAGCTACTCAATACGATTATTGTATTTTGTAACTCGAAAATAGCTGATGCTGTGTTGTAGTCTGGCCGGTCAGCAGGATGGCAGCGACGTAGCGAGGCTCACTGCCCCGGGTGAGCCGCACGAACTTAGATGATGCTGTGTTGTAGTCTGGCCGGTCAGCAGGATGGCAGCGACGTAGTGAGGCTCACTGCCCCGGGTGAGCCGCACGAACTTAGATGATGCTGTGTTGTAGTCTGGCCGGTCAGCAGGATGGCAGCGACGTAGCGAGGCTCACTGCCCCGGGTGAGCCGCACGAACTTAGATGATGCTGTGTTGTAGTCTGGCCGGTCAGCAGGATGGCAGCGACGTAGCGAGGCTCACTGCCCCGGGTGAGCCGCACGAACTTAGATGATGCTGTGTTGTAGTCTGGCCGGTCAGCAGGATGGCAGCGACGTAGTGAGGCTCACTGCCCCGGGTGAGCCGCACGAACTTAGATGATGCTGTGTTGTAGTCTGGCCGGTCAGCAGGATGGCAGCGACGTAGCGAGGCTCACTGCCCCGGGTGAGCCGCACGAACTTAGATGATGCTGTGTTGTAGTCTGGCCGGTCAGCAGGATGGCAGCGACGTAGCGAGGCTCACTGCCCCGGGTGAGCCGCACGAACTTAGATGATGCTGTGTTGTAGTCTGGCCGGTCAGCAGGATGGCAGCGACGTAGCGAGGCTCACTGCCCCGGGTGAGCCGCACGAACTTAGATGATGCTGTGTTGTAGTCTGGCCGGTCAGCAGGATGGCAGCGACGTAGCGAGGCTCACTGCCCCGGGTGAGCCGCACGAACTTAGATGATGCTGTGTTGTAGTCTGGCCGGTCAGCAGGATGGCAGCGACGTAGCGAGGCTCACTGCCCCGGGTGAGCCGCACGAACTTAGATGATGCTGTGTTGTAGTCTGGCCGGTCAGCAGGATGGCAGCGACGCGACGTAGCGAGCCTCACTGCCCCGGGTGAGCCGCACGAACTTAGATGGCTACCGTAACTTGAAGAGACTCTAATATGCACCCGAAACATTTAACTCAGCCTCAGTTTTTGAGCGGTCACCCTCACGCACTTACTAACCCGCCTCTAATGTCTCGTCCTTCCCTACATGGAATCACGTAAACAGTCACTACAGATCATGGAAAAGCCTCGACGGCCTAACTAACTCCAAAGTTAAAGTATGGTTTTACATCTTATAATTGAACCGAGAAATGAATACTGACTAGTTCCTTCAAAGTGGTCCTTCTGTATGGATAAGATGTGTTTCGTGAGCTAAACGACCGACAACAGCAAATTCGAAGTTGTTACCTTTAGCGACACCGCAGCCTCGCCTCAATCACGAACATCATCCCAGACCCCCGTGTGAGGCGTGTGACGTCCTAACGCGGTCGCTGTCCTAGCTTCCATAAGTCTCCGTGTTCTGATCGGCCGCGTGATTAGCTCTCTGTTTTATTGATAACGATTCATTATTTTCGTTTTCCTTATTACCAAACTGTTTTCCTTGAGAGCTGAAAAGGGGAACAGCCTGCGTGAGAAGTGGTTGTTTTCTTCATTTTTCTCAAGTAACAAGGGCAAGGCTTTGCGTGCATGAGGTCAAACAACAACCTACCTCCATAAAAATAATAATATCCTTATCGTGATATGTTTCATGTTTGCCCCATAGCAAAGCTAATCAAAGTGAAGTGATTGGTGGCTACTTCTCATGCTTATACTCGTACGTGTGAAGTACGTATACGGCGTCAGTTTCATGTAGATGTTGCGGTCGCGTGACGTCGCCAATCGCTAATGAGCTCAACTGCTCGCCCTGGATCCCGCGAGGCTTCCTGCTCCACCAAATATAATACACACACAAACTCCTGGCAACCACGAACTACACCATACGCTCACTGGTGCGAGGACAATGTAGGCACCAGGGATGTTGCAGATATCCGCATCCGCAATTGCGGAGCTTCCGCATTTATTTTGTCCTCCTCATCCGCATTAGTCAATGCGGATGCAGATGTGGGTCGAAAAAGGTTAATATAAGTAAACTCATAATCAACAAAATGGAAATTATAATCATTTAAATCATCAATATAGCTCTAAATCTAGACGGTGAACCTCCGCATCGCGGCATCACCTCGATCAAGTCGTTAAGGATTTTAATGAGTTTTGCCGACATACCGTTAAGTCGATTCGGTTGAAGTATAAAAAGCAAAGAATCGTTTGCTTGTCTACGTGATACATTGATCGATGAAGGCTATTAGTTGCTGAAAGATAACATCGCATTGACAAGTATTGTGAGCCGTAATTGTGGTAACCGCTTCAGTACGTACTAGATACGTCGTATAGTAAAAAAACAACGAGGAGCGCCTGTGCCTGTCGATAATTAAATTTGTGTCAGTGTCGGGCGCTATATACGAGGTCGTAATTCGCACGGTTGTCGACCTGGTTGCGGCCGGCGGCGGCCGACGACCCTCATTACGCTATCGGGCCGATTAGCTTTGTTCCAGGGCGGCCACGATCAGGGTCAATTCTCAACTCTCTCCAGCCCCCGCACATTGTACTCTTACACTTGATTAGCTGACCGGAATAAATTATACTCTGGAATAGCTTCAAGTGCGCTTCAATTTTCATATCATTGGAGGTGCGTAATACTTTCTGTTTCTCGCTCCTTGTAAGAAGAAAAAATTGAGTACGATGTCCAAAACTATTCGCAAAGATTATCTCAAATTATTTTGACATTTTGTCGGGGCCCCTTGACATTGTGTAACATTTGATAGGCACCTTAACGCGTGTTTCCGCCACTATGAGCCTTTCCCCGGTGGAGCGGAACGCGGACGCGTGGTCCGCGCCGCCACGCGCCGTGCTCAGCGGCTCCTGCCCAGTGCCCAACGTGTAGTATTATATTATCTGTGCCGACGTATTAACGCCTCAGGGCCGTCGTCAACTCCCCAACGCTAGGTACTTAAATACCCAAAAACAAGTACCATGACGCTTAGAATAGTTTAGCTGTGGGAATTGATTCAAGAATAACTGTATTCCTTGCTATTTTACAACGCAAGCGCAAGATCTCTCCATGCACTGCGGCTCTGATCGATTTGAGCATCATTATGACTCAATCCAATTACTAATGCTTTTTCTGGTATAATTGATTGATACGAACTTTAAGTGATTTTTATAAATACGAGTTATTGCTCTGATTGGTCTTTACCTAGTAAAATCAAAAGATCAAACTATGGTGTTTTAGGCTCAAGAGCGCTTAACTTCTCAAAATGGCTGTAGATATTTCTGGTCTTTGGTTCCGCGCTTTTTATAATATTCTAATGTAGGCACGTCGGACACCCCTAACTGTCCAATAAGATTTGTTTACTGAAGTACCATGGGGTATCATAGCATTGTGGTGTCATGATGAGCGGCAATGAGCGGTGATGCGGCATCAGTCACCCGCGATGAAATCACACGGCCCGCCAATTACCGCACGTTATCCAATTGAGCGCGTGCTTCACAATTATGACCTTAATGCGCTAATGCCACCGCCGCGGTCACGAGCCACCCGTGGTCAACACAACACCTTGCTTCCTCCCCCGCAACATGTAGTAACCTATATACTTGTGACACCCTATGGCTAGTGGCTACAACTATTAGGCGGTTTACAAAACGCGAGACAGCATCGCTACAAAAAGTCGCCGTGGGCGAGGGCCCTAAGTAGGGCTGCCATCCGTCCGGGTACACGGCACCGCGCACCGCCGCGGCAGGCGGTGAAGCGGATCTCATGTCGCATTGGCCTCTATTAGAGGCATCAACGGATTTATTAGAGGCCCTCTAATAAATCCGTTGATGCCTAACACACATACAGCGCCCGACCCGGTCGAGCGGTGCTAATCCCTTTGCCACCACCGCCCTCCGCGGCGGAGCGCGGTGCCGTGTACCCGGACGGATGGCAGCCCTACTTAGGGCCCTCGCCCACGGCGACTTTTTGTAGCGATGCTGTCTCGCGTTTTGTAAACGCGCTTCTGCATCGCTACTATCGCGCAGGATTCTTCATACATAATTACAGCATCGCGGCTGTATCGATACACATGCGCGACAGCATCGCTACTAAAAGTCGCCGTGGGCGAGGGCCTTTAAACTAGCTTAGCCCTATAGGGCTAAGCTGCACTGAGGAATTGAGGATAGTGACCATGTGCCATAGCAATACGCTGAGTGATGGGCGACGGCCGTTTCGCACTGCAATGACGCTCATCTTTATTTAGTTGTGTGTTTGTTACTTTCGTAGATGCGAGCGTCATTCAAATCTTAAATGAAGACATTATTTTGTGTGATTTGTATTTTAATTATTATTATAAACGCAGCCGAGAGGCCCGAAGCCTTCCAACCGTAGAGCTTAGATTAGTGTTCCCCAAAATGATGCCATGGGTCTGCCGAGTTGGTTTCTCTGCATAATAAGACTTTTCCGGACTGATGAGAATGTAAACAGTTGACATGTTTACGGAGTACCGATTTAACATTGCTTGAAAATTCCAACTTCCTCAATTGGTCATTACCTGTTGCGCTAAATTATAAAAAACTTTGTTTCCAGAGACTATTAGACTGCTACACACAGTACTGTAGCTACGCATGTAAAGAGTCTTTACAATAAAATCTTAGTACCTAAATAGGTATCTTTTTTGCGAATAAAGTAAAGCGAATAAAGGCAGGCGGGCAGCAAACTACGAGGAACAATATCCTCGTAGTTTGCTGCCCGCCTGCCTCGCTCCGCGGCGCGGGCTTCTCGTCGTGTAACTTTAGATTTTCCGCACGGACGCAGCTCGCTTACCGGTAATCTAATACACGTACCCACTAATGAGTCGTTATTATCTGATCGAACGGTGAAAGTTACCGAAAAAATGGCCTCATGTTCAAGTCTAGCTAGACACATTTGAAATCTGATATAGAGAATGTTCACCTCGTCGCTTAAGGTTTCAGACTTCTCAAATTACGTGTTTCGAATACTGCATCGTTTCGTCCTCATGCTTATGGGAGTTCACTGTGAAAGCTACAAAAAAACCCAAGTTCAGAGAAGTGTCTGACGCTGTTTCAATTACAAGCCGTTTAATTTCCATAAGTACGCGTTTGAGATGGTCGTTAAAAGTTTATGAGATTGGCACGGGCGCATGGCTATCTGCTGTCGGGATGCCACGGTGGCGGTGGCGACGGCGGGCGTGCGCTCGTGAGGCGACCCGGCACGCTCGTGTCGACCACGAGTCTACGACTGGCCCTTGGGAGATCGACACTGACGAATGTTTATTCGCACTTTAACCCTTGACCTTATAACGGAATCTATGGTTTTTTCAAAACATCCGCAATTATGATCGCCGCCGCGCCGTTGCGAATCATTAGTGATGTTCTTCCGATACTTGGGTGCGATTTGGCTATTATTTGCGTATCTGTTTGATTGATTCGTGTGGCGGTAATACTGTGTGGCGTCGAAATCAAGCACACACACTAAATTGCCATTGGGGTCCGACGCCCAACCAATGTGTGGTCACTGGTCCCCACACTCCGTACTGGAGGAGCTGACGCAGCTGGTCGCGGTTGCCGGGACGCGTAAATACAAAGGCGGAAGCAACACACACCCATAGTCTGCGCTGCATTATCTTGCGAAATAGTCCGTCCGAACCCAGCTGCAACACAGCGGTTTGTAGTGAAGCTGCATTTATTTGTATAATATGCGGATTCCAGGCAGACAGCCATAGTATTATTTCCGGTGATTATAAACTGTCGAAAAACTTTGAACTGGATGAAATGGGTTAGGTCAGAACTGTAACCAACCGCGCGCTAGCCGAGCGGGCGAGTATACAGAAAGAAAGCTGGAAACTTATAAGCGCTTATAAGCGCTTACCGGCGCTTGACAGCGCTGGTAACCCGCGCAGGAAAATATATGAACGCGCGCCGATAAGCACTGACCGGTGCCGACAAGTTCCGACAAGCTTCAACACGCGCTGGTCAGCGCTGGGCGCTGCCATTTAAAATTAATAAACATTCAGCTTCAACCTGCTTCCTTTGTGTAGAACGGACCAGCGCTGGCAAGCACCGGTAAGCGCTTATAAGTTTCCAGCTTTCTTTCTGTATGCGGCCTTACGTCGCAAGCAAGTTTGATACCTGCAGTCGCAAGCAAGTTTGATACCTGCAGCGTAGACAGAGCGAGTACTTTTAACCTGTATAGCAGGCCTTTTTTGTTAAAAACGAATGCTTTTCGCAGCCGATAACATTACAGACAGTTTTCAAATGTCTGTGGTGTAATCGTGTTTGTTATACTTCATTCATACGCACGCAACTACGTTACAGAACAGCTACTGTCTGTTGCATCCGCCTTTGTATTTACGCTGTCAGTACGTGCTGATGTTCGGCCGCGCTGGCACGTACTCCGGCGATTATCACTTTGGTACCGAATATCATTATGCTGTCACTTAAGTACCTACCTATGTAAAGCAGACTAGGCGATTAAGTGCAAGTATTATTGTTATAGGTTGAATTGATGATAGATAGCCAATATACTTAGCTATGACATTCTGAGGTCAAGTCCTGACGTCCTAGGTCAGGTTCCGTACCCTTTTTTTTACTAAGCATCCGCTGTTCCTCCGTCTGTCTGACAGCGGGCTGTATCTCATGAACCATAATAGGTAGAGAGTTGAAATTTTAACAAATGATAATTAGTATGGGATTGGGTACTTAACATTATGTAAGTACATGGTGAGCTCCTAGTTTCTTCGTGAAAGCATGTAGGTACGTATTACTGAGGTGTGTAGTGTACCTTCTTACTTATCTGCTGTTATTTTTTTATTGAATCTTTTGAAACGTCACTATTGCTAATCTCTTGGTGAGTTAAAAGAAGCTTTATGAATTTTGAGAGCTTACTAGTCTCTGATTTAAAACATATTCAGTACCCCACAGTCATGTCTCAACAATGCAATATAAGAATAAGAAAAACGAACTACTCGACGACACTGAAAATGATACTTATCGACGCGACAGTACAAGTACAACGTTCGTTACACTCAACACCACACACTAATTTTCCGAGAGCGGTTTGCTCTCAGCTCTCACATTCTTTTATACATGATGTAAATTGTTAGTGTACACGATGTCATCGTGCGGGATCACAAAAGCGTCAAACATAACGGGAAAAAAGTGTAACAATAAAACAATCGGCCGCTGTCGATCTACACAATGATAATAATTTTGTACTTATATAGGGATTTGCATATAAATGGAAACTCGCTTTCTAATGATTGCGGCGGCATTGTGCGCGGATTGCGGTAATGATAGTGAAAGTGCGCGCGCGCAGGACGCGGGCGGCGCGCACCCGCCCAGCTCGCACAGGGCCAGTGTGGAGCTGAAATGAAAGGCGCGCCCAACGATATCAAGGTTTAGTTATTGTAAGCACTATACCGTAGCTTTCTACTTGCTGCCTGCTCTCTGTCAGAGTGCAGGTCGGGGCTTCGGGAGTATAAACAAATCATACGACGACAGCGCGGGCGGCGTGGCGACAGTTATCACGACACTGTTGATTGGCGGGCACCGGCCCACCGGGGCACCGGGTACTGCGTCGCGCGTCGGCGCGCCGAACATGTGTCGTTGCACAGTCGCGCTGCTAGCGAGCCCGCTTGTCCACTGACTGGCGCCACACTCATTGTTTGTTTTACATAATTATCTATACTTCTAAAACTATTCTGTCATAATATCGAGTACTATAATAATTGAATCTCCTAATTTTTATGGAATAAAGTCATATGTTCTAACTATTGTATTATATAATGTGTATTATTCCGAATGTTCATTTATAATAAAATTGTTAGTCCTAAAACATTTGCAAAAAAATTGGTTTTAGTGACAGAAACGAATCGCTGTAAATCCGACTCCACGCAGTCTTGTCTGCCCTACCCCTAGAGTGTAATTTATTAGAATCGCGTAGGCGCGGAGGGGTGAGGCGGCCCGCGAGTTGAGGAGCAGGTGGAAGACGAAGCTGCGGTGGTGAGCGTTAAACCATCTGCGACGATAAACTCACATGGGATGGGACCGCCGCGCGCCTGAGCCCCGTAGCGCCGGAGCCGTGACAGAAACAATGCCTGCTGCATGTTGCATGCTCGCTTGCATGCTTGTTTGCATGCTTGCTTGCTTGCATGCTGCAAACAAAAGTACACAACAAGTGAACTATCTCAAAACAAGTCGGTAGAAGAAAAAATATTGCTCGCTGTCCTACCCGCTGTCCTAAACCTAACTCATATCTGTAACGCCTGAGAAGTTTATAGCAAAAGCTTTGTAATCATTATTAGGATAAATAAACAGTAAATAATTTGAATTTAGGACTTATAACTTTTATACAAAACGGTTTTAAGTCTTTTGTATATTATTGATAGTAATATTTATGACAAACAAATTTAGGGCATATTATATTTAAGGGTTTCAATTTTATGGCATGTTATATTATGTGACATTAAGTTCGGGCAAGTTAGCATTCGGACAAACGATGATTAGGACAGAAAAAATTATGTTACTTTAGATTATGGATAAAAAAGTTAGGTAATACAATAGAGAACCAATTTAATCACATTGAGAGACAGTAACAGACTGTATTCTAGCACTATTATTATTTATTTTACAAGAATTTTGTATTTAAGTACATACATTATTATAATCGAAGTAAAAGCGTGTGTCGCCGCGTCGTTTAAACGTGTTACTTTATTGCGTTTCATTATATTTTCTTTATACATAATATAAGTAGTCGGACAGTAGTCGCAAGGAAAGTGATGTGATGCTTAGTCATCTAAGTGAATGACGAGCGAGTAAAGGCAGCATTTGCCATCATTTGTGTAATGTCTATTGAGCGCGACCAACGATGGGTAGGGAAATGCCAGTGGGCGTGGAGCTTTATTGGAATGGCGTGAAACTCTGCGAGCACCGAGAGTACCGTGACCCGACCAGCTCGGCGGAATGGGACTTGGTTCAACTGCTGCAAACTTTCGAGGATCTACATCCGGCCCAGTTAAATCTGAAAACTGATAAGAAAAGAAACAATGAATAAATATGCTTAAAAGTTTCAACATTTTCAGTTGAGAACCAAACAAAGGAAGGCCGACCAAAGCGAATTGAATACCATGCCACCCAACTATACATAAATAAGCTTCGTCCATTGTTATGTAAGGGACTGCAGTACGTACATTCATCCCTAAGCCACACCATCGACCTGATGTGAAATACATGAAAGTTCGGCGAATTGCAAGGGCTTAACTGCGGGTTCAATATTAGCACGTCGGTAATCACTTGAGTGCTTCGACGAACGCTAATTAAACGCTGAGCGTGTTGCGCTTACTGCCACATTTCAGAGGATCGTGTGTCACTACAATTTATAATCCGATTATGATCTTTTATGCATTTTTCACGTTTTAGTTCGTCATGCTAACTCAGCAGGCCTGGCCTGGGAATCACCGTACCGACTATCACATGAATAAATAACCGCCTACTACGGTACGGGTTGGGTTAGAAAGTTACAAGCTACAACGCGTCCTATGGATTGAAGCCACTTCCTTTTACTTTCGACCATTGACCATGGCTTTATATCCCAAAGTTAAGGTCAGTGATAGGTTAAATGCCAGCGCCACGCTAACGGTTCCGCATAATTTCGTCCCAAAACAACGGATGACATCCAGTCATGGGTCGCCTTTGCTAAATACTTATTAACAAACGAATGTAAACGCGATAAACAAAATTGAAAGATGACGCGGTCATACTAATTAAATTAATGATTCTCGAACATTTACTTGTTTATATCGATCACAAAGAACTGTACCGCAAGTATCAATGTTATTTTCTAAGTTTCAATTTTTAAATAGGCGGTCTCTACTTCTGTTTGGTTGCTTTACTATTCAGTGGATGGTTCAATTACATAGCTGTTTTCACCGAGCTCTTAAAATGTTCTTATTGTTGAGTGAGTTGTGAACTTGTGACACTGGCTGATGATGTGTGTCGCGTGGGAGACGCGGTGTGGCTGAAGTGCGCCGCGTCCATCAAGCGCTGAGCTGCGCGCCCTCCGCGCTCCACCACGTCTAGTCATCTCGTACTCCGGCGCTGGCTATCCTTCAGCTTTCTCATGAGCGACCCACATACGAGTACAACTGGTACGACCGGACCAGTCGCGTCGAAAGCTCGTGAACTTATTGACTATAAATATAATACGACGGCTACATTTTCATTTTTCGATCGGCGGCATCTTATTTGACATTTGAGAACCCGTTTAACGTACACGTTATGTGCTCGATGATAGCTTTTATTTTTTTTCTCTTAGCTAGATGAACTTAGTAACCCTCGTATAATTTAGTGTTCATTAAGAAGAATTAATTTGACGGCTTACACGACATTCAACTGCCGGCACCACGACCACGGCAGACAATAAAGTTACCCGCCCCAGATAGCACTCATTTAGCACACAGTAAGTACACACTTAATTAAATCAAAAGAGGTCAAAGAATAAACTAAGGATAATTAGTAATTAGCCGTTATGTGATTCAGCCTGCAAGTAATTATAGGTACAACAGTGCGGGTCAGGGTCCTCATTGAAGCTCCAAAGCATGTGGTCACCGCTATATTCGCTCCGAACTGGCTATGTCCCGCGCTGGACCGGGAGCGATACATACAAGGCTACGGTCACTCAATAGACAGATCAAGTGAGACCATTCACTACGGTGCGCACGGTATCTCACGCCCATCGAAACAATAAGGCAACGCCTCTCATGACTCAGGGCATGATACATACAGCGGTAGTAGTTGAACTGTTAAAGACGATATTACCTAGTGAACCAACCGTGCAAATGGATCCATAGTCCCTCATCGTTAGGAGTAGACCTTCTGCGAGTAGTGTCGGTGGTGTCTCGCAGTGCAGCGACCGCTGGGCCGCGCTCGACCCTGACCGTCACGTCATCTCTATTTATACGCGGTGCACATCGGTCGCTAGGCGCCCTACTTACGTCACTACATCGGTACACATAGTGAACTAGGAAGTTATTCGCAAGCAATGAGGTTATACAATACTAGAGGAGAAGTGGACGGGACAAAAGCGTCACCACTACTTAGGTGTCCGCAGGCATATCTGAATTCAGTTGTCAGCTTGACGTCAAGTGAGCAATTGCTTAGCGATAAAAAATAAAAAATGGTGGAATTTGCGGTTAAAATTAGTATGTCACGGTCTGAAAGGATTAATAAAGCATGTGGTGTTACATTTCACAATCAAGTTTGCTAAATTTTCTTCAGATTATCCAAAAAACATTACAAAACGAAATAAAGGAGAATGCTCATGGATGTATGGAATCCCGTACCATGTTGCATCAAAATCAAACTTTGTTTTTTATGGACTACACTGATCATATTAACTCCTAAAAAAGTCCTTTTTGAAAAAGAAACCCGGGTTTTGGAGTTATTTTAGAAAAACGAAAATAACCTAAAACTAAGGCCAATTTTTTTTTACGCTACCAACGACTTATTTTTATAGACTTGTAAAACACTGACGAACACGATTGCTCTAAAAAACAGCGTAATCTACTTTATTTGATTTACCCGACCTTTATATTGCTAATTCTGAGAGGGTAACGTATCTATGGGTAGGTAGGTGATATATCATTGGATGCCACCGCGCGAAGCGTGATCGCTACCACACCAATACCAATAAAAAATTATCTTATAGGTGTTCAGTCAGACTAAAAAAAACGCTCGTTGAGTCTAGAGAACGTCTTGAACAATAACCCTATAATAATCTTCAGATAGGACTATTCATGACAGACTCGTACTGCCCATGGCTACGTAGTATTATATTATCTGTGCCATGGCAATGCTCATGTTGCCGTCGTGAATCGACTGAGTTAAGTGATAGAAAAAATAAAACAAACAAGTCCATAATTTGGGTTTTTTATTAGCAATCCGTGAAAAATATTTATTTATGTATTTAAATCATTCATCATACTCGTGAAAAAAATCATCTAAAGCCGTTGCCGGCGCAGTTACGTCATTATACCGTCCCCAGCTCAAATACCATACTATGGTCATCACATGGGCACAGCAGCCCACTGTTCGCTTACCAACGAGGCAGCTGCAGCAATAACCTACTATGATTTCTAATGTGTTGGCCACAGCATCATCTCTGCTAATCAATAAATACGTATGATAAGTACGCCATGATCCAGGTGGTGACGACAGATTCGTGCTGACTGTGGCACATAGAATTTATAATTAAGTAATAACAGATCCTTTATAGAAGAGGGTACCAGTAAACATTCTGTTTCAAAACAATGAACAAATATACAGTGATTGGGTGTGCTAGCAGCACGCTTATACACAGAAGACGTAATTGTTGGATTTGATCTAACTTGAGACTGCTCAAGTTAGAGTCTGCTCTCTTCCACAACAAAACCTACACACTGGTGTAGGTTTTGTTGTGGAAGAGGGGGCGGCTCAGGAATATTGAGATCCCCACTTGATCCAGCATCTGGCAAAATAGCCTTTGATAGACCAGGGCGATTGGAGTCATGCTGATCATGACGTTGCACTTCTTTTGTAGCTGACCTCCAGCAAGCAGCACATACTCTTTCCAATCTTGAGACCTAAAAAAATAACATAGTTAAACATTTAATACAAAACATTTCGCAATGGGTTACAGACTTAATAGAAGTACCTATGTCCTGTAATGTGATGTAACTGTGAATACATGATAACGATCAAGCAGTAATTGTGTCAAAATAGATAATATTGTCTAATACCAACAACATTATTTATTTGTGAAACCTCCACTTATCGCAACTCAATATTATAAACACATCTAATAATAGTATTATCACTATCCACTATAGAAGACTGGAGAAAAGAAGAACATGGATAAGAAGTCGAATTAGGTTTTTTTTAAATATATTGCAACATAAATAAAATATTTACCAGATGCAGCGGAACATGTCTAACTAAAATGTTTCTCTCTTGTCAATCTTTTCTTACAGGATATGTTCTAGTTGCACGTAGAATAGAATTGCCACAAGAAAAACATAATCTTCTATGACCAAAAGCAGGCAAAGATAAACTTCCTTCACTGATTGTGTTTGCTCGATCTTGAAGCAGTGTCAAACACTCTGTACAAAGCAAACATTCTGAAGACACCTGAAAAAAAAGTGTATTTTTGTGGCATTACCTGATAGATATTCACAGAAAGTACACATTTAAGTAATTAACAGAGGTAGAGCCTTTTTTGGCCTCAGTTTCGTTTTTTTGTTATTTCTTGTCAGAGTCAAAAATAAATATTTCTATCATTGTAAAAAATATTTTGTAAGATGGTACGTGGTGGAGATGGTACAGTCATTAAAAGATTAGTCAGGAAATAGAAGGTGTCTGACATTCTTGGGTATACAATCAAAGAGCAAAATAAAATCTGCTTACCTGAGTAGGAGTTATCCATGACCGTAACAAATTAATCATTGGAGTAGACGCTTGTTCTAATGAATGTGTAGGTTGGTTTCTGGGTATTAAAAATGAACAATTGGTACATCGTCGGGTTTGCCGGGTGATTGACAGTTTCAATCGGTCGACCCCACGATTCGACATATTTGCACAATTAAAAACGCAAACAAAAATCACAAAATACAAACGAGTTCTACTTCTCAACATACAATTCGATAATTTACTATAAAAACTATAAAATCTTTCAAAAACACAGACTAGTTTTCGATTAATTTCGTTAACGCAAAAGTTAGTACAGTAAAACACAAATGTCAGATGCACAGATAACTATAAACTAGTCGGGAACTCGGGATTTAGGGATGTAATCGATAAATCAAAATCTTTATGGTAAAAAAATCGATTTTGTGTCATAATTAACACCAAATGGATTTAGTTTAGTTTATTGCATTAGCAAACTAAATCCATTTGGTGTACTGATTTTATACTTAATTGTTGCTGTTACCGGTGAGGCCTCGATGTCGCACGGGGTGCAACACAACGCCCATATCGTCAAGCCCCGGTGTCGCACCTCGTGCGACACCCTCTCACGCGCCCAAGAACTCGCACACTTGTAACACCCGACGCCATCACACGCTTACTCATTGGCCACATTTCATCTCGTTGAGCTATTTTTCGTCATTTGGCCAATAAGCAAGCATGTGATGGCGTCGGGTGAAGTGTGTTTCGGCCTTTAATCTCTATTTCTACTCTGAAATAAAGGCTAATATCCACTGTGGATGGTTTTACTCTATGGCCGGACAGATCTCGTCAACTAAATCATTCAAAATAAAAATACACACTAGCCAACATTGAAAAAAAAAAGTCAAAACTGACATTTCTCATACTTCAATAATCGAACTCGCCCATGCAAAGCAAATACATATAATTCGTGAAATGTTTTTCAAGCAAACGTTATAGTTATATACGTATATTAAACGAAAGAAACTAGTCGATTCATCAAAAATCGATAAAGTCTTCTTGACATGCAAGTCGACAGTTGACGTTGTTCAAGTGAAACGGAACGTCATTTTTATCCTCTCGTCGGGTGGGCCGGCGGAATCAGTAGTAAAACAACATCCATACTTTTAAACTCAAAACTAAATTCCCTGTTCAAAAATCAAAACCCCGACGCGTAGTGTCGTAAAAAATTATGAAACTAATTACTATAACATTTTGATCTTGATGCGCGAGACTTTTTGGTACCACTTTTGGTCATTCTCCTTTAGCAAACATTGTTTTTGCGATCAATGTTACCAGGAAAAACGATGTTGATTTTGCCAGACTGTTGGGAGTTTAGTGAATGACGACATGTAAAAATATTTCGTACTCTTTTAACTTTTATCATTTATTTAGTAGGGATAGATGTAGTAGTGTGTATAAAACTGCACATAACTAGGTATTAAAACGCTCGTATTTTAATACCCCTCCAACAGTTACATAAACTACTACTAACTATTTTTTTATTGATGTTATTGATCTAAGAAATTTGAACTGGAGGAGGAGCTCGTGGCTAAGTAATAACAGCCGCACGGGTCGATCCATCAGATTAAGCTACGCTTGCCGGGATTGGTCTGTGGATGGGTGACCATCTTTAAATACCGAGACTAATCCGTGCCTCGAAAGCACGTTAAGCTGTTGGTCCCAGCTGTCATTCGTGGATCTTGTGACAGTCGTTACCTACGGGTCGTCAGAAGCTCGAAAGTCTGACAACCAGTTTTACAGGTATAGGTCTGATAAGCTGTTGCTCCAAGTAAAATACTGGTATTCAGCTGCATCCGGTTAGACTGGAAGCCGATCCCAATTATATAATAGTTGGGAAAAGGCTAGGAAGATTGATTTAGATTATTCTAAAAAAAGTGAATGTCGCTGGTTAGTGCGTTACCTCACTTTAATTAATTTAATCGATTGTCATGAATATATAAATTATATATTCCATTATGAACATTATTATTTGTCACAAATCTTAAAACTTTTGATTTTTTTTGCCTATGTTTTGTAAGTATACCGTAATCCTTGTAAATTTTTTTAAATCTTTTAACTACACCTATGCTATAAGTCCTCTATAAAAGTTCCTGAAACAGTTAGCTTATTGCCAAAATTAAAACAGCCAATGTCATATAACCCTAATGACATCCAAACGGGTGTTATAATGTTGTACTAAATTTCATAATGCAACTCGTTTTTTACTCATCGAACAGCCACATTCTCGTGGTATGTTTATGAATTTCAAAAAAAGAACATTGTCATGCACGCGCGTTTCACAATTAGAAAAGGTTGAGTAGGTTCTTCGAATTCACGTCGTATCCCGCCATTTTTGTTAGATATTAGTATTGCAAAAATTTATTACTTTGTTGTTTATAGAGGATTCATATCATGGGTGTAGATAAAGTCTTGAATGCAACTGTTATAATTAGGTATTAAAACACTCATGTGATACTATTTTTTACAAACCCACATTCGTGTTTTAATACCACTTGTTATACCCCCAGTTGTATAAGTAACTATTATCTAGTGAAAGTTCC
This sequence comes from Conistra vaccinii, assembly GCA_948150665.1. Classification (NCBI taxonomy): domain Eukaryota; kingdom Metazoa; phylum Arthropoda; class Insecta; order Lepidoptera; family Noctuidae; genus Conistra; species Conistra vaccinii. Next base: position 23,356,293 of record OX411332.1, read on the forward strand.
ATAACACAACCTTTCATAGTACATAACTAATTGATTCAATAAAACCTTCATTCATTCTGGGCAAATTATGTTGATAATTGGCAACTCTGGTCGTTTTTCCGATAGCAATGTCTTGTCTCATTCCAACGTCATTAGTTTGACGGTAGAAGAAATGAGACAAACATAGATTATTTTGACAGATTGACATTTTATATATCCGTTTCAAAGCTACGTCTTTAAACTCGTAAGTGGTGACATTTTTCAGAAATTGTTTGTAGGACGCTGCTCCTCTAGTATTGTATAACCTCAATTGTTCGCAAGTCAGTTTGAAACGGCTTACTACTGATGTTTACACGCAAGAATTGGGGTAATACATAACCGAGCAGCAATATAAGTGCACTAAACAGAAAATGAAAAAATAAAAACAAAAAGAAAACGGCTCCATATATAATATTGGGACGAGCATTTTTTTTTAAAGGAACTATTTTCTTACACTTACCGGGCTCTTGAGGGAGATGCTCTCAGGGGGAATAGGGGAACGACTCAAAATTAAAAGGGGACTTCCAGGATATTTTTTTACATTAGGGTCCTGCTTTCCCCCCTGAGGGGGATTCTCTCAGGGGGGAATATGGGAATAAGCCCATTTCAATCGTGAATGATGTTCAGACTTCCGATCATCATCGTCACCATTCTCTTGCGCTTGTCCTAAGTTATTTGGGATCGGTTAGTGCGTCTCTTTCTTCCATATCTCTTTTCTGTATGATCTCTATCCATAATTTCATATTCACATCTCTCTTATATTATCTTTTATGTATTTCCAGGGTTCTTGTTGTAAATTATACTCACGAAGACTAGTATATACAAAGTTTATTCATAGACACATTACTACAGAATTAATAAAGTACAAATTGAAACACAACTTATCTATCTGACAGCTAGTCGACGACTGCCCGCGCCAAGCCTGCGCTTTTATGAACGACTCCCACAAGACGTACATTTTATTTTATTTAATGAGAATGGAGCCAAAATTACAGAATTTATTAAATAACTAACAGACGGCCATTCTGCCGTGGGGATGACCCCATCCCCAACTCAGCTCGTTGTGATTGACACCCACAAGACATACATTTAATTTAATTTAATGAGAATGGAGCCAAAATTACAAAATGTATTAAATTAAATTCAATTTATTTTCAGGAACAATAAATATTGTGTTTGAAATTTTAAAAAATACAATAAAAACACGATCATAAAAACTATAAAACTAACACATTCATAAATTAAAAATTAAAGAACATAACACAAAATAAAAGATAAAATTGCAAAATCATATTCAATACAATAAATTAAATTAAAAAAAAAGAAAAAACAATACATTTACAAATTACTACCTAACAACTATTTATACTGTGGATATGTCATCGTCTATCGAATAAAGACATTTATCCAATAGGAACGCTCTGAGTCTTGACTTAAAAGAGCTCTTGTAAATGATGGCAAAATAACTAACAGACTGCCATTCTGCCGTGGGGATGACCCCATCCCCAACTCAGCTCGGCCATTCACTGTTAGGGGTATGACCTCATAACTTGATTTCTTTTATACAATAAATAAAATAATACTGTCTGGACTTTAAAAGAGACTGTGACCTCTGAGTTTGTTTCGGCCTTTCTTCTCAGAGTAGTCCGATAGGAAACGCCGAACTCATCTAGCTAATTTTTAACATAAATTTTAATATGACGTGTTAAAGTGATTCCAATATCCTATTTACAGAATAAACAATTTCATTTCAATAAATTGAAATATGTTGAAAAACATTGATATGCTCTATAAACGAAACCAAACCACTGGTTTGAAGGATAACGGTGTTTACCCTAACACCCTGTATATAAATATATATTTTTTATCAATAATACATGATAATTATATCGAACAATAAATCTGATATTTAAGTATATAAATGATCTCTACTTATTATACATTCCATTTTTAACTGTAGGTACTTATTGCACGACTCGTAATGCTTCGCATTAGAGTGTGCTCTACGATCGAAAAATATTTTTTGCCCCATTTCTGCAACTGTTTTTATTGTTTCACTCCTGCTAGTACACAGAACCTACTTAATTTATATACCATTGTATAGATGATTAAATGGAGATTAATATTGTATTTTTTAACAATTGATTTAATGCAGCAGAAATGGAAAAAGCATCAAAATAGTTGAAAAAAAATTCCTGTCCGTCAATTTATGATCCCTGAAAACATTGTAGCTTGCGATAAAATCAATTAATTGAGTAAATTTTTTTTTTATGCATTCGTTTCAGCCGTAGAAGGAACCCTATTGAAAATGGCTCTTTTATTCATAGTAGTTTAATTATAATTAATAAAATACTAACTAAAATATAATATCAATATCTAAATATTTTCAACCTTGATCCGGTGCCGTTGCCTAGCAACTGCCAACGTAAATATCTTTGTCAGTCGTTGACATTACGATTTCATGAAAAGTGATAAATTGTTCATTTTTAAACTATGTTTTGAATTTCTTTTTCGTTTATGAATGAGTGATAAGTATGAGGCGTGCACTTTTGGATTTTCCAAACTATTATCTTATTCTAGTATAGTTAACATAAATCTAAATTCATTAATGATTGGTATTTTCCAGAGTTCAAGAAATCAGTCAACAGTGTCATTTATATAATTTTAACTGTACCCATTTATTTATCTCATTTTAGTGTAACACAAATCTAAGTACAAATAATGATTGATATTTTTAAGACTTCAACAGAACAGGCAGTAGTAACTCCAATATTTATAAACTTAATAAAAATTATAATTAACATTCACAGTTTTAAATTATTAAGTGTAAGTAAATTAGTCTAAATACCAGAGCCACACTAGGGGCACATAAATTATAACCTAAGTACCACAATGGGGGTAGATTTTAATAACTTCAGCCACACTTGAGGATTCTCATTGATCTCGGGTAATCATCACTTCACACTTGGGAACTTCATTAGGTACCACACTTGGGGTCCATTGTTATCTATTTATATTGGCCACACTAGGGGCTAACAGCCACACTTGGGGCTAACAGCCACACTTGGGGCTTCCAATTGATCTCGGGTAATCGTCATAGTGTTCACACTTGGGAACTTCATTAGGTACCACACTTGGGGTCCATTGTTATATATTTATATTGGCCACACTAGGGGCTAACAGCCACACTTGGGGCTTCCCATTGATCTTGGGTAATCATCATAGTGTTCACACTTGGGAACTTCATTAGGTACCACACTTGGGGTCCATTGTTATATATTTATATTGGCCACACTAGGGGCTAACAGCCACACTTGGGGCTTCCCATTGATCTTGGGTAATCATCATAGTGTTCACACTTGGGAACTTCATTAGGTACCACACTTGGGGTCCATTTCATCATTTTCTTACTGCTATCTATGCTGTAATGGTCATAATAGTTAAAATAGTGGTAAATGTGTAATATGTAAGTCAATTGTAATATGTAAGATATTTACTTAGATAATAGATGCATTAAATTACTCTGCAAAAGAATCGTCAGTTGTGGAGCTTATTTCAGTAACAGATGGTGCCCCCATCTGCATCGCTATCCACGGTTTTAAATATTCTGCCGGGAAAATATTGCGGTATGCACGATCAGCGTGTCCGCGAATGCTAGATACTTTGTACCTGTCATTATATCACGATTTATTTAATAATCGAATAATTACAATAGAACTAATAAGCTACCTTAATTTACAGTAGATCTCCAACCATTCTATGCCAATCTATATTTTAAACTCACACAGCACATCGTGCCATCGCGAGCGCTAGACCAAGAGGGCCGTTATTCCACCATTTTGACATATCGAATCTTTCGATGTTGCCAGTACAAATCCAACAAATAGTGTAGTCATAAATAGACACCTAACACTCGGCTCGCAATTACTTACACGTTATTTCTAAAGCTTATACACTGTTTGAGAACCATTTTTCTCGCCAGAATGTAAAATACATCCACTAGTCATGAATATGATGGTATGACGTAAACTCAAGCTCAAAACATTTATTTCCAATCAACCATTCACAGGTACTTTGAATTTTCAAAGAGTCGTCAGTTAGTCAGAAAGTTGAAGCTAGTCGCCCATTCCAAAACGTAGATCTCTATGGAGAAGAACGGGCAAGAAACTCCACGAACACTCTTTTAAATCATGATTTTACAAAATTGTGGATGCATTATTCTTGTTGCTTCTTTATGTGAGAACAATGTAAAGCGAAGCAATATCAAACACTTCAAAATACCCGAAAGGCGCAGATATACGACTTTTAATGATTTTAAATTCGTAATTACTCGTAAACGACTAGTCTTATATCTTTGAAAAAATATATGTTATACTAGACAACTTTCTTCGTAATTTGATATAGGAATATTTTCGATTATGTTTACATAGTGAAATTGATTTGTAAAGTTATGTCTAACGCGCATAAAGAAACTGAGAATTACGCAAAAGGCATCAAGCGTATTTTTCTGAAACCTACATCAAATTAAGGATAATTAAAATATTAATCTTTTAGTATACGTGTTTTATTAAAATACCTTTTGGTTTATGTAAAATAAATTAATAATGCGTCAAATTGGTGATGGCGCTCGTTGATGGGCAAGTCCTATTACTGGCTGGACGTACGACGCGTTGCGTGAGCTCAGTACTGAACACGCAAGCTAACCAGTCAAGGTCACTGGCATGTATCTGCGTCTTAAAGATAAGCCTTGGTAGTTAAGAGATGAGCAGTCTCAACTGACAGCACTCGTTCACGAACATGACGCGTGGATAAGCACCATCCAACTCAGCAGCATTTGAATGTGCATGACTAATCACTAATCATAATGACATCGATGTACTTTCATGTTAATATTATGCATGTAAGTACCAGAAATATTTGCACGACTGATAAGTCGAATATAGAGAAACTAAAATTATTTTACCATGTTATTATGTTAATACCTATATTCTGGCAAATAAATAAATTTCATTTCATTTTACATCTAAAAACTGCAAATAGGTGGCGTGCCAGCAACTTCCGGAATAAAATATTATATATATTACTTTAAGTTTGCAATCGACTTCCGTTCACTAACCGGCAGGTGAGTTACACATAAAATAGCGAACACTACTTAATCCTGTGTCAGTATAAAATGGCAAATAGAGTATCCAATGACCAACTAGATGAACTTTTATAGTTTCTATCCATCCTTTCCCAATACGTCAATAGAGACGCAAACATACACGCAGAATACACTGAATAATAGTATTTCACGCTACACACGGTTTATCCTAATGAACACACGACGAAGTTAACTGTACACAATTTTAAGGTAATATTCTTCGTCGTCATAAAACCAATTTGCATGTATCAATCAGCGAGCGACAGGCTAGCGATCAACAACACGAAAAAGGTTATCGCAATTTGACAGCCAAATTTGATCGCCGATGGCTGTCGCTCAGCTAACAAAAACCATGCGTAATAATCGCGCGATAATCGCGATCACCATGCGACCACTGCACATTTTAGTTGCCCGATTATTCCCTAGAGGCAGCACTATCGCTTGTTTGCTATGGTGTGGTTATCGCTGATACCCAATACGGATTTGTAATTTAAGAGCAACTATTGCGCAAATTTCGCTATCTAGCTAGGCTTCTGCAAGATACATAATAAGCCCGCGGAGACGGTATTTACAACACAGGAAATCGGTTGCACAAAGTTTCAAATAAATAAACATTTACAAAATAATCTGCATCTTATCAACAAGATTTAGTTACATTAAAACCAAATGCTATCATTCTGCCTTCCTGATATCAAGTTTGTCCTCAAAATATAAATTACACAATAAACGTTATGCTACTTGCTTTTTAATCAATATTATAGAATACCTGAATTTTTAGCGTCAATTATTACAGTATCTAATTAAATCTTCGGCTAACAATATTCTCAGAAACCACGAAATAATTAGTCTGTGACAATTTACTCCAAAAACATTGGAACCGCTTAAAAGGTAAGATATTACATAATTGCATTTTGTTAATTTCTCATTTTCTTTAGTTCATTCATACTTTTCAATATTAATTTTATTTACATCCGTCACTCATTGCACCGTAAGCTTCACTGATCAAGCACTCTTACTTGCCAGCCACTGTACGACTTCCAATGGATGGCCTATGTTTTGGTTGGGAGATGCACCGCGGGACTTAACTGGCGGCTGACCACTCAAGATGAGCTTCATCAACACTTATCTATCAAGCCAACCACCCCGACTTCCATCTATCAATCATCTATATTTTTAGTAATTATGTATTTTCATTTTAGCGTATATCAAAAAGTAATGCCGATATATTCCCCTAATAATTTCAGTTTCGTATGAATCATTACATTTATCTCTATTATTTCTACCACAGAATAACTATTAATAAAACAACGTCATTTTTAATTCATATTTCCTTTTCACTTTCAAGCAATAACCTTATCATAAAATTCATAGATTAGTTATGTCTATTATTTGTTATTCTTTAATATTATTTTTATTTTTATTCTTTCAGGTCAACCGTATCATAAATGAAGAAATGTCAATCATAAACTTCTGTCGGTTTTCTTAATGATGTAACACAATTTTCCGTTTGTATAAACTACCAATTATATACCCCACAATTAAGGTGTCTTTCATTTCTTTTTTTTTTTTTTTTTAATTGTTTTGTTACTAACTGACTTTATAACTCTAACCCGAAGTATACTTTTATATTATTTAAAAAGATCGTTTTCATGTAACAAGTACCCTTCTTACTAACCACAACTTTGTGAACCTTCCATCACAAGCATAAATATATAAATATAATTATAAAGTCACGGTGGTAGCGAAACTTTATACTAACCATGGTAACATAACTTTTTATTACCATTTAAATTGCAATGCCTTAACAGGCAACTAAGTTCTAAGAACCTACCTATTGTTCACATCTTCAAAATTCTGTACACTTAGGTCGCAATAAAGAATTTGAATTTGAACTTGTGAACCTTCCGTCACAAGCATAAATACATAATAGAATTATAAAGTCACGGTGGTAGTGCAACTTCATACTAGCCGTGGTGACATAACTTGTGAACCTTCCATCTCACAAGCATACTTAGATACTGCATACATACATACATACATACATAAACTCACGCCTTCTTCCCATGGGGGTAGGCAGAAACTACAGAACGCCACTTGCTACGATCCTTACATACTCGTTTTGCCTCGTTTACGTTCATATATCTGGTCATACACGCACGCCGGTTGCGAGTACTACGCACCTGTCCTTTCCTTTTAAATAGATACTCATTGTTCGAAATTATAATTTTTGATTTTCACAGAAGTTTCACAAAATAATAGTTATTCATCACTACATAGTATAAAACAAAGTCGCTTTCTCTGTCCCTATGTCCCTTTGTATGCTTAAATCTTTGAAACTACGCAACGGATTTTGATGCGGTTTTTTTAATAGATAGAGTGATTCAAGAGGAAGGTTTATATGTATAATACATGCATTAGATAGTAAGCTATAATTTATAAATTTATCACGCGGGCGAAGCCGCTGGCGGAAGCTAGTATTCTTATATTTTTAAGTTATTATTAATCACATGTATCGCAACAGTCAATCCACACATTTATTATTAAGCAGAAATACTAATTTCAGACACAATACAATAAATCCGGATTAATAACTTCTCATGTTGATCCTCATCAACACTTAATTAGTTTACCTTGAGACATCTGGGAAGTACTATTTAATCAAAACTAGCAAAAGAGTACCATTGTATTTAGTGACAAGTACCTACAAGTTTACAATCGTAACCAGCCTGTTATCAATAAGATTCTTCTTCAGAATGTAACAAGCCACTAAGCCCCTTGATCTCATTAAATTAAGTCATTTATTTCTTTATACTAACAGGTTACATTTATCTCGTAATACTAAAAAGTTATATTAACCCAAGACGAACCTCACATACATCCAACAACAGCTAAATCATGTGCACTCGGTCAATAAAGGCATAATAAAATAGATGTAATTATCAAAAGAACTTTCTGTACCTTGTTTGCAAATAAATGAATTTGAATAAATACTTAACTGAAATGATATACTCAATGAAAAGATATTGAAGCAACGGCACCGATTACCATCACCGGTGCACCACACTGGCGCTCAGCTGCACGGGCGTCCAGCTGTAGGTACTAGCGTCTAGCTGTACGCGCCTATACCCGGTGTCCAGCTGCACCGGCTCTAGCTGTTAGCGTCGGCTATGACCGCGACCAGTCCCCCGGTTCAATGCCTGACCGCCGCCGCGGATACTATCTCAGGCCATGTCGTCAACCGGTGCCGTGAGGACGCTTCACTGTCGCGAAACATTAGCTGAAACTCATAACAACGGGTTTGATTCCTTTTCGAAGATTCCGTGAATAATTTAAAATTTATATTATCTTCTAAACGGTAGGTTGTAGCTCAAAAACAACAAGATTTTACTTCCTCTTGCATGTACAGTACACCCTCAGATGCACTATAAAACTACATAATTCTTAATAACTACACCCGCCGTAAACATGTTCGTAAAATAATAAGTCGGCTAATCATTCCAGTGAGATGAAATGACCTGACACCAACTAAATCAGACACCTATTATGTTTAGTTCTAGAGAGGTGATAACGTTTGTTTATAACAGGGCGGGTACCCACTTGCTGTAGTGTGAGTATCGCCATTGCTCGTCGCCTTTTAAGACAAGTGACGTCTAACACAGTCGACTTCGTATAATCTACTTCGTTCTTAATTACCGAGAAACTAAGATTGTAAAATAATTTAAGTAACATCTTTGTAAGTAAGTAAGTAAACAAACCGATTATGTAGCGATTTACGTTATAATAAAGAGGTTACATACCAGCAGATTTTCTCCAAGGGTTTTACCACTTCTGAAGTATTATCTTTTATGTATTTCCAGGGTTCTTGTTGTAAATTATACTCACGAAGCCTAGTATATACAAAGTTTATTCACAGACACATTACTACAGAATTAATAAAGTACAAATTGAAACACAACTTATCTATCTGACAGCTAGTCGACGACTGCCCGCGCCAAGCCTGCGCTTTTATGAACGACTCCCACAAGACGTACATTTTATTTTATTTAATGAGAATGGAGCCAAAATTACAGAATTTATTAAATAACTAACACTTACTCAACACTGAATACTACTGTAGTCGACAAAGTATATTCTTAGGAGGTAAACATTTGTGCGTGCGTGCGTGCGTGCGTGCGTGCGTGTCAGGCTGTCAGGCGCAGCAAAAGAAAGATACTAGGTAGAGAATAGAGATGAGGAATTGTCGTTTATCTTATTTATTATCTAAATAATTAAAATATGTTTAGTTTACGAGTTTTAGGGATTTATCATACATATTCTTTACATATTGCACGACTCATAATGCGAATCATTAGGCTGCCTGTCCACTGGAGCGGAGAGGAGAAAAGAGGAGCGGAGATGTGTCAATATTAACCAATAGAATCTTGACTCCGCCCATGAGTTTAGATTCTATTGGTTAATTTTGGCACATCATCATCAAAAAATTTTTTGCCTCCTTTCTACGTTTCTGCAACTGTTTTTATTGTTACACTCCTGCTAACACAGAACCTACTTAATTTATATACCATTGTACGAGTATAGATGATTAAATGAAGATTAATACTGTACTTTTTAACAATTGATTTAATGCAGCAGAAATGGAAAAAGCATCAATATGTATAGTTGAAAAAAAAAATCCTGTCCGTCAATTTATGAACCCTGAAAATATGGTAGCTTGCGATAAATCAATTCAAATCAAAAGTTAAATCAAAAATATTTAATTGAGTCAGTTATTTTTTTATACATTCGTTTCAGCCATAAAAGGAACCCTATTGAAAATGGCTCTTTTATTCAAATTATAATTATAATTAATAAAATATAATATCTATAACTAAATATTTCCAACCTTTGATTTGACATCCGTAAGTTGCCTAGCAACCGCCAAGTAAATATATTTGTAAATAATCTTTGATATTGATGGGTAAAAACGCAGTCAAAACATACTTCATAAAAAGTGATAAATTGATCATTTTTGTTAAAAACTATGTTTTGAATTTCTTTTTCGTTTATGAATGTTATTCTATAAAAAAAAAAATTCAAACTATTTATTTCATTAAAAAAAAAAAACTTTTTTTTTGACGTTACAATAATGCTCAATCTTTTATATGAAGATTATGTGCGCTATCAAAAAATAATGCGTTACAAGCACAGACTACAATTACAACTCACAAGCGACTTTGGCCGGTAGTGGACCCACCCGTCCACACCAAACCTATTTATATATTGATTCAGTAATAAATAACTATTGATTACAGCTTCCAATCACATTTTGATTACATACTACGGATATACTGCAGTTTTGCAAAAAAGTAAGATTTAAACGGTTTATGTACCTTGGAGCACGGAATCAATCTGTTGAGCACTTACTATGTACCAGTAGGTAAGTACTAATATTATGTAGTAAGTAAACGCGCGCGGTTAAATCTGTATCAAGTTTCATAGGGCTTCACTCCGCTAACGTAATGCGAGTTGCTACGTGAGCACAGTAGTTGCTCTGTTTCATAAAATGCGCAATCTGTAAAATTAATATACATAATATTTCTAACCGGCTTCATTATTTTACCTTCACAAATAATGTATTACTATTATTTACTAACGGCTTGGCTACCGTCACGCAGCCAAAGATGATGGCGGTTTATTGAATAGTTCTAAGCTACCTCGTAACTAATGCTTTATGAATGTTGTCAGAAAGAGTACGGCCGACTATCACCGCTGATTGGGTGATATATGCAACGCACGGCGCATTATGGGTACGATACAGACCAAGTAATACGATCTGGGTCAAAGGACCTTCATTTAGTGTTATTTAAATCCCAGAATAGTTACAAACATTCTGAGTTCTAATCAAATAAAAAAAAACGGTCAAGAGCGAGTCGGACTCGCGCACCGAGGGTTCCGTAAGGAGCTTCATTCGTATAGGTACCGAAATAGTTCTGTGCCCAGAAACTAGTCCTCTAAATTGTATGAGCGCCCATACAACTCAGAGGACTATCTTAATTGTCGTCAACAATGTATGTATTGGGACACCCTTTAATTTCTAAAAATTATAGGGTACTTCCGGTTGACCTAGAATAGTAAATTTTGGTTAAAACCAAGTTCTTACTGCACAAGTAAAGGGAAAATTCCGAAAAATAAGAAAAGTTGAAAATTAAGGCTTTACTTACAAGTTTTCGCGAAAATCTAAATTTGCCCATATCTTTTTATAGTGTTGACTTAGGACCTTGATTTTCGGTTTAAAGAACTTTATTCTCATCAAGACAATCGTCACTTACATGAGAACATTAAATCATTAATTAAAATGAGATTTTTATACACCTAATAGTGGCTAATGGACTTAGACCTCAGTATTTGGTATAAAGGACATGGATAAATTCTGGCCCAGCACGGACAAGGACTTAATTATATTTTTTTTGAAGCTTATAATATTGCAATTTTTATCATGGCTTTCATTTGTCCGCATAACATGGGGGAAAAATATCAATTTAAAAAGAGTATTCATTAATTGTTTGCTTTATTTTGTCTACCATTTTATGTCGATTGTCATTATAAAGTCAAGTCATCATGTCTTTCATTTTAATGACATGATAATTTAAGTCAATCGTATGTCTTGTGGCTCGCATGAGAATGTATTCTTGTGGTTTCTTGTGGTGTTTTACAACGATCTTTGGATTTGTTTCTGGATGTTGTTACTGCTCTCCCGACTGACCCTTGCATCTTCTCATTTTGATTTACTTTGATTACTCGCACTTTGGACGACGGATTTTACCCTATTTCTAAGTGCTCGTTTACGGAGACGCGGAGCGTTGAGCGAAGCGTGCAGCGTGGCGTTTCGCGGTGCGTCGGGACGTTTTTTCAGTTTACAGACAGGCGGCGCGTGCAGCGACACGCGCAAACACAAACATAATGGCAATTTGTGATGTTGTTGTTTATGAAGACGTGGGGCGTGGTTCGTATAAAGCTGCGGGCCCCGCCGCGTACCGCGGGGTACGCGGCGTAAACGAGCACTAATGGAAAACTGGCGCTGCATTAACTGTTGTATAGCAACGCTTCGCTTCCATTTGTTAGATTCGGATGAAATCCAATCCAAAGACAGTGGATTACTCCGCGGTTGGTGAGTTTTAACATTTTCAGTAACGTCTTCACCACTTCTTATTAGGGTGCCTATTTCTTTATACTTATGTAAGTTTTTTATTTTAGGTCACTGCGTCTGAACATTTGTGCCATTTTGTTGGTTATTGGCTTGGCACACTTTATCACAGTCTGGTACAAGGCTTGGTGTTCCGACACCAAGCCCTAGGGTTGGCCATCGTCATGAATGCGCAAACTGTGGAAGATCCCTGCTGCGTGTTCATTTTCACACACTGACCCGTAATCCGGAGCGCAAAAGACACATTTTTCTCAACAAGTTAGTATGAAAAAAATGTATGTATTATTGCTTAAATATATTTATCCAATACCACCTTTTATATTTATCTATGTTATGAAATGATACATTATGAACTTTTTCGGATACTTAGATGAGATTGACAAGTTCTATTTGCCATCCATGTTGGCAACGAGCAAACAAACATCAAAACGATGACGGTCAACAACAATAAGAAAGGCAAAGGTCTCTTTTCATTCAGCGAAGGCACGAGCATTGATCAACACGCTTGCTCAAGATGGGTTGGCGATTTTAGACTTATATCAACCGGGCTTCACGACCATTTATAAGACACACTCGTATAGGTACTTAGACAAAAAACCTAAATTAACCTATAAAGTGAGTTCGTTTAATATTTTTTGTGATTTCAGGAGGGGGTTGGACAAAGAGCTCGCGACACTGTCATCGTTCTAACAACTGAACGCGTTTTCTTTCAAATAATAGTCATCGTCATCATTCAGCCAAAAAGTCCACTGCGGTACATAGGTAGGCCCTTCACAAGGTGGACCTATGACCTGGAAGTTGCGGAAATTCGATGTATGCGAGAAGCACAGGACGGGTCTATGTGATATGATTAAAAGTAAATAATAATAATATCAGCGTATTATTTCTCCCACACCCACTACAGGGCTGAAGCCTCTTCTCATACAGAGAAAGCTTTCAGACTTATATTAAATATAAGTCCAGGTTTCCTCACGATGTTTTTTCTTAACCGATATCAGTACCTAATGTCCAAGATAATATACTCAGAAAGTATATTGAATTGAAAAAAATCACATTGGACTTTCCCGGATTTGAACCCACTACCTCGTGCATGAGAAGCGCGGCCCAGTAGTTAATGGGCCTTCATGACAATGTATATACCTACTGTATTAAAACGTCAAAATGTCATACCAAAATGTTTAACTAAAATGTCTGATATTTCTTCACCACCGAGTTCTAGAGTAATAAAATATAAACAGGTCTATTAAATACAAATATTTCTTCATGATATATATTGTTTTATTTATGTCCATGCTGGGCCAAACTTGTATGGGAGCGTTATCCATCTCCTTTCAACTTGCTAGGTCCACCCGTTCCTGAGAAAATCGGTGGTGGCACACGGACAGACGGACAAGAGAATGATCTTATAAGGGTTTCCTTTTTTACCTTTGAGGTACGGAACCCTAAAAACAAATCAACTACCGCAAGGTCCGCAAGCCACGTTCTGGAAGTTCCACAACGTGGCTTGCGGTAGGAGTTGACTGGTAGAAATAATCACGTAAAGAAAAAGCGTTATGCTCCATGCGTCTTTCTCTCTCTGTCGCTTTCTATTAGGATATACGAGTGTGTGTGTGCGAGCGAGTATCGCATATGGAACTTCGTTCCTGATTTATTTTCTAACTAGCTACGCCCCGCGGTTTCACCTGCATTACTCTCGATCCCGTGGAATATCGGCATAATAGTATCCTATGTCCTTTCCAGGTCATGGTCTACCTGTGTGCCAGATTTCATCCAAATCCGTTCAGCCGTTTTAGCGTGAAAGCGTAATAAACAAACAAATTCACTTTCGCATTTATAATTTTATAGTTAGGAAGTAACGATTAGGATGTATCATGTATACCGATTTCTCCGTCGTTTCTGGGGGTTATTCCACTAATCCCCATTGAGAATCCCCATCAATGGGGCTTTATGAACTTTTTGTCCACAAATCCCCATTGATGGGGATTGGCGGACAAAAAGTTCAGAAATCCCCATCGGTATAAAAATAAATTACAAACAATATATTATACAAGATATTAACAACATATTGTATAGGAATCACGAGATCTTTATTTCTTACGGAGTTATGGACTCATTGGTAATAAAATCAAACAAATTAAAGTAATGGCTAATTATATTTTTGGCATGTTATAATACACTCTCTCTTCAGCTGTCGACGTCTTTTGGCTGAAATGATGATGATAATACAGTCTAAACTTTACTACAAAATATAGTCTTTTAGAGATCAACTTTGAAATTACAGTATGGTAAGTTTGTGATATTTTAGATTTTTTTTGAGAGAGTTGAGTCTTTACCTAAGTCTAGTGGTGCACCTTTTATTTAAAAAATAACGGCCAATTGCGTGCCAGACCATGCACAATGAAGGGTTCCGTAGTAGGGATGAATCTATCCTAAAAACAAACTTAACATTGTAGTTGTAAAACTTATTCTCCCATATAAAAAAATTTAGACCTTGCTTTCTGCCAATTTACGAAACAATGCCTTTGCTACAATGTTTTCAGGTTTCAATGTATGAAACCTGAAAACATTGTAGCTTGCGATGAAATCAATTAATTGAGTCAATTTTTTTAACACATTTGTTTCAGCCATAGAAGGAACCCTATTGAAAATGGCTCTTTTATTCAAAGTAGTTTAATTATAATTAATAAAATACTAACTAAAATATACTATCAGAGAAGACACCGCGAACAAAAAATGTGTCCCTTAGACATTGAGCAACTCAATGTCCTTAGGGTCGCGCCACACCTGCCGAACGCCATGTCGCGTCATGTTTGCTTGCATTTCTATGGACGTAACGTTCGGCTGATGTGTCATAGGTAACTTGAAAAACATTAGGAGCGTATTCAACCGAACCTTCCGCCGCGGAACGTTCGGCAGATGTGGCGCGACCATTAGGTGCCAAGTTTGACTACTGCGGTGCATGCGCGGTGCATGCACCGCAGTAGTCAAACGAGATTCGATTCAGAGGAGATTCTCATAGAGTAATCCGTACCCGCACATTCGAAACAGTCTGCTTCTTCTGCCTACTTGATACCTAACACAGTTTTAACTGCAGAACATTATTCTAATTTCCATTGTATTAGTGATGAACATTATGTGAGATTGTTGACTTGGCAACCACGTTTGCTCGTTATGATTTTTTAGCACAAATGTTATCCATTTTTCCCTTGATTCCTGGCTCGGACGTGAAAATCTTAAATAGAAAAAATGCCACAAAATGTAATAATTATTTGATGTCAAATAACCATAAATTATAATATAATATACTACAAACATTAATATCAGCGTTCAAAATATTAAATACTTAATATAAAAAAAACAACGCAACGGGTTGCACTCCGGGAGTGCCGGCAGAAGTGAAAACTTGAACATTAACGTTGTGCATTTTTGAATATTTTGGAATGGTTAGGGAATTTCGACCACTGGGGGCCTAAGCCACGGACCCATAATTTCGCACGAATTGCTTTATTGATCAGTATAAAAGTACTATCATTTATGTGGTTAAATACAATATTCATTAGTAGTCGTAGTATATTTATTTATTTTTAAAATATAGTCTAACAAAAATAAACAATTTATTACCCATCAATATGGGTAAAATTTCTTATCTTTACGTAATTCAAAATTCAAAAGTCATTTAGACAAACTAGGCTGAGAATCAGCACTTTTCGAACGTCAAAATTACATAAGACAGTCCTCCAAAAACGCCCGCCCTTCACCACTTCCTAGTGCTTTAGCTGGGAAGAAGAAGTGGCGCAACAAACTCCCCAGCAGCACAGCTGTCTGTTTAGTTAGAAAAAAAAAATGATTTTATACAATGTGGAGACTACCATACAACAAAAAATTAAAATACTGGCACTTCTAATGCTTAAGAGTATTTTGGAACTGTCAAATAAATCCTAGCTTCGAAATAAAAAAATGAGTTTTTCAAAGAAATTAAATGTAATGTTTGCCGGATCCACCCTAAGCCTATAAATTCCGTTTATCCAACTAGGCCTTGGGTGAATTCTCGGGCATACATTTCAGAATATCCACCTTAGGGTGGATTTTTGGGGTGGATAAACGGAATAGCCCGGGCCGACTATGGATTTTGCCGAGCTATAATGACTAAACTATTGAATATATTCAATTAAATTTTTGTATACAGAATGAGAACGTCATTATGGACACGCCGTTTAATTTTTTGTTGTATTGTCGTCTCCACCTTGTATAATAGTATGCAAAATAACTACGCAACACAAACATTATTTAAATTAATAGCCATAAGTCAGCTAGCACACGCCAATATACCAACCAAAAACATCGAGAACTATACTCAGGCAGGAATAAAAAAATAAAAACTAAACGTAAACAATATCTAAATAAAAGTCTCCAGTAGGCCTAACATGCCACACGCGACAATGTTTATATCTCGCGCGAGTAATTGTCGTCTATTTTTGCACTTTTCTCGTTTTCTGACAGCGCTGCCATACAAAATAGTTGACTCGTTCTGTCAAACTTGATGTTTTTTCGACAAACCCTAACATGGCCTTACCTTATGACCATAGTTATCTCGATTTTTGACAATTCAACACGAGATATATGCGATTTTTCTGTCATTTAGTCGTCCTCGATTTTGACGACGAGAAGAGTAGACAAAATAATTAGAAGAAAAAAAAACTCCAAAATAGCATGGCAGTTTCATAAATAAAAAAATAAAATTAATTAATTTAAATCATAATCTTTTTTATACTTGATTAAATGTGATTTCATTTATTTCTTTATTTAAATTATTTATTTTATTTTATTTTATTTATTTTATTTATTTTATTTATTTTATTTATTTTATTTATTTTATTTATTTTATTTATTTTATTTATTTTATTTATTTTATTTATTTTATTTATTTTATTTATTTTACTTATTTATTTTATTTATTTATTTATTTTATTTACTTATTTTGTTTATTTATTTAATTAAAATACCTTGTTTTAAACAATTTTTACTGGATCGACGTTTTTATATGGAATTTTTCACTTTTTGTATGGAAAATAAGAAAAATTATTACCTACATGTTGAGTGAAATTTTCATTATTTTTGCGATAGGACACACCATTTTCGAGATATTAGCAAAAGAAAAATAAAAGTTTTGGTTATTTTTAGTCTAGTTTCAAGGCATTTGTGACAAGAGAATCGGCACCATGGAATGAATGAAACGGTATTTCAAACCAATGTTGTTATCATAAAAATGATTTGTTTTTAATAATTTGCAACATCGGTCTCTCGCGCGAGATATAGAAATGTCAAAGTGCCTTTTTCGAGTTATCTCGTCGTTTACGGTCATGTTAGGGATTAGAATGACGTCAGAATCGTAGACAAACTACGACAAAACGACAAAAATAGCTATCTCGCGCTTGTCATGTTAGCCCTGCAGGCATTCAGGGAGTGCCCGCTGACATATAGATTTTTATAATGTCAAAGACTATTTTGATATTTACTTTGTCGGTTGCTAGGCAACGGATCTTACGGTCACGTCCTGACGCGAGTTAAAAAATTTTTACCCATCCCAAAAAAAGTGCACAACGCCGCTAAAGAAGTTTTCACTTCAAAAATCCGCCATAAAAACAAACGGCAGCTATTTGTACCTATACTGCACTTTGAATGTTTTAGTCTATGGCGAATGGCGCCGTCAAATATTTTGTTCGTATTTCAGTTTCAAACGATTATGTATATTTCGTTTTTAGAGGTATGAGGAACAGGGTGTAAAGGTCACTCATCCACCATAGAAAAGGGAGGATCCTCCAACCAGACGGTTGTTATGTCTGGCGGGCAACTGCCCATATATTGATTTCGGATAGGCTTATCTATGTCGTTCGCGCGGTAAACTCTAACTGCGCGATACAGGATTTTTCTGACGTCATGTCTTTGATGCGTTCGTATGTGGCGGTGTAACCGCTACAAGTTACTTAACGGTGGAAAGTTATTACTTTGCACTTCGCCGTATTCTTTGTATTATTAGTGCAATATCTCTACACAGACCACGGCATTTTCAATGAATTTTCAAGTGCTTTAGAATAAAAACATTCAGAAGCGCTAAGTTCATCCGCTAGCATGTGACTGAGTAAAGTGCGGCCGGTAGGCGGCGCTTGCACGGAACGCAGTAGTGATGTGTGGCGACTTCTCTAGTACGTTAGTACAATAATACCTCAATGTCTATATCTAAATATTTCCAACTTTGACCCTCGCTCGTCCTTTGCCTAGCAATCGACAAAGTAAATATCTAAATAAATAGTCTTTGGCATTACGTAAGGATTGCGAGGTTATAAATTTTACCCATATTGATGGGTAAAAAAGCAGGCAAAACATACTTCATGAAAAGTGATAAATTGTTCATTTTTGTTAGAAACTATCTTTTGAATTTCTTTTTCGTTTATGAATGAGTGTTCTGAGGCGTGCACTTTTGAATTTTTCAAACTATTTTCTGTTTTTAATCGAAAATACTAAACTTTCTTATAAATCAGTTCTATCTAATCATTTCCATATGCAAAGATCAATTATACGGGGTGTCCAAGACATCGACGCGAAACCGGTTACCATGGATTCAGTACATGATTCTGAAACCCCCGGCGCGGCGTTGAAATTTTTCGTCGGTTATTAAAAAAAAATCGGCTGTTTCATAGAAAAGTGCAATACCTACGCGGTCAAAATGTATGGAACAGCTGTTTTTTTTTTTTGTATAAGTTATATCACAAAATCGGCCAAAATATACTTGAGCACAGAGATCCAAACATAATTAAGGGTACTTAATTAATGCTTTATTTAAAGTAATTATTGTGTTTTAAGTTTAGTGGTTTGACGATAATTTTCCTATCAAAGTATAATTAGGGTACCACTTGTTACCACTTAGTAAAGTTTAGTGTCACAAGTAAAATAACTACTATTTAACATGTTAAAAATAACGTGTTGTCACTATGTTAAATAGTTAATATTTTTCACTATTAAAGTAAGTTTTTTCTAGTTTATTTTCATTTCTAAAGAAAAAATAATTTGTATTCTAAGTTAGGTACCACTGTGTCACTAAACTTTACACTTGTTTATAAAAGTAAAAATGTTGTTCTTTGTAAAAATTACAACTTTGTCAAATTAAAGTAATTAATAATTATACTTCCGAAAAGGAGGAGGTTCTATGTTCGACTTTATTAATGTTTTTTTGCACGACTCGTAATGCGGAGCATTAGAGTGTGCTCTACGATCGAAAAATTATTTTTGCCCCATTTCTGTAACTGTTTTTATTGTTACACTCCTGCTAGTACACAGAACCTACTTAATTTATATACAATTGTATAGATGATTAAATGGAGATTAATACTGTACTTTTTAACAATTGATTTAATGCAGCAGAAATGGAAAAAGCATAAAAATAGTTGAAAAAAAGGCCATTGCGTAAAAGTGGTGCCTTTTGTTTTTTTGGCGGCTGTCGATAGGATATGAAAAAAATGATGCAGAATAACATAACAAATAAATTATTGTATGGGGTCTTATATCATAAACTCAGTCCGAACTGAGATATGGGTGATAAAAGGAAAAACAATACTATTGTAAATATGCCTTTTGTTTTTTGGCGGCTGTCGATAGGATATGAAAAAAGTGATGCAGAATAACATAACAAATAAATTATTATATGGGGTCTTATATCATAAACTCAGTCCGAACTGAGATATGGGTGTTAAAAGGAAAAACAATACCTACTATTGTAAATATGCCTTTTGTTTTTTGGCGGCTGTCGATAGGATATGAAAAAAGTAATGCAGAATAACATAACAAATAAATTATTATATGGGGTCTTATATCATAAACTCAGTCCGAACTGAGATATGGGTGTTAAAAGGAAAAACAATACCTACTATTGTAAATATGCCTTTTGTTTTTTGGCGGCTGTCGATACGATATGAAAAAAGTGATGCAGAATAACGTAACAAATAAATTATTGTATAGGGTCTTACATCATAAACTCAGTCCGAACTGAGATATGGGTGATAAAAGGAAAAACAATACTATTGTAAATATGCCTTTTGTTTTTTGGCGGCTGTCGATAGGATATGAAAAAAGTGATGCAGAATAACATAACAAATAAATTATTATATGGGGTCTTATATCATAAACTCAGTCCGAACTGAGATATGGGTGTTAAAAGGAAAAACAATACCTACTATTGTAAATATGCCTTTTGTTTTTTGGCGGCTGTCGATAGGATATGAAAAAAGTAATGCAGAATAACATAACAAATAAATTATTATATGGGGTCTTATATCATAAACTCAGTCCGAACTGAGATATGGGTGTTAAAAGGAAAAACAATACCTACTATTGTAAATATGCCTTTTGTTTTTTGGCGGCTGTCGATACGATATGAAAAAAGTGATGCAAAATAACGTAACAAATAAATTATTGTATGGGGTCTTACATCATAAACTCAAGCCGAACTAAGATATATGGGTGTTAAAAGGAAAAACAATACCTACTATTGTAAATATGCCTTTTGTTTTTTGGCGGCTGTCGATAGGATATGAAAAAAGTGATGCAGAATAACATAACAAATAAATTATTGTATGGGGTCTTATATCATAAACTCAGTCCGAACTGAGATATGGGTGTTAAAAGGAAAAACAATACTATTGTAAATATGCCTTTTGTTTTTTGGCGGCTGTCGATAGGATATGAAAAAAGTGATGCAGAATAACATAACAAATAAATTATTGTATGGGGTCTTATATCATAAACTCAGTCCGAACTGAGATATGAGTGTTAAAAGGAAAAACAAGATTATTGTAAATATGCCTTTTGCTTTTTTGGCGGCTATCGATAGGATATGAAAAAGTGATGCAGAAGAACATAACAAATGAATCATTATATGGGGTCTTATATCATAAACTCAGTCCAAACTGAGATATGGGTGTTTATAGGAAAAAAATACTATTGTAAATAATTCAATAATTAGCACTTGAAGTTAGTTTTAACGTTGAAGGAACTCGTGGCTAAGTAATAACAGCATGGGTCGTTCCATCAGGTTAAGCTACGCTTGCCGGGGTTGGTCCGTGGATGGGTCACCATCTTTATATAGCGAGACCCCTCCGTTCCTGGGAAAGCCAGTTAAATCGTTGGTCTCGGCTGTCATTCGTGTATCTTTGACAGTCATTACGGATCGTCAGAAGCCCGAAAATCTGACCAGTCTTACCAAGGGGTATCGTTACTAGGTTGTGGACTTGTGGAGGTCAGATAGGCAGTCGCTCCATGTAAAATGCTGGTATTCAGCTGCATCCGGTTAGACCGGAAGCTGATCCCAACATCATCTAGCTAACGAAGAGTATTTGCATAGACACAACCTTGTAGCCAGGATTATCCACCAGCAATTTGCTCTGAAATACAGCCTTGTGGAATCGTAATTACCGTACAGGTATGTGCCCGACCCAGTTCTCAAAAATGGAAAAATCACATTGTACTGGGATCGTTCCGTCATCACTGACAGGACTATTGTTGACAATAAGCCTGATATAGTGGTGGTGTAGTGTAGTATCAAGTATCTTGACTTGGCTCGGCGAGGTTGCCAATTCAAGATACTTGATACTATCGCGAGGTTGTCGCGAGGGACCGTTATGTCAATGATCATTGTGCGCCGCTCTACTCGATCCACCACCACCATGCTCACCATAATAGCTTCGAGCTTGTTTTATCTGATAAGTACCAAGAGCATATAAAATAAGGTCATATAAGAGTTGGAAAACTATTTAGTTCCGTGTGTCCTGCGGTTATTGCTTGAAATATAGGTAGCTCTGTGAGCAATCATTGTGCCGATAGTCGTATCAGCCAACGGCTAATTACCAAAAGCCTCGATCATCACCTAAGGAAGCTCTCGTTGGGCAGCTGGATCCAATTTTTTACATTTTTAAATGTTTTTATATTAAAATATTTAAAAATGAATAACATTTTCAACAATATGTATTATTTTATTATTTATTTATTTATATCAATTGCTTGCTACACTTACAGTAAACACCAAAGCGCGCAGCAAGCCAACAACAACATCTAGCTAAAAAACTTCATGCAAATATTTAACATCGATTTACTGCTATACATAAATATGTCAACATCGGGCTCCTGAGCAATCAGGGCGTTCAGCAGATTGATCGCCTGGCTTGTGGGAGCATATCGAGCAGTATGGGTACGCACTGGCGGAGCCGCGAACAGGCACCGCGAGGCACAGGCGCGCGACCGCCGCTGCCGGTCCGGAGCAAACAATGAACAGCGAGCTAGAGTAGTCGCGTCATCGATCTTATTATTGAGCAATAAGTAGTAGTGCATCAAAAGTGCACACTTGCGTCTCAGTTCCAAGGTGTTGATGCCTAACATTCCCATTGTATATAGTGAAATAAAGGAAATAATAATAAAAACATAAAACAAATATAATGTATATTAAACGCGTTATACTTATCCTTTATTTCATATACATACTTATCTATTACATTTTTAAATATTTTTATTAAAACAAATAGGAAACAAAAACATTTAAAAATATAAAAAAAAGCAGCCCACCGGTATAGGGAACAGGGTCCAAGCTACCAGCCGGCGGTAAACGCGTTATTTTTTATTATTATTATTTTGTTTTTTATATTTATTATATCTTGTAATATGTTATAATTCAAATAAAACATTCACCATATGACCGGTTTTATTGTTTCTAACCAATACATAAATAAAATATATATGCATAAATACATGTATTTGAAGATTTAAGTAATAACTAAATAGTGAATTTCGCTTGGGAAGGTCAAAAATATGCTTTGTAATAAGAATGATTCCATAATAATATGAAAATAATAGTTAATCTTTAAACTGATATAACTCAGTCCGGACTGAGTTTTCGATATGAGACCCCATACAATAATTCATTCATAATATTCTTCTGCACCGTTTTTTTCATATTGGGTCGACGGCCGCCAAAAAAACAAAACGCACCAGTCTTCATACTAATTTGGTCATTGTCTTTTCCTGTCCGTCAATTTATAAACCCTGAAAACATTGTAGCTTGCGATAAAATCAATTAATTTAGTCAATTTTTTTTTTATACATTCGTTTCAGCCGTAGAAGGAACCCTATTGAAAATGGCTCTTTTATTCAAAGTAGTTTAATTATAATTAATAAAATACTAACTAAAATATAATATCTTTAACTAAATATTTCCAACCTCTGATTTGATGTCCGCAAGTTGCCTAGCAACCGCCAAGTAAATATCTTTGTCAGTCGTTGACATTACGACTTCATGAAAAGTGATAAATTGTTCATTTATAAACTATGTTTTGAATTTCTTTTTCGTTTATGAATGAAATAAGTATGAGGCGTGCACTTTTGGATTTTCCAAACTATTTTTTTAAATGTATTTTCACCGATTTCTCCGTTAATTGTGGACAGATAATGAAAGTTATTGTTTTGTTTGAAAGGGTAAGCTCCCGAGGTGGTCCCATATAAATTTTATTAACTTTGCTTGGATAGTTTTTGAGTTAGCCTCAATAATACATATTTTCCCACCTCAGAGTAATAACTAAAGCATAGAGGGAGTCTCTATATTAGATAAATGGACGCACCGAAATTGTCAAAACGGTCACAGTTGATCTCTTTTTACACGACCAATTTAAAAAGCACAATAGTTGCCTAGTAAACGGTTAACCGTACAAGTATTTGATCTAGCCGTATATTACGTCGTGAATGTCAGTACGTGTGCTGGTTGAGGTGCTGGTCATTTTTTATTAAAAACCAATAGATTTTTGAGTATTTTTGTAAAAACGAAAGGTGCAAAGGACTTATCAATAGTCTGTTAACATGGCTTGTTTTGTGATAACGTGTAAATCACATTCGTCACGGAAAAAAAACAATGAATTTGTAAGCTTTCATCGGTAAGTGTTTTTTTACATTTTTCGTATAAAATCACCCAAAATATTTGGATGTGATCACTGATAACATACATATTAGATTCATAATGATACCTTCAAACTATCTTTATTACAAATTATGTTGTGATCGCGAATTTATTTTCAAAAAATAAATTCGTTAAATTGTGAGGTTATGTTAAGCTAGTAATGTAGGTAATGTAGATACTTTTTATCGATACGATAATTACATGCTAATAAATTGGAGAAGATATCGTTTTCTTTTCGAGCCATTGCAAATTATACGAATTGATCACAATTCTCCTACAACAAATCATGCTGAAAGTCAAGTTCGGTATCTTTACAAGCTGTCCATTTAACATTGTGTCAACTTCAAACTGTAGCTGAAAATCAGACAGTAGGTTCTAAAATATATTATTTGTATTGCACTATCGGAGAAAAAATCAAAAGTATATACTTTTTCAGGGTTCTTCAGATGCTATGGAAATAGATGAAAATTAAATGCCAATTTCGATGTCATTCATGAAGAATGAAGAATCGCTGTTGGAAACAAATGAACATGAGTACATTTATGATCCGTGTGCTCTTTCAGAATACGCCAGAGATATTATAAATTATATAGCAGGGAGTGTTGTGCGATTTTCAATTTATTTTATTTTTTATCCACAATCTGTATAATAGAAATAAATAAAATTGTAGTGTCTAAATAACAGCTTTTTACTAAATGCATATGAAAGTATATGATCCATACAACAAAAATACATTTATACATACATACAAATAAATAAAATTGAAGTGTCTGTTTATAATGTCAAAATAACAGCTTTTTACTAAATGCTTAAGAAAGTATATAGTTACGATCCATTACAAAAAAAAACGCTTTTTTTTTGTCTATCTGTCTGTCTGTCTGTTTGTCCGGAACAAACAGACAGACAGATAGACAAAAAAAAAGTGTTTTTGTTGTAATGGATCGTGAAAGTATAGATGATCCATACTACGAAATTCAATTTTTCGTCCGTCGGGGTAGGCTGTACCGATTTTGACGGGACTTCCACTGGAAGATAGCTTATGACATAAGGAGTAAAATAGGCTACATTTGTTTTAGAAACAAACTTAGGGTTTCGCGCAAAAAACTAATACCCATGAAATCTTTTGATAAACCTCGTACTGTTCCCTAAGTTGAGAATACATAATCCAATAAAAAAAATAATAAAATGATCTCGATCCGATTACGAGTTTCGGAGAAATGTGTGGACAAAGGAGGATGGCGATGGCGATCGGCGGTTGGTCGACCCAGACCCGTAGACAGCTCGACGCGGCCACGCGGGTTATGTACATGGCGCGGAGCTCGTCGTCAATCGGATACACCGGAAGTTAGTTTGCCGTAACATAAAGTACGGATGCCAGTGATGGTTCTCGATGTGAGCAACCTGGGTGGTTAGCCGCAAATTTGGAGATATTGGTAAGCTGGAACTTTGAACCCCAATATGGGGATTTAACACTGAGTTAAGGAGTAGGATTCATGAATATATACGTAGTCAATTATAAAATAAGGAAACCGTTGCAAACTGAGACAACCGCGGCTGTAGGGGAGGTCTCACTAGTCACGGGCAAGTGTAGTGGAGCTGAGAATGAGCGACGACGGGAGCGTAAACCTCCCTAGCCAGCATGTGACGGTGTGTCGAGCCGGCGCGCACAGATTGACGGCCGGGCTTGCCAGGACGGTGACGGGGGAGAGGGAACAGATAATCGCTAACCCAAATAGGTTCTTTTGCGACCCAAGGTCACGCATTGCGTTGAGTAGGAGCATTGGCAATTTGCTTTTATTAATTAAAGTAACGTTTGTTTAATAAAACCAAATTGCCAATGCTTAAAAGAAGCCTAGAATTAAAGCTCTAACAAATATTTAATGCATTCCACTATATACCTTACAAAACGGCACGTTACAACGTTACATCATCCATGGAATATACGACATGTACATCCAATACATTATATAAATTATCTGTCAAAAATAAATTAATATCGATACCTCTGCACCTCTCTGCACATCACTACCGAGACCAAAAAAGTGGACAGTGGTGGTCCTTATAACTATATACCTGTCCTTTTTTTTCACACGGAATGTGTCATAAGTATAAAGAGTATGACTAGACTGAGAAATTTCACCCTCCCTCTATGCTTTAGTTATTACTCTGAGTTTCCCACTTAGTTTATATGGATAATATGATGATAACTTCCGGTCACTGTTATTTGCATAACAGGTAGTGGTATTCGAATTTGTGTGGGGCAGGTACCACAACTAAAAAGTGAAAAATAAAAGCTTTTTACTTTGTAGTGTTTTTTTTTGGAAGTCGGTTTTTATTTTTTTGTAAAAAGGTTTTTTATTTGGTAAATACAGTTAACTAGATTCAAGGCGCTCATCAAGTTGCCTTTTTTTTTTTACAAAAATGAACATTATATCCTTTTTGATTTCTGTAGGCTATTTGACCACAGTAGCCGCATTTGGGTGTTTTTCGTTTTTGGCTTTCCACTACTGTGAGCGCCGACGTCGACGGGATTGCTGTCAGTATTTAGTTAGGTACTTCGCCATCAGCTCCTCTTCACCCTATGCATTGTGACGGGCATAAATTGCTTGGCAACCATATTAATGTAATCGAATCGCAAGTTCGCAACCCGTGAAATACGTATTATTGAGTAGTTCCGGTGGCCATCTGTGGTCTTCATCATCAGTTCCACTTCACTAGATGGTGCTTTCCGAGAGCAAATTCATGAGTTACTATAAAAAATACCTAAATCGCTATAGGTGTGCCTATAATATTTCAAGAGTTCCCTCGACTTCTCCAGGATTCCATCATCCAATCCTGACTTGATGAGAATGGGACCAACTAGAAAGTATACCCTTTCAAACAAAAAAAAGAATTTTCGAAATCGGTCCAGCCGTCTTCGAGTAATCGGGGAACATACATAAAAAAAAAAAAAAAAACATTCCGACGAATTGAGAACCTCCTCCTTTTTTAGAAGTCGGTTAAAAAACCATTCTACGAAATTTTCGACTAATTTTAAAAACGAAGTGTATAGAGTGCCGCGCGTTTCTTGTGGCACTCTAGTGTCACTGTCTCGCCCCGGCTAGGGTGCCATGAGCGTTGCATTGTCACTGTCACTTGTTATTTAGGTTAGGTTAGGTTAGAACTGTGACCACACAACGCACGAGCCGAGCGAGCGTAGCGAGCGGTGCCGCGTAGCGACCGGCGAAGTGCCAGGGTCCGTTTAGGCACAAGAGAATGTAATGTTTTGGGAATGTGGTGTTTTACAGCGATCTAACCTCGACAATCAAACAAAATACCAAGTGACGTGACTTAGTGACAGTGACAATGACAATCCAATGCTTGCGGCACTTTAGCCAGGCCGAGGCGGTGTTACTAGGGTGCCTGTAGTGGCACTTTATCCGATAGGGATAGAGTGCCAATGGTGGCACTCTATACACTGCCTTTAAAAAACGAAGTGTATAGAGTGCCGCGAGTTTCTTGTGGCACTCTAGTGTCAATGCCTCGGCCCGGCTAGGGTGCCGTGAGCGTTGCATTGTCACTGTCACTTGTTATTTAGGTTAGGTTAGAACTGTGACCACGCAACGCACGAGCCGAGCGAGCGTAGAGAGCGGTGCCGCGGTAGCGGCCGGCGAAGTGCCAGGGTCCGTTTAGGCACAAGAGAATGTAATGTTTTGGGAATGTGGTGTTTTACAGCGATCTAACCTCGATAATCAAACAAAATACCAAGTGACGTGACTTAGTGACAAATAGTGACAATGACAATCCAATGCTTGCGGCACTTTGGCCGGGCCGAGGCGGTGTTACTAGGGTGCCTGTAGTGGCACTTTATCCGATAGAGATAGAGTGCCAATGGTGGCACTCTAAACACTGCCTTTAAAAAAATGCATAAGTATAAGTAACTCGGAAACAAATCCTCCAAGTGGTCCCTTTTTAGTAAACACAGTCACATATAGGTTTATTATTTTATTATTATTATGTGTGTTTGTGTGTCAGGAAGCGGAGCTGAGCACGTGGACGGCGTTCCTGCAGCGCGCCGTGGACGCCACCTACAACACCGAGGTCGTCATCGACAACCTGCACAACATGATCGGTGAGCTCACCATTACCTAGGTACTATTTCAAAAATAAGATTGTCTTGTCATACAAGGCGAAGGATCCCTTCCCTTGAGATCTGTTTGAGTACGAACGTTGGCTTCCACAAAAATACTCGCCACCATTTTTTGTCGCTTTGACAACAAGTTTGTCACAAGCTAGCATCTTCAGAACAAAACGAATCAGTAAGGTTGGGTGTCCCAAAATTCACCCAAGATTTGAATTTCAAACCATTTCTGCGGAAAAGAGTTGCCAACGGCAAAAAAAAGACAGTTGGTAAGTGACAGTCCGAAAGAACATCACAATTTATATTGCTGAGCAATATTTTAAACGAAGTGTATAGAGTGCCGCGAGTTTCTTGTGGCACTCTAGTGTCACTGCCTCGGCCCGGCTAGGGTGCCGTGAGCGTTGCATTGTCACTGTCACTTGTTATTTAGGTTAGGTTAGGTTAGAACTGTGACCACACAACGCACGAGCCGAGCGAGCGTAGCGAGCGGTGCCGCGGTAGCCGCCGGCGAAGTGCCAGGGTCCGTTTAGGCACAAGAGAATGTAATGTTTTGGGAATGTGGTGTTTTACAGCGATCTAACCTCGACAATCAAACAAAATACCAAGTGACGTGACTTAGTGACAGTGACAATGACAATCCAATGCTTGCGGCACTTGAGCCGGGCCGAGGCGGTGTTACTAGGGTGCCTGTAGTGGCACTTTATCCGATAGGGATAGAGTGCCAATGGTGGCACTCTATACACTGCCTATTTTAAATCATTTCCAGCACGCTTAGCATGACCACGATATAAACGGGTTTTTCGACAACTTTTTATCAAAATTACTTACTTTATTTTTCTTTCTTTTTATCATAGGTAATTACTTACTTTATTATCTTGAAAAATGTATAGGAAATGCCTAGTTTGGTTAGACGAAAATGAGTGTAACATTTTATTCATAATGATTATCCTGCCTGACACAGTGTCAGAGGCGTTACAAAGTTGTGAGTCGTTTGAGCATAGCTCCCGCCATTTTCCCCCAAATTGTTATATTCGTGTTTTATTTCTTTTTTGCGTCATGTTTACCGCAAATAAATGTATTTTCTTTGTTTCTTATTGCTAACTTATTTAATAACTACTCGGCGTCTGTTTGCGTGGTTATCAAATTGAGTTGAAATACCATAGTCAGAACTTGAAAGAGTTAAAACATACGCCGTATTAGCGATGCGTCGCGGGCCCTTTGTGCAGATCACAAGATGGCATTGACGTGACATCGCCAATAACACGACACCGGCCATAAAACATTTATGTGGGAGATAAAACATGTCGGCTCATGTGACGCGCTCGGTGTTGCCATGTCGCGCGTGGGGGTTTATTGTCCAGCTGAGGTCCCTATGTTTCCCGTGACATAAGCTTGTGTTTTTATCCGAGACATAGGTTACATTTATAGATGATATCAATAAAATCACATCATGTAGGTATTATTTTTAGCGTCTACACATCAAGGTTCGTCCGGTTACTTGCATTTGCGGTTTCGCCAGTGTCGACGTGTAGAGCATATAATATTAAAAATGTTTGATCAGATCACTGGCCAACAGTGAACAGAAGAACTGTATTGCTAAGGGTCTCAAACGATCGGTTATCAAAACCGGCCACCTGATATATTTTTTACAACAAAATTTCTCATCAATGCAACACGAGGCCGAGGCCTTGGCGATTTATGCGAGGACAAAATTGCACAGTAGGGTAGACTGACTAGACTACGGTTGTGACAATCGCAATATTAGCGAAACTATAAGGAATACTGGGGAAGGTGTAAGGGGAGAGAACGTGTTGCACAGTATTGCGTCAGCCAACTCGCGACGTTGACGTTAGCAGAGGCGCTCATTACTTTTTAACAGTCAAAAGTAAGCATTTTATTCGATTTCTTTCCGTTGTTATAAAATATGTTTACAGATACAGTAATGAGTGTTCTTTTTCATTAATAGTTACTAGCTTCTGCCCGCGACTTCGTCCGTGAGCCTTCCTCAAGAATTAGGCTATCCAATGCAAAAAGATTTTTTCAAATCCGACTGGTTGTTCCGGAGATTACTCCGTACATACATACATACAAACAAACAAATTTTACTTCTTTATAATATTTGTATAGAAAACATTAGTGGTTAATTAGCAGAACTTGCTTTGTTTGTACCTACGTACATTATTTGATATTGCTATTTAGTGATCGTTTGTTTTGCGAAGGAGGGCTTTGGGTTTGGGTTTGGGCACAGTAAACATCTTTGGGTACGGCTGTGACTATTTGTGTACGGTTTTGACGGATATTTAATAGAGTTTGTATTTTGACGTTGTCATCGTATTGTATAATTAGAATTCTTAAGTTAGCATTTTGGACTGATTGTAATTTTAAGACTGATTAAAGTACTGCAATAAGCAATCAGACTGCTATACGAAGATTTGTTATTTATAATTTAATAGCTATAGATGCTACAGTGCCTTATTAACTCATTACTTATAAACAGAAAATGTTCTTGTGTTACGTACAAATATTTTTTTCGAGAAGAATTGTTATTTCGTGCAATAAAAGTGATTGATGACCTTTTTGGTGCATTTTTTAACCTGTCATTACCGACCCTAGGTACTGTCACAACCGCCCCTGGGGTGTGATCGGCTGTGACATCTTCTCTTTTTTTTCCAACTTGCTCCTGTGAGTTAACCATAGTACTTACAGATACAATTTTAGTTTTTATATGTAGGCAAATGTACTCTTCACAATAAAAAAGCTTCTCTTTTTTTACAGCTAATTACCACACTAACAAAATTATTGGTCGTCAAATGAATGTTGTCTCAA
This sequence comes from Conistra vaccinii, assembly GCA_948150665.1. Classification (NCBI taxonomy): domain Eukaryota; kingdom Metazoa; phylum Arthropoda; class Insecta; order Lepidoptera; family Noctuidae; genus Conistra; species Conistra vaccinii. The sequence goes on from OX411332.1 coordinate 23,387,572, forward strand.
CCGTTCCCAGTCTAATATTTAATAAGCTTATTTTAAAATAGTGCATTGCCATGATATTGCAGCGGAGCAGCGTCGCTGTGTGCGCGAGGTGTCGTCGAGCAGTGTGTTCACGTCGCTGACGGGCGACAGCGCGGCGAGCGCGGGCGCGGGCGCGGGCGCGGGCGCGAGCGCGGGCGCGAGCGCGGGCGCCAGCACGCCGCGCTCGCCGCTGGGCCGGCGCGCGCCCTCGCTGGCCTGCAGCACGCCCATCCCGCGCGACTAGCGGCGGGGCCCGCTCTGCTGCTTCCCCAGCTACTTGCGGTAGTTGGCGCGCCCCGCACCGACCGTCCCACGCACACGCTCTATTCAGTATACTCGAGGAGCCGAAGAGTCAGTCGCAGACCGGAGCCGCCAGTCTCACAGGGCGGCACGGTCGACGAGCAGTCTCCGACTGGTTGGCCGCGGTCGGCTTTCGACAGCTGTCGGATGACAAGGAAATATCGCTCCGATCGGTCGTGTGCGTCAGACGAACAACCGTCACGCTTCCGTTAACTATATCGTTCAGTACAGTTCGACTAGTAAAGCTAGATTATCTCGTGCTTATGTTGTGATCTCGAAGGTAAACGGTTCATACCTGGTGTCTGTTGTAAATATTCAATATGACGAGTGTGTGAGTTCGTCACGAGTCAGGCCGTGGGTCACGATGACTATGTACTCTGTCCTGCTGCCGGTCGCAGGCGCTAGGTGCGCGGGCGTTGGTGCGGTAGCACGCTCAGTATTGCTGCTTCCAGTCGATATAAATAGCGCTCGCTCAAGCAACTATCGATGTAACGCCTATACCGACCTTGCCGTATTCCAAATTATATTTTTATGATTTTGTAATGAACTGCGCCAAAACACTTGATATTCGCTAGAATATTTACAATGTTGTGATCATCTGCTCGCTGTACGACAGCGACGTCCGCCACAGATCTCTGCGCTCGCTGCGCGTGCGCGGCCGGTGAGCGGAGAGCTTTAGTGTAATGCGTCCGTAGATACATGGCGCTCGAAATAAACGATATATATGAATGAAGTCATAGAGCGATAAAGCGCTGAGATAAGAGTCGTTTATGTAATGTAACGTGTGAGTACAAATACCGCCGAGTGTAACCCAGCACTGCCTTATAGTGTGTGTTCAATTCGCGCCACTGCCGAATCTTACATTATTATCTGCGTTCACGTTTGTTAAGGTGTGCCACTAATATAACGACATCGATTCGCTTGTAAAGTGTACGCGTTGCTTTGTGGAGACAGTCTCCGTATCGATTATATAAATATTGTGTTAGAGATAAATCATTAATAAGTATGGAGTTAAGTATAATATAAGATTTGTACAGGTGATGTCGTTTGACAGACGATGTGAATGTAAAATATTGAAATATGCGCAACGTGAGACGCTTTAACTGTTGTTAGTCGCGACTCGCTGCCGCCGCCGCGCCCGCTGCTGCACTCGCTGGCGATTTAAGCGCCGTATTGTTTTTTATTATGAAGGCTTCTTGATCGTGAGTTCATAGTAATATTTGTTAGACCTGAGGCTACGGTGTCACCGTCGCTAGTACATCTGCGCTTGATGTTCAAGTAAGTCTATTAAGTAGCGCCCTCATATGTATAAGCCTATTTATATTTAATATTGTTTTCTTGGTGCTGTATGTTAGTGTTATATAGTCGTGCTAGCAACTCCCTGGCTTGCTCCGCTGCACGAGCCGACAGCCGTGCGCACGTCCTGCTTCTATTCTGTAAACATCTCACCGCTCACACCACGGATGCTGACGATTCATTCACTTCGCCTAAGCTTTAACAGTGAGAGTTTTACAAAATAGATCGGCTGTACGTAGCCGTGACGTAGCGTGAGTCGTAGTGTGCATGCGTTAGTGTCAGCGTGTCGCCGCGTGGTGGCAGCACTCGTTCGTCCTAGTTGTAAGCTTTTTGAAATTTTTACATAATTCCTAGTTAATAGTGTCCGCCGTCCTGGGCCGGCGCCCGTGCGCGGCGTGCGAGCTGGCCGGTGACTGCACACCGTGACACGGTCGTCTACCCAAGTGCGGCAAGTTTTTATAAATCTACTATCTTCTAATGTAGTTTAATCATAGATCTGGTACATTCACTGAAATGCTGTTTTGGGCTTCAATATGAATATTATGTGTAATTACTTTAAATATTTCCCAGTATTACTATAGTAAAATTATCAAATAATTGATTAATGTATTAGTATAACGATGTATTTATTATGTATTTTAAAATGTTTAAGTAAGAAGAGTGTGGCCAAATTTTCCTTAGTGTCGGTGTGACGTCCACGGACACTGGTGCACAAGCCGCGCTCCGACGGCTGCAGTCGCTCGCGAGGCAGCTGTGCGGAGTGCTCCTTCTGTACTACTTCTTGTGTTTTGTCAAGCTTTACAACAATCGATTAGTAATTTACTATATTATGAAAGTGTCATTTGGCGAGACCGTCGAATATTCATGTATTTTTATATAATAAAGTTAAGTAAGTAATATCAAATATAAATCAAAATCATTGTGAGTGATTACTTTGAAGCAGAATATAAAGTGTTGGAATGGAATGGTTTGTGCTCGGGCCGGAGGCCGGCTGTGTGATATCACAACGAAGCATATAATGTTACATTTACTTACAAGTTTATCCATGGGACCTTAGCGTACTTGTTGTCATATAATTATAAACCGTTGCTGTCTTTATTTATACATGGTTACGCATTTATTGTGATTGTATCGCGTCGCGACTTTATATATATTGATGAATATATTACTTATATACTGTTAATAGATCAAAAGAGAGAATTAGTGTTCGTGTTGACGCCTAGTTAGTAACTGTAGCTATTGAAATGTGTAACAGATCTTTATCGCTAACAAGTAGTATCACTTTGTCTTTGAGGCCTCTCTGTCTTCAACTGAAACTCTTTTCTGATAGATCCGTATACATCTTCCACTAGATGACATTAATTTTGTGTATAAAACAGCCAGTTGTGCGAAGTAGTGGTGACGTGCGCCGGCGCAGACGTTTTACGTGTTTTTACCGGACTTCAAGGAAGGGTTGTAGTTATATTATAATAGCGGTGTTCAGCCACTTGTACGCTTACTGCGTCTGCGCCCGGCGCCGCGTTCTCCACACATTCCAAAGTTTCACAATATGTTTAGTGTACAATTCATTGAAAAAAAATAAAGTGATTATTTTAATATATAATTTTATTTGTACCTTTTATCGACATTATACATTTGATGGAATTTTTCACATAATAATTAATACATTAGATTACATAGTAAGTATACTTATTAATCAGACTCTGGTTGGCAAGCCGGCGCGGGCCGCCGCGTCCCTCGCCGCGAGTACGTCGTGTTGCAGCCTTACGAGCCCGGGGCGGGTCACTACCGCCTAGTAATACTGCAACACCCTTATATGACACATTAAAAAGAAAGCTACCACTAAAGCGGTACATGTTTGACGATATGGTAACAGAAGCTGTGCCAGTCGTCACGAATTCCGAGTATGTGATATACGCTACCTCAGACCAAATAAAACACCGAGACAGCGCGCTGCCAACAATACAGTGAAGCATATCAAAACTACACCTCCGCTCTGTGCATACACGCTCATACGCACACATTTACAATGAAACAACACCTCACTAGTGCACACATCGGACCTACTTACGCTGCGCACTAAGGGTCGGGCCACACCTGCCGAACGTTCCGCGGCGGAACGCTCCGTCGCGTCATATTTCTATGGACGTAACGTTCGGCTGATGTGTCATAGGTAACTTGAAAAACATTAGGAGCGTATTCAACCGAACGTTACGCGGCGGAACGTTCGGCAGGTGTGGCCTTACCCTAAGGGCTCTCGCGCACTACACAGCCACGCCTCGCGCCTCCGGCCAGTCGTAGCCGTGGGCGGTGGGACACACTCAATCTGCCTAGCTTTTTCCCAACTATTCGGGTCGGCTTCCAGTCTAACCGGAACCGGATGCAGCTGAATTAGGTACCAGTATTTTACATAGAGCGACTGCTTATAACACACACACTGTTGTTGTTGTTGTTAAAACTTTATTTTCACTTTGTCATTTTGTTATTTATACACTGGCCTTCAAAACTTAGAACCACACTTTTGAAATTGCAATTAATATTAAATTACACAAGTTATTTAAAGTTCACTGATGAGTCTCGAATGGTCTCGATTCTTACTATTCACTTCCGATGGAAGGCGAACAGTGTACAGGCCTGGGGTTGCGGGAAGTCCTAAGGGGAAACCGTGGCCCCTGGCAAGGCAAAGTGAAGGAACACGGGTGGGTTTTAGTCAGTAAGAGTCTGACACGCCCTTCCGCTCCGCCCAGAGCGGGAGAAGTCATTTGATGATATCCAAACAAAAAAAAAAGGGTACAGGCGAGCGACACATTCAAGCCTGAGTCCAATACGGTGGAGCTATAGACTGGCATTTCTTTAGAATCGAAGGGCGCAAAGAGCTACACGCAATAGAAAATGGTGTCAGGGTGCTGACTGGGGCATAATATGCTCAAGAGATCCATAATGAGTATGCAGGACCATATTTATTAAATGTGGGTGATAGATTCACTCGTGCAGGATAACGCCCGGCCACACACCGCTCGGTACATACATTTAGGAGGTTGGTATCAACTTGATGGCTTGCCCATCGAGAAGTCCTGATCTCAGCCCGATCTAGCATGCCTGGGATGATCTCAAGAACCTGGTCAGAAGCCACAGACCACCTCCTATTACCCTTAGGGTCCTAAAACAGGCCCTGATGGAAGGATGGGAGAATATTCCCCAATATCTCCTCCGAAACCTCGTGTTCAGAATGCCAAACCAGAGCCTGAGGAGGCAATATCAGTAGTTAACAATTTGTTTTATCTTTTTTTAAGTTAAAAACGTTACTAATGTATAATATTTAGAGGTATGAGGAACAGGGTGTAAACTTCACTCATCCAACATAGAAAAGGGAGGATCCTCCAACCAGACGGGTGTTGTGTCTGGCGGGCAACTGCCCGTAAGTTGATTTCGGATAGTCTTATCTGTGTCGTTTGCGCGGTAAACTCTAACTGCGCGATGCAGGAATTGTGTGACGTCTTGTCTTTGATGCGTAGTTCGTATGTGGCGGAGTAACCGCTACAAATAAACTATAATTTCAAAGAAAATTTATGAAATTTGCTATAAAACGTTTGTTATTTCAAAACTCTGACTTCTATAGTTTAGGAAAAATTGCAATTTTATAAGTTTTGAACGCCAGTGTAGTTTGTGTTTCACGAACTGTGTCCAAATAAACGTTATCCTTTCTTTTTCTTTCGGTCTAGTGGTATTGTGCGCCGTTGCGACCAAGCGTGCGAATCGTATCGGTTTCTACAGTTGACCTGGTCGCTGCGACCACTGCTCGTGGTCGAGGCCGTCCAGTGCGCCACATCCCTCAGCGACACGTTAGCACCGATACACAACCTTGGTAGCACCACAGGCTCACCGAAGCCATTCTACGTACGTTATCTGCATAAATTGTTCATTCATACATCGCTTTTTTAGTAGATTTATAAATTAATCACCCGTAAGAACAATCAGGGAGTTGGACACGCAGATGCGAGTGAGAGGCGTCGGGACATCAGCGTCTACAGTTGCATCTATATTACAACAGAGGAGAGTTTCGACACAATATTGTCAGCGGCGTGCGTACGTAGGTATGGCACGTTGTCCGCTGGCCAGTTTTAATGCGCAAGTTTACTCCTGCAAGTTATCAGTTTTAGGGTTCCGTAGAAAACTAGGAATATTTATAGTTTTTACCATATCCGTCTGTCTGTCTGCCCGTCTTAGCTCATATACTGTTAGTAAGTACTAGGAAGCTGTAATTTGGCATGGTATTGGTTTTTGGATATGTGAAAAAATTGACGGCAGTAGTATCTTCTAATATATAAAATTCTCGTGTCACGGTGTTTGTTGCCAAACACCTCCGAAACGGCTTGACCGATTTTTATGAAATTTTAAAAGTCTACGGGAAAATGGGGAAATTAGTGAAAACTAAAAGCTCATTTCTAAGCGATTTTATATGATATAATATTGAAATTTGGGCAGGACGACGTCTGTCGGGTCAGCTTGTCTACAATAAAACTTATAGTGGACATCGCACATATGGGTCTTTGAGATCCTACTAGCAATGTGCATCCCAAAGTTCAGTATGAGGCGTAGTGCAGAGCAGAACATGTCAATGCTATCTAATAATAAAACTTAACAGTGCGAGCGCCTTGGTGACGCCCGAGGCATTTAATTCTGTAGGTATATCGTCACATACGTACCTACGTACCTAAGTATAGTAAGAGTGATACTGCCTTACAAACCTAGCGGCTGTAGGTAGGGTTGCCAACCCTACTACATAATATAATAAATAATATAATATCCTACTATGCATAAGAGGCTATATATTTCTAAAGAAAAAATATAGTAGGCGAAACTACTTTTTATTTATTTCAATACAAAATGGCGAGATCATCGCAACGTGTGTGTGTAGGTGGATAGGTCACATTAAATTCAATATGGCGCCTTCTAGAGGACGTAGAGACATTGACATGTTTTAATTATTTTTAATTATTCCATATTGGGTGTCAAATGAAAGGGCTTGACGAGCACATAAAAAATATGTATAATTGTATATAGCATATTGTCTAAGTAAATAAATAGGTATGTTTAAATTGTTAAAAACAAGCAAAAGTGAGGCCATGCTTGCAGTATGAAACAAGAAAATATTTCATACAGAAATCAAAACATAGGTACAAAAATGGTCAAGGTAAAGCCGTGGTCGCATGCCTGTAAGTGTACGTACAAAATTATAATGGCATGCGACGACGGCTATACCTTGACCAGTATTAATCTCAAAAAAATACAATAAACGATGTATATTTAGTAACTTAATCCGCTTAACTATTCTTAAAGAGTCTTAGGGTCGCGCCACACCTGCTGAACGTTCCGCGCCGTACGTTCGGTAGGTGTGTCGTGACCCTTAGAGAACCCTGTAAGAAATCGACACGTGTTTCGCCTCTCAACGAGGCATCCTCAGGATGACGATTGACTTGTTGCGAACTCTGACATGAAGTGTTGCCACCACACGAGCCGAACGCAAAGACGCGTTTTTGCGTAAGTCAATCGTCATCCTGAGGATGCCTCGTTGAGAGGCGAAACACGTGTCGATTTCTTACAGGGTTCTCTAAGACTCTTTAAGAACAGTTATGCGGATTAAGTTACTAAATATACGTCGTCTATTGTATTTTATAATGGATTTCCGCAAAGTCACGCCTGAGTCAATTAACTATCAGTATTAATATCATAAAAGCTGAATTAATGGTAGGTATTTTGTAACCTTAATTAAGACTAAAAAATTTAATGTAAAAATATGAGGATATGAGAAAAAAAATTAAATACCTGTTAGTAATGGTTCATAGTATAACAAAAAATATGCATTTGAAGGATTCAAATGTTTTACGAACATACCTACTATATTTTTTCGCCATCTACTATATTTTTACTGATCGCCAGTTTACTGGCGATGGCTTCGGAAATACTATATTTGATATAAAAAAAGTTGGCAACTCTAGCTGTAGGTTTAAATTTACTTGAGTACTTTTGCAAGACTGCCCTAGAAACAGGGTAACGCATTTATGTTATGGTGAGTTTCTGGTCTCATGTACCTAATGTTAAAAGCTGTGTTGAAGGATTGTGGAGCTTAAATAAATGTAAGCATTATGATTATGGCACAGTAGTCGTAGCTAGGTAGATAAAACAGTTTCACGTGTAGAAAAGAGTCTAGACGCTTCTAATTTTGCGATCAGGTTAGACTGTATTATAAATAACAATGGTCGCCCTGTACATAATACTGCGGGGTCGGTCGACAGGTGAGATATAGCTACGTGAGCCCACATTCGTGCGCTTTCATGTTCAACTTTAAACACATCTTGCGTTTAGCGCAGCGTAGTTCCAATAATATGTATTACCTAATTATAGGTACATACGTGTGTCGAATTGCTAACCTGTTTCTTTTTTAAGTCGGTTAAAATAGCATTACAATGTATACGCGAGCAGTTTCCTATGGCAGAATTTTGGCCTTGTAAATTGGAAAGAGGTTTTAGCGCATGTAAAGCGACAGCTGTAGCATTTGAAGTCGAATCGGCGAAACACACGCATACTTCACAAAAAGACTCGAGATTATGGAAGCGCACTAGTGTGGACAAGCCTATGAACATCGGCACGTTACATCTTTAGCGAGCGTCTCGGCCTCCGTGCGACAAAACGGTGACCATAAATACTTAAAACTACTATTTACATTCGGCGATAATTATGAAGCACTAACGTTGAAGACAATTCCATGACCGCAGGGTGAAGCCAGGCGTCAGATTAGATAATAATAACAAAATCTACGCGCGGCGAGCACAAGTAGGAGTCTTCTGAATCACCCCAAGGTTTTACTTCATATTCAGGTAAACCGCTAACTGACGTCTAGATGTCGGACGCGGTGACAGGCGCCCGGCGACGCAGTGTGTCTCAGGCGACACACGTGGTACACAGTGTGCCTCAGGTGACACAGCTTGTCTCAGGCGACACACGTGGTACACAGTGTGCCTCAAGTGACACAGCGTGCCTCAGGCGACGGGCTGCGGCGGCTCGGCGCGGGCGGCGGAGGCGGGCGCGCGCGCGCGGGCGCCAGCACGTGGTGCGGCACGCACAGCGTGCGGCCGGCCGCCTGCACGGCCACGTGGCCGCGCCGCGCCGCGCCCACCACCAGCACCGTGTCGCCGGCGCGCAGGCGCCCGCCCGCCTCGTCGGCCCACTCGGCGCCCACGGTGCGCTGCTGCGGGTAGCCGAGCTTCACGCCGCCCGCCACGGTGTAGGCGCGCGGCGGCGGCAGCGGCGGCGGCCGCTCCTGCGATCGGGCGAGCGCTCGGTCAGGCACGGGCAGGGGAACCGGAGGGAGCGAGAATCGGAACGGCTCGCCTACCAGATCGAGACCGAACAGCGAGCATGTCCGCTTGACGAGCGTCGGGTCGCTCTTGTCGCCGGGCTCCGGCGGTGGCGTACCGGCGATGGGCGCCGGGCGGGGCCGCACCGGGGCCAGCGGGGCGGCGGGCGGCGCGCGCGAGGCCCGCGCCCGGTGCCGGCGCCATACGGCCTGGATGCACTCGGCGGCCGCTTGCCGTCTCGCGCGTCGCATTCTTTCCAACACCTGCAGACATTATCATTCAGATGAGCAAGTGAGTCCCAGTCTCCCAGTCTGTGGCGGATCGTGCCGGTGCTGACCTGGCGCATGCCCTCGCTGAGGAACACGTGTCGCTTGCCAAGCGCCCAGCGCACGGCGGCGGGCGAGGCGGGCGCGGGCGGCGCGGCCGCGGCCTGCACGGCGCGCAGCACGGCGGCGCAAGCCGCGCCCGACTCGCGCTCGGCGCCGCGCCGCCACAGCGCGCGGTATCGCCCGCTGAATGCGCGAAACCGCATGCGGTGCGGGTACCCGCTCGCCATCAGTTGTGTTGTTTCCAGAATTTGTAAGGCGCGCACCTGAAACAAATGAAAAGCTGTGATTGTGAATTCGTGAGACGTAAAACGTAATTTCATTCAATACTTATTCTGAAAATATCAACATACTGATAGAGTTAAGCGGACGACATAGCCCATGTAGGTATCATGGCAATACGGCCAAACCAGTATCAATCGTTAGATTAGAACTGACGGTGTGGTAGTTGGCGATAATAAACACAAGTCGCGTGGCGCGCCAGGCCGGGATGCGCCGCGCGGCTTGGCTGGGCTCGATGGGTCACAGACAGCACAGTACGTCATCACGTTTATAGGCGTAATAGGGAAATGCACGGGTGACGCGAAGATGAGGGGTGGGAGAGAGACAAAACACTGGATATTCTCGTGAATGAATGAAATGCACTGATCCCAACGTGGTTTAACCAGAGTCGATAAATCGAATGAACCCAAGGTTTGCACTAGCCCCTGGAGCCTCATGTTGCATGGGGTTCCAGTGGCCATTGCCTATCAGGGGGTAGACCGGAGGGCGCAGTAATGGTAAGGAAGAACGTGCCCTCAGGATCAGAAAAGATTAGCGAGCCATACCGGATATGCATCCTTGAGTAGGCAATGGACTAGTGGAGAGACGGGCGATATTTATCTGTGAATGGGCATCTTTTTATGATGGGCGTCGCCGCCGGATTGTTTCATATCCAGCCTGTGTCCAGCTTCGCCGATGTATCTTTTGCCGGGGTTAACTGCTTTTTCGATTCTTTTCTATGTCACTTTCGACCCTTGTATAACAATCTACTATTTCATCATAACGAGAAGCATGTTTGACGAAACAATGCAATCTATGAATTAAACACGAAACAAGTTGATAAACGAACCTGGATTTTCGGGTAGGTATATCAAAACTGAAAACACTAAAAACTACCGGAGCAAGTTAAGTGCTTACACCCACAAATCGGAGATGAAACGGACAAGCACCTGTCGCTGTTACATACGTAATCAAATGTGTAACTTCAACGCCTTGAAGCGAGCGGTCTCCAAAACTAAGCTGGATGGCATGAAAGAGAAGTGGCTCCAAGATCAAGTCGACATGCTAGGTACGATCTAAATGGGAATGCATCGACACGACATTGGCAACTACGCTACAAGCACTTTGCTGGTGCATGTACGAGACAATAATGCTCGCAATAGTACGTTTATGCGTACTAAACGCTAATATTCACACAATTCAGTCGCAACAAAAACACCGTCATGCGCTAATGTGCGGCTCAGATAACTAAACTAACAACTTGTAACTGGTTCCACAAATAAACGATTAAATAACAGTGGTTTGGTGTAATTTAACTAACTAAACCTAAAACTACAACCGGGGGTCAACGACGAGAAAACCCCAACAGTTACCTATTTATTATTTTCGAACCTGACTTGATTTCCGTACGTCTTTTACGGGTGACCACTGAAAATCTGCTGTGGGCGGGTAGCACAACAGTTTGTATTATATAATTGCATAGCACAGGTGTGAGTACTATGTACTAAAGAGCTACCATTCACCGGGTAATATGTCTTTCATTGACTTGAATGTGCCCTGGCGGCTGTGAGTATGTCATGCTCACTCAGATGTCTCGCTGATGGTGGCGCGTGTGTTGGATCATTTAGCTCCCTTCAAAATGGTTGAGCTGAATGGTGCTAATCCATGTGTCATGTTCGTGAACGGGCGCCGTCAGTTGGGACTGGTCATCTCTTAGCTGCCATGGCTTATTTTAATTAATTTAAATTTTTGAATTGTTCTTTATTTTTATCTTTTTATTACGGACGCTTTTAACGTGCACGTCTTTTTACATTGTTCTCACATGTATAATTTCAACATGAATAACCATAATGACCAATTTTATGTAGGTAACAATTTTTTGTTTAAAAGAGTGTCCGTGGAGTTTCTTGCCCGTTCTTCTCCATAGGTACCTACTACGTTTTGGAATGGGCATCTAGCTTCATATTTCTGACTGACTGACTCCTTGACAATTCAAAAGTGCCTGTACATGGTTTAATTGAAATAAATGCTTTGAGTTTGAGTTGAGTTTGACAGCATCATGCTGAGTGAAAGCCTCCTTTCACAGTCATGACGTGCAGCTGCCGACTATTTCTGTTCTCTATTTTATTTACTCTTTCCTCTTTGTATGCACGAGTTTCTGTGACAAATAAACCTATTTTTCTTTCTTTCTTTCTAGAATCGAATCGAATATAATCATTAGATGATCCTGAACAAGGTAGTAGGACAATAAGTTTGGCCTGTGTGAGCGACGCACCTGTCGGGCGACGGTGGCGCGTTCGAACAGCATGGGCGTCTCGGTGGCGTTGGCGCGCAGGCAGCGCACGAAGTGCGGGCGCGCGTGCACGAGCGTGCGCAGCAGGTTGTCGAGGCGCGTGTGGAAGTCCTGCGTCAGCGTGGACGCCGCCGCCGCGTCCAGCGCCGCAGCCACCGTGGGCGACGCGCGGAACTGCCCGCCCGTCGGCCCGCCTTGAGCGGTTAGAGCCTGAAATTAAATTAAATCATGTTCTTTTATGTAAGTAGACCTTTTAGGACACTTATTATAAGTGTCCTAAAAGGATGACATGTATAATACATGTCATCAAGTAAGTAAGTCATAAGTTGTCAGTGTTGTCACACAAACCAAAAAACACATTTAAAAAAAAAATTACACGACTGCCCTGCTAAAACCGAACTAAAAAGTAAAGAACAAGTTGTATTAGTTGATCTGTATATGATTATGTCGCAGTCATCAGGTTAAATTAGCCAGCTAATTGGACGCCTAGGCCGTTCATTAAAATCCAATTGGATGCATAGGCCGATAGCATTCTGATTCTGATAGTTAATTGAACTAGAATCATACAACGTTAAACAACTTGGCGTATTGAAAGTCAGCCCTTTGAAGATGACTGACCAAGACTCAGTCACTCAGCCAAGTAATACAAATGATGAAAAAAAATCTGCGAGCAACTTGGAAATAGCGCTCGCCGACCGCTGCCGCGGCACCACTCGCTTTGCACGCTCGGCTCGCGTGCAGTTGGTCACAGTTCTAACCTAACCTATTTCCCCCAGTTTGACTAAATTACTACACGACATTCAGCCACCTGGTTAAACGTTGGGCTCAATGACTTGGCTAGTTGTCCTTCAGCTATTTAATTGGGTGAAGGCGTTTAATGAACGGCCTAGGCGCCCAATTAGCTGGAAAATTTAACCAATTGGCTGCGACATATAGAAAGCGAAAGGTCATTCATTTACTCGCTGACTATACCGATTAACTAATGCAACTTGTTTTTTTAGGGTTCCGTACCCGAAGGGTGACAAACGGAACCCTATTCATAAGCCTCCGCTGTCCGTCTGTCTGTCAGCGAGCTCTATCTCACGAACCGTAATAGGTAGGCAGTTGAAAATTTCACAGATTATGCATTTCTATTGCCGCAAGAACAACAAATAATAAAATTAAAGGGGGGTCACCATACAATAAAATTAAATTTTGAAAAAAAAAATATCTGATCTAGCATGTGGGGTATCATTGTCTAGAACTCATCGAGTAGATAAGAAATATAATTTTTATATGTGTTTATCTTCAAAAATGATGAATTATGGGGCCGTAGAAGTAGTCAGTTTTAGACCATTTTTGTACGAGCTCTATCTCAACAACTAAACAAGTTAGGAATATAAAACTCCTGTCTATCATGTACCATAATATACTGTTTATAATCAACAAATACTACGAACTACAAACGCCGATTCATAAGGTATTTTATTAAAAAATGGGCGATTTTCTGCAATATAAAAAATATATTTTGTAATTCATACTATTATTATGCAATACAAATTCCACAGATAACTATTTACTAGTCGGAGTAATGACATGGAATTAGTAAGTACTGTCATGGCCGATTGTACTATACATGGAATTTTATTTTTTTTCAAATTTGAATCATCCAAAAAAGGTCTACAAAATAAGCTTTCTTCAAAAGATTTTAAAACCGGCCAGTATTTTTTGAGTAGAACTTTATCGACCTTTTCCAAAGTATCCCTAGACGGTGTTGATCAGTGTTGATGTGTGTATCATGTTACAACCAGAACGGGTTACACTCAAATAGACAATATATTCAGTAACATTGAAATGAATGCTGGCACATACGGTGCACTATTCAGTTACCTTAAACCTTAATTTCATATTGAGAAAACTTATTTGTGTAAAAATATTCGGCCACGGCGGCCAATCTCAACGGAGACTAGCCTTCGGCGCGGGAGATATTATAGTGCAGGCGTGTGTGCGCAGACACGAGTGCAGTCTCTCTTCCCTCACTCTCATAGTCCGATGGGATGTGTAAAAATAATAAGTAAGATGATCGTATTTATAACTAGCTTTACCCGGCCCGGCTTCGCACGGTTAGCACTAAGTACTTATCTACGGCGCACCTACCTTTCCTAATTACCTATTTCTACCTAATTACCTACCCTACATATCTACCTGCTTACCTACCCTATATACCTACTAATACTATGTTAGTAGCAAATAAATAACTTTGACTTTAGTTAATGCATATTACCGGATAAAGTTATTTTCTCTTAAAATAAATGAAATATATTTCTACACCTATATTTTAACACAACAACATTTTTTCAGTAAAATTAGACAATTTCTTTACAAATCTTTGTTTTTTATAGCGCCTCTGTTGTTACCTTTACGAAAGTATTACAAAAATTCATAGTGTTAAATCTTATACGACATGGTATGGAACCCTTCGTGTGCGAGTCCGACTCGCACTTGACCGATTTTTTTACTTTTTAGCTCGTTTTTTGGCAGTCGGCGGGCGGTTGAGTTTTTTTATTTTGAAAGTTATGTAAGTATTTATTTTTATTTTATACATTTTAGCTGAGCATTTTAGTGTCAAATTTTATTTTAAAACGTCAAATTCAAATTCAAAAGTCATTTATTTAAACAAGGCTGAGAATCAACACTTTTCGAACGTCAAAATTACATAAGACAGTCCCCCAAAAACACCCGCCCTTCACCACTTCCTAGTGCTTTAGCTGGGAAGAAGAAATGACGCAACAAACTCCCCAGCAGCACAGCTGTCTGTTCAGTTAGAAAAAACTTGATTCTATACAATAGTATGCAAATAATTTACATTACTCAACACAAAACATTAAATAAAATATATTTGCCATTATAACAGCTAGCACACGCCATTATACCAACAAAAACATCGAAATCTATACTCAAGCAAAAAACTAAAAACGTAATATAAAGCCTCCAGGCATTAAGGGCGTGCCCGCTTACATATGGCTAATACAGCTGTAACTCGAAATCACGTAATTACTTATGATAAACTAGGACCATCGAAGTAAAAATAAATCAACAGTCTGTTAGGCATGAATAATATAATATCAATTGTCGAGGTCGCTAGCTAACAACATATTGCAATAAAAGTAAAAAACAACATTTTAATGAGTAGATTATGTCAATAATAAATGAAAATTGAATTTAAATAATTTGACTTAGGTACTTATACAGTCAAATAAAATAAACAATTTTATAACTCGTATAACCTGTCAGTAGGTAAGCTGATTCTGGAGAAAGAACATAAACATTGTCTTGAGTTAATCACAGCGTCCAACTATTTTTATCGTTTAAGTAGTCGTTGATAGAATAG
The DNA here is from genome assembly GCA_948150665.1 of Conistra vaccinii. Classification (NCBI taxonomy): domain Eukaryota; kingdom Metazoa; phylum Arthropoda; class Insecta; order Lepidoptera; family Noctuidae; genus Conistra; species Conistra vaccinii. The sequence continues at coordinate 23,402,794 of OX411332.1, forward strand.
TAGGTATGCCTTTGAACAAATATATTTTGAATGTCAGCGGCTTTGCCCCACAGCGGAATACCATAGGACATAACGCTATGGAAATGACTAAAATAGACTAACCGAGCTGTATCAACGTCAGTGTATTGTCTTGAGCTACCCCACTAAAGTTTGGCATCTACTATTATGCCCAGAAAAATTGCCGAGCCTACTGTTTCAATCACCTCTTTATCTAAGACGATGTTGGGTCCTACATTCGGTAAATCGAATTTTATACATTTCGTTTTCTTGAAATTGAGAACTAAGTTATTTGTTGTAAACCAATCCGATACCATTGAGAGTGCACTGTTTACATCGTCAAAATCTTGCCTATTCCTGTCTACTTTAAAAATAAGAGAGGTATCAGCTGAAAACAGCACAACTTCACAGATACCCTTTAAGAAGAATGGTAAGTCATTGATATACACTAAGAACAAGAATGGACCCAGTATTGAGCCTTGAGGTACACCTAACTGAACTGGTAACCCGGAAGATTTCACACCATTAACATCTTCACATTGGGACCTATTCTGTAAATAAGAATTTACAACATCGAGAGCTTCGTTTTGCACACCGTAATGACGCAGTTTACGCAAAAGCGAATCATGGTGCACGCAATCAAAGGCTTTGGAAAGATCACAATAAACCCCAATAGCATTTTGCGAGTTCTCCCATGCGTTAAATATGTGTTTCAGCAAAGCAACATCCGCATCTGTAGTCGAACGACCATTTGTAAAGCCATATTGTTCATTATGAAGGAGGCTATTTAAATTAAAATGTCTTAGAAACTGCTTGAGTATTAACTTTTCAAATATTTTACTAAATGCAGGTAAGATAGAGATGGGCCTGAAATTGCCAACGTCATTTTTATTACCTGATTTAACGGGGGTTATCCAAATTTGCCTGTTTTAGAATCTATTTTAAATAGTCCAATTAGTGTATTTAGGTCCTGAAAAAAATATATGTCATAGATATGTGGCCTAAGCTTTCTATGTGGCCTAAGAATGTTACTTGTATTGAATAGTTTTAACAGCCGTTTTTTTTTAATGACTGTACATAACATACCTTGAGCTCAGCGCCAAATAGATGTGTCGCGAATCCGAACTCGCATGTCCTATTGTCGAAAGCAGCGAGCAAGTCGTCGGGCACGGCGTCGCGGTTGGCCTCGAGGAAGTCCGCCGCGTCGTACGCCACCTCGCCCGCGTAGTGCCGCACGGCGAAGCGGCGCGCGTGCGGCGGCCGCGCCTCCGCCAGCCGCGGGTGGCCTCTGCGGTCATGTTATGGTTATGTCAATTTTAAATTTAGCTCTGCCCAGCCCTTCGGAATTTACAGGCGAGATGTTATGAGTGACGAATTGATTTTTTTCTTATATCTCACCTAGGGTTGCCAGATAAAGGGTTATCATTTCCGGGACAATCCTAGGGTAGCTGAGTCGGGCCGTAGTAAAATATATGAAAATAAATAAGTATTTAAATCACCAAAAAAAATAGATATTAATAAAGGTATCCGCACACAGCGGGCGTGGCGGAGCGGGGCGCGGTGTGGCGTGGCGGCGACGCGACGGGGCGCTGGCGTGATGGGAGCGGTCACACTGCGGGCGCGATCACGTCCCGTCCCGCCGCGAATTAAGAGAGAAAGAATATAAATAAAGTAAACAGTTATAAGTTCAAAGTAACTAAGATAGTTAAAGTAACTTATAATTTATTAGTTACAGTTATAAGTTAAAGTTTTAAGCTTTAAATATAATCTCTCAATTCTGAATGTAACCATCACGCCCCGCCCCGCCGCTTCTGACTTGTATTCACGCCCGGCGGGGCGGCGGCGTGGCGTGACGGTTACCGTCGCGCCGGGCGGGACGGGTCTGTGTGGAGTCGTCCGTAGTATCTAGTACATTACAACTGCTCAGCGTCACGTCGCCGTCCCGTCCCGCCACGCCACGTCCGCTGTGTGCACTGACCTTTATTGTTATTATGATGATGATATACCTGTGCGCGGCCTTTATCCTGACGACGTACTGCTCGGGGGAGCCGCGCGCGGCGCACTCGGCGTCGAGCGCGGCCAGCAGGCCGCCGCGCAGGGACGACACCAGGTCGATGCACGGCACGTTGTCCACGTAGTCCACCTCCAGCGCGCACGACACGCCCTCCTCGCGGCACGACTCCGCCGACGACTTGAACACGTGCGTGTTGTAGAAGTGCTGCATGGTCTCCGCGCACAGGTTGGCGCACAGGTGCTCCAGGCGGCTCGGCGCAGCGTCCTCGAAGCCGAACATGTCGAGGATGCCCACGAACCCGTCCGTGGCGTGGCGCACCGCGTCGTTCAGCGCCGCCATGGAGCGCGCGCCGGCGCGGCCCCGCGCGCCGCCGCCGCCGCTCCCGCCCGCGGACGACGCGCGACGCGACGCCGCGTCTTGATTATGCACTGACTCATTCGAATCCGATGAGAGTGTACCAAGTGTGGATCCGAGTCGCTTGAGAGAGTTGGCGCGACGAACTATGGTGGCCACCGTGCGACAGTACAGTGCCTTGGCGAGCGCGTCCCGTGCCGCGGCCGCGGCGGGAGCGGTAGCGGGCGCGCGCGTGGCCGCGGCGCGGGACCGCGGGGCCGCGCGGGACACGAGCCCGCGCAGCAGGGCTGGCGCCGCTACGCCCAGCAGCGCCGCCGCGGCCGCCAGCTCGGCCTCGCTGGCGGGCTCGGCGGACCCGTCGCCTCCCTCCGCGAACTGCACGTTGCCGAGCAGCAGCACGGCCGCCAGCACGCGCACCACGTCCAGGAAAGGAATGCCGAGGATGACGAGGCAGGTCTTCCACGCGTGGAACCGCGCAGCGTCTTCAGGCTCCGGCCGCCGGTGGTGCGCCGACGCGAGGTACCTACCAAAAAAGAAGTACAGTAAGATCGCGGGTATCGCACTAGTCCGCAGCTTGTGGTCGCTCCTGCAGCCTGCTGTACCTACCTGAGGTCTTGTGGCGAGTACCCTTCTAAGTGGAGCTGTGAGCGCTCGTCGGGGGTAAGTCCTGCGAGCATCTGGTAGAAGATGTGATAGTTGCGCTCGCCGGCGGGCGGTCGCACCACGCGCGTCTGGTCCAGGAAGTAGCAGTGGATCTTGGTGCGGTACAGCGCGCCATCCGTCACCTGCACCTCGATGAAGTGGCCCTGCGGGACACAAGCCGTGGTTGAGCGTGGTTGTACAGTGGCGCGCTGTGCGACCGACGGTGCGCGACGCTTACGATGCGGCTGGAGTGCGTGTTGGCGGGCGTGGCGGCCGTGCCGAGCGCGCGCAGCACGGTGAAGGCGGCGGCGAGGTGCTTGAAGGCGTCGGTCTCGGGCCCGCCGCCCGCCACGTCGAACAGCCGCCGCAGGAGCACCATCGACGCGTACGTCTTGCCGGACCCCGACACGCCTGCGCGGCATAACGATATAGAAAGAAAGAAGGAAAAAGTATTTATTGAGACAAGATCACAAACTAATCTAAGTCACATTGAGAGTGAGACATCAATAAAACAAAAAAATAAAATAAAAATAAAACAAAGTAAAATTAAGATAGAATAAGCAGAGTCCTGTGCGAGGCCAAAATGCTCCTATCTCAGCAAGATGCTACGACATTTAATAATAAATATCACTACCATAGAATTAAAAGATTTACGTTTCTCTGGCGTTGAAATCTTCCAAGTATGTAAGTTTTTCACATACTTGTGAGATATCAACGCCAGAGAAATGATTAATCTCTTTAAACAGTATTTTGCATATTGAGAAAAGATTAATATTTTCTATTAATTAAAATATGTGAAATCATGTGCGCTAGTTGTGGAGCGGTGCGCACCTGAGAGGATGATGGCCTGCGGGTAGCCGGTGTCGGCCTGGTGGCGCACGGCGTCGTGTACCAGGCGCGCCAGCTCGGGTCGCTGCGCGCGCGCCGCCGTGAGCGTCAGCGCGTTGCACGAGTCCGTGTACGGGTTTACCGCCACCAGGATCGGCCCGATCATCGTCTGGAACGTACATAGTACATGACATACACATTCGTTAATGTAAATTAAGTTACGAATAGGGCACGTGCAGGTTTAAAAAGAAAGTTAATTGTAGGATACGTGGCAGGTTGAAAAAGTAAGTTAAGTGTAGGGCACGCGGCAGGTTGTAAAAGTAAGTTAAGTGTAGGGCAAGCAGCAGTTTGTAAAAGTAAGTTAAGTGTAGGGCACGCAGCTGGTTGTAAAAGTAAGTTAAGTGTAGGGCACGCAGCTGGTTGTAAAAGTAAGTTAAGTGTAGGGCACGCGGCAGGTTGTAAAAGTAAGTTGAGTGTAGGGCACGCGGCAGGTTGTAAAAGTAAGTTGAGTGTAGGGCACGCGGCAGGTTGTAAAAGTAAGTTGAGTGTAGGGCACGCGGCAGGTTGTAAAAGTAAGTTGAGTGTAGGGCACGCGGCAGGTTGTAAAAGTAAGTTGAGTGTAGGGCACGCGGCAGGTTGTAAAAGTAAGTTAAGTGTAGGGCACGCGGCAGGTTGTAAAAGTAAGTTGAGTGTAGGGCACGCGGCAGGTTGTAAAAGTAAGTTGAGTGTAGGGCACGCGGCAGGTTGTAAAAGTAAGTTAAGTGTAGGGCACGCAGCTGGTTGTAAAAGTAAGTTAAGTGTAGGGCACGCAGCTGGTTGTAAAAGTAAGTTAAGTGTAGGGCACGCGGCAGGTTGTAAAAGTAAGTTGAGTGTAGGGCACGCGGCAGGTTGTAAAAGTAAGTTGAGTGTAGGGCACGCGGCAGGTTGTAAAAGTAAGTTGAGTGTAGGGCACGCGGCAGGTTGTAAAAGTAAGTTGAGTGTAGGGCACGCGGCAGGTTGTAAAAGTAAGTTGAGTGTAGGGCATGCGGCAGGTTGTAAAAGTAACTTAAGTGTATGTGGGCACGTGGCAGGTTGAAAAAGTAACTTAAGTGTAGGGTATTTTGAACTGCGCGGTTCCGAACATGGTAGACCTGCCACGTGGTCTACCATGTTCGGAACCGCGCAGTTCACATTTTTGAGCTCGCTTCGCTCGCTCCTGCATCCTTCATTCTCTTAATTATCAAACTTATCTGCCTATATTTAATAATTCGATTATCATAATCATAATCATTGTACGGTCTCATCAACCGTACATCTACTTTGCAAACGCAGCAACCTACTTGGATGTCGTGCGTCACTAATATTATGCTATAATTAGAACGTTTTAAGTAATACACATCGAGTCAACCAATAACTGTGGAACTAACCACTGGTCAAGAGAAAGAATCGCTACCACTTTAACTTGTTAACCTTCTTCATTTCAATATAACTTTAAACTCAACTTGTGGTTCTTTCTGTGTACTCCATAACTAAACCAACAACAACAAAGTGATAGTGTACGGTGCCTACAACCATTGGCTCCTACATTAAATGGTCCTTCGAGCCGGATATTTATTGTGTGTAGTGTCTCTATTGACGATAGCGAATCGGTTCAGCTGGTCTCCCACAAGCGGGTCGCCCAAGTTGGATTGAGAAGGCGCATAATATCGAACATAGAGTGCAAACGCAATAAATAGAAACAAACGACAATTTCAAGACGCCAAGGATTACGCAACTCTACTAAACTACGAGAGCGGTTCCGTGGAGACTTGAAAGAAAAAGCCTGCAAACTGTGGTCTTCGTGTCGTGAACTAACGTCAAGCTACGTCCATCACCGTCAACTACGTGCTGGGCTACTGAGCTACATACATCAAACTAAACTTACCTCTTTTCGACAACTAAGGAAGAGAACTCACTATGGAGAAGCTACAACTCCAACAAACTTGCTTTGAAAACATCAAAGCTCTGTGCTCAAACTACAAAAAGGATAGCTCCTCAAGAAAAACGGAAGAGTACTTTAATCAAACGTTTAGAATCTCTCGAAGCACAGTGGAACGACTTCGAGGAACGACATGCGATTCTGGAGCAAACTTTAGGAGACAAAAACATCAACTACTTCGTGGATAACGTGTTCAATCATTTATTTGACAGAATATGGTACATTATACTGAATTATACAATACGCACATGAATCCGAAAAGTTACAGGTGTACCTTGGGTTCGAACTCGAGACCTATAATAATTCAAAAATTCAAAAGTCATTCATTCAAACTAGGCTGAGAATCAGCACTTTTCGAACGTCAAAATTACATAAGACAGTCCCCCAAAACACCCGCCCTTCACCACTTCCTAGTGCTTTAGCTGGGAAGAAGAAGTGGCGCAACAAACTCCCCAGCAGCACAGCTGTCTGTTCAGATAGAAAGAAAAAAAAAATATAAATGCATTTTGTATGCAAAATAAATAAGGCAGTGTATAGAGTGCCACTCTATCCCTATCGGATAAAGTGCCACTACAGGCACCCTAGTAACACCGCCTCGGGCCGGCTAAAGTGCCGCAAGCATTGGATTGTCATTGTCACTGTCACTAAGTCACGTCACTTGGTATTTTGTTTGATTGTCGAGGTTAAATCGCTGTAAAACACCACATTCCCAAAACATTTGTAGATATTAAAATAAAGAAAAACTGTATTTTATAATTATATCCGTTTTATTGTACTCAACCACAGACTACACGTTGTACATTACAAAGAGAAGACAGTGTTACCACCCTTATTGACATGGTAAACAAATAATGTTTTATGTTGCCACTATTATTTTAACACCCCTTCTCAACATAAATACATTTTTTTAAAGAACATGGAATCACATCTTAAATTTTAACTTTACAGTACATTACTCTACTGTTGTCTTCGTAATGTCGCACTTATCTAAGTGTTTTTCAATTAACTCTTTACCTAAAGCCTTTGTTAACATATCAGCTGGTTGCTCACTTGTGTTGACATAATTAATACAGATTTTATTTTCTCTGACCAGATCTTTAACAAAATGATAACGAATGTCCACATGTTTTAAGCGCTTTATGTTATCTGTTTTTGCATTTATTATAGCTGACTGATTGTCACAAGATATCACAACTGGGCAAACATTTTCATAACCAAAATCAGTTAGTAAACTTATAAGCCATGATGCATCACTAGCAGCCATACTTAATGATACATACTCAGATTCTGTAGAAGACAGACTTACAGAAGCTTGCTTCTTAGAGCACCACAAAACAAGACAATTTGACAATTTAAACATATAACCTGAGGTGGACTTCCTGTCCTTGAGATCTCCTCCCCAATTAGCATCACAATATCCTTTCAGAATAACATCTTTACACTTATAAACTAATTTATAATTTAAACTATACTTCACATATCTTAACACTCTCTTTAATGCACTTAATAACTCATTATTTGCGCTTGTTTGGTATCTACTTAACATAGAAACTGGATAGCATAAATCAGGCCTAGTACCTGATGCCGCATACATTAAGCATCCTATAATTTGCCTGCATAACTTTTCAATGCCTTTATCTATAGAAACAGTACCATGAGCAAGTATTTTGGCATTAAAATTCGGGTCCATAGGAGTGGACATTTCTTTACAGTCTTCCATATTAAATCTTTTGAGAATATTTTCTAAATACTTTGTTTGATCCAGTTCAGTAATACCACTTTCCAAATTTTGCTTCACAGTTATGCCTAGAAATCTTGATATTGGTCCCATGTCTTTCATTTTAAATTCTTTATTTAAACTAACCTTTAATTGTGAAATATGCTTCTCATTTGTACCAAAAATCAAAATGTCATCGACATATAACAACATATACATTCTATCTTTACCATTACACCTTATAAACAAACATGAATCAGAGTTTGACCTTACAAAACCTTCCTTAGCTATTACATTATTAAACTTTGTATTCCAACACTTTGGTGAACTTTTTAATCCATATAATGCCTTTTTTAATTTTACAATATTGTTTTCTCCAGAATAAGCCCCTTCTGGCAATCTAATGTACACCTCTTCATCTATATCACCATACAAAAATGCCCCAGTAACATCCATTTGATATATGGGGAGCCTTAACATAGTTGCCACAACAACAAAAACTCTAAAAGTTGGTAACCTAGCTACAGGTGCATAAATATCCCCCAAATCAAAGTAACTATTCTGCTGAAACCCTCTAGCAACTAATCTAGCTTTATATTGCTTATCATTACCACTTCCTTTTAACTTGAAAACCCATTTGCTACTAATTACACATTCACTTACCGGTACATCACAAAAGTCCCAGGTGTCATTATCTTTCAAAGTTTGCAATTCTCTTTCAATTGCCTGCCTCCACTTACTTGCTTCCCTGCTTTTCATAGCTTCATTATATGAAATGGGCTCATTGTCTTCACTAACAACATTGTTACACCTATAGAATGATGTCTGTTTCCGTATACGCTTGGTTCTTTTATTTTGAATTTGTGTTTCGTCATCCTCCAATGTTCTGTCACCTGAGGGTTCATGCTCACTCTGGGAGTCACTCTCACTGTTATTGAAACTAGTTAAAGTATCTTGAAACTCTTCATATTCAGCTTGTTGTTCACTTGCTGTCACAGTTTCCGGAGATTCATTATTATTCAAATTTAACATCACCGTTGATTCATTTTCTTCATTTCTCTCTTTCAATAAAATGATATCTCTCTTTATATCAACAGAATTTTTGTCTGAAAAATATATTCTATAACCTTTGCTGTTTTCCCCATATCCGACCATCAATCCTTTTTCACCTTTCTTATCCCATTTTCTTCTTTTCTCCTTTGGAATATGTACATATACGGGTGAACCAAAAACTTGCAGTTGATGTATATCATAGGTTTTATTTGTCCATATTTCATAAGGTGATTTCCCTTCTTTTTCTTTACCTGTTCTGTTCAAAACAAATGCGGCAGTATTCACTGCTTCTGCCCACAGTTTCTTAGGTAGGTTCTTAGAATGTAGCATTGTCCTTGCCGCCTCAACCAGAGTTCTATTTTCCCTTTCAGCTTTGCCATTTTGTTCAGGTGTATATGTTACCGTAGTTTGATGAATTATCCCTCTTTTCGAACATATTTTCATCACTTCTTTGTTTACGAATTCTAATCCATTGTCCGTTCGTAGAGTCTTGACCCTGTTTCCAGTAATATTCTCTGCCTTGTTGAAAAAATCCTCTAGACAATGCTTAATTTCGTCTTTAGTTTTGACAAAGTAAACAGTTCGGAAGTTCGAATAGTCATCCTTTAAAACTACAAAATATCTCGACCCGCCGACCGATTCTTCCTCCATGGGCCCACAAGTGTCCCCATGTATTATTTCACATGTCCTGGTGCTTACGTTTTCACTTTTCTTAAATGGTAATCGGTGTATCTTTCCCTTCAAACAACTTTCACATTGAGGCACACAATTTTGTTTGATCTCAATGTTATTTTTCTCCAATACTTTCTTCACGTGATCGAAGTTTTGATGAGCTAGTTTTTCATGCCACTCGTATAAATCGTTCTTTGACGTTTTTGCAACATTCGCCACCTCACATTTAAAGCGAAAATCCAAATAATAAGAGTTCTCAATTCTATTTGCAATAGCACAAACAACACCTTTTTTGTAAAATTTGCACGAAGTGTCATTTGTCACCATGACATAACCCCGGTCAGAAGCGCGGTTCACAGAGAATAAATTTGTCTTTAGATTGGGAACGAACAACACATTGTTTATTGTCGTATCAATCCATTCACTTCCGTTCTTGACCTGTACCGCTATCTGTCCACAGCCTTGCACACTAATGGCAGCGCCGTCTCCAACTATTACCGACCTTTGCGAAACATTTGAAAATGACGAAAACAATGATCGATCACGACACATGTGCTCGCTTGCCCCTGAGTCTACTAGCCACTTTGTTTCTTCATATTGTTCATAAACAGAGTTCGAAACCACAAACGCATTACTCATCTTCTTATTGTCCTTCGATTTTTTAAAGCGACACTGCGCCTTAAAATGTCCAATTTTACCACAGTAATAGCATTTATTATCGTTCGTCTTTTTCTCACTGTCCGTATTACTTCTACACTCCGTTTGAAAATGGCCAGGTTTACCACACTTAAAACACTTTACGTTTCTCTTAGCTACAAACGCCGATGAGGATGAGATTTCCCGGACTTCCTTTGTCTTTTCTTTCACTCTCTCTTCTTCGATTAATAATCTGGACACCAGATTGTCGAATGTTTGTTTATCATCAGGTGCAGACTCCCACGCTGACACAAAATGTTTGTACTCATCCGGCAAACACATCAATACTTTAGTTATCGTGAACTTTTCTGAAACTTCCTCGCCCATTTGCTTTAATTGGTTCTGCATTTCCTGAATTTTCGACAAGAACACCGACATTTCGATTCCACTCTCATATTTATATTGGAAAAAGCGCTGTTGTAGGATATGGATACTGGTTTCTGACTTTTGTTCGTAAACACTTAAAAGTTTTCTCCACATTTCAGCAGACGTTTTACATGATATGAGATGTAACATAACATCTTCAGTCATTCTTGTGACCAGTAATGTCTGAGCCTTAGCATCTGTAGACTCCCAGGCGATTCGTGCAGTTGCGTCTTCGGGTTTTACAGATCGTCCTTCCACGATATTCAGCCATCCCTGACCCCTCAATAGTACTGTAGTTTGAAACTTCCAAATATTCCAGTTTCTTACACCTTCCAGTTTCATCACATTGTGAGTGTTATTCACGTCCATCTTGTGTCCCTGCCTTGTTTTATAGCGACTCAAACAAGTATGTTATCCTTCTCAACGAAAATTTTATTGACGACACGCACGCCGGCTAGACTTAACCTTACTTTTCGCCGATAGTTAATCCGCTTGATGTATGTATTTTTTAACACTCAAAATCTAATTTTACTTTAGCTAACAGGTAAGCATAACTGGGCCATAACCTGTAGATATTAAAATAAAGAAAAACTGTATTTTATAATTATATCCGTTTTATTGTACTCAACCACAGACTACACGTTGTACATTACAAAGAGAAGACAGTGTTACCACCCTTATTGACATGGTAAACAAATAATGTTTTATGTTGCCACTATTATTTTAACAACATTACATTCTCTTGTGCCTAAACGGACCCTGGCACTTCGCCGGCCGCTACCGCGGCACCGCTCGCTACGCTCGCTCGGCTCGTGCGTTGTGTGGTCACAGTTCTAACCTAACCGAACCTAAATAACAAGTGACAGTGACAATGCAACGCTCACGGCACCCTAGCCGGGCCGAGGCAGTGACACTAGAGTGCCACAAGAAACTCGCGGCACTCTATACACTTCGAATAAATAATGTAAATTAATAGCCATTATGCCATCTAGCACACGCCAATATACCAACCGAAAAACATCGAGAACTATACTCAGGCAGAAATAAAAAATAAACGAAAAAAATATCTAAATAAAAGCCTCCTGCCTGGAGCGCGTGCCCACTCTGAAAGCTGTGGAATACCGCTCCAGTCCTCATGAGCACCTCAGGACATGTTGCTCCCTTGTCGCTACGTCACTTTGTGCTAGCGACCGTTTTCGGGGGCCTATTATTGAGTGTGCAAGTCACCCCCTGCCATTTTACCTGTGTATTTTATATAAAATATTGGTCAGGCAGTGGCAATAGTCTTTCCATAGTTCTAAATAACCAGTTCACTTAGTCACCCAAACCCATAAACCAATATCTTTGTTTCCATATCCGGCAATAGTCCTGCACTAAGCGGGTGTTGTCCTGGGTGCACTAGCATAGTGCGAACAGGGATAATCGTCAGTTGGTGTCTCATTTCCTTAAACACGTCTAACGGGCCTCTGCGAGTTGGCTTCGGATCCTCGTACGCCTTCCAAAGGTCTGGGACTTCAGGGTCCCGAGAAATGTCAAAGTAGTAAATAATAATAATAACCCCACCGCCGTATCTCTACGATGACGTCGTGGTGGGGCTTGCGCGCTCCGAACTCTGGGTCTGTGCCGGTAAAGTTTACTTTGCCGAGACAGGAGACTAGGGTGAGGAGCCAGACCAAGAGAGATACTGAAACCCGAGCGAGCTATTGGGCAGTAGCGACCCCAACGACCCTATCTCCCGGGTGAAGTCTTGTTCCTCAGCTATATTTTTTTTTTTTTGTGGGATATCATTAAATAAATTCTCCCGCTCTGGGCGGAGAGGAAGGGCGTGTCAGACTCTTACTGACCAAAACTCACCCTTGTGCCATCAGTTGCCTGTACATTGCCAGGGGCCACGGTCTCCCCTTAGGACTTTCCCGCAACCCCGGCAGGCATCGGCCCAAGCGGACCCCGTCAATTGTGCTGACATCTCTTTGAGGCGCACGTGAAACACAACGCGCCGTCGACCCGGGCATGGTCCTTATCGGACGGCGAGCTACCCATTGCTACCCGTTCGCAAGCCCGCGCCTGCGGTGGCCGGAAATCGGCTCGCGATTACCGACGCCCAGGGCGTCTCCTACAGCGGCTAGGGGCGCGAGGGCGCGAAATTTGCCTCTCCCTCACGCGCTCCGCCTCCTCCTTCTCGAGAATTACTGCTTCGCAGAAGGAGGTGACGACTTGCCATGCCCTATCGCTCCGTACCATGGCCTGGACCACGGCCGGACGCGAGAGGGCGCCGCCGCCGAACGCCTCCACGAGGACACGGCGGTGGGGGACCCAAGCCGGGCAGACCTCCACCGTTGGCTCCAACGTGTCCTCCGGGCGATCCACACAATGGTGACACCCGGGCGTTTCCTCCCGCCTTTTGCGAAACAGTGTTGCTCACCTCTCGCTTGCATTTATTGGCCGACTGTAGTGAAGACTGACTAGGAACAGAGCTCCCACCTCATTCTTGACGAATAACTACCGGTGACGTATTATGAAGGACGGTACGGTTGACGTGTGTCCGGCATGCCATCGTCCGGGTGAGTCCATCAGACATATTATCTCTGGTTGTTCGCGTCTAGCTAACGGCGAGTACTTGCACAGGCATAACCAAGTGGCTAGGATTATTCACCAGCAACTTGTTTTGTAATATAAACTTGTGGACTCTGAGGTACCGTATTATAAGTATGTGCCCGACCCAGTTCTTGAAAATGACCATGTCACGGCCGTGTCTGGGATCGTTCTATCATTACTGACAGGACTATTGTAGGCTAGCAGTTCACTTTGCACTTGCACTTTGTGCTGCCTTGCCTGTGGTATTAGTCCGCGGAAGCGACGGAACACCACGTCTTGCCTAGGACATAGCAGTCTGACACCACTAGGCTATCAGAAAGAAAGAAGAAGACGAAAGTAAGGAACTGCGATTATTGAAATTAATTAATTTATTTATTTATAAAGGTACACCTACAGCTTCTGTATATAACATATCCTAAATACTGTAACAATAGCCTCGGACTTATACAGTCGCCAATTACAGGATAACCAGCAATCGCAGAAATATGTGAAAACACATACCTAATATTACTAAAACTAAAGGCACTAGAGTAGGGCTGAGTATAGGTCTTGCTTGGATGTGAACATTTCATTATCATCCACTAATTTTAATTCTATAATTAGCATTGATACTGCAGTTGACCAACTTCAAAATGCCATCATAACAAGTCGTGAAGTTAACGTTCCATCAGGCCCGTCCTCTGCTAAGCAATACACCTTGCCGAGACGAATTAAAGTCCTAATTTGTACAAAAAACAGGCTACGAAAGATGGCTTTATAAGAAATAAATCCTACAATTAAGTGCGTCTTGAACAAAGATATAAACAACCTTAAAACTAAAATAAAGTATTTTATCCAAATTTATAACGACAAAATATGGAACGATAAACTGGCTAAAATTGATAATCCATCTACCGATATCTGGAGGATCGTTAAATCTCTGACTTACAAGCCTGCCGTAATTCCGCCGTTAAAGTGTAAAAATGGTCAATTAACTACGTCCCCTGCGGATCAGTGCGAAGTACTTGCTGATACTTTTTATGACAACATGGGTTTGACCATGAACTGGACTAGTGATAAATTTACGGAGACTGCCGTCAAAGAATCATTAAATAAACTCGAAAACGCTGATGATTTTATTTCGCCCAATCTCGTGCGTCCTAGAGAAGTGTCGAAATTAATTAGAAATCTGAAATGTCGTAAGTCTCCGGGCGTTGATGGTATACACAACTACCTACTAAAGAATCTATCACGTAAATGCATAGTATCCATAACCAAAATTTTTAATGGTTGCTTGCGAATTGGTTACTTTCGCTCTGCTTGGAAAAGAGCCAAAATTATAACTTTCAAGAAGCCAGGAAAAGATGAAAGTATCCCAACTAGCTATCGGCCAATAAGTCTCCTACCGTCCTTGGGAAAATTACTTGAAGGAATAATTTCATCACGCTTAGCAAAAGCTACAAACCACCTGCTATTGCCTGAGCAGTTTGGATTCAGAAAGGCTCATTCTACAGCCCAACAACTGGCCAGGGTCGCAGAGCATGTCACACACCACCTAAACATGGGCGAATCTACAGGCATGATGCTGCTTGACGCAGAAAAAGCTTTTGATGCCGTCTGGCATGCAGGCCTATTACATAAGCTAGTTATAGGTGGTGTACCGATTGGACTTGTTAAAATTATCCAGGCGTATTTGACTGATAGGTCGTTTTGTGTTCATATTGGCGATAGTGTGTCTAAACCAAGATCTATTCCTGCGGGCGTACCACAGGGCTCCTTGCTAGGGTCTCATTTATTCATACTGTTCATAAACGACATGCCCAAGCAAGCTCACACTCATCTTGCTTGCTTTGCTGATGACACAGCATCATTTACTTCAAGTAAAGACACCGATTTGATAATCGAACGGCTTCAGTTATCATTACAGCTTCTAGTTTCTTTGTTTACCCAATGGAAACTAAAACTAAATTCCACTAAGACGGAAGTCATAATGTTCACGCGAAAGCGATCATTCCCTAAAAAACACATAAAAGTAGGTGATTACACTTTGCCATGGCGTGTATCAACCAGGTACCTTGGACTATTGTTGGACAATAAAATGAACTGGACCAAAAATACTGAGTACTTCCGCGTTAAAGGAATAAAAGCTCTAAACTGCCTACACCCAATCCTAAAACGGCGATCTAAAGTCAGCTCAATTACTAAATTAAAAATCTACTCAACCCTTGTAAGACCCTGCATTACCTACGCGGCACCGGTTTGGAGTAGCACATACGAAAGTAATTACACTAAACTACAAGTAGTCCAAAACAAAGCAATAAAAACCTCATTCAATACACCCTTACGGACAAATCTTAAAACGTTACACAGTCAATTAAATTTCCCAACCTTAAAACAATTCATTACAAAAGTCACTAAAAAGTTTTATCTGGTAACTAACCCTAAACATCATAACCCACTTATTTCTACCATTGGGCGAACCCGATCTACAAACTTAAAATATATCGACAAATATCATCGATACCGTCTCCCACATCACTTGCTGCTTTATGACTAACAACGGGTATCATGCGACTAGATGACCGGACTTTATTTTATTTATTTACGTTCGCTCTTAATGTAGGTAGATTTATAACGAATCACACTCAGTACACGAAGTTCATTTGCATATTAAGTATTATAAGTTCTGTCAAAGTGAAATTTAATTTTATCAATGTTACTTGTTACAATCTTTTATAAAATAGTTTAAAAATAGTGTTATATAGTGCGTTTGTGTCTAATCATCGTGCTGTATAGTACAATATATAATTTACGTAAGTAATATGATACCTCTGACTCATAACAACAACTAGTTTTATACAGTACATAATTTATGTATACGTAAATGTTTTATATAGGCGCCATCAATGATATTTAAACTATAGATACGTTACCCGCGCTCTGTAGTGGCAAGATGAATGCAAGGTAATTACCGGACAGTGATGCCAGATTGGGGGGAATCCCCCCAAATTTGGGGGATTTTTATAGCCATGGGGGGAGAAATGGAGGGACAATATTTATGGGGGGATATTTGGAGGGAGAAAACTGGGTGTGGAGGGAATTGGGGGATTTTCATAAATGTTATCTGAGAAAAGCCGTGATGATTAAAAAATATATTATCTGAACGCATCGATCACTAATAGATCAATGTCTGAACGCGATTAAACCACAAAATAATCGTCGGAAATGCAGTCGAAATTTTGTCGTTGCCTTTTTATAACGCTGTTAAGGAAAGATCCTTCTCTCAAGTAGCTGTTACTTCGAAACAGATTGGCCGTTCACACTGCCGAATCCATCTTGAGAATATGATCATTGCTAGAAGGATGTGGATGTGTTCATCTTTGACTGGGTTTCCGGTCTGACCTTCAAAAAGTGAAACGTTTTAACGTTCAAGCCTCGCGGTTTGACATTGACGCGCGCTTTACGTCATTTTCAAAAAAAAAACAAAGTTTGGTGTTACCTATAATTTTTTGATTATTTTACGTCTAATTGACGAGAAAGTTTTACCATATGTGGGGGTTTTTTTTTTCAAAACGTGAATTTTGGGGGGATTTCGGGGCAGGTTTGGGGGGAACGCGAGACGGTCATCTGGCAACACTGTTACCGGACTTCGATTTAGTCGCGTACCAACCAGTGCCGCGGCTGCACGTTATATTAAAATAACTTGTGTGGATAACTTCCTACAAATAACAAAAAAAAAATGCCGTCCTGTGTGTATAGGAAATGTAAAAATTATACTGCAACTCTGAAAGATAAAAAAGTATCATTTCATGCGTAAGTATCAAGAAAAAATTCTTTTATTTTATGTTTTTCGATGCCTTCTAATGGCGTCTGGCGCCTGAAGTAAGTCACGTGCCGTTAGGGGAAGACGGGGTATTTTACATCAGTGTGTATAAAACCTACATTGTTTTTATTTTGATGAATTATATTATTTGAATATAATATTATGTGTTACGAAAACTGATGATCAATATAATATAATTAGATTACCAAAAGATGGGCTTATGAGTGAAAAGTTTCACATTTTTTTAATAAAGATTTTTAAATTTATAATAGTACATTTTGTTTTAATAATTAAGTAACAGTAATTACTCTTACGAAATCTGCATTCATATTTAGATCGAAAATAATATTATTTTACCTGTAAATCTACTACCTATATCAACAAGAGAAAATAGAGTGTCCATTTATTCCCCACATGCCTCCTTTTGTACACGTTCGGCCAATGAGCATGCACCATAGATAGATGAAATAATAAATAGATGGCGTTGTCCGTCAAGTGAACATTGTGCTCCGTTACGAATTTTGATAAAAAATATTAAATAACATTTTTTCATAGTGTACTAGTGTAAATATTGAAAAAGACATTGTAAATAATTACTGAAAGTGTTATCTCATAAAAACTCTCATGAATAAAAATGTTTTAGTGCTCTAAACAATTGAACAGTGAATCCTGTCAAAACTCAAAACTACGCTAATGCAGTGTTTCTGTGATCTAAACTCATTATAGATCAATAATAATACAGTGAAAACATAACTTAATAAAGTGAAACAAAACAATAAAACTCAAAACGAAAATTAAAATAATCTGTCAAACTTGAATTATTCAATCTTACGAGTCATCCTAACGAACTTTTATCAACTCCGTACTACAAGAAAGGGATACATAATTTTAACATGTTACGATAGATGCCAAATGGCTCTATAAGTAGACGTACAGACTTCTACATACGTAGACGCTGGTTCGAATCTTACCGGCGACGTGTTCTTTTTGTGTGTTGTTAAATTGTATTCATCCTAATTCCATCGAATTTGCTCGGTCAGAGTGAAGTTAGACACGTTTGACGATACCAACATAATTATTCCAAAAATGAGTTTCTTCGAAAACGTCACTGTGCGTCGTACGCGTACTAAATCGGAATCAAATACCGTCATTAACCAATCACGAAATGACACATTTGAAGATACCGTAAACAGCCTACCCGACTTATCAAGCGATGATATTAATGATACACAACAACAAATAACTAAGTTAAAAGAACGAATTGACAAGCTGGTGTTAGAATTAAACAGTGCACATCAGGAAATCGAGTCATTGTCTTTGGAGAACAATGACCTGAAGCAAAGTAATATTGATTTACAAAGCAAAAACAACTTTCTTAAAGAACTTACGCATAGCCCCATAAAAAAACACAAAAAGTCAACTCCAATTAAGAAATGTCCGAAAAACAACAAACAAACACAAACGGAGCCATCATTTACATCTAACCAGAAAGTAGTTACGATAACACCCAATGACATACAAAATAAAAGTAATAGTGACAACTATACGACATTTCCAGAAGAAATCCAACAACATAAAAAAGAGTGTAAAATATGTATTCTGAGTACTAACAACAAAAATGACATTAGAAACATTGCTGAAAATACTCTTCACAAACATTCGGAAAACATTTGCCATTATATACGGACAAACTGTAAAACAGAACAGCTAGTGTGCGATGTAGAAACTCAACTAAAAACATTTACAATGAAAGACTTCTGCATAATTCTTATAGGAGAGGAAGATTTTAAAACTACGAACGACTACCTTCAACTGACACTCCACATAAGAACAACCTTACAAAAAGTAACCCATACGAACATAATAGTCTGCACGCCAATATATAAGTATAATTACCACAAGAATATGTATAATTGGAGAGTAGAACACTTCAATAATTTGCTGTATCTTGATATAATGTCTCATCAACACGCGTATATTTTGGATTCGAACAAGAATCTGGCAAATGATTATACAATGTTTACCAGACAAACAGGACTACTAAACAATTTTGGCATGCAAACAATTTTTAAAGATATTGACGATTTTATCGGTGGTGTTAAAAAATACGACTTATTGACAATCGACATAGATACAACACCTAATGACGAACAATTGGATACCCAGTTTTTTCTATGATAACTATATAAATATACTACATCAAAACATTGCAGGGCTGTTAAATAAATCTGACGCACTTTCTGTATGCCTAGAAGAGCTCATGGTAAAGAATATTAACATTGACGTAATTTGCATAACTGAGCATTTCATGATGGCTGGTTATGAACAGTTTCTGTCACTCTCTAACTACGATCTAGCTACATATTTCAGTAGAAGAGACATTAAAAGAGGTGGAGCATGTATCTTGATAAAAAAAGGACACCAATGGAAGGAAATTCCTGAAGTTAAGAACTTAGCAATAACTAACACATTTGAATGTTGTGCTATTGAAATAATTTATTCTAACACCATTGTAATCTGCATTTATAGAGTTCCAAATGCAAATAATTTAACAACCTTTTTTGAGCGACTGTATAAATTATGCCAATTTATAACAAAGAAAAATAAACGAAATATTGTAATATGCGGTGACTTTAACATTGATACTTTGAAGCGTAATAATACAACACTAGATCTAGAATGTCTTTTGCTCAATTTCAATTTTAAATTAGTAATTAATCAGCCAACCAGACTATCCAGTAAAACATGCATAGATAATTTTGCGCATAATCTAGGTAAAAAATGTAAATATGACGTATTCGATTTTGCTTTATCTGACCACACCTGTCAAGTTCTCAAGTGTCCGGTGAAAAGAATATTTAATGTAAAGCATTGGTATATTAAACGCCGAGACTACAATCAAGAAAATATGACTAAGTTCAGGGAATGTTTACAAAATGTTTCTTTTTCGGAAATATATAAACTTGACGATCCAAATACAGCCTATGATCTCTTTCTGGAGACATTTACCCTAATGTATAATTTATGTTTTCCATTAAAACGTATTAAATTAAGCATACACAAGAGACCACCGTGGATGTCGCGGGGAATTAAAATGTGCAGTAAAAATAAAAGAATACTTTTGTGGCGTTACCGACTGGAACGCAATGAACAAAACAAACAAAAATTTAAAAATTATTCAGCAATATATAAAAAAATAATTAAATTAACACAACGTGCTCAGAACAGCTATAAAATTAAATCATCATCTAACAAGTCAAAAGCGACATGGGAAATCATTAATCGAACAAAGATGAATATGCCTAACAAAAACTCAATTGGAAACATTAAAATTGGAAATAAAAGAGTAACACACCCGTACGAGATAGCGAAAGCCTTTAACAACTTTTTTGTGGACAAGATAAAACCAATTAGTAATAGAGGCGTACAGGTGACATCTAATATCTCAAAATCAAGTAATTCGATGTTTATGGCACCAAGTAATGAAAATGACATTAAAGCCATAATAAGATCTTTAAAAAATACTGGTAGTGTAGGTAATGACGGAATTTCTACCAAAATAATTAAGTACGTTTCTGACTACATTAGTGGACATTTGAGCTATATTCTCAACCTGTGCATAACACACGGTACATATCCAAGTAACCTTAAAACAACTGTAGTTAAACCATTATTTAAAAAAAACGACAAACATTGCATGGAGTCTTATAGGCCTATAGCGCTTGTTCCAATAATATCCAAGGTATTTGAAAAATACATTTATGCAAATATTTATAAATACCTGGATAAACAAAACATCTTGACAGAGGAGCAAAAAGGCTTTCGAAAAAGTAAAACTATCAATATGGCCATCTACGACTTTTTGAATAATGTTTATACGAGTGTTGACAATAGAATACCTGTGTGCTCAATATATTGTGACATGACCCAAGCCTTTGACTATGTGGACCATAATATTTTGCTAAGCAAACTGGACGCCTACGGAATTAGAGGTAATATCTTGAATTTAATAGAATCTTATTTAAAGAACAGGAAACAGTACGTTGAAGTATCGGAAATAGATACTAAAACTAAATGTCAACGAACCTACAAGTCTGATCTTCGTACAATTACATATGGCGTACCCCAGGGCAGTGTTTTGGGGCCTCCTCTATTTATAATCTATATAAACGATATGCCAAAAGTTACAAGTTACCCCATGTCTCTATTTGCCGATGATAGCACTGTGACCATTAATAGCACAAACGCTCAAAACTATAATGATGAAATTACGAAGACAATAACCTCCATAGTACAATGGTTAGATAATAATAATCTAAAAATAAATATTGAAAAGACTAAATTGACAATGTTTAGCCAGCGGTCAAACCCAAATATGAATATATACTATGATAGCAAACGCATAACACAAGTAAACACTTCTAAATTTCTAGGTTTAACCATTGACAGTAAATTAGATTGGAAAACACACACAGAGGAACTAACCAAACGAATTAGTAAGTCTACCTATGGCCTATATAAACTTACGTCGGTTATGAGTGAGGACGCCTTAGTCACAGCATATCATGGCATGGTGGGTTCAGTTCTGAGATATGGTGTTATTTTTTGGGGGAATTCAACCAACAGGGAAATAATCTTTAAAGCACAAAAAAAATGTATCAGGACAATTTTTGGATTACAGGTCACTGATACATGTAAGCCATTATTTGTTAAATTTAAAATATTGACTCTACCATCCTTATATATTTTTGAGGTTGCTGTATTTGTTAAGACTAATCGAAAGTTATTTAAAAAAATGTCAGACATTAATAACCGAAGTCGACGGGATATCAATAGCTTGTGCGTAAGAAGGTCCCACACAGCATTAATGTATAAAAGTGTATTCTGCATGGCGCCAATCATATTTAACCACATCCCACGGTCAATCAAAGAATTGAACGTGAGCCTATTTAAGAAACGCCTAAAATCCTTACTGGTGAACAAAGCATATTACAGTATTTCGGAATTTTTAACAGACAAAAATTTATCGACATAATGTTGACATGCTAAGTAAATAAATGTATTGTTGTCCTTGTTATAAATTTTGTTTAAATTGACATTATTATTGTTTATCGACATCAGTTTTTGTATATATTGACTTTAGTTTTTTTATTGTATATTGACATTTAGTTTGTATATTGACATAGCCTTACTATTTGTTTTCAGTCTGTGTGTTGACATGCACTGTATTGACATTCATATTTGTTTTATTTTATTTTCATAAAAATTTTTTGTTGTTTTTTTTTTCTCATTTGACTCATTTTGACGACTTCTATTGCTATTTATTATTAATTAATTTGTATTATGTAATGTGTAATTTTAAATTTTTGTTTTTTTTTTCAATGTTTGTTTTTTATTATTCAATAATTACTGTATTCAAACATTTGTACGCCCTCTGGCATAACATAGCAAGCTCTTTATTATTTTATTATACCATTATTGTACACCTATGTTAAACAAATTAATAAATGACTTATGACTTATGACTTATGACTTATGACCATAGAATGACAACGTTATGAAAGAAATATATTTATCTCTCTCTAACAACAGGAATTCCGTAGATGACATTTAATTTTCTTTCCCTTTCTTTGTGCGTCTTAGTACCTATCTAGCTACCGATAGTATTTACGCTGTTTTCGAGTGCCGTGATGTTCATGCATGACGCGTCTATTTATAATACGTCATTGGGCGCCATAGTCTGCACAAAACACCTAATCATACTGTTTAATGCTTCTAGAATAAGATCTGAATGTCATTATCTGTTTATGTTTAAAAAAAGAATTTTTTTAAATAAAAAAAAAAATCAAAGGCACTAGAATAAAAAATTTGGATATTATGGCAGAATACTTCTAAAACTTAAGATTAATAACATATAGAAAAATAAAATTATAACACGAACAATATTAATTTATGAATTGAATTAATAAAAGTATTTGGAAAACTCCACAAATGGAGGACTCACCATTTTTTTCATATAACCAGTTCAACGAAATAGTGGGCTCATCCATACACACACAATCACACAATATACCACTTTTGTTTTTTAAATTGTAAGGCCCGTTCACACTGCGATGATCATAATTTAGTTATTTACGTCGCACGAACGAATGCACCCGGAGAGATAGGCAAGGATCGTCACTCACTGGACGCCTGAAGGAGGACATCGCCGTCGAGGCAGACCGCGGCGAAGGTGGTGTGACGATCTTATCATGTTTGCGGGGCCAACATGGCCTGAAATCGCACAAAACAGAGAGATTTGGAAGGAGAAAGGGGAGGCCTTTGCCCAGCAGTGGGACACACTATAGGCTAACAACTAAAATAGGGATCATCCAGCAGTTTCATGGCAGTTTGATACTGCAGAACACTGGGATGTTGACTTATGCATCAGTACACAGCACACAGTTCCCAAATTCGACCTTTGTCAGCATTATCAATATTTCCATCGGCACCTTTAAATATTTTTTTTACTTTTGTGCCCCGTTAGATAGCTGATTAAATGAAGACGTCTGTGTCTGCTCCGTAATTTGTACTTCGTACGCTTAAATAGTAAAATTTAGAGATATGTGGTCAAGTGGTGTCAAAGTTCAAGAACATAGATGATTTCTGAAATAATAAACTTCTTCCTTTATTTTTTCACTGCATGATGTTTTACAAAATTTGGTTACATCAAAAGGTTTTTTTAAAGTATCAGGTACCCAATAGAATCGCCATACAGGCCATTAAATTTGAGAGTTTAGAGAAAAGTGACGAATCCTGGGAAAAAAAAAAAATATACATAATTTTTTTTTCGAATTCCATGAATTTTTGGTCACACTATCACGTCCTAAAAGGACTACGTGAAATTACAAGTCACCCTGTATATACAATACTAAACGGAAATAATATTTTGACGCAGCGAAATTATCTGAAAATGGCGGCGCTTCCCCATCCGCCGCTGCGATGCGTCACAGACGTCCCAGTCCCCACCACGGAACAGATAGTGGTCCCCACCCATTGATCCTTTAGCTATCAATTG
Organism: Conistra vaccinii; assembly: GCA_948150665.1. Classification (NCBI taxonomy): domain Eukaryota; kingdom Metazoa; phylum Arthropoda; class Insecta; order Lepidoptera; family Noctuidae; genus Conistra; species Conistra vaccinii. The sequence continues at coordinate 23,426,544 of OX411332.1, forward strand.
GTGTAAATTACATTTTTGATGCCCCTGGCTGGAGGCTTTGAGTTCTTTTAGGAGCTTAAGGCAGCCACAGGAAAGTCCGGTTAAGCAGCGAGTACCTTAGTGGTAACCTGCGAGATGCCCTAGTCCAAAAAAAAAAAAAAAAAACATTTTTGATGTAGATGGTAGATATGCAACTGCAACACCCAACTTTCCTGAACTGCCTCCCACTATGAAAGCTTTAAAAGACGTATTCACGACGAAAGAGAAACAAAACATTCAGTCTGCTGGGCAAAGACAACGTCACCGTCAACGTCCGATTCAAGTAATTTATAAAGGATGGTGGGCGATAGTGGTCCCAGCTCGGCCAGCCACTAAATGTGTATTACTTAAAAGAGCAAATAAAACTGAATATTTTTTATTATGACACCATCAAAATTCATCCCGGAGGAACCGAGCTACGTGTACCTTAAGTATATTTCTTTGTCTGCGGCTTAGCTCAGAGACTCTAAGTACTAGAAAGTTGTAATTTCGCATTGGTGTATATATTTATTACGCCGACAAAGTGGTAAAATAAAATCAAGACAATTGTTTTTTTTTGGGTATCTTTTACCCCTACCTCGTAAAGAGGGATTTTTTTTTCTCGTCTAGCACTTGTTGTGGGGTGTCGTTGGAAAGGTCGTTTAAAAATATTACGAGTATGTGAACACCATTTTTGGATTAAGTTATCCGTTTCCGAAATATTAAGCTTTAAAGTGGTGGGCAATAGTGGTCCCAGCTCGGCCAGCCACTAAATATGTATTACTTAAAAGAGCAAATAAAACTGAATATTTTTTATTATGACACCATCAAAATTCATCCCGGAGGAACCGAGCTACGTGTACCTTAAGTATATTTCTTTGTCTGCGGCTTAGCTCAGAGACTCTAAGTACTAGAAAGTTGTAATTTCGCATTGGTGTATATATTTATTACGCCGACAAAGTGGTAAAATAAAATCAAGACAATTGTTTTTTTTTGGGTATCTTTTACCCCTACCTCGTAAAGAGGGATTTTTTTTTCTCGTCTAGCACTTGTTGTGGGGTGTCGTTGGAAAGGTCGTTTAAAAATATTACGAGTGTGTGAACACCATTTTTGGATTAAGTTATCCGTTTCCGAAATATTAAGCTTTAAAGTGGTGGGCAATAGTGGTCCCAGCTCGGCCAGCCACTAAATATGTATTACTTAAAAAAGCAAATAAAACTGAATATTTTTTATTATGACACCATCAAAATTCATCCCGGAGGAACCGAGCTACGTGTACCTTAAGTATATTTCTTTGTCTGCGGCTTAGCTCAGAGACTCTAAGTACTAGAAAGTTGTAATTTCGCATTGGTGTATATATTTATTGCGCCGACAAAGTGGTAAAATAAAATCAAGACAATTGTTTTTTTTTTGGGTATCTTTTACCCCTACCTCGTAAAGAGGGAATTTTTTTTTCTCATCTAGCACTTGGTGTGGGGTGTCGTTGGAAAGGTCGTTTAAAAATATTACGAGTGTGTGAACACCATTTTTGGATTAAGTTATCCGTTTCCGAAGTATTAAGCTTTAAAGTGGTGGGCGATAGTGGTCCCAGCTCGGCCAGCCACTAAATGTGTATTACTTAAAAGAGCAAATAAAACTGAATATTTTTTATTATGACACCATCAAAATTCATCCCGGAGGAACCGAGCTACGTGTACCTTAACTATATTTCTTTGTCTGCGGCTTAGCTCAGAGACTCTAAGTACTAGAAAGTTGTAATTTCGCATTGGTGTATATATTTATTACGCCGACAAAGTGGTAAAATAAAATCAAGACAATTGTTTTTTTTTGGGTATCTTTTACCCCTACCTCGTAAAGAGGGATTTTTTTTTCTCGTCTAGCACTTGTTGTGGGGTGTCGTTGGAAAGGTCGTTTAAAAATATTACGAGTGTGTGAACACCATTTTTGGATTAAGTTATCCGTTTCCGAAGTATTAAGCTTTAAAGTGGTGGGCAATAGTGGTCCCAGCTCGGCCAGCCACTAAATATGTATTACTTAAAAGAGCAAATTAAACTGAATATTTTTTATTATGACACCATCAAAATTCATCCCGGAGGAACCGAGCTACGTGTACTTTAAGTATATTTCTTTGTCTGTGGCTTAGCTCAGAGACTCTAAGTACTAGAAAGTTGTAATTTCGCATTGGTGTATATATTTATTACGCCGACAAAGTGATAAAATAAAATCAAGACAATTGTTTTTTTTGGGTATCTTTTACCCCTACCTCGTAAAGAGGGATTTTTTTTTCTCGTCTAGCACTTGTTGTGGGGTGTCGTTGGAAAGGTCGTTTAAAAATATTACGAGTGTGTGAACACCATTTTTGGATTAAGTTATCCGTTTCCGAAATATTAAGCTTTAAAGTGGTGGGCAATAGTGGTCCCAGCTCGGCCAGCCACTAAATATGTATTACTTAAAAAAGCAAATAAAACTGAATATTTTTTATTATGACACCATCAAAATTCATCCCGGAGGAACCGAGCTACGTGTACCTTAAGTATATTTCTTTGTCTGCGGCTTAGCTCAGAGACTCTAAGTACTAGAAAGTTGTAATTTCGCATTGGTGTATATATTTATTGCGCCGACAAAGTGGTAAAATAAAATCAAGACAATTGTTTTTTTTTTGGGTATCTTTTACCCCTACCTCGTAAAGAGGGATTTTTTTTTTCTCATCTAGCACTTGGTGTGGGGTGTCGTTGGAAAGGTCGTTTAAAAATATTACGAGTGTGTGAACACCATTTTTGGATTAAGTTATCCGTTTCCGAAGTATTAAGCTTTAAAGTGGTGGGCGATAGTGGTCCCAGCTCGGCCAGCCACTAAATGTGTATTACTTAAAAGAGCAAATAAAACTGAATATTTTTTATTATGACACCATCAAAATTCATCCCGGAGGAACCGAGCTACGTGTACCTTAACTATATTTCTTTGTCTGCGGCTTAGCTCAGAGACTCTAAGTACTAGAAAGTTGTAATTTCGCATTGGTGTATATATATATTGCGCCGACAAAGTGGTAAAATAAAATCAAGACGATTGTTTTTTTTTGGGTATCTTTTACATCTACCTCGTAAAGAGGGAATTTTTTTTTCTCGTCTAGCACTTGGTGTGGGGTGTCGTTGGAAGGGTCGTTTAAAAATATTGCGAGTGTGTGAACACCATTTTTGGATTAAGTTATCCGTTTCCGAAATATTAAGTTTTAAAGTGGTGGGCGATAGTGGTCCCAGCTCGGCCAGCCACTAAATGTGTATTACTTTAAACAGCAAATAAAACTGAATATTTTTATATCTTCTTTTTCTGCATTATGGGTATCAAATTAAAGGACTCATAACAAGGATTCCAAAAAGACATACATCCCTGTATTACTTAAAATAATGATAGGTAATTAAAACCACATTTATTAATATTTAGGATAGTGGGCAAAATACACCCAGCTCCACCATAGTTAAAACAACTGTAGTTTTAAAGACATTGCTTCTTCCTTTACTCATGCCAGAGCGCATCAAAATCTGTCCCGGGGTTCTTCAGTTCCGACAATGTTAGGTTAGGTTAGATAAAATACACGCAGCTCCGCTACTACACCCAGCTCGGCCACGGTTAACACTACTGTAGTTTTGAAGACATTACTTCTCCCTTTACTCATGCCAAAGCGCATTAAAATCTGTCCCGGGGTTCTTCAGTTCCGACAATGTTAGGTTAGGCGAAATACACCCTCAATCTAACCTAACCTAACCTAACACTGTTGGAACTGAAGAACCCCGGGACAGATTTTGATGCGCTTTGGCATGAGTAAAGGAAGAAGCAATGTCTTTAAAACTACAGTGGTGTTAACCGTGGCCGAGCTGGCTGTAGTAGCGGAGCTGCGTGTATTTTATCTAACCTAATCTAACCTAACATTGTCGGAACTGAAGAACCCCGGGACAGATTTTGATGCGCTTTGGCATGAGTAAAGGGAGAAGCAATGTCTTCAAAACTACAGTGGTGTTAACCGTGGCCAAGCTGGCTGTAGTAGCGGAGCTGCGTTTATTTTATCGAACCTAACCTAACCTAACATTGTCGGAACTGAAAAACCCCGGGACTGATTTTGATGCGCTCTGGCATGAGTAAAGGAAGAAGCAATGTCTTTAAAACTACAGTGGTGTTAACCGTGGCCGAGCTGGCTGTAGTAGCGGAGCTGCGTGTATTTTATCTAACCTAACCTAACCTAACATTGTCGGAACTGAAGAACCCCGGGACAGATTTTGATGCGCTTTGGCATGAGTAAAGGGAGAAGCAATGTCTTCAAAACTACAGTGGTGTTAACCGTGGCCAAGCTGGCTGTAGTAGCGGAGCTGCGTTTATTTTATCGAACCTAACCTAACCTAACATTGTCGGAACTGAAGAACCCCGGGACTGATTTTGATGCGCTCTGGCATGAGTAAAGGAAGAAGCAATGTCTTTAAAACTACAGTGGTGTTAACCGTGGCCGAGCTGGCTGTAGTAGCGGAGCTGCGTGTATTTTATCTAACCTAACCTAACCTAACATTGTCGGAACTGAAGAACCCCGGGACAGATTTTGATGCGCTTTGGCATGAGTAAAGGGAGAAGCAATGTCTTCAAAACTACAGTGGTGTTAACCGTGGCCAAGCTGGCTGTAGTAGCGGAGCTGCGTTTATTTTATCGAACCTAACCTAACCTAACATTGTCGGAACTGAAGAACCCCGGGACTGATTTTGATGCGCTCTGGCATGAGTAAAGGAAGAAGCAATGTCTTTAAAACTACAGTGGTGTTAACCGTGGCCGAGCTGGCTGTAGTAGCGGAGCTGCGTGTATTTTATCTAACCTAACCTAACCTAACATTGTCGGAACTGAAGAACCCCGGGACAGATTTTGATGCGCTTTGGCATGAGTAAAGGGAGAAGCAATGTCTTTAAAACTACAGTGGTGTTAACCGTGGCCGAGCTGGCTGTAGTAGCGGAGCTGCGTTTATTTTATCGAACCTAACCTAACTTTTGTCGGAACTGAAGAACCCCGGGACAGATTTTGATGCGCTTTGGCATGAGTAAAGGGAGAAGCAATGTCTTTAAAACTACAGTGGTGTTAACCGTGGCCGAGCTGGCTGTAGTAGCGGAGCTGCGTTTATTTTAACGAACCTAACCTAACCTAACATTGTCGGAACTGAAGAACCCCGGGACAGATTTTGATGCGCTTTGGCATGAGTAAAGGGAGAAGCAATGTCTTCAAAACTACAGTGGTGTTAACCGTGGCCAAGCTGGCTGTAGTAGCGGAGCTGCGTTTATTTTATCGAACCTAACCTAACCTAACATTGTCGGAATTGAAGAACCCCGGGACTGATTTTGATGCGCTCTGGCATGAGTAAAGGAAGAAGCAATGTCTTTAAAACTACAGTGGTGTTAACCGTGGCCAAGCTGGCTGTAGTAGCGGAGCTGCGTTTATTTTATCGAACCTAACCTAACCTAACATTGTCGGAACTGAAGAACCCCGGGACTGATTTTGATGCGCTCTGGCATGAGTAAAGGGAGAAACAATGTCTTTAAAACTACAGTGGTGTTAACCGTGGCCGAGCTGGCTGTAGTAGCGGAGCTGCGTTTATTTTATCGAACCTAACCTAACTTTTGTCGGAACTGAAGAACCCCGGGACAGATTTTGATGCGCTTTGGCATGAGTAAAGGGAGAAGCAATGTCTTTAAAACTACAGTGGTGTTAACCGTGGCCGAGCTGGCTGTAGTAGCGGAGCTGCGTTTATTTTAACGAACCTAACCTAACCTAACATTGTCGGAACTGAAGAACCCCGGGACAGATTTTGATGCGCTTTGGCATGAGTAAAGGGAGAAGCAATGTCTTTAAAACTACAGTGGTGTTTACCGTGGCCGAGCTGGCTGTAGTAGCGGAGCTGCGTTTATTTTATCGAACCTAACCTAACCTAACATTGTCGGAACTGAAGAACCCCGGGACAGATTTTGATGCGCTTTGGCATGAGTAAAGGGAGAAGCAATGTCTTTAAAACTACAGTAGTGTTAACCGTGGCCGAGCTGGCTGTAGTAGCGGAGCTGCGTTTATTTTATCGAACCTAACCTAACCTAACATTGTCGGAACTGAAGAACCCCGGGACAGATTTTGATGCGCTTTGGCATGAGTAAAGGGAGAAGCAATGTCTTTAAAACTACAGTAGTGTTAACCGTGGCCGAGCTGGCTGTAGTAGCGGAGCTGCGTTTATTTTAATGAACCTAACCTAACCTAACATTGTCGGAACTGAAGAACCCCGGGACAGATTTTGATGCGCTTTGGCATGAGTAAAGGGAGAAGCAATGTCTTCAAAACTACAGTGGTGTTAACCGTGGCCGAGCTGGGTGTAGTAGCGGAGCTGCGTGTATTTTATCTAACCTAACCTAACCTAACATTGTCGGAACTGAAGAAACCCGGGACAGATTTTGATGAGCTTTGGCATGAGTAAAGGGAGAAGCAATGTCTTTAAAACTACAGTGGTGTTAACCGTGGCCGAGCTGGCTGTAGTAGCGGAGCTGCGTTTATTTTAACGAACCTAACCTAACCTAACATTGTCGGAACTGAAGAACCCCGGGACAGATTTTGATGCGCTTTGGCATGAGTAAAGGGAGAAGCAATGTCTTCAAAACTACAGTGGCATGAACTGTGGCAGTAGTGGGACCAGCTGTTGAAACTTCCCCCGTTACCTAACCTAACCTAACTTAACATTGTCAGAACTGAATAATGTTGTGCTGGCACATTCACTTGATGTGGTGCTGCCAGGGTATGGGGGCTGGAAGAGGGCGTTGTCCGTCGTTCGTCGAATACTGTTCGGATCGCCTCGAAACCTAACATAACCTAACCTAACCTAACATAACCTATCCTAACCTAACATAACCTAACCTAACCTAACATAGTCGGAACTAAAGAACCCCGGGACAGAATTTGATGCGCCTTGGCCTGAGTAAAGGGAGAAGTACTGCCTTCAAAACTACAGTGGTATGAACTGTGGCCGTAGTGGGACCAGCTCCCATATATTTTTGCCCACTATCCTTTGGACCATGCCAGGTTGATCCTTTTCTCAACAACGATTTAGTTGTAATATACAAATATTATGTGGATAGATGAGAGCCAGCAGTGCGGCGGCTGGCACTGACTGGCACACTTACATAGAACTTGTTGTGATAGAAGCGCGCCTGCAGCGCGCGCACCACGGCGTCTTCCGTGAGCGGGCCGCGCAGGTGGATGAGGTCCTCCACGTCGGCGCCGCCCGCGCCGCCCGCGCCGCCTGCCGCCGGCTTCGGCTGCGACCAGCGGCTCTCTACACACAACAACATTATAGCATACGTACACACAGTTCCATTTAGTTGTAACCCCCCAAAAAAATGTACCTACGTTCAAATCCGTGATAGGGGCCCATGTTGGTTTTGTATTTTGCAAAAACATTTTATTTTAACTAATGTATTGTTTTAGTGAATAGGGTTAACATTTACGAAGAATTAACCAACGTCTAAATAGACCGGAGGTTTCAAGGTCGCTTGCCTTGCATAATAAGATTGGAGATTAAAACGTTAGGCACGATTAAAAAAATATATAAAGTATTTTTCTATTTTGTTTTAGTAATTTATAAAGAATTTAAATAATAATTATTATTGCTATTATTTAACAAAACTTCTTATTTTACTACATAGGCTTATTGGTGACTCGCCCGAATTAACTCGTCCGAATCCGGACGAATCGACCATTTTGTATTAGTTTTCCTCGAGGCGATTCGTACGAATTCAATTAAAACGCCTGCTACACGGTCGCCAACCGCGTCGTATGTATTTTCGGTCAACAAAATGGCTGTGGTAGGTAACCAGAAAGACATATACAACCAAACATGTTAAGTGACTGCGACTGCAGCAATACCCAAACAGTTAATGTCAATTTGAAGTTGTTGGTTTTCTTAATTTTTCATTGTTGATTTTTTGTTTGAATGTTATGTGACTAATATTGATAATTTTAGGAGAATTACAAGTTTGATTCTTTTTAACCGACTTCAAAAGGAGAAGTTTAATGTTTGTTACGTACGCGATTACTCCGCCAATTATGAATTGTTTTCGATGATTATTTTTTTGGTTGGTAGTCATACTTCAGTGGTGGTCCCACATCAATTTTATTATTTTTGCTTGGATAGTTTTTGATTTAGCTTCATTAATACGTATTTTTTCCACTTAGTCTATGTGGATGAGAAGATGATAAGTTCCTGTCACTAATATTGACATAGCAGGTAGTGGTATTGCAGTTATAACTTGAGGGTATGGATTAATTTTATAAAGAAAACGTAAGTAAGTAAAGTTAATGGATACCCTCAAATTACTTATAACATCAATCGATTAGACAGAGACCTAAGATAAAGTGAGTCGGACGAAAGTAAGTAGATAACAATTTCATTGCAAATCATCACGGGTTCGCTGGGTAATGCGATAAACTACCCCGGTATGAGTATATGACGATGTTCGGTGATGCGATGGCTCGTATACAAGTCGAAACAATGAACTTTTTTTGAAGTATTCGGTAGATTATTCGTAACTAATTGAATATTGTAGCAGTGTAACATTTTAAAACTTGAGGAGTTAGCACATACTGACACTGTGTGTTCCAATGATGTATATGTCGTGACCAGATCTTAAAATTGATCATTTCATGAAATGAACATCGACCACTGGTCACATCATGATGTGGCCTGGCCAGATCATTGGATGCTCAACGTTTAACGATATGAACAGTTAATCGCACGACTACTTCATGATGTGGCCAAACGCTACTGATCATATCGTAAAATAGTTAGATTATCCACCGGTAGAGGCGTTGATGTCGCTTGGTTTTTGTTGTGCATCATGGCGGCGGCATACAACAAATCCAACAAAGTAGGGTGACCACGCAAAAAAAAATCGATGGACTTTTATTGCGTTTCCAAGTATGATATTATGGAAAGCGATCAACTTGGAAGTAGCGCTAACTATGCAACACAGATAAATGCAACATAGCAAATAAAATTAGTTTAAAAAAATAAAAATTTACCCCGCTTATGTGGCACCCCGACCAAATGGGTTAGGTTAGGTTAGACCTGTGACCAACCGCACGCGAGCGGTGCCGCGGTAGCGGCCGGCGAGCGCTACTTTCAAGTTGGTCGCAGATAATTGGCTATTTCTCATACACCTTACACCATGGATACCCTACATAAATGATATGACCAAACGTCGAGTGACATATCATTAAACGTTGGCGTTTAAATGATATGGCCAATGTTAGTTGGCTATTTCATGAAATGGTCAATTCTATGATTTGGCTACGACATATACAGAAAAAGTGATGCTTCCTATTTAAAAAAAAAAAACAGAACACAGAACACAAAGACATCAATAGGTAAAAAAAAAAAAACTAGTGATGTCCTGTTGATGCAGCCGCTGTTTCCGAACTTCTGAGAAGTCTATAATGTCATCATAAGTAGGTGATAAATTAATGTATACTTGGATATTAACCTGGTGGTGGCGGCAAAGGATGATGCGGTGCAGGCGGCGGCGCCGGGGGCGCGGGGGGCTGCGCAGCCGCGGCCGGCGGCAGCTGGTGCGGGGCGCGCGGCGGCACGGCGGGCTGCCCCGCGCCCCCGCAGCCCGCGCTGCCGGCGCCCGCGCCGCCCGAGCCCACTAGGAGGTGGTTGCGCAGCGACACCAGGTCCGAGCTCAGGCACAGTAGCCGTCGCTGCAGGTGGACCGCCTCGTTGGACGACGACGCGTCTGCAACACATATTATGTCGTTGTTACTTGAACTGCTACATATGGGGCGGATGACCTGCTGACATACCTCGAACTACTAATATAACTCGAACTAAAATGCCGTAAAATATGGGTGGATATTGTACGGCAGTACTCATATAAATTTAAACGTAACAATATGTAGTATAGACTGGCGCGACCTAAATCAGAAATAAGTAGGTTCAAAAAGTGTTGAATGGAGATACCATTATATAGGTATCTATTTATCATTCTAGGTACCTATGCTATTGTGTGATTCAACTGATGGGCCTCCAGTGTCTCCACCCTTCATACCAACATTATTACGTTTTTTAAGAGCTAAACGAACGCTTTTGTGTATTCTGTTTGAATGTCAACGGGCCTGCGCTTCACTCGGAATTTTCTGGAAATCATAAAAGAGAAATGTCAATTATATGAAACGCCGACGTTAACGAGTCAAATGATCACCTGATCATATTATTATGGTATAAGGAGGTAGGTTGCGCGGGCAGGCGGGGCCGCGAGCGGGGCCCGGGGACTGGGGGGTGCTAGAGACAACCGGTCGTGCAGCCGCGAGCCCGCCGCCCCTGCCGCGCCCGCCCACTGTACTCCATACAGCTCGAAATGGAACTCAGCGCTGTGCCTGTGACGCAAGCGCAGCGTACGAATAATGCTCGACAGCTCGATCGAAGGACACACCTGCCCTGCGCCCCGCGCCAGCACCGGCGCACCACACTAATATTTTAGATTTAGGTAACAGAGCTTTCGTTGATTCAAGTCAACTTGAACAGGACGGCTCTGTTCATGAAGCTCAAGTTAGCTCATTTCAGCTCAATTTATTTCCGGATTTAAATTTTTATGTGTAAGTAGGAACCTACCTACATTCAAAATAAAATGTTATAGTCCGGAAGTGAATCTTGCATTTAAATTACGCAGCGCTGTCATCCGTCTGGGTTTTCTCGGATTCGTCCGAGCGTCCGGGGAACGTCGGGCGGAGATTTTAAATAGTTACTCTTGAAACTTGAGCATTACGGACTTGGAAATTTGCGCTCAATTTAGTAAAATCTTATTTAAATGATAGACAACAGCAAGTTCAAATAAACGGTATCAATTCACCTAGGGTTAAAGGTAAAAATGGGTGTGCCACAGGGCTCGATATTGGGTCCATTTCTCTTTTTAGTGTATATTAACGACTAGCTTTTGCCCGCGGCTTCACCCGCGTGGATGTTGGATATTATCCCACGGGGACCTACAGCCCGGATAAAAAGTATCCTATGTGTTAATCCAGGTTATAAACTCTCTATGTCTCTGTGTGCAAATTCAATCCAATTAACTGAATTATTTGCAATAAATTAAAACATCGACAAAGCATATTCGATCCGATTTCGGAAATCAGATCGAAACAAAAAAATCTAATTTAGACAGATGTATTGATGATTCTTTTCTTATGGTTCATCATTTCATCATTCTCCTGCCTTTATCCCAATTTGGCAGGAGAATGATGAAATGATGATGATTCTTATGGTTATACCTATAATTATGTAAATACATATTTGTTATTGTCGCGAATCATATTTCGATCAAGATACAATCTGAAACAGACCTGCAATAAACGCAAGAAAATTTGAATTTCGCGGACTATTTGCGGATCCACCATCGATCGAACTTATAAATAGTTTAATAGAATTGACAAGCTAATAAGCATTATTTTAATTAATCTATCTAGACAATTTATAACTTGTTTTTGATTTACGATTTACATTTTTATTTTATTTTTATGATGCCTAAAAGACGAGCGTTCCTAAATTTTATTGTCATGCTACAGAGTTCAGACAGAGATTAGTGTAGATAGGTAAGTACAATTGATTAGTAAATGAAGCCTTTTATTTGTATTGTTGAGGCTTAAGTTGATTTTCTATTAATAAAAAAAAGTAAAGTGATACTTTACGATGGTGAAAGTGATACTGCCGATAGAATTGAAAACTAAGTAACTTTTTGATTCTCGCGTTAATGTCTATCGTTCGAGCGTTAGGTGACGAGAGTTCCATGATTTTTGTTCACCCAAAAGGCTCACGCGTTGATGTCTTTTATTTAAGCGTTAGGTCTCATAATATTACCATAATTATGGTGCACTCCACGTACTTACGCGCGCGCGCGCGTAAGTACGTGGTGGTACTACCGGCCGCCGGGTCTCTCGCGACCCATTTTTCAGTGGGTTGCCGACAGCCGCGAGTCACGTACGTACGCATATATTTCGGACGACTGACGTAGTACTTAGTTTCAAATTCTTAAGATATGACTGGTTCTGGTGTATTATGTGCAGTTGATGGATGTAGATCCAGCAAAAGAAGAGATAAAAACTTATCTTTTTTCAGTTTACCTGCTGATACAGAAATGTAAGTAAGTATCTAATTTGTTTTATTATCGTTTTTTAATTATGTAAATTGTAAAAGTTACATGTTTCGTGTTTTTTATTTTATTGGTAGGTACGTAATTACGTCTACCACGTAATCTGTGCTTCTAATATGCGTCTGAGATAAGAATAGAAAGGTCCTCCATTTGTCAACTGTCATTTGAAAATTACGTTTAGCAAAAATCTACTTAGTGCAAATTAATTCACAATTATCGTTAATATCTTGTTAATGTTACTTTCATATATTATGACAACAATAATCATATTTGATTATTGTTTATTTAAAAGCGTGCAAGTGTTAGAAAAGCGTGTATAACGTCACAATATGGCTGTTTACACGTCACGTCGTCGTTTGTATGTCACAAGAGCGCAGGTTTATTCATAGTGTTAGAAGCATAGTAGTTACCTATTTATTAGGCTATTCCGCTAACTGTGTAAATGAACCAACAAATCAATTAATCGTGCTTTCAGTTTCCTCCATTTCGTATTTAATTCGTATTCGTGGCCATGCGGAGTGGTAATGTCACTGATTATTAAATAGTTAGTTAGGTACGCACGGCTACACATCCGATTTCCGTACAATGGAGGTCAGCTTAAACTGGAAATGTATAACTTGATGCGCAGCCGTGTGTACTACACGATGAGTACGACGTTACGAAATAGTTACCTAGCATACAAATATTCCTCGGTCTTTCATAAGTACCTGTCTCAATTTTTATTTACTTGCAGACGACCGTACCTACAACAACAATTTAATGGTGCCGATTCTCTTGTACACCGAACTTTACGAACTAAAAAACTATCACTAAAATTCGTTACTATTGGCTATGAGTTTTTATTCTACAAAAAAAAAAACTCTAATTTATAAATTAATTCGACACAACTAAAATCGAATTTGATAATCGCACTTGCGACCAGGTGGTACTTGTTTGCCCTACCCCGTGTTTTTTTTTGATCTTTAAAAAAAAAAATTAGCTCCCCTTGCCCTTGTTTCCCGCAAAAGTATCTATTAAAACTTAATTTTCGATTCCGAATAATTATTCTCTACGTTAAAGTTCAACAATCGTGAATTTCGACAAGGGAAAAAAATAATCAATCATTATATAAAAATAAAACACCTGTAAGATTGATTTTATTTCCTTTATTTCAGACGTATTTTTAACAATTACACATGCTAAAACATTAAAAAGCATTTTATTTTATTTCATAAAGTGTAATAAATACCTACTGACATCTTTACCGAAAGAGGCAGCCCTATTCACAATAACTACGCGGCGACGCGCAGCTACAAAGTAAAACTCGCTTTACGCTTTTAAGGTTAGGTACATTTTCGTTCGCAGCTTCTAGCGATTTGAAGGTGTAGGCTGTTATTATAGCAGTACCTAGGTATTGAAAATTTTGTATGGAGTGCACCATATGGTAATATGTGGTAAGGTGACGATGACGCGAGTTGCGTGATTTTTGTTCAGCCAAAAAGTGGTTGTACGTTGTTTTATAGAGAATAGTTTTATAGAATCTCGTTTCACATAAAAATTTTCATATGTTATCATTTCATAGAATAATCAATACGCAGAATACTTACTTTGAAAAAACTTAAATCATGGATTTTTGTTACAAATAAAATTAAAAGTTTCGATATTCATATCATAGAATAACAAATCAAATATTCTTTATTCTCATACTGTTTAGATAGTATAAAACTTATTACCAAGAAAATCATTTTATCCAGTGACAATTTCTAAACGTTTCAATTCATACCTTACAAAATATATATCCTCCCATAAATTAATAAATTGAAATTGCGCCTTGCGGAATTATACCACTGGGGATTATACATGGGGAAGGATGCAACATGCAAGCAGGCGTACAGCAGGCATGCAGCGTGCAAGCAGGCATGCAGCATGCAAGCAGGCATGCAGCATGCAAGCAGGCAAACAAGCATGCAACATGCAAGCAGGCATGCAACATGCAGCAAGCATTGTTTCTGTCACGGCTCCGGCGCTGCGGGGTTTAGGCGGCCCCACGCGAGCTTCTTTTTTTATTATTTAGCTTATCGTCGCAGATGGTTTTAACGCTCACCACCGCAGCTTTGGCCAGCCTCAGCCGCGGCGGCGGGCCTTCAAACCACCTGCTCCTCAGCTCGCGGGCCGCCCCACCCCTTCACGCCTACGCGGGCTTAAATTACACTCTAGGGATAGGGCAGACAAGACTGTGTGAAGTCGGTTTTGCAGCGATTCGTTTCTGTCACTAAATTCTGTAGCACAACTTATTGACATGACACAAATAATAAATAAATATCGATTTTAGGACATTCAATTCAATTCAATTCAAATCATTTATTTCAAGTAACATAATAGACTCATAATAACAATTGATAAAGGCATAACATAATAACATAACATTTTTACAAATTAAATTAAGATTAAAATTAAATTGAATTGAGATTAAAATTAAATTAAATTATATTAAAATTAAACATTCGATACTCTGTACAGTCCCTGCCCAACATTGTCTGACCCCCCAGTATGTAGGTGCGACGCTCGGAACGAATTGCTAAGTCCCGCCCCATTTAAATAAAATATCATCTGTTAAGAGGGTTTATTCTGAAAGTTGGCAACGTCGCAAATATTTCGATGTTTTGATTAATTTGATAATATTTCTGTATGGAAATAAAAAATGTGGCTAACTAGCGAACTAGAATATTGATTATGAAATGCAATAATTAATATCTTAACACCGAATAGTTTGTTTTAGATGTAATAAAAGTATTTGGAAACTTTTCAAATGCCTTTTTGTCACCTAAAACGGGTACAACATCAAATTCAATGTTATAATTGCAATTCATTATTAATATTCGGTTTTTTATGTTTACTGAACGGGAGTTTATTTTATTTATATAACATTTTAAATTAACAACTAACATGAACTTCCAAAACTAAAAATAATTAACCTAACTTAGGTAACTAAAACTATTAGGAAACAAACAATAAGGCATCGAAAAATTCCTCCGCATCGCTGTCGACTGGTAATGTACCCAAGAGACTGGCGGCATTGCCACGTTGTATGGCAATGCTTAGCCTCTGGCCCAGGTAAAAACCAGCCCTTGGGTCACGGGAAGTGTCAACCAGTCGTTTGGAAATGTCATTGAACAGATCATGAGCACTCGGACCCCACGGCCCTAGGGTTTCAACCCCAAACGGCTCGAAAATATAGTTACCTATGAGGTTATTATACTTTCGCCGCTTGAGGTTTTCTGCAGCCGCAGCGGCAGCGCCAGCACAGCACGCTGAGCCAGGAAGATGGGATGGCGCAAGAGTATCGACACACGTTGCGTCCCACACTAAAGGCCTACCCATCTTCCATGGAAATAAAGACATACCGTCCGGTCTCTTGCCATCGTCGCGTGCCAAGCCATTGGGTTCTAATACAGCTGGAACGCCGACGGCGACAAGAGCTCGTCGGATGATGTCATTAATGTTCGCGTGCCGCGCTAAGCGGCCCGCACTTCGGCTGCAAGACAGGCCGTGGTGTCCGAGGCTGTTGACAACTTCGCCACAGTGACAGCGATGAGGAGAACAACAGGGAGCTCCTAGTCGCAAGGAAGCAGCGATGCGGAAAGTAGTGTCGTCGAGCAAAGTACCTAAGTTCGACGACGGTAGTGCATGAAGCCAGAGGCCCGACTCCCACTTCCCCACAGCCAGCAGGCGCGCACGCTCCGCAGGAGTAGCAGACGTGTCAAGTAAATTGTTCTGTACTACTCTGCAGAGCGGCTCATCCCACCGTCTCTGGGAAAAAGGGTGGTTGGGCGGATCTGAATTCGGGCAAGCGAGTCTCCAGGCATCCATAGCCTCGGTGAGGCACGGCACATCAAAATTAACCAGTGTAGGGGCTAGGATTTTCCTGATTAATCTTTCAGTACCGTGGACCGAAGATATGAAAGCCGGTAAACTAATACTAGAAATTTTGCGGACGCCGAGGCCTCCCATACGAATGGGAAGTGTAGCTTGTGCCCAAGCTCGGTCGTCCAAGGCCACATTTAAGATCGAAGTTAATGTTTGTCGGATAATTTGGTCCATTTTGTCTAAAAGAGGGGTTTGTGTCCATAAATGGGAAGCGCGAAGGAAATATGTTAATTTAGGGCCGAAACAGCAGTAACGGATTAGGGTTATGGCCGAATGCATGTTAATTTGGAGCAATCTTTCCGAAACGTCATTGAAATTTTTGATTTTTTCCTCAATAAAAACAGGAAAGGAATCCTCGAAGATTGGTGACCCAAGCAGGCGGAGAGAGCTTTTTTCGATAATTTTGATTTCTGGGGCTATTGCATTAAATTTGGAAAGTGTGTGATGTCTGTCTGTACTGTCCGCTAGGTAAAGTTCACATTTTGAAAGGTTGATAAGGTTTAATATTCTAGTCAATTAGTTAGCCACATTTCTTATTTCCATACAGTATTATTTCCAAATTAATCGAAACAGTCGACGTTGCCAACTTTTAGGATGCACCCTCTTAAGCCATTTTAATCATTATCTTGTTGTCGTTAAGGTTGAATGGCTTATTAAGAAGTATTATGTTTAGTGTTTACACTGCTACTATCTAATCGTTAATTTCGCATGTATTCAATAGGTTATTGTGGCCTCGCGGCGGGACGCTGGATTGGTGACGAACAGTGTGTGGGTTCGAAATCAACATCCGCATAATAACAATTTGTTTTTTAAAGGTTTTCATTTATGATTTCTATAATATTTCTTGCATTAATATATAACGGCCAATATGATTTTCGCCTAACAAACTTATCTTGAAAACAGGTAGGTATAAAAAATATTTAAGTCCATAGAACTTACAATTACCAAGGATGAGTAGATTACGAAGTAAAACATATTTACTTTGTGCGGTAGATCGATACTAAAAATGATCTAAGTGACACTGGTCAGTCTACGCCTAATAGCAGTGACTACGCACAAACATTTTGTAAAACGTTTGACGTGAATCGTGAAAAGTAACATCAAATTTAAATAATTTTACTGAATTTGTTGGAAGTAACCAAAGCGTCATGTCGCAACTCAGTGATTTATATCAATCTTCCTAGCCTTTTTCCCAACTATCTTGGGGTCGGCTTCCAGTCTTACCGGTTGCAGCTGAATACCAGTATTTTGTACTAAATAAGTATAAAATTATATTTTTACATGAGCAGATTGTTGGAATCAAAGAGATTGATCGTAGACTAAATATAGCGGTAAGTGTTTTAATATTTTATTTTACCGTTAAAATTGTCTAAATACAAACAGATTTTTTTCTAGACGAGTTATAAGTATTTCTTACAACCGTGTATTTGGCAATTTTTCCATTACACTCACTCCTTACAAGCCTGTATGCTTCCAAAAATATTAATAAGCTTTTTTTTTTGTTTTAGTGAAATACGGTCAGGTTATGGCTAAGACATTATGGAGACACTGGAAATATTCAGCGAAATTGTCCATCAGGTGCAAAACCCATGATGTATAGTCCCGAATCCGAACGCCACCAGACTATATTGTTGCAAGTCATGTTCAAAGTCCATTTATGCCTATTCGTTGCTCAAGAAGGTGTAGGTAACAGTTATTAACTGGCCATCTAAAAGTCCCGATTTGAATCCCATAGAAAACCTATGGAATTAAATAGTTTTAAATTGGGACCCATCCGAAGTGCGAACTAGAAACAATTTGGCTGAGAAGCTGAGATCGTGTCTTCGACATGGGAATACATGAGAGGAAAAGATTTGTGTTGGAACATGGTGTGCGGTATGCGTAGCCTAGCCGCTTACAGCAAGTAATAGAAGGAGATGGTGCGCCACTCCGCTATTATCTTATATATCTACAGTATTATTTTATAAACACAATAAGTAAGTAAATGCTCAATTCAATGAATGCTAAACCATTAAAATGTAACAGATTCTGTTGTGATATTATTGTTTTAAATGGAAATCGATTTTTCTATCTAATAACATGTTGATTCACTACATACCTATAGCTATAAAACTGTAAAACATTTCACAAATTAATCCATCTTCTCGTTAAGTACCAAACTTCGAAGCATTACCATACTTTAAATAAAAATGTTTATTAAATGGTTAGGTTTGAATGTGATACTATACAATGTATAATTATTAATTTTTAACTATGAGCATTTACTTACTTTATTAACTTTAAGTATATTTTAATGAAATAATAAAGATTTTTTCATTACTTGCATTGATTTGGTTTTATTCCTATACAAACTGCCCAAATGACACCACATTTTTATCGTCTTAGTTCTTTAAAGAAAAGTAAAAAAATACAATTTAAAAAAAAACATTGTGATCAAAAAGTTGTATTAGAGTTATGCTGGTTTCGAACCCAGACAACGACGTAAGGTAGGTTAATATAATCAGTCAGCCTTAATAACCATGAGACCAATTCAACTTATATTATGTGTCTTCAAATTAGATGTTACTTGTGATGCTAGACGCAATATTCTATAGAATTTGAACCATATAATATATACAATAAAGTTCATTATCGCAGAATCACAAGCGGAATTGGCTATTAAGCGTAGACAGCTAAATGTAGTGTTATTGACGTGCGATATGTTTTTTTTTAATCCACCCTCATCTTGGTTACTTTTAGTAGTTGTGTTTCATTTTAATACTCATTAGCCTTTAAACCTTAACGCCAACAAGATAATAATTAAAATAACTTAACACCATGAATCCATGATTATCGAAATGTTCGAAGGAGTACCTATTCCAATTTGCGATAAGGTTCAAATTCGCTATTATTCAAAGGGGGTTAGATAATGTTGGCCACAGACTGTACTTCGATATTTAGGACTTTCAATGTCACTTTTGTAGATAATTAGATTTTAGATATATCGGACGTACTCGTAGGTTACTAACCATTCGACAATATAAACTTACGTTATTTTAATTTTCGGTTTTATGGTCGTTCGATATTTAAGTTTTCGTTGTTTTGAATATTGGCATTTTAACTGTAGGCATTTTAATCGTCGACGTTTAATATGTACCCTAACTATATATACCGTAGTATAGTGAAAGCGGTTCATCTGTCGGAGTGCCCTAATTTACTCCGACCAATTTTGATGTAGCGCTCGCCGCCCGCTACCGCGGCACCGCTCACTTCGCTCGCTCGGCTCGCGCGTAGTTGGTCACAGTTCTAACCTAACCTAACCTATATGGTCGGAGTGTCCTAATAGTTATACTACTAGACACTACACTACACACACATACTTAATGTTGTTGTAAGCATAACGTCTATTTTTACATTTTCGTTGAAATTAAATACCATGGAAAAATACATCGAACAAACAATATTCGTTAAAAAATAATTCTACTGTTTGATAAGTTTGTTAAATAAAAAAATGTGATTAAAAATTAATTGAATTGTGTTTCTGTGAAATAATATTTCATTCAAGTAAATGGTCGTTGAAACAATAATATTCGAAATAATAATATAAGGAGTAAATATTATATTAAACATTTGTTACGAAACGAAATTCTATGAAACTGTCTGCGAAACAAGGGGACACCCCAAAAAGTGCTCACGCGTTGATGTCTTTTGTTCGAGAGCTAGGTGACGATGACGCGAGTTCCATGATTTTTGTTCACCCAAAAAGTGCTCAACGCGCCTAAAGAAGTTATCCCTTAAAAAAATTCGAGAGTGTCGAGAGTGTCCGGGAAATGTTCATTTCACCGAAATGTCCCGACCCCGAGGTATTTGATGTATTTGTCCGGGGTCCGTAATTTAGGTGATGGCAGTTACGCCTATCTACTACAACACGACTAAACTTTTCCTAGGTAACTCATTGCTTATTGCACTACTGGGCAGTGCTCACTTTGTGTCAGCCCAATGTGTCTTAGACGGAACGAAAACAAAACAAATGTTGCCAAACGCATTTTTTACGCAACATGTCTTACAATCTCCGTTGTGAACTGCTTGACTGAACTATCATTGATCATTATCAACATGTCTTACAATCTCCGTTGTGAACTGCTTGACTGAACTATCATTGATCATTATCAACATGTCTTACAATCTCCGTTGTGAACTGCTTGACTGAACTATCATTGATCATTATCAACAATCAACTTCCAATCAGATCACTTGACATGAGTTTTATTTTGACACGTCCTTGATTTGATTCCAGAGACCGGGTGTATTGGCTGATTAAACGTGTTCGACGCACTAGAGCTAGTTAGAAGTCTAGACTTCTAGAGTGTTGGGCTAGGTTACCGCTAGGCAACACGTTATTGTGTACCCACAGAACACAATAACGTGTACCCACAGAACACAATAACGTGTACCCACAGAACACAATAACGTGTACCCACAGAACACAATAACGTGTACCCACAGAACACAATAACGTGTACCGACAGAACACAATAACGTGTACCCACAGAACAGAATAACGTGTACCCACAGAACACAATAACGTGTACCCACAGAACACAATAACGTGTACCCACAGAACAGAATAACGTGTACCCACAGAACACAATAACGTGTACCCACAGAACACAATAACGTGTACCCACAGAACACAATAACGTGTACTCACAGAACACAATAACGCGTTGATCTCGCGGAGCTCGATGTGGGGATGCACTAACTTAGAGTCGCGAGGGCTGCGCCCTCGCCAGCAGCGGAATGCTTATTCGTGCCCCGCCCGCGCTCCCCGCCCACACCAGCTCCATCTAGTAACGGTTCGTAACTCCTGCGTGCTGCAGATTTGATAAGATTTAGTGCTATTTCAACGTTTTATTTAAAAAATTCCACCCAAATAACTGTTTTTGGGCGCGTTCTTTATTATAAGCACTGATTTGTGCCTGTTTCCAGCTGTTCAGGGAGAAGGACTTAGCAGAGTTTACCTACTCGCCGAACGAGCCAACGAGCCGAACGCCTTGCGTTCGGCTCGCGTTGATAACACTTCGTGTCCGAGTTCGCAACAGGTCAATCGTCGTCCTGAGGATGCCTCGTTGAGAGGCGAAACACGTGTCGATTTCTTACAGGGTTCTCTAACTCTTTAAGAACGGTTAAGCGGATTAAGTTACTAGATATACATCGTCATTGTGTTCTCGGAAACCAATTATTGTGCGCCCGTAGAATAAACGTAAATATATCAGTAACTCTTAATTTGTTAGTATTTGTGCATTAATTAAGTTTTCAATAAAATTACTGTTTCGAAGCAATCCAGCATTTACAAAAATGGAGAATTTCCGGTCGGCCCGCCCGGGCGGCCCGGCCGGCGGTTAAACCCACGCTACGGCACTGGCTACGGACTTGTACCTTCGTTAGAAAAGTTACACAATTGCATCAAAAGAACTTGTGTAAACAAGTAAAAGCGTGTTCTCTTTACGGTGAGTAGTTAGCGGTGTGAGTTAATTCAATTTCATAGCGCTGCGGAAAAACCGCGGCGCATCGGCGCGGAGCGAAGCGGGCGGAACGCGTGCGCTCAAGTACGTAGTATTATATTATCTCTGGCTCAAGCTTTTACTTTCAGCGCAGCGCGGGTGACGCGTGCAGCGGAATGTTAGCACTGCGGCCTCTGTCGGACACCTCCAGTCTCTGCGGCACGCAGCAATATACAGGGTGGCAGGGACATCGACGCGAAGCCGGTTACCATGGATTCAGTACATGATTCTGAACCAACGCAGGGGGTTGAAATATTTCATCGGTTATTTAAAAAAAAAAAACAGCTGTTTCATAGAAAAGTGCAATACCTACGCGGTCAAAATGTATGGAACAGCTGTTTATTGCACTTCTCAAAATGAGCACTTCTCTAAAGGAGTGTGAATTGATGAATTGTGAGTATGACTTAAGGGTCCGGCGGACACGGCTCGCAACTGCAAGTCGAGACGGAGAGGAAAATGCGTTTGGAATATTGTTATCTCTGTTCTGTTGTGTTGTTGTTGTTGTCTGTGTCTGTTGTGTGTTATGTGTGTACTGTGTTGTGTGTTGTTAGCGTTGTTACGAGCTATCGGAATTTATGATAAATTTAGATGTGTTCCGTAATACCAAAAATTATGAATGAAAACTTAATATTCTTTCATAATTTTTTCTATATTTAATATAAGCTATGCTCCTGCCGAAACAATATTCCAAATATTGTTGTTTATACGAGTAAAACAGTATGAAAACATGTCATTTTGCTGTAAAAATGTGCGTAATTCAATTTGCTTAAACTTCATTTTAGGTAAGATTTTGGAAAAAAAAAGATGTACAAGCCTAGATAAATACTGTTTAAATCCGAATATTAACATAATATGATGGAAATATGCTCAAATTGCAAATGATTTAGGTATTACGTTTGTATGGACAATTCAAGGGTCGCCGCCGCCGTCTTAAAACTATTTACTGCCATTTTTTTATATTATTGTGACAGTTTTTTTTTTTATTACTGTGTTTTGTAGGAAAGTATTTGCTGGTGGATAATCAGTTGTTAAAATCATTTTAAGCTATTTATGATAATATAGAGAAAGAGATTTGCGAAGGTTATCATTACTGGCCTACCTATTTAGGTATTAACGTATTTTTTAACCGACTTCCAAAAAGGAGGAGGTTCTATGTTCGACTTTATGTATGTTTTTTTTTTTTTTTTTTTTTTTTTTTTATGTATGTTCACCGATATCTCCGCCAATTGTGGACCGATTTTGAAAATTATTTTTTTGTTTGAAAGGGTAAGCTCCCGAGGTGGTCCCATATAAATTTTATTGACTTTGCTTAGATAGTTTTTGAGTTAGCTTCAATAATACATATTTTTCCCACTTAGTTTATATGGACGATATGATGATAACTTCCTGTCACTGTTATTTATTGCAGTTAGTGGTATTGGATATTGTGTGGGGTAGGTACCACAACTAAAAAGTGAAAAATAAAAACTTTTTACAAAAAAAATAAAACCGACTTCCAAAAATAACCACTACAAAGTGAAAAATAACTTTAATTTCGGAAGTCGGTGGCAAAAAACGAAAATTAAAAAACAAAGACACCGACTTCCGAAATTAAAGTTATTTTTCACTTTGTAGTGGTTATTTTTGGAAGTCGGTTTTATTTTTTTTGTAAAAAGTTTTTTTCATTCATATAGTTATGCCATTTTTTTTTTGTTTTGGAAAATAGATAATGAAATTATATATTCATATATTTATTATAATAAATAAATATATGAATTCAGCATGTATGAATATAGCATTTAATATACTTCCTAATTTTCCTTTTTTTGAGTAAATTGAGTAATTGAGTAGTAACTTACAAAATAATATGTACATATATTTTTGTAAAGAGAACTATTTACTTTGTTCTTTGTAAGTGTGATAAATACAATTAGTTAAGGTAAATTAGGCTAGAATAATATATAAGAATAATATGTTATATGTTTATTTTTTCAAATACAGGGAGATGACTGCATCTATCTGTATTTTTTTTAATACTACAGTAACACACAGCACAGCATATTAAAATGAATGGCTGGAGTACTTATATCATGTGTATAAGCTGCCGTGTACTGAAAGGACATAATCAAACATTTCCTGCACGTGATTAGTTTTTTACCCGACTACGGCAAAGCCAAAAGGAAGGGTTATGATTTTAGCAGTCTATGTATGTATGTATGTATATCTATATATGTTTGCTTTTACGTGTGTTCCACCGTAGCGTCTAAATTACTGAACCGATTTGATGATGAACGAGGTATTAATAGATTCGTAATAATGGTCCGGGTGACATAGGCTATATAAATTATCCCTAAATTTAATATGGTGGACTTTACACATTAATTTATAACCTCGAAAAAAGAAAATCGATAATTATGATATGTTTGGTATCAAAAGAAAGGTCTTGACGAGCACATTACAAATATGTATATACAGGGCATTACAGGGTGGAATTTTTGAACCTCACCTCGAGTGAAAGTATTCTAAATAATGGAGATTGCAAATTTTACTCAAAGGAAAAATAACTTATAAAAAAAATCTACATACTCAAGAATCGAACCAACTAAAATCCGAAAAATAACACCCTGTTTTTTTATGGGATCAATCGATAGAGTCAATCATAAGGATCAAATCTCTCTAACAAACATGATAAATATTATATTAGTATATTTATTAAAACCCCTTAGATTAACTAGAACCCCAAATTACGTAAATACAGCTCAAACGGTTATTGCGATATTAACGTCTAAAAATCGGTATTTTTATCACTGACTGACATAGATAGATAGCCAGATAGTGACATATACATACAGTGGTGGTCATATAATTAGAAACAGAGAGTCACTTGGTAGTGTTCATTACTTTTAATGTTATTATTTCCATTAATTGGAGGTAAAAGATTCAGTTACCACAATTAAATGTACGCTCGTAACTCTAGTTTAAAACCTATCATTAACATTCCGCTAAGTATTAAAAAAATATAAATAAAAAATAAATTTGAAAAAAATTCTCAATGTCTTTAGTACTTGCAGTTGGACAACTAATTAGAAACAAAGTGTAACTTATGGTCTAAAATAGAATTTTGAAACTACAATACATCTTCCATATTGTCATCACATTAGGCAGTTTGCCGTCTTTTCTTATTCATTTAATTATGTTACATTCTGAGTGATTTTATTATTAAAAATGGGTAAAAACAATAGCTCTGATGCAGCAACAAGAAAATTTTTGTGAATTCTCATTTCCAACGAGTATGGGCTTACAGAAAAATTGCCACTCACTTAGAGTGTTCCGTAAAGATGGTATTTAACGTCATTGCACATTACAAACAGCATGGAACATCGGATAATGTGCCTAGAACAGTTCACCCAAGGAAGACCACAATTCAAGAAGACAGGCTTATGATTCGTTTGGCTAACACGGATTCCTTCAAAGGTCCTAATATTATTCGAAAAGTAGTATTTTCACAGGACGACCCTCGCAACGTGTCCCCAGGACCAGGACTAGTCCTCAGACGGTTGGGTGAAGGGAAATCGTTTGGAAGACTTGCTAGGAAAGTAGGTACCACTTCCTACCGTGCAACTTAGAGAAAATCGTCTAGCCTTCACTAGAAAATATGGCAGTTAGACTGTTCATCACTAAAAAAAAACTTTTGTTTTTGCATGAAACTACGATACATTTGATAAATTCGGACGGTAAACGATATTACGACGACAAATTATCGAGGCGTTGAATGAAAAGTACACCAAAAAGACAGTTAAGCACGGCGGCGGAAATGTTACAGTGTAGGGATGTTTTTCGGGTTACGGGGTTGGTCCCGTGAGAAAGTTTGAAAGCCTAATGGATCAGTATCAGTACAGAGGCATCCTAGAGGGAACAATGATCCCATATTCCGATGAAAATTTGCCAGTGACTTGGATATTTCAATACGATAATAACCCAAAGCATACACCAAACAGCGTAAAAGTGTTTCTCAGATAACAATCGGTGACAATGTTGGAGTGGCCTGCTAATAGTCCGGATTTAAATCCGATAGAGAATTTGTGGCACATCGTGCGGAAAACACTGATGATAAACATATCACTAACGTCAACCAACTTTACGACGCATTTTTTGAAGTTTGGCGAGGTTATTCTGTTGGAAATGAGGGAAAAATTTATAGAATCAATGCCACGTCGTTGAAAAGCTGTAATCGACAACAGACGGTAGCCTCTGTCAACCAAGTAGGTACTAATCGATTATGAATAAGGTATTCGATAGTATCCTTTCACGACTTATCCAAATTATTGAAGTTTTGATTAAATTTTTAGTATTGATTTCTTGTGTTTCTAATTAGTTGTCCGACTTCTAGTAGTAAAGATATTGATAATTTTTTTCAAAACTTTTATTTTTTTTATTTTTTTATTACTTACCGGAATATTAATGATAGGTTTTAAACTAGAGTTACGAGCGCACATTTAATTGTGGTAACTGAATCTTTTACCTCCAATAAATTGCAATAATAACATAAAAAGTAATTAACACTACCAAGTGACTCTCTGTTTCTAATTATATGACCACCACTGTATATACGAGTACATGGTCATCAAAAACCTAACCCACTTCTAGATGACCTAGAAAGTTGAAATTTGGCGTCCAGCTGGGTAATTGTGTGTATACATAGGAAAACATTAGAAAAAAGTTTTTTTTTTACGATTTGAAATATTTTCGATCGAATTTTACTAATACCTAGCTCCTTTTGATATTATAGTGACGACTAAACTCTTCCTTTCGCAGGAGAATCGGTTCCTTGATGTCAAGTCGAAGTCAAAGTCAAAGTCAAAGTCAAAATCAAATTCAAAGTCAAATTCAAAGTCAAAGTCAAAGTCAAAGTCAAAATCAAATTCAAAGTCAAATTCAAAGTCAAATTCAAAGTCAAAGTCAAAGTCATGGTCAAAGTCAAAGTCAAAGTCATGAATGTTGTTTATATCAGCTAAATATGTCAGATGTTAAACATATGCGACTACTGTAAGGGTCGCTCGTTTTTTTTTTCTTCACACAATGCATAGTAAAACGTTGTAAACAATATTCTAACAATTGTGTTACGAAAGAAACATACATCCTGACACAATCTTGCTACTTACATAACATAACATCACGCCTGTATTACATCCTGACACAATCTTGCTACTTACATAAATATACATCCTGACACAATCTTGCTACTTACATAACATAACATCACGCCTGTATTACATCCTGACACAATCTTGCTACTTACATAAATATACATCCTGACACAATCTTGCTACTTACATAACATAACATCACGCCTGTATTACATCCTGACACAATCTTGCTACTTACATAAATATACATCCTGACACAATCTTGCTACTTACATAACATAACATCACGCCTGTATTACATCCTGACACAATCTTGCTACTTACATAAATATACATCCTGACACAATCTTGCTACTTACATAACATAACATCACGCCTGTATTACATCCTGACACAATCTTGCTACTTACATAAATATACATCCTGACACAATCTTGCTACTTACATAACATAACATCACGCCTGTATTACATCCTGACACAATCTTGCTACTTACATAAATATACATCCTGACACAATCTTGCTACTTACATAACATAACATCACGCCTGTATTACATCCTGACACAATCTTGCTACTTACATAACATAACATCACGCCTGTATTACATCCTGACACAATCTTGCTACTTACATAAATATACATCCTGACACAATCTTGCTACTTACATAACATAACATCACGCCTGTATTACATCCTGACACAATCTTGCTACTTACATAAATATACATCCTGACACAATCTTGCTACTTACATAACATAACATCACGCCTGTATTACATCCTGACACAATCTTGCTACTTACATAAATATACATCCTGACACAATCTTGCTACTTACATAACATAACATCACGCCTGTATTACATCCTGACACAATCTTGCTAGTTACATAAATATACATCCTGACACAATCTTGCTACTTACATAACATAACATCACGCCTGTATTACATCCTGACACAATCTTGCTACTTACATAAATATACATCCTGACACAATCTTGCTACTTACATAACATAACATCACGCCTGTATTACATCCTGACACAATCTTGCTACTTACATAACATAACATCACGCCTGTATTACATCCTGACACAATCTTGCTACTTACATAAATATACATCCTGACACAATCTTGCTACTTACATAACATAACATCACGCCTGTATTACATCCTGACACAATCTTGCTACTTACATAAATATACATCCTGACACAATCTTGCTACTTACATAACATAACATCACGCCTGTATTACATCCTGACACAATCTTGCTACTTACATAAATATACATCCTGACACAATCTTGCTACTTACATAACATAACATCACGCCTGTATTACATCCTGACACAATCTTGCTACTTACATAAATATACATCCTGACACAATCTTGCTACTTACATAACATAACATCACGCCTGTATTACATCCTGACACAATCTTGCTACTTACATAAATATACATCCTGACACAATCTTGCTACTTACATAACATAACATCACGCCTGTATTACATCCTGACACAATCTTGCTACTTACATAAATATACATCCTGACACAATCTTGCTACTTACATAACATAACATCACGCCTGTATTACATCCTGACACAATCTTGCTACTTACATAAATATACATCCTGACACAATCTTGCTACTTACATAACATAACATCACGCCTGTATTACATCCTGACACAATCTTGCTACTTACATAAATATACATCCTGACACAATCTTGCTACTTACATAACATAACATCACGCCTGTATTACATCCTGACACAATCTTGCTACTTACATAAATATACATCCTGACACAATCTTGCTACTTACATAACATAACATCACGCCTGTATTCCCGGAAGCGTTAGGCAGAGGTGTACCTATAGTACTCGTACACCCACATCTCGCCAGATATGATTAAGTCCCATGGAATAGGGGGCGAGCCTATTGCCATCAACCGGGCACAAATGCAGACGCCGCCGGGCTGCTACTGAGCCATTCTAGATAGAAAACCCAAAAACCCTGCCCGACCCGGGAATCGAACCCCGGGTCGGGCAGTGTTAGCGCTTGCGACCACTAGGCCAACGAGGCAGGCATCTTGCTACGATTGACGAATAATAATAATTTCTTTACAAAAAGTAATGATATCCTATCAAAAACATAAATGTGAAAAGGGAGGATCCTCAGCCAGACGGGTGTTATGTCTGGCGGGCAACTAGTCTTATCCTATCAAAAACATAAATGTGAAAAGGGAGGATCCTCAGCCAGACGGGTGTTATGTCTGGCGGGCTAGTCTAGTCTAGTCTTATCCTATCAAAAACATAAATGTGAAAAGGGAGGATCCTCAGCCAGACGGGTGTAATGTCTGGCGGGCTAGTCTAGTCTAGTCTTATCCTATCAAAAACATAAATGTGAAAAGGGAGGATCCTCAGCCAGACGGGTGTAATGTCTGGCGGGCTAGTCTAGTCTAGTCTTATCCTATCAAAAACATAATGTGAAAAGGGAGGATCCTCAGCCAGACGGGTGTAATGTCTGGCGGGCTAGTCTAGTCTAGTCTTATCCTATCAAAAACATAAATGTGAAAATTGGGAGCCAAGAATAGGCTTTGCTGTTAACTTCGCCAAAAAAACAATTGAGATCTAAATGGGTGCCAAGTTCTGTAGATAATCCTGAAATTTATTTATAAGAACATACAACATTCTAAAATGAATTTAAAACACAAATTCTTGTTTTTTTCTGCTATAACAATGGTTGCTATTTAGAAATATTAACTGCTCTTTGAACAGTCGAATTATTTACACAAAGCACTTAGGATAAATTGAAGCTCAAGATTTGACTTGGCTAGTTTTTACTAGCAAACGAAAATTTTAGAGGAGTAAGATAATATCTCATATTATGTTGACCTTACATTTACAATTATAGAAACAGTAACTTGCGCATAATATAAAAAAAAAACAAAGATATAAATATTCCTAGATAGACCGTCAACCTGAAAACTCGTCGAAAAAAAGAATACCAGCTGTTAGCTGCTATTATTTTAACTTAAATTATATTAACACAACTAGCTGTTACCCGCGACTTCGTCCGCGATGATGTCTATACATCAACTTTATTTGCATAGCTGCCAGTGAGACTCCAGTCGAAAAGTCGTTTCGGAGATGAGCCGAAACAAACAGTTTTTTGGTGTTTTGTTGTATGGATCGTAAGTATTTAGAGGTATGAGGAAAAGGGTGTAAAGTTCACTCATCCTCATTAGAAAAGGGAGGATCCTCCAACCAGACGGGTGTTTTGGTCTGGCGGGCAACTGCCCGTAAGCACCGTAAGTTGATTTCGGATAGTCTTATCTATGTTTTTCGCTCGGCAAACTCTAACTGCGCGATGCAAGAATTGTGTGACGTCATGTCTTTGTTGCGTAGTTCGTATGTGGCGGCGTAACCGCTACAAGTATATAGGTACTTTCATGCATTTAGTAAAAAGCTGTTATTTTGAAATTACAAACAGACACTTCAATTTTATTTATTTGTATAGATACCCACGACTGCGCCTGCGTAGAATTTTATGCATCAACTGTATTACTATTTGTTAAGCTGCCAGTGAAACTCCCGTCAAAATCAGTCCAGCCGTTTCGGAGCCGGAACCAACAAACAGACAAAAAAAAATTGATTGTGTTTAGTTGTATGGATTGTATATACTTTCATATGCATTTAGTAAAAAGCTGTTATTTTGAAATAACAAACAAACACTTCAGTTTTATTTATTTGTGTTTAGATGTAAGATAAGAAGATATTGTGTAGATACAGATTTCATGGGTTTTAGTTTTTTGCGCGAAACCCTAAGTCTTTTTCTGAAACAAAGGTAGCATATTTTAATCCTTATGAAATAAGCTATCTTCCAGTGAAAGTCCCGTCAAAATCGGTCCAGCCATTTTGGAGATTTCCCTTAAATGTTCCCGTGGGAATATCGGGATAAAAAATAGCTTATTTTACGCCCAGTGGCCTCGACTATCTATTGGTGAAAGTCCTGTCCAAATCGGTTCAGCCGTTTCGGAGATTAGCCGGAACAAACAGACAGACAGACAGACAAAAAAAAATTAATTGTGTTTTTGTTGTATGGGTCGTATATACTTTCATATGCATTTAGTAAAAAGCTGTTATTTTGAAATTACAAACAGACACTTCAATTTCATTTATTTGTATGTATGTATAGATTACAGCACAGTGACGTGGCGCGAGTTTAAGACGTAGCTGTCACGCACATCAGCATAAAAAGTAGTCCTATTTGTTTTAGTTTTTTTGCAGCGCGAAACTCTATAGACATATAAATGGTCAAAGATAAAGAAGATAAATTGATTAGCCAAATATAAGATACCTTGTATGTAAAAACTAGCCAAGTCAAATCTTGAGCTTCATCCTTAGTGCTTTGTGTAAATAATTCGACTGTTCAAATTTGAGCAGTTATATTTCTAAACTAGCTGTGCCTGTGACTTCGTCCGCGTGGAATAGTGACTTTTCGGGCAGCATATTTTGAATTACATTATACCGTCGTTTGGGTAGCTAAAAATTTACTTTACAGTTATGCTTCTCTGTATACGATATTTGACGTATGGCCATCGGGGATGAAAGCATACAGGCTCCTAGGATTGTTAACCTGCGAATCCTTATGGCAGCGGCGTGGCTCTTAGCGCGCTTTAAATAGCCACGGACGCGCAGGCGCGAGGCGTGTACGTACTCTGATAGAATACCTTAACAAAATGTTCGCCGTGATTCTTTAAATTGACATAACTATTTTATTTAAGAACCGATTGACATGAAATAGACACTAAATGTTAAGTGAAGCTTACTACAATATATTAGTGAAAACCGCATCTAAATCAAATAAGCCGTTTCTGATATTAGCGTGCACAAACACACAGACAAACAGACAAACCGACAAACAGACAAAAAAAAAATCAATCGGCATCGATATAATAACAACCCCTGCTACTTTTTTTTTATATATTTCCATTGTACAGACACCACTTTTCTACAATTTTATTATATGTAATTATTATACGTATATATAGATAGCAAGCATTGTTATAGCAGAAAAAAACAAGAATATGTGTTTTAAATTCATTTTAGAATGTTGTATGTTCTTATAAATAAATTTCAGGATTATCTACAGAACTTGGCACCCATTTAGATCTCAATTGTTTTTTTGGCGAAGTTAACAGCAAAGCCTATTCTTGGCTCCCAATTTTCACATTTATGTTTTTGATAGGATAAGACTAGACTAGACTAGCCCGCCAGACATTACACCCGTCTGGCTGAGGATCCTCCCTTTTCACATTTATGTTTTTGATAGGATAAGACTAGACTAGACTAGCCCGCCAGACATTACACCCGTCTGGCTGAGGATCCTCCCTTTTCACATTTATGTTTTTGATAGGATAAGACTAGACTAGACTAGCCCGCCAGACATTACACCCGTCTGGCTGAGGATCCTCCCTTTTCACATTATGTTTTTGATAGGATAAGACTAGACTAGACTAGCCCGCCAGACATTACACCCGTCTGGCTGAGGATCCTCCCTTTTCACATTTATGTTTTTGATAGGATAAGACTAGACTAGACTAGCCCGCCAGACATTACACCCGTCTGGCTGAGGATCCTCCCTTTTCACATTTATGTTTTTGATAGGATAAGACTAGACTAGACTAGCCCGCCAGACATTACACCCGTCTGGCTGAGGATCCTCCCTTTTCACATTTATGTTTTTGATAGGATAAGACTAGTTGCCCGCCAGACATAACACCCGTCTGGCTGAGGATCCTCCCTTTTCAATGGTGGATGAGTGAACTTTACACCGTTCCTTATACCTCTAAAAGTAATTTATATCAAAACAGAACCATCAAAGAAGAACCTGTATCCCAAGATAGTAATTGCTTAATAATCTAAATTATTCTCGATGCCTTAGTCATGGCTATTTATAAGCCTCCTTCTCAAAATATGGACAGATTTTTAGACTCGCTTACCACAAACTTAAAAAACATAATGTCAGCAAAAGATGATATTAAGTTTTTTTATTTAAAAAATGTAATACAATACCTACTTTTGGGCGATAATTAATATTGCTTCCGGGAAAACCGATACCCATGTTCATAATTATCTGAATATTTGCTTATTTCATGGACTTTTACCAGTTCGCTATTACCCCACGCATCAAAGTGGCTCATTAATCTAAAATTTAAAAATCCATCCAAAACATTAGTTACTAATTCTCCGCTTACCGATCATCAAGCTGTTTTACTAACATTACAAGTAAGTTCACCTAGAAAAAACTGCGTAGCTATCTAAAGCTAAATATGTATATTATGACAAACCTGGAAAATGACTTACGTGATATTAATTTTGAACCAGTTGGTTCAGGAAACACACATTCACTAAGACAATGCCTAAAAAGATAGTTGTATTAAACCCTAGATTAGACCCAGGTCTCGTTCGTTGTATAAGACATAGAGACAAACTTCAGCGCCGAATTTTGTAGCCATTTTTTTTTGCCCTTAGCCCATACTTTCCCACTGCTAGGCCCCCAAAGTTATTCCATGAATTATTTTCCCGCTCCACCTCGCACCAGTCCTCGTGATACGCGTAGTAGCCACTGGTGCCGATTCTCTTGTATACCGAACTAAACTAACTAAACTATCACTTAAATTCTTTACTATGAAAATCTTAAAGCTATTCTGACAAAAAGAATCTCTAAATTAAAAAAATATTTTGACACATCTAAAATCGAACTTGACAATCGAGGCGCGCTGGGGAGCCAAGGGGAGGCGCCTCGACGTGTTTTATATGGAATTTTTCACTTTTCGTATGGAAAATATGAAAAAATATTACCAACATGTTGAGTTATAGGGGTTTAAGGGTTCTATCAAAGGGGTCGAAATTTTCATTATTTTTGCGATAGGACGCACCATTTTCGAGATATATAAGCAAAAAAAAAAAAATACAGTACTGTTTTTGCACCTGAAGTCGAAGTGTTGGTGTGAATTTTAGTTCATGAGCAACTAATTTTATTCCACTCCTTTTTAATCGCGTTTAAAAATAGTCAGATTTTGTTGGATACACCAAAATTTTAGGTGAAAGACGTCAAATTCAGAATAGCAAAATTGCCATTTTCACTAAACTAATAACTCAGTGCAATCTTAGTGCTGTCAAACTAAAATTAGTTAAGTTGTGTCATTTTAGTCTATTTCAGAATGGGAAATCCTCGTTTGACAGGACTAAACTAAATTTTGATGACTTTTTGTCTAGTTTAGAGGCATTTACCATTAAAACTGTTTATTATGCCCTGTGTCAAAGCATAATAAACTACTGCATCACATTGTGGGGTGGGGCTCCCAAGACAACCTTACTGCCTCTGGAACGAGCACAGAGAGCTGTCCTCAAGGTTATGACCTCGAAGCCTTTTAGATACCCTACCTCGGCTCTCTACACCTAATGTCGGGTCCTCACTGTGAGACAGCTCTTTGTTCTTGGTACTATTCTGCGCAAGCATCCCTCTGTGGTATACAAGCCGAATGCTGCTAAAAAGCATAGATACTTCGATGTATGCTCAACCCACGGATGTAGAACGGCCCTTGCTCAGCGTCATTATGATATTCTGTCCGACCATTTATATAATAAAACTAGCTGCCCGTCCCAGCTTCGCATGGGTAGCCCTAATTAGCAATAAATTAAAATTGCGGCTATAAATTGAGATTTAAACTATCCTATCTCTCAAGTTGGATCAAACTGCACATGGTGTGCGAATTTTATTATAATCGGTTAAGTGGTTTAGGAGTCCATTGAGGACAAACATTGTGACACGAGATTTATATATATTAAGATAAATAAACTATGCACCATTGCTCCCATGTGCCTAAATGAATGTAAGACAAAGGTCACAAAGTAGCTATTGACACTGAGTTACGATACGACTGAGGACTTACTACATGTATCAATCGCTTAACCTATTGTAGATGATAAAATCATATGTTTATAATTATATTTATACAGTATTACATATACTCAAGTTTTCACCATATTTATCTCTCTCAATACATACACATACCCTCACATAGGAACTTTAATAGGCCACATCATATTGTATGCATTAACTAGTAAGTAACTTAATAATAATATACTGTGCTCGTCGTACAACTACTGTTAAAAGTTCAAATTATAGGCGAGGACGCTGGCACCCTAAACACTAGTTAAATCTTACTCTCGGTGTCAGAGTACATCGAAAACACTCGATCCCTTAGTTGTAACGCTGCATAGTGTTTAGATAAGTGTTTCTGTACAACGGAAGGTAATAAAAACAATTTAGTTTTTATTTTTTTATTTGTAGGCATTGGTAGGTACACACACACACCCTCACACACTCACACCCACACACACATACACATACTCATATACACACACATGTTTTATTTTATTTATTCTCTTCACTATATTTAATTATTAGTCTCATCATTGTAAAGCTACCATATAAGCTACTTATGGGAAGAGCGAGACAGCTCCGAGTCTCCGACACGAGTACTATTGTAACTTACTGGGGCTGCCTCAATTTATGTATGAAACAATGTTTTGGTTAAAATAAATATTTTTGTATTTGTGCAAGAGAATCGGCACCATAACTAAGTAAATGATCTAAAAATTGAGTCCTTGCAGTAAACATTATAAGTATTTGTTATTCTGACTGTGCCAATCTAAGTGACGTCATAATCGGGGAAGCTGTTCATGAGGTATGAGGAAATTTATTAATATCTGACCAGTACATGTTGTGATCATATACCTATGCACAACAGGGCCGTAGCCAGGAATTCATTTCGGGGGGGGTTTGACAACGGTTGGGTTGACAACTTTTTTTAGAAGGAATAAATTATTTCTGATTTCGAGAGGGTAAATAAAGAGTATGGATTTATAAAACACAGTAGTATCCAAAGCCCGGCAATATAAACGGGAGCCCGGGGCCGGCGATATGCAGAAAACTTTAAGAACTAGAAGAACGTAAAATATAAGAGCGAGCGCTGCGAGCTCAAAAATTTTGCACCTTACATTTTTATATTTAGAATACATAGGCGGCTCCCACAGACCGCACTTGCCGCCAATAGTCTGACAGTGAGGCCGCTATGAAGAATACAGGATCCAAGAGTGAACGAAGCGAGCTAGAAATTCTTTGCATGACCCGCTCGAATTTAAGTTAGGTTTTCTTCGTCTTTGACCGTTCGTACAGAAATTGAAGTAAGTTTAAGTTTGGAAATGAAGAAAACATGAGATGCAAGAGCGAGCGAAGCGAGCTCGAAAATTTTTGCACCGCGCCTTGGATAGGAATTCATTCAATACAAAGCCAGATTCGATAAAAATACAGACGTACTACTCTTTTTGTAGATTATAAAGTACTCCTATGCGAAATATAGATTACAATTATCAGATGTATTAGACTACGGAGATACCCTAGTAAGGTTGATGTCTGGATTGAGATTCTGGTTTCTCACATTTCGGGGGGGATTTGAAACAAAGCCCCCCCCTTGCCTACGGCCCTGCCTATGCATTAAAATAAGTTTGCAAAATACGATAATTATGTAATAATCAAACATTCTGAAGATGTGTATCGAATCTTATGGATTCCTTAAACCTGACTCAACCGTGAGAACGAACAGTGCTGACTGCTGAGTCAGTGCACAAAAAACGAGGCTTTAGGCTCGGCGCAAACGGGCCACCGACCGCAGCCACTAGTGGCCAGCGACAGCGACTTAACACACTTTTTCATATATTTTGTAAAGACGCGCCGCACACGTGTAGCCGGTGGCGGCCACTCAAAATACATGAAAAAGCGCTGTCGCTGGCCACCAGTGGCTGTGGTCGGTGGCCCGTTTGCGCCGAGCCTTACCCCTAGCTGCGCGGGCTGCGCGGGGCATGCGCGCGACTCAGGTGCGCGGCCAGCCGGCAACTCTATGACAACCATGCGTGACACGCACGAGCGCCAATTGACGCCGTCACACTAACACCACATACACCGGTGACTCGGTGAGCAATAAATGTTCTAAATTCAATAGGTATGTTCATTTGCATTGCATCGACAAGCAAACTTGATGACTTTAATCAAAACTGTACGTTTTACGTACGTTTCTGTATGTTTTACATTTTGAGAACAGCTCAGTACTTTTGTATTACATCTGCTCAGACTGGCCGATAAGTTGCTGTTGCTGGTCGTGGAGGGAGCTGACGGCCATTGTCGGCCATTAGTCGCAGCTCGCACGTATCTAATCACAAGTCGCGCCCGCGGCCGCGCCGCGCTCGCACCGCGCCAGCGCCGCAAAAACACTGACATTAGCACGCGCCGGCCATGTGAGGGCAGGGCTGCTTATTATGTCATGCGTTACTTTATTACTTATTGACTCGCACATTTATTGCCTACAGCTGTTTGTCGCGGTTTGCCCGCGCAGCCGGTTGAATATCAAGATAAAAAGAATTACCCTATGTCCTACTCCTATCCTAGGTCATGGTGTCCCTGTGTGCCAAACATCTAAATCCGTTCAGCCATACAGAGACAGGCACAATTATTCTCTCATTTATAATACCTATTTAGTAGTATATTTTTGTGACTAATTTAACGACAGAATGTTGCTGTAAAAAGACATCAAAATCAATCATCATCAGAGCTTTTAGAATTTTAGAAGAATCCTCAGTAAGGGCAACCCTATTGGTCATCATAGGCGTGCTATGACGAGCTTGGAAGACCCGCGCCTTGCGCACTCGCAGGAATGCGCACGTCCTGCCGACTGGCACCTCTGCCACGACGAGCATGTGTTGCGAGGAGACTACAGCGGTGGCGCCGCGCGCGCGCCGGTGCCACCTGCCGCGCGCGCGCCGGTGCCACCTGCCGCGCTCTGCTCGATACCGAGGTTCCATTCGGGGATATATTTAACGACACACCGAAAAAACAGCTAAGAATAATATGTAAAGCTAAAAATTTTTACATATTTGGGCAAAGTTACACGGTATGTAGGTAAGGGAAAAATGAAAGAACCGAAAGGGCAGTAGTTGGAATATCCAGTATCACTCGAGCAAGCCGTAAAGGAAGGATGATTGTGTAGGAACATGATGGTGCAGTATTAAAACAAAGGCTTTGAGTTTAGTTCTCGACGCAGCTCGGAATATGAAAGCGACCCGCAGCGGTGCGGCTCGCGAGCTCTCGAGCACTGACAACGACGTACTATAGAAAGTAGCTTTGACAAAGGAATCCTAAACCAACGAGAACGCCACTATGACTCACAAACCAGTTCGCGGATCAAAATTCTTTAGTCGAGAAATCGAGCACGCTGAAACAGACTTACATGAAGTTCCAACATCATACATACTGTGTAATGATAAAATTATAATATGTAATAGTAGGTACGAACAAGAATATTTAACTTTCGTAACGTAAAGTAACAACTGACACCAGCAAGTTCTGTTCTGGCGTGCGAGTTATTAGAGGTGGATATGGCAACTTACTTCGATGATATAACAAAGACTGCTGGAACAAGTTATTGGATGCATGAGGCCAAGGACAGGGAAAGTTATTAGAGGTGGATATGGCAACTTACTTCGATGATATAACAAAGACTGCTGGAACAAGTTATTGGATGCATGAGGCCAAGGACAGGGAAAGGTGGAAAAGGATGGAGGAGGCTTTTACCCAAGAAGGGGCCACATAACAAAGGAAAAGAAGAAACACATAGTTTATAATCTGATATACTATATAATAATCTGATATATAAGATAATCTGATATAGTTTATAATCTGTATATCTGTATTGTTAAGTGGAAAATAAAGCTATAATAATAATAATAATAATGGCCCCACCGCCGTATCTCTACGTTGACATCGTGGTGGGGCTTGCGTGCTCCGAACTCTAGGTCTGTGCCGGTAGAGTTTACTTTGTCGGAGGAGCCAGACCAAGAGAGATACAAAAACCCGCAGGGCAGCATGTGGCGAGCTGTTGGGCAGTAGCGAACTAGCGACCCCACGGACCCTATCTCCCGGGAGAAATCTTGTTCCTCATCTCTGGCTTGCCTTTATTGGCCGGCTGGAGTGAATACTGAAGAGGAACAGAGCTCCCACCTCATTCTTGCCTTAATTGGCTGGCTTAAGTGGAGATTCGCAAGAGCAAACGTGCTCGGAGGAAGGAAGTATTCCAGTAAGATGCTGGTAGGGATCTTGACCGTACTTCCGGGATTGTCCTGATAGCCGTGGAATACTGCTCCACTCACCTCAGGACATGTTGCCCCCTTGTCGCTACGACACTTTGTGCTAGCGACCGTTTTCGAGGGCCCATTATTGAGTGTGCAAGTCACCCCCTGCCATTTTATCCGTGTATATATGTATAAAACATTGATCAGGCAGGGGCCATAGTCCTTCCATAGATTCAGGTCACCAGTCAACTTAAGCCACCCAAAGGGGTGACTTGTTTGGGCATTACGTTGTTAGAATATTGTAAGGTTCCCGAGTTCATCACTTTGTTTCAAAAACACCGCTTGGCCGTCATCCATGTTCATGGTCACCTGCATGTATGAGCGGTACACGTCTGTGACAGGAAAAGTTTGAACTTATTACTTAGGTTTTTTTTAAATAGTATAAGTACGGATATCGGATCGACCACGATTCCCTGATAAGAAAACTAAGCTACATGGGCATCCGTGGGGACCTCTTGAGGTGGTTCTCCTCTTACATTGACAGGTCGCAGGCAGTGGTGCTTAATAATTATATGTCCAGTTGGGTAAAGGTGCCGAGCGGAGTGCCTCAGGGTTCGTTGCTCGGTCCTTTTTTATTCGTAGTCTATGTGAACGACATCGATCAGTGCCTCCATACATCCAAACTATTATGCTTTGCCGATGACATGAAAATCTTTGCCACTATTTCAACGCTCGAAGATACACTAGCACTTCAGGCTGACTTGTGTCAGCTTGAAGAGTATTGTCGGGCTAATAAACTTGATCTCAACCCATCCAAGTGTTCGGTGATCACTTACACTAGAAAACGTGCAGTTCTAGCCACTACTTATACTTTGGCGGGCCAGTTCTTGCCAAGGTGCAATACTATTCGTGACTTGGGCGTCCATCAAGACAATAAGTTAGTTTTTGACACACACATTGATGCAATTGTCAAAAAAGCTTCTAAACTGCTCGGGTTTATAATACGTCTCTCTAAGTGTTTTACTGATGCTAAAACACTAAAAATATTGTATTGCACTTTCGTAAGAAGTCAGCTAGAGTATGCGTCTCAGATATGGAATCCACGGTATCATAAATATATTGACCGCATAGAAAACATCCAAAGACGGTTCATAAAACATCTTTGCTTTCATCAGAAGATTCCATATCAGTCAACAGATTATCTTGGACTCAGTAAAAAATATCACCTGCTGCCACTGGTAGATCGACGCAAAATTGCAGACGTTTTATTTTTGTTGAAAATCCTCAATAACAATATTGATAACTCTGAGTTATTGTCAAAGTTTTATTTTAACGTACCAAGTAAAGCTACTTCGTTTTAATCCACCCATACGTGTAACTCATACATCTTCGAATTATAGGCAGAACAGTTATATTGTGCGCGCAAGCAGAAATTTCAATACTATATGCAAGGAATACAATTTTGATCCTTTCACAACTAGTGTGAATTCGGCCAAAAGGTGCTTAAGCCTCAAATTTTTCAAGTAGCGGTAGGTTACATAATTATTATTTTTTTGTTTTCTATTATTTTCTGTTACTGTAGTCATTTAATTTTGTTGAAAATCAACCTCTTTACTAATATACGTTGTTTGCGTCTGTGTGGTTGCACGGTGTTTTGTCTTCCTCTTACGAAAGTTTAATTACTGACGACTGAGGGAGGGAAATCGGTGTGTCGCTATTCACCTGTTAACATAAGTTTATTGGTAAGGCAGCAAGTATTATCTTTATGTTGCTTCTTAAAGCCAACTCCCACGGTGCGCCATATCACGGACGCGCACCAGCCCGCACGAGGACGCACCGCCACGCACGCGTACAACGCGCGTCTGCGCTACCACGCACGCTAGGTTTCCCACGGTGCGTCGTGCGCGTGCGTCCGCGATATGGCGCACCGTCGGAGGGCGGCTTTTTGTTGTAAAAGCATGTGTCTTTTTTTTGTGCTCACGCCGTCAATAGTTATTTTAAGTCTATACGTGAGTGAGGACTTGTCATTGATTTATTCCCTTGACATCGAGTCCCGCCACGTCGAGTCGCCGCCACGTCTACTCTGAAAACTCCCCGCTTTTATTCCCGCCACGTCGAATCGTTGAAAAAGTCTATTTTATTACCGCCACGTCTACTAACTATTTTGATTTGTACAGTCGTAAAAAAATGCTCATAGTTGGTTACTTTGAATAAATAGATAGGATCCTACATAAATACAAGATGTTTTGTTTTATATCCCTTATCAAAGAATCATCTGTCATATTTCTTTTTTTTTACGGAGGGAGAGTAGAATTTGTTAGTAACCTAACAAAAAGTACTAGGCTTGCATGAATTCAGGATAGTATTTCAATCATTACACGGTGTGCATAATTTCTGAGCAGTAACCTAACAAAAAGTACTAGGCATCCATGAATTCATGATAGTATTCAATCATTATGTTAGGCCACTAATAGGATTTGGACAGATATTTTATTACCTGGATTATCATAATATTATAGGCTACTGTTTTCACTTCATGCAAGCCTAGTACTTTTTTTTAGGTTAGGTACTGCTCAGAAATTGTACACGTCTGATTGCAATAGGTACTATCTTAAATTCATGCAAACCTAGTACTTTTTATGGGAAGTTTAAAATTTATTAACTCAAGGAATAAGATATTTCATACAAACGAAATCCCGACTTTTCTCCCCCGGTGGAGTTTTCAAAAACCCTTCTTAGTGCTCCCCTAGATTATAACAGGAAGCTGTGTGCAAAATTTCACGTTCGTAGTCCCAGTAGTTTCGGCTCTGCGTTGATATGTCAGTCAGTTTCTCATTTATACATCATATGTATAGATAGATAACAAACTATGAGTATTTTTTTTACGACTGTACAAATAAAAATGGTTAGTAGACGTGGCGGTAATAAAATTAACTTTTTCAACGATTCGACGTGGCGGGAATAAAAGCGAGAGTTTTCAGAGTAGACGTGGCGGCGACTCGACGTGGCGGGACTCGACATCACGGGAATAAATCTAAATAAATAAAATAAATAAGTACAATACTTCAAAATACAATGTTTGTTTTTGTATAGTTAAACTATACAATACATGTGAAATAGAATATTATAATATCCTACATTTAGTAAGAATTTCATAATAGTACAGTACAATTAAATAAGTACACTATCGCATTAAATAAAATAAATACCCTTAAATGATAGACGTAAGATGTAAATAAATAAATTCGATGTGGTTAAAAAACGATTTGAATAATAATAATAATGTCGAGTATCTGCGTATTCTCGTGAGCGCGTTGAAGTCTTTTACAGGACCGCGGGTGTCTGCCGTGACGTTGTAAAGATCAACGGAAATAGTACATTACTATTGCGGCCGGAGCGTGAAAAATTATCGTTGTTCAGTCGGTGTTTGAATTTACGCGCATTATTTGAGAAAACTACTCTAGTCTATACAAGCCTTGGCCGCAACCAGGCATTGATGAACTCACGTATGTGTGCCTCGACGAATCGTCCATCAACGCCACAGTTGCGGGCCACGACAGTAATGTACAGTTTTTTCGGCCAAACGCTATAACGGAGTTAGGAAGAAAACCGAAAAAAATAAAAATGGCTGTTGAGTACAAATATTATAATCAATACAATACTTATTTTTCTTTAGGTTACAACTTTACAACCGTTATCCTACCCTTACCTACTGGACTTTACTGAATGTGGCACCCCATGTGTCACAACACAAGTACAACTCACGGCCCGCGACTCTATTCATGATAAGTAGGTATTTCGACAAGTATTCTACACAGTAATAACAATTCCTACAACAATGTTAACTACAGAGTGATAGTGAGCGCATAGCGCGACGCGGGCAAAAACAGGGCCGAGTGCGCGTGCGCCGCCCGTCGACGATAATTGCACCGGATGCCGATCACACGCACACACGCGCCGCTGCAGCCACGTGTAGCAGACGCGCACAAACACG
Source organism: Conistra vaccinii (assembly GCA_948150665.1). NCBI lineage: Eukaryota > Metazoa > Arthropoda > Insecta > Lepidoptera > Noctuidae > Conistra > Conistra vaccinii. The sequence continues at coordinate 23,469,523 of OX411332.1, forward strand.
AGACTATTTTTTTTTATGATAGTTATGTGGCGGATAGAGCAGCGATCAGAGGTAACGGTACCAGTTACTCGAGCACCTGACGCAGCCTCCGCGCCCTCCTCGCCGCCGCGACGCGGGAGCGGCGAGACCCTCCATTGATCGTAGCGCTAACAGTCCATGGCTTTGTCTACTGATCTACCCGGCAAGGTTGGAGGGAACTTGAACCGACTAGTTGCGCAGCATGCGTTCAATGCATATTAAACAAACTACGTTGGCCTAATGGTCGCGAAGAACACATTGCTGCCCGGAGTCTAAAGTGCCCGATAAATGGCAATAGACTACTTTCCACTACTGTACTGTACTCCCACATGTTGCCAAAGTAAAATAAAGTCCCTCTTTACACCATTGCCTACCCTTTCAGAGAAAAGAGATATGATGTCGTGTCATGCATGCATAGTAAACATAATATTTAGAGTCTGCATGTATGTGAGTCCGGTTCGTATAATATCTGGTGGACGGTGCGCGCTCGTTGGCATTCAAAAGGTCGTCCGTCCACTTCCTCACGCGCATGTATGCTGTGTGTATGATAACGAGAACGTTCTCCAACAGGTGAGGCGCCGGCACCGCGAGCGGTGAACGGCGGGCCGCCGCCGCCGCCGCCGCCGGTGACCACATTTCAACCAAACCTACCCAAGACAACAATATAACGAATGGGTGAGCGTTTTCTTCATTCCTATTAATCAAACTCAAACTCAAACTCAAAGCATTTATTTCAATTAAACCATTTACAGGCACTTTTGAATTGTCAAAGAGTCGGTCAGTTAGTCAGAAAGTTGAAGCTAGTCGCCCAATCCAAAAAGTAGATCTCTGTGGAGAAGAACGGGCAAGAAACTCCCAGGACACTCTTTTAAATAAAGACATTACAAAATCCTGGGTACATTATTCTTGTTGCTTATATATGAGAACAATGTGAAAAAAAAAACAGTGACAATTCAAAGTATAAGATTTAAAATAAGCCTTGGCAGAAAAGAGATGACCAGTCTCAACCGACGGCGCCCGTTCACGAACATGACGCGTGGATCAGCACCATCCAGCTCAACCATTTTGTAGGGAACCGAATGATCCAACACACTCGCCACCATCGGCGAGACATTTAAGTAAGCATGACAAAGTCTCAACTGCCATGCTCTTTCAAGTCAACATAATATAATAACAGAATAAACAGCCCCATGGTACTCACATTTACAAAACTGAAAAAATGCTTCTAAATTATACAAAACTATAGTTTGCAATGTATTAAACTATCAAAAAGAAAGAAAATCATTATCAAATATTGGAATATTCAACAATAAAAAATTGGTTAATAAAAAATGAAAATAAAATAAACATGTTGTTCGTAATGTCAGAAAAATAATATAAATCAAATAAGAAAAGGGGTAGCAACTCTTCCAAATACAATAATTTCAACTAGTGAGCCCAAGTGGCTGTGGAGCAGGACCAGCATTAAGCCAAGCATTTTTATCTACGATATAATCATCTAACTTATAATATGCTTGTCTACATAGTGTGCGTTTAATACATGTTTTAAATTTCTTCTCATTACGTTGAAGAATATCGAGTGGTATTTTATTATAACACTAGCTGCCCGCCCCAGCTTCGCATGGGTAGCCCTAATTTGCAATAAAATAATATTGCGGCTATAAATTGAGATGAAGGCTATCCTATCTTTTAAGTTAGATCAAACTGCACACGGTGTGCAAATTTGATTGAAATCGGTTAAGTAGTTTAGGAGTCCATTGAGGACAAACATTGTGACACGAGATTTATATATATTAATGCTCACCCCGGCTTCGCACGGGTAGCACTAAGTACTTATCTACGGTGCACCCACCTACCTACCCTTCTACCCTCTACATACCTACCCTGCCTATCCTCTACATACCTACCCTGCCCTACCTACCCTTCCTATCTACCTACCCTACCTACCTACCTATCTACCCTTCCTATCTACCTACCTACCTACCCTACCTACCTACCCTTCCTATCTACCTACCCTACCTACCTACCTACCTATCTACCCTACCTACCTACCTATCTACCCTACCTACCTACCTATCTACCCTACCTACCTACCTTCACCTATCTACCCTACCTACCTACATATCGTAAATTCATGCAAGCCTAGTACTTTTTGTTAGGTTACTGCTTAGACCGGTCTTGATAAATCTACTTTTCCAGTGAATTTTCCAAAAAAATACTGTCATGAATTCATGCAAGCCTAGTACTTTTTGTTAGGATTTATGGCTTTTTTTAGGATACCGGGATAATTGATACCACCCTAATTTGCAATAAAATAATATTGCGGCTATAATTTGAGATTTAAACTATCCTATCTCTCAAGTTGGATCGAACTGCACATGGTGTGCGAATTTTATTATAATCGGTTAAGTGGTTTAGGAGTCCATTGAGGACAAACATTGTGACACGAGATTTATATATATTAAGATTTTACACAGTACCCCATATAAGAAATGTGTACTTTAGACAATCTAAAACGTGGTTGATCTAATTTGTTCCTATTTCTAGTGTTAAAATTATGCCTGTCACTTATCTTACGAAAAAGATGTAGATTTTTTCGAACATACATAATGTTTTCATATATATACTGACAAGGTACCGTCATGATGTTAATTTTCTTAAACAGTTCCCTTAGAGATTCGCGTCTGCGGAGGTTGTAGATGGCTCTGACAGCCCTCTTTTGCAGAACAAAGACAGACTCAATATCTGCAGCCCGTCCCCACAGCAAAATACCGTAAGACATGATGCTATGAAAGTAACTAAAATAGACCAGTCTCGCGGTATCCACATCTGTTAGTTGGCGGATTTTCCAAACAGCGTAAGCGGCTGAACTTAGCCGCCCTGCAAGTGATGTTAAGTGAGGACCCCACTGTAGTTTTGAGTCAAGCGTGATCCCTAGAAAAACCGTCTTTTCGACGAATTCTAGTGTCTCCTTATTCAATACAACGTGACATCACTACTTCTAACATTCGGTAATGCGAATCTTATGCATTTAGTTTTCTTCTCATTTAATACCAAATTATTTTCAGTAAACCAGTTATGGACCTTAAGCATAGCGTTATTTACGTCGTCAAGCTCCTGTGCATGTCTGTTAACTTTAAAAATAAGTGATGTGTCATCAGCAAATAACACCATTTGTGGTCGGTTTTGCAGTAAATGAGGTAAATCATTTATATGTATATACTAATCATTAAACATCCATTAATTCCTTATAATTTAAATTAGTTTTGTAAGTCTTAGACTATATTTCGATATTTCTCGTGACATAAATAAATAAATATAAAAAAGTAGAGAAAGATTATTTGAACTGTATGGCCTTAAGCCGTATATTAACACGGAAACTTTTAACAAGTATGTTGCAACCTACTTACTCTAAATTTTTTTTTTTAATCTGCAAAGCAGCTAAAGCTTCTTTCATTAGCAACAAGGTTAAATCAGCTGACAATAAAATAAAGACAGTTTGGAAAATTATTAACAATGAAACGAACAAGAACAAAAGACATAACACGGATTACACACTGGACACTTCCCGCGGTCTCATTAGCGATAACATCGACTCACGAATTTGTAACTTTCTTTACCAATATTCCAATTAAAACTACAGAAACTTTAAATTCCTCCCCCTCACTTGCTAATGATTTATTAAGAGCGAATGTTTCGGCCTGTCCTGTGGAATTTAAATTTAAACATATAAACCCTGTGGTCGTTGTAAAAGCTTTTAAGCAACTTAAGATCAAAATTACCGAAGATCTGTGGGGCATGTCTACTAAAGTTTGTCAATCAATTATTGAGACAATTGCACCTTATTTAGCTTTAATATTTAATTTGTGTGTAGATCAAGGGGTATTCCCGGATTTAATGAAGTACAGTAAAGTTATTCCACTTTTTAAATCTGGGGACAGCAAAGATACTAATAATTATAGACCCGTATCGGTTTTACCGGTTTTCAGCAAGGTGTTTGAAAAAGTAATGTTAAATCAAATGCTCAATCATTTTAATCGTAACAACATCCTACACGATCAACAGTATGGTTTCACCAAAGGACGTTGCACAACCGACGCCGATGTCACCTTATTAAAATACATCATTAACGCATGGAAAGAAGCACAGGGTGCAATAGGCATCTTTTGCGACCTTTCCAAGGCATTTGATTGCGTGAATCACGAAACACTGCTCTTAAAACTTGAGCATTACGGATTGGGTAAACTTGCGCTTAGCTTAATAAAATCATATTTGAATGATAGACTGCAGCAAGTTAAAATAAACGGTGTAAATTCATTGGGTTTAAAAGTCAAAATAGGTGTACCACAGGGCTCGATATTGGGTCCATTCCATTTTTTTGTATATATAAATGGGGTCCATATTGGCTCACCTAAAGTTCTTTACCCGAAATTGTTCTTCCTAACGATTTGTAATCCGAATGATCACACTCCCTAAAATTTTTCATCCTAAAGTTTTCATTCATACTATTTGTAGTATGTTCATAACACTCTTGTTTCCGAAAATTTTAATTAATAATATCATTAATGTAAATATATTTGAACTCCTACTGTTTTTTATCATAAAACGCTTTTATGCTACTGAGAGAACATAATCATGAACCAGATGCTTTGAAGGAAAAGGTTTGTTTTTAAACTATTTCTTGTGATTACAAAACAACTGTTCCATTTTTACATTTAGCCATTTTATTTTTGGTTATTGTTGTTACATATTTATTACTATAACTATACCTGAGATAATTATGTCTAAAAACCAACTGTTTAGAATGATTAAAGGTCGTTTCACAGATTTGTGTCTATGAATGAAATTCAGGTCAAAGTGTTGTCTTGGGGGCACTATGAAAAAAATACTTAGAAAAATTTCGCGACCACGTTCGAGGTAGCGCTCGCCGGCAGCTGCCGCGGCACCGCTCACTCCGCTCGCTCGAATCGCGCGTAGTTGGTCACAGTTCTAACCTAATCCTAATCTAAACAAAAAATATATAACTTTGAATAATAGTGTAAAAGATGGTGATGTTGAGAAAATATAGGAAAACAAATAAAAGTATAATAGATGTATAAGTATTGCTACTGACATTATGAAGTTGAATGTTTCAGAATTATGAACATTAGAGACAGAGTAGTTAGGAATTGTGATTGTTAGGATGAAAAATGTTAGGAAGAATATTTTCGGATTTCCAATTATCGGAGTTGAAGGTGAACTTTGGCGCACCCATACATATAAATGATTTACCTCATTTATTGCAAAACCGACCACAAATTTTGTTATTTGCTGATGACACATCACTTATTTTTAAAGTTAACAGACATGTCAGACATGCACAGGAGCTTGACGACGTAAATAACGCTATGCTTAAGGGCCATAACTGGTTTACTGAAAATAATTTGGCATTAAATGAGAAGAAAACTAAATGCATAAGATTCGCGTTACTAAATGTTAGAAGTAGTGAATGTCACGTTGTATTGATAAGGAGACACTAGAATTCGTCGAATAGACGGTTTTCCTGGGGATCACGCTTGACTCAAAACTACAGTGGGGTCCTCACTTAACATTACTTGTAGGTCGGCTAAGTTCAGCCGCTTTCGCTGTTTGGAAAATTCGCCAACTAACAGACGTGGATACCGCGAGACTAGTCTATTTTAGTTACTTTCATAGCATCATGTCTTACGGTATTTTGCTGTGGGGACGGGCTGCAGATATTGAGTCTGTCTTTATTCTGCAAATGAGGGCTGTCAGAGCCATCTACAACCTCCGCAAACGCGAATCTCTAAGGGAACTGTTTAAGAAAATTAACATTATGACGGTACCTTGTCAGTATATATATGAAAACATTATGTATGTTCGAAAAAATCTACATCTTTTTCGTAAGATAAGTGACAGGCACAATTTTAACACTAGAAATTAGATCAACCACGTTTTAGATTGTCTAAAGTACACACTTCTTTTATGGGGTACTGTGTAAAATGTTATAATAAAATACCACTCGATATTCTTCAACTTAATGAGAAGAAATTTAAAACATGCATTAAACGCACACTATGTAGACAAGCATATTATAAGTTAGATGATTATATCGTAGATAAAAATGCTTGGCTTAATGCTGGTCCTGCTCCACAGCCACTTGGGCTCACTAGTTGAAATTATTGTATTTGGCAGAGTTGCTACCCCTTTTCTTATTTTTTTTATTATTTATATTTTTTTTCTGACATTACGAACAACATGTTTATTTTATTTTTATTTTTTATTAACTAATAATTAATTGTTGAATATTCCAATATTTGATAATGATTTTCTTTCTTTTTGATAGTATAATCAAACAAACAAACATTCATCATCGTTCATAGCAAACTATAGTTTTGTATAATTTAGAAGCATTTTTTCAGTTTTTGTAAATGTGAGTTCCATGGGGCTGTTTATTCTGTTATAAGTTGACTTGAAAGAGCATGGCAGTTGAGACTTTGTCATGCTTACTAATGTCTCGCCGATGGTGGCGAGTGTGATGGATCATTCGGTTCACTACAAAATGGTTGAGCTGGATGGTCACGCGTCATGTTCGTGAACGGGCGCCGTCGGTTGAGAGTTTGAGACTGGTCATCTCTTTTCTGCCAAGGCTTATTTTAAATCTTATACTTTGAATTGTTTCTATTTTTTTTTCACATTGTTCTCACATATACTTGGAAGCGTCAAAAATAATGTACCTAGGATTTTGTAATATCTTTATTTAAAAGAGTGTCCTGGGAGTTTCTTGCCCGTTCTTCTCCACAGAGATCTACTTTTTGGAATGGGCGACTAGCTTCAACTTTCTGACTAACTGACCGACTCTTTGACAATTCAAAAGTGCCTGTAAATGGTTTAATTGAAATAAATGCTTTGAGTTTGAGTTTTGAGTTTGAGTTTATTAGTATGTATTAATTTTCAATTTATCTATCCCTTATTTTGCACCTACCATGTTTTGTCTCTGCATCACCCTAAGGTTGACGGGTAGGAATGCCTCAGGCAATAAGTCCGCCTATGTACAGTATTTTTTGTAACTTGTGCATAAAGTTTTAATAAATAAATATATACCGGGTCATTCATGAAGATTGTCAAAGTCCAGTTAGTCAAAGTCCATCATCATTAGGACCACGAGAATTAGGACCTACGGACCTACGGACCTACACATACACCCATTCAGATTTGCGATAATAATAACGTTAATCAGGAATGAGATCTAGCATAGCAGCACTGCCGCGCCGGCCGGATGTGACATAAGTGTAACAGCACGATGATCAGAGCGGCCGGTGCCAGTGCGGCGCGGCGGCGTCGCGCTGCGACACTGCGTGCAAGCACTGGCGATGGCGGTTGTTACCTCGCGCCGTCGCGCGTGCTATGGACTATGTCTCTGTGCGGTCGGCCTCGGCCGGTGCCAGCGCGGCGTCGTGCTGCGGCACTGCGTGCAAGCACTGGCGATGGCGGTTGTTACCTCGCGCGTGCTATGGACTATGTCTCTGTGCGGTCGGCCTCGGCCGGTGCCAGCGCGGCGCGGCGGCGTCGCGCTGCGGCACTGCGTGCAAGCACTGGCGATGGCGGTTGTTACCTCGCGCGTGCTATGGACTATGTCTCTGTGCGGTCGGCCTCGGCCGGTGCCAGCGCGGCGTCGCGCTGCGGCACTGCGTGCAAGCACTGGCGATGGCGGTTGTTACCTCGCGCGTGCTATGGACTATGTCTCTGTGCGGTCGGCCTCGGCCGGTGCCAGCGCGGCGTCGTGCTGCGGCACTGCGTGCAAGCACTGGCGATGGCGGTTGTTACCTCGCGCGTGCTATGGACTATGTCTCTGTGCGGTCGGCCTCGGCCGGTGCCAGCGCGGCGCGGCGGCGTCGCGCTGCGGCACTGCGTGCAAGCACTGGCGATGGCGGTTGTTACCTCGCGCGTGCTATGGACTATGTCTCTGTGCGGTCGGCCTCGGCCGGTGCCAGCGCGGCGTCGCGCTGCGGCACTGCGTGCAAGCACTGGCGATGGCGGTTGTTACCTCGCGCGTGCTATGGACTATGTCTCTGTGCGGTCGGCCTCGGCCGGTGCCAGCGCGGCGCGGCGGCGTCGCGCTGCGGCACTGCGTGCAAGCACTGGCGATGGCGGTTGTTACCTCGCGCGTGCTATGGACTATGTCTCTGTGCGGTCGGCCTCGGCCGGTGCCAGCGCGGCGTCGCGCTGCGGCACTGCGTGCAAGCACTGGCGATGGCGGTTGTTACCTCGCGCGTGCTATGGACTATGTCTCTGTGCGGTCGGCCTCGGCCGGTGCCAGCGCGGCGTCGCGCTGCGGCACTGCGTGCAAGCACTGGCGATGGCGGTTGTTACCTCGCGCGTGCTATGGACTATGTCTCTGTGCGGTCGGCCTCGGCCGGTGCCAGCGCGGCGTCGCGCTGCGGCACTGCGTGCAAGCACTGGCGATGGCGGTTGTTACCTCGCGCGTGCTATGGACTATGTCTCTGTGCGGTCGGCCTCGGCCGGTGCCAGCGCGGCGTCGCGCTGCGGCACTGCGTGCAAGCACTGGCGATGGCGGTTGTTACCTCGCGCGTGCTATGGACTATGTCTCTGTGCGGTCGGCCTCGGCCGGTGCCAGCGCGGCGTCGCGCTGCGGCACTGCGTGCAAGCACTGGCGATGGCGGTTGTTACCTCGCGCGTGCTATGGACTATGTCTCTGTGCGGTCGGCCTCGGCCGGTGCCAGCGCGGCGTCGCGCTGCGGCACTGCGTGCAAGCACTGGCGATGGCGGTTGTTACCTCGCGCCGTCGCGCGTGCTATGGACTATGTCTCTGTGCGGTCGGCCTCGGCCGGTGCCAGCGCGGCGTCGCGCTGCGGCACTGCGTGCAAGCACTGGCGATGGCGGTTGTTACCTCGCGCCGTCGCGCGTGCTATGGACTATGTCTCTGTGCGGTCGGCCTCGGCCGGCGCGTTGTTTTCTCTCGCGTTTTCCTGTTAGGTACAGCGCAGAAAAAAAGTCCGAAAATTTATCACTTGTAGTTTTATCACATAAAAATATTTTTTTGTGATTACAAAACTACAGTTGCAGTTGGAGAGTTGACCGTGTCGTGTGAGAACATGTTACTCAACTACTAAGTTAAGTTTGTTCTTGGGATAAATTCATCCTAACCACGGAACCCTTCATTGTGCGTGGTCCGACACGATTTTTTTTTTCAATTACTTTCATTCAAATCTGTTCCGTAATGGATGACATGGAGTATCGGCATTATTTAAATTATGAAATAAGCGACTAGACTATGCTATAGCTATCAGGACTGACTATCCACAAAGCTCAACTTGTAGAGGCTGAGGCTGCCCGTGTGGCGGCGCGCTTGTATCTATTACGTGCCGTTAGGCGGCGGGCGGCGGCGCGGGGCGGCGGCGGCGCGCCCACCACTTAACTTGCAGATGCAGTTTTGCATAACACTGCTCACTCGAATACTAAATATTCAAAATGCGGTAGTGCAGCAACGCGGCGCGGCGGCGGCGAGAACACCGACTTCTAGTGCAGCAACGCGGCGCGGCGGCGGCGAGAACACCAGCTTCTTGGCCATATGACTCGAACGATGTGAAGCTCGCTCTCTCGATGGCCGATGACTTCAGCGTCGCAAACACAGTCCCGCACTGCACACTGCACCGTGCGTCACAAAGAGCTCTCGCGATGAATATGTAAAGGCGACAGTGCCACGGCGTGTAGTCAGTCACGACCTCTGCGCAGTAAGAGGCACGCAGTCGCCTATGGCTACAGAGCGCGCCCCCGCATGCCGCGCGTTACCTGGTCCTCACCCTCACAGTAAGAGGCACGCAGTCGCCTGTGGCTACAGAGCGCGCCCCCGCATGCCGCGCGTTACCTGGTCCTCACCCTCACAGGGACGACCTCATTACGTTTAAAATGTCGATTCAGATCCGGCTCGAAGGACCAGACATGTAGGACTGCGGTTTGATTCTAATCTGTCATTTATTGTACGAGAAAATACTGAAATAGCTTCGGGTGTTGTTTTGAATCAGCTAACCATATTTGCCACTACCGATCACTTTGTTTTGAATCAGCTAACCATATTTGCCACTACCGATCACTTTGTTTTGAATCAGCTAACCATATTTGCCACTACCGATCACTTTGTGATTATGTTCAATCCGCGGTCATTTCGATTCGGTGGCAAAGGGTCGTTATGTTAGTTCCTACCTGCCTTTCTAGTTCTAAACAAGGAGTATAGGGCAAGGGTTCTATTTTTGTGGTGTACAATAAAGTATCTATAAATAACTAGCTTCTGCCCGCGACTTCGTCCGCGTGTAAAATTAAATACTACAAAATCAAATATTGTATCTATTTAGATAAGGAAATTAACAAAAATAACTAAACTAAAACAAAACTTTGAGTTTGACCAATTACTAACTTATTCATCTAAAAAGTATTATACAATGATATTTTGGAAAAAACAAAAAAAGTAGTTTGCTGAGCACAACCGTTCCGTAGGCTGGTTTTAGAGTCACGCTGACCGTCGGTGCTGACAGCCGAAACGTATGAACTTCAGATGTCAGCGCTGAGCGGTTGGCGTAATTAAAAAACGTTTCCTAAGAATACTAAACTTATATACCTACATTGTCTTATCACCGCCGACAACGGTCAGCGTGAGAGGAAAACCAGCCTAAGGAGCTGACTCAGCCAACCACGCGTCTGAGCCGCGCGGCATGGTATTTCGCAGAGCTAACTGGGGCCACCGCCCTTCCCCCTCATGACTGCCTTACATAACATACATAATCAGCCTATTACCTACTGTTCCCATTGCTGGGACACAGGCCCTCTATGAGAGGGAGTAGGCCGTAATCCACCACGCGGGCCCAGTGCGGTTTGGTAGATGTCGCATGTCTTCGAATTTTTGGTTTTAAGACATGCCGGTTTCCTCACGATGTTTTCCTTCACCGTTTTGAGAGCAGTGGTGATGAAATTATTTACACAAAGTAAAGCGCCAGCTTTGGTTCGAACCCACGACCTACAACACGTAAGTCGGGGCCGATACCTTGGGCCACCACTGCTCCTATTGCCTTCATAAACGCGCGCGTAGTACTTGATCATTATTTTGTTGCGTTGTTATTTTAAAACTGCGATATCTCCTAAGATATAATTATTGAAATCGAATGATGTAAAGGCCAATTTTGTTTTAAATGAAATACTTGTGATGAATAACGTATTTATTTGGATAAGGATTAATATCATGTTTATATACTTAAAAACACCTTCACAAATAGGTAATGCATTATTTTAGAACAAAGGAGATCCGCCAAATCCCATACAAAAAAACCCCAGGCCCGACACAAAAGAAATGTATCTCGGATTTCAGAGTAATAATAGTAGAAATATTGTAAAGTATCGCTATTCCCAAATTCGGTGGCTAACATAGTTTTTTTGTCTGGTGCAGTTTCTTAAGCGCTAGATGTAAAAATGACACTTTTAAGGGAAAAGTTCATCATTTTGGACTTAACTAACAAATTCAAAAGTCATAAATTATTAAAATTAGGCTGAGAATCAGCACTTTTCGAACGTCAAAATTACATAAGACAGTCCCCCAAAACGCCCGCTCTTCACCACTTCCTAGTGCTTTAGCTGGGAAGAAGAAGTAGTGCAACAAACTCTCCAGCCGCACAGCTGTCTGTTCAGTTAGAAAAGAATGATTCTATACAATAGTATGCAAAATAATTTACATTACTCAACTTAAAACATTAAATAAAATTATTTGACATAATGTCAGCAAGCACACGCCAATATATGTACCAACAAAAACATCGAAATCTATACTCAAGCGAAAATAAAAACTAAACGAAAGAACGCGGCGACCTTTGAATTGTCCATACAAACGTAATACCTAAATCATTTCCAATTCGAGCATATTTCCACCAAATAAATTTGATATTCGGATTGAGACAATAATTATCTAGGCTTCCAATTCTTTTTTTTTTCAAAAACCTACCTCTACATGAAGTATTAGCGAATTGCATTTCGTACATTTTTACAGCGTAAATACTTGTTTTCATATTGTTTTTTCTTTATTATAAACAACAATATTTGTAATATTGTTTCATCACAAGCATAGCTTATATTATCAAGTTACAAATTATAGAAAAAAAATTGGAAAAACATTAAGTTTTCATTCATCATTTTTGGTATTACGGAACACATCCAAATTTCTCATAATTTCAGATAGCTAGTAGTGCTATCGCGTCAAGCAATAATTGTCAATGTGTGTGTGCTCCCTGTAGGTGTTTATCGCTCCGACAGGCACAAGGCACACTAACGCAACGTGCTTGGTTGGAGTTCGTTCATAGTATTTTTTGTCAACTTTAGACGATTAGGTACTTTACAGTGTGCTGTACCTAGGGCATGATATTCGGATATCCGGATATCCGAATTATCCGGATATCCGTCGAAAATATTATCCGAATATAATTGGTTTTACTATCCGGATAAAACGGATAATACGGATAGTTACTTTTGTTCCATTTTCCTTTTGATAATATAACATTTTAACGTTGTGTTTTAAAATTGGTATTCGCAATCGTGACAATTCATGCTATATCTTCAAAAATCCATCTAATGACACAATTAGTACGTAGATTCATCAAATCATCATAGAGAAAAATTTTAAGTGCTTTTGCACAGAGCTCGACTTCAGTTGACGACAGCGGTGGTGATGACGTAGCACTCAGTGGTTACAAGCAGCAGAAACTGAAATATAATTTAGTTTAACAGAGAAAATAAGCAAAGAGATCGAAAGGACTCTGCAGGTTGACCATCAACAGTGAATGCTTTGACAAGCATGGCATTTTCTTTAAAGGCATTGGCAAGAATGATGGCTTTGATTAGTAGTGTTGTTCTCTAAATTCATCTCGGTATTGTGTCTTGCTTGACGAGATCTTACAGAACCAAAATAGAGTTCCTGTTAAATGCAACATAAAGAAAAGGTTAGGCTTTGCTACACTTGAATAAGCTGTTTTGGTAACCAAGCCAAAATCAGATTGATATGGGAAGTAGGAATTTGGAGCAGAGGCCTCATCATGATTCTCTGCATTCATGATTTGCTTTCCTGGCTGGACCATAAAAACCCAATCCGGAAAGTCCTCTTTAGGAATATCCAAAGTTTCACATATATGTCCATTGGAAGATAGGACTGCACAATCGCGATAACGAGAACTGACCCGAAACGCACAAAAGATAGTTCATATTCAGGGAATCGATGAAAGTACATGTCATGTACATGTCATTTGGCCTCGACTGAGCAGTGGTGGCCCAGTGGTATCGGCCTCGACTTACGAGTTGTTGGTCGTGAGTTCGAACCCAAGCAGGCGCTTTACTTTGTGTAAATAATTTCATCACCACTGCTCTCAAAACGGTGAAGGAAAACATCGTGAGGAAACCGGCATGTCTTAGAACCAAAAATTCGAAGATATGTGACATCTACCAATCCGCACTGGGCCCGCGTGGTAGATTACGGCCCACTCCCTCTCACAGAGAGGAGGCCTGTGTCCCAGCAGTGGGAACATTAAAAGGCTGATGATGTGATGATGTGACATGTCATTCGCGGCTACTAGTTTGTGCTGATCCAACTTATACATCAGATACTTTGACATCTAGCAATGTCAGTGGTGTGATTTTGACTCATTTATTACCAAGCACTACTTTGTAAGACTTCCAGTCTTCATTTAATGTGCTTTCAATTGTTCTAGCCATTTTAACAAAGATAGCATTTGACCAGCTCACGATCTATTATACCATTGGTAGATAACCCGTGGATGATAGCTTTTCTCGGATCTGTCAATGACAGATCGGACAGATTTAACTTTTAGTGTGAACTGAAGTACTTTGGTATACGATTGTTGGAGAGTTTTTGTAATAAAAATGTCGATTGTAAACTAATATAAGTTTGATTTACCTCTTTTACAGTGGTATCCAAAATATCCATATTATCCGGATATATTCGAATAGTTGTCTGGCATTATCCGAAATATCCGAATAGTAAAATGGGCGGATAATTGCATGCCCTAGCTGTACCTGTACGCGCGTACTTATTTGTTTGCTAAATTGTATTGTATGTAATATTTCTGACACTCCTCTTGACTTGACCTATTTTTAACCGACTTCAAAAAAAGGAGGAGGTTCTCAGTTCGTCCGATTTTTTTTTTAATGTTTGTTCCCGGAATACTCGAAGACGGCCGGACCGATTTAGAAAATTATTTTTTTGTCAGAAAGGGTATACTTCACAGGTGGTCCCATTGTCATCAAGTCAGGATTGGATGATGGAATCCTGGAGAAGTCGAGGGAACTCTTGAAATATTACAGGCGCACCTATAGCGATTTAGGTATTTTTTATAGTTACTCTTGAATTTGATCTCGGAAAGCACCATTTAGTGAAGTGGAAGTGATGATGAAGACCACAGATGGCCACCGGAACTTATCAATAATTTACGTATTTCACGGGTTGCGATTAGAGAAGCAATTTATGCCCGTCACAATACATAGGGTGAAGTGGAGCTAATGGTGAAGTACCAGGAGAACTCCTCAACAATGAACGTCCCTGCATCGGGAAAAGCAATATTTTGTAAAAGGTGATAAGCAGTTGACATTAGGCTATTGTATCTTAGATAAATTACAAACCGACCCACTAAAAAGGAAGAAATAAAAACTTTTTCACTCTTCTTGCTCAAAAAATCCGTCATTGTAGCGTACCAAAGCGGAGATAAAATAGCATATCATCCTCTAGGGGAAAAAGTTTTTTTTTAATTTTTGTCTGTTTCCAACGAGCCTACCACCCATAAACGAAAAAGTCTTTGTTTGATATATATTATATAAAAAAGAATCCCTATTTCCTTGATCACGGCATCACGCGTGAACGGCTGGACCAATTTCACTAATTCTTTTTACCCGACTGCCCCAGAAGGAGGGTAATGTTTTTCGAGAGTATGTATGTATGTATGTATGTCTATTTCTTTGGCACGCTCTGTAGCCTAAACGGCTTGATGGATTTTGACATATGAGGTGTCGTTAGATTCGTCTTAATTGTAGACGTGTCATAGGCTATATAATATTTATATATTGCATCTGCAAATACAAAAAAAAGGGACGGGAAGGTTTAAAAAAAAAAAATTATAACAATATTGGTATCAAATAAAAGCTAGTAAGAGTAACGAGTCAATGCCAAATTTTGATTTTTATTAATAAAACTAAAAAGCTTGAAATAAAGAAAATTATTCAAAAAACAAAAAACCTGACTGCAAAAACACATTTAAACTGAAAAGAGAAAAAAACAAGCATTATAATCTATAGAATTTTGGTATCGCAGGCGGGGCAAACAAAACTTACACCATACGTATATCCGGTTATTAGTTTTTCCCCGCCTGCGATACCAAAATTCTATAGATTATAATGCTTGTTTTTCTCTTTTTAGTTATGTGTTTTTGCAGTCGGGTTTTTTGTTTTTTGAATAATTTTCTTTATTTTGTTGTGTTTGTTATCTAGTAAGGAGATGGTTCTTAGGATAGGTTGGTGAAGGTAGGGTAGGTAGGTAGGTAGGTATGCAAGTAGGTAGGTATGTATCTTGGTAAAGTGGGTATGTAGGTAAGGTAGGTAGGTATGTATGTATGTAGGTAAGTAGGTAGGTACCTACTTACCTACATACATACATACATACATACCTACCTTCCTACTTAGGAAGGTAAGTAAGTAGGTAGGTAGGTAGGTAAGTAGGTAGGTAGGTATGTATGTAGGTAGGTGTAATTAGGGTAGGTAGGCGAACCGTAGATGAGTGCATACCCGTGCGAAGCCAGGGCGGGCAGCTAGTTACTAAAATTATTCGATAGGTACCTACTTATGTGTCTAAAGAGCCTCAGCTATGGCCTCAGCGAGTATTTTGTAGTTTGTAAGTTACACAATTGACATAAAGTTCATTATGCTTTGACCCAATTTCGTGCCAAAAACTCGCTTCCATTCCGTTCTGCGCCAATGTAATATGAGCCGTAGCGTGGTGAGTATTGGCCGAGACGGTATAAGCTAGTTGCTCTCCGTACGCGACGAAGCCATAGCCACCACCAAGTTGTAGTATTGTAAGTACCTACCTATCATAACGCGGTTGTACGAAGTTTTGTCATGTCATGTCACTGTTCCTTTTCTTTAGTTATGTGACCGAGCGGGCGTAATTATTGTCTCAAGGACACTATTGAGAACACTGCTCGCTCTAAATTGAGTTCGCAATGTATTTGCCAAACATGTAAACAAACACGAGTTTTCCACTTAGACAAATATGAACTTTATGCTAGTGTAAATAAAGTTGATTTTAGACTGACTAGTAATGTTGAAAATGTCATAAAAAAAATATGAAGTTGTAGCGCAAACTGAACCTTATGTGTAGTCCATAACAGTTATTTTTCCAAAAACTCGTGTTTGTTTAGATGTTTGGCAAATGAACTGCGAACGCAGATTTTTATTTGTCGGTGCAGCAGCGGTGCGACATCAGTATGTTCGGATGATGAAAATATACCGCCACCACGTGTCGCTTGCACTTACGCACATGTCGGTAAAAAATTATGCAGAGCTGCTTGTGCCGTCGCAAAATAATGTCGAGTTCGCCCAGGTTCGCACCGCACGGGCTGTTATTTTCCGCGGGATTTTTTTTTCGCACACTGGATTTTCAACGCGTGTTTTTTCAACGCGCTAGGACGAGAGTGTCCCAGCGCGTTGGATTCTCAACGCTCGGCTCAACACGGAGAGTTTAAAATCCAGTGCGAGACCACCAATAAGAAGTGGAGACCACTCTAAAGGAAATAAATAAACACAAACAGACTTAAAATAAATAATGACAATAATAATAGATACTTATCCCAATAATTTATATTTACGCGACGTGCGTATGACTACTCTAGCGTCGTCCGTCGGTCCGCCGATCTACCGTGCCACAAGTCCATGCTCGATAACGAAGTATAGGTACCTACACTTCGCGTCAAATAACTTTGCCGCTCTGAAGTTAGGTTGCGCATGCGTACCTACTGGCATGCGCGCAGTCATATAGAGTCTACTTCAGAGCGGCAAAGTTATTTGACGCGAACTGTTGGTACCTACCTACCTTATTTGTATGACGTATCTACTAGCTAGGTTTTCTCTACAAGGCCTTCTATCTTGAGATTAGTCGAGATATCCTAAAATATTGAGACATCGGCATGGTAAAGAAATTTCCAAAAAACGCATTACTAGTCTGTACATTCACTAGCGATTCCCCAAATTAGTCAACAAAAATAAAGCAAATAATGAACATAACTAATTATTACTCAAATAATATTTATGCTGTCGACTCGCTATGAATGAATGGCATACAGTACCTACATCTAGTATTATCCGCTCACACACACTGCGAAGCGCGCCCGTAATCTGTGGCCCCGCCTTCTTTTGTCGAACAGAGATAGCAATATTCCAAACGCATTTTGCTCACGTCTCGAGTTTGCATTTCGTGCCGTAGTACGTCGGCCTCTTAATACCCGAATAAAAGGTTTCAAACGAAAAAAACCCAGTTGTCCGCACACACCTCTAGCTATTCTAAATATACATACATAAGCAAAAATTATACTCACGTTGTCAATGTTAGTTAAACATAGAACACAGAAAGATGCAGTTTTTCCTTTGAAAAGTGTCATTTTTACATCTAGCGATTATGAAAGTTCAACGGGCAATAAAACTATGTTAGCCATCGAATTTGGCAATAGCGATACTTTACAATATTGCTACTATTATTACTCTGAAATCTGAGATACATTTCTTTTGTGTCGGGCCTGGGGCTGTTTTGGCGGATCTCCTTTGGTAAGCATAAAAAAGGTTATAGTGAGCCAACCTTAAAAGATAGACGTATGCTGTCGTGGACTTTTTTTTAGAACATTTAAAGAGAAACAATTCTGTCCTAAATGATTTTTGCGAAACTTTAACCGTTTACGCAGCGCACGCAGCGGAAGCTCTCAAAAGAAAACCCAGTTTTTGAAACATTCTTCATTGGTGCTCCGCTCCTATTGGTCTTAGCGTGATGATATATAGCCTATAGTCTTCCTCGATAAATGGACTATCTAACACTGAAAGAATTTTTCAAATCGTACCAGTTGTTTCAAATTGTTCGATCGCAGAGCACTCTCTAATGCTTCGCATTACAAGTCGTGCTAAAGCGATATCAGTTTTTTGAGTTATCATAATAGGTACTGTGGCGCTGGTGCCTCAGCGGACACGGTTGGTTGACTAGGTAGCTTTATTAGTCATTCGAGATCTATTGATAAAGATGGCAATCGATCGGCGTGAAAACACTACCAAAAATGCAACGCTACCTCCCTTATTCGGTGTATACCTTATGAGGCGCTAATTATAGTACATATAACCAAATAAGCACGGCATAGGATCTAGGCGCAAATAGTAGCAGGGGCTCGTGGCCAGTCGTGGCAGAACAATAACAGCCGCACGAGGAGATCTAAGCTACGCTTGCCGACAAGCTTGTAAATACTGGTATTCAGCTGCATCCAGTTAACTGGAAGCTGACCCCAACGTAGCGTAACCATAAAGGTTACGCAGATTTGATGATCTACGCGCAAGTCCATCGTTTTCAGAAATGGTAACTTATTCATTATTGTTACTAACTGGTATGAACTCAGGCGTCGATGGCGGGATTGGTCTTTATTGGCACAAGATCAAGTTGAGTGGTAAACGAAAATGAAAGCCTTTGCACTGCAGTGGGAGTGGGACTGCACAAGCAGGACTATTATTAGTTAAGTTCTAATTCTCCATGAGGCTGCCACTGGCAGCCTTGGGGTTTGCCAAAGAGCAATAGAGCGCAGCATTCTGGGCGTAAAATGAACTGACAAAATACGAAAGACTACGCTACGCTCCAAAACGGATCCTAGACGTAGGCAAAAACCAAGCTTAAATGGGATTGGGCGGGTCATGTTTGGGCGACAGTCTCCACACTTTGGGTGCCTTAGGATGGACGGCGCCGCCGAGGCCTGCCCAGGAAGTGGTAGCGAGACAATCTTGACGCGTACCGCAAGCGTTGGATCGTGGTGGCCCTGGAAAAGGATGCTTGGAAGGATTTGGGAGACGCCTTTGCTCAGCAGTGGGACAGTGTAAGCTAACATTAAAAATAAATAATTCTCAGCTCTTGATATCGCTACTGATACCGCTCCTAAACCTTTGTGACAGTTTTGTAACTCTAGTTCAATCTACTCATCACTTATGATTCACCGACCAGTGGAGAGTAAACTACGTATTATTAAAGATGAGACCCTCTGTGCAGCTGTGCTCACTTATATAAAAGGTCTCATGTACAGATTTCAGAAAGATTAGGCAGAGCCTACGAGCCTAGTTCTTAAAAGTAGGAAAGGAGTTGTTGTCGAGCTTTAAGACAAGCTCTAACTGTTTTCCCCTCAAAAAACAATCAGACTACACGCATCGAAAATAAGAAGGAAAAAGAAAACCTTGTGCTCCTTTTTCTATTTGTTTTTCGAGCAATTCGTCACCGTGCCGCTGAGACCTTGAGTGAAGCGTCCTGGAGGGGCGGGCAGGGAGCGGAAGGCGATAACAATGTGCAGGTAGCGACTTACCACCGCTCTACACCGTACGCGACCCTTCCACCCATGCCTTCCACGAACACAATACGATAACGAAATTGGGAGTAGCAACACTAGCAACCCGACCGCACATACCGAACCTTGGCAATCAATGCTAGCAGGTGCTTAGTTGTCATAGCTTATCACTTTTGACAAGAATTCCGATTAAATTGAAACTTCACTAGGTTGAAACTATCTAACTATCGCATAGACTAATAGACCTTGTCGTCTTATGACGTGCAAGTGACATTCAAGCATAGGGTGACAAAGCAATTACTTAGTCGAATATACAATAGGATACCTACTTACTTCAATGGACATCTAAAAAGGTCAGGCATTTCTTATTTGAGTGGCGAAGCCGAAGACGACCCTCCGACCGAGTGATTAGCATCACTAACTTAAAATTTTAATGTGAGGTTCGTCGTAACTTTACGGGACAAGAACAGACTGATTGTGCTAGCCTCCGAGAACAGCGACCGAACAGCAAGTGAACGGCCTGCCGCGGTCCTCGGAGCCGGATCCTCTAACAGCTTAAAAGCAATTCGACACATTCACAGACAGACACTCTCACACACGCACGCACACAAACTACTACGCGTAGCTTTCGAGTTCCGAACACGACACAAAAAGTAATAATCATCACAGTCCCGTGGCCGCAAGCCTGCGCGGGGGGAGAGGGCGCGCGCTCACCTTGCAGCTTCTTCTCAGTTTCCCAGAACCGCTGCAGCTCGGTGAAGTACTTGTCGAGAATGAACACCTTCGAGAGGCCGAGCGTGGCCATGGCGGGCGGCGCGCTCGCATCACAGTCCGCGGCCGCGCCGCTCTTAGCTCAAAGCGGCGACCAGTCGCGATCGCGTGCACCCGCGTACTGCCTGCCGCTGCCGGCCTGCCGCCCGCCGCCGCCCGCGCCGTTCCGTGCCCTGAGCCTCCCGCTTCGTCTCCTACCCCACCGGCACGAGCGACAGCTACTTTTGGACTACAACAAATGTCAGTTCTCGAGTATTTGGCAAACGACCTCCATATTATCGCTAAAAGACCTGAGGTGTGTGTCTCTAGCCTCTCTACGTCTTAACTTCTTAAGTCATGTACCTACTTGATATTATTCTTTATTGATAGTTTACATTGTACGAGCAGAAGATCAGATAGGTAGTAGTCACTTTTATGGCGTCGAGAGTTCGAGGCACCGAAATAGTATAGAACAATGTAGTTTTTCGTGTTTGTCTGTTTGTTCGCTTATTAAACTACGCAATGGATCTTGATGCAGTTCGTCATCTAGACTCTAGATATTTTTAATTGATAGTTAGCTTAGATATAGCACAGAAATCTCTATACATATTTTAACAGACCGCACCCGTGCGAAACAGGCGGGTCACTAAAGATGAACGAGAGCATCGGCGCGGGCGTACAGGTACAGCGGGGCAGATATGTACAGATACCAAAAGTTCATTTCGTGCATTAAACGGGCACGGAGGCTGCAGGTGTGTGCGGGGCAGGCGCGGGGCGCGGGGAGGGGCCGGTTATAGATAGCGCAGGGGGCGGGGGGCAATGGAGAACAGGTTTGTTTATTTGTGCGCCGAAAGCTATGCGCCCGCGCCGCGCGAGGCGCGAGCCTCCCGAGCCCCCGCCGCACTCGGCATGCCTCTAACTGTGTATTTGGGTAGGTACTGTACGGCTCCGACGCGGCCGATTGCTATGACTAGTATGTTGTTACACGTGGACGAATCCTCCAAGATGCGTAGGCATCCTTCGAAATGCTTGCTGCCTTACCATCAAAGTTTGTCGTAGGCCTAATTAAAATTGTAGACCGAAGTGCTTGGAATCCAAGCAGTTCCACAGATGCAGTTCGTGCACCCAAGGTTTTCATTATCCAAGCCTTGGATGGATAATGATAACCGTGCGTGTACCTAATCACGAATGAGTACGAATACACATCGTAGCTTCCTGCCAACTGCAGCTGTCATTTAATTCAGTCAGTTCGTTTTGGAAGAGTGTAATGCTGTAACTGCACATAATAGTGGCGAGCGCTGCGCTTGCGCAAGTTGCATAACTCACACGACCAGCTTATGTTTTCCACATAACGCGTTTTGTGATGCTCCAACGTGCTTTGCTTGAGGACTTGCCGTTAACTTACCTACCTTACCTTATTGGGCGCAGCCAATTTGCTTGATGTAAAACTCCAGCCGAGGGACGTAAAGGACTTATTCCGCATTCGGCCCCCGACCCACCGCATCGCATCCCATCGCGCTTTTACTTCGTTTTCGCTTAGCGTTCTTTCTGACTTTTTTCTTTTTGCTCGGCTCCTAAGGGTTGTAGCGTGATGTTTGCGTGTTGTTGCGTGGTGGCCTACAGTCTTCCTCAAGAATGGAGCTAACCAATGCAATTTTTTTTTTATCCACCTGTTAGAGGATTATTATTATGTATGGATAGGTACCTACTAAATACCTACTACTCGCGCAGTCCCCCCCATTTCCACGACCACAAAATAAAAGCAATAGCGCGCCGTCGTCGGCGTCGGTAGTAAAGAGTGTGAATGCAAACGACTTGCTTGAGGCTAAAGTGCCTGCTACACAGTTGCCAACCGCGTCCCCGACAGAGGTGACCTTGGTGGTTTACAACCGTGAAGATGTTTATTCGACCAAACGTTGAAACAACTTTGCCGGTCGCTAACCAAGGTCACCTCTGTCGGGGACGCGGTTGGCAACCGTGTAGCAGGCACTTTAGCCTCAAGCAAGTCGTGGCCGAGCAGTAAGGTATAAAAAGTAGGTATTGGCCAAAAGAAGATATAATTATATTATAATTTATAACAGAAAATATGCTCGAGGAGGTACCTACGTCAATAGATTACGTATAATAAATTGTACAGACGCCAGCACATCAAGATACTACAATCTGTCAAATTTCATCAATAGATTTTCAACTTTATGGCTAAAGAATAAGGTTCAATGTTGATTGAGAAAATTTGACAGATTGGAGTAGGTTGGTGTGCTGGCGTCTGCACTTACGCAACACATTTTCGTAAACGATTCCGACTAATCAGTTTCATTTTGACAGTTCAATAATATTCATTGCGTTATTTACGTTGTTGAGCAGATCTTTTTTCGAATTTATGAAGCAATGGATTAGTAATCTGTTGTGTGTGTCAAAACGATTCAAATTTTGATTGATCGTGTGTTACGTAATTACGGTACTGTTCTTCAATCTTCTGAGGAGGTCGTGGCTAAGTAATAACAAGCCGCAAGGGTCCATCCATCAGGTTAAGCTACGCTTGCCGGGGTTGGTCAGTGGATGGGTGACCATCTTTACATACCGAGACTCCTCCGTGCCTCGGAAAGCACGTTAAGCCGTTGGTCCCGGCTGTCATTCGTGGATCTTTGACAGTCGTTACGAGTCGTCAGAAGCCCGAAAGTCTGACAACAGTCTAACCAAGGGGTATCGGTATCGAGGTCAGATAGGCAGTCGCTCCATGTAAAATATATTATTCAGCTGCATCCGGTTAGACTGGAAGCCGACCCCAAGATAG
Organism: Conistra vaccinii; assembly: GCA_948150665.1. NCBI lineage: Eukaryota > Metazoa > Arthropoda > Insecta > Lepidoptera > Noctuidae > Conistra > Conistra vaccinii. The sequence goes on from OX411332.1 coordinate 23,492,719, forward strand.
TTGAGAAAAGGCTAGGAAGATTGATTGGTAGGTAGGTACTGTTCTTCAATCAACCAACACAAATTCACTGACACAGCGTCCACTCAAACCAACAATTCTAATTTTAAACGATACGATAATTTTCAGGGCGAAGTCAAACAGATAAAGTAGGTAAAAGTGAAAACACTACAACACGCACGTGTGCGCCTGAATCAAACGAGAGAGCTTCAGGCGTGTGACATTTTGTGCAAGTGTGCGTGAGCGAGTTCCCTCCGCACCGCGCCACCCGCGCCGGGGGAACATTATTAAGTGAAATGCACGATAGTTTATAGTAAAACGAGCGCGTCAAAAATTACGAAAAGGCCTTTGGAAAAAAGGTTTTTCTGAAAAAACCACTGCATAAATCAATTACAAATAAAATTTACGAAGTGTATAGAGTGCCGCGAGTTTCTTGTGGCACTCTAGTGTCACTGCCTCGGCCCGGCTAGGGTGCCGTGAGCGTTGCATTGTCACTGTCACTTGTTATTTAGGTTAGGTTAGGTTAGGTTAGAACTGTGACCATACAACGCACGAGCCGAGCGAGCGGTGCCGCGGTAGCGGCCGGCGAAGTGCCAGGGTCCGTTTAGGCACAAGAGAATATAATGTTTAGGGAATGTGGTGTTTTACAGCGATCTAACCTCGACAATCAAACAAAATACCAAGTGACGCATTGGCGGATACAGGGGGGGGGGCATGGGGGCCATGGCCCCCCCCAAACGACCAAGAAATTCTATACTTTCGATTTAATTCAGGTGCACTTACTTTTACACAGCATAGATACTCATAGGTAGGTATATTATCAGAAATCAGAAATATATTCCTTACAACAGGAGTATCAGGGCCGCAGGCAGGGGGGCCAACCAACCCCGCCTAAGGTGCCTCCGTACTCTAATACATATAATTGTAATCTATTTCGCAAAGGCGTACTTTATAATCTACAAAAGCAGTAAGAGTTCGCTTAAATATTGGTATTTTTATCGACTATAACTTTGTTTTGATTGATTTCAGTATTCTCTGAGAGAGTCTAACCCAATGATATTTAAACTATAGATACGTTACCCGCGCTCTGTAGTGGCAAGATGAATGCAAGGCATTTACCGGACTTCGATTTAGTCGCGTACCAACCAGTGCCGCGGCTGCACGTGATATTAAAATAACTTGTGTGGATAACTTCCTACAAATAACAAAAAAAAATGCCGTCCTGTGTGTATAGGAAATGTAAAAATTATACTGCAACTGTGAAAGATAAAAAAGTATCATTTCATGCTTATGTATCAAGAAAAATTTATTTTATTTTATATTTTTCGATACCTTCTAATGGCGGCTGGCGCCTGAAGTAAGTCACGTGCCGTTAGGGGAAGATGGGGTACTTTGCATCAGTGTGATAGTGTATGTTTGAAGGAATTTGAAAACTGTGAGCTTTTTTCAGTTACATTTCGTGATTGTCTGGCAGTTTTAGTGCTCCTTTAATATAAGCGATTGTTGTACTTTCTATTTAAAATTTTTAATTATTCACATTTTTTTAATAAAGATTTTTATGTTTATAATAGTACATTTTGTTTAAATAATTAAGTAACAGTAATTACTCTTACGAAATCTGCATTCATATTTAGATCGAAAATAATATTATTTTACCCGTAAATCTACTACCTATATCAACAAGAGAAAATAGAGTGTCCATTTATTCCCCACATGCCTCCTTTTGTACACGTTCGGCCAATCAGCATGCACCTTAGAGTGACAACGTAATGAAAGAAATATATTTATCTCTCTCTAACAACAGGAATTTCGTAGATGACATTTAATTTTCTTTCCCTTTCTTTGTTCGTCTAAGTACCTATCTAGCTACCGATAATATTTACGCTGTTTTCGAGTGCCGTGATGTTCATGAATGACGCGTCTATTTATAATACGTCATTGGTCTAACCGTCTAACGTATTCCAGGCGGGGTGCAAAAATTTTCGAGCTCGCTACGCTCGCTTTAGATTACATTCATAATTAAGTATCTAAAGGGGTTTGAAGATTTTGGCCCTAAAATCAGCCACAAGCCAAGTTAATTTTAGAAAGTCTATCCGAAATGTCATTGAAATGTTTAATTTTTCCATCAATGAAAGGTGAAAAACTGTCTTCTAAAATTGGGGAACCTAGGAGGTGCAGTGAACTTTTTTCTAAAACTTTGATATCTGGGGCTATTGTATTGAATTTCTGGAAAGTCGATTGTCTGTCGGTATTGTCACAGGGGTAAATTTCACATTTTGAGTAGTTGAGGTCAAGGCCGATGAATTGAAACTGTTGCTTTAGGAATTGGAAATCTTTTAGGACAGTGTCTACGTCACCTCCTAGAGTCCCATCATCTAAATACCACACATTAAATTTTGAATTTAGTTGTTGTATTATGGGGTGGATAGCTAAACTGAAAATGACTGGCCCGAGGGGATCACCTTGTTGGCATCCGACTGCAGATTCTAAAACGTTGTCTTTAAATAATAATTTGGAAGGGTGCCTATAGCACTGCCACAAAAAACCATAAATTTCCGGTAACTCCTTTTTTACTTCGGCCAACAGAGTGTCCCTGTTAACGGAGTTGAAGGCGAACCCACTAATAGGGTTTGGATGAAAAATATGGCGCACAAATAGTTTTTAACTAAAAAAGTACTAGGCTTGCATGAATTCACGATTAGTTTATTTGAGTACCTAAAAGAAAATTTTGGAAATTCACCCGGGCGACGCCGGGCACGAACGAGGCGGTATTATTTGCGGCACCATAACGCGATCGAAGTCACGAGCAACAGCTAGTTTATAATAAAAAATATCCGTATTATCCGGATAGTAAAATATGAATATTCGTACTATCCGGATAGTAAAAATGAACGGATATTGCAACCACTACACTCCATACAAAAATCTTCAAACCCCTTTGAAAATTTTTGCATCCGCCATCTTGGATTTACATTTTTACCTCACTACCGGCTTTACCACCATCGAAAACTATGAAAACGATACCTATGACGAAAAATTTGAAAATATTCGCATCCGCCATCTTGGATTTTAATTGTGACCGAATACACACTTTCTCTCTCTCTTGCCAGCCTGTTACTTGTTCATACAATGTAATGTTCGTGATGATTGACCTCTTTGGTGAACTTTTACTAACAATATTCACATTCCAAATTCAAATCACTTTTAGTCCCTAGGGATTAAAAAGCTATTTTGGTCCCTGTTTACGAGGATTAAACTACGTCTTTTTTAATAGATGTGATAAAAATACTCTTATGCATTAGCATTGCCAGTATTTTCATTTATTGTTGTATTGTACTCTACATTGTATTTCGGTGAATAATTCCGAAACCTAACACTTCAGGATATTGTCATATTATTATGACATTTTTTGTTTGTATAAGTGTTCTATATCTAAATACATATATAGCTTTTCGCACCGCGATTCTGAAAAAAAAAAACAAAATGGCGGCATCATGTTAGGGCCACCCTTCATACAAGAGTCTTCAAACCCCTTATGATGCGTGTAGGGCTCAACCGCGATCTTTGAGCTTTCAAAACGAAATATGAATAAATTTCTTTACAAGTGTCCTGAAAGTGATGATGCCACTTCTACATTTTTGGTCGAATTCTATTTTTAAAGAGTTATTATAACTCTCTCTCGTCTGAGATCGCCTCAGTCGGCGCTAAAAAAATACTCGGCGGCGGCGGCGGCGGCGGCGCGGCGCCCGCCTCTAGTTGCAACTGTCGCGCTGACAGTTGGCGACGTCTATCTTTCATTAATTTGAAATAAAGAATAATGTTTAATGTAAATGTGTATTTAATACACGTTTGAACAAACAAACTTATCTTTAACTAATATCGATTTTAAAATTTTCATCTTGTTAAATAGTGTATGTCCTAATGGGTAGTTTTTTGAGTAATCATAACCTTACTATAAGACCTACGGTATCACCAAAAATCATATTAATAAATACTTTGACTTCAATACTAACTTGTCTCGCAATCGCAATTCAACTTTTAGTTTTGATGTGTTCCTAGTAAAAATATAGACAGACATCGACACAAATAAAACTCATCTTTAAAAAATAATGCACTTTTAATCACAGGGCGCAGGCTTCTTATTAGTAACAAAATAAATACCGCAACAACCATACACTGGTACCGACTACTTCCCGGCGACCGGCGCCGCCACGGACCGGCTCGGGAACAGCAATACATCCAGTACTGCCCGTCATCACTAGTTTACTAGGCTAGGCTGGACTTAATTCCATAAGAAGAATATCGAAATATACAAAATGTCAATAATAGTTAAAAATTTAAAATGTTGATATAGTCCGTGACAAGCGCCAGCGCCCCGTATTATACACTATCTTATAGTCAGGATTACATGCTTCATGTAATAGTATACTAAACTAACCACATACATACGTGTATGTACGTCGCGTGCTCGACACGGGTCGACACGACGGAATGTAATGTATCACAATCGGCGAGCCTGGCTCGACCATACTAACATACTTACAATAAATAGAGTATCATGTTATAGCTATATACACAATTATACTCCTCGCACTACTTATACTCCTACCCCGCAGAAATAAATAGAGAGTGCCCGTCGCCAGTAAACGAGCGACGTCCGTCCAGTGAGCTAGCGGCCACACTAGCACGCGCTAGGGCGGCGGCAGTCCCGACAGTGAGCTAGCGGCCTCGGCTAGCGGCGGGCCCGACGGCGCCGGCGGCGGCGCAGGCCGCGCGCGCGCTAGTGCGGCGGCAGTCCCGACAGTGAGCTAGCGGCCACGGCTAGCGGCGGGCCCGACGGCGCCGGCGGCGGCGCGGGCCGCGCGCGCGCTAGTGCGCCAGCAGCGCCGACAGGTGCGCCGCGATGGCCGCGGCCGCGTCGCCCGCCAGGATGGTGCGGTGCGTGCCGGCCAGCTGCTGCGTGCTCAGCGCGCCCGCGCACACGTCGCGCAGCCCGTAGTCCTCGCCCAGCGTCACGTAGTTGTCGCGCGCCGTGAACAGCGTGACGGGCGAGCGCAGGCGCCCGGCCGGCTTGTACGTGTCGGCGATGACCAGCTTGCGGTAGAAGGAGTTGGCCGCGGCCGCCAGCGCGTCGGCGCCGTGCGGCCCGGCGGCCGCGCCCACGAGCTCCGTGGTGCGTGCCAGGCGCGCCTGCCAGCTCGGCAGCCGCTCCAGCTCCGCCGACACCTGCGCACGAGCGACGCGGTGTGAGACGGACGATATCGCATATGATACATACGTCGGCAAAGTATACATCTTTTGAACTTATTTAAAGAAACAAGTGTAATTTACCGAACAATCTCAGTAAAACTATATAACGTCTGTATAACAACACAGAAGCGCGAAATAATTTATTTAATAACAAAATAGAAAGAAAAAGAAGTACGGCCAACGCATTAATTTACTCCAGTATGATATACAAGGTGTTCCTTTTGATATCCTATAACTCTAGGTATTAACGAGACCATGTCAAACAATCAAATAGATCAAATAGCAAATATAAAAAAAATCGTTTTCATTTAGATGGGGTATAGATTTTTGAGATGGGGCTGTAAGGGCAGCTACCTTAACCGTTGCAGTCTAGCTACAGGAAAACGGCCTTAGGAGACTTTTTGTCTTTTTGTTTATTTTCCGCCAGTCTGAGGCTGCCTGTCTACTGGAGCGGAGAGGAGAAAAGAGAAGCGGAGATGTGCCAATATTAACCAATAGAATCTTGACTCCGCCCCTGATTTGATTGGTTAATAATGGCACATCTCCGCTCCTCTCCGCTCCAGTGGACAGGCAGCCTTAATGTGTGATGGATATCAGTTTATTATTTACTAATTATGAATGGCTAATGAGAATGACTCAAGGTCGAATGAGTCGCGAAGTTATTACGATAGAAAGTTATTTACGTACTTATAGGACGATAACTAACAGCAACATGTATTAATTATCATCCATAGACGTCCATAGTGTTTATTAAAAGTTAAGTAAAAAAAAGTATGATCTTATTATGTACAGTTTCTTTTTTCTCCTCCGTGGGATGTGTGGTGTAGTATTTAACTAAATTACTTAACAGGTGTGTGTGTGTGTGTGTGTGTGTGTGAGGGGGTGTGTGTGTGAGTGTGAAGGTGTGTAGGGTGTGTGAGGGTGAGTGTGTGTGTGTTTATATTATGTTGGATGTGATGGACCAACCAAATACAAGCAGGTCGTAAATACATAGCATTCGAGATGTTTTATCCTTACATATTATAAAACAAAGTCGCCCGCCGCGTCTGTCTGTCTGTCTGTCTGTCTGAACGCGATAAACTCAAAAACTGCCGAACGGATTTTCAAACGGATTTCACCATTGGACAGAGTGATTCATGCGGAAGGTTTTAGTGTATAATTCATTAAGGTTTTGTGTAAATTGGCTGAAATATGACGATTATTGTTGAAGATGCCGGAAAAAATCATGCCGACTGGGAGCTTTACTGGCGTGCGCTGCGTAAGCCGTGAGAGATAAATAAAATTTATGTTCTAGAGTATTGTATATCTTAAAAATTGCAACAAAAAAGTCCGCGATGGCATATGTCTATCTTTTAAGGGTGACCCACAATAACCATTTTTATCATTAAAAATTGTATAAAATTTTCATTGTTATTTCCGAAGCTATTTTGACCGGTATCTTATTAATCCTTATCCAATTAAATAGGTTATTTAAATTGGGCATTCAATTTCGATTCAAATATGCCTTTACATCACATCATTTAAATGAATAGTTTAAGAGATATCACAGTTTCAAAATTACGCGTAACAAAATAGTTATGGTTGACAACGCGGGCGCTGTAGCCTACCACTGCGTCCGCTGAAAGTTGTCTATGATCTTTTCCTTGGCTATTAGGTATGTATTCCCGGTAGAACGTTCCCGTGGGATATTTTGCGACATCCACGCGGGCGAAGCCGCGGGTAAAAGCTAGTTGCATATAATTCCCGTCCTTCGAGCGTCACAGTCCGCACACACCTGACAACGCGCGGTACTGCGCCGGACGCACACTCACCTTGGAAGCGTCCACGTCCTTAAACAGCTGTACGAAGTAGGCGAGCGCGTCGGCCTCGTCGGTCTCAGCCGAGCGCGTGGTGCGCTTCTTCTTGCCGCGCGTCGTGTGCGTGGCCACGTAGGCCGGCGAGCCGTCCACCAGCACCAGCCGCGTCTCGCACCCGGCCTGCAACAGGACCCTCGTGACTACCGCGCCGCGCCCGCCCGGCCGGGCAACAGGACCCTCGTGACTACCGCGCCGCGCCCGCCCGGCCGGGCAACAGGACCCTCGTGACTACCGCGCCGCGCCCGCCCGGCCGGGCCCGGCGCGGCCACGTACCTGCTCCAGCTGCAGCGTCATCTCGAAGGCGACGCCGGCGCCGAAGGAGTAGCCCAGCAGCGTGTACGGCGCCGCGGGCTGCAGCGCGCGCACGTGCGCCACGTAGTGCCGGGCCAGCGCCGCCATGTCGTCCAGCGGCGCGGCCTGCGTGCACTGCAGGCCGTACACGGGCGCGCGCACGGCCGCGGCCACGCCGCGCAGCAGCTCCACCACGCCCTCGATGGGATGCACCATGAACACGGGCCGCAGCTCGGCGCCGGCCGGCGCGGCGCTGGGCAGCTTCACCAGCACCTGCTTGGGCATGAGCTCGGCCAGCGCCGCGAACTGCGCCTGGTCGGCCGCGTCGGGCGCGGGCGCGGCCGCGTCGCCGGCCGCGGCGTCGTCGCCGCCGGCCATGCCGCGCAGCTTGGAGAAGGTGAGGCCGCGGATCTCCTGCACGCCCAGCACCACGTCGTAGCCGCGCTCCAGCGTCTGCTTGATCTCGGCGCCCATGAGCGAGTCCATGCCGAGCTCGGCCAGGTTGGCCGAGTCGGACACCTTGGTGGGGTCCTTGATGCCGAGGATGTTGGCGACGGCGTGCAGCAGGTCCTGCTGCGGCGCGGCGGCGGCGCGGCGCTTGTCGGCCAGCACCATGGACGCCGCCACGGCGTGCGGCAGCGCCAGTAGCGCGCCCAGCGCCTCCATGCACGACGCGATGCGCTGCGGCACCGTGCCGCCCACCACGGTCTCGTCGCCGCCCATGGTCTCCACGATGAGGCCCACCTCGCCGATGGCTCCCCACTGCACGGCCAGGCCCGGCAGCCCGTCGGCCTGGCGCTGCTCCACGACCCGCTCCATGGCCGAGTTGGCCAGGCCGTAGTTGCTCTGGCCGGGGTTGCCGCGGCCGCACGACACGGACGAGAACACCACGAAGTACTCCAGCTCGGGCGCCAGCTCGCGCGTCGCCGCGTCCAGGATCTTAGTAGCTGTGCCCACCGGTCATGTCATTCATATTAGGTACGTCCATTTCATAAATAATTACAATAAACAAATATTTTTGTATTGGATGATGCTAACAGTATCGAGACCTAATAATATCGTTCTTGAATACAGGTGTTAGTGAGTGTGAAAGAGACTTTCTTGCTCGTTTTTTGACGTATTTAATCTGAGCTAAAACGCAAAAAACATTACAAAAGGTATAATTTCAAAGACAGGATTAAAAAAAACCAAGAAGTGGTAATTTTTTTGAGGTTATAAAGAAATGTTGTCAATAAGGGATCTCGCGCGCTACTCAAATGTTCAAGTACGTAGTCAGTGTTAGTTTAAAGGTGTTTGGAGGAACGATGTAGATGTCGCCATACATTAATATGTACAAGAAGCTGCGGTCGCGAACTCACCGTCGATCTTGGGCTTGGCGACGGCCTGGAAGTCGGCCGGCGTCTGCTTGTCGAGGAAGGCGTCGCGCAGCACGGCGGCCAGGTTGAACACGCCGCCCACCGGGCCCAGCGCCGCAGCCTCGCGCAGCAAGCCGCGCGCGCCCGCCGCGCTCGTGGCGTCGGCCGTGGACACGCGCACGTGCACGCCCAGCGCGCGCCAGCGCCGGATGCACCAGGCCTGGTAGCCCGTGCGCACGCCGCTGCGCGAGTTCAGCACGATGCGCGTCGCGCCGCGCTTCACCATCCACTGCGCCAGCTCCAGCCCGAAGCCGCCCATGCCGCCTGCGGACGCACGAACGTTACTCCACCGTTACTGACACCGCGACAGTGCCGGCCGGCTACGAGCTACGACTACTGACCCACGAGCACGTAGCTCCTGGCCGGGTGCAGGTAGGTGCGCGGCAGGGCCGACAGCAGCTTGCTGGCGGGCCGCGCGCCCGGCGCCTCCTCGTCGCGCACGCGCAGCACGACCTTGCCGATGTGCTTGCCCGTCGCCATGTACCTGCGCAACGAATTCGATCCAACAATGAAATTAGATAAAATATATTAAAGTCCGGTAGCAACATCACCAACATCTTTTGAAAAAGATGTTGAACAATAGTGCATTACTGTCGAGGCCAGCAATTAGGGCGTGAAAATGTGAGCCGAGGCGACGCCGAGGCACATATACGTGAGTCCATCAATGCCTGGTTAAATTATTTATAAATTCCAGAATCAATTACGAACAAAGAAAATTTTTCACGCGTCAATATGGTCATTTGTTCCTTCACAGCTCTATTTACTAATCCAGTTCGAAATTTAAATAAAATCTTTGATAAGTTACCTCCTTGGTTGCCATGAGAAGTAAAAAGTTAGTTCAATTTTTAAATAACAGGACAGATATGAGTTTTCATAGTAATTTATTTGGCCACTAAACACGACAGATACCTATGAATTTTCATACTAACATTGCCGGCCGGGCGCTCGCTTGTTTTTAACCGACTTCCAAAAAGGAGGAGGAGGTTCTATGTTCGACTTTATGTATGTTTTTTTTTTTTTTTTTTTTTTATGTATGTTCACCGATATCTCCGCCAATTGTGGACCGATTTTGAAAATTATTTTTTTGTTTGAAAGGGTAAGCTCCCGAGGTGGTCCCATATAAATTTTATTGACTTTGCTTAGATAGTTTTTGAGTTAGCTTGAATAATACATATTTTTCCCACTTAGTTTATATGGACGATATTATGATAACTTCGTGTCACTGTTATTTATTGCAGTTAGTGGTATTGGATATTGTGTGGGGTAGGTACCACAACTAAAAAGTGAAAAATAAAAACTTTTTACAAAAAAAATTAAAACCGACTTCCAAAAAAAACCACTACAAAGTGAAAAATAACTTTAATTTCGGAAGTCGGTGGCAAAAAACGAAAATTAAAAAACAAAGACACCGACTTCCGAAATTAAAGTTATTTTTCACTTTGTAGTGGTTTTTTTTGGAAGTCGGTTTTAATTTTTTTTGTAAAAAGTTTTTATTGACCAGGCAATTTCAGTTTATCTCGAAGAAGGTTGTCAAAATAATGTTCGAATTTCCAAGCATGTTTGAGAAAACAAATTTTTCATCGCGTGGGGTAGCGTTGAAATAGTTGGGAGAATGGTGCCGATTCTCTTGTCACAAATGCCTCTAAACTAGACTAAAAATCACTAAAATTTTGTTTAGCCCTGTCAAACGAGCATTTCCCATTCTGAAATAGTCTAAAGTGACACAACTTAACTATATTTTAGTTTGACAGCACTAAGATTGCACTGAGTTATTAGTTTAGTGAAAATGGCAATTTTGCTATTCTGAATTTGACGTTTTTCACCTAAAAATTTAGATTATCCAACTAAATCAGTCTATTTTTAAACGCGATTAAAAAGGAGTGGAATTAAATTAGTTGGCATGAACTAAAATTCACACACTTCAGCTGCAAAAACTTTATCTTTTTTTTTATTTTGCTTATATCTCGAAAACGGTGCGTCCTAGCGCAAAAATAATGGAAATTTCGAGCCCCTCTGCAACCCGCAAACCCATATGCCCCTACTCACAGGTAATATTTTTTCATATTTTCCATAAAAAAAAGTTTAAAATTCCATACAAAATAATGACCCCCCACGCGCCTCTGGCTCTAAAAAAATTCACGGGGTAGAGCAAACAAGTACCACGTGGGTCGCGACGTGACTGTCAAATTCAATTTTAGATGTGTCAAAATTATTTTTTTATTTAGAGATATTTTTCCGCAGAATAGCTTTTAGATTCTCATAGCCAAAAGTAAGGTATTTTAGTCGTAGTTTAGTTAGTTTAGTTCGGTGTACAAGAGAATCGGCACCAAAGTAATATTTTGTTCTTCTAGGGCGTTATTTTGAATTCCTCGCTAAGCGAAGGATTCTATAGTAGAATCCTAAGCTTAGCGAGGAATTCAATAGACGCCGCCCGAGAACAAAATATTTTGTTCCCGAGTGATACACACTATTTTTCATCACTACCTATGAGAAAAGTAAAAAGCTACTTACTCGTTTTTTTTTTTTACATTAAACCTTCACGCGAGCGCCTCCAACCTAACTACGCAAATCAGTACGCTATCAAAAGCACGGAGTGGACCAATCAGAAGAGAGAAACCCCAAACTCCCTAGGGAGCAAAGTTGAATTTAGCTCCCGCTATCCTCTATAGGCAATTGTCGTTTTTCGAATAGGTGTGATGAAAAGTCAATTATTATTCTCCTCTCGTGAAAAAGTGCTCACATTAATTAGGTTTGCGTCAGGTTACGTATGATTTTTTTTTTTAAATCTATACGGTATTTATAACTGTCGATTTACCTGTAATCTGTAATAAGTACCAAAAAAAAAAAATTTGACGAATAATTAAAATTTGGGGTCATCAACTAAAATATGTTAAAATAACCTTTTTTTTATTTAATTTCGGAGACGTGATGGCTTTCGATATGTAAACATAATGAAGGCCGTGCGGCCTCTCGCTGGCTGAGCCAGGCGCCACGTGTGTCGCTACCAAGGACCCTTCTTCTGTCCAAGTGTGCGAGTGCTCACTGACTGTGACCATATCCGCGACCTAGCCGTGTTTCTACTACCTGTGAACTACGTGATTATATGTATTAACCATCTACCTAAACTACCTAACACTTAACGGCTTGCGCAGCCTACCTGCGCACTCCTAGCTATTACAATCCATATAGTTTTAGTGGGCAAAAAAAAGTATTATTGAAGCTAACTCAAAATCTACCTAAACAGAAAGGATCGAACGGCACAGAAGCGTGTTGGATCCTGTTCGAACCATTTAAAACCAAACTGCATGCATGTGTGTACTTATGTCTATGTGTGTGTGTAAGAAACAATCCTTTGAAATCTGTATGAACGAGTAGCTAGTTAGTATCCAAATAAACACATAAGAAGCAACACCTCTTTAAATCTATCTACATCCTTACAAACAAAACTAAACCGTATCAACATTAGAACATGGTCGAATTTCGAACCGGATAAATAGATCTACCTGGGTGGTCTAGTGATCAGTGCGAATACAAAGCGCCGCATTCCTTAGATAAGGAACTCGTTTGCTATGAGTGATTTGTGCAAATAATAAGAAAAAGTAATTATCGTGTGTCTTGCGAAATATTACGATTGGATTATCTCTTCAAATACGTGACCTACATTGCATCTTTTGGAATAATGACTACTACAGTGGAACAATTGCTTGCGGAGTTAGAAGATGTTGCGTTATTACTGCAGAAAGCGCAAACTAACCTAAAGAAATGTCCAAAACAAAGACTTACAAAAGGATACATTGAAACACGATTGCAATCCATTGAAGAATATTGGAAGAAGTTTACTATTGCGCATCATAACCTATTAAAAGTGGTACCTAAAGAAAAGAAGAATGATATTCCGTATTTTGCAAATGAAGACTACTTTGTCATAGAAGATTTGTATTTATGTATGCAGGGTGATTTGAAAGATCTTTTATCGGTTAACCAGCACCCCAGACTAAGTGACATTGCTTACAATACCGGCACAACATATGAAGGAAATCTCAAGCTGCCGCAAATACAGTTACCTGCCTTTTCGGGAATTTATGAAGATTGGACTACATTCAAGGATCTTTTCACATCGTTAGTTCACAACAATTCTACATTATCTAAAGTTCAAAAGCTTCACTACTTGAAGAGTAGCATTACCGGGGAAGCAGAATCATTATTAAAGCACTTACAAATAACTGAAAGTAATTACGATCAAGCTTGGGATTTGTTACGCGATCGGTTTGGTAACCGGCGGATTATAGTGAATTCTCTCATTCGAAAACTAATGATGCAGAAGAAGATTACTTCTCAAACTGCTTATAATATAAAGACATTATTAGACACAACAAGTGAGTGCATCAATAGTTTAAGAAATCTAAAGGTGTCGACTGAGTCTTGGGATCCAGTCGTCATATTTGTAACTGTGCAGAAACTAGATCCAGATTCACACCGGGAATGGGAACAGTTTGCGTATAAAGATAATTTAGAGGAATTACCTAAATGGGAAGAACTTGTGAGGTTCTTACAAACCAAATTTCGCACACTAGAACTGATCGCTCCGCCTTCCAGAGAGAAACCATCAAAAGGTAAAGAATATACAGTCCACGCTTCTACAGCACCTGCTGCTACTCAACCAAGAAGTTGTTTAATTTGTAAGGATAACCATACGCTATGCCATTGCAAGGATTTTACTAAAATGGAACCAACAGAGAGGTCTGAATATGTGAAGAAGCACCAGCTTTGTTTCAATTGTCTGGCACCAGGACACTCAGCTAGGAAGTGTCGGTTAAACATGTCCTGCCGCATTTGTCACAAGCGCCACCACTCTCTTGTTCATCAACATATTAAACCAAGTACCTCCAATCAATCGGATACCAAGCACCATCAAAGTGAAGAACAAACCAAACCAAAGGACGCTAATGAACCAGTTGAGCTTGCATCGCATTTTACCGCCAGCACATGCACAGCATTATTGGCTACAGCACTTGTGCCAGTTTGTAACGAATCAGGACGTGTGACAGTACTGCGCGCGCTCATTGATCAGGGTTCGCAAGCCACGTTCATTAGTGAGAGAGCTGCCCAGCTGTTACGACTCAAGAGAATGCCTGCTCACGCAACAGTCAATGGGGTTGGCTCGACCACAACTGCCGTTAAACACGCTGCTTATATCCAGCTTCAATCAAGACACGACGACAGTTTCAAGTTAAAGGTGAAGGCTTATATTATGTCAACACGAATCACAACGCAACTACCATCACATACCATTCCAACCAACACCTGGTCACATTTAGAAGGTCTCGCATTAGCCGACCCAGGCTTCAATAAACGAGGAAAAGTTGATTTGTTACTAGGTGTCGAAGTGTGTGCCCAAATATTAAGAAGCGATATCATCAAAGGTCCCCCAGGTTCTCCATGCGCTCAAAACACCAGCCTAGGGTGGATCCTGTTTGGAAACATACATGAAAGGGGCAATACTAATGATATTATTGTGATGCACCACAGCCTTGACTTAGACAAGATGTTAAAATCAATGTGGGAGTTGGATATTGAAGATAAAACTACACCAACACAAGAAGAAAGAAAATGTGAAGAAATTTACCAATCCACTCACTCAAGAACAGAAGACGGACAGTATATTGTCAAACTACCAACAAAAACAGACAAGCTGTTATCAACACAAGGAGGAACAAGAGAAATAGCTATAAAGAGACTTTATCAATTGGAAAAAAGACTAGAGAAGAATCCTACACTAAAATCAGAATATACAAAGGTCATGGATGAATACATGAATATGAATCACATGGAAGAGATATCACAAGAAGAAATAAATAAAGACAGTGTTTACCTGCCGCATCATGCAGTGGTAAAGGAAGACAAGGAAACTACGAAAGTCAGAATAGTTTTTAATGCATCGCAAAAGGGAAACAACAATATTTCTTTGAATGACGAACTTCTAGTTGGACCCCAGCTACAAACAGATATGAGGAGCCTCATCATGAGATGGCGTATGAAGAAGATTTGTTTTGTGGCTGACATACAACGTATGTACCGTATGGTCTTAGTGACGAAAGAAGACAGGGACCTGCAAAGAATAGTATGGAGGAGTGACCCTAGCCAACCAGTCAAAGACTACAGACTTACGCGAGTCACTTTTGGCACAGCATCAGCTCCATACTTAGCCGTCCGAACTTTACATCAAGTCGCAGATGACGAAGGAACTGTATGCCCTGATGCTGCCAAAATGATCAAAGAAGACTTCTATGTTGATGATCTGATGGCTTCGAATGACAATCTAGAAGATGCAATACACATAGCGAAGAGCGTAGAAGCTATACTACAGAAGGGAGGCTTCACACTACAAAAATGGTGCTCAAATGACGCTAACTTCTTGAGACAATTTGAACCTGCAAAAAGGACATCGCATGCCAGTCTAGACATCACCATCCATGGGACTATCACAGCTTTAGGCCTACGCTGGAACATGGGCAAAGACGTGTTTCAGTACAGTCTAAACTTACCTTCTATGAACAACACGATAACCAAACGCACGATTCTTGCCGACGTTCAACGACTATTTGACCCACTAGGTTGGTTAGCTCCAGCTATGCTACCAACAAAGCTACTAATACAAAGACTGTGGTTGCAAGGAATCAGCTGGGATGAAGAAGTAGACACAGATGTCAGACAAGACTGGACTGTATTGAGAAATAATTTACAACACGTAAATGAAATTGAGGTACAAAGATGGCTGGGAACCACAATTCATGAAGCAACAAACATAGAAGTTCACGGGTTTTGTGATGCTTCTACCAAAGCATACGCAGCTGTTGTTTATGTCAGAGTTGAAAAGGATAAGGAACAAATACAAACTCAGATAATTGCTGCAAAGACTCGAGTAGCTCCAGTTAAACCAGTATCTCTCCCGCGATTAGAGTTGTGCGGTGCTCTTCTCTTATCTCGATTGCTCAAACAAATTAAAACAGCAATGAGAATACCAGATGATAAAATATTCGCATGGAGTGACTCCACAATAGTGCTTTCTTGGCTACTTGGAGACCCAACAAGATGGCAAGTTTTTGTAAGAAACCGTGTAGTCGAAATATTGGATAACACAGGATCCAATTGGTTTCATGTACAAACAACCGATAATCCTGCAGATGTTGCGTCACGAGGAGAACATATTCTGGAGTTAAAGGAAGATGAGCAATGGTGGAAGGGCCCAAAATGGCTACGACAGAAAACAATTACATTTAATAAACCTGACAACCTAACCACAAGTTTAGAAAGAAGAGAAGTAATACAAACAAATTTAAAATTAGAAGAAGAAAGTCTAGAAAACCAATTTAATCAATTTGATAGTGTGGAGGAACTTTTAAAATCAATAACTTATTGCAAAAGATTTCTCAAGGGGAAAATGACAGTAAACAAAGATGCAGTCATAACTACTCAAGAATTAGATGAAGCACTCAAGACCTGCATTAGAATAACACAAAGGGAGAGATTTTATGATGAAATTATGAATTTAAGTAAAGGGAAGGAAGTAAAAAGGGATAGCAAATTAAAATTCCTGAGACCCTACCTAGACAAGGAAAATATACTTAGGGTGGGCGGTAGATTAAGACATGCAGATATACCGGAAGACTCCAAAAACCCAATAATATTGGACAATCACAGCAATTTATCCATGCTTATAGTGAAAGATGCTCATCTCAAGTCTTTACATGGTGGAATTCAAATAATGATGGCCTACCTAAGAACAAGATTTTGGTTAATCAAAGCGAAGACTTTAATCAAATACAGAATCCACAAATGTTTAATATGCTCTAAACATAGTGCTGCAACAAAAAATCAACTCATGGGTGCACTCCAGCCAAACCATTTCTGAACAGTGGGGTTGATTTCGCCGGACCATATCAAGTCTTAGCGTCCAAAGGCAGAGGAGTCAGAACGAATAAGGCGTATGTTTCCGTGTTCGTTTGTATGTCCACCAAAGCCATTCACCTAGAAATGGTCGGCGATCTCACAACCGAATCCTTCATTGGTGCTTTTAAGAGGTTCGTCGCCAGACGGGGAAGATGCTCACAGATATGGAGTGACCAAGGCAGAAATTTCGTAGGAGCCAATAAGGAATTGGCAGCTGCTTGGAAGGAGGCAAAATTTGAACTCGAAGGTCCAGTAGCAGAGTCTCTTGCACTGGATGGAACGCAGTGGCACTTCATACCTGCCTACAGCCCCCATGTAGGAGGTTTGTGGGAGGCGGGCGTGAAGTCTATGAAACACCACATGAAAAGAATTCTGACCAATCACCTGACATTCGAAGAAATGAGCACCCTGCTTTGCCAAATCGAGGCTTGCTTAAACTCTAGGCCGCTAAGCCCAATTGATGATGAAGACACAGACAACATAACACCCTTAACACCAGGCCATTTTTTGATTGGCGAAGCACCCATTAATGTCCCTCAACCTAATCTTCAAGACGTTCCAATTAGTCACCTGTCACGTTGGAGGCACATGCAGAAATTGATTGGAGATTTCTGGCATAAATGGCAAGCAGAATACCTAACCAGCTTACAACAGAGGCCAAAATGGCTCAAGCGATGCAAGGAGCTTGATATTGGCAACATTGTACTCATCAAAAATGATCAACTCCCTCCTGGCAAATGGGCGTTAGGTCGGATTGTTGCTAAGCATCCAGGCGACGATGGTGTCACAAGAGTGTACAGTGTTAAAGGTGGTGACAGTGTAGTTAAGCGAAGTTTTAACAGGTTGTGTCCATTGCCTATAGACATTGATGATTAATATTTTATTTATGTTTAATGTTCCAATACAATCAAATCAATTTAACTGTTGCTTTTATACAAAATGTATGATTATTTTCTTTAGTGTCTATGACTTGTGCATATATGCTTTATAATGAAATCTAAATTAATTAGTTACTTAAGCTTGTTGTACCTATTTATGATTTTATAAAGGTCTTTATAAGCCCTTTGGTGGGCGGCATGTTCGAACCATTTAAAACCAAACTGCATGCATGTGTGTACTTATGTCTATGTGTGTGTGTAAGAAACAATCCTTTGAAATCTGTATGAACGAGTAGCTAGTTAGTATCCAAATAAACACATAAGAAGCAACACCTCTTTAAATCTATCTACATCCTTACAAACAAAACTAAACCGTATCAACATTAGAACAGATCCCATAATTAAAAAGATTGTTTCTAAGTGACTTTGCTATTTAAATCCGAGTTCTTTGTTTTAGAGATATTTTCGACTATGTATAACTCTTTTTTTTCTAACTATCCTATGATATACAAACTTATTTTTACGGTCGATAAAAACAATAATGTGCATCCGTATATGTTCATCCCTGGTGTGCGTGGTTCGACACGCACTTGGCTAGTTATTTTTTGCGACTTTAATCGAAGTCAGGTATTATGAGTGATGGATAGCTAGCTGGCGCCTCACCGGAAGGCCTGCTCCAGCTGGTGGTCCGAGAACAGCGTGGCCGGCAGCGGCCGCACGGCGCCGGCCGCGATGCCGTCCGTGACGCAGCGCACCACGGCCGCCTTGTCGCTGTGCGCAGAGTCGGCGTCGAACAGCGCGTCCAGCAGGATGCCGTGGAACGTGGTGTTCTTGAGGAACACGGACATGCCCAGCGCCGTGTCGTTGGACAGGTCCAGCTTGCCGATCTCCAGGAAGCGGCCGCCCTCGGCCAGGCAGCGCACGGACGCGAACAGCTTGTCGGCCGCCAGCGAGTTGAGCACCAGGTCCACGCCGCGCCCGCGCGTGCGCCGCTTGATGAGCTGCTCGAAGGACGTGTCGCGCGAGTTGCCGATGTTCTCGGGCGGCAGCGTCGGGAAGCGCTCGCGCAGGAAGGCGCGCTTGTCGGGCGTGCCCACCGTGGTGTACACGGTGCAGCCCGCGTGCAGCGCGATGGCCAGCGCGGCCTGCCCCACGCCGCCCGTGCCCGCGTGCACCAGCACGGCCTCGCCGCGCCGCATGCGGCCGCGCACGGCCAGCGCGTAGTACGCGGTGGCGTAGGCCACGGGCACCGTGGCCGCCTCCTCCAGCGACCAGGCGGCCGGCACGTCCCACAGGAAGCCCTTGTCGGCCAGCACCGTGCTGGCCAGGCCGCACGCCGCCACCATGCCCATCACGCGCCTGCCGTCAGATGACCGTCCACTGAACTCCAAGCCCAGAATACACTCCTGAGGGACAGAGATCATATTACTTACACCTTTTATTGTTACATCTATTTCATTCTTTTAAATTTATTTATTCATAAAACAATTCATATTGTGTTTTGGGGCCTTGCAGGGCCAAGTGGAAATCCGGGGCTGTCCCCATTACACATCTTTATTATTTATTTAGATAAGTATTCGAGTTTTTCAAGTTAATTGATAAAAGGAAAAATAATTTTCTTATAGACTGTTTGAATGTTCTGAAGCAATGCTTAGCTTATAGCCATGAAAAATTGCGTCTCGTGACTTATACTAACGAATATATATAAAGTGATTTCAGATGACAAGTATGTTTAACTTGGTGCTGTTACAGCACTCTCTCCATATCGACCATATGATGTGGTATGACTGACCTGTCCGGCGAGGTTGCCGGGCAGCGCGTCGGGCGGCAGCTTGCCGGTGGCCAGCATGATGTCGCGGAAGTTGAGCGGCGCGCAGTACACGCGGCACAGCTCGGCGCGGGCCGGCTGCGGCGCGTCGCGCGCGTACCGCAGCGGCGACTCCACCCAGCGCAGCGACGCCAGGTCGCCGCGCGTCAGCGTGTTCACGTAGGCGTGCTCCACCTGCAGCTGCGCCTCGGCCGCGTCGCCCAGCGGCAGGTGCCGGTAGCTGCCCCACACGCCAGCGCGCAGCACGTTGACGGCCAGGTCGCGCCGCACCTGCGCCGCGTACGGCGCCGCCTCGGGCCGGAAGGGCTCGCGCGCGCCCGGCAGGTAGTAGCAGCGCAGCGCGCGCCCGCCCGCCTCGCCGCGCAGGCACGCGCACAGGCCCAGCACGCCGGCCGCGGCCGCGCGCGCCACGCAGTACACGCGCATGTCCTCGCCCTCGGCGCGCGCCAGCGCCTCGCGCAGCGCGTCCACCCAGCCGAACGCGGCGTCGTCGTCCACGTCCACGACCACGTGGCGCGCGGGCAGGCCCGGCGCGCGCCGCAGCAGCACGTACTCGCAGCTGGCCGCCACCTGGCGCGACACGCACAGCAGGCCGGCGCGCTCCAGCATGTCGCGCGCGGCGCGCTCGTCCAGCGCCTTGTGCGGCTCCTCCAGCAGCAGCATGCCGGCCGCGCCCAGCGCCGCGGCCAGCAGCTCCAGCGTGGCGGCGCCGTGCCGGCTCAGCACGTCGGCCGCCAGCACCAGATGGCAGTCGCTCTCGATGGGCGCGCTCCTGCCGTCCTTGGGCAGCACCTTGATGCCCAGGTCCTTGACGGCGGCGGCGTAGGCGGCGGGCGCGGGCCCGGCCGCCAGCGAGGCGTCCACGCGCACCTGCGGCTCGGCCTCCAGCACCTGCATGGCCAGCGGCGTGAGCAGCGCCTCGGGCGGCCGGTCCAGCGCCGCCTCGGCCAGCTTGAGCTTGAGCGCGCCTGCGTTCTCCAGCACCAGCTGCAGGCTGACGGTGAGCGCTTCGCGCTTGGAGCGCGAGGTGTCCTCGGTGGCCACGGCGGCGTTGTCGTACGGCAGGAACACGTACTTCTCCAGCTTAGGCGCGGCCTGCGGGTTGGCGCGGCGCGGCGCTAGGCTGGTCTTGACGCCGCGGAACTCGATGCCGCCGGCGCTGATGACGTCGATGTCGCGGTGCATGCGCACGGGCAGCGTCCCGCCCTCGCCCAGCTTGGCCACGGCCGCCAGCTGCGCCGCCGGGTCGATGAGCGCGCGCTGCAGCCGCGTGGGTAGGTACAGCTCGCGCGTGTCCACGCCGATGATGCCGAACTGCAGCATGGTGTCCATGAACGAGATCCAGTTGTCGTCCCAGGCGAGCTCGCCGCAAGTGCCGCGCGGGTCGGACGAGCGGATGCCACGGAAGATGCCGCTGTAGTTGTAGCCGCGCAGGCGCAGCTCCTTGTAGATGTCGTCGGTGACGAGCGGCAGCAGGCCCTCCTCGGCGCGCGGCGCAGACTCGTCCAGGTCGCGCAGGCGCTCGGCGCCGGGCTCGTCGGCCAGGCGCACCGTGCCCGTCACGACCACGGCGCCGCCCTCGCACACGTCGAACTCGCCCGTGCCGTCCAGCACGTTGATGAGGAAGCGCACGGGCGCGTCGCGCGGCACGATGGTGGCGCGCCGGAACTGGATGTTCTCCATCACGATCGGGGTCTCCTCAGGCTTTCTGTTGTTGAGCTTCGCCATAGTTCTCCAAACGAGGGTCTGGAACCGTTCAAATCGGATTAGTTAGACATGGCGCCACTGAGACGCGCCGTCCCGGCTCGTCGCGGCCGCGGCCTACTCGCGGTGCACTCACCAGGTATCCGGTGGCGGGGAAGAGCACGCGGCCGTCGATGTTGTGTCCGGTGACGAAGCCGTCGTCGGCGCGCGACACGTCGTACTCGATGACGTTCTCGCCCGAGCGCGACGCGTGGCCGAAGTGCGCCACCTGCCACTCCAGGCGGTGGTCCCACTGCACGTGCGAGGCCAGGCCCGGCGTGCCGCGCGGCACGGGGAAGGCCACGGCCGGGTACAGGCGGCCCACGGCGGGCTGCGCGCCGGCCGCGAACACGCGCCCGGCCGCGGCCAGCAGGTGCGCGCACGCGTCGGGCGCGTCGCGCCGCACCAGCGCCACGTGCGCGGCCGCGGGCAGCGCGCGCTTGAGCACGGCCTGCAGCAGCGCGTGCGGCGCCACCTCCAGCACGAGCGCGCGCTCGGGCACGTCGCGCACGGCGTCGGCGAAGCGCACCGGCGACAGCAGGTTGTTCACGTGGTAGTTGGCGTCGCTCAACTTGGCTGGGGACAGAACGCACTCGTGAGCGGCGAACTTCATTGCGTACTAAATAGTCATGGAACAACTATGATTTAATAATTATCTCTACATTTCATTTGTGTATTTTTTTCTTCATCGTATCATCAAATAGGTCTTGAAATCGCGACTTTAGCACATTATAGTTAACAAGGCGTAGCTGCGTGCCCGATGGAGTTAACCATCGCCGTTTCTCAAGAGCATTAGAGGATGACTTTAAAAAATCGATGATACCACAAACTGATACTTTTAAACAGAAGTCTAAGTAGCACAAACTCCTAACTGCTCACTTTTGTTATTTATGGAACTCTTGTGCAATATTTCATGCTTCTAGACTGACAGACAACGCACAACATTAACCATCGGGTTAAGGCTGTGCGTTTTCTGTCTGAATGAATTTAAGATATCTCTAAAACATATTTTAAGCAATTGGTGTGAAATCGGAAAACTAAAGTTGAAATTTTTGCTCCTATATAGAATTCAAATTCTGACTTCAGCATTAATTAAAAAGCAATCGTAAAAAATCCGACAATAATCGAAGATTCCGATTAATCGCAAACTCGCCGATTACAATGAATCGTCAACGTTTCATGAGTAGTGATCAAGCTCAAGACTCACCGAGGTCCGAGTCCCACTGGTCGCGCGGCAGCGACGAGGACACCCAGCGCCCGGAGCGCGGCCGCGGCTGCGGGATGACCTTCTCCAGCGAGCGGCGCAGCAGCGGCGCGGCGGCCGCGATGTACTTGCTGTGGAAGGCCACGCCCGAGCTGTTCACGCGCCGCGCGAACGTGCCCTCCGCCGACAGCGTCGCCACGAACTTCTCCAGCGACTCCACTGGCCCTGAAATCTGTACGACACGGCCCATTGAGGACGCTGACGTCACGCCGCACTGTGGCCGCGCAGCCGCGCCGCCTCGCTTACCGTGACGCTGTCGTTGGCGTTGTGGCAGGCGGGCACGACGTCGGGCGGGCAGCGCGCCTCGCACTCCTCCCACGAGAGCCCCACGGCCGCCATGGCGCCCGGCGCCAGCTTCGCGTCCACGATGCTGCGCCCGCGCCAGTACGCCGCCAGCACGGCCTGCTCCGCCGTCAGCGTCTCGTCCGCGTATGCGCAGCCTGCGGGTGAACTCGTCAGTTAGTCCCGCTAGCGACGCCATACTGCGGCTGCGCGGCGGGCGCTTCCCACTCACCGATCTCGCCGACCGAGTGGCCCACGATGCCGTCGGGGCGGATGTCGAGCACGCGCAGCACGTCCACGAGCGCCACCTGCACGGCCGCGATGGACACGAACGAGTTGATGACGTCGTCAAAGGCCGTCGCCGGCGCGTCCGTGATGATGTTGATGAGGTCGATTTTGTGCGGCCTCAGCGCCACCGCCGAGCGGTTGATACTGGCCGCGAACACCGGCAGCTGCATCAGGGTCTTAGCCATGCCGGGCCACTGCGAGCCCATCCCCGAGAACACGAACCACACGGGTCGGGGATCCCCGCTCTCCAATTCCTGCGAACAGAGAGTCATCAGCCATGATCGATCACGAACGAATTAGGAAGCGGCAGCCAGGCCTCGGCGTCGCGTATACTCACGATGCACTCCTGCATAGGCGGGTCGGTGAGCACGGCGAACCCGCGGTGCGAGTGGCCGGGGATGTTGTGCTTGTGCACGGCGTCCAGCAGCGCGTGCAGGCCGGCGTCGTCGCGGTGCGCGGCCGCCAGCGCGGTGAGCGCGCGCACGGCCCCCTCCGTGCGGCCCGACGCCAGCACGACGCGCGGCGCCGCGTAGGGCGCGGGGCCGCGCGCGGGGCCGCCGCCCGGCTCCGACTCGAAGATGACGTGCGCGTTGGCGCCGCCGAAGCCGAACGAGTTGATGGCCACCAGCCCACCCTCCCACGGCATGTTGCGGTCCACCACCTGCCGCCACATAAACACCCCACTTATAAACTGATCACATTTTTTTATTACTAACGCGCACTCACTACTTTTTATTTTTCTGATTTAAATAAATAATAATACGACTTGATTTGTTTCGTTCGTCGGATTCTCAAATCGCACATGCTCTCACACATCCTACACATGAACAAACACTCAGACTTGCAAAAACTAACAGGCCAAGGGTCGTATCTGTGCGGAAGGTCCTGGATGAATCAACAACTTACCTGGATCCTGCCGTCGCTGAGCGCCGGGATGTCCGGGTTGGCGGTCTGGTAGTGCAGGTTGGCGGGGATGACGCCGCGCTCCATGGCCACCACCACCTTGGCGATGGAGCACAGGCCGGACGCGGGCTCCGAGTGGCCCATGTTGGACTTCACCGAGCCCAGCAGCAGCGGCCCCTTGCGCCCCGCGCAGAACAGCTCCGCGATGGCGTTCACCTCCTGCGGGTCTCCCACCTAGCCAACACACGTTACGTCAGCACATCGCCTATCTCACTGCACATACACACACGCACAATTTGTTTTCGGTCACAAAGTGATGCCGATTTTGGACAGGTACGAACTTGCCGCGTAGCTTTGACTGCTACTGGCAGTCAAAAATACTGTTCATCGGGCACACCCCTGTACTCAAGCGCTCTGTAGAGCGTGCCGCCAGTGCGTTGCGTGTTCAATATAACAACGCTTTCTGGGATAATATCAAAATAATAATAATAATAGTTAGTGGTGGCAGGTGGTTGGCGTACCTTAGTTCCGGTGCCGTGGGCCTCAACGTAGGCGACGTCGCTGGGCCGCAGCTTGGCCTCGGCGAAGGTCTCCTCGGCCAGGCGGCGCTGCATGTCGCCGGACGGGAAGGTGATGCCCTGGTCCTTGGCGCCGTCGGTGTTGACGCGCAGGCCGCGCAGCGTGGCGTACACGCGCCGCGCCGCGCCTCGCTTCTGCAGCAGCACGGCCACGGCCGCCTCCGAGCGCACGTAGCCGCGCCCACTGGCGTCGAACGCGGCGCAGCGGCCCTCGGGCGACAGCATGCTGAGCCGGTGGAAGTTCAGCGAGTTGGCGGGCTTCAGGCACAGGTTGCAGCCGGCCACGATGGCGGCGTCGCACTGGCCGGAACGGATGGCCGTGGCCGCCTGCGCCAGCGCGAACATGGAGCTGGAGCAGGCCGTGTCAACCGCGAAGGACGGCCCTTTGAGGTCGAAGGTGTAGGAAATGCGGTTAGGAAACATGGCGCGGCAGCAGCCCGTGAGCGCGTAGCCGTTGATCTTGTCGGGGTCCACGGTCCACATCTCCTCGGTCTCGGAGTTGGACACGCCCACGAACACGCCGGTGCGCGAGCCGCGCAGCTCGCTGGGGTTGATGCCGGCGTCGATGATGGTCTCGTGCGTGAGCTCCAGCAGCAGGCGCAGCTGCGGGTCCATGAGGTGCGCCTGCTTGGCGTGCACGCCGAAGAACGTCGCGTCGAAGTGCACCAGGTCTTTAAGCTTGCCATTGCGTTCCGGGAGACCGTGCAATCCTATAAAAAATTAGTAAATGTTTACTCGTTTTTCCGTTGTCCTGTGTAAGGTGGCTCCTACTCCTATAGGTACCATAAATAATGCGCAATCTTATTGAGATTGCACATTATTTTAATTGTGCAATATCAGCCCTTTTTTTTTGGGTGGGAAATCATCAAATGACTTTTCCGCTCTGGGCGGAGCGGAAGGGCGTGTCAGACTCTTACTGACTAAAACCCACCCGTGTTCCTTCCCTTGCCTGTTCGTTGCCGGGGGCCACGGTATCCACTTAGGACTTCCCGCAACCCCGGCGGTAGACATCGGCCCTAGCGAACCCTGTCAATTTTGCTGACATCTATTTGAGGCGCGCTTGTAACACGACGCGCCGTCGACCCGGGCCTAGTCCTTATGGGACGGCGAGCTGCCCATTGCTCTCCGTCGGCAAGCCTGCGCCTACGGTGGCCGGAAATCGGCTACCAATTCTCGACGCCCGGGGCGTCTCCTACGGCGGCGGCTAGGAGCTTTATTTGTACAGTAATTTTATTTAATCGATACTCAAATCTCGATGCAATTGTTCATCATCATCAGCCTATTAACGTTCCCACTGCTGGGACACAGGCCTCCTTTCGGTGAGAGGGAGTGGGCCGTAATCCACCACGCGGGCCCAGTGCGTTTTAGATCGATCTATTGCCCCCTGCATGAACCAAATTTCATGAAAATCGTTGGAGCCGGTTCCGAGATTCAGATTATATAATATACGTATACATATACATACTTAGGTACTAGCTGCCCGTCCCAGCTTCGCACGGGTAGCACTAAGTACTTATCTACGGCTACCTACCCCTATACTACAGTAGTATAGGGCAGGTAGCCTAGGTAGGGTCCCGCCAAAATCGGGACGTCCCGATTTTTTGTTCAAAATTAAACGTCCCGCGCGGGACAGGCTCGGTCCCGCTTTTTGGGGATATACAAATAAATAAGCAATTTAAGACTTAACTGCCTTACACGGTAACCCACACAGTGATAGTTATTAACATAGTAAAGTAATGCATTTTCATTAAAATACATTTTCTATGACTATTTCTAAAATCATTGTAAACTTAATTTAAAACTCAAATAAAAGCATAAGCAGTAAAAAAATAAAATACAGAGTTTTTACGTTTTCTTAAGTATACTTATCCCGCTTTCGACGAAAGAATCCCGCTTTTTTTTGTCAAAACGGGTCAAAATCCCGATTTAGCCGAAAAATAATCTGGCAACGCTGCTACGCGCTCGGCCGGCGGCCGGCTAGCCGCCAACTTACTTAGCTCATCACTTCATCAGACTATTTTTTATATTGTTAACAGTTAAAGGAACAATATTTTATTAAAGTAGGTAGGTAGGTACCTTATCTATCCATCACGCTACCCAATTATTATTATACTAATGAATACATTGCAATTACATGGAAACAATTCAGTTATCACTCCGAGCTAACATAATCACTTTCATGTTACTCGGTAGGCGCAAGCGAATGGATGTGTAGTCATTATGCCGAATGTGTTTGACTGTTTGTTTATCAGCGAGCTATCTAAACATGACCGGCACGTCACAGTCGCACGCGGAAACCTTACAAAAGTCAATATTTACTATATTTCCTGCTAACACGATGACATAATTTATGACAGGTTTGACGAGTAAGATGTTTGTTAGCTTAGCAGAGATAGGTATCGCGAGTTGTGCGAGTGTGAGTGCGCGGTGGCGGTGACGCACGGGCATCACGCCACCGCCGCGCCGGCGCGCGGCGCTCGCACACGAGGCGGGCGCGGCGCGCGCTGCGGTCGGGCCGCGGGCCTCGCGGTGCTCGCTCGTCTAACGGTGAAAGCCTCACAATGGAATGGACGCGCGACTGATGCCGTTGACACTAGTCATTCATTTGCGCACAATTGGTTAAACGTGCCAATATGTGGGCGATCGTCCACTTTGAACATACCTACTGGACACTATAACATTACCTACCTACCCACGTAGTCCTCATCTATCTACTCCAGATTCGATTCGTATAATATCCGTCGCCACAAAGCCTCTTTCACCTTTCGTTAGCCACTGGCCACAGGTTATTGTGTATAAGCAGGTATTACTTAGTAGGTGGTAGATTGGTAGATACCTAGTACCTAACTACTCGGTTGTTAGTTTGGCGGTCTTCGTCATGCTTTTCTCCTTGGCAGTTAAAGCACCACCTAGTAGGTACTTGACAATATAAAACGCGTCGCAAAGAATAAGTTCGCTTCGCAAGCCAAAATAAGATCATTATTCATTATTATTACCTACTTAGGTAAATCCTTTTATTAAGGTACGGACAGACGTGCTCATTACTAGCACGAAAGCATGCTTATATTGAGCAAGCGCTCATTAGTAGCACGTGTGTCGCATCATTGCTAGTAATGAGCATGCTTATTTTGAGCATGCTCAAAAATCAACCGACGTTTGATTTTCGACCAAGCTACCTGAGGACAAGAATGCTTATTGCTGAGCATGTATGTCCGTACCATTATGGTACGGTATGGTACGGACAGACGTGCTCAAAAAAAAAGCAGGAGCCAGCAATATGCATTCTTATTTTATGGTACTGACAGACGTGCTCAAAAAAAGGCATGCTCATAAGCTTGCTTAAAATGAGCATGCTCTGCAACTGTTCACATTTGCCAACAATAAGCATTCTTGTTTGCAGGGAGCATGGTCGAAAATCAAAAGTCGGTTGATTTTTGAGCACGCTCAAAATAAGCATGCTCATTACTAGCAATGATGCGACACACGTGCTACTAATGAGCACTTGCTCAATAATAGCATGCTTTCGTGCTAGTAATGAGCACGTCTGTCCGTACCTTTAAGCATACTCATAAATGAGCCTGCGTGCCGCAAAGCCGAACACACCGGTGTACATCTCCCGCCTACACTACACCACTAAGGCAGAGGACAGCGTGGAGTACGTGCGCCAAAAGACGAAGTACGCGCCGAGGGTGCAGTTACTAGAGTCGCGCCGGAACGTCAACTTCAAGGCGTTCGTCGTGCGTGTACCGAACTTTTATCTGCCCCTCGTCATGGAACAAGACTTTTGGCCGCAGGACGTGGTGTTCCGTCGCTTCCGCGGACAAGTTCCACAGGACAGCACAAAGTCAAGCTAGTGCGGAGTGAAGTGTTACTAACATAGTCTAAGCCTTATTTATTAACACTAGTTTTTTTCTATATTAAAATATGTATGTTTAGGTTAAGGTATTTTTTCTATGGCGACACTGCTGTGACAGACAAGTTACGTATAGTGTCGCACGTAAGAGACTATTGAATAATTTTTTATTATGAATTTGATTTATTTAATTATTTAATTTGTGTGTTGATGTGACATTTATCTTGTATTTATTTCGTTTGTATTTATTTGTATGTGATTGTATTCTGTTATGGGTTATGATACCTGAAATAAATGAATTTTAATTTTAATTTAATTAATATG
The DNA here is from genome assembly GCA_948150665.1 of Conistra vaccinii. Taxonomy (NCBI): domain Eukaryota; kingdom Metazoa; phylum Arthropoda; class Insecta; order Lepidoptera; family Noctuidae; genus Conistra; species Conistra vaccinii. Next base: position 23,521,419 of record OX411332.1, read on the forward strand.
GGCCTGTCGCCTGAAATAAATGGTATTATTATTATTGGTGAAAAATAAAAACAAAAAAAAGGAGTTGGAAGGAGAAATATTATTTTTATAAAAAGGAGAATGTGTGTTCCACAGACATTCGTAACTTCGATAATATGACACAAAGAGCAAAGTTTTTTCTTCTCCACATATTGAAGGTTTATTTCGTTTTTATTTTAAATTGACGCAGCAACTGTCGCGGATCGAGATCGAATCGATACCTAATAGCATGCTCATAAGCAAACCTGTTCAGACGCGCTCGGAGCACGCCCCCTTCTACCCGCACCTCAGGTAGCATGCTCGAAAATAAAACGTCGGATGATTTTTGAGCACGCTCAATTTTAGCATGCTCATTACTAGCAATGGTGCGTCACACGTGCTACTAATGAGCACTTCATGCTTTCGTGCTAGTAATGAGCACGTCTGTCCATACCTTTATGCGTAGGGTAAATATATGTACTAGGAATGCAATCTCGCGAGATTGGGGCTCAGGCGAGATCTCGCGTGATATAAGAATTATAGGTATTATGAAATAAACATTTATTTTTACGAATTTTTTCAATAAACATTAGGTATGTATTCATTGTTTGACGTATCTATCTATCACTTTTTTTAATAAACTTTTAAAAGTAGTAAACTTTGACGTATCTAATCAAAAATTCAATGAAATAAACAACCAGTCTTCTCTTCTAATATCAAACAAAAGTTTTATTATGAAAAGAACAAGAAGTCAAAAACTAAAATGAAACTCATTAACCAAGTTGAGTTGACTATTAAACTGAGATATTATTATCAATTAAAGAAAATTACATCTACTCAGAGTAACAAAATATACCAATCAATCATCGCGCTGCCACGCTTCGAAAATCGTCTTGTTTTTATGCTTGAGTGCAATCTCGTTAAACTCGCGAGATCTCGCCCATTTTTCAGCCGAGATCAATCTCGCTAAAAAAGGCCGAGATCTCGCGAGATCATTCCCTAATAAGTATCTAACCACTTTTAGGGTTAGAAGATCTCGCGAGATCATTCCCTAATAAGTACCTAACCACTTTTAGGGTTAGAAGATCTCGCGAGATCATTCCCTAATAAGTACCTAACCACTTTTAGGGTTAGAAGATCTCGCGAGATCATTCCCTAATAAGTACTTAACCACTTTTAGGGTTAGAAGATCTCGCGAGATCATTCCCTAATAAGTACCTAACCACTTTTAGGGTTAGAAGATCTCGCGAGATCATTCCCTAATAAGTACCTAACCACTTTTAGGGTTAGAAGATCTCGCGAGATCATTCCCTAATAAGTACCTAACCACTTTTAGGGTTAGAAGATCTCGCGAGATCATTCCCTAATAAGTACCTAACCACTTTTAGGGTTAGAAGATCTCGCGAGATCATTCCCTAATAAGTACCTAACCACTTTTAGGGTTAGAAGATCTCGCGAGATCATTCCCTAATAAGTACCTAACCACTTTTAGGGTTAGAAGATCTCGCGAGATCATTCCCTAATAAGTACCTAACCACTTTTAGGGTTAGAAGATCTCGCGAGATCATTCCCTAATAAGTACCTAACCACTTTTAGGGTTAGAAGTTCAAGGATAGATAGAGAGAGGTATGTTATATTATTACCCCCTTACTAATAAACGTTGTATAACGCCTCTATAGTTACACACCGATTTCTCTCTTTCAGTCGTCAGTAATTTGACATTCGAAAGAAGAAGACAAAGCGTTGTGTAACTATACAGACGATATACAACGTTTATTAGTAAGGGAGTTATTCTTGTTTCACATTATAAAATAAACATCCTAAATCAAAAGTTAAAGCAGAAAATGTACAATGGCAAAGAACCATCACAGAACTCAGTGAACAGATATAATTCGTAGATTGTAGGAGATCGATCTGTCGAGTGTCGGGTGTCCATGATGAGCTGATGCCCGATACGAGACGTTATCGTTTGTTTAAAAAGGCGGTAATAGCGGGTGAGTCAAGCGATCGCACAGATAACCTCGCTGATTGGCGGCGCGCGGCGTCACACAATCACACGCAACTTGCCAATTTTGTGACACACTACCTACTTGTTGTAAACAAAGGAATCACTTGATGCGACTGATGACTGTCTCTGTGAGCAGGGCCCGCTTCCGCGAATCCTGTCGTCCTTTTCTGATGTTCTATTACAGTGATACCCAAAGTGGTCGTCTATATCGTCCCCTAGAGATCGATTACCACCTGCGGGGGGTCCATGTCAGCGGGAAAAATGGGGATCTATGAGATGTAAAAGGGTTCACGATAGTGGATCTCATAACACGTTCGACTCCACCCATTTTCATAGAGCTCATACGCCATGCCGCCATACATATTGCAAGTTGACTCCAGGAGTGGCATTATGTTTGCGCTAAATTTAACCCTCGAGGAGTATCACCGTTATTACGATTGAAATCTTGTTAAAAAAATATACTTACAACTGATTTTAGTTTCACAGTATTGGCTAAGAAAAACCTACATTTTAAATGAGCCCTCCGCGAGTGCTCCCGGCATCCCATATGCGACTTGAGTGAACCCTCCAGGAGGGTTCCCGGCGCTGAACGTGGTAGGTCGTGTCTTTAACTTCCATAACTTCTCTCTGTTCTATCCTGTGTTTACCAGAATCATGGTCACCCTCTAACTACAAACAGCCTTGAATGAACTACGAGACGAGCGACGACGACACGTTTTTAATGGTTGGCGATTTTAATAATTAGCTAGCATGATTAAATTAGCAGTAAAATGACTGACTGATAGCGAGCATAGTGATCCAGTGATACTACAGTTGTGCTACAGTAGGTAGGTAGGTAGGTACTTACTTATTTATTTATTTAGTGAATCAATATTTGTATGTGTATTTCGTAGAGGTAAGTATTCGAAATAAGTAAAATTAATTCGAGCAGGATGTAATGGATCATGGATCTCTATTACATCCTGCTCGAATTAATTTTATTTTGTTATCGACAACACACAACACACGGTGGATTCCTAATATAGTATAGAGTAGCTCGTACGTAGTTAGGTACCTACTGAGTTTGTTAAAAAAATAAGGGTACCTACCTACCACCTACATAGTTTGTAAGGTTTGGTCTTGACGAGTTCATAACTAGGTACGCCATAGAATACAATGTTGTTATTATGCTGGGGCTCCGTAGGTACGCCATAGAATACAGTGTTGTTATTATGCTGGGGCTCCCTAGGTACGCCATAGAATACAGTGTTGCGGACCACGGTACTAGTTACTACCCGTACTAACTACAGCGAGACGTCGCGCGTCGCCGTGTCGTGCGGTGTGCGAGACAGAGAGGGCGTGAAGGCGTTAGGGTTCCTTAGGGCCTTATTATAGGGTTCCATAGCCAATTGGCAAAAAACGAATCATTTTAATTTTGTCATATCCGTCTGCAACTCTGTCCGTCTGTCCGGATGTGGCACAGTCATTTTACTCGGAGTAGCATTTCATATTTTACTAGCTTCTGCCCGCGACTTCTTCCGCGAGCCTAGTATAATCTTCTGCAAGAATTGAGCTAGCCAAAGTAAAAACATATTTTCAAATCCGACTGGTAGTTTCGGAGATTACCAAATCAGGGCACAATGCTCCGGCATAATAATAGTCCGGGTGACATAGGCTGTATAAATTCTCCCTAAATGTCTTGATTTCTGTCTGAAATATTTTCTTGTTTCGTACTTTTTAGATTACTTACTTTTATTTTGCCGTAGCCAGCTTACAGTTTTTTAAAAAAATTTTTTATTGAAACCCGTAATTATAATTACAAAAAAAATAAAAGTTATGATTGCTAAAACCTTTAGTTATTATTCTAAGGCTAAAACCTAGTTAGGTTTTAGCTATCATAACTTTTATTTTTTTTGTCGTACTCTAAAACCTCAATAGACAAAATAAAAATCCGGAGTCACACGAATCGATCTATGTGTCACGCACGTGTCACTCGGGTCACTCCGTGTAACTTTTTTTTTTTCGGTTTATGTTTTCGACTACCGAATTACCAAAATGACAAAGTCAAATCATTTATTCCAAATAGGCACTTATATGACACTTTTGATATTCAACCGAACCTTCAGCGCTGTACGTTCGGCAGGTGTGTCGCGAACTCGCGACCGCGAGTCGCGACCCTAAGGGCACTAAGACGTGTTGCACGGGTTGCACCGATCCCCAATCGATTGGGCTAACCGCTAAGGGCACTAGCAGGAGAATGATGCTGATGCGATGTTTTCGTTTACAATCGCAGTATTAACTTTGGTTTTTCAGTTTCTTTGAGAAATACTATGAAGTAGATACCTACAAACTGTTTTTGCTGCCGACAAAATCAATACTGTGCAATGTGCATGAGTAAATTCATCCCGACTACGGAATCCTTCACTGTGCGTGGTTCGACACGCACTTAGCTCATCCCGACTACGGAATCCTTCACTGTGCGTGGTTCGACACGCAGTTAGCCGGTTTTTTTAGGGTTCCTTACCTCAAAAGGAAAAAACGAAACCCTTATAAGATCACTTCGTTGTCCGTCTGTCTGCCTGTCTGTCAAGACCATTTTTCTCAGGAACGCGTGGAGGTATCAAATTGAAACTAATATCAAATAGGTAGGTACGTAAGTCTGTTAGTTGAAACTTTAAACAAATCAAATTAAAAAAAAAATGGTTTGCATGTCACAATCACAAACCATTTTTTTTGCGATTACAAATTTATATTTGCAGTTGGACAATTGACCGTGACGTATATCGATTTATGGGAGAACATATTTTCAACTACCTATTATATGTTTAAAGGTACTGTTGAGTTTGTTTTTGGGATAGATTCATCCCAACATTCCCAACTACTACAGTCTTCCTACACCCTTCATTGTGCGTGGTCCGACCGTGGTCCGACACGTACTTGGCCGGTTTTTTATTATTGTGCTCGCGTTTTAAAAATAAAACTTTTCTAAAATCAAAGGATTCGAATAAGTAGGTAATCTACTGTAAAGGAAAATTACTTTTTAACCGACGACGAAAAGGAGGAGGTTCTCAAGTCGACGCGTAAACTGTTTATTAATATGTATAAACGTAATAGTTTTTTTCTTAAGACCGCGGCGACCCTAGAATTTTCCATACAAACGTAATACCTAAATCATTTGCAATTTGAGCATATTTCCATCATATTATGTTAATATTCGGATTTAGACAGTATTTATCTAGGCTTGTACATCTTTTTTTTCCAAAAAAACTTACCTAAAATAAAGTTTAAGCGAATTGAAATTCGCACAATTTTTTGAGCTAAATGACATGTTTTCGTACTGTTTTTTCTGTATTATAAACAACAATATTTGGAATATTGTTTCGGCAGAAGCATAGCTTATATTATCAAGTTACAAAGTATAGAAAAAATTATGAAAGAATATTAGGTTTTCATTCATCATTTTTGGTATTACGGAACACATCCAAATTTATCATAAATTGCGATAGCAAGTAACAACGCTAACAACACACAACACACATAACACACAACAGACACAGACAACAACAACAACACAAAAACACAACAGAACAGAGATAACAATATTCCAAACGCATTTTGGAATATTGTGTTCGCCGGACCCTTAAGTATATAAATGGTACCTACACCACAGACCTGAGTCCTTCCCCCATCCATCCAAAGGCTTTCCTTTTAATTATTAGATCGCTTTTATGCCTGTGTGTCATGTAAAATTCCTACATTTATATCTGTAATTTTTTTGGTGTATTATTATGAAGAGTAGGTAGGTACCAATTTTTTTATTCTAAAGTTAAGTTTCAAAGGCCATCCGCGCACACTTGAAAAACCCATAGTGTAATATTATGGTCAATCGGTGCGTGGCACTGAAGGTCAAGTAGGAGTCGCATGCGCAGCTAGCGCGTATCAGTACCGGCAACATGCGCACGCGAGGTGCGCAGCCTCCGCCGCCCGCGCAGTCCGCGCACTGCGACACACCCGCCGCGCGTGTCCGGCAGCCAGTTTCTACTACACAACATGTAAAAAAAACCCTGTCCGATCCGAGAGCGTGTTGTTAGGTATCGTACTAAGTAAGGTACTAAGATTATATTTATGTGGAAAATTTCAGAAAAAAAAAGCCAATAGTACCTATTTTTTTCTAATTTTTTTTTTCAATGGGAAATTTTACCGGTGTTGGGCACGGGTCGTCGTTGAGCGGGTGTCTAAAATGTTTGGTAATGTTATTGCAGTACCTATAAGCCCCTTTCGGATCGGACAGCGTTTTACATATTGTTTATGCAACACAAAGTACCAATTGAAGAGGACAACAGTTCGACAATTTATATGTAACCAACACGATTTGGATCTCTTTAAAACCAGTGTGACCTCAGCTAGAAGGTGCTTAGGCCTCGGACGAGTTGATGAATCACTCCAAATTTTTAATACCTGTTGTGCTTTTTTTATTTTTATTTTTTCTCTTACTTTTCACTTGCACAAGTGGATAATTTAATAGTTTTAATTTTAACTAATAAATATAGTTTATAGCAGTGTTTTTCAACCTTTTTTATGACGCGACCCCCTTAGTATGAAATTTTTTTTCGCGACCCTCTAGCCTCCACTGTTTATAATCTGTATTTTGTAATAATACAAATAATCTTAATATATATAAATCTCGTGCCACAATGTTTGTCCTCAATGGACTCCTAAACCACTTAACCGATTATAATAAAATTCGCACACCATGTGCAGTTCGATCCAACTTGAGAGATAGGATAGTTTAAATCTCAAATTATAGCCGCAATATTATTTTATTGCAAATTAAGGCTACCCATGCGAAGTTTTGCACTTATGATATCCCGGTATAAGTTCCTGAAATTTTAACAAAAAGTACTAGGCTTGCATGAATTCAAAAATAAAATATATAAATCTCGTGTCACAATGTCTGTCCTCAATGGACTCCTAAACCACTTAACCGATTATAATAAAATTCGCACACCATGTGCAGTTCGATCCAACTTGAGAGATAGGATAGTTTAAATCTCAAATTATAGCCGCAATATTATTTTATTGCAAATTAAGGCTAAGGATGAAGTTTTGCACTTATGATATCCCGGTATAAGTTCCTGAAATTTTAACAAAAAGTACTAGGCTTGCATGAATTCACGACAGTATTTATTGGAAAATCCACTGGAAAAGTTCGTTCTGAGCAGTAACCTAACAAAAAGTACTAGGCTTGCATGAATTCACGACAGTATTTATTGTAAAATCCACTGGAAAAGTTCGTTCTGAGCAGTAACCTAACAAAAAGTACTAGGCTTGCATGAATTCACGATATGTAAGTCGGTAGGTAGGGTAGATAGGTAGGTAGGTAGGGTAGGTAGATAGGAAGGGTAGGTAGGTAGGTAGATAGGAAGGGTAGGTAGGGTAGATAGGTAGGTAGGTCGGGTAGGTAGATAGGAAGGGTAGGTAGGGCAGGGTAGGTATGTAGAGGGTAGGCAGGGTAGGTATGTAGAGGGTAGAAGGGTAGGTAGGTAGGTAGGGCAGGGTAGGTAGGTAGGTAGGTGCACCGTAGATAAGTACTTAGTGCTACCCGTGCGAAGCCGGGGTGAGCAGCTAGTTATCTATATATACTTAAAATAAAACAGTAGAATCCGGTGTTTGTCTGTTTGTTTGTTCGCGCACATCTCCGGAACTACCGAACGGATTTTCATGTAGTTTTCACAGGTAGACAGAGATTAATTTGGAAGAGAATATAATTAGGCTCTGTTTCATTAAAATCGAAAGTTCAAAAAAAAGTTATCGCCATACAAGACGGTATTCTGTTCACACGTTGTGCACAATTTCTGAGAGTAACCTAAAAAAGTACTAGGCTTGCATGAATTCAAGATAGTAGGTATTACAATCATAGTTTATCCCACTAATATTTGATTTAATTGAAAGGAATATAATGTGTATTTTAAATTAACAACTAACATGAACTTCCAAAACTAAAAATAATTAACCTAACTTAGGTAACTAAAACTATTAGGAAACAAACAATAAGGCATCGAAAAATTCCTCCGCAATAGGATTTGGATGAAATATGGCGCACAAATCGTTTATAACTAACAAAAAGTACTAGGCTTGCATGAATTCACGTTTAATTTATTTGAATAAGTACATAAAAGAAAATTTTGGAAATTCCACCGGAAAAGTCGAAAATACACCCGGGCGATGCCGGGCACGAACGAGGCGGTATTATTTGCGGCATGATAACGTGGACCAAGTCGCGGGCAACAGCTAGTAAATAATATACATATAAATACGTACAACGGAGGAGCTCGTGGCTAAGTAATAATAAGCCGCACGGGTCGATCCATCAGGTTAAGCTACTCTTGCCGGGATTGGTCAGTGGATGGGTGACCATCTTTACAAACCGAGACTCCTCCGTGCCTCGGAAAGCACGTTAAGCCGCTGGTTCCGGCTGTCATTTGTGGATCTTTGACAGTCGTTACGAAACGTCAGAAGCCCGAAAGTCTGACACCAGGCTTACCAAGGGATATCGTATTACCCAGTTACTGGGTTGTGGAGGTCAGATAGGCAGTCGCTCCATGTAAAATACTGGTATTCAGCTGCATCCGGTTAGACTGGAAGCCGACCCCAAGATAGTTGGGAAAAAGGCTAGGAAGATTGAAGATTGATAAAATACGTACAACATTTTTATTATTTTTTATAATGACGTTTGGGCTAATTTCATAATTAACAGATATATTAGACTCTCGCTATAACTTCATTAGCATCAAAATTTTAAATTCTTATTTAACTCAAATAACTTGTAACAAAATTCTTAAAATCAGTTGCCGTTTTTTTTTTATTAATTCGTGGATTTAAATTATTTGAAAAACTGTTTTTAAAGCGGTTAAAACCAATAATAGAAGACAAAGACCTAATACCAAACCATCAATGACAATAGACCAGGTACACAGAATAACAAATATTATCGAAAAAACACTCGAAAACAAGGAAGTCTGCGCCACAGTGTTCCTTGATGTCGCGCAAGCTTTTGATAAAGTTTGGCGTGAGGGTCTAATATTTAAACTCAGACGCATGATACCTCCAGAATTTGCAGAAATTTTAGAGTCATATATATTAGTAACAAAATGTTTAGAATAAGGCAAGAGGATGCTTATTCAGAGCTAAAAAGTATATAAGCTGGGGTACCACAAGGAAGTGTGTTAGGCCCAATCTTGTACTTGCTATACACATGTGATATCCCAGAGCTGGAAAACAACACCATTGCGACCTTTGCAGATGACACTGCTATTATGGCTACTGGATCAAGCCACAAAGAAGCAGTAGAAAGAGTTCAAGTAGCTGTGAACAAAGTTTATGACTGGACACAAAAGTGTAAGATCAAGCCGAATGAGTCAAAATCAATTCACATTGACTTTACTAACAAACACTGCGATTACCACCCAATCTATATAAACGGCATGCAAGTGCCTTATGCTAATACAGCCAAATACCTTGGCATAACTCTTGACGCCAAGCTGCGATGGAAATCTCACGTCAAAAAGAAAAGACAGGAACTCGACATACGTTACAAAAGTATGTATTGGTTACTCGGAAGGAAATCCTGTTTAACAATACATAATAAAATGATATTATACAAGCATATTCTTATGCCAATTTGGACGTACGGAATCCAACTTTGGGGCTGTACTAAACGAAGCAACGTTAAAATAATACAACAATTCCAAAATAAAGTACTCAGAGATGCTGTAAATGCACCATGGTATATTAGAAATGACAACCTCCACTGAGATCTTAAAATGGATCTTGTCACTACCACCATCCAAAAATTTGCTGAAGCCCACGATCACAGACTTCACCGACATGTGAATGTCGAGCCAATTCAGCTGTTAGTCAATACGGACATAGTGCGTCGGCTAAAGAGAACCAAACCATTTGAGTTAGTGTAGTGTATAAATAGTGAATAAATAATAGTAACAATGCTGTGCTATACATCTAACACATGAACAAAGTATTTTCATCAATTATCAGACCCTAACAAAGTGCTACGAGATTGTGTAAAAGTGCAAATTGACACTATTCTTAGTTATAACGTAATCTATCTCGTAAAATATTAATTTAGAGTTAAATTGCTTATTAGCCTATTAGGCTAGATTGTAATTTGTTACTAAGAACTTTAGTTCTTATTAATACAGAAAAAAAAATCGTGGATAATAGTGTGGGTTCAATGTTTAACTATTTATCTTCAGAATCTTATTGTATCGCCCTAACATGACATGTACTTAACTGTTTTTTTTCCCTAATAAATAAAATAAAATATTATCGCCAAACGCCTCAACGGAAAACCGATATGTGGATTTGTGGGGACAGCGTATCCGACTCGCCTCCTAATTAAATCCTAAGTATATTTTAAGTTAATTTTATGTCGTATAGTTGATGGATTTTTGAGGATCATCCGGTCATGGTTATGAGGGATTTCCCAGTAGACTAATTATGTTTTTATATGCAGCTATAGATGACTTAGATGAGGCAAGTTTGGGAACCAACCTAAAAGAAAATCTACTAGAATTATCTAAAGCAACAAAAAAAGTTTATTTTATGTTTTACTGCGACCCCCCCCCCCCCATTGGGTCGCGACCCACAGGTTGAAAAACACTGGCACAACACAAATTCTATCATATATAAGTCTAAACGCGAAGACTTGTAATTGGCTTTCTGTCGACTATTGTTTCCTTTTTTTTACTGTTATTTTTGGCTGTAAGTCTTCCATGCTTGTAATAAATAGATAAATAAAATGTTTCTACGTTACATTGTCCGTTCCACTAATGTCGTATAAAAAAATTACGGAATATTTTATTTATAAAACTTAGCATAAAATGTCATCATCGTCATTGAGCTATATACTACCCAAATTATATTTTAAATTAAATAATTAGTAAGTACCCACGTTATATTACGTTTCCCGCTATATTGTTGCAGAATTATGTACATTAAATATGTACCTATACCGATTTATACCACAATGTCACCTATGTCACAATCACAAATGATGTAAGATTCTCGTAAACACAATAATATTCTCATCACAGACCACTGATAATATTTGTCGATTCATCAGTTAAGTTGTGACCATTGCCCGTACTCGTATGCACTAAAGTGATAATTGTCTTATTTGCAGACTCGTATCTGCCAACATTATCATACATTACACGGAGATCCGATGCTAACTTGATGTCCAACCAGAGCTACTCTTCTGAAGTTACCATGCGGGTTTAAAATTAAAAGATTGGTAGTTTCCCTCATCCCTCTGCGAGGATGCTCTCCTGTCGGAGGAGTGGGCTGGGCAGGCCAACGTGACTTTTTCAAAATTACATGCTTTGTTACATTTTGTTCTGGGTGCGGCAGGTGATAAAGGCAATACTGGCATTGACTAACAGTACAAACTGGGAAAACATCGAATGTTAAAATAAAGTCTCAGACCGCCAAAACACAATGAGCCAGCATGTGCAGCATGGCGATCAATGAAAAAGGCCTCAAAAATGATTCAGAAAAGTAAATAAGTAGGTAGTTCTTTTCGCTACAGTATTAAAAGAATTCGTTTTATTGCAATTACCTATGATTAGCAAAAACTATTCACTTATCTTAAAACGAAATACTTATAAACTTTCAGGAGAAATTAAAAGAAAAATTATTTTTGATTGATGATTAGCAACTAGACTTACACTAGACCACTAGTATTCACTAATCAAATTCAGAGAAATAAAGAGAAAAATGGATGTAAAACCTCAAGCGAAAAAGTTATTACCTGGGGTCCATCGTCTATCATCCGCGGTGACCAGATCCACGCCATCAAACAGCTGTTGCGCGAACTCCTCGATGGTGTCGGACTGGGGCAGGCGGCCTGACAGCCCCGTCAGCACGATGTCGTCCTCCGACCCTCTGGCCCCGTTCGTCACAGCACTCGGCATGTCGGCTGCTTAGGTGTGACGCGTATCTGTAACCAGACCACGGCTTCAGTAGGATAATGCACCGCGCGGATTAAAAGTTCAAGAGAGCAGGCAATTCTGCCTCTTCGCTCACCTCAACCAATTCTTGTCTATGTTCCGTCCCGGTAAGGGTTTGACCGTCGTTTGAATCCGAAATGTTTAGTTTTGGATATTTATGTATAACGCACGGTCGGAACGGAAGGTGCGTGATACGCGCGAGGAGCGTGCGAGCCGAGTGATGCGGCGGCGATGCGACACGCGGTTAAAAGGGCGCGATAGCGGGGTCGCGGCCCGAAGCGTCACGTTTCCACGAGACCCCGAACCCGCGTTATCGCACCGCAAGGACGGACAAGGTCGGCGCGTTCTTCCTCTTCAACAAAGTTACCAATGTGGCCCGCCACGTTCTCGCCCAGCGCTCCCTACGCAGCGGGTTCTCCACGAGCCCGCGGGTACCTACGTGTGTAAGGGCTGATACGACGAAGATGGAGCAGGTGTCGGAGTCCGCTTCGACCTCCGAGTGTTTCCTTTATCTAGAGAGGTCGATCTAGTGACCCCTCGATTAAATACGCAATTAATCATAATCTAAAGTGCAAATCACGCGCCGAATCGTCGCACCGCGTACCTACTCTGCGCACCCGCAGGCCGCAGTGGTGTGCATCGTGCCGCAAACTGAATTTTAAACCGAAACGAGTCTATTTTTTTTCGTTGAGCGAACTTGTCCGCAAACGAAGTCCAGTCCTAATTCGATGCACTAGCCGGCCGGAGTCATGGGCCCTGCCGTGCGCCTCGGAGCGTCGCTCAGTGGAGTGGCCGGGCCAATAGTGCGGTTGCGACGCCCCATCCTTCGACAACAATGGGGTTCTTTGTGCGTCAATTGGCGACGTCGACCTACAGATCGGATCACCTCACACAATGTCTCGTTCAGCTAATGAACCGCGCGACTGCGGGCCGGAGCCGGAGCCTCGCTGGCCTGCTACACTACTACTCCTCGCTGCATGCGCCTACACGAGTTCGTTCATAGTCTCATGACTTCATGAGCTACAAATCCACAATACTCAAGGTGGTTTTCAGGGTATCACATGCGCCATGCATGCACTCAACCCATCGATCAGTAATAAATAGTGATCGATGACTAAACCCAATGCTACGCATGCACTTACTTTTTAGGGTTCCGTGGAATTCTTATAGTTTCGCCATGTCCGTGTGTCTGTCTGTTTGTTTGTTTTTCTGTCTGGCTGTCCGCGGCTTAGCTCAGAGACTCTTAGTACTTACTAGAAAGCTATAAACTTTTTTAATTAAAAAGCGGTGCTTGGGGGAGGCCTTACTGGCTCAAAATTAACTTTTTGCTTCATCCAACCCCAAAGTTAAGTCCTATGACCGCGGTGGCTCTTTGGGGTGGGGGTAGGGTTGCCAACCGTACTATAATATATAGTCTTAGAATAAATAGTATTGTACTATATTTCGGGTCTGCGTATTAGATACTGTTGAAGAAATATATAGTACGCATAAATACTATATTTTCAACACCGAAATCTACCAAGAAATCCTTCATTAAAAAATTATGAACGCGCACTTACATTAGGTAACTTTTGACTAATGCTCGACTAATGCATGCATCCATCCAAAATTCGTGTGACGTTGTCTATTTGACGCAATGACAGATGAGTTTTCATCCGTCATTGCGTCAAATAGACAACGTCACACGAATTTTTGATTTGATAGATCTCGGGAATAATTATTACGAAGTATAGAGAGTGCCGCGAGTTTCTTGTGGCACTCTAGTGTCACTGCCTCGGACCGGCTAGGGTGCCGTGAGCGTTGCATTGTCACTGTCACTTGTTATTTAGGTTAGGTTAGGTTACAACTGTGACTACACAACGCACGAGCCGAGCAAGCGTAGCGAGCGGTGCCGCGGTAGCGGCCGGCGAAGTGCCAGGGTCCGTTTAGGCACAAGAGAATGTAATGTTTTGGGAATGTGGTGTTTCTGTTTTACAGCGATCTAACCTCGACAATCAAACAAAATACCAAGTGACGTGACTTAGTGACAGTGACAATGACAATCCAATGCTTGCGGCACTTGAGCCGGGCCGAGGCGGTGTTACTAGGGTGCCTGTAGTGGCACTTTATCCGATAGGGATAGAGTGCCAATGGTGGCACTCTATACACTGCCTAATTATTATCAATTTGATGTTTCTTGATGTCAAATAGACAACTTTACAGGAATTTTTGATCCGGTATAATTTTTTTTGGGGTTTTTGTAATTATTATCAATTTGATGTTTGTCTTTATTTTGAGAAGTTCAAGTCCTAAATAAATTAGTTAAGGAAAGTGGCAGCGATTACGAAAACGCGTCAAGTTCAAGTGCGCATAAATTAAAATAAATGCAAAGGTGCAAAAGTTTTTATATAAATAAATAAGTAACAAATATATCTTTGTAAATATTTTGCTTTTTCCATAAAATTGGTAGGGTATTATATTTTTTTGAAGTGTACTTATATTTTTTATAGATTAGTTTGAAAAATACTATATATCGCCGAAGAAATGTTGGCAACCCTAGGTGGGGGTGGCCATTCAACACCAGAGAAGAGCTGCTCGGCGCATTCGCGTTGCTGCAGCAGAAATTATGGTTGAGCCGAGCTACTGCGTGCCTTCAAAATGATGGGGGGGGGATTTTCTACTTTAAATATTAAATAATAGTTAGTACTTGTTCTTCGTTTATCATTGATCATCACTGTAAATGTCTACAGAAAAACCAAATCATTATGAACTCACAACACAACCTACGCAAGCTCTCCAACACCAATATCTCTTAATAGAATCGAGTTTTTGGTATCATATTTAGGTAAACTAAACATCTGTTAGACGAGTAGATAAAAAAGATTGTTCCCGGGGTGAATTTTGTAATAACCTTGATAAACTAAAAAACAATGTTAATTTTAACGTGATATCGATCTTTTAGCATTTATTTCAATATGATGCAGCATTTATTGTCAATATTTGAGTTATTTAACCCATTGTTAAGTAACACTTTTCGCTTATTAAAAGTTTTTTTTTTACGATAATTGGACTTTAAATTCCAAAGTTAAAGTATACCACTTTTAGTATGCACGCTTCATAAAATGCGATCAAAATATAAAAATGGCTGCCATTCAAAATTATTCTACATGGGGTCGGAACCTTCCGACCGCCCATGTAGAATAATTTTATTGATAAAATAGAGCAAAGTATTTGTACAGTCCGAGACCAAACACATTGTAAAAGTATTTGTACAGTCCGAGACCAAACACATTGTAAAAGTATTTGTACAGTCCGAGACCAAACACATTGTAAAAGTATTTGTACAGTCCGAGACCAAACACATTGTAAAAGTATTTGTACAGTCCGAGACCAAACACATTGTAAAAGTATTTGTACAGTCCGAGACCAAACACATTGTCAAAGTATTTGTACAGTCCGAGACCAAACACATTGTCAAAGTATTTGTACAGTCCGAGACCAAACACATTGTCAAAGTATTTGTACAGTCCGAGACCAAACACATTGTCAAAGTATTTGTACAGTCCGAGACCAAATACATTGTATAACGAAGTTAAGTAAGACACAGAATATTTATTTGTACAGTCCGAGACCAAATACATTGTATAACGAAGTTAAGTAAGACACAGAATATTTATTTGTACAGTCCGAGACCAAATACATTGTATAACGAAGTTAACTAAGACACAGAATATTTATTTGTACAGTCCGAGACCAAACACATTGTATAACGAAGTTAAGTAAGACACAGAATATTTATGCCAGTGGCCTTGAGTGGTTAGCTTGCGTGTTCTGTACTGAGCTCACGCAACGCGTCGTGTGCCCAGCCAGTAATAGAGCTCGCCCATCAAGTAGCGCTGACCCAATTAGACGCATTATTAATTAATTATAAGTACATAAAACAAAAGGTGTTTTAATAAAACACGTACACACATCAAAAAAAGTTTGTGATCACTAGCAAAAGCTGATACTTACCTAAGTATATCCTTAAAATTTTACTTTATCAAGAAAGGAAATGTGTTTAAATTACATATTTTTTTAAATAGAAATACACTGCCTGAAAGAATATAATAAAAAGAAGAAGTAATTATAATATATTGATGGTTAAGGTTTCAGAAAAATACGCTCGATAGATTTTGCGTGATTCTCAGTTTTTTATCCACGTTACACATAACAAATTAATTTCATTAATACATTTATAAACAAATCTAAAAAAAAATTGAAAATGTTCTAAATTAACATTTATTTATCAAAGAACACCAACAGCATATATACATTCAACAATTGAATTAAGAATAATAATAATATAATTAGGAAAGGTATTACTGCTTATGAATACACAAATTATATTATAGGTGTACATGACATTTTAAGGAACAACAACATTAAACAGAAGCTGCTTATAAACATAACACATATTTTTTCCAAATCATTACCACTTCTCATTTAGACGTGATCTTCAGTATAAAAAGAAATCATTAAAAGTCGGTTATCGTCGCGTTATAAGAAAAACTATCACAGCTAAGTAGGCACTATCGATAAACTCACATTTGCAGTTGGAATGTATGGCCCTTGCGCCTAAGAGCGTTCTCTAAGTGTAGCGGCACACCTGCGGAACGTTCGGCGAGGAACGTTCCGTCGCGTCATGTGACGCTTGCTCATGAACAGACGTAACGTTCGGCTGACGTGTACAACACCAATTACATTAAATAACATAGAAACATAAACAGATTTGACAATTTGTGCATAATTTAAATATACAAATTGTGTATATGTATTGTGTTGTGTAATTGTGGGTGTTGTGTTTTCAATTTGTGTATATTTTTTTTTTTTTTTGTTTTTTTTTTTAATGTTTTTTTTTGTGTTTTATTTATACAAAGATAAAAAAAGATAAGATAAAAATGGTTTATTCTGCACAAACTAAACGCACATTACAAAAAAATATAACATTTAGAACTACTTGACAGATTAGCCAAAAGCCTCGTATTCATCACATTAAAATTACAAATAAATTAAAAGTTTGACAAATTTTGTCTGTCTGTGTGTGTGTGTCATGTGTCTTTGCAGTAAATTTACCTTTTACATACACGCGTAATACGATAGTAAAGCCCACAACTCGAAACGAGGCCGGAATGAGGCGGCAGAGAGCTTGATATTGTAATTTTCATAGTAAAAGTTCACATTTTCTCAATTAACTCCTGAAATACGAGAGATAGAAAGAATTTTGTCAGCACAAGTTTTGAAGGCATTTGATAGCTAAATACGATGGCATTTAGTATTCGTTTTCCAAAAATATATTTTTTTTCCTCGGAATTGTCTAAGTCCAACCTCTCCCATACACTCGCTCCACTGTGCGCCGCCGCCGCCGCCGAGTATTTGAAATTTAGCGCCGACTGAGCCAATCTCAGATGAAGAAAGAGTTCATATGATAGATAACGCTTTCAAAATAGAATTTGACCAAATGTCAAACTAGACTAGTAGCAGATCCCAGATTTTCAGGATTTAAAGAAATTGATTCTTATTTAGTTTTGAAAGCTAAAAGATCGCGGTTGAGCCCGTCACGCGCGTCAACAAAATAATTTTCATCCATAGATCATATCCATAAAAATAAAAAAACAAAAATTGTTCCTTCCTTCTATACCTATTAGATATGAGCGCCGATGGTCAATCTGTCGGCGGCGGCGCGCGGCGCGCCGACTTGTTGAAGTCGGCGCGGGCGGCAGCAGCGTCGTCAGCGGCGTGACCTTTAACTATTAGATATGAGCGCCGATGGTCAATCTGTCGGCGGCGGCGCGCCGACTTGTTGAAGTCGGCGCGGGCGGCAGCAGCGTCGTCAGCGGCGTGACCTTTAACTATTAGATATGAGCGCCGATGGTCAATCTGTCGGCGGCGGCGCGCCGACTTGTTGAAGTCGGCGCGGGCGGCAGCAGCGTCGTCAGCGGCGTGACCTTTAACTTAACTTCATTTAAAAAAAAAACAATCATTTACGTATAATTAAGATTTATTATAATTTCGCCGTGACAAAATGAATTGACAAGATGAATTTAAAAAATTTAAATAATCTGACCAAAATAGCTGTCTGGGAAAACGAAACGATGATGAGCTGCGAGTGGACCAATTTGGAGTTGGACGTCGGAACCACCGGGGTCACCTACTGGCCAGTTTTATGGAGAAGGAAGGCCTCTTTATGATGAACTCTTTCTTCAGAAAACGTGAGCACAGAAAGTGGACCTGGCAGAGCCCTGATGGTGCAACAAAAAATGAGATTGATTGATTTTTCATTATGTCGACGAAGAAGCAAGTATTCAATGATGTCTCTGTGATCAACGCGGTGAAAATCGGAATCGATCACCGCATGGTAAGAAGCACATTGAACTTAAATATCAAACTGGAAAGATTTCGACTGACGAAGTCTACGCTCCGTCCGGCACCCTAATTACGAAACGCAAACTCAATTTTAAATTGAAACCAATTGAAAAAGATTGCCAGTCCATTGCTTCATAAGTTCGACAAAAAAATTAAGCAGATTCTTTTTGTCGAACTTATGAAGGGATCTGTCTATTGGGCAAAGCCAGCTTGCAAAACTCAAGAACGATGATGGCAGGATCGTATCCGCCAAATCTGAAGTATTGAGAGAGATCGAGAGGTTCTATGGACAGTTATACACGTCAACCAGTAACCCTGTTACGAATCTGGCAAACGACCCAAGAGCTAGATTAGCGTTAGACGTTAGCTTGTACGAGATTAGGATGGCTCTAAAGCAGCTTAAAAACAACAAAGCGCCGGGTAATGACGGAATTACGGCCGAACACCAAAAGGCCGGTGGGAAACCTGTTTTTAAAGCCCTTCAGAAGCTGTTCGGTTCCGTCATACTCGAGGGTAAAACGCCACAGGTATGGAACAGAGGTGTGGTGGTACTCATCTTTAAAAAGGGCGACAATACCCTGCTTAAGAACTATAGGCCCATCACACTTCTGACCCATGTCTACAAGCTGTTTTCAAGAGTCATCATGTTTGACGACTTCCAGCCTCGAATCCCGAACAAGCCAGATTCCGTAAAGGCTTTAGCACCGTGGACCACATACATACGCTGCGACAGGTAATACAGAAGACCGAAGAGTATAACCTGCCTCTCTGCTTAGCGTTTGTGGATTACGAGAAAGCCTTCGATTCGATCGAGACATGGGCTGTACTGCAGTCTCTCCAACGGTGCCAGATCGACTATCGGTACATCAAGGTGTTAAAGTATCTATACGAAAACGCCACTCCGTCTCCACAAACGGACCTCGAAACCGATCCTTCTGCAGCGAGGTGTGAGATAAGGAGACGTTATCTCTCCGAAATTGTTCACCACTGCACTGGACGATGTCTTCAAGATTCTGGACTGGAAAGGGCTAGGCATCAACATCAATGGCGAGTATATCACTAACCTTCGGTTTGCCGACGACATAGTTATCATGGCTGAGACCATAGAGGACCTCAGTATAATTCTCGATGACCTCAGTAGAACCTCCGAAAGTGTTGGTCTTAAAATGAACATGGACAAGACAAAGGTCATGTCAAATGCCCATGTAACACCCACTCTCATAAAGATCAGAGACGCTGCGCTAGAAGTTGTAGACGAGTATGTTTACATAAGACAAACGGTCCAGCTAAGTAGGTCCAACTTCGACAAAGAGGTCATTTGTCGAAACCGACTCGGCTGGGCAGCTTTCGGGAAGCTACGCAATATCTTCTCGTCCCACATACCACAGTGTCTCAAGACGAAAGTCTTTGACCAGTGCGTGTTGCCAGTGATGACTTATGGCACTGAAACGTGGTCGCTCACAATGGGCCTTATCAGAAGGCTAAAATTCACCCAGAGCCATTGAGAGGGCTATGCTTGGAGTTTCCCTACGTGATCGAATCAGAAATGAAGAGATCCGCACGAGAACCAAGGTAACCGACATAGCCCTAAGAATTGCCAAACTTAAGTGGCAATGGGCAGGACACATTGCTCGCAGAACAGATGGCCGATGGGGCCGAAGGGTTATGGAGTAGCGACCGTGTACCGGATGACGTAGCGTTGGAAGGCCTCCCACAAGATGGACCGATGACCTTGTAAAGGCAGCAGGAATCCGCTGGATGCGGGAAGCACAGAATCGGTCGAAGTGGCGGTGCTTGGGGGAGGCCTATGGTCACCAGTGGACGTCTTTCGGCTGATATGATGATCATGATGATAATGACCAAAATAGATTCAACAAAAACTGTGTTTGTTTGTTGATAACTTGGACAACACAGAAATTCTAATGTAAAAGAGTTTCGTTTTATACGTCTACGTCTAGTGACGCCATTTTGTAAGCATTCACGCAGGCGTGCGTTCGGTTCGGTCCGCGTGTTAGGTTAAACTGAATGCCGCCGCTCGGCCTCAGCGCTGTCGGCGCGCCGGCGCTTAGGGTCGGCGGCGGCGGCGCGGGTAGAATCACGGCGGCGGCGGCGCGCCGGCGCGGGGCTCATATCTAATACCTATAGGACTAAAGGTAAGTACCTACAGTCATCATCAAAAAAATGCACACAATTCGCAAAATTTAAAATTATTTTGTTGTGGAATTACGGATTGCATCCTGAGATAAACCCTGTCATAATGTGTAGTGTGGGACTGTGGGTTCCAAAATACTACAGGCAGTGTATAGAGGGCCGTTAACGGCACTCTGTCTCTGCAGTTTATTAAGTGCCGTTAACGGTTAACATCACTCTATCTCAACAGTGCAGTTAGGGCTTGCAAAAACCGTCGATATTTTTTACCGGTAAAATAACCCGTAAATTGGAAATGGATGTATTTTTTTAGCTTTGATAAAAATAAACTATTTCAGAAGCCTAAAACGAGAAAATAATTATGTAAATAAACTTGGATGTAAACGTAATTAATTATTTATACAGTACAGTTGCGATTCATACCATAGAGACAAGCAAACAATTATTATAAAATATTTTTATAACGAAAACAATTAGTACTAATTATAAATTAATTATCAATAGTTCTACAATAACATATCTTTTTTTAATAATAAAGCTCTCAAAACTTCGATCAAAAATCAAATAGTAAGTAATTAAGTAGCTTCAAATTCAAAATAATGTTGTTTCTTCTTAGCTTTTAACAAATAAAACACCCAACACCGTTGAACACAAGCAAAAAACAAAGACAAAATAAAGAAATCTTGTCATACGTCACAAACGTCAACATAAACTTCAAAACTGTCAATCATTTACATGAACATTTTGTCCAAATATTTATGGACTGAATTAAAACCGGTAAATTACCGGTTTCATTATTTTTTTACCTGTAATTTTCTAACGAATCAAAATAGGCGCTTTACCGGTAAACCGGTATTGCATTACCCCAAGTGCAGTGTCTTAAGTGCCGTCAGTTTGCGACATACTAGCTTGTAACGTGAACTGAATGTTTTTAAAAATAAGGTACATTATTTAAAAAACGCAACGGGTAATATAGTACGGTACGACAGGGAACCACCACAAAACACTGTTTAAAACCACACCATGCATGCAACTTGCATGCAGCATGCAAGCAAGCGTGCAACATGTAGGATACATCCTACATGTTGCAGCAAAGCATGCAACATATTATAGCATGTAAGCAAGCATGCAGCATGCAAGCGAGCATGCAACATGTAGCAGGCATGGTTTCTGTCACGGCTCCGACGCTGCGGGGTTCCGGCGGTCCCACGCGAGCTTATCATCGCAGATGGTTACAACCACCTGCTCCTCAACTCGCGGGCCGCCTCGCCCCTACGCGCCTACGCGATTCTAAATTACATTCTAGGGGTAGGGCAGACAAGACTGCGTGTAGTCGTATTTACAGCGATTCGTTTCTGTCACTAAAACATAATTTTTAGCAAATGTTTTAGGACTAACAATTTAATTATAAATGAACATTCGGACTAATACACATTATATAAAACAATACCTATGACATTATGACTTTAATTCATTAAAAATTAGGAGATTCAATTATTTTCATTATGACATTATGGTTACCTACTGCAGTTTATAGCAAACGTGGACTACCCTCAACAATCAAACAAAATAACAAATGACAGTGACAATGACATTGACAATACAATGCTTACGGCACTTTAGCCGGACCGAGGCAGCGATACTAGTATGCCGCACTTTATCCGCGGCGGATAAAGGGCCGTTACCGGTACTCTATACACTTCGAATACTATAGGATTCCTAACAAAATACAATTACAATCACTAGGTACAGTAGGAGAAAATAACTCTAAAAAGTTAATAAATACATACTAGTGCTCGTGAGTGTTACACAAGGAATTCTTGTGCTTCCAGGCATCTACCATCTAGCTAGCTAGACCCTTTTGTCGGTCAGCGAGTGAATGAATTTAAGACTATTATTAATAAATACAAGGAGCATGACTAATTCCATAAGTAGATAAATCAATTTCATCATAACAAATGAGACTTACTCAACAATTTGACGGCTGCAATTTAGCGAAGGTCGGAATTATGCAAAACACAAGAAACCTAAAATATTCATGAATCCTTAAGTCCATCAGAATAATGGAAAAAATAAATTGTGCTCGTTCCGTTGACAATGGTGCGGATTCTCTTATATACCAAACTAAACTAACTAAACTATCAATAAAATTAATTACTTTTGGCTATGAGAATCTATTCTGACAAAAAACTTCTTTAAATTAAAAAAAAATTTTGACACAGTCATAATTATATTAATCGAATTTGACAATCGCGTGACGACTCCACGTGGTACATATTTGTTTACTCTACCCTGTGAATTTTTTTAGAGCCGGAGGCGCGCAGGGGGTCTGCGTCGACGTGTTATGTCACTCAGGATGGCTGGACAAATCTTCAAAATAGCTCGCATTTAAGTAGGTCAACAGGGCACTTTATGTGACGGCTAAGCACCCTTATCTCAGAATTTGTGACGCTACAGAATCTTAGATAATCGATCGAAAACGTGTCCAGCCAGCTTGAAAAACCACTTTTCACTGGTCTCTCAATCTCGGTAACGGAAGTGATTTTGACGACTTTTTGCATATCAACGGGCGTCACATAAATTTGTGACAGGCATGGAGCTAAAAGTTTTGAGATACGTACAGTGGTTTAGTAGAAAAATGCAAAAATCTGTGCCAGCCATCTTGAATTTACGTATAAAACTTTTGGCTGGCACTTTCGAATCTCAATAACGGTAGCGTTTTCGAATATGACTCCTTTACTAATATTTAGTGACGCAATTTGTGACAGTAATAACGTTTGATTTATGGCGGCACATGTAAGGGTTTACGAGAAATCAATGAAAACTAATGTCCAGCCAACCTGAAGTTCAAGATGGCTGGACACCTGTATCTCCGCTGCCTGATGATCTACGACCTTCAAAATGTGTTCAAAATTTTGTGACGGGGACGATAATGATAACCTGAATTTGTGACGGAGAAACTTTGCGTAGTTTCAAAGATATTGAACATTTTAATTTTCCCATACAAACACTGCAGTAGGGTTACCAATATTGTAGGTTTTATGTAGGACTAAATATATTTTATGGTGTGTTCTTTAATGGACGAAAATCCGTGTATTGGTGATACTAATAAGAACAGCTGTAGATATTTAAATCAATAGAAGACAGAAGTGAGGAAGGGGGGTAATTTTTTAATGTTATTGATTATTTACGTGCAGATATCTACTCCTTTTAGTAGGTAGGTATTGGTGTTTTTCATGGTAAGTACATGGTAGTTAATGTGTCAGGATAACTAATGCTCTAAGGTATTTAAATGAAAAAATAATGTTTGCTGTAAATAAAATCACATTTATTTATTTGTACCTATACAGCGTTTCAAATGACGACGATCAACTCCATTTGCACTTCAGTAACCCTCGCCTTGTACCACAACGTTGTTTTTACCACCGCCCTAAGTGCTTGAAGCGCAAATGAAGTCGGTGGTCGTCATTTTAATCATAATACCTAGCTGAATATACTTAAATATTCTTCAATACCTATTTATAAAAGACAATTATTACACAAAAACAATCACAGCATCAGTAGCTGCTACCGGCAGATTAGTCGATTAAAAAGAAATCCTTTATTTAAGTAAAAAATATGGTCACCTCACAATATTAGTGGATGTTTGTATGGGAAAGTTTAAATGATCAATATCTTTGAAACTACGCAAAGTTTCTCCGTCACAAATTCAGGTTATCATTATCGTCCCCGTCACAAAATTTTGAACACATTTTGAAGGTCGTAGATCATCAGGCAGCGGAGATACAGGTGTCCAGCCATCTTGAACTTCAGGTTGGCTGGACATTAGTTTTCATTGATTTCTCGTAAACCCTTACATGTGCCGCCATAAATCAAACGTTATTACTGTCACAAATTGTGTCACTAAATATTAGTAAAGGAGTCATATTCGAAAACGCTACCGTTATTGAGATTCGAAAGTGCCAGCCAAAAGTTTTATACGTAAATTCAAGATGGCTGGCACAGATTTTTGCATTTTTCTACTAAACCACTGTACGTATCTCAAAACTTTTAGCTCCATGCCTGTCACAAATTTATGTGACGCCCGTTGATATGCAAAAAGTCGTCAAAATCACTTCCGTTACCGAGATTGAGAGACCAGTGAAAAGTGGTTTTTCAAGCTGGCTGGACACGTTTTCGATCGATTATCTAAGATTCTGTAGCGTCACAAATTCTGAGATAAGGGTGTTTAGCCGTCACATAAAGTGCCCTGTTGACCTACTTAAATGCGAGCTATTTTGAAGATTTGTCCAGCCATCCTGAGTGACATGACGTGTTTTATATGGAATTTTTCCTTTTTTGTATGGAAAATATGAAAAATTATTACCCACATCTTGGGATATAGGGGTAAGGGTTTCATAAAGGGGGTCGCAATTTTCATTATTTTTGCGATAGGATGCACCATTTTCGAGATACTTACCTAAGCAAAAGAAAAAAAAAAAAAAAAACAATTTTTGCACTGAAGTCGAAGTGTTGGTGTGAATTTTAGTTCATACCACCTAATTTTTAACCGACTTCCAAAAAGGAGGAGGTTCTATGTTCGACTTTTGTATGTTTTTTTTTTTTTTTTTTATGTATGTTCACCGATTTCTCCGTCATTTGTGGACCGATTTTAAAAATTATTTTTTTGTTTGAAAGGGTAATCTCCCGAGGTGGTCCCATATGAATTTTATTAACTTTGCTTGGATAGTTTTTGAGTTAGCTTCAAGAATACGTATCACACGTATTTTTCCCACTTAGTTTATATCGATGATATGATGATAACTTCCTGTCACTGTTATTTGCATATCAGGCAGTGGTATTCGAATGTCTGTGGGGTAGGTACCAGAACTAAAAAGTTAAAAATAAAAAAAAATTACAAAAAAAAAACACATTTCGGAAGTCGGTGGCAAAAAACGAAAATTCAAAACCAAAGACACAGACTTCCGAAATGAAAGTTATTTAACACTTTGTAGTGTTTTTTTGGAAGTCGGTTGTTTTTTTTTTGTAAAAAGTTTTTATATTACACTCGTTTTAAATCGCGTTTAAAAATAGTCAGATTTAGTTGGATACACCAAATTTTTAGGTGAAAAACGTCAAATTCAGAATAGCAAAATTGCCATTTTCACTAAACTAATAACTCAGTGCAATCTTAGTGCTGTCAAACTAAAATATAGTTATGTTGTGTCACTTTAGTCTATTTCAGAATGGGAAATCCTCGTTTGACAGGACTAAATTAAATTTTGGTGATTTTTAGTCTAGTTTATAGGCATTGCGTGACAAGAGAATCGGCACCATGACACTAGACGAGGAAACTATCGCGCAAACGCTGGCATCAGAAATAAATGACCCACACACTGGCAGGCGGTCCGCAGAGCTAGCCCCAGGCAGAGAGCCACAGAGCTTAATTCGTTGTCCGAGAGCTAGACCCCAGACAATGCCGTTTCATGCTGCCGTCTTGCAAGTGGAAACCAGCGCCCTCTCCTCGAGGCTAATTGATAAGGACAACTGCGAAAATAATATCTATAGTCTCACTCTGTCCCACTGCCCCAGCACATCTCACTACTAGTACCGCTGCCGCGCTGCGCTGGTACCTAACGAAGAAAAACACCGGTTTCCTCACTATGTTGTCCTTCACCGTTTTTACAAGCCTTATATTAGCTTGCTCTGTTCGTATGCATGTGTTTCCGGTTACTCCAATTGTCATCCATTTTTAAAGCAAATCCTGGCATGCGATTGAGCTTAAACTTGGCATACCTACATATACAACTACCGAGACATTTTGAAAAAAATGATACCATGGAGCTGGTCTAATGATGGAGTTGGAAGTTGGCCATAGGAACTCCTCAATCAAACAAGATAACACCATCGTGTTCTGACTCATGGGTCATTTGTTTTAAGGCGACAATCTTGTAATGATTTTATACTGAAAATTACGTCTAAACGAGTAGTGTTAAAGATTTGGAAAAAATACATTTTTCTAATAACTTGATATACGAATATTTAAAATTTTGTTTATATTACATAGTGAAATTAGGTAGGTTATAAAAATGGTAGATTTTGTATACTACTTAGTATACAAAATCTACCATTTTTATAACCTACCTAAATAGACGACTAACGCTAAAAATCAATTAAAAGTTTCTGCTTACGTTGAGAGGAGGATTTACTTGTAAGATGATAATTAATTATCAAAATGAGCAAAACGCGGAAAAATAATAAACAATACCTACAGGAAAAAATACAATAGACGATGTATATCTAGTAACTTAATCCGCTTAACCGTTCTTAAAGAGTTAGAGAACCCTGTAAGAAATCGACACGTGTTTCGCCTCTCAACGAGGCATCCTCAGGACGACGATTGACCTGTTGCGAACTCGGACACGAAGTGTTATCAACGCGAGCCGAACGCAAAGTGAGCTTCAACCGCCCGCAATACATACAGGGACGAATGGCAAACAACCCTGATTTTTTTATTATGTAGGTTTTAACATAAATCTGAATCGATTTATATTCTCAGGCATTTTCGCATCAAAATTAGCAACTGTTCTGTATAAAATTCTTATTTCGTACAAAAAGTCTGGTATCACATCACACATCATGGACTTATAATTCGGCGCCGGTGGGCTTAGGTTACATACTTGGGCCATAAATTTTGGCGACTTTGACCGCGGCAGTTGTGGGGTCATGTGCAGAGTTGCACACCGCGACGCGCCGCATCACATCGTCAGCTGTCCGGCGGGCGGCGCGTGACGTCACCGGCCCAGCGCCACCACACGACGCGCCCGATTGCCCAGCCATAGATGATACACTATCCCCCAAGTGCCCTCACTGCCCACTATCCCTGTGGCCTGCGACTACTGCCAGCTGCCAGTGCCAGCCATCTAATCAATAGCAAATAGTACCTACAACGACTGAGCCTCCGAGCCGTATTCTACGCACCAGTGGCGCTGGCCCCAGTATTTATGGAGTCATGGACAGTGCCTGCTGAGCTTTATTGTAATATGTAAAAGTTATTTAAGTAAACCTCTTCGCTTTCATAAATTAAAATAGGTAGGTGTAGGTGTACCCGTTATTCTGACGCAGACAGAAGACAGAACACTTATGAACGAATGAACATTAGGAAAACCAAGCAAGCGGGGTTGCGGGAAAGTCCTAAGAGGTAACCCGTGACCGTGGCCCCTGGAACCCTGGTAAAGTTACGTGCTCTGTGGCCTCTGGCCAGTGTCTCCAGATTGGGGGTTTTTTTCCCCATATTGGGGAAAAATAAAAATTTTGGGGAAGTTTTGGGGAAACGAAAACTGTGGGGAAAATTTTGGGGAACGTATTTTATTTTGGCGATAGTTTGGGGAGAAATGTGTACACATTTCTAATTCTGTGACTGATCGATGCTTCAGAGGTATATGTGGTTTCTAATTTGGTTATAGGACATATCCTAGAGATTTCCGTACATTGTAATCTATCCCTTGGGTATGATTCAAAAAGTTTTAGGATGTTCCCTCTAATCTTATCGCATCGACTGACGTTGGATCGGTTTTGACGAGACTACAACAACACTACGTGTTTGAACACTAGTAAATAGCTGAGGCCACTGGGCGTAAAATAGGCTACTTTTTATTCCGATATTCCCACGGGAACATTGTAGTTATAACGCCTGCTAGGCTGCTACACAGTCGCCAACCGCGTCCTGACAGAGGTGACCTTTGGTACAGCCGTGTAGATGATGGTTTACGACCAAACATTGAACAACTTTGCCGGTCGTCAACCAAGGTCACCTCTGTCGGAGACGCGGTTGGCAACCGTGTATCAAGCGTTTTAAAGGAAAAACTTATTAACGCGGGTGAAACCGCGGGACGCAGCTAGTTAGTAATAAAATTCAAGGACAAATTAATTTTCACAATAGATTTATGTCCATAATATAAGATACAAAATAATTTTGGGGAAAATTTTAGGAAAAGGTATCTTTTTGGGGAAAATTTAAACCGGATCTGGGGAAATTTCATTTAAACAACCTGGAGACACTGCCTCTGGCAACGTGCACAGAGCATTACACTTTACAGGCAACTGAAGGAACACGGATCATCACGGATGGGTTTTAGCACAGGTTTTAGTCAGTATGAGTCTGACACGCCCTTCCCGCTCCGCCCAGAGCCGGAGATGTTATTTTATGATTTCAAAACGAAAAAAAAGGGTAGAGGATGGAATAGAATGTTGGTAGCACAAACACAAATCTTTG
Source organism: Conistra vaccinii (assembly GCA_948150665.1). Classification (NCBI taxonomy): domain Eukaryota; kingdom Metazoa; phylum Arthropoda; class Insecta; order Lepidoptera; family Noctuidae; genus Conistra; species Conistra vaccinii. The sequence continues at coordinate 23,550,217 of OX411332.1, forward strand.
ATTTTTTCCTATTTTATAAGTTAAAAAAAATGCTGTAAGTACGTAATGTATCACTTCAACCCACCAAAGCTTACGTGGGTGGAAAGCTCGGTAACAATTTCCCAGGATATAGGTTGATAGTTATTATGTCGTTTTATTCTTATTCAGGAATTTCCATTTTAGAATTTGCCTAATATACAATGTACCTTCTTCGAATTTGCCTGTTACTTACAGTGTCCAACTAATCCCAATTTGTGACTGCAGACAGACGACGAATCTCGTGACTTATCGTATCGTACAATACCTAATGTAAGTATTTTTTTCAGATTTCAATCCTTTTTATTGAGCATTGATCGGGTTACAAAACACTACGCTGTAGCACTGTCCATAATATTTGTAACGTGAACGTTCGTCGTAATAATAATATATGAGTTCGCGAGTATCGACCGGTGCGCGATCTGCTGACGTCCGGCACGTCGCGACGCGTCTTCGTGTTCAGCGCGACTGTGTGTGAATGCGAAACGCGAGGAAGCGACTGCTAGCGCGATATCTAATTGCGGTGTGAGCGGGGCGCGCGGGACGAGGCGCGTTGCCATGGTGCGAGATCAGGCCACGTGCATGCGGCCAATAGCAGGACGCGGCCGTCCCTCGGGCCTCGAGTGTCGAGCACGCTGCGCCGTCGTGCCGCGCCGCCGCCGCGCCACCCTGCGCCCGCCGCGCTCTACCCCTAGTACCCCTCGCCGTCAGTCAGACTCACTCACACCACACACGCCTCGCAGGCTCGCACTACATAAACACAAACATCACGTCACGCACGGACCACGGAAACTACACCTGAGCCTGAGTACCTGACCTGCGCCACACACTATTTAGTACCTCATATTATTGGTGTTAGTTGAAGGATTTGGTGGACGGTGGACCTTTGCGTCTTTGATCTTGTCTGTTGTCCATATTATGATACTAGCTTTTGTTCGCCCGCGTGGATGTCGGAAAATATCCCACGGGAACGTACTACGGGGATTACATACCTAATAGCCGAGGAAATAGTAGATTGTTATACAAGGGTCGAAAGGAATCAATTCCCATTATTTCTCATACTTACGAGGTATTTGGACTATAGTCCGAGCTTAGGAATTGATGTCTTTCACATGTCTTTCACCCGTGTTAAAGACGTATACCACATTGGGCACCTGAGGTATTCCATATATGGAATACCTCAGGTGCCATTTGTGGAATAATTTGTTATTTAAAATTTTATTCCACATAGGGCTCCTACGCCTATTGCCATCAACCGGGCACGATTCCAGACTCCGGGCTGTTACTAAGAAATTCCTGTTGGAAAAACTCTAATATTTTGCCAGCCCTGGGAATCGAACCCAGGACCTCTTGCTCAGCAGTAGCGCTTGCGACCACAGGAAGCGTTGCCGGAGAGTAATATTCCGAAGTATTCCCGTCGAATTATTCGCGAAACATTCGCAAGTATTGAGTAATATTCGGAATAATTCGCCAAGAGTTCAACTATTTACCGCTAGGGGGCGACACAATTACCATTGCAAATTACAGTCATAAATGTTGCGTGTTGGTGATTGTGTATTCATATCCACGAATCATCCACCATTCTTAATTATCCTTATCAGCAAACCTTGGTCACTGCAGCAGCAGAAAGCGCATACAGGCGATCACTACCGATGGAAGTTGTACAGTTACAGCAATTACCTGCTAGATGACGCTAAAACTAGTAACATATTATTACTACGCGTTCACTAAAACTGAGAATAATACGATTTGAAATTTTCCGAATATTACTTTCATCTACTCGGGTACTTATTGGATTATATAGTAAAGTTCAACTATTAACCGGTACATAACATTGTTTACCATATTTTTATTAGGTAGGTGGGTACCTAAGTAGGTACTTTATGCTAATTCTTATACCTATTATTTTAATATGTTTCTTTTCCATTAAGTAAGTAAATCGTAAAGCAAAAACATTTTTACGAAGTACCTAAATTAAACTTGTAGGTAAGTAAGTACCTACCTATCTACATATACCGTGACATAACATTCGCACAAAAACGACACATTCTAAACTCAACCATTGAAAAATAAAAGAATAAGTAGTTACAAGTAGATATCTACTTACGCGGAATTATTCCCGCAGAGTAGGTACTTAGGCATCGAATAATACTTTGTTGATTTTATGAATGAGCGCCCGCGAGGCTAGGTCTATACCGTGGCCACGTGCACGCAAGTCGGGTATAATACGACATAACTTAGATGAAGCATCGGCAAAATTCGTAAAACTGATCATCATCAGTAAACTGAGTGCGCCTTCAAAATCACCAATATTTATTACTGGTTTAGGTGAAAATAATCTTTACGCAAACGCAACAACTTGTGAAGTCATATATAACCAAATACATTCGTAAAATTTAAATGAAAGAAATCAAATTATCAAAATGCTACATCTAAGTTGTGTCGTACTGTACATTTGGATTATGTATTGAAGTTCGACTATTGACTACTAGATGGCGTTGATGCGAGTGACTTTAAATATACACTTACGTGCAAAAAAATCTACCCACCCTGTAAGTTTCGATTCGGAACACATTATAATAATATAAAAATTAGAAGGTATGTTTCATAAACTTTATTTGTACATACCCTACACTTCAATAAACGGGATGTTGTTGATGATATTGACTTGTTTATTCGGACACCCTCATTTCTCATCATTACATAGTATAAAACAAAAAGTCGCTTCCCGCTGTCTATCATGTACGTTTAGATCTTTAAAACTACGTAATGGATTGTGGTGCAGTTTTTTTTATAGATAGAGTGATTCAAGAGGAAAGTTTATACGAGTATGTATAATACATGCATAATATAGTAGACAAACACTGATAATTTTAGAGGTTTCTAATGTGATGTAAATAAACACATTTTTTGAGCTTACTTTGCAAACGCTGGCTGAACCCTTCGAGTTAATAACGCAATCTCAGTGCCATTGCATTGTATTAAAAGTTAATCAATTAATATTGTTTATAGTCCGGGGAATTTACGCCGAATTTAAGGCCAACTTTGCATGAATTAAAGACAGATTTTTTTCATTTAACGTGTAAGTGAGGTAGAGCCTATAAATAAAAGTTAAACAACATTTAACTCTGTGTAAATGAATATTGTTGAACTGTCAAAATGAAACAGATTAGTCGGAATCGTTTACGAAAATGTGTTGCGTAATTAGATAGCTGGTGTATTGTAATCTTAAACTGAAATTTAACAAGCAGTGTGAAAAGAAAACATTACTTTATTTTAGATTTTTATTTATTGTGTTCTGAACGAAAGCGTCCGGGGTGTGTCGATTTTATTGCACGCAAGTGTAGTTGCGTTCATTCATAAAACTGAGTAATATACGATTTTGAAAACTTCCGAAATATTCCGAATATTTCTTTTCATCTACTTAGATAAGTAACTACCTACTTCGTAATAAGTTTTTTTATGCGGTTTAGGTGTGAAAGTGATAGAGTTTTTAAACATAGGTAGGTAGATACCTACTTATATTACCGTGGCTTCGGTAGGTACTTATTAGGTAGGTACCTCGGTAGGTACCTTATTCAGTAATAAAAAGGTAATTCTAATTAAGTAAGGATTACTTAAATAAGTAATCCTTACTTAAAGTGTTAGCACAGACGCCAGCACATTAAGTTACTACAATTTGTCAAATTTCTTCAATAGATTTTCAACTTTATGGCTAGAGAATAAGGTTCAATGTTGATTGGAAAAATTTGACAGATTGGAGTAGGTTGATGTGCAGGCGTCTGTACATACCTAAGTACTTATTTGAACTATATTTTGGTTGAACACTTCTACAAATCAAAGTAAAATTAGTACTTAAAACATTGTCGTAAAAAGTAGGTAAGTAACTACCTACTCACTTACTTACCTAATTAGTTTATTTCAATAAACATTTTTACGAAGTAAACTAAACTTGTACAAAACATCCACCCGCAAAAAAATCAACAAATTCTAACTCAACCATACAAAAATAAAATAATAAGTACCTAGTCAACTAGATAACTACTTACGGGAAATATTCCCGCAGAGTAGGTAAGTAGGGAATAATTCCGAATAATACTACGTTGATTTTATGAATGAACGGCCGCGACTAACGAGGGAAGTTTACCATTTACAGTTCTACCCTTGCCCGTTAGATGGCATTAATTCAAGTTTTTCCGCTAATTCTTTCTCCCTTCCAATCGAAGTATTCCTTTGAATGTTTCCGAATTATTGCGAATTATTCCGAATTCTACCGAAGTTTTGCAGGACTGCCTCGTTGCGCGTTGGTCCTGTCAGTGACAGGACCAACGCGCAACGAGGCAGTCTTATAAATATTACATACGACAGTTAAATTGGTATACTAATACTACTATTTATTTTCTCGCAGTCAATGGTAAAAAGTAGAGTACACAAACTTGTGAAAAAAAAAAATTGTCTCGGTCCTTGTATCCCTCGCTCCGCTCAGGATTCTAATCTAGAATCCTTCGCTGCTCTCGGGAACCAACTTAGTCCCTCGAATTAAGTTCCCTTTTTTTTCACTTGTTGTATAATCTACTATTTCAACACAGTTGCTCGTAAAGTGGCTCTTATTTAACCGCTTTTAGGTTCATAATGCAGTGTATTATAGACGCGTGCTTTTTTCTTTACATCGCAATAGTGCGGGAATGTGCGCCATAGATAACTATTTACTAGTCGGAGTAATGACATGGCAGTATGGAATTAGTAAGTACTATCAAGGCACGGCATGTCTTTCTTATTGCGACTTAAATATAGTGTGACAAAGTAAACAGGTTCTTGGCACGAAGTTCTTCGGCTTCATTCTTGCGTCTGTCTTTTTCTAATTCGATAGAGAGAGAAAGAGAAAGTGTGAATTTTGTCAAAATGGAAATCTAAGATGGCGGCTGCGAAAATTTTCTCATTTTTCGTCATGGGTATCGTTTTCGTAGTTTTCAATGGTTCTAAAGCCGATAGTGATAAGATAAGATAAGATAAGATATTTTATTTGCATAAAACATGGTATACAAGGTGTTATTGGAAATATTAGATCAAACATGTTTTGCTTAAAACTAAAGCATGCAAACTTACTTATTAAAAATACATTGTCATTGAAATATATTACATTGAAATTCATATTTTTAAAAAATCATTAATACTATAGAAATTATTATTATTAAGCCATTTATATAATTGAATTTTAAATAATTTACAATTTAATGTTTAGTGATGTCAAAATGTAAATCCAAGATGGCGGCTGTGATTTTTTTTTTCATATTTCGTCATGGGTGTCGTTTTCGTAGGTTTCGATGGTTCTAAAGCCGATAGTGATGTCAAAATGTAAATCCAAGATGGCGGCTGCAAATCTTTTTCTCATTTTTCGTCATGGGTGTCGTTTTCGTAGTTTTCGATGGTTCTAAAGCCGAAAGTGAGGTCAAAATGGAAATCCAAGTGGCGGCTGCAAATTTTTTTTCTCATTTTTCGTCATGGGTGTCATTTTCGTAGTTTTTGATGTTGCTATAGTTTTCACAGCCGCCATCTTGGATTTACATTTTGACCGCACTATCGGTTTTAGCATGATCTAAAATTACGAAAACGACACCCATGTCGAAAAATGAGAAAATTTTCACAGTCGCCATACTGGATTTTCCATTTGACCAAATTCGCACTTTCTCTCTCGATAGAGAATAATTAGTAATAATTAGCAGTGAAATCTAATTTTTTCAAGTTTTAAATTTTGTCTCCACCTCCGACCGAACGTGATGGTAGGTGTTCGATCGCGAGTGTCCACGATGCTCGATAGATGGCGTTGTACCATTTGGGTACTTTTCTGAATCGCGCTGTTATGATTTTCCATGAATATCATATACGTAATTGAACAAATTAATTTTTTTGTAGTCAAGTTTTTCCGCGCGGACCGCTAAATTTTAATTCGCCTCTCTCTGTGTGTGTATAGGACACCGTCGGGTACCTGTACCTACACAGGGGGAGTCGCCCCGTGCTGCTTGGCGTGCATTCGCCGCCGCGGTCGCGGAGGCCACGCACAAACCATGCCTAAACCCGGCACGCGTACCTCGTTGGGTCGCGATGCCGGGTCCCCTGATGCCCGTCCGGTGTTGGGCCGGGCGACGTCGCTGCCAAATATTGGCGACGCGTCGTCCGGTGCACCGCCTGCCGGAGAAAAATTTAAGAAGAAGGCCAAGAAGCCCTCTAAGAAAGGGGAATCGAGTGCCGCTGGAGCGACCGGCCCACCGACGTCATCGGCGCCTGCGCGCGTTGCGCCTACGCCGTCGTCGAGCCGACCGCACGCGGTACCCGTTCGCCCCCCCGCGTTCCGCCCGGTACCTATTCAGGCCCCGGGGCCAGCCGCGAACCCAAGTCGCGCGCCGCTAGCGCGCGCTCAAATGCCGCCCGCGCGCGCTCCCGCGCCTGGGCCCACCGCTACTGCCACCGTGCGTTCCGCCACACCGCACGGCTACCCCGCGCTACCCGCACCGCGTGCACCCGTATCGACGGCACGCGCGCGTGCTCCACCTACGCGTACCGCCGCTCCGCCGCCGCGCTTTGTTTCGCCGACCGCACCCGCGGCGAAGGTGAAACCAGTGACAGTGCCAACAATGGAGCCCCAAGTGATGCCCGCTCCGTGCCCCGCCCCCTCCGGCCCCCGCTTCCCGCTGGGTGGGCCGGCGAAGGCGGACCAGAAGCGCCCAGTAAGTGCCGGCCATTACTATAAACCGACACCGTCGACGTCACGGGTGCCCGCTTCACCGGCACCCCCCCGTATGTCCGCCTGCGACTCGCCCGCCATGCTATCGGCATGCTCCTCACGTGTGGGGTCGAGCATGTCGCTGGCGTCTGTGGGCTCGGCCGCGTCTGGTCGTGAAGACATGTCCCCGGACATGACTCAACAATCCGGAACGCGGCCCACCGCTGGCGGAGCTGCCACCGGGCCGATGTCGCCTGCATCGCCAACACCGTCGCTGGGCTTCAACTTCGAGTTCGAGCTCGAAACCAGAGCCCAGCGGCGCAGAAGGAGCTCAGGCGAGACTGCGTCGGAAGAGGCGAAGCGTTACTGCCTAGACCCGCCGCGGCCACAGCGCGATAGCGCGCCGCGAGGTCGGGGCATACCGCAGTCGCCTACCTTTTCCGACGCGGTCCGCCGTACGCCGCCTCAGTCACCGACTCCACCACCATCTGACAAGACACCTGGGAGGGTGAATAAATCACCCCCCCCCCCCCCCACCACCGCAAACCCCCCTTCTGCTACCGTCCAACCGACAACGCGACGACGAAGCAACAGAAGGGATACAAGAAGCCGAGGTACCCGCCGCTGGTAGTCGAGACGTTGCCCAACTGGGCAATGCACTTCCGGGCTATCAGTGCCAAGCTGGGCCGGCCTCCGCATGCCCGCCCCTTCGGGTCCGGGGTTAGGTTTAACCCCGAGACCGAGGACGAGTACAGGCTGGTACAGAGGTACCTGACAGGCCTGGAAAAGGACAGCGGCGTTTCATGGTTCGCATACTCGCTACCAGCGCAGCGGAACGAAGTTTAAAGATCGCCATACGGGGCCTACCGGCGGATACGGACCCGAAGGAGATCGAGGAGGAACTCCGGGCGTTGGGATACCAGCCGGAGTACGTGCGTCACATTAAGGGCGCACAAGGACGACCCGGCTGCGTGTTTCACGCTATATTAAAGAAAACCCCGGACGTCAGACAGATTTACGACACCACCGTGTTTATGTTCATGCGTGGTGTCAAAATCGAGGCTTGGCGTGGAAAACGTGGGCCCGCTCAGTGCCACCGGTGTCAGCGATTCAGACAGACAGACACAGCTCGCACCAGTGTCACCGACCGCTCGCTTGTGTGCGATGCGGAGGCGAGCACGCGGCACGTGATTGCCCGCGCCCGCGGGAGGAGCCGGCCACCTGCGTCAATTGCGGTGGCCCGCACCCCGCGAGCAACATCAAGTGCCCCGTATTCGAGCGAGAAACTCGAAACAAGCGGGCGGGGACCGTCGCCATTACGGCCACCAGCCGTCAAATGGCCAGGCCGCAACCACAAGCGGCCATGATAGAGGCACAAGGGCCGACGCTTATGGCGACGGCCAACGAGCCCACCCAGAGGACCCAAGCCTCCTCCTCCGGGCGGAGGAAGAGGAAAAGGAAGCGCGGGAAGAAGGGGGGGAAGAACCCCCCCGACCCCCCGGCGACACAAGAAGATCTCCCTACGGCCGCCCCTGCCTTAAAAATAGCGCAGGTTGCACCGAAGGAGGCACACACAACACTAGTGGGCGAACCTACTAGTTGCGACAATGTGTCGCAGCGGAAGAAGGTGAAAACTACTAGTAGGTTCGCCCAAAATCCGCAACACAGTGCTGCCACTGTCGCGGCCAATCCGGTGAAGGGACCGCGGCCAATCACAGAGCAGGGAAAGTTCCCTGTCTCGAAGAGTGGTGGCGCTGTCGTCGCCCCTTCGCGTGAAGTTACGACGACGACATGTAACACCGAAACAAGTAAGAGAGAGTTCACAACCTGCGCTATTAAGCTCCTAATGGAGTTAATAAGAGCAATAAGGCAGGGCCGAGACATCGAGACAGTCATCCTCGACGGTCTGGCCACCTTGTTATCACTTTGTGATGGCTAGGTCGTTGAGGATTCTACACTGGAATGCTCGCGGCCTTAGGGATAAGGTCGCCCCCCTCCGCCATCTCCTTCGCGATCAGAACATCGACGTGGCGCTAATTAGCGAAACACACCTGGGACCCCAAGATAGGGTTAGGTTCCCAGGCTATCATGTATATCGGAAGGATGAAAGGTCGGCTCTTCACACCCGTTACCGTGGTCTGGCGGTACTAGTGAGGCGAAGAGTCGTCCATCAAGAGCTCCCCTTGCCGTCACTTAGCTCGTTTTACGCGCTGGGTGTGCAGCTACTTGTTGCCGGCGAGGACATCAACGTCTATGCGTGCTATAAGCCGCCCGCGAATCGTCTCGATATGACTGAGTTGCGGGCGCTTATTAGCGCGCAGGACGTTAACGCAGCTTTCCTTGCCGGCGACTTAAATTGTTAGCACCCGGCGTGGAACTCGAGCAATACGAACACCGAGGGGAGGCGGCTCTTCGCGGACGCGGAGGCCTTCGGGTACACGGTGTCCGGGCCCGAGACGCCTACCCACTACCCAGACGCGGCCAATTATATGCCGGACGTACTGGACATCGTGGTCCACAGAGGGCTACGCTGCCAGGCCACCCAGCATGTCATAGACGACGAGTTACAGTCGGACCATCAACCTGTACTCGTCGTCTTAACGGGACAGCCGACCCAACTGAAACCATTAGCGCCACGTCGATTAACTGATTGGACGGCGTTCACAGAAAAGATGGAGACCACCACGCCGACTCGGCCAATCGTCTCCTCCGCGGACGTAGAGCAAGCGGCGGATGACGTCACTGCTTGCATACAGAGCGCCCTAGAAACGGCGACGACGACGCAGCCGCAAGGGAGAGGGCTACTGCCGCCCTTACCGGCTCGTCTCGCAGCGATGATCGCCGAGAAGAGGCGCCTTCGCAAGCAGTGGCAACAGTTGAGATGCCCTACACTGAAGACGGAACTCAACCGCCTCGCGGAGAAGGTAAAGGCCGACTTACAGGCCCATACCGCCGCGGGCTGGGAGGAACGAATAGACGCCACTGTAGACAGTTGGCCGTCTGTACACCGTCTCTGCCGCCAACTGACGAATACCCCAGCCCCGGTGCGCCCTCTACTCAATAGCGACGGGGCGCTTAAGTACAAAGCGGAGGACCGGGCGGAGGTCTTCGCCGAGCACCTGGAGCGTCAGTTTCGCCCGAACCCGACCAGCGACATCGAGCATGTCGCGTCGGTCGAGCAACACCTAGGAGACTACTTCGCAACGCCGATAGCTCCCGAGGAGAACCCTATCTTCTTCTCGCCTGGCGCAGTTAGACGCGCCATCCTAAGGACGAAGCCTAGGAAGGCCCCCGGGGCCGACGGTATCACCGATACAGCGCTGCGCCATCTGCCGTTCCGTTCGGTAGCGGCGCTGGCGCGCCTGTTTACGGCGATACTGCGCACGGGGGCCTTTCCCACCTCGTGGAAGGAGGGGCGCGTCATAATGCTGCCCAAGGCGGGGAAGAACGTAGCGAAGCCGGAGAGCTATCGGCCGATCACGCTTCTGCCGACAGTCTCCAAGGTGTTCGAAGTACTCCTGCTGCGACACCTCTCACAACATATTGTTCCGCGCCCAGAGCAATTTGGGTTCCGGGCGGAACATAGCACGACGCTTCAGTTGTCTAGGGTACTGCACCAGTTGACAACTGCCCTCAACAAAAAGGAATACTCGGTTGCAGTATTCCTCGACATGGAGAAGGCCTTCGACCGTGTGTGGCACGAGGGCCTAATATACAAGTTGGCCACGTCCGACGCGCCCCGTCGCGTTGTAAGGGTGGTCTCCTCTTTTCTGTCCCACAGGACCTTCAAGGTGGTGGTCGACGGGGCGCTATCCGGCGCCCGCCCGATACTGGCTGGCGTGCCGCAAGGCAGCTGCGTATCGCCGGCGTGTTACTCACGTTACACCGACGACATTCCCACCACTCCAGATGCGACGCTCGCGCTGTATGCCGACGACGCCGCGTACATCACTACATCGCTTAATGCGAAGTACGCGGCTGTCAAGATGCAGCGCGCCCTCGATCTTCTCCCCGACTGGCTGTCTAAGTGGCGGCTTTCGGTTAACGTGGGTAACACGCAGGCGATTATCACCGGATTCGCCCCGCTCCCACCACCCTTGAAGCTACATGGAGTCGACGTCGATTGGTCGCCCCAGGTCAAGTACTTGGGTGTGACCATCGACCGCCGCCTCACGATGGGGCCCCATGTCCGTAAGGTCGCCGCGCAGGGCAAGGTCGCCCGCAACCTCCTCAGGCCCGTGCTCAAGTCCCGCATCCCGACGCGTGTCAAGCTGGGGATATATAAAGCATACATCCGTCCGGTATTGACATACGCCGCCCCAGCTTGGTTCGCCCTCACGTGCGAGTCGAGCCGCAAGCTGCTCCGCACGCAACAAAACCAAGCGTTGCGGACTATTGTAGACGCTCCTCGTTTCGTGAGGAACGACGTCATCACCCGGGATCTCGGGATCGAGAGCCTGGATGAGTTTGTGAGGCGACTCGCTAAGTCGATGTTCGCGCGTGCCGACGCTTCTGCCTGGCCCCATGTCAAGCAGATAGCGCCATTGCACGCGCGCCCGCCTGACGCGAGACCCACGCCCCGCGACCTGGTAGCGGACAACTGACCCCATCGCACCGGATTGACGCCTTGAGTTAGCTGTACCCAGGTTACACGCAGCTGACTCGATATAATAAAACTCTACAGATGTACACATACATCTGTTGCACGACGTGTACTAGGTTAATATAGGCATGTCGTGCAACTGAATTACAGACATTCACTAACTACACAGACGCCTATACACAACACACGCTGACGCAGCGCGGGCCGCGACGCGTGTCTACACTGGGTGGCGATACACTACATAACTAGCCACCCGCACCCATACATACATTACTGCTTACCCCTCGAATCGCTAACGGCTAGCTCTGTGAACGAGGAGAGGGACGCTTCATTTCGACCTGTAGGTGCGTCAAGTCGGCACCCTAGTCGCTGGTCTGCCTCGTTGGGCTTCCTCCAGGTAACTGGGGGTTCCACCTGATGCGGTAAGAACGCCTGGGTGTCCGTGAAGATCGACGCCGTCGTTATAACGGCGTCGCGACGCCTCTACAGATACATTCAATGCAACCATTTACACAGATGCACATTGCGTGCATCATTTTCATAGGCGCTTAGCCAAAAATTATGAGGGGCCCATATTTATGGGTCACCGTGACGCATCCGCGGGCGAGGGGTGAAGCCCTGACCCCGCTCGCCACGCCCCCTTGCGGGGGCGTCGCGACATCTCAAGAGTCTTTTTTGTACTCGCTTGGAACGATTGTTTTATTTCTATATATTTCTCGGGCTGTTGTCGAGTGCCGAACATTTGGACCTATCGAGTCGGATAACGAAAGTAAATCGCGCCGGCAAGTGAAGTGACAGTTTGTGTCGTGTGGTGTGGCATAGAAACCAGTGGTGGATCGCCCTGAAGTGCCTGTAAAATCCCCGGAGTGTGGTGATCAGCGGTGTACAGCAGCGCAGCAACGAGGTTTGCGGCCGTCTTCGCCCGGGGGCGCCACCAGCATTGAGGCTCACAACACGAGGCAACGGTGACATCAGCAGAGATACAGCGACGAGACAACAGCATCAACATCAAGAGTGACGTCACATGCAGTGACGACACACTCGCAGCGGTACCAGCAGTGACATCGAGAGTGACGACGCACTCGCAGCCTGCAGCGACGTGCTTGGAGAGGTTTGGCAGACAATACTGTGAGTTACAATCCCAGTGTTATTCAGTAGACTATGGTTTTATCAGTGAATTTTGAAGATCAACTTAGTGCAATTTGAGACTTTAAAAGATTTTTGTAGTAGTTTTCAGACTTAGAATAAATACGGATAAGGTGTTGTGGCGGGAATACCTTTTCTATAGAAGTTTTTAATTTAGTAGGTACCTATACCTACCTACTTACAACTTCAAATAATGTTTACTTTGTTTTAACAAGAAAACATTCTTCAAGTAGGTATAACCAAGAAGATATTTATAAAGCAATTGAAGAAATTCAACTGACTGGAATAATTTAGGCAACCTGTCGTAAATGATATTTACGACAGGTTGCCTAAATTATTCCAGTCACAATTAAAAATAAACTAAACGTTGAGTTTTAAATATAATAAAATGTCCTTTTATTTTATCCACCCCATATAAGTCAATATGTTGGTCAATCACTGGATCAATTTTGGTCAATAACCGGGTACTGGTTGGTCCAACTAAGGAACAGTACGAGTTTTAGGATTTATCTCATAATTACAGAAATTCCTAAATGTTTATGCTGCAATGATTTATAGGCCTCGTTTTGTCTATAAGCAAACTGTTGGAATGGCTAGATAATGATTTATAAGTCATTGAGCAGAATAAACTGAACTCAATGGAACTCAATGTAAGAATAAATTCTATAAAATACAGAAGTAGTTTCATTATAAAACACAAACTTAAAAAATAACATAGAACTAAGGTCTTCCGTCAAAATCTGTTAAAGTTACAATTATTTAAAGTCAAAATATCTTCTTATTGGTTTGGGATTGGTACGTCCACCCTAATTATATGTCACGTCGCGACCCACGTGGTACTTGTTTGCTCTACCCCGTGAATTTTTTTAGAGCCAGAGGCGCGCGGTGGGGGGCAGCCTTGACGTATTTTGTATGGAATTTTAAACTTTTTTTATGGTAAATATGAAAAAATATTACCTGTGAGTAGGGGCATATGGGTTTACGGGCGGCAGAGGGGGTCGAAATTTCCATTATTTTTGCGCTAGGACGCACCGTTTTCGAGAAATAAGCAAAAAAAAAAAAAATAAGAAATTTTTGCAGCTGAAGTGTGTGAATTTTAGTTCATGCCAACTAATTTTATTCCACTCCTTTCAAAGTCAAAGTCAAATCATTTATTTCAAATAGGCCCTTGAAGGCACTTTTGAACGTCAAAATTTACAAAATAAAGTATTGATTCTACCGCCCCTTCCAAAAGGTAGTTTTCGTATGGAGAAGAATGGGCAAGAAACTCCACCGTTACTCTTTTAAAATGTTTTACAATATTTGGTATAGGTACATTATTTATATAATTATATGTGAAGACGATGCACCTAGAATAAAATTACTGTATAAAGTAAAAAGAATTTAAAGTGGAGCAAACGACAGATAAATTAATTATGTGGTAGATACATGGTGTTCACATATTCACAAACATTGTAAAAATAGACGAATCTACTAAAAAATTACAATTAATAAGTCAGTGTGTGAGGAAGTAATCACAGGATGTACTCGTAAAATCAATGTCATATAATAAAAAACAAATACAATTAAGTAAGCAACCAGTTTGATTTTGTCAAGACTCTAAATTGTCCTATGGAGCAGGACCAGCATGTTTCCAAGCATTCTTATCTTGGATATAATCCTCTAATCTGTAATATGCTTGTTTACAAAGTGTACTTTTTACATGAGTTTTAAATTTTCTTTCATTTAATTGTAATATATCACAAGGTATTTTGTTGTAACATTTAACACAGTACCCCATAAAAGATGTATGTAAGTACTTTAGATAATCTGAAAAATGGTTGATCTAGTTTATCTTTATTTCTAGTATTAAAATTATGTCTATCACTTATTTTATTAAAAAAATGTAGATTTTTCCTTACATACATAATATTTTCATAAATGAATTGGCAAGGAACGGTCATAATATTAATCCTTTTAAATAGTTCCCTGAGAGATTCGCGACGACGGAGATCATAAATGGCTCTGACAGCTCTCTTTTGCAAAATAAAGATAGATTCAATGTCAGCAGCCCGACCCCACAGTCAAATGCCATACGACATAATGCTGTGGAAGTAGCTAAAATAGACCAAACGCGCGGTTTCTACATCTGTTAACTGTCTGATCTTTCTAACAGCATAAGCGGCCGAGCTTAGCCGCCCCGCAAGAGATGTTATATGAGGTCCCCATTGTAATTTCTCGTCTAGCGTGATTCCCAGGAAAACCGTTTGATTAATAAATTCCAGTTTTTCTCCATTCAATATGATGTGACATTCGCTACTTCTAACATTAGGTAATTTAAATCTAATGCATTTGGTTTTATTTTTATTCAGTACCAAATTATTTACCGTAAACCAATCTTGGACCTGAAGAATAGAGCTATTCACGTCGTCAAGATTTTGCGATCGTCGGTTGATTTTAAAGATCAATGATGTGTCATCTGCAAATAACACCATCTTCGGTTGATTTTGAAGTAATTGGGGTAAATCATTAATATAAACTAAAAAGAGGAATGGACCCAATATCGAACCTTGAGGAACGCCCATTGCCATTTCAGACCCTAATGAGTTTATGCCGTTTACTTGAACTTTAACCTTTCTATCTTTCAGGTAAGATTTTAGTAAATCAAGAGCTGTGTTCCTAATCCCATAATGGTGCTATTGACGCTCCTGATCTGCTTCATGTACTGGCGCGCTTCTTTGTCCCAGACAATTACTGCCGGGGCAGAAGGCACAGCCTGTTTGCCGTGCCTCCATGTCGTACTGTTGCACGTGCTAAATCGCCAATTCCTCGCACTCTGGCCGCGCTTAATGATCTCTTGGATTCTAACCCAACAGACGATCTGTTTGCGGATGGATGGACGAAGATTTTATTGGTATGTCAGAAGTACTGTGAGAGGAATTTGTGAGTGTTGTAACCTTCTTTTATTTAAGTATGTTTTCATGTTTTTATTTTGTATATTTTAAAGTGTTTTTAATTGTCTCTTTTTTTTTTTTAATACTTTTAGCTACTGTAATTGGCTGTAACACAGCCGTTGTTGCTAAATAAATAAATAAATAATGCTCCAGTTTCAGCAGAAGTGTTTCATGGTCTACGCAATCGAACGCCTTCGAGAGGTCGCAAAAGATTCCAATGGCATCTTGTGCTTCTTCCCAAGCGTTAAAAATGTTCTTTATTAGGGTGACACCGGCGTCAGTGGTGCAACGCCCTTTGGTGAAACCGTATTGGTGTTCGTGAAAGATGGAATTTTTATTAAAGTGACGTAACATTTGATTGAGCATCAACTTTTCAAACACCTTACTGAGAACAGGCAGGATTGACACAGGCCTATAATTGTTGGGTTCTTTACTATCACCGGATTTAAATAATGGGACTACTTTACTGTGTTTCATGAGATCCGGAAAGACTCCTTGGTCTACACTAGTATTAAATATGAAAGCTAAATAGGGCGCAATGGTCTCGATGATAGATCTACAGACTTTTACAGACATTCCCCATAGATCTTCTGTTGGTTTAATTTTAAGATCTTTAAAAGCTTTCGTAACAGCCTGGGGGTTTGTATGCTGAAACTTAAACTCTAAAGGGCACGACTTTACATTCTTTCTAAGTAAGGCAGCAGAAAGCGCGGGTGTTGAATTTAAAGCTTCAGTCGTTTTAAGGGGAATATTAGCAAAAAAGTTTTCAAATTCTTGAGCTATTTCTACATCCGAGTTTATGGGGCCATGTGCAGTCTCTAAGTTAAATTTAGTATTACGCTGTTTTTTCCTACCTGTTTCATTATTTATTATTTGCCAGGTAGTTTTTTAATCGCGTTTAAAAATAGACTGATTTAGTTGGATAATCTAAATTTTTAGGTGAAAAACGTCAAATTCAGAATAGCAAAATTGCCATTTTCACTAAACTCAGTGCAATCTTAGTGCTGTCAAACTAAAATATAGTTAAGTTGTGTCACTTTAGACTATTTCAGAATGGGAAATGCTCGTTTGACAGGACTAAACTAAATTTTAGTGATTTTTAGTCTAGTTTAGAGGCATTTGTGACAAGAGAATCGGCACCATTGTCTTTCTTCCCTTGCAACTTTTAAAAAGTCAGTTTTAGCACTATCTAATAGCTATTATTCCATTTATCTTAACGAAATATGCAAACCAAGAACTGTGAATTCATGAGTCCATGCTTTTTAATTGATAAATTAAATAAATAACTTAAAAAAACCTGTAAAAGAGAAATGTCCGAATTAATCGAACCATTTACTCACACTACATAATGACGCGGATTTTTACGAGTGTAGGTATGTCATTAGTTCGATCAACAGGTGTGCGACATGTCTTAGGCTCGACAAGTCGTTTGTTCGACAGGTCGCTTGTGCGACAGGTCGTTACTTCGACAAGCAATGTACGTTGAACAAAATTATGACTTATATGTAATACGGTGCTCAATACCGAATTGGGGCTACTACTTTTTATATTTTCGTACAACGTTCTTCATTTTGATATCCCATAATATAGGCTTAAAATAATGTGTAATACTTAATTTAAAAATAAACTTAATCAATCCGAAAATAAACTTTATTCAAAAACTCAACTCAGTAACATGCATTATTAGTAAATGGACACGGTGGGGTCTTTATCGGTTAAAATAAAACATATTTTTTTTTTGTAGAAAGTACAGATAGGTACTTTTTGAATCAGTGTGATTTTTGAGCTTGCATCTGCACAAGTTCGGTAATTTAAGGACCAATATTATTGGTACCTATTGCTCAAAGCTGCACGCAAATCATTACTTATTTTCAATCGATTCCTGGCCTTGTTTTTATTTACTAACAAAGCAGAAACCCCTTTTTTCACATAAATAAGTTGTTGAGGAAACCATAAGACCGCCTCTGTCAATGAGGTTATACAATACTGTGGTCTAGTGGTTAAGCCTCCTGTCTCAGACCCAGAGGTCCCGGGTTCGATTCCCAGTGGGAGCAAAATTTTCTGCTCGGTTTGGTTGGTGGTAGGGCTTGTTCTTAGTCCGCCTGGCTAGCTACCACCATCTTACCTAAGTCTATCGCCTTAGCAACAATATTAACAGCATTGTTGTGTTTCGGTAGTTTAGAGATAAGATAGCTAGTTCCTCTATGGTTGAGGATTCCAGGTGAAGCTCGCTTCCACCTTCGGCCTGATCATCACTTACCATCAGGTGAGATGCAGGCCAAGAGCTTCCCCGTTGAGGGAAAAAAAATAATGAAAAAACAAAGATATTTCTCGAATTTTGGTGTAAGAAATTGCTTTTATACGCCCAAAACTTCTCAAGTGAATTAGATTCGAATGCGTCCTTACAGTTTCTATCATTTTGAAATTCAATGAGTTCTTCCCTCCCGGGTTTCTTCTGTAACTTCACCAGCATCCGCTAAAATGGTCGGGATTCAGTTTTTGATCAACTTTAGCTTCTTTTTCGTAATATTCTCATCAATCAACACTCGATCCTTGCGCACGCTTACAACTGACCGGCTCATTGCGAGCGACAATACAATGATTTTGGATACCCCCATATTACCCCTCCTCCGGGCCCCGCGACTCCCGCGGTCTCGCCACTCACAATAATCGGCGCGAGGCGATGCATCGCCCGCGAATTTTGTAATTGTTTGCGGACCATATTTTGACTCCTGCGGACCACTGGTTAGGAGCCACTGGTTTACATAAACCAAGAAAATGCTGATCGGCAGCCATACCGTGGCCAAGCCGCGTCGGTATTACGTGGTCACGAAAACTAAAAAACAATGCATGGAATTTACTCATTACTAGTTTTTATTTGATACCACACTATTTCTTTGGCACGCTCTTCTTCTTGACAGCCCCAGGGCAGTCGAGTAAAAGGTAGTAGCGCACTCGGTATCGACCACCGTATTATCTACAAGCCATATTTGTTTAACGTACATTGCTTGTCGAAGTAACGACCTGTCGCACAAGCGACCTGTCGAACAAACGACTTGTCAAGGTTATGACATGTGGCACACCCTGTTGATCGAACTAATGACAAACACTGATTTATACTCTAACAATTCATTGAGCGCGATATGAATATCAATTTTATTATGGCACTAATGATGCGTTTCACAAATAAGCTCGCCATCTGGTTTTCTTAACAGTTCTCTTAAAAAAATTAAATTTCTGAGTAGTGGATGTGAAGGGACAAAAAGTGAACCAGTTTACTGACGGTGTTTGAACTGTGAAAAAAGTGAGTTAAAAACATGTTTTTCATTGTAAACATAAGGAATCTAACATATCGTGAGATACAACTGTGTAGAAGTGATTAAATTAATTAAACAATCTGCAAAATTATAAGAAAAGTTTAGTCATGACCATCAATTTATTGACACAATTTCATGACTTGCCTGACATCAGTAAATTGTAACTCTAACTCATTATTAGGCCGAGGTCACATAACAAGAATATTTTTACCATATAGTTTATATAGAAATATTATTTTAAATGCAGTATTGTTTTGTTTATTTACCCTACTTCAAAACAGGAGGGAGGTGCTCAATTCGGCTGAATTGAAATATACTTCTTATCACATCTATTAAAAAAGACGTAGTTTAATCCTCGTAAAAAGGGACCAAAATAGCTGTTTAATCCCTAGGGACTAAAAGTGATTTGAATTTGTAATTTGGATATTCTTAGTAAAAGTTCTATTCACCAAAGAGATCGATCACGAATATTGTATGAAGCAACAGGCTGGCAAGAGCCCTCTCTTGCCAGCCTGTTGCTTCATACAATGTTCACCGAAAGTGTGAATTTGATCAAAATTATAATCCAAGATGGCGGATGCGATTTTTTTTTAATTTTTCGTCAATGGTATCGTTTTCTTAGTTTTGACGGTGGTAAAGCCGATAGTGAGGTCAAAATGTAAATCCAAGATGGCGGATGCGATAATTTTCAAAATTTTCGTCATGGTTATCGTTTTCATAGTTTTCGAAGGTGGTAAAGCCGATAGTGAGGTCAAAATGTAAATCCCAGATGGCGGATGCGAAAATTCTAAAATTTGTCGTCATGGGTATCGTTTTCATAGTTTTTTGTGTTTTTTAGGGGGTCGGGTCGCCTCCTTCCCTCTAATATGGCGAGGGGGGTGATGGCTGATCTTTGCGTTATACTCGTGAACGGGTGCTGCTTGTGGTGATTGGTCGTCTTGCTGATCATGGTTTAGTTATTGTTATTAGTATTAACTGTTTACTTATAAAATACTTCGATGGTCCTAGTTTATCATTTATAACTTCCAGTTACAGCTATATGTCAGCGGGCACTCCCTGAATGCCTGGAGGCTTTTATTTAGATATTGTTAGTTTTTAATTTTTTTATTTCTGCCTGAGTATAGTTCTCGATGTTTTTGGTTGGTATATTGGTGTGTGCTAGCTGACTTATGGCTATTAATTTAAATAATGTTTGTGTTGCGTAGTCATTATTTTGCATACTATTATATAAAATCATTTTTTTTCTAACTGAACAGACAGCTGTGCTGCTCGGGAGTTTGTTGCGCCACTTCTTCTTCCCAGCTAAAAGCACTAGGAAGTGGTGAAGGGCGGGCGTTTTTGGGGGACTGTCTTATGTAATTTTGACGTTCGAAAAGTGCTGATTCTCAGCCTAGTTTGAATAAATGACTTTTGAATTTTGAATTTTGAAATTTTCGAGGGTGGTAAAGCCGATAGTGAGGTCAAAATGTAAATCCAAGATGGCGGATGCCAAAATTTTCAAACTTTTCGTCATGGGTATCGTTTTCATAGTTTTCGAGGGTGGTAAAGCCGATAGTGAGGTCAAAATGTGAATCCAACATGGCGGCTGCAATTTTTTTTTCATTTTTTTTTTATTTTTGTTTAAAAGCATAGGTACGTGAGTAGGAAATTCATTCCTGATGGGGGTCGGATCGCACACGTTTGTTTTCTCATAGAAGGTGATAAAAAGTAGAGTGTTCACCTCGGGAGCAACACTATTTTAAGCTCGAGTGATGTACTTTGAATCCCTCGCTGCGCTCAGGATTCTACTTTAGAATCCTTCGCTCCGCTTTGGATTCAAAGAAACACTCTCGCCTTAAAAATAGTTCTTTGCTCCCTTGGCAAACAATCTACTATTAAGGCTTGTCATCTATTGTATTCTGTAATGTTAATTAAAATATTATAAAAAATATAACATTAACGATGATTTAGTATTTTTATTAATTATTCAGTACTACACACCTTTACATTTACCATTTCCTAAAATTTCTTGACAAAACCATTTCCTGACGTACCATTTCCTAACATTTCTTGACATAACCATTTCCTGAATGTACACTTTTTTAGGATATGACTCATAAACTAATTGTATAGCATCTGAAAATACTGTTGGAGCTGCGGAAGATTTTAAAAACTATCTTTGCATTGTATAAATTCAATCTCTTAGCATTTGTTGGGGTTGTAATGCCCAACAGTGAAAATGTTATGTACTTGTTATGTAAACATGTTATGTTATGTAAATGAGTAGACGAATGATTCCCTTGATGGATTTATTGCTACTGAATATAATTACATAATTGTTCCACTTAAATGCTATGTTAGAGAAATGCACAGCTAAACAATATCGATGTGCATTATTGAGTATGACGTACAAACTACCACAAAGGTCAATGTACAGCGTAGCTCGTACATATTGCCCACTCACAAAAGATAACTGTGAACAATAAAAATGAAAATGTTTTGTTAAATAAAATGTTAAACAGGAGATAAAATGTAAAATAAAATATTCTAATCCGAGCCTTAAACAATTAAATCACAACGCGCAATAGGCGACGTTGCTTTGTTGAGTGTACGTGCACTCGATAAGTGCACTGCGCTGCTGTCGTCTGTGACGTCAAATACAGCTGCGTTGTTCACGATGCTTGCAGTCGATCTTCTTCGGGGCGCTGGATTAGGCACAGGTGGTGCCTCAGGTTTCTCGTGGCTCGTGCAATGTTTTCGAAGTCGGTGGTAACCGTATATTGCGCCTGCTGTCGCTGCTACTGTTGCCAATACGTATATGACAACATATTGGTGGACATCGTGATATGTTGCCCGATCAGATATGATGTCTTCTGCGGCCGCGGCTTTCAGCTGTTCTATCTGTTTTCCCAGATCTAGCAGTAATGAGTTTTGTTCCATTACCGTGTCGTTCTCGGGTTCATGTTTCAAAATCGGTACCGATAGGTTGATGATCCGATTAATTGGTGGGATTTCCACCGTGAGCTCTTCAACCCGGGCATGCATTATATCCGTTTGTTGCCTTTGGGAATGTACAGTAAACGTCTCACTATTGATAGTGCAGTCGCTACCGAGTGTCATTACCCCTGCGTTGTTAAGTAATGCAGTTGAAACTTGATTCCCGCATATGACGCGTATTTTGCAAGCGTCACAGCAGAAGTATAGGTAGCTGTTTATGTTGTTAAGTTCCAACCATATGTTTTGACAGCTCTCATGTTTTGTTTTGCAGTCAGACGAGTCTTGTCTCTTCTTGCAGAGGCTCTCGTCAGACTGCATGTGGTATGTTGGTGACCTCATGGGGCACAGTAGAGTCGTACTGTCGTAGTGAATGCATTGATGTAGGTCGGTTCCAGTCATCGGTAGGTATGAATCCTTCTGTATGTTAATTGCTAATAGTTCCGCTATAGGCAGTAGGGTGACCATGTCGAACCCATTCTTTTTCGGGACAGGAATGACGTGATAAACTTCGTAGTTTTCTCTACTGATTAGCGGCACCCGTATCTCAATAATTAGATATCTCTCTGTCATTTTTGCCTTCACTTGTAGAAGGTGATATAGGCGAAAGAAATCATCTTGAATGTTGGTGATGGGAAGTGCCACATCCTTCGAGAGCTGACCGGATATGACGTTTAATTCATCCCGTAGTTGTTCTGGCGCAATGAGGTGTAAGTTCATCTTGCCGTTGTAAATGTTGGTTACTGTATCCAACAGAATCTCTTGAACGTTTCTTAGATGCTCAATAAAGCTGTTTGCAGAGATAGCAGACATCACAAACTCAATTGATAGTTCTTGAGACTGAATTTCTTGCTGAATGTTGCTCGTTAGCTTGTCTAGGCTAAGCAGATGTTGATTGAATAATTTGTATTGTTTTGCGATTGTTTCTTCCGATCTTCTTAGTACGTTGTATTCGGCTTCTATTATAGTTGTCTGATTTTTTGACAAAAGGGCCAGATGTTTCTCATTTTTTTTGATGAGTTCTATATCTTGTTGATATTGTTCGGCGAATTGGTCATCCAATACTCCGAACAGGGAGCGTGCGATTGACCCGACACCGTTGATAAGGCCGCGTTTGCTTCTCATATTCACCCGACCTTGCGGATTCAGCAACATACGGTTGTAGTGTTCAAGTTCAGCGAACGCGTGATGTAATTGTAATGAAATAACGTCACATTGAGTTTTCTGTTTTAGTTTTGAACATATGTTTTCAAGATGATCGTTGAATTTGGTGAACACTGCTGTACCATGCCAGTAAGGTTTGACGTCGTAGTAGACAACGATCTTCCACTCGTCGCGAATCAATTTCATGTTGGTGGCTTTATCGAAATATAGGCCTTGTTGCAATTCGATAAAGTTTGTTGTGTTTATTATCGCGCTAGCTGGACTCAGTAGGTATAGCAGGGTCATTACTAATCCGATCAAGTTGATTTTGCCTGTCTTGGCATTTTGCTGACGTTTTGTTATGGTTTCGTTTGTAGATTGTTTTTTGTGTTCATTTTCGGTGTTTTCTGGAATAGAGTTTTCCTTGCTGTCTATTGGTAAAATAGATAGCTTTGTTATGGGTCTCTTTATAGAGCCGTTTCTTGTTTTTAGGGTCACGACACGAACATATCCGTCGTTTCCCGGGTGAAGATCTGTGACTCTGCCCATCAGCCATTTTCCTGCGGGCCGCTGGTCATCATGTACAACAACCAAGTCACCAATCTTCACGTTGTTCTGAGGCTTCTGCCATTTTGTTCTTGCTAACAGTTGGCATAAGTACTCGTTTTTCCACTTCTTCCAGATTTCTGTGTATATTTTTCTAGTAAGCTCCCATCTTGTTCGGGCGTCTTCTCTTGTTTCGATGACGGTCAACCCTGACCTCCCTGTTAGAAAGTGTGCTGGCGTCAGACAGTCTAGGTCTTCCACATTTTCACTCAGCGCACACAGAGGTCTGGAGTTTAGACATGCTTCTAGTTTTGTTAAGATTGTGGTGAACTCCTCGAATGTTAACCTTTGCTCACCCACCACTCGTTTTAAATGGTGTTTTAAGCTTCTCACGGCTCGTTCCCACAATCCGCCCGCCGAGGGCCATGCAGGAGCGTTGAAATGCCACTGTATGAACATCTCGGCGACTTCCTTCTGTAGTTGTTCGTTCCTATAGGTGTTTTCTATTTCCCCGTATTGTTCCATGAGCAGTCGATTAGCGCCGACAAAGTTCGTGCCATTATCGCTGTACATATGGCGGGGGGCGCCTCTCCTTGCTGCCATTCTGTTAAGGGCTGCTAAAAATGCCGAGCTTGTGAGATCAGAGACCAACTCAATGTGCACTGCCTTTGTTACCATGCAAACAAAGATGGCTATGTAACCTTTAGTGGTTTTAGCCCCTCTTCCTTTATTCATCTTAATATCGACGAATCCCGTGTAGTCCACTCCTGTATGGTAGAATGGCGGGGCAGGGTTTATTCTTGCGGTCGGCAGTTCACCCATGATTTGTTGTTGTTTGGTTGGACTGATTTTTCGGCACGTTACGCATTTCCTGACTTGCATTTTCGTGACTCGCACGCCACCGATGATCCAGTATTTTTGGCGAAGATGCGACAGGGTGAGTCGCGGTCCACCGTGAAACGTCATTTGGTGAGCTTGATCGATGAGCAAATGCGTTAGGTGGCTGTCGTGAGGGATGATCATTGGATGCTTCATCTCTTCAGTTAACGTGGCGTTGTTCAATCTTCCCCCGACTCTTAGCAAGCCTTCTTGATCAATGTACGGATTAAGAGGCAGTAACTTGCTATTTGATGTCACTCTGCCGTGTTTACGTAAATGACTCATATCCGTTTCAAATACTTTTTGTTGTGTTTGTTTCACAATTGCCTTAGTTGCGCCGTCCAATTCTTGCAACGTAAGGTAACTCGGTAATTGGCGATGTTTCGAGTCCAATGTTCGAACTGTTAAGTTCAATGCTCTGTGTATCCATGCGACTATTCGAATGACATGATTAATAGAGCTATGTTTTTGCAATAATTGTTCGATTATGTTGATGGTTTCTTTGTTGGTTTGGACAGCATTGACTTGTTTCATTGCTGTTGTTTTCACCTCTTGGTCTGACGTATAGATCTGTTTGACTCGGGTCTTCATTTCAAGGGATGATAGCCAAATAGGACCATGCCACCATAGTTTATTTTCCTTCAATTGACCGGCGTACTGGCCTCTGCTTGCGGCGTCAGCGGGATTTTCACTTGACTTAACGTAATCCCAACACGAACGCGGTATTACTGTGTTGATTTTTTGGACTCGATTCTCTACATATGTTTTCCATCGTGATGGGTCACCTTGTATCCAACCCAGGACCACCATAGAATCAGTCCAGCCATAGACTCGAATATCATGTTGATGTAAGGATTCTTTTACCTTCTGCATTAATTTGCATAGTAGGTGCGCTCCATTTAATTCCAGTTTAGGCAATGTTGTTGCTTTTCTGTGCGGTACAATTTTAGATTTTGCAGCGACAAGTATAACCTCTGTTGATGGGTGAACTCGTGCGTATATAACACACGCATAGGCATCCAGGGAGGCGTCACTGAAGCCATGTAGTTCTATAGCTTGTCTTCCGTCACATCTGAGCCATCTTGGTACTTCACACAAGTTTATCGTTATTATGTCCGCTTGTATTTTGCACCATTCTTTGTGTATGTTGTCGGGAACTCCGTCGTCCCATTGTAGTTTGACCTCCCATACTTTTTGGAATAATAGTTTTAATTTTGTTGATAAGGGAGCTAGCCAGCCAAGTGGGTCAAACAATTTTGATATTTCAGCTAATAAGCTGCGTTTTGTATGTTTCTTGTTGACGCTTGAAATCGAACATTGGAATGTAAATTTGTCCTCTATCGAATTCCAGCATAGGCCCAATGTTTTGGATGTTTGATCTGTTTTGAAGTTGAAAACAGTGTTTTCATTGTTATGTTGTGTCGTTGTATTTTCCAAGAGTGCCGGTTCGTTTGATGACCATTTTCTTAGGTTGAACCCTCCACTCTTGAGTAATTGTTTTAAATCCGAAATTAGCTTCTGTCCTTGTTCAATGGTATGCGATCCGTGAACGAGATCATCGACGTAGAATGACTCCTCCACTACCTTTGAAGCTTCCGGGAAATTTTGACGCTCGTCCTCCGCCAGTCGTCGCAGTGTCATTATGGCCAGGAACGGCGCTGCTTTTGTCCCATATGTTACTGTAGCGAGCTGATATGAAAGTAGAGGTTGTTCCGGTGATTCTCGCCAGACAATCTGTTGCAGGCTTCGGTCACAGTGGGCCACTAGAATTTGCCTGTACATCTTTTCAATATCAGCTGTGTAAGCATACTTGTATTGCCTCCACTGTATTAATGTTGTTTGTAAATCTTGTTGTAGGTTTGGACCCTTGTACATGAGATCGTTTAAGCTCCAACCGGTAGTTGTTTTTGCGGATGCATTAAACACAACCCTGTACTTGGTTGTTGTTGACTCGGCTCGTTCGACGCCGTGGTGTGGCAAGTAGCAGTCGAGTGTCTTGTTACATGTTGATTGTTGCATATGACCTAAGTCAATGTACTCTGCCATAAATTCTTTGTAGGCTTTCGCTAAGTGTTGTTGTTTTCCTAATCTTCGTTCTAACGTTTTGAATTGGGCAATGGCCATCTGTTTGGAAGAGCCTAGCTTGCATTCCCAGTCGTTTATCATCGGAAGTCTCACTTCGTATGTTCCATTTCCTAAACGTTGTGTGGTATTAGTGTAGTACTCAACGCATTTCTGATCTTCCACTGAGAACTCGGCTCGGTCTTTGATGTCTTCGGAATCCCAGAACTGTATCATATCCTCCATATTAGTCAATACTACGTTGCATTGTAATTTTGTAGTTTTGACGTGTCCGCACAGTAGCCAGCCTAAGTGTGTCTGTTGTGCGATGGGCCGTGTGACGTCATCGCCTTTGATTATTCCTCCCAGCATGATCTGGGAGTAAATGTCTGCTCCAAATAGCAGATCTACTGGTCGGCTGCTGTTGAATTCTGGATCCGCCAAGTTGATATTTTGTATTTGAGGCCATGATGGTTTTGTAAAACTTTTGTTAGGCAGATTCTTGATTAAGTTTTTCATTATGTATACTGATTTTCTGAACGTGAAGTCGCTGAAGACAGAGCTGCATGAAATTGTTATCATGCCCTTGCAATTGCTCTCCTTTTCTCCAACTCCAAAGATAACTCCTTTACATTTCTGGCGTTTAATCCCAAGAAGTTGAGCTGCTCGTTCTGTTATCAGTGATATCTGAGACCCTTGATCTACAAGAGCTCGCATGTTGTACTGAGTTCCATCAGCTCCCTCTACCTTTACTATGGCGGTCGCTAATAGAATCTCCGAAGCTTCTTCATCATTTTGAGAGACATGAGATGATGAATTTGTTTGGTCTTGTTCATTGCTTTTTGATGCAGCCTCGTGCATTAACGTATTGTGCTTAGCTTTGCACTTACGACATCTGTTGTTTGATGTACATTTTTTGCCCTTATGACTGTACAGGCAATTAATGCAGACTTGCAATTTGTTAATTGTGTTCAGTTTTTCGTCGTTCGACATTTCTAAAAACTTTGCACAAAAATAGAGGCCATGCTCGTCATTGCACAGTGGGCAAATAAACGTTGACGCATGGTACGATTTCGTAACCTTGTTGTTACTAGCCGCTTGATTCTTGTAGTTATGAAACCTGTGTTTCTTGTTATGGGATGCTTCTTGATTTTGATTTGTTGCAGAACTTGTCTTCTGATAGTTTTCTTGTTTACGCTGCGACGATTCCATTGAAGTGAACTTCGCCTCTAGATAGTCTAAGAAATCCTTTAGTACAGGTAATTCTCGTGAGTTCTTCAATGATTCAATGTAATCTGAGTAGGTTTCGGCGTCCAGTTTTTGTGTCAAAATGTGCACTAGTAGCGGATCCCAGGTTCTGACATCCACTTCTAAATTCTTGATAGCGTGCAGACATTCTATTGTGACGTCATGTATTTTCTTGATCGGTGCTAATGACTGTTGTTGCATAGTAGGCAGATTGAAGAGCATGTTGATATGTGAAGTAAATATAAGCTTTTTGTTGTTGTAGCGATTGTTGAGGATGTCCCAACACACTAGATAGTTATCAGAGCTTATTTGTAAGTGTTGTATCAACCTTTCAGCTTCTCCTTGGACCTTGCTTTTCAAAAATTGCATCTTCTGCGCATTTGACAAGGATGTATTGTTATGGATGGCTTCCGTGAAAAGGTCTTTGAACGGTATCCACTGATTAAACTTTCCGTGAAATACAGGTATCTCCAATTTTGGTGTTGTTTTTTCTCGATAAGCTCCGGACCACATCTTGGTGTTTAATGCCTTCTTCAGATCGAAATATTGGTTTTCGAATCTTGTATAGCGCTCTTCATAAATTGCGTTCTTGTCCCCGTTGAGTTCGCACTCGATTTCCCAATGGAGACTGTCAATAGCAGACCAACGTGCTTGTAACGTTTGCAACGCATCTTGGAATTCCCACTTTTCCGTGATAAATTCCACTTGAATGTTGGCGACAGCTCTCATGAAAGCCTTGAAGTTCGCCGATTGTTTGCGTAAGAGGTCGTCCAGTTTACTGTTGGACCCCGTGTCCCTCATGTTAGGGCTTTGTTGTTGCCGAGGAGGCGATTGATCCCTGTTGTTGCTCTCTGTTATGTTACTGGTTTCTTCTTCCTCCTCGCTGTCTTGTTGTCCTTGTAATCTCTTGCTCGATGTACCTGCTTGATCTTGTTCAGAGGTACTTTCGAACGGTGTTGGTTGCACTGCCGGTCCCCCTGTGGACCGCTTGTGCGTCGACAATTGTTGATTTTGTTGGAGAATTAACTCCTTGACTTCTTTATAACACTTCAATGCTGTGTTATATAAATCGCTTGTAAAGTAAGGATGACTCGCACTTACTTCTGTAGATAGACGATCATGGTTGAACTGGAATTCACTCCATAAGTTTTCCAGCATTTGCATACGCCGTTTGAAGTAGTCCACGTTCTTCCTGTCCCAGCCATCCTTCTTGATGTTGATGCCGATTTTCTTGATGTTTTCGTATAGCTCGCGCTGATTCTCGAAAGTATTTGCTGATGACGTCATGTTGCCAAACTTTCCGACGAATTGACGAACTTTGTTTTGAGAAGTAGGCTGTTGCTCCACACTTCTGGTTCTTGGTATTGTGCAACCTTTCTCTTCTACGATATGCGCTTTCTCAATTGGTTACTGGGGCGACTCGCTTGTGAGAGACCAGTCCAACCGATTCGCGACCGTAAAAGATATAAATCACACAACACTAAATGGCTCGAAGGACCAAATGTTGGGGTTGTAATGCCCAACAGTGAAAATGTTATGTACTTGTTATGTAAACATGTTATGTTATGTAAATGAGTAGACGAATGATTCCCTTGATGGATTTATTGCTACTGAATATAATTACATAATTGTTCCACTTAAATGCTATGTTAGAGAAATGCACAGCTAAACAATATCGATGTGCATTATTGAGTATGACGTACAAACTACCACAAAGGTCAATGTACAGCGTAGCTCGTACAGCATTGTATAATTGCATAGCACATGTGTGAGTACTATGTACCGACTATAAAGCTACCATTTAGGTACCTACTGGGTATGTCTTTCATTGACTTGAATGTGCCCTGGCGGCTGAGAGTATGTCATGCTCACTCTAATGTCTCGCTGACGGTGGCGTGTGTGTTGGATCATTTAGCTCCCTTCAAAATGGTTGAGCTGAATGGTGCTAATTCATGCCGTGCGTCATGTTCGTGAACGGGCGCCGTCAGTTGGGACTGGTCATCTCATAGCTGCCATGGCTTATTTTAATTTGATTTAATTTTTTAATCGTTTTCTTTTTGTTTTTCTCTTTTTATTACGGACGCTTTTAACGTTTTGCATCGTTCTCACAATATAAGTTCAACCACATGATGTAACCAATATTTTGTAACCAACTTTTTATTTAAAAGAGTGTCCGTGGAGTTTCTTGCCCGTTCTTCTCCATAGGTACCTACTACGCTTTGGAATGGGCATCTAGCTTAATTTTTTCTGACTGACCGACCCCTTGACAATACAAAAGTGCCTGTAATTGGTTTATTTGAAATAAATGCTTTGAGTTTGGTTTTTTTGAGTTTGAGTTTTGAGCCAGAAGGTGTATACTGGAACTCTGCAGTGGCTACTAGTTAACCCCTCGAGTTTGGGCTAGTAGGTATGATTCGGAGGAGTCCAATATATTACACTTGGTGTCGAGGGCCTGATGATGGAGCCAAGAGGCCGATAGTGGAACTCTTCAGCGGCTATTAGTAAACCCTTGGAGTTTTAGGTCATATGCAGATTCGTTCTGATCAGTCTAATAGATTGCACTTGGTGTTGAGGGTCTGATGATAGAGCCAAGAGGCGGATACTGGAACTCTTCAGCGGCTATTAGTAAACCCTTCGAGTTTTAGGTCATATGATTCGTTCTGATGAGTCTAATAGATTGCACTAGGTGTTGAGGGTCTGATGATGGAGCCAAGAGGCGATTAGTGGAACTCTTCAGCGGTTATTAGTAAACCCTTCGAGTTTTAGGTCATATGATTCATTCTGATGAATCTAATAGATTGCACTTGGTGTTGAGGGTCTGATGATGGAGCCAAGAGGCGGATAATGGAACTCTTCAGAGGCTATTAGTAAACCCTTCGAGTTTTAGGTCACATGATTCGTAATGAAGAGTCCAGTATATTGCACTTGGTGTTAAGGGTCTGATCATGGAGCCAGGAGGAGGATAGTGGATACTAATAAACCGGTCAAGTCATAACTTCGTTGACTTTAGACTATTAAATGAAGAATATACTAGACTAAAAGTTAAAAATAAAAAAACAACGGGTTGCACTCCGGGAGTGCCGGCAGAAGTGAAAACTTGAACATAACGTCGTGCATTTTTGAATATTTTGGAATGGTTATGGAATAATTTCGCACGAATTGCTTTATTTATCAGTATAAAAATACTATAAAATATATCAAAATTTTAAGGTTACAGATCGATAGAGAACAAAATTTCCAATTCAACAGCATATAGAGTAGATACTAACGACAAAATGTCCCTTACTACGACATAGACCTATAGAGTGTCTGTAGCGGTCATTTTTCTGGAAGAGTGTGCAGACTAAACCTCGCACGTCCCCCGCAGCCCGCGCCGCATGCGGGCGAAGTACAGCACAAGAGGCGACGGCTGACGACGACGTACACAACGACACAGCCACGGATATAGCTATTTATAGAACACAATAATAGATTAAACAAGTAAAACATTTATTTTTATTCTTATTATTGTTTATTCTATATTGTTACCTAGATTACAATAACAACAACATTTCACTGATGTCGATTATGTATGATACTAATAAATATAATATTATAAGAGACTACAGCGATTGCTATTTGCTTATACAGGGTGGACCAAAAATACACATCATAAAAAAAAAATTGATTCCTCATGTCTAGGGGTATTCGAAATACCCCATGTATGTTCCGCGATTATTTGTAGTTTTCGAGTTATAATTTTTTTTGTATTTTTTTTTAGTTTTTTTGCCGGTGGAGCCTCAAAAAGTCATGTAGTTTTTGTAGTGAGTATTTTCCAGTTTTTTTTTTTTATGGCGTCACTATTTGTACCACCTATTTTAAAGCCTAAAAGGATTTTTAGCTAACCTTCGAAGGCCGATTGCAGTGAATTATTAGAAGGTTAAGTACTAACTTTTTTTCTTTTTTTTGTAGTTTAGGAACCTGCATAGTTTTTAAAGTCTGCTAGAATATATGGAACGTCATTTTTGTATTTTTAAATTGAAGTTGAAAAGGATAGTGGGCAAAAATGTATGGGCGGCACACCCACGTCCGCCACAGTTGAAACTACTGTAGTTTTGAAGGCATTGCTTCTCCCTCTGTTCACGCCGAAGCGCATCAAAATCGGTCCCGGGGTTCTTCAGTTGCGACGATGTTAGGGTAGGTTAGGTTAGGTAAAATACACGCAGCTCCGCCACTACACCCCGCTCTGCCACAGTTGAAACCACTGTAGTTTTGAAAACATTGCTTCTCCCTTCCTTATCCTTTTGATGCGCTTCGGCGTGAGCAGAGGGAGAAGCAATGTCTTCAAAACTGCAGTGGTTCCAACTGTGGCAGAGCGCGGTGTAGTGGCGGAGCTGCGTGTATTTTATCTAACCACCGGCAAGAAACTCGAAAAAATTACAAAAAAAATAATAACTCGAAAACTACAAAAAATCGCGGAACTTACATGGGGTATTTTCGTATACCCCTAGACATGAGGAATCAATTAATTTTTTTATGACGTGTATTTTTGGTCCTTCCTGTATATTTCCATTATATCACAAGTCGTGCCGGCCCGCCGCACCGCCTACTTGGCGGGCGCGGGGGGCGCTGGGGGCGCGGGGGGCGCGGGGGGCGCGGGGGGCGCGGCCGTGAAGTCCAGCAGCAGCTTGCCGCGCGCGCCCCCCTGCGCCGCGCGCTCGTACGCCTCGCCCGCGCGCCACCACGGGAACACGTCCTCCACGAACACGCTGAACTGTAACACGAGCACGGCCACTGCACTTACTGCACCATGCCGCGTGCAGGCTATATCGGGCGGCCGCGTGAGGCGGTACGTACCTGTCCGCGCTCGGCCAGACGGCGCAGCTGCTCTATGTCCGGCGCCGACGGAGAGAAGAAGGCCCAGCGCACGTGCGGCGGCAGCGGCGCGCTGCCCGCCCGCGCCGCGCCCCCCGCCCCCGCCGCGCCCCCCGCCCCCGCCGCGCCCCCAGCCCGCGCCGCGCGCGCGCTCTGCGCCAGCAGGGCCGCGCCCGCACACAGCGCGCCCACCGCCACGCCGCGCGCCTCCATGTCGCGCAGTAGCGGCGTCGTCAGCGTCACGTAGCGTGAGAACTGCCAGCGCCGCGCCGCCGCTGCGTCTCCGCCCAGCCCGGCGCAATCCAGCACCACGTCGTACCTGCCGCACACAAACATCAGTGTCGCCCGCCCTCGGCCCGCGCCCCTCGCTCCGCGCGCATACTCACGGGCCGGCCGCCTCCACCGCGGCGTCGTAGTCGGCGGCGTGGCGATCCAGTGCGGCGGCGGCGCCCAGGCGCGTGGCGCGCTCGCGCAGCTCGGCGGCGCAGCCTACGGTCACGTGCGCGCCGCGCTGCGCCAGCAGCTGCAGCGCCGCCTGCCCCACGCCGCCCAGCCCCAGCAGCAGCACGCGCGCGCCGGCCTGGCCGCCCGCGCCGGCCCGGCCGCCCGCGCCGGCCAGGCCGGCCGCCCGCAGCGCCGCAGTCGCCGACAGCGCCGCGTACAGCGCGCCGCCCGCCGCCGCGTCGTCCAGCGCCGCCGGCGCGCGCCCCGCCTGTCACGCAAGTGCTATCAATGTATTCGAGTCAAACTGTTTTTTTTTTTAATTTTTTTTTGGGACTTTCCAAGCATACTTATTTACATACTTTTCTCAAACATGCTTGAAAATTCGAACATTATTTTGACAACCTTCTTCGAGATAAATCGAAATTGCTGTACTGGTCAAAAACAAGCGAGCGCCTGGCCGGCAATCTTAGTATGAATATCTGTCGTGTATAGCGGCCAAATAAATTACTATGAAAACTCATACCTATCTGTCGTGTTATTTAAAAAGAAAATTATTTTAAAATCAAAAAACCTGACTGCAAAAATACATAACTGAAAAGACAAAAACAAGCATTATAATCTATAGAATTTTGGTATCGCAGGCGGGGACAAACTAATAACCGGAAATATGGTATAAGTTTTGTTTGTCCCCGCGTTTTTTGAATAATTTTCTTTATTTCAAGCTTTTTTATTAGATTTATTAATATATCTAAATTTCGAATTGACTCATTACTAGCTTTTATTTGATACCAATATTGTTATAATTTATTTTTAAAAAAACCTTCCCCACCTTTTTTGTATTTGCAGATGCAATTTATAAATATTATATAGCCTATGACACTCCCACAATTAAGACGAATTTAACGACACCTCTTATGCTAAAATCCATCAAGCCGTTTAGTCTACAGAGCGTGCCAAAGAAATCGACATACATACATACATTTACATACTCTCGAAAAACATTACCCTCCTACTGGGGCAGTCGGGTAAAAATGGAACTAACTTTTTTTAATTCAACACATGGCAACCTAGGAGGTAACTTATAAAAGATTCGATTTCGAACTGGCTTAGCAAATTGAGCTGTGAAGAAACAAATGAACATACCTACAGGTGCGTGAAAAACCGCGCATTGTTTGAGAAAACTACTATACAAGCCTTCACATTTCAAATTCAAATCATTTGTTCGCATAGAATGTAGGTACAGTACAATAAAGTTGTTATAAACCGACAGCCTAGTCTTGGCCGCAACCAGGAATTGATGGACTCACGTATGTGTGCCACGGCTTCGCCTCGGCCCACATTTTCACGATCGTCCGTCGATGCCCTAATTTGTTAATTGATTCAGGCGTGACTTTGCGGAAATCCATTATAAAATACAATAGACGATGTATATTTAGTAACTTAATCCGCTTAACTGTTCTTAAAGAGTTAGAGAACCCTGTAAGAAATCGACACCTGTTTCGCCTCTCTACGAGGCATCCTCAGGATGACGATTGACTTGTTGCGAACTCGGACACGAAGTGTTGCCACGACAAGAGCCGAACGCAAAAATCAATCGTCATCCTGAGGATGCCTCGTTGAGAGGCGAAACACGTGTCGATTTCTTACAGGGTTCTCTAACTCTTTAAGAACGTTAAGCGGATTACTAAATTGTATACATCGTCTACTGTATTTTTTAATACCCTAATTGCAGGCCTCACCAGTAATGTACCATTATCGTTTTCAGATTAGCCTATATTCTCGGGATGTATTGCATTTTGGTACGTAGGTCCCTACTCCCTTTTACTCCCGTGTGTACCTACGTACAAAACCGGTACAATATGCGGCAGGCCAAAATGTTTAATATACCCATTCATCTTTAACGACGACGAAGTCAGCGTGCGAGCCCTGGCGGTGCGGCGGCACCACGCCCCACACGCGTTCGCCGGGCCGCAGGCGCGCCGCCGGGCCCGCGCGCTCCACCACGCCTAGGAAGTCGCGCCCCGGCACCAGCGGGAACTCCACGCCCTCCGCGCCCTCCAGCGCGCGCAGCATGTTGAGCGCGCGCGCGCCGTACCCGCCTGGAACCGACACCGGCCGTGAGTGCGCGCACGCGATGCGCCTCCCCCCGCCCCGCCCAAGTGGCGGCGCCTCACCGATCATCGCCACGTCGATAGGGTTGAGCGAGGCGGCGCGCACGCGCACGAGGACGTCGTGCGGCGTGCGCAGCGCTGGCACGCGCGCGTCCTCCAGGCGCAGCTCTGGCAGCGCGCCGTACGCGTGCAGGCGCCACGCGCGCATGCGCCCCGCGCCTGGCGCCGGCGCCGCTAGGCCTGCGCCCTCTCGCGCCGGCCGCGCCCCCGCTGCCAGCTTGGCCGCTGCCGCTAGTGCGCGCTGTTCCCGCATTCTCTACAAAAGAGATCACTCAGATGTCGAACTATCCATACTAATATTATAAATTCGAAAGAAACTCTGTATGTCTGTCTGTCTGTCTGTATGTTACCTTTTCACGGCTAAACCACTGAACGGATTTCGATAAAATTTGGCAAGGAGATAGATGGCATCCTGGAGAAGGACATAGGGTAGGTACTTTTTGTCTCAAAAATAACCCTTAAGGGGGTGATATAAGGCATGAAAGTTTGTATGGGAAACCCAGCATTTCTTATGTTAGGGATATGAAAATTTTAATTTATGCTTTTGGTAAGAAATAAAGAATTACGAGTATCAGCGTTTTTCTAAAATCAACCCCCAAAGGGGTGAAATAGGGGTTGAATTTAAAATTTCCATGTATATTGATTTTTTTGTGTCTTATTTTTAAGATATTTAAGGGATTGGAAATACAGTTCATAGTCCGTATCTTGAATTAACATTTAGTCTGTATTTCATAACAATCGACCCAGTCTGTCAAAAGTTATTAAAATTCATAAACTAACCTTTCTCACATCATGCAGGGTAGCACGTGGCACCAATAAATGAACGATTAAGCTTTTTTGACAGCTATAACTCAGTTATTTCATGACATTCATGCATTTTTGATTTTTTTAAATTAGGATGTGACTGATTAAAAAAAGAACCGTCTAGATCTACAATTAATTTTTATAAAGTGCTTTTTGTAAAGAAAAATGGGATTTACCCCAATAGTTGAACACTGAGCCCTAATTATGAACATTTGGGACCCATTACTTGAACTAGCATTTTAATATTACCGACATCGGTCCACCTTGTGGGGGCGGGCTTTCAACGCGATTTCTTCCAGTACGCGGTCGCAAATCCAGAACCTTTCGGCCCCATTGGCCATCTATTCAGCGAGCAATGTGCCCTGTCCACTGCTGCTTAAGTTTGGCAATTCTTCGGGGTATGTCGATTACCTTGGTTCTCCTACGGATCTTTTCATTTCTGATTCGATCACGTAAAGAAACTCCAAACATAGGTCTCTCCATTGCCCTTTGGGTGACTTTCAGCCTGCTTATGAGACCTATTGTGAGCGACTACGTTTCAGTGCCATAATAGGTCATCACTGGTCAAAAACTTTCGTCTTGAGATATTGTAGTGTAGTATGTGATATGAGAAGCAGATTCCCGAACGCCGCCCAGCCGAGTCGGATTCGACGATTGACCTCTTTCTCGAAGTTGCACCTACCTAGCTGAACAGTTTGCCCTAGGTAAACATAATCGTCCACAACTTGGGAGAGTGTAGAGTCTCCGATTTTTATGAGGATGGGTGTTACAATGGGTCTTCGACATGACCTTCACTTTGCCAATGTTCATTTTAAGACCCACTTTAAGACTCTCTTTCGGAAGCTCAGTAGAGCTTCCGAAAGACGATTAATAAAGTCACTGAGAATTGTACTGAGGTCCTTCATGGTCTTAGTTATGACTAATATAATAAACGTAGGCAAACCGAATGTGATTGATGTATTCGCCATTGTAGTTGATGCCCTTTTCCAGCTCAGAACCTGGAAGACATCCTCCAGGGCAGCGGTGAACAGTTTCGGAGAGATAACGTCGCCCTGTCTCACCACTCGCTGCAGAACAATAGGTTTCGAAGTCTGTTCCCAGGACCAGACCTCGAAAACTATTCTTCTGCAGCGAGAGCAAAAACGGTTAGCAGCTCGATGTACCTATAGTCAATCTGGTACCGTTGGGAGACTGCAGTACAGCCCAAGTCATGATCGAATCGAAAGCTCTCTCGTAGTTCACAAACGCTAAGCCGAGAGGCAGTTTATACTCTTCGGTCTACGGTGCTAAAGCTTTTGCGGAATCCGGGAGGCTGGAAGTCGTCAAACCAGCGCGCGAGACGATTCGTGATGACTCTTGAAAGCAGCTTGTAGTCAAAAACTTCTGGAGGGCCTTAAGAATGGGTTTTCCATTGGCCTTCAGGAGTTCGGCCGTAATTCCGTCATCACCTGGAGCCTTGTTGTTCTTAAGCTGCTTCAGAGACATCCTAATCTCGTACTAGCTGACGTCCGGGATGTCTTCTGTATACTGTCGGGTAAATCTAGCTCTTGGGTGGTTTGCCAGATTCATGACAGGGTAACTGGTTGACGTGTATAGAACCTCTCGATCTCTCTCAGTAGTTCAGGTTGACGGATACGATTCTGCCATCTTCGGTCTTCTGTTTCGCAAACTGGCTCTGCCCAATAGACTGGTCTTTGTCACTCGCTGCAGGTCTGGAAAAGTGACCTTCGCCACAATACGTACTGTGTTAAGGAATACGGTTCGTCTATTTAGCTGAAGGTATTTGAGTGCATCATCTGAAGATGATTAACAACAATTCAATTCGTTTATTTTTTGGATTAGGTGAAGAACCACAAAATGAACGAATAAAATCACCTTAGCGTTCAGCTTATGGCAAGAAACCCAAAATTTGAACGAATAAAATATGAACATATTCCTTAGTTAAAATTTTAGGCATGAATCCTAAAGATGAACAGTACAAGATTTCATACTAAAATAAAG
Source organism: Conistra vaccinii (assembly GCA_948150665.1). Lineage (NCBI taxonomy): Eukaryota > Metazoa > Arthropoda > Insecta > Lepidoptera > Noctuidae > Conistra > Conistra vaccinii. The sequence goes on from OX411332.1 coordinate 23,588,076, forward strand.
CCTTAAAAATAATCAAAAACACTAAAATAATGTGTTCAACTTTTGGTAACTAAGTTCATACATTTATTAAAATTTATTTGAGTTGATTTGTTTTGGTCTATAAGCGTGAGTTTATATGTAATGATAGCTGTAAAAATATGCCTTTACACCATTACCTGAACGCCGTTCATCTATTGGATCAAGCAAACAAAATTGAATCCATTACTTGAACACAAACAAAACAACAAAACAGTAAATTTCTCTAAAAATACGGTAAATAAAGTTAAAAACTATCAATATACTCAAAGCCAGATATAACAAGATTTTAATCTAACCAAATCCATGGAAATCTATCATTAATTCTTTCTTTAAGCTGACAAAATTCTTAAATTAGGAGGGCACTTTCCCTAAGTAGGTTTCCATAGAAAACTGATTTAAGATTTTAGGCGGGAAGCGCTCACAGTCTCACACAATGGCAGACTGCGAGCGCGTCTGAGTTGTCAGTTTGTCACTGCCAAAGTCACAGAGCATGTAACTTTAGCCAAAGTTGTTATGAATAAAATATCGGGAAGAAAATATGTTACCATTACTTACCATAACTTGAAAATATGTTACCATTACTTACCATAACTTGAAAAAAATATTGCAGACATTATCTAGCGGGTTTTTTTATGTTTTTTAATTTTTCGGTTGGTCGTTCATCTATTGGGGGTCGTTCATCTATTGGTGCCACTACCCTTTAAGACGTTAGAAACATATATAATTGTAGTCTGTGGTTAGAAAGTACTATGTGTTCAATGGCGGCACTAGAGTAGGTATTACAATTAATGATGTTTTAATAGGAAAATGAATAATAAGAGTTTTTTTTTTTTTTACCGGGCTATTGTGTGAGTATAACAACAACAACAATGTATCATAACAATAATGTTAACAGCATTGTTGTGTTTCGGCAGTTAGAGATAAGATAGCCAGTTCCTCTATTTAATTAGATATCTATAGATTCCAGGTGAAGCTAGCTTCCACCTTCGGCCTGATCATCACTTACAATCAGGTGAGATGCAAGCCAAGAGTTGTTTCCCCGTTGTGGGTAGAAAAAAAGAGTAGGACTTGTTAGTCCTACTCTTTTTCTGAGTAACTGAAAGACTCCCAGGGTGCTCCCTGGGAGTCTTTCAGTTACTCAGAATAAGAACGCTAAAGTTGCCTATTTAACGCAAAAATCACCGTCGAAATGTAATAGGGCTTTAATGCGTGCTATTCCATTTTGCAAAGTATGCCCATCATCGAGAGATCATATTACATTGCTCCGATCGGAATGTTACGCTGTTATAGTTTAGAGAGTTGAAAGTATAACCCTTTTGAATGGCTTAAGCCGTTCAAAAGGGTTACCCACATCTTATGGGATTTTGATTAACTGCTTAGAAAAACCCTATCGAAAACCCTTTCAATGGGTAACCCCTAGTTAGACCAACTTAACGAAAAGTGAAAAAAAAAAACTATTTAACGGAAAGTTTTACTATCTCAAAAGGTCTAACTAAGCTCCTAAGTAACAAATTTTGAGGCATAAAGTTTGAATTACATACAGGGCAAGATAATTTCAGCTTGGTTAGACGTCATTGATTGTTTGCCACCACTGCTTTTACTCACAATAGTATTCCTACGGTGACATTATCAGGCTGTAAAGCATTCATGCTGTTGAGCCTCCCTTTACAGAAGTGATTTTACTCAGTACTAAATGCATAGAAGTAAAGTTAAAAAGTACAGCTCAACAAGTATGGTCTAACCTCAAGTTCTTAATTAGTAGTACTACCTACCTAGTATTCAAATAATGTAATACTTTCCATCATATTTGACCATTTGAGATGCTGGTAGTGCAACGGAAAGACATTGTGGGCTAGCTAGCTTGTTTGTTTAAATGTGTAGGCAACTAGGCAACTGAAGACACGATAGGCGAATGATGGTTTCTGATAGGCTGCATTGCAGAAACCTTCATTCTTTTCCTTTATGCATAGCCTACGCAGAGCATTGGTGGCCCAGTGGCATCGATCACTAATAAAGAACACAATCAGCGGCAAAAAATGTCCTCACCGAATGAGCACCCACTTGAACATTTGGGTGTGTTTTTGATTTAGTAGCATTCAAACTCTCCGACAGTAAACATGCCACATAGTATCGGTCGTAAAAATGTATTGCTTTTTAAACATAACTTTGTGAAATAAACTAAAAGCATTGCGTTTATGGTTGAATTTACATTAATGTATATTTATTTCAACTATTATTACTTAAACACAATTTGGTGACAGTTTTAAGAGAACTTTTGTTTGGAATTGTGTATCTAGTTCTTAGTGATTGGTAACGGCCCCGACTTACAAGTTTTAGGTCGTGGGTTCGAACCCAAGCAGGCGCATTACTTTGTGAAATAATTTCATCACCACTGCTCTCAAAACGGTGAAGGAAAACATCGTCAGGAAATCGTCATGTCTTAGAACCAAAAAATTCGAACACATGATCTACCAACCCGCACTGGGCCCGCGTTGTAGATTACGGCTCAGTCCCTCACACAGAGAGAAAGCCTGTGTCCCAGCAGTGGGAACATTAATAGGCTGATGATGATGATAGCTTTAAAAGCATAAAGGTCTAGCCAGGTCTAGTTGTAAGTAACTTCACAACTTGTTTGTGATTGAGGGTGTAAACGAGTGGTTATAGGTACCTGTTACTTCTAGACTATGATGAGCTGAGAACGCATGAATATTGAGGATCTAGTTGATATGCTGAGAATCCTGGTGATAGTCTAGTCTGTGCTGGTGAATAGGTGATCACCAGCTGGCCTGCAAATTTGACAATCAATGTCATTGCATAGCATTGTCAATCATGTCAATTTGTCATTGTCAATTGTAAATGCCAAACAATAATTCTAAACCCGCGTTTACATAGTCGCGCGAGTGACGAGGCGAACGGGGCGAGTCGAGGCACGAACACAAATGTGTAAACTGAGTAAAGTTAAAAACGGTAATTCGCCTCGCCGCTCGTGACGCTTGCGTCGGGCAGTGTTGCCACAACCGAGTTCCCAAAAGGTACATATCCAGCGCTGAAAAGGTACATTTTGGGTTTAAAAGGTACATAAGCACCATTGTATGTTTTGTAGTGTTACTGTGCGTTTGCACTGGCGAAACATTCCCAACAAAACATGTTGGGATCTCTATTTTCTGTCTATTTTCCATACAATGTTTGACAGTAACTAGAGATTTCAACATGTTTTGTCGTGATGTTTCACCAGTGCAAACGCACAGTAAAATATATTTTTTTGCTGTGTATTTTCTGGTATACAATAAAGTATACAATATAAATAAAAAAGCAATGTTTTTACTAAAATCATTCACTGCTGCTTCTCTCGCTCTCTCACAATGAATGCGAGACAGTGAGACACTGCCTGCTCACTGCTCGCCTACAACTTACCAAGCACCACAGCAGCGAGCGAATAAAGGTACCGGTTGGTCAGCCGCCTGCGACTCGACCGCCACGACCAAATTAGTGGAAATGGGCTCATTATATTTATTTATTGAACACTATGTATTACAAGAAAGAAAATCACTTTCCCTAATCGCAGAGACCAATATCTCGCGCGCTTAAAATACAAAACAAAATGAACATACCAAAACTTATCCGCTTAGCAAACAAGCGCGCCCTGTGAGTATAGTAGTGTTCTGTGTCTGTCTTGACTTGGTGAGCGCGCCCGTCGGGTCGGTCAGATACACGAACACGATACAATGTTCATTGCCTACACTCGCGGCGGAATCGAGGCAAACCTATTTCCTATTCCTACATTGCGTGAGGACTGTGACTTCACAGTAGTTCACAGGCCACCGTAGGCCACCAGGTACTTAAGACTGCAGATGCTAACTCGTTTTCTCGTTTTGCCGGCGGTTTAAAAAAAGGTACATAAAATAGTCAATAAACCACGATTTTACACATGATTTCAGATGTTAGGTTGAAAAGGTACGTAAAATAGACCCCATTACACATTACACATGGGAGGCTTAAAAGGTACGTCAAATGTGTAAAATGTACGCTAGCGGCAACACTGGCGTCGGGAGCGGTCTTTTGGGCACTAGTCAAGTCAATCAAAGGGAAACGAGTGGCGAGTCGAACTAGTGTTTACCCATTCGCCCTCTAGTTCATTTAGTAGCAAACGCACAGAGCACTATACAGGGTGTTAAAGTAATTGCGTGCCATAGCTTCAGGGTAGGTTTAGTATCGATAAAGGAACCGAGGAAAACTAAAAAAAAATATATAAAAAAAACGTAAAAAAATATTGCAAGATCAATTTTTTTTATTTGTAGGTTTTCATTTTTAAGGAGATAAAAACCCTAGCCTACCTAATTACCTAGTTACCTATCCTTCACTCGGCGTTATCGAAGTGTTCAGGCGTAGGTATTTCATTGCGTTCGATAGTAGGTAGGTAGGTAACTAGGAAATTATGAATTAGCATTTAAACAAAATAAAAACATATTTTAAGCAATTATCTAATCAGTTCTAAACGATCGCTATTTAATTAGTAGGTACTCTACATTAGGTTCATCTTATGATAATTTTTGGTTAAAAAAAAAAAAAGGCATTTTATTTTTATTTTTTACAGGATCATTTATCGATACTGAACTCACCCTGAAGCTATGGCACGCAATTACTTTAACACCCTGTATAATACAAACGGCCTATCAAGCAACATCAAAATGGACTGGACTAATAATAAAGTTATGATGTTTTTTTAGCTTTACCAAAGTCAGCCAATCATTAGGAATCCAAACTTAGAGCATTTAACCTAAATGCTCTAAGATCTGAAGTAATGGGAAAACCAGTGAATGACTTAAAACTGAATAAATTCTTTGATTGCTACTATTCGTACAAATCGATGCAAGAAGCTGGCATAAATTAAATCTGGTACAGGAGAGGATCACCATCGTCAGCGGCGACGTTTTCTTTTAATTATTTTGTTAAATAAGTAAATATAAAAAGCCTTAATTATTTACAAAATAAATACGAAGTTATTTTTTTTTAGAGAAATTATTTGCCATAATGTCAGCAAGCACACGCCAATATATACCAACAAAAACATCGAAATCTAAACTCAAGCGAAAATAAAAACTAAACGAAAACAGAACTAAAACGCCTGCTACACGGTTGCCAACCGCGTCCCGACAGAGGTCACCTTCGTGGTTTACAACCGTATAGTTGGTGGTTTATGACCTTCCAACGACCTTGGTTTGAAGAGCTGCGCTAGTGACCAAGGGCGAATAGAGGACGTTGGGCCGGCCGGCCGACCGTGTATTCGGCGAAGTGATTTCTCCCTTTTTATAGGGAAAAATTGCCAATAATAAGCATGGTATACGAAAAATATAAAAATTATTACCAACATGTTGGGATATAGGGGTTTAAGGGTTTCCTAAAGGGGGTCGAAAAATTCATTATTTTTGCGATAGGACGCACCATTTTCGAGATATAAGCAACAGTAGAAAAATAAAATACAGTACTGGTTTTGCACGGGAGTCGAAGTGTTGGTGTGAATTTTAGTTCATGCCAACTAATTTTATTCCACACGTTTTTAATCGCTTTTAAAAATAGTCAGATTTAGTTGGATACACCAAACGTTTTTGGTGAAAAAAAATCCCTAAACCAAGCAATTTTTATATTGTTTTAGGGAATTTTAGGGATAATTCATTAAGAAACTGGGGATAAATTAAAAACGTAAGTGGAAACACTGGCTCGTGTATCACGACAGAATGGCATGTTGGCGACCATGTAGTTGCAACAGCTCTGCCCGGTCGCCAACCAAGGTGACCTCTGTCGGGACGCGGTTGGCAACCGTGTAGAAGGCCTTTTACCTACTCGTAATACCCGAATAAAAGGTTTCAAACGAAAAAACCCAGTTGTCCGCACACACCTCTAGCTATTCTAAATATACATAGATTATATAAGCAAAAATTATACAGCAAGTATTGCATTTTTTTATAAATAATGTACAGTGCCGACCAAAAGTCGCTATGCTATCTTACAAAGGAATCGCTTGACGTTTAGTTTGACTTACGACCTTTATTTTCAAGAGACACATGCATCATCTTCAAGTGATTGTAGTTCATAATTTCAACTTTACAATCTGAGTCAAGTTGACCTAGCGGTTAAGCGCATGCAGATAGAATCTATGAACCGTGAGTTCAAAATCTCGCGTAAAATTAAACTTTTTGTAAGTTTTTCCTCGATTGGAAGTAATGGCATGGGACAGAAATATAATGATATTCTTTATCTTGTTCGCCTTTTTCGGCTAATTGGAGAAATTTGTATTTTTTTAGATATTTGTGATTATTTATAGTGTATTCATGCATTAAATATTAGTTATTGTATTATTTAACTATTTATGTGATTTTTTATTTATCTTTTCGGTGTTGAAAGGTGGAAATAAAAAAACTCGTGCTGAATGATACTTAACAAAAATGTTTATTCGTTTTATTCATTCATAAAAATCAAACTTTTATGAGAATGGTGACGTCACATTCCTACCTAGATAAAATAAGTTCTCTTGTAACCGTTCTTAAAAGATTTTTTGTTAGTGGGTACCCACTTTTAATCAATTCATAATAACATAACATGGATAGGATATTCTAAAGCCGGCCAGACTTAGCTTCACATGTTTGAACAGATGTTTGATTGCTAAGTGTGGCACGGGACTTTGGGTATGTGTTCAAAGTTTGAACAAAGATTTGCACTTTGCCATGCGGTGTCGGTCTTTTTCGACACATCAAAGCGTTCAAAGTTGAATGTGTTCAAATGTTTGCGTAGCTTGCCACACTTGTTCAGTGTTCAGTTGCTCGAGCGTTGTTGAGCGGATTGGTTGTGTGCTTGTGTGTGAACTTCTTCTCGGTTTCTCGTAATTATTGTTTTCTTGCACATGTAAAAAATTATTACATGCACACAAATAATACAGGCACACTCGTCCATCTTGTTTGTTGTCTACCAGCATACTGTGGAGAAAAATGTTTGCGAAGCAAGTCGGGCAGGTTACGTCAATATGTGTTCAAATGCTTTGCAAAGTCGTCAAAGATATGTGAAAATCTTTGAAGCTATGTCTGGCACCCGCATAATACTTAACACAAATAAAATTGTTGACTTTATCCATGTTTTTTATGTAACATCACCATGAATGTTATACTGAGGTTATTTACCTTAAGTGTTCATTTTCTTGACGAAAAGAAGATTGAAACTAAACCTCAATTTAAGATCATTAAATAATTACGGATATGTTATTTCTAAATATTTAGTTACAAAAACCAAACATCTAATCTGAGTTTGCAATTAATTTGCAAAACCTGTAAACAAACACGACTTTTAGGAAAAACAACTGTAATGCCTACACATAAGGTTCAGTTTCCGCTACAACTTCATATGTTTTATAACTTTTTCAACAGTACTAGTCGGTCTAAAATGAACTTTATTTACACTTTCAGAAAGTTGATGTTTGCCTAATATTTTAACGTTAATATAAGTAAAGGAGTGTTCCAATTGAAGTCTAAAAATTATTCTCGTGTGAAACTTAAACTTTCTTGATAATGCCTTTCTGGTAAAAATGGCTTTTAGCTGGTGTCCGGTGGTGCACGGCAGACGGTTCGTATTGACGTGTTTAATCATTCAGAATAATATCTCGTTGGTATGAAGCCGTATTCATAATATAACGCTGCTGCTCTTCGATAATAAGACTCAGTATTTCTCTAGAACAAAGAATAGGTAACATTGTAATTTTCACATAATAATTATTTAAGCGAATTAAACCTCATAATGAATTTAAAACTTTATTTAATAAGGCATCTTCTGAATAAAAGGATTAACAATACCTTTGATTTAGAGTTATGTTTAGTAAAATATGAAATATTTAAATGATAATTGATAATAACACTCACACTTAGTCCGGATTCATTAGATATTTGTGTAAATATCCACTTTTACGCAGCGCAAAAATATTTGATCTCGCTTCAATATTTACGTTTGACTGCATTTTGAAAATAATAACCACAACACTAGTAACACAACGCTAATAGATTTAAATACTCGTCACAAACAATAACCACGAACCAACAAAATTCTATTAAGATGTGAATACTCGTAACGGATCTGTAGCTCACAGAAATCGAAATGATTAGTAGGTAGACGTAGACCTAAAAAAACGAAGTAAAGTATTTTATGGGCTACCTACTAAACTTAATTATTTATGTACACACACGGAGAGAGGGCGCTACTGTGCGTATACAAACATTAGCTCCGTAATATCTTAATTCTATAAAAACAGTTAAAACGTCTAAATTGTGAAAATTAGTGCTTTAATTTAAAGTTCTGGAAAAGCTGGAGTGACAAACGTTGCAGTACTCAAGCATTTCTATAGAAAAGTTATCCAAAATAAGTGCAACACACCTTAACGACCATCCGTTTCAAATTTGATGTTTTTGTTTGAATTGCTAAACGAGAACGAAGCCTTAGCAGAGAAAAGAAGATAAGTACTGGTAACTACGACCCCTAAAAAGGTAGGAAAGACACTTAAAATACCTTACATAACTAACACCCTATCGAAGAAATTATTCGAAAATTGCAATTCACCCTGGGCAATAAATGAGAACAGCGCCATCTGTGTTTGACAGGAGAAACTAACTTCAACCAGAACAAGTACTCTTCGATCGACAGAATTACTTCCACAATTTCTCCCCTGAGGGCGCCACTAGTTGCGAAACCACTTTATTTATTTATTTGTTTCATCTACTAATAGGTATTACAAAAAATGGATCCCCTATGCGCAGGATGTAATCAAAAACCACAAAGAAAGGAAAATCTTACCTGTGTACTCTGCAAAAATACATACGATTTAGAGTGTGCTAATGTGTCTCTTGATCGATACCGCAGAATGACATTACAGCTTAGAAATACTTGGAATTGTCAAGCTTGCATATGCAGAATACCCAAAAAAGGCAACACTAATACCCCTATACGGCTAGAGGATCGTCAGCTATCCCAGCAGATGCGAACACCTTCAGAAGACAATGTCACTACTAGGAATAGGACCACAAATTCTCACAATTTCACAGCTGAATTAGAAGACCAGAGTTTACTAGGTGATACGCTTGACATACAATCAAACGTCCAAGCGGAACTAACACTACAAAATTTGAGTGAAATTATAGTGCTGCGCCTGAAAGAAAACAATGAGTCAATCATAACGGAACTTAAACATACAATACAGAGCGAAATCAACAAAGCAATAACTAAACTAAAAGCAGACATAGAACAAAAAACCGATGCCTTGCTGAAACAAAACGACCAAAGAATAGCAGATATAGGAAAAATTGGCAGAAAAATAGAAAACCTGGAAAAAGAAAATGAAACACTGAAAAAAGAAATCAAAGATCTATTAACCAGACAAAATATTCCCAACATCACTTGCAACGAAACAAACTACAGGAAAATAGTTCTCTACGGATTCGCTGAATATCACAAAGAACCAGAATACAGCCTCCACAGCAGATTAATTGAACTATTTCGCGACACGATGAATGTAGACCTGATGGGTTATATAGAAGACACATACAGGATAGGCAGAAACAATAACACAAATCGGCCTCTGGTTATTGAGTTAATAAGTAAAAGGATGACAAAGTATGTTATAAATAATGGTCAATGTCTCCAGGGAACCCGTTTATTTATTTCTGAATTTTTAGATGATAATGCACGCAAGGAAAGACATTTATTCCGAGAAGAAATGCTTAAGGCACGAAAAAACGGTCTATTTGCAATAATCAGAAATAATCAATTATTTGTTGAGGGACAAAGAATTCATACAAAGCATGAAACTTACAAACCCCAGAAAAACAATAACACAAACGAATTAGAGGGAATTCAAGAGAATTACAACTGCAACCAGAATAAAATTACAAGGTACATGACACGAATGCAGGCACTGAGAACCATTCCTTTCGAAAACACCGACCTACAATATAAAATACTTTTTCAGAACCTCCAAAGCATGTAAAATAAACAACATATTATAGAAGCATTCCTAACAGAAAACCCAGTATATAAAACTATATGTATATCCGAGTCCTGGTTATCCCAAGAAAAAGTAGCCCTTATGCATTTTAATGGATACAAAATTGCTGCATCGTAATGCCGTAAGATAAGAGGAGGCGGCGGTGTCTGCATCCTCTTACAAGAAAACAGACATCACAAATATGTCAATCGAATATATACTAGAAGTGTGTGCAATTGAATTACCTAAAGAAAACCTACTATTAATAACAATGTATTGGAATAGAAGAGAGGAAGACGTTTTTAACAGCCAACTGAAACAAATTTTGAACTATCTAAATAATAAGTATAAAAAGTTTAATATAATTATAGGAGGAGATTTTAATATCAACATTTTGGATAAAAACTAACTTATTCCTAGATATTATGTCCGAATTCAAATTCACACAACACATAAAAACACCTACAAGAATTACACAAACCACCTCAACCTGCTTAGACCTAATATTTACTAATTTTATAAATATAAATATGCGTACAACCATGGAGGAATTAGGCTTTTCGGATCATAGCGCAACCATTGTACACTTAAAAATACCGCAACAATCAAAGGAAACTATCTGGTACACTAAAAAAAGATTATACAATTCCACAAACACAAAAATTTAAATCTAAATTGAGTAAACAAAACTGGAATGATTTGCTGCTACCAGATAAAGATATAAATGAAAACTACAAAGCATTCAACGATACATTAATAACTATATTAGATCAATTTATTCCCTTGCGTAAAATTAAACTTAAAAAACAAAATTTAAAAAATATTGGTTGACTACAGGCATTAAAATCTCTAGCAACAACAAAAGACTGTTAAAAATACTAACACTTAAAACAAAAAATCCAATAATTAGACAATACTATAAAAATTATGAGAAAATATTAAAAAAAATGGGTACGTCAGCAAAAAAGATTGAATACATAAATAAAATAAAAAAATCGAATAATAAGGTCAAAACAATGTGGAGTATAATAAATGAGAGAACGAATAAAAAGCTAAAAAACGAAAAAGATAACATTAAGTTGCGAATAAATGAAAACATAACATCCGAACCTAAACAAGTAGCCGACATTTTTAATAACTTCTTTGCGTCAGTTGGGGAGAGCGGCGTCAGACCACCTGGCAGCCTCCAGCCTGCCGGCACGTCCGTGCTCAACCCCACGGAGAATAGCATGTTCCTTAGCCCAATAGACGCTTGGGAAGTAAATAAAATAATAAAAAATCTTAAAAATAATAATAGCCATGGGATAGACGAGATTCCACCTAGTTTATTAAGACAATGCGCAGACGAACTAACGCTACCGTTTTACCTCCTTCTAAATCAGTCTTTTCAAGAAGGTGCCTTCCCAGATTTATTAAAAAAGTCCCTAATTAAACCGATCCACAAGAAAAGTTCAAAAACAGATCCAAACAATTACCGCCCAATAGCTCTCTTGCCTTCAGCGTCAAAAATCTTTGAAAAAGCCATGTGCGACCGAATATACAAATATTGTGAAAAATACATCGAGATATAAGTACTAACGTACTAGAGAAGACACCGTAAATTCCTACTTTGTCTCGTTCAACTGCGGCGATCGCGCCGCAGTTAAGACCTTTTTGCCGAGAATAAATACACTTCCGCAGCAAATCTAGCGCTGTGGTAAATTAGTTATCAAGTAGGCAGAAGAAGCAGACTGTGTCTCATCTGCGGGTACGGATATAGTGAGAATCTCCTTGCACCGCGCATGCACCGCAGTTGTCAAACTTGACATCCGAGGGACACATTTTTTGTTCACGGTGTCTTCTGACCTGTCTTCTCTAGTTTACATTGATCTCAATGGAAAAATATAAAATATTTGACGAATGCCAAAACGGTTTTCGCAAAAACCGCTCAACAACTTTGGCAGTCTATAAATACATTCAAGAAGCACTTAATATAATCAATAATAAAAAATACGCTGTAGGTATATTACTAGAAATGACCAAAGCCTACGACAAAGTACAATTTAATATATTGCTTACTAAATTATACGGAATAGGAATTCGCGGAAAAGCGCATGAATGGCTCGCATCCTACCTAAAGAATAGAGAGCAAACAGTGGAAATAGAGTTTTTTAATCACCAGAAAAAAGAAAAAGAAAAAGTCCGATCAAGTTGCAAATCAATTAGCGCCTCAATACTCAATACCTCAAGGAAGTGTAATCTCTTATTTCTGGTTTATGTCAATGACTTGCCAAAAACCATAGAGGGACCATGTGTTTTATTTATTCGCAGATGACATCTCTCTTCTAGTCTCATGTCAGAACAACCTAAATTTAAATGAAGAACTACACTCAATCCTCACCAAAACTATCACCTGGATGAACGCACACAACCTTGAAATTAACTATTCTAAAACTAAACTGATTACCTTCCATCCCCATCAAAAAACACCTCTAAATAAAGATTTTACTTTTAATGGTTCAAAACTAGAAGTTGTAAAAGAATTTACCTTACCTACTTGGATTAGATTTAGACACTCATATAAACTGGAAAACTCACATACAAAAACTTAGATCGAAAATTTCAAGTTTTTCATACGCTCTCCGTGAAATTAAAAAAACCACCAATCTTCAAACAGCACTCACCACCTACTACGCGTATGCTTATGCATGGCTGAGCTACGGCGTTACCCCAGCCTGATTACGAAACACCTTTTGTTTCTGATTACGATTCTGAAAATAAAGCAAATTGCCTTCTTAATCGCATTCCCTAATTGGTATTACGTATTGCATTTTTTACTATTCGACGGAAATTGGATAGGGTTGTGCCATAGCAATAGGCTATAATCTGCTTCATTGATGTGTTTTGTTACACCATTTAGGAATGATTATTTTCCAAAATATTTAATTCTGTTTTAATTACAACTGATGCTCTACTAGTGCTTATAAATAAAAGTGTACAATGATTGCTGAAAAATAAAAAATCTATTTTTAAAACACTTTCTACCAAAAACTATCATAATTGAATTGCGTAATAAAACGTTTTTCTTTTCACGTTTTTGTTATCTGTGGCCAATGACAAAATCGTAAAAAAACAGTGTTGTCAACTTAGTGGGATTTACACTAAACCTGGGGGTTTGGACAAAACTAGCGGACTGTACTGACGGAAAAAAATTGCTTATAGTGGGTGGGGGTTTGTCTAGTGGTAACTTTAATTCAATTTTTAGAAATCAATTAGGTACTAAAACTTTGACTCGAGAAAATAAAAAAAAAAAACACGTTAATGGCATATTTATATATCTAACAAACATCCAAACATCTTCGCTAACTTTTTGATTAATTATTGTGTGAACCTGTTATAATGGCACATCACTATTTAGTATAGTCGCCTCCCTATTCCCGCGCTATTCATCTGTCAATCGTCTACAATAATCTATGGTGTGCTCACCGAAAATCTGTGTCGTATTATTGTAATAATCCTTTTCTGGAATAATATAAAGTTATTAATGTACTACTCGTCGTATTCATTGTCGCCGTAATATCCCGATCCAACAATTGGTAGCAGAGCGTGGTTGGCGAAAACGGAAGAAATGACAATGAGTGCAGCGTCGGCGTACCACCGCATTGAGGCGCTAACAAAAGAAAATTACGATACGTGGTGCCTCCAGGCTCAAGCAGTGCTTATTAAAAATGGACTTTGGGGCTACGTAAGTGGCGAAATAACTGCGCCTGAAAGTGACGACAAAGCGAAACAAGAATTTAACCAAAAAGATTTGCTGGCACGTTCCGAACTATTGTTACTCATTTCGCCGTCGGAACTTAAACAGATAAAGGGATGCAAAACATCATACGAGCTATGGCACACATTAAAAAGTATATACCAGAGCACAGGTCCAGCCAGAAAAGCAACATTGTTAAAGCAGCTTATACTGAAAAAACAAGATACCGGCGATGTTCGTGAACACTTAAACAATTTCATGGACATTGTTGATAAGCTAGCTGACATGGACATAGACCTACATCCTGACCTTCTAAGCATTATGATGTTATATAGCTTACCTGCTTCATATGAAAACTTCCGAATAGCAGTCGAGTCGAGGGATAAACTACCCAAACCTGAAGAGCTAAAAATCAAAATAGTAGAGGAAAGTGAAGCTAGAAAAAGCAAAGAAACACAAAGAGACCATAATGAAGGTGCATTTTATGCCAAGAAGAAGGGAAAATATTGTCACAAATGTAAGAAGAAAGGACATACAAATGAAGAGTGTTGGAGTAATAAAAATAAAAATAAATCCTTCAAGAAAAAAGAAGAGAAGAATTTCAGCATAACACCTACATGTTTGTCTGTCACCTCTGCTAATACCTGGTGTCTGGACAGTGGCTGTACTTCTCATATGTGTGCGCAAGAAGATATATTTGAAAATATTGACTCTGAAACCGGATCTTTGAGGTTAGCATCGGAAAGCCACACAACAAAAATAGAGGGAATGGGAAAAGTATGTCTCAACATAAATAATGATACTTATAACCTCCATGATACTCTGTATGTACCTACCTTAGCAACCAACTTGCTGTCAGTTGCAAAAATAACTGAAAAAGGTAACAGTGTCTTATTTACTAAAGATAAAGCATACATTAAAGACAAGAACGGTGAAATAACTTTAACAGCTGTAAAGGAAAATGGCTTGTACTACACAAAAGGAGAAAAAGCAAATATGGCAAGCAAGCAAAGTTCAAGCAATATTGAAATGTGGCATCGAAGACTCGGTCACTTGAATGAAAATGACCTGAAGTTAGCTGAAAATAAAAATCTAATAAAGGGCCTAGAACTTAAAGGTGAGTCTTTACCTGCATGTGAAGTGTGCATAAAGGGAAAAATGACAAGGCTGCCATTTGCTTCTGTGGAAGGACCACAGTCTACACAACCATTAGAAATAATCCACAGTGATGTGTGCGGGCCGATTAATACTGAAACCTTGGCTGGAGCAAAGTACTTTGTAACATTCTTGGACGACTATACAAAGTACTGTTGTATATACTTCATCTCACACAAGAATGAAGTATTTGCTGCACTAAAACTTACTTACTTAGGCTGTTTTGCTCAATAGCGAAAAGTACCTAATTCGATATTATCACTACAAGTAAGTAAGCCAATATAAATAAGAACAACGTGTGTAAGAGAGATCTCATTAGATTATTGTAGCTGCTCGGTTGTAGCTGTTAGTACATTATTGGTGACAATTATTCCCACAAGCTGTCATCAATCATTCCTTTGTTTGTTGCATAGACACGAGCATCTTACGTGAGGTTAACTATTTATTGTGGTTAAAATAATTATTTAGTCTAGTTACTATGTCCATCAACCTCACATTCTAACTAAAATTGTTAATTGATATTTTTGTACTTAAATGCCGAAAAAACGATTAAAAACCACTAACCAAATAACAACCAACTACAAAACATATTCATAATATTTCCACAGATGGTGCTAGAGCTGTAAATACAAGAATGGAATGCTACCCAACATCTATTTTGTTGACATCCTAACAAATAAATTGGTGAAATGGTGTTAAACATGAATTGGATAAGCAATACCCACCGACCTAATCTTCTGTATTAATCATTGAAGGTAAGCTTTATAACACATAGTTAAGAATCAAGTGTAGCAACTCACCTAATAATAAAATTATGAATATATTCCCTTGGCCTAACTATCTACATAGACACAGCATATATTTTATGTATACCTAACAAATGTTTATTATTATAAAAAATCTGGAGACTGAAAAATCTGCCGTTGATAAAGAAAAAGAATAAATTATACAACCGCAGCAGTGACTAGGCTGATGGCTTTTGTCCAGCCATGAGCCTAATGAACGCCTATTTATGTCTACTTTACTTTGCCACATAATATTTAAGTACAGAGCAGAAAATAATATGTTTTTGTTTTAAAACTTTACAGTTCCTGGGAAGCTTGGCAGATTGAATGATGTCTAGAAACTGAAGATTGTTCATGAAAGAAAAACATTTTCTTTAGAAAACTGTTCAGTCTTGTACGACTACAATAAAAATGTGTGATCCTATTTATTTAATTGATAACAGTGTAATCTTTAATAAAGTGTTTTAATTATGAACTATAGAGATTAGAGTTACAAATAAAAATACCTTGTTATGTAATAATTGAATACTGTTATATATAAATACAGACAATTGATTATTATAATGATACTATTTAGAGGTATTTACCTAAATTAACTGTCATTCATTAGGTTTCAGTAAATAGAGAGAAATAAATTATGGTAAACAAAACAGCTGTTTTATTATATCAATACATAACTCACAATAGCATTTATTCACTTTTAATATGAAATATTTGGACATGGGGCAAAAAGAAATTCGAACAAATATTTTGTAAGAATTAGTGGAATTTGGTATGTAATTTCTTCCTGTGGAAGTCATCATGGATTATGTATGTACTGCTTGCAAATTCTTGCTGTAAGTGCCCGACACCTGAAATAAAAAAATAATAATTTAAGTAAATCCACAATATATTCCATGATCTATTACATCCGTCCACAAAGTCTAATAGGCCTCTCCTTTAAACACTTTCGATGCACAATCTATCTACTTTATAGAACAGAATGTAAACTTAAACATCCGTCCACAAACTCAAATGTAAACTTACTATACATTTGCAGGTGCATTTCACATTCACCAATAAACAGTATGTTAGTGTGTAACGTTGTTGCTGTGCTAAACACACATTCAATGTATAACACTAAGAAAGAAAATAATATTGATAGTAGATACCTTAACAGACAATGATGTGGAAATAGATCTATGTATGGTGGTGTGATGGGTATGTTCATTGTGTCCTTAGTCCTTACATAATCCATTGACATAAAATGCTTCAAACTATGTTTGTTTGTGATCTTCCTCTATAACATTGGCTTTTCCAATGAAGTACAAGCTCGATTGCTTGTGGCTCGTGATAAGTTTGATACGGTACGATAAATTCCACCAAAATACCTCGTTTCTGAAATATCATAATAATATTATATATCTTTAGTTTAGGTTGCACTTGTAACAGAAGAAAACTTTCACAATTATTATAGAAAATCGACCTCGCTGCTTCGATATTTAACATATCACTATTATTGATTTATTACGGAGGTTTTACACAAAAACACATTCCCAATTCATCAAGACGATGTTCACTTACATAATTTCGCAATAATTAAGGAGATTATACGAGTAAATCCCAAAAATATTCCAAACAAAATCGATTGCGACGAGTATACTGCCTTCGGTTTGACGAAGCAAATTGAAGCAGAATAAGCAGATGGCTCGATGATTTGAAAGCAGTATAAACAAATTTACAACTGTCAAAAGAGTTTCGTAATTTGAATAATAGCCTTTTTAGAGGCATATCGTTCACTCTTTAGCGTCTGAAGCAGAGTGCAGTTTCTTTGAGTTTCTTTCACCGATTTTAAAGTTACAGTAATTCGAAAGTCGTAAAATTGAACCAAATTTAAACAAATCCATAGCAATTCCACAAAATTGCTTTAAGAAAATGTGTTTCATAATTAGATAGCAGCACGGATGTGCCAACACTATTTACACTCCAAAAGAAATTAGTCAGGATCATAGTTAACGTGACCATTTATTTTTGGACTCAAAACGGGACATCGGTTTATTTATTTCAGTTCCGAGCCGATTCAGTTCCGGGCCGATTCATAAAGGAAACTCCATTTTGAGAATACCAGCCTAGGTTCACAAAACAACGAAAAAAATTGTTTATATATCAAAATTATTTATTACAAATATGAAAAGCTCAGCAAGAAAATTTTTCAGTCATTTTTATATTTGTCAGCAAAACATGATTTTAAGTAAGAATAAAAAGACTTAATTATCAACATCGCCATATGGACTAGAACCTGTATCGGGGTTCTTTCAGTCGTCCCTTAAAGACTCTTTTTATTCATTCAATGCGGACTATTAAAGTTGTGGTTACTTTAGTGTGAATATGGAATTAAAACAGAATATTTGCAATGAGCTAAATATATTTTTACTTCGTACAATCGTCGGTTGTTTTGCACAGTAGTGACAGTACCAATCTATGATAGGCATAGATAATATTAGTAATAAGGCTATATGCCTTAACATCCGGCTCTGTTTTGAATGCCTGCCATCTTGCAAAGTTCCAGAATCCTGGGTCCGTAAAGGGGCTTCGTTAGCATGTCAGCAAGCTGACGAGTCGCAGGGACTTTGCATACTTCTAACATGCCATCTGTCACACATTCTCGTATAAAGAACGATCTTATGCGTATATGTTTTGTCCGCTGATGGCATTCATACGGTGGATTCTTGGCTAGCCTGATTGCAGACTCATTGTCGATGCATAGGCTTGTTGGACAATCGTCATCTGTGATGTCTTTCAAGATCCTCTTTAGCCATATGATCTCTCGTGCAGTTTCACTGGCAGCGACTATCTCTGCTTCGGTCGATGAAATAGCAACGGTAGATTGTCGTTTGCTCTGCCATGAAATTGGTCCTCCAGCATACAAACATAACATTCCAGTAGTGGAGCGCCCTGTGCTATGATCACCACCATGATCGGCATCGCTGTAGCATTCTAACCCAAGAGTTTTATCTTTTTAACCGACTTTCCAAAAAGGAGGAGGTTCTCTATTCGGCCGGTATGTTTTTTTTTTTCTATGTATGTACATCGATTACGCCGCGGTTAATCGACCGATTCGGGTGATTCTTTTTTTGTTCGACGCGAAATAGCTGCCAGGTGGTCCCATAAAAATTTATTTCAGTTTGGTCTAGTAGTTTTTATTTTATAAGCATTATTGTTATTTGGACGATGTCATTTTGACGATACTTTGTATATTAGTATGTCGATAACTTTAACATTTCTAATCCGATTAGCATAATTCTTTTTTTGTTCGTTAGGGTACATATTCAAGTTGGTACCCTGGTCATCTAGTCAGCATATGATGATGGGATCCCAAGGAAATCGAGAAGAACACTCAATTTATAAGCATATAACTGTTACGTTTCAGACAATATCATACAGTTTGTTCAATTATTTGCGTTTGATGATGATTTCCTATGGATGAGCTGATGATGGAAGGTACAACTCCTCAAAGGTTAGGAGTTCAGAGAAAATTCTTTCAAAATTATACGTACATATGGATAGAGAATAGTATTCCTTGAGGCTATTAGGTTGACCTTGAAGGTAAATAACATTAACGTTTAGGTTTAATAGTGTTACATGATATGCTGTGATTGTTAAATAAATAATAAGCGAACACTTCACATCAAAACCACAACTAAAAAGTGAAAAATAAACATTTTTAACAAAAAAATTAAAACCGACTTCCAAAAAAATACTACAAAGTGAAAAATAACTTTAATTTCGGAAGTCGGTGGCAAAAATCGAAAATTAAAAACTAAAGTCACCGACTTCCGAAATTAAAGTTATTTTTCACTTTGTAGTATTTTTTTGGAAGTCGGTTTTAATTTTTTTGTTAAAAATGTTTATTTTTCACTTTTTAGTTGTGGTTTTGATGTGAAGTGTTCGCTTATTATTTATTTAACAATCACAGCATATCATGTAACACTATTAAACCTAAACGTTAATGTTATTTACCTTCAAGGTCAACCTAATAGCCTTAAGGAATACTATTCTCTATCCATATGTACGTATAATTTTTAACAAAAAAATTAAAACCGACTTCCAAAAAAAATACTACAAAGTGAAAAATAACTTTAATTTCGGAAGTCGGTGTCTTTAGTTTTTAATTTTCGTTTTTTGCCACCGACTTCCGAAATTAAAGTTATTTTTCACTTTGTAGTATTTTTTTTGGAAGTCGGTTTTAATTTTTTTGTTAAAATTTTTTATTTTTCACTTTTTGGTTGTGGTTTTGATGTGAAGTGTTCGCTTATTATTTATTTAACAATCACAGCACATCATGTAACACTATTAAACCTAAACGTTAATGAGATTTACCTTCAAGGTCAACCTAATAGCCTCAAGGAATACTATTCTCTATCCATATGTACGTGACGGCGTCGCTATTGTAAACAGCACGTGCAACGGGCCGAACGGCGCAGCTGCGCAGTGGAATGCGTAAACAAGGCCTCGCCTACTTTCCCTACTACTCGAGCCGCTCTACATAAACGAGCGCGCAGCGAGGAGGGGATCATTCTTGTCGCAGGCTCGGCCCGGTGCACATGTTGTAGCGTTTAGATACTGAATTAATTGTAGTCTGAATTAGAATAAAATCGTTGGAAATATAATTTGAATTAGTGTGTTAAATAAGCTATGGGAATAAAAGATGATTTTTGCTATATTCCTTACTTTCATTTAAGATGTCGGACCCTCTGCCTTCATCAGAAGTGGGATCGGATTCACCGTCCACTAATGATAGCAACAGTAATTTAATGTAAAACTTTTCATTGTTCTCTGCTGGCGAGATCGTTACATTTAAAAAAATTGCGGATGCCTGTTACTCAAAGTAAAGCTGTGCTCGTTATTTTTGATCCTGATAAACCAGAATCTGATATTGTTAATTGGCGTGCACTCAGTGAAACGATAGTTATTGAGAAAAAGAAATTAGAGGATGTAGACTTCATTGTGACGTAGGAGCTCGTGGCTAAGTGATAACGGGCGCACGGGTCGAGCCATCACGTTGGGCTGCGCTTGCCGGGATTGGTCCGTGGATGGGTGACCATCATTACGTGCCGATACTCCTCCGTGCTTCGGAAAGCAGGTTAAGCTGTTGGTCCCGCTACACTCGTGGATCTTTGACGGTCTTCGAAAGCCCGAAGGTCTGACAACCAGTCTTACCTAGGGTTGTCGTACTGCCCGGTTGCGGGGTTGTGGAGATCGGATGGGCAGTCGCTCCATGTGAGTGAGCAAGGTATAAATGGCCAACGCCTGCCCCGAGCGCTGGATGAAGGAAGCACTCAGCACCGAGCACCAAGCAAGTGAACCTGTACTTCAGAGCAGCTCGTGGAATATAAGTGTGACAGATAAGTGATACAGATTAGCTTATTATATTTGACTCTGGATCAGAATGTAGCTTTTAAAACATAGTAATAAATTGAAATCTCGTTAAAGGTTAACAATTTCATGAACAAAATTAAATGATCCTAAAGAGTATAGTTGACACCTATAAATAATACCATGCTATACCAAGTAAAGAAGCGGGCCCATTTCAACTTAAACGTCCAACCATGGTATAAAACCACGTGCTTGAGATAATTCACGTTGTATTCCCGGGTGAATTTGGAATTTGGTCGTGATATTTTAGAACACGGAATTTCAGTAATTATTAGTTACAGAATTGAATGATTTAGCTATATACGTTCGTAAATTTATACCCAGTCATGTCTTAATTCGAACAAATTATAATTAGTCTTGAAAAAAGATCATAGATGGCAGCATAGGTAATAATTATGAAATGAAGTCACTAAAAAGCGATAAACGGAAGGTTTTGGCTGAAGTAAGATTAGTAAAAATCAAAACTTCCTTGTTTAATGCTGATTTATCTTTTGTAACTCATAAATCTCGTATTTTCAACAAGATAAAACCTTATTGTTTCTATGGCTCTTTGCAATAGATGGCGTTTTACTCAATTTGTCATAACTGTACCACATTTACGCTGTAGCCAGTCAATAGCCCGAGTTAGAGAGGTGTCATTTCTTTGTATGGGATTGGGTATCTGTACGTAGTATAATATTATCTATGACCCAGTTAAAAAAAAAAAACCTAATGATACCGTTATTACTTGGCACCACAGGTGATCATGTTGGCTTAATACATGTTGGTGGTTGCTTTAGTACGCTGTGCCCGTTTAGGGTAAACGCGTTTCTAACGTAAGGGTGATCATTTATAGCTTTGATAAAATCGATATTCTTCTTAGCGTGTCAATGGCAAATATAATTTAATTTCCTGTGGAGAACTCCGCAATGCTAACACCGTTCTCTGATGCAGATATAAGGGGCGCAAGATGAAAGGTGGGCCATGGTATGCGGGGAGACGCCGCTTATACATTGAGGATTGGAACCATCCGAGAAACCCCATCTATGGAGCGTCGACCATCTATGGTCTCTACAGCGGCCGACCTGAGTGCGGAAACTGTTTAAAGTTTTCCAAGACGGCCACGGCAACGTGTGACCAGGTCAAGGCTCAATCTCTTCTGAGTCAATGACTTAGCAACTTAAAGTTAGAATAGTCAGGTGGTTACAAACGCTGTACAATTTCGTTTCTGCTAAAAACAGTTAAAATCCAGTTCATTTATTTGGCGCGCCGAAACGAATAATTTCTAATCGTGGGAGTTCTTATGATAATTCAACTTTTAAGATTTTTTTTATATTTCATTCGAGAACACCGTTTAAAAATATTACCGGAACTAGTTGAGATATATTGATGGAACTAATAAGGTCTATAAATATTCTCACATAAAATTACGTGAAGTACCGCATGGTCCAAATGTTCTGGTAGATAAATATCGTAAAAAATTATGATGACGTGACGGCGGGTAGTAATGATGATGATATCCATGTTCACGAAACAAGCCATGAGATAATACCGAAAAAAAAAAAAAAAACACAATCCTAACAGTAATGTTACTTTGGAAAACAGTGATACCATTGCCTGTAAATAGTGATACTATATCAATTAATAGTGGTACAATGTCTGCTGACTCACGTACCTTAATAACTATCGGTGAAAATACGAAACATCTTAAGTCACGTTCTGTATCGATAGTCTCTCAACTCAGATTCAAATGCTATTGTTACTAATAAAAGCAGTCACAATAATTAGCAAAAGAAGTGACCCTGTAAAGTCGGTAATGACTGGTCCAGGAGATAATAGTTTTGCAGGGTTTTTAAGTGATAAATGAAAAAAGAAATAAAAAGATAAGATAAGTTCTGAAGGCTCAATAACGAGCGGTCCAGAATTAGTAGCCCATTCTGAAGGGGTAAACCGGACCAGATGGCTAAAGTCCTGAAGGCTCAATAACGAGCGGTCCAGAATTAGTAGCCCATTCTGAAGGGGTAAACCAGACCAGATGGCTAAAGTCCTGAAGGCTCAATAATGAGCGGACCAGTATTAGTAGCAAACTCTGAAGGGTTGAACCGGACCAGATTGCTAAAGTCATGAAGGCTCAATTACGAGCGGTCCAGTATTAATAGCAAACTCTGAAGGGGTGAACCGGACCAGATTGCTAGTCATGAAGGCTCAATTACGAGCGGTCCAGAATTATAAGCAAACTCTCAAGGGATGAATTGTTAGTCAGGATGAACGAACATTAATAATATCGTTCTGTCCTTTTAGATACTGTTTGATGAGACTCCGCGCACGAGGACGTCCGCACGTCAGCATGGCCGTGACGGCGTCGCTATTGTAAACAGCACGTGCAACGGGCCGAACGGCGCAGCTGCGCAGTGGAATGCGTAAACAAGGCCTCGCCTACTTTCCCTACTACTCGAGCCGCTCTACATAAACGAGCGCGCAGCGAGGAGGGGATCATTCTTGTCGCAGGCTCGGCCCGGTGCACATGTTGTAGCGTTTAGATACTGAATTAATTGTAGTCTGAATTAGAATAAAATCGTTGGAAATATAATTTGAATTAGTGTGTTAAATAAGCTATGGGAATAAAAGATGATTTTTGCTATATTCCTTACTTTCATTTAAGATGTCGGACCCTCTGCCTTCATACGTATAATTTTGAAAGAATTTTCTCTGAACTCCTAACCTTTGAGGATTTGTACCTTCCATCATCAGCTCATCCATAGGAAATCATCATCAAACGCAAATAATTGAACGAACTGTATGATATTGTCTGAAACGTAACAGTTACATGCTTATAAATTGAGTGTTCTTCTCGATTTCCTTGGGATCCCATCATCATATGCTAACTAGATGACCAGAGTACCAACTTGAATATGTACCCTAACGAACAAAAAAAGAATTACGCAAATCGGATTAGAAATGTTAAAGTTATCGACATACTAATATACAAAGTATCGTCAAAATTACATCGTCCAAATAACAATAATGCTTATAAAATAAAAACTACTAGACCAAACTGAAAGAAATTTTTATGGGACCACCTGGCAGCTATTTCGCGTCGAACAAAAAAAGAATCATGCGAATCGGTCGATTAACCGCTGCGTAATCGATGTACATACATAGAAAAAAAAAAACATACCGGCCGAATAGAGAACCTCCTCCTTTTTGGGAAGTCGGATGATCGGCATCGCTGTAGCATTCTAACCCAAGAGTTTTATCTTTTGTATAAGCTATTCCTCTGTCTATTGTGCCTTTCAGATAGCGCAAGATCCGCTTGGCAGTTAAGATATCCTCTTTTGTAGGATGATCAAGATTGCGTGACACAACACTTATAGCGTAAGCTATATCTGGTCTTGTCCCAGTCATGAGGTAAGCTAGTGCTCCCACTACTTGACGATAAGGGAAAGTCGTAGGGCTCTCTGCTTCTTCCTTACTACTAGCATTCGACTTTAGGATCGGTGTTGTAACAGCTTTACAATTTTCCATGCCGAATCTTTCAAGAATGCGTTTGGTGTACGCTTTCTGATGAAGAAAAATAGAACCATCTGACTTCTTCTCTATTTCCATTCCCAAGAAATAGCTAGCTGATTTAACAGTTATTTTGAAACGTTTTTTCAGCTCTTCCAAGAAGGTTTTCGTTTCCTTGTTGCTTGTCGACGCAAAAAGTCCATCGTCGACATAAAGAGCTAAAACAATCTTACTGTTTCCTCTTCTTCTTATGAACAGACAAGGGTCTGCTTTGCTCTGTTTGAAACCAATTTCTATGATGTAGTCTGTAATACAGCGATTCCAGCAGCGTGGCGCCTGTTTTAATCCATAAAGACTCTTTTTTAGTTTAAAAACAAGTTTTGGATCACATGCGTTTGTGTAGCCTTCTGGAAGCTTCATATAAATGTCTTCGTCTAAGTTTCCATATAGGAAGGCAGTTGATACATCAAATTGGGCAAGAGACATATTTTCCTTAGCAGCAACACTTAGAACTGCTTTTATAGTACTGCTCTTTGCTACAGGGCTAAACGTCTCAAAAAAGTCTACTCCTTCCTTTTGAGAATATCCCTTGATCACTAACCTGGCTTTATACTTGTCTAGAGTACCGTCAGGGTTAATTTTGATCTTGAATATCCATTTGCATGGAATCGGCTTTTTGCCTTTTGGTAATTCAACCAGTTCCCAGGTCTCATTCTCCTTTAACGAAATTATTTCATTGTTGATGGCCTCTTGCCATTTTTCCCGATCTACGCTGGACATAGCCGCTTTAAAAGTTGTAGGTTCATCAGTAGGTACACTGGATGTCATGTTGCAGATATAATCTTTGTATCGACTTGGAATTCTGAGATTACTCCTGTCTCTAAGAGTCAATTGACTTTCGCGTTCAATTTCTGTTTGAGAAAGGTCCTCAATATTTTCCACTTCCTCACCTTCACATTCTACAGTGTCATGAAATTGTTCAGACTCTTCTGTGTCGATCAGATTTTGCTCTGCTGGAACATCATGCTCCTCTTGTACATCTCGTTCTACATTGACTTCCTGCTCATTAATACCATTAAAGTGCGATGTCGAAGTCGTATCGTATGGACGTTTTTGGGCATCATTCTGTATACTGATTTCCTGTAATCTCTCTTGTTGAAGATCTGGTAGCCCGTATTGATATATTTTGTTTATTGACGTTGAAGGTTGAGGATCATTCGGAGCGTCTTTCTTGCTAGGGTATCCAAGTAAAGGTATCTCTTCAAACGTCACATCTCTTGATCTTATTAATTTGTGATTTATTTTATCCCAAATCCTGTATCCTTCATCTCCATCGTAGCCAATTAATATTCCTTTTTGGGCTTTTTTGTCTAGCTTCTTGTGGTTTGATTTAGGAATGTGGGCGTAGCATTTACAGCCAATGATTCTCAGGTGTTTGATACCTGCTTTCTTTCCAAACCATAACTCATAGGGAGATTTTCCATGTACACTTGACGAGCCAGTACGATTTAGGACGTATGCTGCAGTGTTAATGAGTTCTGCCCAAAGACCTTGAGGTATCTCTTCATGAGAATGCATCATTGCTCGCGCTGCTTCTACTACTGTCCTATTCTCTCTTTCAACGCAGCCAGCTTGTTCGTGAGTGTGGGGCATCGTCAGTCTCTGTTTTATGCCATGTTCTTTCAGGATCTCTCGAAATTGTTCATTATCAAATTCCCCTCCGTTATCGCTCAAAATTTCTTTTACATTGTGACCTGCAGCTTTGACTTCAGCTAGCATTTGTTTGAGCTTTATCCATGCTTCAGACTTCTGTTTCAGGAAATATATGTAACGATAGCGAGTAAAGTCATCCTTGAACATTAAGAAATATCTAAACTTTTGTATTGAATACGCAAAGGGTCCACATATGTCGGTATGGATCAGCTCACCTGGTTGAGTTGCTCTTATCCTTGTACCAAACTTTTGCCTATGGGCCTTTCCGTACACACAGCCTTCGCACAGATCTGTTTGAGTGCCTTCCACTTTTAATCCAAACTCTTTCTCTAGGATCTGTTTCACGTGTCTTTTATTCTGATGAGCGAGCCTCTCGTGATAAACTTGTAGAGGATTAGTTATTGCAATGTTAACTTCAGGTTTTGGCGACAGGCAATCAAGTTTCAGCTTGTAAAGTCCGCCATTTCTCTGCCTTGTTCCTATTAACTTAATGGTTCCATCTACTTTCAGTGTACACTTGTCTGGCGTCGACTCAAAGATCGTGTTGTACGCGTGATCGTGTGCAGCAAGAACAGAAAAAAGATTCATTTTTATATTTGGGACGTACCATACATCCTTGAGTAGAATTTGTTGTCGTCTTCCACAGATATCAGCCTCAGCACGGATGTTTCCCTTTCCTAATGCTTGTATGGTTTGACCATTAGCTGCTGTCACTGTGTGTTGGCCTTTGAAATATTCAAATGTCTCGAAAAAATCACCTTTATTTGTGACATGGCTTGTTGCACCATTGTCTACAAACCAATTTTCTTTATCTGTCACTTGACTGTTTCCTATGGCCAAGACTTGTAGGGTTGCGTTGACTGTGGTCTCTTTGGGTGGCCTTCCGTCAGCAATCCATTTCCTACACTGTCTAACTCGATGTCCTGCTTGTCCGCAATAGTTACATTTAATATCTTTTTCTTTCTTCTTTTTTCCTTTTGCAGTTTTCACGAATAGTGCTTCATTGGTGCTGTCGTTTTCGGTTCTATTCAGTAAGGTTTTTTCATGGGCACAGATTTGGGTAGTTAGATTTTCTACAGTTCTGTCTTTCTTAGTCATAAGTAACCAACTTGATTTAAAAGCGAAGAATTCTGCTGGTAAAGTGTCCAAAATCTTGCAGATCAGTAGCATGTCTGGTAATTTTGTATCTAACTGACCATTTAGTTCATGCCAGATATTCTTTAATGCAGAAATATGATTCACCATACCATGTTCAGGTTCTTTCTTGTAACTGAAAAATCGAAGACATAGATCATAGCTTTTATCTTCACTACTTTCTCCATATAACCTTTTTAGTTCTTCCCACACCTCTTGTGAACTTGTAAGACGCATGACGTGATTCAGAGTTTCATCTGTCATATTTGTCGTAATTAGAACTAAGGCTGCACTGTCAATATTCATGAATTCTTGCAATTCGATTTTATATTTAGCTAGCTCAGCTTCTGCTGCTTTTTCAGCGGGTGCTTGTGGTCTACATCGCCTACCTTCGATAATGTCTAAGGCTCCAGGGATGGCTTTCATTACGACCATTATTCTGTATCTCCATGACTTGAAGTTCTTTGAATCTAGGTGTCCTATCTGTACCCTTGATGCTTCAACAATCGCCCTATCCATAGCGGTTGATAGCTGGTAGGTATTAGAGTTCACCGTGTGAAAATTTTCTTCTCTCGAAAATGTCTCGAAACAATAGAATGAAGAAAAAATTCTTTCCTAGAGTAAAACTTTTCTGTCTTTATTCAACAACTTAGGGAACCACGCTCTGCTACCATATTAAAGTTGTGGTTACTTTAGTGTGAATATGGAATTAAAACAGAATATTTGCAATGAGCTAAATATATTTTTACTTCGTACAATCGTCGGTTGTTTTGCACAGTAGTGACAGTACCAATCTATGATAGGCATAGACAGATAATATTAGTAATAAGGCTATATGCCTTAACACGGACGTAGTGCATTTTTCTATAAAACAGCGTATTTTTTTTAAATATCCGAATTTTCGACGCAGAAGTTCAGAATCATGTACTGAATCCATAGTACCAGGGGGCCAAGTCTACTAATTTACAAACGTCACAATGGTCTCTCGATGATGAGTTTTTGACAGATTTTGTATGGCAAATCGGTTTTCGCGCCGATGTCCCTTCCACCCTGTATATTCAATTAAAATACAAAGGGGTTGTTGGTGTGGAAGTGTTTGAATACTTCCTTCCACTCAACGACGGTTTCTGAAAACGGGACAATTTTGCGTCTCCAGGTTTTTTTCGGGGACACCGGGACGAAGAACCAATAAAAGGGACGGTCCCGTTCAAAACGGGACGTATAGTCACATTAATCATAGTAAACATCGAACAAACTGACAGCTGTAAGGCTGCCTGTCCACTGGAGCGGAGAGGAGAAAAGAGGAGCGGAGATGTGCCAATATTAACCAATAGAATCTTGACTCCGCCCCTAAGTTTAGATCAGTGATCCTGAGTCAAGATTCTATTGGTTAATATTGGCACATCTCCGATCCTCTTTTCTCCTCTCCGCTCCAGTGGACAGGCAGCCTAAACCTCACTTTCAAAATTATAATATTTTAACCCTCCCCAGTATATACATATTAGAGACATGCAAATTTGTTCGTAAAAATCCAGAATTTTATACAAAACGCGAAGACATACAATCACGCTACACACTTCGACATAAATCTAGACTAAACATTCCAACTTCTCGGCTAAAAATACATTCTACAAGTCCATAAGTAATGTCAATAAAATTATACAATAAACTACCGGAATTAATAAATAAATTGGTCAAGTGCGAGTCGTACTCGCACACGAAGGGTTCCATACTATGTCGTACAAGATTTAACACTATGAATTTTTGTAATACTTTCGTAAAGGTAACAAAAGAGGCGCTATAAAAAAAACATAGAAGAAATTGACTAATTTTAATGAAAAAAAATTGTTTTCTTCTATCTATATCTATCTATACATATAATAAAATTGTAGAAAAGTGGTGTCTGTACAATGGAAATATATGAAAAAAAAGTAGCAGGGGTTGTTATTATATCGATGCTGAACCCGAGATTGTAATTAATTTTTTTTTTGTCTGTTTGTCTGTTTGTCTGTTTGTCTGTGTGTTTGTGCACGCTAATATCAGAAACGGCTTATTCGATTTAGATGCGGTTTTCATTAATATATTGTAGTAAGCTTCACTTAACATTTAGTGTTTATTTCATGTCAATCGGTTCATAAATAAAAAAGTTATGTCAATTTAAAGAATCACATCGAACATTTGTTATAGGTTAGGCATTACTTTCCTTGATTTTCGGTATACTTATCTTAATTTTTATTTAGGGTTTGTATATAAATATTATAAGTATTTGGTATAGGTTAGGCATTTCTTTTCTTGATTTTCTTTATTAAGTATTATTATATGTATAGATAAGTTTATTAGCTCAGGTTAGTAATTAATTCTTCTAGCAATTCTTTTGTTTTATAAAGTTAGTACCTACGTTTGGTTTACACGTCTTAACACTTATTACTTAAACTGTGATAATTTTAGACTGTATAATAATCTGTAGGTATTTATAGTTTAATTGTTTACGATAGTTCGTGTTTACTAAATAACTGTGTGTTAAGTAGTAAGTACTATTTTATTGTAAGAATGCCTCGAAGAAGATCCAACCTCTCCCAATGTAGCAGAAATGCTAAAAGGATGAGATTAGTTCGATCACAGGAATCTGAGGAAGGTCGTGAGGCAAGGCTCTCTGCAACTCGGGAACATCAGGCTAGGTTTCGTGCTGCAGAAACTTCGACTCAGCGGGAATCTCGACTGAGTTCAAATCGTTCTCGAATGGTCGAGGTCGCGAAAATTTTTTTTCATACTAATGGGGTCAAGTCATGAAAAAGGTTGAAAAACACTGCCCTACATTAATCCTACTAATATTATAAATGCGAAAGTTTGTGAGGATGGATGGATGGATGGATGGATGTTTGTTACTCTTTCACACAAAAACTACTGAACGGATTTTGATGAAACTTTACAATAATGTAGCTTATACATCAGAATAACACATAATTGCTACAATTTAAATAAAAAAAATAAAATAGAATGTAAGTAGTACGCCAAATTTTAATTATAACTGTGAAAACATGTTGGAATCTCTATTTTCTGTCAATTTTTCATACAATGTTTGACAGGAACTAGAGATTTCAACATGTTTTGTCGTGATGTTTCGCCAGTGCAAACGTACGGGTCACTACAGGTATTTATTTACGTTATTTTTGATAGTTATACAGAAATCTATTATTTCTTACTTATTATTTTTACACATCCCATCGGACTATGAGAGTGAAGGAAGAGAGAGTGCACTCGTGTCTGCGCACACACTTGTGCACTATAATATCTCCCGCGCCGAAGGCCAGTCTCCGTTGAGATTGGCCGCCGTGGCCGAATATTTTTACACCAATATTTTTTCTCAATATGAAATTGTATCCACAACGGTTGGTAACTGAATAGTACACTGTATAGTGCCAGCATTCATTTCAATGTTACTGAATATATTGTCTATTGGAGTGTAGTTTTAACATGAGGTACACACATCAACACCGTCTAGGGATACTTTGAAAAAAGTCGATAAAGTTCTTAAACTCAAAAAATACTGGCCGGTTTTAAAATCTTGTGAAGAAAGTTTATTTTGTAGACCTTTTTGGATCATCGAAATTTAAATGATCGAAATAGTATATGCTGCCATGATAGTAGGTACTTACTAATTCCATGTCATTACTCCGACTATTAAATAGTTATCTGTGGAATTTATATCGCATAATATTAGCATGACATACAAAATTATTTTTTTTAGTTGCAGAAAATCGCCCATCCTTACATATTATAAAACAAAGTCGCCCGCCGCGTCTGTCTGTCTGTCTGAACGCGATAAACTCAAAAACTACCGAATGGATTTTCAAACGGTTTTCACCATTGGACGGGGTGATTCATGCGGAAGGTTTTAGTGTATAATTCATCAAGGTTTTGTGTAAATTGGCTGAAATATGACGATTATTGTTGAAGATGTCGGAAAAAATCATGCCGACTGGGAGCTTTACTGGCGTGCGCTACGTAAACCGTGAGAGATAAATCAAATTTATGTTCTAGAGTATTGTATATCTTAAAAAGTTAAACAAAAAAGTCCGCGATGGCGTATGTCTATCTTCTAAGGGTGACCCACAGTAACCATTTATATCTTTCAAAATTTTATAAAATTTTGATTGTTATTTCCGAAGCTATTTTGACCGGTATCATATTAATCCTTATCCAATAAAATATGTTATTTAAATTGATCATTCAATTTCGATTAAAATATGCCTTTACATCACATCATAAGAGATATCACAGTTTCAAAATTACGCGTAACAAAATAATTATGGTTGACGGCAACGCAGGCGCTGTAGCCTACCTCTGCGTCCGTTGAAAGTTAGTCAATGATCTTTTCCTCGGCTATTAGGTATGTATTCCCGGTAGAACGTTCCCGTGGGATATTTTGCGACATCCACGCGGGCGAAGCCGCGGGTAAAAGCTATCTATACATATAATAAAATTGTAGAAAAGTGGTGTCTGTACAATGGAAATATATGAAAAAAAAGTAGCAGGGGTTGTTATTATATCGATGCTGAACCCGAGATTGTAATTAATTTTTTTTTTGTCTGTTTGTCTGTTTGTCTGTTTGTCTGTGTGTTTGTGCACGCTAATATCAGAAACGGCTTATTCGATTTAGATGCGGTTTTCATTAATATATTGTAGTAAGCTTCACTTAACATTTAGTGTTTATTTCATGTCAATCGGTTCATAAATAAAAAAGTTATGTCAATTTAAAGAATCACATCGAACATTTGTTATAGGTTAGGCATTACTTTCCTTGATTTTCGGTATACTTATCTTAATTTTTATTTAGGGTTTGTATATAAATATTATAAGTATTTGGTATAGGTTAGGCATTTCTTTTCTTGATTTTCTTTATTAAGTATTATTATATGTATAGATAAGTTTATTAGCTCAGGTTAGTAATTAATTCTTCTAGCAATTCTTTTGTTTTATAAAGTTAGTACCTACGTTTGGTTTACACGTCTTAACACTTATTACTTAAACTGTGATAATTTTAGACTGTATAATAATCTGTAGGTATTTATAGTTTAATTGTTTACGATAGTTCGTGTTTACTAAATAACTGTGTGTTAAGTAGTAAGTACTATTTTATTGTAAGAATGCCTCGAAGAAGATCCAACCTCTCCCAATGTAGCAGAAATGCTAAAAGGATGAGATTAGTTCGATCACAGGAATCTGAGGAAGGTCGTGAGGCAAGGCTCTCTGCAACTCGGGAACATCAGGCTAGGTTTCGTGCTGCAGAAACTTCGACTCAGCGGGAATCTCGACTGAGTTCAAATCGTTCTCGAATGGTCGAGGTCGCGAAAATTTTTTTTCATACTAATGGGGTCAAGTCATGAAAAAGGTTGAAAAACACTGCCCTACATTAATCCTACTAATATTATAAATGCGAAAGTTTGTGAGGATGGATGGATGGATGGATGGATGTTTGTTACTCTTTCACACAAAAACTACTGAACGGATTTTGATGAAACTTTACAATAATGTAGCTTATACATCAGAATAACACATAATTGCTACAATTTATAAAGATTTTATGTGATTTGGCCATAATATAACGATAAGTATCAAGTAAGTCGGAAAAATTCCTGCCCTCTGAGATCTATCTTTGCGTGCGCTGCCTTTTTTTTTTTTTTTTTGGTGGTTAATCATCCAATGACTTCTCCCGCTCTGGGCGGAGCGGAAGGGCGTGTCAGACTCTTACTGTCTAAAACCCACACGTGTTCCTTCGATCCTTGATATCTCTTTGAGGTGCGCGTGGAACACGATGCGCCGTCGACCCGGGCCTGGTCCTTATCGGACGGCGAGCTGCCCGTTGCTCTCCGTCCGCAGGCCCGCGCCTACGGTGGCCGGAAATCGACTATCAATTCCCGACGCCCGGGACGTCTCCTACGGCGGCGGCGGCTAGGGCTGGTAGGGCGCGGCCTTTGCCACTCCCTCGCGCGCTCCACCTGCTCCTTCGCGAGCATTACTGCTTTGCAGAAGGAGGTGACGGCTTGCCATGCCATCTCGCTCCGCACCATGGCCTGAACCAGGGCCGTACGCGAGAGGCCACCGCCGCCGATCGCCTCCACGAGGACACGGCGGTGGTTCACGCAAGCCGGGCAGACCTCCACCGTATGCTGCGTGCGCTGCCTTAACCGTTAGAGTTACATGAAGAAAATGTATTGTGGGATTGTTTGTCTTAAAGAGTTCTAAATAAAAGTCCGCGACAGCATCTATCTACCTTTTATGTGGAAGCCTTT
The DNA here is from genome assembly GCA_948150665.1 of Conistra vaccinii. NCBI lineage: Eukaryota > Metazoa > Arthropoda > Insecta > Lepidoptera > Noctuidae > Conistra > Conistra vaccinii. Next base: position 23,621,826 of record OX411332.1, read on the forward strand.
ATAACCAAAATAGTGAGCAATAAATACAGTTAAATTGAATACTTTTTTTACATTGCATATTTTAGAGTATTTAGTTAATTCTTATCAAAATAAATACATTCATCGCTTTTGGTATTTAATGTAGATAAAGTTTGTATTTTACACTAAGTAATTTGGACAAATAGTTAGAACGATAAGAATGACCTGCGATATTGAGTCGACGGCGCACAGAACGAGGGTGGAGGGGCGGGCCAGCCAGGGGATGACGCGCCAGAGCACCGAGTGGAAGCTATTGCTTAATAATTATGTTCGAGAAATAACGTAAATAACGCAATTAATTGTTGAACTGTCAAAATGAAACCCATTGCTATTGTAAGTGCTACGCAATTACCCTGCTGATTTAGGACATGTTACACGTTCCTGTGGGATAATTTCCGACATCCACGCGGGCGAAGCCGCGGGCAGAAGCTAGTGTTAAAATATAGGTGTAGGAGTATATTTCATTTATTTTAAGAGAAAAATATTAAGTTAACTTTATCCAGTAACATGCATTAACTAAAGTCAGTTATTTATTTGCTACTAACATAGTATTAGTAGGTATAAATAGGTATATATGGTAGGTAAGCAGGTAGATATGTAGGGTAGGTAGGGTAGGTTAGGTACCTACCTACCCTGGTAAGTAGGATAGGGTAGGTAGGTAGGGTAGGTAATTAGGTAGAAATAGGTAATTAGGAAAGGTAGGTGCGCCGTAGATAAGTACTTAGTGCTAACCGTGCGAAGCCGGGCCGGGTAAAGCTAGTTACTTATAAATAAAAGGATTTCTCTTGCTACATCAGACTATATTGTACAAAATAGAATGTAAGTAGTACGCCAAATTTTAATTATAACTGTGAAAACATGTTGGAATCTCTATTTTCTGTCAATTTTTCATACAATGTTTGACAGGAACTAGAGATTTCAACATGTTTTGTCGTGATGTTTCGCCAGTGCAAACGTACGGGTCACTACAGGTATTTATTTACGTTATTTTTGATAGTTATACAGAAATCTATTATTTCTTACTTATTATTTTTACACATCCCATCGGACTATGAGAGTGAAGGAAGAGAGAGTGCACTCGTGTCTGCGCACACACTTGTGCACTATAATATCTCCCGCGCCGAAGGCCAGTCTCCGTTGAGATTGGCCGCCGTGGCCGAATATTTTTACACCAATATTTTTTCTCAATATGAAATTGTATCCACAACGGTTGGTAACTGAATAGTACACTGTATAGTGCCAGCATTCATTTCAATGTTACTGAATATATTGTCTATTGGAGTGTAGTTTTAACATGAGGTACACACATCAACACCGTCTAGGGATACTTTGAAAAAAGTCGATAAAGTTCTTAAACTCAAAAAATACTGGCCGGTTTTAAAATCTTGTGAAGAAAGTTTATTTTGTAGACCTTTTTGGATCATCGAAATTTAAATGATCGAAATAGTATATGCTGCCATGATAGTAGGTACTTACTAATTCCATGTCATTACTCCGACTATTAAATAGTTATCTGTGGAATTTATATCGCATAATATTAGCATGACATACAAAATTATTTTTTTTAGTTGCAGAAAATCGCCCATCCTTACATATTATAAAACAAAGTCGCCCGCCGCGTCTGTCTGTCTGTCTGAACGCGATAAACTCAAAAACTACCGAATGGATTTTCAAACGGTTTTCACCATTGGACGGGGTGATTCATGCGGAAGGTTTTAGTGTATAATTCATCAAGGTTTTGTGTAAATTGGCTGAAATATGACGATTATTGTTGAAGATGTCGGAAAAAATCATGCCGACTGGGAGCTTTACTGGCGTGCGCTACGTAAACCGTGAGAGATAAATCAAATTTATGTTCTAGAGTATTGTATATCTTAAAAAGTTAAACAAAAAAGTCCGCGATGGCGTATGTCTATCTTCTAAGGGTGACCCACAGTAACCATTTATATCTTTCAAAATTTTATAAAATTTTGATTGTTATTTCCGAAGCTATTTTGACCGGTATCATATTAATCCTTATCCAATAAAATATGTTATTTAAATTGATCATTCAATTTCGATTAAAATATGCCTTTACATCACATCATAAGAGATATCACAGTTTCAAAATTACGCGTAACAAAATAATTATGGTTGACGGCAACGCAGGCGCTGTAGCCTACCTCTGCGTCCGTTGAAAGTTAGTCAATGATCTTTTCCTCGGCTATTAGGTATGTATTCCCGGTAGAACGTTCCCGTGGGATATTTTGCGACATCCACGCGGGCGAAGCCGCGGGTAAAAGCTAGTATTATATAAAATACGTTATGAATCGGCGTTTTTAGTATTTGTTGATTATAAACAGTATATGTTACATGATACACACAAGTTTCAAATTCCTAATTTCTTTAGTTGTTGAGATAGAGCTCGTACAAAAATGGTCTAAAACAGACAACTTCTACGACCCCCTAATTCATCATTTTTGAAGATATAAACAAATAAAAATTATATTTATTCTCTACTCGATGAGCTCTAGAAAATGATACCCCACATGCCAGGGTCAGATTATTTTTTTTTCAAAATTTAATTTTATTGTATGGCGACCCCCCTTTAATTTTTAATTTTATTATTTGTTGCTCTTGCGGCAATAGAAATGCTCAATCTGTGAAATTTTCAACTGCCTACCTATTACGGTTCATGAGATAGAGCTCGCTGACAGACAGACGGACAGCGGAGGCTTATGAATAGGGCTCCGTTTGTCACCCTTCGGGTACGGAACCCTAAAAAAGAAGAAAAACTGAATATATTTATGAAAAAACTAAAACTATTTCTAATAAAAAAATGCTATTATAGTTTAAACGAATATTTCAACGATAAATAAAATATAAGTATATTAAGTATTGAGTAAACTATTTATGTAAAATAAAAATAATTAAAAATAACCTAATATAATACCAAATATTAGATTTAGTTCAAAAGACTGATGATAATCTAAGTTTTTTCAAAGCTTCCTCTCTCCTACTATTTTGCTGTGCCCGACAGGGTCCATAATGATCACATATAATTTTAACTTACCATCTAAGTACACATTGTGGAATGCAAATAAAGTATTGAGTATTGAGTATATGTGAACAAGACGAATGAAACAAAAAAACGAATGATTATTATCGATCTACTACTACTAAATATTAACAATTAAAAACTAAACTAAATATTAAAAAGAAACAGTGAACTATAAAGAGTAATTATTAAAAAAATATATAAATTATCCGCAGGTGAAATTCGAACCCTCGGCTCGCTGAAAACAAACATAATATCATAGCACGTAACCATTGAGCTAGCATGCCACACATTTTGCTGGTTGAAATTATGAACTACTATGAGTTGTAAACCAAGTGAGTGTGTGTGCGTGTATATTAATGGAACAACTTATAGAAGAAGGTCGTAAGTCAAACCGACCCGCCAGTCAATCACTTTGAGAAATGGCCTAGCGACTTATGATCGCTACTGTACGTATAATTAATGATTAAACGAACTTACCTGTACGTGAAGTTCTATCATAATTATACCAGCGCCGAGTCCGAAGAGATTAGTAATTTACACATGTAGTTACGCATAGTTCTCACCACTCATGCACTAAGTTGAGAAAAAATATTATATCCTATTTTTCTTTATGGCAATTTTATTTGACATAACTTTTTTTTTTTTTTGTTTGTGGTTACTTTGTCCAGTTCCGCTCTCAGACGATTGTCGCCAGTCATTTAGTTTAGAGTAAAATATCCTGTGGTTCATTGATGTATTTCCGAGACACCATAGACAATTTGGGGTGTGTAGGTACAGCACTGGGAGGGTGGGATTACTAATCTCTTTGGACTCGGCGCTGGTATAATTATGATAGAACTTCACGTACAGGTAAGTTCGTTTAATCATTAATTATACCAGAGCCTCGTCCTCGAGATTAGTAATTTACACATGTAGACTTTGAGAGTATTGCGGAAATATTATCAATGATAAATAATGTTTGTAAATATCAAAATAATTGTATTACTATTTCTTTTGTTACAATCAATAATAAGAAAGATCAACTTTGTACTTCTAGGATTGACAATAATTAAGCGTTTCCTTTGAATACTCAAAGGGAACTAATATTCATGAAACAAATGAATTCTAATTAAGGAATAATTTTTCTTATAGATAATAGCTATCACAGCTAGCTGTAGACAATTATGTATAAATACTATAAAATAATATATAGTACTATAAAAACGTGTTTTGGGCGAGATGTCTGTGTCTCGCACTGTGTGCACTGAACAGCTCGGGCACAGATTATTAACCCCACACTAATTGTGTGTATGCTTTATCCAGCGGTCAAGGGTTTGCGTTCCTAATAGTTTATGATTACGAGGTTTCCTAATTCCAACAAATAAATCGTCAATGTTCCTAAGGTTGCGTTCTCTATATAGCACAGTAATTTAGTGGCTGGGCAGGATATGGCTGTTTTTAGATAAAAAGGTAAATTAATAATAGGTTGTTGAAATCCCGGTCTAGAAGTCAGAAATATAAATAATAACAGAGTAATTGTGATACACTAAGAAAGGTTTTGAACATTGCTTACTTTTATCTCAGAGAGAGTTTGAACTCTGTGTGCAGTCGACAGAGACAGTAAAGTAATGGTTTTATTTGGTTTGGACAGAGACAGTAAAGTAATGGTTTCATGGTCAACCCAGTTGCGGGCCTATTTTTGAAGATATGAAATTAACGCGGAAAATATTTAAATCAAAATTAAAATGGTGTATTAAAAACCAAGACAAAATTGAAATGGATATTCTAGCCTCGTTACATTCAAAGAAAAATTTCACTTCATTTTGGAAAGGTACTAAAAAACTAAATAATAATACCCCAAGTGTTTCGGCTAGCGTGGAGGGAAGGATTGACTGCGCTGAGATAGCGAATATCTTCAAAGAACACTTTAAAATGAGTTCACCTCTCGAGACAGTTTCGAGGAGGAACGATGCTGAGCACTGTCGTTCAGGATCACCCCTTCGATTTTCATGTAAAGAAATAAAATCTATTATTAAATGTATGAAGAGGGGTAAATCTCCTGGTCACGATGGGCTCAGCATCGAGCATCTTCAAAACGCTGGTGTACATCTGCCGCGAGTGTTGACTATGTTCTTCAATCTATGCTTGGGACATTGGGATACAGTAGTCATACCTATTGTGAAGGACAGGACAGGGGACATAGCAGACAAGAGTAACTATAGGCCTATCTCACTGGCAACCGTTATAGCCAAAGTACTTGACGGTGTGCTTGACGCCCACCTCGGTAAATATACCCAGTTACACGACTCACAGTTTGGTTTTCGTGCCGGGTTGTCTACTGAGAGTGCCATTTTTGCGTTAAAGCATACTGTCAAGTATTATACAGATAGAAAAACACCAGTGTATGCATGTTTCCTGGACCTGTCAAAAGCTTTTGACCTGGTTTCCTATGATGCCCTGTGGGGAAAGCTTCAAGAGGCGGGCGTTCCTGATTCGTTGGTGTCCACATTATCTATGTGGTATGGTAAGCAGAGAAACTTTGTAAAGTGGTCAAATGTGCTGTCAGACCCCTACAAACTAGAATGTGGTGTTAGACAGGGAGGTCTTACCTCCCCAAGACTTTTTAACATTTATGTTAATAAATTACTGGTTGAGCTCAGCAACACAGTGGCGTATTTTAAGATTCAGCGCCCTGGGCCTGTAAGGTAAACCGCCCCTTATGGGGGCGGCAAATTAACGAAAAAATTCGCGAAAAAAAGTAAAAACTTTCAATATTATAATATAACCATGGCTATGTGTTTTCATGGATCTCGGAACACGCCACCGTCGGGTTCCCGAATAACGGTAGGAGGGGTTCACATCGGCGTCGAGTTGACGATGAAGTACTTGGGACTCGTCCTCGACAGCCGGTGGAACTTTATGGAGCATTTCTGACTTTAGGCTCCCAGACTGGAGTGGACTGGGGCTGCCTTGAAGCGGCTCCTGCCGGTGGGGGTCCTAACGCCTCCTGCCGGAGGCTCTACACGCGGGGGTTGTGCGGTTCATGGCCCTTTATGGGGCACCGGTGTTGGCGCGTTCCTTGAAGCGGCGGCCAGACTGCAGGGTCATGGCTGGTTCGGGGATACTGCACGGTCTCCGGTGAGGCGGCGAGCCTCTTTGCCGGATTGCCGCCATGGGATCTGGACGCAAAAGTCCTCTCGCACATATGGGAGTGGCGTAACTCCACTGCCGCGAGAAATCACGGCACAGCAGATATAGCTCCGGCGGGATCTCATGGCGACATGGAGACTGCGATTGTCGCAACCCAGCGCTGGGCACGCCACAATTGCGGCGATAAGTCCCCTCTTTGAGGAGTGGCTAGAGAGACGCCACGGCGTCCTCCGCTTCCGCCTGAGGCAGGTCCTCACCGGACACGGTTGCTTCGGGAGGTTCCTGTTCCGGATAAAGCGGGAGGAAACGCCCGGGTGTCACCATTGTGTGGATCGCCCTGAGGACACGGTGGAGCATACGGTGGAGGTCTGCTTGGCTTGGGCGGATCCTCGTGGAGGCGATCGGCGGCGGTGACCTCTCGCGTCCGGCCCTGGTTCATGCCATGGTACGGAGCGGGAGGCATAGGCATTGTGAAGCGTGAGGGAGATGCAAATTAGGCGCCCTCGTGCCCCTAGTCGCCGCTGGAGATGCCCCGGGCGTCGGGAATCCCAGGCCGATTCCTGGCCACCGTAGGCGCGGACTTGCGGACGGTGAGCAATGCTCGCCGCCGATAAGGACCAGGGCGGGGGTCGACGGTGCGTTTTGTTCCACACGTGCCTCAAAGAAATGTCAGCACATCATCATGTCAGCCAGAAAGTCCGAAAGGGATACCGTCGCCCCTAGCAACACACAGGCAGCTTAAAGAACACGGGTGGGTTTTTGTCAGTAAGTTTGACACGCCCTGCCGCTCCGCCCAGACCGGGAGAAGTTATTCGATAATTTCCTTTCCAAAAAAAAAAAAGCTTTGCATTGTCACTTGGTGTTTTGGTCACAGACTTATAAAGAGAAGCAGACCAAACATTAATTCATAGTTATATTTATATAGATGGACATGATTCTTTATCCTCTTCTTGCTAAGCGACAAGTCGTAAGTTGTGTCTCGTTCTGTCACCTGTTGTCACACTGACTCACACATAGACAATATTTGACGCGTAGCTTGTCTATCCTGCACCGCCATATTGATACGCAACATCTTCTGCATCGCGTTCTATGTTTCAACCGCGTTATTTAGTCAGGGACGGATTTGATAACATAGACGATTTTTTGTAAAATATTTACGATTGAATTTACTCTACGATGTATTTAATGTTTTGGTGACATTTTTCCAGAATACTGCAGAGTGTGGATTTTCGGTGTAAACACACATGCTATAGTAATAAATTATAAAATTAATTATGTTACCCTGTGTCTGTATGATGGATAACATGAACATAGGCATAAGTGTACCTACATAAATAGGTAGGTATAGGCTATTCACGTAACGTGAAATTTCATTTGGCAGGTAATAATCTAATAATTGATTGATTGACTTTATTGATAAGTAATCTACACTTCTTATACCCAGAGAATATAGATTTTCGTGGACTTTCAGTACCTAAGTATATGGATTGTTTTAATATAGTTAGATAATACCGGCAACCGGCCCTAGTCCGGCCCTGTATTGACAACTTTCCCTATGTGTGCGTAATGGCTACGTAATTTGTAGCGAATGTTTGGTCTGCTACTCTTTATATGTCTGTGGTTTTGGTTGAGTGTTGACGTTAGCGCAATAAAACATTTTTAACCGACGAAAAAAAAAGGAGGAGGTTCTCAATTCGACACGTATATTTTTTTATTTTTTTTTTATGTATGACCACGCATAACTTTTTACTGAGTGGTCCGATTTGAACGATTCTTTTTTTATTGGGAAGGGTATACCTCGAAGTTGGTCCCATAAAAAATAAAAATTGAAACCCATCCCTAAGTGTAAAAAAATTGGGGTTGATTGATGTTTCACGTACTGAATTTTCAACTGTGAACCGATTTTGAGGCGGCGCCAAACAAACATATTATAATTACATAGAGCGTAAAATGTTAGCTTGATAGATCTTCGTTGAATGTGTTTTAGGCGCCGCCTCAAAATTTGTTATTTGAAGGTCATCAATTTGTCACTAAATACATAGTTATTTTTGATTTTTCGCTTTTTTTTGCAAAAAAGTTTTTATTTTTCGCTTTTCAGTTTTTTTTCGTCGGTTAAATTTTTTGCAAAAAGTTTTTTATGTGTATGTACAAAAGGCAATGTTACTACTCTACTACTGTAACTATAAATCTTTGATGCAAGAGCGATCGAAGCGAGCTTGGTACTACCCTGGCTCGGATAGGTTAGGCTGCTCCGCCCTTCGCAGCCTTCCGCCCCGGGCCATGGCCCTTTTGGCCCTAGGGTAAATACGCCACTGCAGCAACACACATGTCGGATGCCACATAGATGGAGTTAGTTTAAATAACTTGAGCTACGCAGACGACATGGTGTTGCTGAGCCCATCTATCTGTGGAATGAGAAAGTTGCTTTCTATTTGTGAGGGGTATGCCGAGCAGTATGGGCTAAAGTACAACCCTAAGAAAAGTGAGTTGTTGGTGTTTAGGGGTAGAAATAAAAGTCCAAAATATATTCCTCCGGTAACGCTGTGCGGTTCACTTTTACAGAGAGTAACCCAATTTAAATATCTGGGCCACATTGTCACTGAAGACCTGAAAGACGACACAGATATGGAAAGGGAGCGCAGGGCGTTGGCTGTGAGGGGAAATATGGTGGCTCGAAGGTTTGCTGGCTGCTCAGTACCAGTAAAAATTACTCTTTTCAAGGCTTACTGCCAAACATTTTACACCAGCAGCCTTTGGGCTAATCATACCCAAAAAACAAATAACGCCCTGCGAATACAATATAATAATACCTTTAGGGTGCTGTTGAGGCTTCCACCCTATTGTAGTGCGTCAGGTATGTTCGCCGACGCCCACACTGACGACTATTTTGCAATAATGCGTAAGAAGGTGGCGTCGATGACGCGCAGAGTGGGTGGAAGCACCAACAGTATCTTGAGAGTGTTTGCTGAAAGGCTGGATGGGCCTACCATGGGTAGGTTTATCAAGCTTCATGTATTACATGGGGCTTGATAAAACTATCTTGTGTGTGATTTGTTTTATTTCTTTTTGTTTTCTAAGTATTATACTAACATAGTTTTTAAGATAATTTTTAGATACTAACATAATGTGGGCCTATGTAGTCTGTAATAAAAGATTTTTATTTTTATTTTTATTTTTTTATTTGTAAGCTTATGTAATTCCTCATAAGGATGCCAAGAAGTCAATTATCAGATACTAAATTGGTATCCCCAGGTAACGTCATATTTAGTTCTTGGTGGTTTTAGTGTAAAACCCCTTTGTGGAATCTTTTTACTCCGTCACTAACTACTTAGTGGGTACTGGGCTCGGCACCAGGGAAGGAACAGATCCGAATGAATTGAGGCTACCATAATTAACAACCGTCCTACAAGAGTTGGGTTAAAAAGGTAATTACTGTGGGTACAGAACTATAGAGGCGTCATAAACATTTAACGAATTAATTTCACAGAATTTTCACCATTTCGTCAAGTGAATGTCATATTGTTTCATGCAGGTAGGCGCTAAGGATGCTAGCATTATATTAATATATCTCAACTAATTATTAAATCTAAACACGGGGTTCCATGGCTGTGTTGGCCAGAAGGGTGCGACCATGATATGACTCAAAATGTCGGGAATGCGTGGAAATCCTAATTTGACCATAAAACTGTAAACGAGTCCATCGCGGATGCATCTGGGTCTCGATGATGTGACACATTTGTTATTTATGCGACTTGCTAAATAGAAAATTTTTTGGATGATCGAATGTGTGAGACTGCCAAAGGCTCAATCGGACAGCTCCTGTTTTATGTCTGGTAGGTTCTTTGTGATACGTAATCTGCAATTACAATGATCACTAGATTTTATGTACCAGGCAAAGATGAAAGGCTTTTTGCTTTACCTAATTATATATTACCTTCACCGGTTAACATATTTCACGAGTTATTTTTGTGAGATGAGGGTATTCTATACCCCTATTTTATTTATGTATGCTACTGCTGTTAAATTGTCAACGCTTTTTGTCAATTAAAGAACTTTAACAAAAACTTTTAGGGCAATAAATGCGGCAAGAAGTTCTTGTTCAGTATTCGACCACTGCCCGCTCGAAGACCTTCCTTCACAGGCGTCCCCCCACCCCGTCGTTGAGGCGTCAGGAAATATATTTCAACTTGGTAAACACCAATTTTTATTCGATGTTCAGAACGTTCTATTTTATCTAGCTACCAGTCATAGAATTAATATAAATAGACCTTTCGAGTTGACATATTTATATCTTTCCATTTCTTGATTGTGCGGCCATCCGTATTCGATCGCTGGACAACAGGAAACTAATAATCCTAATATATCTTTATACAAAAGTTACAGTACGACACAACTTAGATGTAGCATCGGCAAAATTCCTAAAACCGATCACCATCCGAACTGAGTGCGCTTTCAAAATCAACAATCTTTATTATTGCTTTAGGTGAAAATGATCTTTCGAAAACACAATAACTAGTAAAGTCTTATAGCCAAATACATTCGTGAAATTGAAATGAATGAATGAAAATTTTCAAATCTATGCTACATCTAAGTTGTGTCGTACTGTACAACGTTTCGTTTTGAAAATATTACAAGTTCCGCTTTCGTTCGTATAATCTTTTAACTGTTGTTAAACTAATCTGAAACTCGATGTGAATCTATTATCATACCTGAATCTGCATTTAGTCGAAGGAAATTGTGCAAAGTGCTTTTTTCTTTATTAAAATGAAATCAAGTTAAATTAATAATCTTTATGTTATTACATAATATGTTACTTACACATTCCAGGCGGGAATATTCAAGCAATAGCTAATCGTATAAACAACAAATAGTGGAAAGCTACCTAGGTTTACATATAACGTGAAAATCGTATCAGCCCCATACGCTTTTCACGTTATATGTAAACCTACGTAGCTTTCCACTATTTGTACTAAATGGCAAAAAGCGTTAAATTAGAATAATTTACCCTCGAAGCAGAATCTTAGATATTTTCGAGATTCTTTGTGCATCTTAATTAAGATAATTAACGAGCTTTTGAGGTCAATTGATGCCATTTCACAATAAAATGATAGAATACGTTACAATTTTAATGCAGTTCTTAAATCCTCTAATTTAAAATGGTACGTTTTAACAAATTTATTAGGATTTTATTTAAATCAATATAAATAAAAAATTAAATGCTGTGCGTTGGTAAGCGCATCACTTGAGAATGTCTTGAACGATTGTCTATTTTTTGTTTGTAATGAATAGTCCGAATAAAGTTTTTATGGAAAGAAAAATTAGACCCGCAAAATTTTCAAATTCAGGTAAATCTAAACGTCTTTCCTATGGGATTTTTGAACGACGATGGTTGAAATTTCAACAGAACATACGTCTGTCGGGTCAGCTAGTTTATAACAAAACGCATCTTGCCATTTGTTTTTGGTACTAAGAAAATACTTGAAACAAATTGATTTTCTCATGCAGGAATGAATTCTGCACCTATTTTGAGTTGATTATTATTCAGTTTTAAATAATTCGGTCCTCATTACCCGAGGAAATTGTTCTACAAAGGGTGACGTAAATGGTATTTCCAATGTTGATAGATAAACGGCCTGCGTACTTAGCTGGATCTCTCCGCGTACCCATCTGGAGGGGCTCGTGGCTAACTTACAACAGCCGCACGGGTTGATCGAAGGATCACACTTGCCGCGGTCGGTTCGTGGATGGGTGACCGTCCATTACGAAATTACGATAAGCCGCTGGTCCCGGCCCTCATTCGCAGATCTCTGACAGCTGTTACGGGCATTCAGTAACTGGATTGTGGAGGCCAGACAGGCAGTCGCTCCATGCAAAATCCGGTGTGTTCCGGTTAGACTGGAAACCGACCCAAACATAGTTAGGAAAAGGCTAATACTCGTAGCACAGTCTGTGCTAATAGGCAGATTGAATTCTAGCTGGCTTCAATGTTTCTACGAAATTTTCACTGCACAGAAAGGTATATTAGGTACTTGGTGTATAAATACGATGTTCAATCATGTCATTTTTTAAATCAAATTAAATTAAATTCTGCTTGTATTCATGAATTTTTGCAACACTTTATAATAATAATGTTGGTCAAACAAGTTATTTGTTACTTTTTATTTGCCTTTATCGCTTTAACTGCGGTATCAGCATACCATCCTAATTTCTAGATTTATTTTATGGGCATCTAGGACTCAATTTTTAGGTATTACCTAGATATTTTGAGGTCGAATTTTCGGAACGCCTTGAAAATATGTAAAACGGTTGGCAAGTTTGTTGCATATTTCAGACCCGTATTGGTCTGTGTTAGTAGGAACATTGCCTAAAGTTTCTAGAATTCCGGGATCAGGAATATTGCCGAAATGAGTAAAGACTCCTCGGGGGTACATCCGTGGAAGTACTAGGGCCTAGGTGAAGTTAATCACATTTTTAATTCGAAACATTTTTTTTTTTTTTTTTATCTTCAGGTTAGTTTCATTTTCAGGTGGCCATTCTAATAACCAATATTTGGTCGCTGTGCCAGTGCGCAGTGTGTATGAAATTTATCATAGATATGATAATTTTATTACGTAAGTTAAATAGACGATTTAAAATTGAACTCGAATAAGTCCATGACTATTTTCTATTAATTTTTCGTAAATTTTTATCTTTATACAAAGAATATAAAAAGCTACATAATTATTGAATTATTTTGCTAATATTGTTCGTACATTAGTCATAGTCATAATACTTTTTAGGTTAGGTTACAATCCCCAGCGGAAGGAACGCCAACCGTATTCTAATGCGTTGAAACAGCCCCAGTTCAGGGTGCATTTAAATACCTTCAATACGTAGATACGTAAGCAGGGCGATATTAACATAGTTTTCACTGTACAATAAATAAGTAGGAAGGTAAATACCTGGTCCAATATCCTCATCGTGTAGAAAAACAGCTTCCTCCAAGTCCGATTCACTTTCAGAAGCACTTGTTAGAAAATACGGTGGGCACCATAAGTATATGTATAGATATTACCCAAATAGCAACATTTGAATGTCAGAATTACTACTGATTATTAATTACTTATGAATGTTCTTATGAATAAGTTGTGTAGGGAATGGTTTTTCATAAAATAAAGCACAGAAAGACAAGACTAGATATTTATTCAATTAGACTTGTCAGTATTTAATCAGAAAGCTAGTTGTCCGTTCCAAATCTAGGTCTTCACGGAGAAGAAGGACAAGAAACTCCATGGAAACAATATTACAGTATTCTATCAACACAATTCTTATATTTCCATAAATTATCGTTTATTGTTTAACAGTTTATTATATTTCTTGGATTCAGAATAATAGCAACATTATAAATATAGCAATACTGGCAATAATACACCAACATAATCATAATAAGCAATAATTACAGTATAATATCAAATTACTTAACTTACGTGACATCTGATCGGTATATTCCACACACTAACAGCACTATAACCAACCAACTGAACATTTACTGAGTAACTGACTATTCCATCACTTGATTCGGTCCGCACAGCTCAAAAGCCAAATAGAAACTGACTCCCCACCGAAAGCGGGTCTTTTATAATATCGATTCTTGTAAACAAGGTCACCCCACCTTGTTTGAAACGTAACAATCGTTTGAAACAGTTTGTTATATTAAAATAACAATATAAAATCTAAGATATACTAAATGTCTCATTAAATATTACTCGGTAATTAATAGACATAATATCTAAATGAATTTTACAAGATAACTTAATTTTTAGGTAAACACAATACGTAGTCAAATGAGCTACTTCTACATTGGTCTCAAGCTTCGTAAGTGTGACAGATGTCACTATACAACAACCAATATTTTAATATTATAATAACCTCAAAATAAACTATCTAACACGGCCATACTGACAAGTACTTCGCTCTCGAAGTACAAGATAATCATCATTACATAAAAGCAATACTGTGACCAAAACTTTATTATACAATTTTCGTTACCATAATCATATCACCATAATCACATCTTACTATAAGTGGCGAAACACGCCGCAATTTAATACAGTTAAGACAAAGCTCATCGTACAATAATCGATTCATTAGAATCCATACATAATGTTTCATAATATCTTCCTTCATTCTCATTTATAATATGTTTTTTACAATCATCGTATTTATAATTAAATTAAAACTACACACATAATACAACATTATCTGCTGCATCAGCTTTTTGTTCAACCCAATTACCAGGCCATAGATGAAGTTTTTCTTTGCCAACTGTTATATTTCTTAAAACACCCCTTAATGAAACCTATCATTTTGTAATATGCTGATTATTTCATAGGGTCCCTTAAATTTTGCCTTTAATTTGTCATGTCTATGGTCCTGATTTACATAAACAGTGTCGCCTATGTTATAGTCTATATTATCTCTACGAGTTTGATCAAGACGTTCTTTAAATTTGTTTGCTAGATTTATAAGGCACTGTCGTGCCAATTGCCTATCAGAAGTTACGTCTATAATTTCGTCTTCATTATTTTCAACCACTTCATCTAATCCCCCTATTACATACTCTTTTTTTTTACAATTTGTAATTTACTTTTGTTTTGCCAATTGCCTAGACGTGTCAAGTCCTCCACCCGCTGCTATTGGGATAGACTTGCACCAAGCAAATGATAGCCCAGTGGATTTTTACTTTAGAAAAGACTTACTTTTTTATTTTATTTTAAATTGGGTAAAGTACTTATTATAATATATCTCTACAATCAACAATACAATAATATTTATATGTTATTAGGTAATGTATTTGCTATAGTATCTATACAATCAACAATACAATAATATAAACGTAATTAGGTGAAGTATTTATCTTAAGGAATTAATGACACTTACATTTTTATCAAGTAATTCACCCGGCCATGACCAAGGCCTTTAAACACAACATTTTGCCAACTCAAACTCGGAGGTCGCAGATCGTGGCTTAATCTTATAAGATTCAGAGGCCCGTCATTGATTTGGCTTGACTAAGATTTTGTTTTTTATTTCAAAATCAAACTCAGAGGTCGCAGATCGTGGCTTGATCATAAAGATTCAGAACCCGTCACTGCCTTGGTTTGACTGAAAATTTCTTATTATTACTATTATTGTTTTCTTTTTTTCATTTATTATTTTATTAACCATCTCCAACTCAAAATGAAACGTAATACGGCCAGACTGACAAGTACTTCGTTCTCGAAGTATCTATGTATCTACCGTCTCACAAAAATGACACACACATTAATCAATTCAGCAGAAAATTATACATGTTTCTTGTTTTAGGTGCTCAGAGCAATTGACAACTGTTTCTACTAATATATCCAAACATCTTAGCGACTTCTGCTAATGTAATAGAGAAACGTCAAATACTTAAACTATATATCAACTAATGAATAGCATATGGGTATAATTTAATTTATAAAACAATTATTAGGAATTAATAATTCAGTATGTTATTAATATTTAACGGCTGTTCAATCAAAATACTAACCAGCAATCACAAAAGTAATCCAAATAATACATCGTTCGGTCAACCTGACAATATTATTGAAAACTGTTTTTAACAAACAATTCACCAATTTCGACTTGGAAATAGAAATAATTTGACTACTTTAACAATTTCACCAATTTCGACTTGGAAATAGAAATAATTTGACAACTGAAGAAGATATAAAAGAACAGACCGTACTAACATAATATTAAAAGCACATTAAACTATGTTATTACATTTAAAATTCACTATACGTAGTTCTGTGTATAACATAACATAATAATATTATCTCAGATATAAATATCTAATCTTTGTCAATGTATCTTTTGAACGTTATGTTAAACTGAAATGTACCAAAATGATCATCAAAAATGGTAATAAATTTGAAAATAATGTATCACGGCTATGCCGAACTTGACTTGCTTCCCTCTTGAAGTTCAAGTCTCAAAAGCAACAACGAGGAACATTTTATATTTTAATCAGAAGCCCCTGACCTTTAGACATGTTAGGGCTCTCACCTGCTGTACGTGAGATCCAGACTAACAATAGGCCAGTGACCAACCAGCAGTAATTTATCAAAAGCCCCTGACCTTAGACATGTTAGGGCTCTCGCCTGCTGTACATGAGATCCAGACTAACACCAGGTCAGTGACCAACCAGCAGTGAATTATCAGAAGCCCCTGACCTTTAAACATGTTAGGGCTCCCACCTGCTGTACATGAGATCCAGACCAACACCAGGTCAGTGACCAACCAGCAGTGAATTATCAAAAGCCCCTGACCTTTAAACATGTTAGGGCTCCCATCTTCTGTACATGAGATCCAAACTAACACAAGGCCAGTGACCGACCAGCAGTATTTTTTTTTTTGTCTTTTTCATAATTTAATCGACGTCCAAAACTAATCATTTTTTTAAATGTTTTTTTTTTTAAGTTGAACTTTTATAACTTTTTATTGTTTTATAAACTTGAATCATTTCAGCTTAACTAAATTTAATTAATTGAATTTGTCCATTTCGCATCGTAAATTGAAAACTTTTCAAGCTTATCTTGTGAGCACTGGAAATTCTAATCTAATACGACATAATTTCATAACTATATTCCTATTATAAAAAGCTCACAGGCTAATTTAAAATATCATAAAATAATCTATTCGGCTAAAACAACAAAAAAAACAAACTTGCCTTGCCTTTGTAGGTACTCCAATCTACCTGATCGTTGTCACAAGAAGTAAACTATAAATGCTGGCTCTTTACTAGACTATTGTATTTTTTTTTTCAGAATAAATAAACGTTGATGTGTTAAAATTATTTCTCTTTTCTTTTTCTTATTTGTCTTTTTCACAGTTTAATCGACCTCCAAAACTAATAAAAAAAATCAAATCAGTATATTTTGAAGTTGAACTTTTCTTAAACTTTTTATTGTTTTATAAACTTGGATTATTTCAGCTTAACTAAATTCAATTCATTGAGTTTGTACGAATACGACATATAATTTCATAATTATATTCCATTATAAAAAGCTCACAAGCAAATTTAAAATATCATAAAATAATCTAATCGGCTAGAAACGAGAAAAAAAAAGATATTGCAAAATTTTAATTAAGTACTCTAATTTACTTGATCATTATCACAATAAACAGAATAAACTATCTTTACTAGAGTATTGCTTTTTTTTTTTTTTTCATAATGAAAACAAAACGTTGTGATATTTTTGTAGCATATTAAAACTTATTTCTCAACTGATTTTGTAACCTAATCATAGGTTTTCTCTATATATTTTTCTAATTCCGCAGTAAATACGAACTATATCTATCATAATTCTAAAGCAACTAGCTAAAGTATGTATTTTGGAAATAAAGTAACTGTTTCAACTTGTATTATTAAAAAAAAAAAATTGTTACAACTAAACGAACCGATTCATTTATTTTTCATTTATGGTTCATGTTAGCAGAACGTTTTAAGTACTTCATAATTATGTTTTATCTCGTCGATAAATGAGATAACCCTACTTCCAAAAATAATGTTTAAGCAATGTAGCATCTGGATTCGCGAAGTTTCACATTTGTGAACACTTTCATTACAGCAGTAAAAAAAAATGTTTTCACATTCTATTTTAAAGCAATTGATTCAATGATTATCAAGTCATTAACACAGTAAAATATCCTGATTTTCATCCTTTATAAGATAAGTATGAACTAAATTCTTACATAAACATGATCTAAAATTGTTTCGCAATCTTTAAATTTTATCATTTTATTTTATTGTATTTCGTTTTAATATAAAAGAGCCTCTAAGGGCCTTACCGACTTTAACTACTTCATATTGCCGGAAAGCTTCACGATATTTTACAGCAAACTCGAGGCTCCACAGTCTCAATGCTCATACAGTAAGTTGCAGCTCCGCAGCTCAGATATCAGAGGCGGCAGCGCGATGTCATCGTTATGGTGTGAGTGAAGTCAGCGAATCACCGATTAACGGTTTCCAAATGATCGTCAATAGCTCCAACATTGATCATGAAAAAAAAAACGAAATAAATCTCATTAGTAAGCTGTTTTAAAAGCCAGTGAACGATCCCACTTCTGATGTTAGAAAATACGGTGGGCACCATAAGTATATGTATAGATATTACCCAAATAGCAACATTTGAATGTCAGAATTACTACTGATTATTAATTACTTATGAATGTTCTTATGAATAAGTTGTGTAGGGAATGGTTTTTCATAAAATAAAGCACAGAAAGACAAGACTAGATATTTATTCAATTAGACTTGTCAGTATTTAATCAGAAAGCTAGTTGTCCGTTCCAAATCTAGGTCTTCACGGAGAAGAAGGACAAGAAACTCCATGGAAACAATATTACAGTATTCTATCAACACAATTCTTATATTTCCATAAATTATCGTTTATTGTTTAACAGTTTATTATATTTCTTGGATTCAGAATAATAGCAACATTATAAATATAGCAATACTGGCAATAATACACCAACATAATCATAATAAGCAATAATTACAGTATAATATCAAATTACTTAACTTACGTGACATCTGATCGGTATATTCCACACACTAACAGCACTATAACCAACCAACTGAACATTTACTGAGTAACTGACTATTCCATCACTTGATTCGGTCCGCACAGCTCAAAAGCCAAATAGAAACTGACTCCCCACCGAAAGCGGGTCTTTTATAATATCGATTCTTGTAAACAAGGTCACCCCACCTTGTTTGAAACGTAACAATCGTTTGAAACAGTTTGTTATATTAAAATAACAATATAAAATCTAAGATATACTAAATGTCTCATTAAATATTACTCGGTAATTAATAGACATAATATCTAAATGAATTTTACAAGATAACTTAATTTTTAGGTAAACACAATACGTAGTCAAATGAGCTACTTCTACATTGGTCTCAAGCTTCGTAAGTGTGACAGATGTCACTATACAACAACCAATATTTTAATATTATAATAACCTCAAAATAAACTATCTAACACACTCATTTGTTTTTATGATTTTGAGTTCTAACTATTTAATTTTATAATGTCTAAATGTCTACTTCACAAGACCTAGAATTCTTACATTTCGGTATTTTTTTATAACAAACGGTGCGAAAACGCTAAATAGATGTTGAGTGGTTGAGCACTAAAATGCGAATGGCTGGCGACAATCGTCTGAGAGCGGAACTGGACAAAGTACCCACAAAAAAAAAAAAAGTTATGTCATATAAAATTGCCATAAAGAAAAAATTGGATATAATATTTTTTCTCAACTTAGTGCATGAGTGGTGAGAACTATGCGTAACTGCATGTGTAAATTACTAATCTCGAGGACGAGGCGCTGGAATAATCGTATATACATAAGTATGCCACTTATCAAAATATATCTCAGGTTGTCAATGTTAGCTATGCTTAAAACACAGAAAGATGCAGTTTTTCCTTTGAAAAGTGTCATTTTTACATCTTGCGATCATGAAAGTTCAACAGGCAATAAAACTATGATATCCATCGAATTTGGCAATAGCGATACTTTATAATATTTCTAATTTTCTACTATTATTACTCTGATTTCTTTTGTGTCGGGCCTGGGGCTTTTTTACGGATCTCCTTTGCTCTGAATTTCAGGGGCAGTATATAAGTTAGTTATAATATATTAAGTTAGAGTGAGCAGTGGAGGCCCAGTGGTAACGGCCGCGACTTACGAGTTGTAGGTCGTAGGTTCGAACCCAGACAGGCGCTTTATCTTGTGCAAATTATTTCATCACCACTACTCTCAAAACGGTGAAGGAAAACATCGTGAGAAAACCGATTCCTAGAATAAAAAAATCAAAGACATGTGATATCTACCAACCCGCAGTGAGCCCGCGAGGTGGTTTACGGCCCACTCCTTCTCACAAAGAGGAGGCCTGTGTCCCAGCAGTAGGAACATTATAGGTTGATTACGGATATAAGTTAGTAAAATCTGGAGACCTTAGTTTTAGAACGACTATAAAATAAAACCTTTCCGATTGAATACTTACTGGCCATTGTAAGAAAAAATGCTTTGAATATTTAGCAGATTATATTAAGCCCCTGAACTACGCCCCTGAACGAATATTCAAAGCATTTTTTTTCTAAGTTAGCCAGCAAGGATTAAAACCTTAACTAGGTATTTTAATTTTATTAATTTTTAGTGATTTTTTGAGATAGTTCTCTTTGCTGTCAGACGTGTGGAAAGGGGTTTGAAGATTTTGGCCCTAAACACTTTATGATGTTATGATAAATGAAGTTTTATGTTTGTTTATGTCTTACTGTGCGTTTGCACTAGCGAAACATTCCCGACAAAACATGTTGGGATCTCTATTTTATGTCAATTTTCCATACAATGTTTGACAGTAACTAGAGATTTCAACATATTTTGTCGTAATGTTTCGGCAGTGCAAACGCACAGTTATACAAACATAAACTTCATATAAGTATCATAACATCATAAAGTGTCACGTTTCTGAGATATTCAAAGATAAAAATAACAATTGTTATAACGAATTTATTTATTTATGTTGTAGTTAAGTATTTCATGTTGATTAAGTTATTTACACATGAATTAATTGACTAAACCTAGTGGATAAAACATAAGATTTTTTAATCATATTCGGTATAAATAATAACATCCAAGGAGGCAGCGGGAGGCTGAATAGGATTTTAGTGGTGTCGCGCCCATGCCATGCACCATAAATATAATACATATAATAACACACGTCCTCATTCGGCGGAGGGTATTTCGCTCTCAACTAAAATATTACCTATACATGATGCAATTATGTTTTTATAGTTCAATATACTTACCTGAAGGGAAAAAAGCAAAAAAACTTTTCGACTTATATTGTGACTTATATAGTGAATAACTCCGAAACCTGACGCTTTAGGATATTATGTCATATGACAATTTTTGTTTGTATTTAAAGTGTCCTCTATAACTAACTTTTTATTTTTTCCGCGATTCTGAAAAAAAAAACAAAATGGCGGCATCATGTCAGGGCCACCCTCTATACAAAAATCTTCAAACCCCTTTCAATGGAAGATGAGACTGACTTCTCCTTTGAATCCTGTTGGATCGCCAGCGAGCTTACTCTGCGGTTTTAAAGTGCGCGTACTTAGAGTGACACACGTAACACGGGCGAGTAAGGTCGCCTAGCCATAAGACCGTGGACTTGCTCACCCGTCTGTCACCCCTTATACATGACAACAAAAGGGGTGATAGACGTGCGAGCAAGTACGCGGTCTATTCTTTCTTTCGTCGATAAAACCCGTTTCAAAACGTCGACAAAGCGAGGGGCGGTTTTTACTAATTTTACTCTTTGATTTGGATATAAAAGAAGTGACAAGCTGCATCGGTAATTATATCGTAAGTTCGTAACTAGTACAAGTCAATTTAAGTATTCTAAAATTTTTAGTTCGTGTATAAAGCGTATTTTTTAGTTTTTTTAACGTAAAATTTTTAACGATCCGATTCCAACGATTCCAACATCCCAACACTGATGTTATGACTGCTGTGCTGTCAACGTCAAGTGTCAATGTCAATTATTTAATTTGATTCCCATGTGATTCCCATCATGGTTTTATCTTTCAGTCTAATTTAAAGTACTCTGTGGTTTTATTTAAGTATAATAAAGTTACTTGCTCTCACATGCTTGTCATAGTCGACATTCTAATATTACCATGATTTTCACAATGATTCCCATGATCTAAGAAAACATCATTCCAAACCAAAGTGTATTTCAAGCGATTTCAAGACACAATAATTATTTTACGGTTTTTCAATCTAATATTGCTATTAACTAATATTCCTCCTGCAAGACATCGGTATAACAGAATAGATCCGATTTTTAATGTTTCAGCCAAATATTTAAATATGCGTGGTATTATAACATCAAATTTTCTTAGAAAAACATTAAGTATTTGTACCCAGTGTATGAAAAATAATCCATACAGTAGTCGTAAATATTCTTCAAAGGTACGTTGGGTAGTTGATAACAAACGGAAAAGTGGCGGAGAAGATTAAGAGCATTTTGGACATTAGACAGGGAGTGATGAAGCTGAGACGGGGGCTGGTAGTGGTGAGGAGTGGCCGCGGCGCGTGGTGTCGGGGCTACAGCCCACAGGCGTGTTGCACATCGGCAACTACTTCGGCGCGGTGCGGCGCTGCGTGCGCCTGCAGGAGCAGGGCGAGGACCTCATGATATTCATAGCCGACCTGCACTCGCTCACCACACACCAGGTTATCACCTTGTTTATTTATAATGGGTTTGTGCTACTGTGTCAGTTAGTACAGAATTTATTTGTCATCTGCTAATAAATGGTATAATTGACATTCATAATGATCCATGTGCTGATGATGTGACATGTTTTTTCGTGACCTTCTGCAAATTTCTTATCTACTGTGTCTATTTCTAAGTATATACCAGGAAGCACTATTTATTTATTTAGTTTTGCCAACAATTGTTAACACAAAACATTTACAATCAATGATGAAATAAAATGATCCCATTCGCTTGGGAGGCCGCCGGCGATCGTTTAGTCTATATCTCGGTAACGGTGTGACCTAGCCAAGCGCGGGATCAACCTCTAACGCGTTGCAGGTTAATCGGATTTGGCACAAACGCAAAACCCGAAGTGTCCCTGCAATTTTGAAATAACCAAAACAACCATGCCTTTTATATGAAATAAATCAGTTGACTTCACCCCTCAGGGGATGATTAGTATTCTATATTAGGATTAAGACCTTTCATTAAAACTATATAATAAACCATAAAAAAATAAAATTGCTATCAATTTTTTATATTTAATCTTAACCGGTATCGTCCCGCTGGCACCATTTGGTGCCACTGTAAGATTGTGGAACTCGCTTCCGCCTAGCATTCGTGATTTAAAAACTATTTCTGCTTTCAAATATCGATATATTTATTATTATTAATATATAATTATATTTAATATTTATATATATATAAATATACGTGTATTTCCTTATAATATTAATACTTGCACTCCCCTACGGGTTAAACTCAGAATTCTCTCCTCTTTCGTTTGGCATCCCACTCGTAACAATAGCAAAAAAAAAGTTTGAGGGCCCCACTTCTTTGGATGAATCGATTGAAACTTCATTTATCAAAATCCAATGAGTAGTTTACTGGAACAAACATAAATATAAACATATATTATATAGTTAGTTCACTAAAAAATAACCCTACGTTTTGACTTTCCCCTAGTCGGGTGATAAATAACAGCAACATTGAGTCTATAATACCTCAAATTGCCCAGCATGATCCTCTGTTATATCGAAAATACTGCAGCATTCATTTTGAAATAAATACAGTGAAATCTGGATAACTAGGACTCTATGGGACCCGCAAAGGATATCATTCATTTTGGGCTAAATTATGAAAGTGCCACAAAAAAAACATATTCCATTCGAAAAGGGGTTTGAAGATTTTTTTATGGAGGGTGGCCCTAACTTGAGGCCACCATATTGATTTTTTTTTAGAATCGCGGTGCAAAACGAAAGTTATTTAATTAGATAGAGGACACTTATACTAATAAAAAATGTCCTATAACAAAATATCCTAAAGCAGTGTTTGTCAACCTGTGGGTCGCGACCCCCAAGGGTATCGCGAAGCCTCTAAGGGGGTCGCGAGGTGAGCCCTCGCGAGGGCTCAGTAAAAGAAAAAGAAAATATTTTTCAACTGTTTTGTTGCTTTAGAAGCATCAGGTTTTGGAGCTATTCACCGAAATATAAGTCGAAAACTGAATCCTGAAACCTCAGACCAATAAAAAAGTATAGACGGAACATTGCGCTCAAAAAAGTGAGGCACGCAATATGAAGACGATTCGGCCATATGAAGACGGCCGCTCGGTAGTCTGCCGCGAGTGAGTGAGAGCGCGTGATGCCATCCTGTGTCTATAAACTGCTGCGAAAACAAACTCATGCTTTCAAAAAAAGTCTTCTGGGATTACTTTTCATAGGGTCTCCCTTGTTTCATCTAAAAGAAATTGACAAATTATCACTTCCCAAACAATTTTCTGCATAATTTCATTTGCCAAATTATTACTTAGCAAATAAACTCTTCACAAATAATTGTAACGCAAACCTAATGTTTGGCAAGTGAACGTTTAAACAATAACTTGCTTACCAACTAGTACTTTTACCAATTTTAATTTAGTCAAATATTTCAGTTGGTATAACATATTTTACGCAAAATAAAATAAGCCAAATACTTAATTTCGCTAGTTTTCAATTTACGAAAAAAATTCGATACGATGTGGGTGTAGTAGGGTGGGGAAACACCATGGGACACCTTAAGGGCATTGTCCTTGACCTTGATGTTATTGACCTAGATGTCAAGGTCAAAATTCTGAAAGTCAAGATCCGCGATTCTCAGGAGCAGTAACAGGTCAATAGCATGATTTGCTTGCTTCAAGTATGCAGCATGCAAGCAGGCATGCAGCGTGCAAGCTTGCAGCTGCAAGCAGGCATGCAGCATGCAAGCAGGCATGCAGCGTGCAAGCAGGCATGCAGCGTGCAAGCTTGCAGCTGCAAACAGGCATGCAGCATGCAAGCAGGCATGCAGCGTGCAAGCAGCATGCAATTAAACATGCAAACGGGCATGAAACATGCAGCAAGCATTGTTTCTGTCACGGCTCCAGCGCTGCGGGGTTTGGGCGGCTCCACGCGAGCTTATCGTCGCAGATGCGTTTAACGCTCACCACCGCTGCTTCGGCTTGCTGACCGGCTTCGCCGGCCAGCCTCAGCCGCGGCGGCGGGCCTTCAAACCACCTGCTCCTCAGCTCGCGGGCCGCCTCGCCCCTCCGCGCCTACGCGGGTTTAAATTACACTCTAGGGGTAGGGCAGACAAGACTACGTGGAGTCGGTTTTGCAGTGATTCGTTTCTGTGTATTTGTTTTACGACAAACAGTTGGTCGGAGACAAAAATTACCAAGACGCTTTTAGCCTTACATAAACTTACAAAGAAGTACGCAAATAACATCGCATATAAATGATTATATTAAAATAAAAGCGCATTTTTTAATAATATAATTACCAAAAAATCTTAATTTTGTCTTTATATTTTTTGTCATAACAAATCGATTGACTAAATGTTTATTGTTTAAAGATAGTTTGCTGTAATAAATCATTTGATTAAAGACCAAATGCCTTAATGACATTATCCTTCTGACTGCGACGTTATAGTTCTGACAGAATGTTGGTTATCCAAACAAACGGCCAATATACCATCTCTGAATGGCTTTAATCTTCACAAAAGCGATAGAACATTCAACCAGAATGATGGCATAGTGGTTTATATTAAAAATAATTTAACAACACTAGTAGATGAACCCCATTTTCTAGACTGCAACTGCTTAGTAATTAAAATTATTCCCGATACAGTAATTATGGCTATTTATAGGCCACCTTCACAAAGTATTGATGGGTTTTTGGATTCGCTTAACAGTAACTTAGGAAAATTATCTTCGTTTAAAAATATCGTACTGGTAGGTGATATCAACATAAACATTGCTGCCGAAAAATTCGATACTCATTCACATAATTACCTCAATATTTGCTCATTCCATGGACTATTACCTGCACATTATCATCCAACCCACCAGAGCGGGTCTTGTCTAGACCATATTCTTATAAAATCTAAAAGTCCATCCAAAACATTGGTTACTAATTCGTCACTTACCGATCATCAAGCTGTTTTACTAACATTGCAAATATCTTCACCTAGAAATAACTGCATGCGCACCTATACTAAACTCAATATGACGAGTCTGGAAAATGACTTTCGCGGCATTAATTTTGACCCCGTTTACAATTCACATGAACCAAATGTTTCTCTACAATATTTTGTCGATTTGTTACAATTCACGATAAGGAAAAATACATTTACTAAAGTAACACCGAGAAAGTATAGTAATATCAAACCATGGATTACGCCCGGCCTCGTGCGCTGTATCAGACATAGAGATAAACTTCACCTAAAATCGATAAATGCACCGGATAATAAACTACTATTAATTACTTACAAACGATATAGGAATTTCTGTAATAATCTGTTGAAAAAGCTAAAACAACAATATGATCAAAGTCAACTACAGAAAGCAGGTAAAAACAGTAAACTTATATGGAAATTCATAAAAACTAACACTATTATGTCAAAAAATTCCGAACCTGCGCTTGATCTTTTATCTTCTGAGCTAAGCCCTACCGAAGCAGCAAATAAAGCTAATAACTTCTTCATTAACGTAGGAAAAAACTTAGCAGAAAAATCATTATCATCTGATAGATGTTTTCCCACCCAAAGCCAAGCTAAGACATTTGCGACACGAAACTCTTTTGTCTTATTAGATACTGATGTTAATGAGGTAGTAAGGATAATAGACGGATTAAAGGAAATGTGTGCCATTGGATGTGACGACATACCTAATAGCATACTCAAAAGATTTAAATACGTCATTGCTCCTCCCTTGACTCACATTTTTCAATTATGCTTAACAAAAGGAATTTTTCCTAAAATGCTTAAAAAAGCCGTAGTCACCCCTGTGTTTAAAGCTGGAGACAAAAATTGTGTAAATAACTACAGGCCACTTTCAGTTTTAACAGGCCTCTCAAAGATTTTGGAAAAAAATATAAACAGTAGATTAGTACAATATCTTGAAAGTAATAAATTACTCTCTGATCATCAATTTGGTTTTAGGCCTAAAAGATCAACAAGCCAAGCAGTTCACCATCTGACAAATTTTATAAGCACAAACCTGGATAACGGCATGCACACCCTAGGGATATTTTTAGACCTAGCCAAGGCTTTTGACACAATTTCTTGTAGTTTGCTTGTGTACAAGCTGGAAATGATGGGAATACGGGGAGTACAATTGCAACTATTATCTGATTACCTTAGCGACCGCCATCAGTGTGTAAAAATAGGTCGGTGCATGAGTTCTGAAGTTAAGAATAGCTGTTATGGAATTCCACAAGGTAGTATTTTGGGTCCTACGTTATTTTTAATCTATATTAATGACCTGTGCAATTTGACACTCCAAAATGGTGTAATTATGTCATATGCGGATGACACAGCCCTACTATTTGCAGCTAAATCAAAAGCCGAGGTCTATGAGGTAGCACAGAATGGCTTTAATGCGGTGTCTAAGTGGCTTCATGAAAATCTCTTAACATTAAATACAGATAAAACCAAGTACCTATTGTTTACAATGAGAAACACTAATCCAACGCTTACTAATCTGAACATTCAAGCGCATAACAATTGTAATTTACATTATGCTGACATTGCATGCACTTGTCCCACTTTAACTAAAACCGACCACATTAAATATCTAGGCGTCACGATTGACACAAATCTGAATTTCCGCAAACACATCGATTTATTATGCACCAGAGTGCGTAAACTAATATACATTTTTAAAAATTTACGTAACATTGCCGACTTTAAATTAATTAGACAAGTTTATTTGGCGTTGTGTCAATCTATTATTACCTACTGCATAACGTCCTGGGGTGGAGCCGCTAAATCAATTTTACTGCACCTAGAACGCGCCCAAGGAGCAGTTTTAAAGGTTGCTACTTTTCGTCCATTTAGATTTCCCACACACCAGCTTTTTATGGCATGTAAGGTGCTTACAGTACGTCAATTATTTATTTTGAATGTAGTTTTATTCCAACACACTGAACTTTATTATAACCCAGTACCTTCAGATAGGAGAAGAAAAGATTTGGTTTGTGCTAACTCTCAGACTAAACATGCTTTTGCTAATCGATTTTATTTATTTTTAGGACCCTACTTGTATAACCAGTTTAACAGAGTGCTAAAAATTTATAGTTTAAGTTATAATAGGTGTAAGTCACTAGTACAGGAATATTTGGCAAAACTGAATTACGCAGACACGGAAAAACTACTAGAAATTTTAAAATAAAACTTCTTTCCTTTACCTACTTTAGTCTCCACTTTATCTGCTTTAATATTATTCAGTAATTTTATTTAAACATAATCTAGTTTTAAAATAAGTAATATAGGTACTCAAATAGTTACTCTTCAATTCATTGAAAATGAACCTAGCTCAGGCAAGTCTACATTACAGTTAGAATTAAATTTTCTTCGATTGTAATTAATTTAAATCATAGTTATACTTTATACTTGAATAAATTTAATTAATTTTTTTTTTTTTTTTTTTATCCTTGGTAATAGTCTGCCAAGTAAAAATTTGACGAAATGAAAATGAGCGTACTAAAATCATTCCAAATATTGCATTGGTATAAAAAAAGGTTGCTAAAATTTGTTTGGATAATGAAAATTTGTCAAAATCCTTTAGGCAAAACGGGGGGATCCCATCTTATACATATTATTGTAGCACAAGTGTACTTGATCTGATGATATTTTGTACCAGGACCCGCAGCAGCTGCAGCAGAACGTGCTGGAGCTGACGGCGTGCCTGCTCGCGGCCGGCGTGGACCCCGAGCGCAGCGTGCTGTTCACGCAGTCCAGCGTGGCGCGCCACGCCGAGCTGTGCTGGCTGCTCACGTGCCTGGCCACGCACGCGCGCCTGGCGCACCTGCCGCAGTACAAAGAGAAGGCGGCCAGCATGAAGGAGGTGCCGCTGGGCCTGCTGCTGTACCCGGTGCTGCAGGCGGCCGACGTGCTGCTGTACGGCGGCACGCACGTGCCCGTGGGCGCCGACCAGCTGCAGCACCTGCAGGTGGCGTCGCAGCTGGTGCGCACGTTCGCGCACCGCTACGGCCGCGCCTTCCCCACGCCGCGCGCGCTGCTCGCGGGTGAGCCGTCCGCTCCGCAACGAGCTCTGACGAGCGCGCAGCGCGTGCTATTGATACCGCTCGTTCTCGTTTCAGACGACGGCAGCGATCGACTGCGGAGTCTTCGTGACCCCACAAAGAAGATGTCTAAATCCGATACTGATCCCAAGTCGCGCATCCTGCTGACCGACCCCGATGACGTTATTGAGCTAAAAATAAGGAAAGCCGTCACAGACTTCACGCCACAGGTAACCGACATTATAATGTCCGTGACTACCGCCGGACCACCAACGCAAATCGCTTCCATATTTGGTAAATAATTAGTGCTCAATTGGTGCTAATTAGTGCCGGAACAACAAAATTTGTGCCTTAGTAGTTTTCAAGAAAATCAACTTTAAAGGTATCTGCACACAGCGGGCGGGTCGGGGCGGGGCGCGGCGTGGCGTGGCGGCGACGGGGCGCTGGCGTGACGGGAGCGGTCACACTGCGGGCGCGATCACGTCCCGTCCCGCCGCGAATTGAGAGAGAAAGAATATAAATAAAGTAAAGAGTTATAAGTTCAAAGTAACGAAGTTAGTTAAAGTAACTTATAATTTATTAGTTACAAACTATAAGTTAAAGTTTTAAGCTTCAATTCTGAATGTAACCGTCACGCCCCGCCCCGCCGCTTCTGACTTGTATTCACGCCCGGCGGGGCGGCGGCGTGGCGTGACGGGTCTGTGTGGATTCGTCCGTAGTATCTAGTACATAAGTACATTACAACTGCTCAGCGTCACTTCTCCGTCCCGTCCCGCCCCGCCCCGCCCGCTGTGTGCAGAGACTTTGAAGGTGGTCCGTCGGTAGTCCTCTAGCTCCTTTCAGCAGGACCACCATGAGCGCCCAATAAGGGGACATGCTACAGCTATTTTAAGTATACAAATAATTAGTGCCCTTATATGTGATTCATTTCGTAAAAAAAAACAGAAGTGTAACATTTATATTTGCCGAGAAATCAACGGTGATAACTTTCGCACGCTCGCTCAGCAGGACCACGACTTTGAATGTTGATTCTAAGTTATAGGAGCTTGTCGCTTTCCTCAAACCTACATAGCAAATTAGTGCTCTGCAAGGTTAAATTTGTGCCCAAAATTCAAAATTAGCGCTCCAGTAGTTTACGAGATATATCATGCCATAGGTGGGGTGGCGGTAGTCACGGTGTAAAATTTTCATTTCAAGATATTCCTATTCTTCCCAAATTTATAAAAAAATTAGTGCTCCTAAAGAAGGTATGGTGACCAATAATTCAGATCCCTAAGTGTTGTATTTGAAGAGAAATTAGCTTTCATTACTTTTCCATACTAAATCTCCGCGTACAACCCGACTAAATTAAGTTGTCAATGGTATTGAGCTGATTAGGCGAAATATACACTCGTGCACATAAATTTATGGATGTCGAAATAGTAATAACAAAAGTTCAATATCTATCATTTTTAGGCAGTGTATAGAGTGCCACCAGTGGCACTCTATCCCTATTGGATAAAGTGCCACTACAGGCACCCTAGTAACATGGCATCGGCCCGGCCAAAGTGCCGCAAGCATTAGATTGTCATTGTCACTGTCACTAAGTCACGTCACTTGGTATTCTGTTAGATTATCGAGGTTAGATCGCTGTAAAACACTACATTCCCAAAACATTACATTCTCTTGTGCCTAAATGGACCCTGGCACTTCGCCGGCCGCTACCGCGGCACCGCTCGCTACGCTCGCTCGGCTCGTGCGTTGTGTGGTCACAGTTCTAACCTAACCTAACCTAAATAACAAGTGACAGTGACAATGCAACGCTCACGGCACCCTAGCCGGGCCGAGGCAGTGACACTAGAGTGCCACAAGAATACTCGCGGCACTCTATACACTTCGTAATTTTTATACTAACTGTGTAAGAAAAAAAATAACCTATCATTAGCGTTACCCATGGCCTGTGATACGTGGGTAAGTAGGTACTCGAATAATTATTTTTGTGTTGTTTTATGAATATCATTAAAGAGCAGTATTTCTTATTTACTAATATTTTACCATTGTTGCAAGCAGTAGGTAGGTGCCTAAGTATTACAAACTTAATTAACTGCAGTAACAATATGTTGCTAAAAACGTAAATATAATGGATAATTGAATTTGACATAAGTTCTATGTAGACCTTTATATTTGAATAATATGCATTGCAAAGAGTTCATCCATTGATATATTAAAAGGAGGAAGATCTGTTACGCGCTAACATCGAAATCAGTAAACCTGGACTCGGCGCACGACTACATGCACCAAAACTCACACATCTGTGATCAGAGTGGTCACAGTCGCAAACCTACAGTTACCGATAGACAAGAACAGAGATAGCAGACGGCGCTGTCGTGCGAGTAAAATCGCAATAAGTCTCGCAACTCTCGCATTATGTGCGTGTCGTGTCTCTCACGCATGTTTCAATATCTATCTCGCTCTCACAAACATGGCGAAGCAAACATGAAATATTATTACTTAACTCAACAAGTTAGCATTTTTGGCTGTACTTACTTACGAGTGGTAAGTAATCCCGTGTGTCTTATTGTTCTTCCTTTTATTATTAAAACACTGTTTAGCTGCACAAGAAGTCATTTTTATGCGTATTTATCACAAAAAAACAAATTATGGAGCTGTTTGATCAACGATATGCTGTGCGCGACTGAGTGCCGACTACGGGGAATCACGTAGTTTGATAGGACCAGGCGCTGTTACTAAGTCCCGTATCTACCGCTTTTAATACATCAATGGGTACATCACACATTATTTTAGGAATTGTTTTCATATCAATGTGTACTACCTATTATGTCCGACAAGCACCTATATTTAAAACTAGCTTCTGCCCGCGGCTTCGCCCGCGTGGATGTCGGAAATTATCCCACAGGAACGTGTAACATGTCCTAAATCAGTGGGGTAATTGCGTAGCACTTACAATAGCAATGGGTTTCATTTTGACAGTTCAACAATTAATTGCGTTATTTACGTTATTTCTCGAACATAATTATTAAGCAATAGCTTCCACTCGGCGCTGGCGCGTCATCCCCTGGCTGGCCCGCCCCTCCACCCTCGTTCTGTGCGCCGTCGACTCAATATCGCAGGTCATTCTTATCGTTCTAACTATTTGTCCATTATAATTACTTAGTGTAAAAGACAAACTTTATCTACATTAAATACCAAAAGCGATGAAGGTATTTATTTTGATAAGAATTAACAAAATACTCTAAAATATGCAATGTAAAAAAAGTATTCAATTTAACTGTATTTATTGCTCACTATTTTGGTTATAAAGGCTTCCACATAAAAGGTAGATAGATGCTGTCGCGGACTTTTATTTAGAACTCTTTAAGACAAACAATCCCACAATACATTTTCTTCATGTAACTAACGGTTTAGGCAGCGCACGCAGCATACGGTGGAGGTCTGCCCGGCTTGGGTGGACCACCGCCGTGTCCTCGTGGAGGCGATCGGCGGCGGTGACCTCTCGCGTACGGCCCTGGTTCAGGCCATGGTGCGGAGCGAGAGGGCATGGCAAGCCGTCACCTCCTTCTGCAAAGCAGTAATGCTCGCGAAGGAGAAGGTGGAGCGTGCGAGGGAGTGGCAAAGGCCGCGCCCTACCAGCCCTAGCCGCCGCCGCCGTAGGAGACGTCCCGGGCGTCGGGAATTGATAGCCGATTTCCGGCCACCGTAGGCGCGGGCCTGCGGACGGAGAGCAACGGGCAGCTCGCCGTCCGATAAGGACCAGGCCCGGGTCGACGGCGCATCAACGCATTCGCATTTATAATATTAGTAGGATTAATGTAGGGCAGTGTTTTTCAACCTTTTTCATGACTTGACCCCATTAGTATGAAAAAAAAATTTCGCGACCTCGACCATTCAAGAACGATTTGAACTCAGTCGAGATTCCCCCTGAGTCGAAGTTTCTGCAGCACGAAACCTAGCCTGATGTTCCCGAGTTGCAGAGAGCCTTGCCTCACGACCTTCCTCAGATTCCTGTGATCGAACTAATCTCATCCTTTTAGCATTTCTGCTACATTGGGAGAGGTTGGATGTTCTTCGAGGCATTCTTACAATAAAATAGTACTTACTACTTAACACACAGTTATTTAGTAAACACGTACTTTCGTAAACAATTAAATTATAAATACTTACAGATTATTATACAGTCTAAAATTATCACAGTTTAAGTAATAAGTGTTAAGACGTGTAAACCAAACGTACTAACTTTATAAAACAAAAGAAGTGCTAGAAAAATTAATTACTAACCTGAGCTAATAAACTTATACTTAATAAAGAAAATCAAGAAAAGAAATGCCTAACCTATACCAAATACTTATAATATTTATACATATACAAACCCTAAGGGTCGCGCCACACCTGCCGAACGTTCCGCGGCGGAACGTTCCGTCGCGTCATGTTTGCTTGCATTTCTATGGACGTAACGTTCGGCTGATGTGTCATAGGTAACTTGAAAAACATTAGGAGCGTATTCAACCGAACCTTCCGCCGCGGAACGTTCGGCAGATGCGCCGCGACCCTAAATAAAAATTAAGATAAGTATACCGAAAATCAAGGAAAGAAATGCCTAACCTATAACAAATGTTCGATGTGATTCTTTAAATTGACATAACTTTTTTATTTATGAACCGATTGACATGAAATAAACACTAAGGGGTTTATTTATAAACGTTGCTTAAAGTTAAGTGACGTTCAAACGTCAAAAATGTATGGCTAAACAGCCGCTAATCATTACTTAACTTTAAGCAACGTTTATAAATAAACCCCTTAATGTTAAGTGAAGCTTACTACAATATATTAGTGAAAACCGAATCTAAATCGAATAAGCCGTTTCTGATATTAGCGTGTTCAAACACACAGACAAACAGACAAACCGACAAACAGACAAACAGACAAAAAAAAAATTAATTACAATCTCGGGTTCAGCACTTCAGCATCGATATAATAAAAACCCCTGCTACTTTTTTTTCATATATTTCCATTGTACAGACACCACTTTTCTACAATTTTATTATATGTATAAATATCTAAATCAACTTATCGACAGTTAAGAACCAATAGTGTCTATCTCAGTTTTTTACTTTTTTCACTTTTTAATGCAGGTAGATTTAAAGTTTAATTTGGCTTGGCCTACTGAGGCACTTATCTCAAAATTCACAAAATTGTTGTAGTTATTCGCTATAGAAATTCCATCTAAGTTAAGAGCGCGTGTATTTTTCTGCCAATACTGTTTATCTCTTTTCTATTGCGGCTGTACCTCGCCGCATCTAGCGTGAGACTGACAAATTGGCAAGTGGCAGGACTGGCAGGGCAGTGCGTGCGGTTCGAGGATGCGACAGTGATGGATTAAAAAGAGACAGTTTATTGTATTCAAAAGTCGCAAGGGAGTAGTGTCAGTTACTCACTAGATGTTCTGTAATCAGTTGTTTCTGTGCGAGTTTGGACAAATTATGGATCATATTTATCAAGAGCATCTTATAAAAAAAATAGAGCCATGGAAGAGAAGGCAAAGGATTAAGAGGATGCAGCATTGGGACATTGCATTTTATTAACGATGGACTTAGAATCGGGTAAAATTAGCCCTTACTCCACGGCTAGCGCTTTATACTTTAAAACGAAATTGACATGCCATAATTTTACACTCTTCGATTTGACTTCACGCCATTGCACAATGCACATGTAACTACATTTCGACCAGGATTGGTTTGCCTCGCTACAAAAATCAAAAAGATATAACCCCGACGACCCCCATAACTGCCTAGAAGTACCAGCACCTCCAAGACCTCAAACAAGTTCTACCAAGTGAATGTCACAATTTTTATGATACACTGCCCCATTTGTAGAGTGTGAGAGTGTGTGTGAGTGTGTCAGTGTATTTATTGTTTGTTTCTGTTTTTACTAAGTAAAAATAATTTTGAAGATTCGTTTCAGTTATTTTGAAGATTTTTTTAGTTATTTAGAAGTCTTTTTACTTATTTCGGAAATAATATTTCATCTTCCATTGTCAACATTATTGAATAAATCGGTCAAGTGCGACTCGGACTCCATCTTCCATTGTCAACATTATTGAATAAATCGGTCAAGTGCGACTCGGACTCGCACACGAAGGGTTCCATTCCATACCATATCGTATAAGATTTAACACTATGAATTTTTTTAATACTTTCGTAAAGGTAACAACAGAGGCGCTATAAAAAAACATAAAGATTTGTAAAGAAATTGTCTAATTTTAATGAAAAAATGTTGTTGTGTTAAAATATAGGTGTAGAAGTATATTTCATTTATTTTAAGAGAAAATATTAAGTTAACATTATCCGGTAATATGCATTAACTAAAGTCAAAGTTATTTATTTGCTACTAACATAGTATTAGTAGGTATATAAATAGGTATATAGGGTAGGTAAGCAGGTAGATATGTATGTAGGGTCGGTAGATAAGGTAGGGTAGGTAATTAGGTAGAAATAGGTATTTAGGAAAGGTAGGTGCGCCGTAGATAAGTACTTAGTGTTAACCGTGCGAAGCCGGGCCGGATAAAGCTAGTTACTTATAAATAAATACAAGGATTTCGCTTGCTACATCAGACTATATTGTACAAAATAAAATGTAAGTAGTAGGTACGCCAAATTTTAATTACAACATTCCGTCAATACAGGTATTTATTAACGTTATTTTTGATAGTCATACAGAAATCTATTATTTCTTACTTATTATTTTTACACATCCCATCGGACTATGAGAGTGAGGGAAGAGAGAGTGCACTCGTGTCTGCGCACACACGCCTGCACTATATATCTCCCACGCCGAAGGCTAGTCACCGTTGAGATTGGCCGCCGTGGCCGAATATTTTTACTCAAATAAGTTTTCTCAATATGAATTTGTATCCACAACGGTTTAAGGTAACTGAATAGTGCATCGTATGTGCCAGCATTAGAATTAGAATTTATTTATTTGTCAGAATGTAGTTTTACATATTAGTATGATGTTAATAATATTTTTGTTAGTTCTATATATTCTACCACAAAATATATGGTGTACAAATATTTACTTGTCATTCTTAAATAAGTACAAAATTAATTATAAGATTTGCGATTTACAGTAGGTTAGTCCAATATAATTAAAATTAGGTAATCGTTACTTTAAAATGTCAAAATTAAGTGCATGTTATATTTGATTTTTACAGTATATTCGCCAATGTCATAAAAGTTAAGTCTATGTTATCTTAGAGTTTTACAATAGTCCATATATTCGCCAATGTCAAAAAAGCAATGCTCTAATAGCCAACTTGTCAGCTTTTTCTTGAACATCGTGTGTGGATGTCGCTACGCCCCCGCAAGGGGGCGTGGCAGGCGGGGTCGGGGCCTCGCCCCTCGCCCGCGGAAGCTATACAGTGGCCCATTACGATGGGCCCTTCTTCTTATGCGGCTAAGCGCCTGGCGGAAATGACGCAGCAAGCTGCGTCTGTGTAAATGGTTGCATTGAATGAAATCTGTAGGGGCGTCGCGACGCTAATAAGGTACTAGCGTCGATGTTCACGGGCCCTAGGCGGTCCTACCACATCAGGTTAGACCCCCAGTTTCCTGGGGGAAGCCCAACGAGGCCGACCTGCGACTAGGGTACCGGCTTGACGCACCTACAGGAAGAGATGAAGCTTCCTCCGCCCCATTTACAGAGCTAGCCGTTAGCGGATTGGAGGGGTAGCAGTAATGTATGTGTGGGTGGCTAGCTATGTAGTGTAACGCCACCCAGTGTAGACACGCGTCGCGGCCCGCGCTGCGTCGGCGTGTGTTGTGTTTAAGCGTCTGTATAGTGATGAATGTCTGTTTCTTAGTCGCACGAGATGCCTATATTAACCTAGAACACACCGTGCGACTAGATGTATGTATACATCTGTAGAGTTTCATTATATCGAGTTAGCTGCGTGTAACCTGGGTGCTGCTAACTCGAGGCGTCATAATAGGTGCAATGGGGTCAAGGGTCCGCTACCAGGTCGCGGGGCGTGGGTCTCGCGTCAGGCGGGCGCGCATGCAAGGGCGCTATCTGCCTGACATGGGGCCAGGCAGAAGCGTCGGCACGCGCGAACATCGCCTTAGCGAGTCGCCTCACAAACTCGTCCAGGCTCTCTATCCCGAGATCCCGGGCGATAATATCGTTTCTCACATAGCGAGGAGCGTCTACAATGGTCCGCAACGCATAGTTTTGTTGCGTGCGGAGCAGCTTTCGGTTCGACTCGCTAGTGAGAGCGAACCATGCCGGGGCGGCGTACGTCAATATTGGGCGTATATAAGTCTTATACACGCCCAATTTGACGCGCGTCGGGATGCGGGATGAGAGCACGGGCCTGAGGAGGTTGCGGGCTACCCTTACCTGCGCGGCGACCTTGCGGACATGGGGCCCCATTGTGAGGCGGCGGTTGATGGTCACACCCAGGTATTTGACCTGGGGCGACCAATCGACGGCGGTTCCCTGAAGCTTCAAAGGTGGTGGGAGGTGTACGAACCCAGTGACTATCGCTTGCGTCTTACTCACGTTAACCGAAAGCCGCCACTTAGACAGCCAGTCGGGGAGCAGATCGAGGGCGCGCTGCATCTTGACGGCCGCGTGCTTCGCATTGAGCGATATAGTAATGTACGCGGCGTCGTCGGCGTACAGCGCGAGCGTCGCATCTGGTGTGGTGGGAATGTCGTCGGTGTAACGTGAGTAACACGCCGGCGACACGCAGCTGCCCTGGGGCACGCCTGCAAGTATCGGGCGGGCGCCGGATAGCGCCCCGTCGACCACCACCTTGAAGGTCCTGTGTGACAAAAAGGAGGAGACCACCTTAACAACGCGACGGGGCGCGTCAGACGTGGCCAGTTTGTAAATTAGGCCCTCGTGCCATACACGGTCGAAGGCCTTCTCCATGTCAAGGAATACTGCCACCGCGCATTCCTTTTTATTTATTGCTGTTGTCAGCAGGTGCAGTACCCTTGACAACTGAAGCGTCGTGCTGTGCTCCGCCCTGAAACCAAATTGCTCTGGGCGTGGGGCAATGTGATGGTGTAAGTGTCGCAGCAGGAGCGCCTCGAACACCTTGGAGACTGTCGGTAGAAGTGTTATTGGCCGATAGCTCTCCGGCTTCACTACGTTCTTCCCCGCCTTGGGCAGCATGATGACACGCCCTTCCTTCCACGAGGTGGGAAAGACCCCCGTGCGCAGTATCGCCGTAAACAGGCGCGCCAGTGCCGCTACCGTGCGGAATGGCAGGTGGCGCAGCGCTGTGTTGGAGATACCGTCGGCCCCGGGGGCCTTACGAGGCTTCGTGTTTAGAATGGCGCGTCTAACTGCGCCAGGCGAGAAGAAGATAGGGTTCTCCTCGGGAGCTATCGGCGTTGCGAAGTAGTCCCCTAGGTGCCGCTCGACTGCCGCGACATGTTCGGTGTCGCTGGTCGGGTTCGGGCGGAACTGACGCTCCAGGTGCTCGGCGAAGACCTCCGCCCGGTCCTCCGCTACATATTTAAGCGCCCCGTCGCTGTTTAATAGAGGGCGCACCGGGGCTGGGGTATTCGCCAATTGGCGGCACAGTTTGTGCACTGACGGCCAACTGTCCGTAGTGGCGTCAATTCTCTCTTCCCAGCCCGCGGCGGTATGGGCCAGTAACTCGGCCTTTACCTTCTCCGCGAGACGGTTAAGTTGGGTCCTCATGGTAGGACATCTGGTCTGTTGCCACTGCTTGCGAAGGCGCCTTTTCACGGCGATCATTGCTGTGATGTGCGCCGGCAAGGGCGGCAGTAGCCCTCTCCCTTGCGGCTGTGTCGTTGTCGCCGCTTCGAGGGCACTCTGTATGCAAGCAGTGACGTCACCCGTCGTAAGCTCTACATCTGCGGAGGAAACAATAGGCCGAGTCGGCGTAGTGGTCTCCATCCTTTCTGTAAACGCCTTCCAGTCGATTATTCGACGTGGCGCTAACGGTCTGAGTTGGGTCGGCATTCCCGATAAGACGACGAGTACAGGTTGGTGGTCCGACTGTAACTCGTCGTCTATTACTTGCTGCGCGATCTGACAGCGGAGCCCACTGTGTACTGCGATGTCAAGTACGTCGGGCATGTAAGATGCAGTGTCGGGGTAGTGGGTAGGTGTCTCAGGGCCGGACACCGAGTACCCGTAGGCCTCCGCGTCCGCGAAGAGCCGCCTTCCCTCTGCATTGGTGGCCATCGAGTTCCACGCCGGGTGCTTACAATTTAAGTCGCCGGCAAGGATGGTAGCGTTGACGTCCTGCGCGCCAATAAGCGCCCGCAACTCAGTCATATCGAGACGATTCGCGGGCGGCTTATAGCACGCATAGACGTTGACGTCCTCGCCGGCAACATGCAGTTGCACACCCAGCGCGTAAAACGTGTTGAGTGATGGCAAGGGGAGCTCTTGATGGACGACTCTTCGCCTCACGAGTACCGTCAGACCACGGTATCGGACGTTAAGGGCCGACCTTTCATCCTTGCGATAGACGTGATAACCCGGGAACCTAACCCTATCTTCGGGTCCCAGGTACGTCTCGCTAATTAGCGCCACGTCGACATCTTGATCGCGAAGGAGATGGCGGAGGGGGGCGACCTTACCCTTTAGGCCGCGGGCGTTCCAGTGAACAATCCTCAGCGGTCTAGCCATCACACAAAGACAACAAAGTGGCCAGACCGTCGAGGATGACCGCCTCTATGTCTCGGCCCTGCCTTATCGCTCTTATGAGGTCCATAAGAAGCTTAATTGCGCAGGTTGTGAATTCACGATTTGTGCTTCGGTTTCCCTTGCCGGTTTCGGTTTTTGTTGACAACGTCTTGTTCGACGCGATCGCAGCGCCACCACTCGTCAAGGCAGGGAAGCTTCCCTGCGCTGTGATTGGTCGCGGCTCCCTCATCGGTTCGGCCGCGACAGTGGCAGCACTGTGTTGCGGTTTGCGAGCGAACCCGCTAGTTACTCCCTTTTTCCGCCGCGACATATTGTCGCTACTAGCGGGTTCGCTCGTCAACGGAAGCTGCTTCAGCTTGCTGGGCTCCTGCGTCGCAACCTGCGCAATTATTAAGGCAGGGGCGGCCGTAGGGGGTTCTTCTTGGGTCGCAGAGGGGGGGGGGATGGGGGGAATCTTGAACATCGGGATGGGAAGTTCCTTAAGAGGGCCCTTCCCGGTCCGTCTATCGGCAACGCGAGCATGGTCGAAAAGCTTGCTGTTTCATCGAGCGCAAGTGAGAACTGCTAACGAGCAAGTGAGAACGCGATAACATTGTACGAAAAATAGTGTGTACAAATTTGTTTCAGGAAATACGTGTTTAAGAGCAATCCTTACAAGTTTGTGGAATAAATGTTTGTCATTTAGAATCTCCATTACATGTGCGAGGTTTCTATCGAGATGTTTTCTTTACTTTTACAATTTATGAACATTGTGACCGGCCAAAGTTTAGGTAAAATTTGTGCAAAAAACAGGTTTTTGGAGGCTTATACTGAATTTGTTTCTGATTTTTTTTATTTTTTGCTTTCCTAGAGACCTAGGTATTATGTACAAGAAACTTATTAGTTTAAAAAATTCAAAGAAAGATGTGTTACAACGCCATAATCACGTACGAGCGTTTGTATGAAAAGTATGGCGGGTTGGCCGCCCTTAAATGAATTAGGTAACTTATTATACACCTGAATGGCATTAACATATACATTCTTTCTAAATAATTGCAATCTACATTGAGGTACATTTAATTCGTATAATTGTACTTATTTCTAGCAGTAGCCTTCTTGTGACTGACTTCTGATTGCATGCGAAAATAGTGCGGATATTGTTTTACAAGCATACATAGTTCTTTGATGTACATGCAGGGCGTAAAGGTAATATGTGTAGTTTTTTAAATAAAGGTTTACAGCTGTCCAAAAAGCAGACGCCAGATATTGCCCTAACACACTTCTTTTGTACCCGAAATGCCATTAAAACTTCAACTGAATTGCCCCATAGTATCAGACCATATGATAGCACAGACGATACGTATCTGTGATATGCAGTCACTGCTGCGTCTACGGACACCGTTGATCGTAGACGTGTTATTGCGTATACGAATTTGTCGAGCTTATCGCAAACGAAATTGATGTGTGATTTCCAGTTACAGTTTTGATCCACTATTATGCCCAAGAATTTTGTGTTTACTACTTGTTCTAGGATACTGTCTTCATATTTTATACTAAGAGTCTGAAAGTTTGATTTATAAGTTTGAAATTGAATTTTTTTTATTTATTTATATTGATTTTTAAATTATTGTTATTAAGCCAAATTATTATGTCTTTGATTGCTTCATTAATTTCATGTTCCAATTTATTTTTGTCATTACATATTATTATTAGTGTTGTATCGTCAGCAAATAAGATTGTTTCGTGGCGAGTTGCATTGGGTAGGTCATTAATGTATAGCAGAAATAAAAACGCGCCCACCACGCTGCCTTGAGGTACTCCTACTGCATTCGTTTTATAGTTAGATTTATATTCTACTTTGTTTCCATCACTGACTTTTGATATTTGCACATGTGCCGGACGGGCGTGATCGCTGGATACGGGTTCAGGTAGGTTGTAAGGCTATCCTGGTCCAAGCGGCGCTGACGTCCTACACCGAATTTGTGCTGGATATTTTCAATACTTACATAGCTATGTACTCGACCTTTTGAAGGAAAACGGGCTTTCGGCAGGAATGACAACACTGTTTATTGATAAGTCTTCATAACTATTCAGGACGCGATTTCAGGACTCCTCAGGACTACTGCCTTACTTGGTTAGGTGGAACTAGTTTCCATGTTGATGACTACAATTTCTAGAGATGGCGTGTTAGCTTAGCTGGTAGCGCCCTTTACCTTATAGAGACCCATGAATCGCCTCCTGTTTTAAAAACTTTATTACTTTCTAAAGTCTTATAAAATTACATTTCTTATAGCTAAACACACTTATTTCAATAGCTATTATACATCATGAGATTCGTAAAATTACCCCCTTTCTAATGAGGTTTCTTCCAGGATTCTAACTATTCCTGTTGAAAAGATATTTCAGGATTATCGGTATTAAAATGATTATTTAAATATTTAATTATTTGCAAGTGACTTTTCAGGCAAAGTACTGATCCGATTTCCACCATACCAAAAGGACACTCAGGCTAGTCTATTCCTCTAGAGAAACCTAGTATTTTATTTTTCAGCCAGTTATAGGCCTCTGAATACAGGTAGGGTAGCCTTTATTTTTACAAATCCCCTTTACGGCATTCTAACTCGATTAAGTAGGTATCCTGAAGGGCTAGATTTCTAGAAGTTAGGTCCAGGGCTAGGTCTCGGTCTAGGTGACCTGGATGCCATAAATGATTTTACGTTATATCTGTCTAACCTACCTAATCGAGGAGTGCAATGGCTTTGTTTATCTTTTTTAGTCAAAATTGACATTTTGATTTCTGTTTAGCTGCTAGATAGCATTACTAATATCTATACTATTTTCATATTTGAGTTAGTATAGGCGTTGCCCACAACTTGTATTATTTTGTTTTGCGTTATTGCAACTTTAGTTTTCCTATTTATAGGTGTGCAGATTTTGGTATTTCAGCACCCGGATAAATAGAAAAGTCTTTTCTAACAAAATATTTTGATGACGCATTATTGCGTATAACAAGGATTCCACATACTACATGCTATTATACTGCATATTGCGAAGAAATACCTATCTTATAAAGGGTGTCCAGCGGGAATTTTTCAACTTTAGAATATCGTTATTCATTTATTAGCGGGGCTAGAGGCGCGGGAGGGGTAGCGTTTGTCGCGTAATTTTTGCGGATTTGTTGATTACCATGAGTCATTGGTCGGGAGCACACCGCGCGTTTGCGATTGAGCAATATTTAAAGTGTGGTGAATCGTTGGTTCGAGCGCGTCGTGCTT
Organism: Conistra vaccinii; assembly: GCA_948150665.1. Lineage (NCBI taxonomy): Eukaryota > Metazoa > Arthropoda > Insecta > Lepidoptera > Noctuidae > Conistra > Conistra vaccinii. Next base: position 23,664,831 of record OX411332.1, read on the forward strand.
TCTGTTCCCACTTCGATATTCGGCGCTTAAGCGATGGTCCGAGCACGCAGCTTATATGGTCGTGGGTACAGAGATTCCGACAAGAAGGGACAGTGGTTAATAGGCCACCAACGGGACCGTCTACATCAGCAGCAACACCAGAACGTGTGGCACAGGTGCGACAAGAAATCATCCGAAATCCAAGAAAATCGGTGAGAAAGATTGCGGCCTCTACAGGCATTAAGAAGTCCACTGTGCATGTGATTTTGAAAAAAAAATTAAGACTTCATCCCTATAAAATGCAAATCGTCCAAAAACTAAATGACAGCGATTATGTTTTAAGAGAAACGTACGCCCGAACGATGTTGGAACGTTTTCGGACACCCCGGACACTTGGAAACATATTGTATAGCGATGAAGCACATTTTCACATCGGGGGCTATGTGAATAAACAAAATATTGCGTTACTGGAACCCCAACAATCCAAGAGAACGGCATCAAAAGAGTTTACACTGCCCTAAAACGACAGTATGGTGCGCGATTTCTGCTCATGGAATAATCGGTCCATATTTTTTTAATGAGAGAGAAACTGTCACTTCTTCGGTATACTGCCGTATGATTGATGAGTTTTTGTTACCGCAATTGCAAGTGTTTCACGGACGCAACAATAGAACTCATTTTCAACAAGATGGGGCAACTCCACACACTGCCAGGGTCTCAATGTTGAGGTTAAGGGAAATTTTCCCTGGAAAATTAATAAGCAAATACGGAGACATACCCTGGCCACCTCGATCGCCGGATTTGACGCCGTGTGATTTTTTCTTGTGGGGTTACCTTAAGAGGCCGACGTACTACGGCACGAAATGCAAACTCGAGACGTGAGCAAAATGCGTTTGGAATATTGCTATCTCTGTTCGACAAAAGAAGGCGGGGCCACAGATTACGGGCGCGCTTCGCAGTGTGTGTGAGCGGATAATACTAGATGTAGGTACTGTATGCCATTCATTCATAGCGAGTCGACAGCATAAATATTATTTGAGTAATAATTAGGTATGTTCATTATTTGCTTTATTTTTGTTGACTAATTTGGGGAATCGCTAGTGAATGTACAGACTAGTAATGCGTTTTTTGGAAATTTCTTTACCATGCCGATGTCTCAATATTTTAGGATATCTCGACTAATCTCAAGATAGAAGGCCTTTTAGAGAAAACCTAGCTAGTAGATACGTCATACAAATAAGGTAGGTAGGTACCAACAGTTCGCGTCAAATAACTTTGCCGCTCTGAAGTAGACTCTATATGACTGCGCGCATGCCAGTAGGTACGCATGCGCAACCTAACTTCAGAGCGGCAAAGTTATTTGACGCGAAGTCGAGCATGGACTTGTGGCACGGTAGATCGGCGGACCGACGGACGACGCTAGAGTAGTCATACGCACGTCGCGTAAATATAAATTATTGGGATAAGTATCTATTATTATTGTCATTATTTATTTTAAGTCTGTTTGTGTTTATTTATTTCCTTTAGAGTGGTCTCCACTTCTTATTGGTGGTCTCGCACTGGATTTTAAACTCTCCGTGTTGAGCCGAGCGTTGAGAATCCAGCGCGCTGGGACACTCTCGTCCTAGCGCGTTGAAAAAACACGCGTTGAAAATCCAGTGTGCGAAAAAAAAATCCCGCGGAAAATAACAGCCCGTGCGGTGCGAACCTGGGCGAACTCGACATTATTTTGCGACGGCACAAGCAGCTCTGCATAATTTTTTACCGACATGTGCGTAAGTGCAAGCGACACGTGGTGGCGGTATATTTTCATCATCCGAACATACTGATGTCGCACCGCTGCTGCACCGACAAATAAAAATCTGCGTTCGCAGTTCATTTGCCAAACATCTAAACAAACACGAGTTTTTGGAAAAATAACTGTTATGGACTACACATAAGGTTCAGTTTGCGCTACAACTTCATATTTTTTTTATGACATTTTCAACATTACTAGTCAGTCTAAAATCAACTTTATTTACACTAGCATAAAGTTCATATTTGTCTAAGTGGAAAACTCGTGTTTGTTTACATGTTTGGCAAATACATTGCGAACTCAATTTAGAGCGAGCAGTGTTCTCAATAGTGTCCTTGAGACAATAATTACGCCCGCTCGGTCACATAACTAAAGAAAAGGAACAGTGACATGACATGACAAAACTTCGTACAACCGCGTTATATGATAGGTAGGTACTTACAATACTACAACTTGGTGGTGGCTATGGCTTCGTCGCGTACGGAGAGCAACTAGCTTATACCGTCTCGGCCAATACTCACCACGCTACGGCTCATATTACATTGGCGCAGAACGGAATGGAAGCGAGTTTTTGGCACGAAATTGGGTCAAAGCATAATGAACTTTATGTCAATTGTGTAACTTACAAACTACAAAATACTCGCTGAGGCCATAGCTGAGGCTCTTTAGACACATAAGTAGGTACCTATCGAATAACATTAGTAACTAGCTGCCCGCCCTGGCTTCGCACGGGTATGCACTCATCTACGGTTCGCCTACCTACCCTAATTACACCTACCTACATACATACCTACCTACCTACTTACCTACCTACCTACCTACTTACTTACCATCCTAAGTAGGAAGGTAGGTATGTATGTATGTATGTTACTTACCTACATACATACATACCTACCTACCTTACCTACATACCCCACTTTACCAAGATACATACCTACCTACTTGCATACCTACCTACCTACCTACCCTACCTTCACCAACCTATCCTAAGAACCATCTCCTTACTAGATAACAAACACAACAAAATAAAGAAAATTATTCAAAAAACAAAAAACCCGACTGCAAAAACACATAACTGAAAAGAGAAAAACAAGCATTATAATCTATAGAATTTTGGTATCGCAGGCGGGGACAAACTAATAACCGGATATACGTATGGTGTAAGTTTTGTTTGCCCCGCCTGCGATACCAAAATTCTATAGATTATAATGCTTGTTTTTTTTTCTTTTCAGTTTAAATGTGTTTTTGCAGTCAGGTTTTTTGTTTTTTGAATAATTTTCTTTATTTCAAGCTTTTTAGTTTTATTAATAAAAATCAAAATTTGGCATTGACTCGTTACTCTTACTAGCTTTTATTTGATACCAATATTGTTATATTTTTTTTTTTTTAAACCTTCCCGTCCCTTTTTTTTGTAGATGCAATATATAAATATTATATAGCCTATGACACTTCTACAATTAAGACGAATCTAACGACACCTCATATGTCAAAATCCATCAAGCCGTTTAGGCTACAGAGCGTGCCAAAGAAATAGACATACATACATACATACATACTCTCGAAAAACATTACCCTCCTTCTGGGGCAGTCGGGTAAAAAGAATTAGTGAAATTGGTCCAGCCGTTCACGCGTGATGCCGTGATCAAGGAAATAGGGATTCTTTTTTATATAATATATATATAGATCAAACAAAGACTTTTTCGTTTATGGGTGGTAGGCTCGTTGGAAACAGACAAAAATTAAAAAAAAACTTTTTCCCCTAGAGGATGATATGCTATTTTATCTCCGCTTTGGTACGCTACAATGACGGATTTTTTGAGCAAGAAGAGTGAAAAAGTTTTTATTTCTTCCTTTTTAGTGGGTCGGTTTGTAATTTATCTAAGATACAATAGCCTAATGTCAACAGCTTATCACCTTTTACAAAATATTGCTTTTCCCGATGCAGGGACGTTCATTGTTGAGGAGTTCTCCTGGTACTTCACCATTAGCTCCACTTCACCCTATGTATTGTGACGGGCATAAATTGCTTGGCAACCATATTAAAGTAATCTTCTCTAATCGCAACCCGTGAAATACGTACCTATTATTGATAAGTTCCGGTGGCCATCTGTGGTCTTCATCATCACTTCCACTTCACTAAATGGTGCTTTCCGAGATCAAATTCAAGAGTAACTATAAAAAATACCTAAATCGCTATAGGTGCGCCTGTAATATTTCAAGAGTTCCCTCGACTTCTCCAGGATTCCATCATCCAATCCTGACTTGATGACAATGGGACCACCTGTGAAGTATACCCTTTCTGACAAAAAAATAATTTTCTAAATCGGTCCGGCCGTCTTCGAGTATTCCGGGAACAAACATTAAAAAAAAAATCGGACGAACTGAGAACCTCCCCCTTTTTTTGAAGTCGGTTAAAAATAGGTCAAGTCAAGAGGAGTGTCAGAAATATTACATACAATACAATTTAGCAAACAAATAAGTACGCGCGTACAGGTACAGCACACTGTAAAGTACCTAATCGTCTAAAGTTGACAAAAAATACTATGAACGAACTCCAACCAAGCACGTTGCGTTAGTGTGCCTTGTGCCTGTCGGAGCGATAAACACCTACAGGGAGCACACACACATTGACAATTATTGCTTGACGCGATAGCACTACTAGCTATCTGAAATTATGAGAAATTTGGATGTGTTCCGTAATACCAAAAATGATGAATGAAAACTTAATGTTTTTCCAATTTTTTTTCTATAATTTGTAACTTGATAATATAAGCTATGCTTGTGATGAAACAATATTACAAATATTGTTGTTTATAATAAAGAAAAAACAATATGAAAACAAGTCATTTACGCTGTAAAAATGTACGAAATGCAATTCGCTAATACTTCATGTAGAGGTAGGTTTTTGAAAAAAAAAAGAATTGGAAGCCTAGATAATTATTGTCTCAATCCGAATATCAAATTTATTTGGTGGAAATATGCTCGAATTGGAAATGATTTAGGTATTACGTTTGTATGGACAATTCAAAGGTCGCCGCGTTCTTAAGTCTAAAGTGTACTGCAATAATCCCCGTACCATAACTGCCCTACAAGAAAATATTCGGCGTGAAATCGCTGCCATCTCCCCAGAGCTTTGTTCCCGCGTACTTGCCAATGTGAGGGTTCGCTTACAAGAGTGTATTGCGAGAAATGGACGTCACTTAGAAGACATAATTTTTAAGAAGTGAAATCCGCAGACCCTTGTTACATTTAAAAAATTAAATAATCATTCTAAACTTTTTCGTTCATTTGTTATTTAATTTTGAAATTGTAAAATTCCCGCTGGACACCCTTTACATACAAGATTTTAAGCTGAATTAAAATTAATGATTTTAAGGGCGTTGAAGTTTTTAGTCGGTAATTTTAAACAAGCTAAAATTGACGGTGACGCCTCGTCGCGAACAGCACACATTGACGCCTATCCCTTAGGTAAGATTTAAAATTTTAAACCAGTCATTCGCTTGGCCCCTTATGCCATATTTATCTAGTTTGTTTAGTAATAGCTTATGATCAACGAAATCAAAGGCTTTACTCATGTCCAGAAAAATAGCTACTACAGGTATGTTGTCATTCATTGCCTCAGTTATTATATTTATTAAATTAAAACAAGCAATTTGGATTCAGAAAAAATAGCACCACTTCGTTAGTGGTGCTATTTTTTCTGAATCCAAATTGCTCCCGCCTTAGCAAATTATACTTGTCTACATAGTCATATAGCCTTTTTAAAATCGTTTTCTCAAATATTTTTGATAATATAGGAATTAAGGTTATAGGTCTATAGTTCGTCATGTCAGATTTATCACAATTCTTAAATATTGGATTGACTATTGAGTTCTTTAATGCGCTCGGGAACATGCCTTCTGTAAACGATATGTTAATTAAGTAGCTCACCGGTTTGCATAAATGATTAGCACAAGGTTTTATAATTTTGGTGCTTATTTCGTCAAAACCGACAGACGCTGTATATTTTAGGTTTTGGATTACCCTGAAAACTTCTATGGGATCGGTGGGATTTAGGAATATTGTATTATTGTGATTAATGTCCATAGTTCTATTTATATCGTCAATTTTATACGCAAATTCATTATTATTTGTCAACTGGATAAAGTATTCGTTAAACATGTCACAAATTTTTTGAGGGTCAGTGATTTTGTTGTTTTTTAATACTATTTATGTCATTAGGTACTTTTTTGTGTATCTCCAATTGTTTTATTAATAATATCCCAAGTGGCCTTGCATTTGTTTTTCATATTCTGAATACCTATATCTATCTGTTGTTTATTTGTTGAGATTTGTTAATACAACGTCTAAGTAGGTAGGTACGTCACTATATTTTTTATACCTTTTTGTTAATCTGATTTTGTTTGTTTTATTATCAATAGTTTTTAAATACAAATATCGTTTCCTTATACACGACTTTTTTAAACCTTTCGTCAACCACAGAGTATTATTTATTCCGTTAGTTCTTTTTAACTTTTGTATAGTTGTAAAGTCCCATGAAACACCTTAAATGCATCTTCCAAATTATCCATATGATACATGTCAGAAAATGAAAGCGCAGAAATGCAGTCACAAAACTTTTTATGTTTTCTTCATGATAGTCCCTTTTGTACTCAAACCAAGTAACCAACTTAGCATATATTTAGGTTTATTAGTCGTCACTGTCAGGGTCTGTCCTGTCTCATGATCTATATAAATATAGACTTATAATATATATCTAGATATATATTATAAAGTTAGTCATAGGAAATTGAAAAAATATGCAAAATTTAATAGAATAATCAGAAAATGTAATCGAATTAGAAAACAACAGAAACACTTTTCCAAGAATATTCCTAGGAGAAAAGAACGTGTTGATCTTATCAATAAATTAAGCAATTATCAAATCAAATTAGAAGACAGCAAAAAAATCTATGAAATTGATACACAGCGCTTACAGTCTGACATACAGGTACTTGAGGGCAGACTTAGTTCCCTTTACATTAAATATGTGGGTTCTCAGAACCAAATTAAAGAACATATTCTTGCTGCTAATGAGTTAGTTATGTGTCAGTGTACTTGTCAGAAGGTTTCAAACCCTGATGCTGTCCAGCCTGAGGAAACAGAGGACCCGTCCCAGACTGAGAATTTGTCTCAAGATTGTATCCTCAACCAAGATTTATCTGGTTTAGTACACAATCTATCTCAATTGGTACAGCCAGAGATTGATAGTTTTCCATCTTTCAGTAGTAATGATTGTTATAATTCAGTTATGTTCTCAGATAGTATGGGAAGAGGATTAGGTAAATTAATTAGTAACAACCTGCATTATCCTACACAAAATTATTGTATGCCAGGGTCAACCTACAAACAAATAATGGCATCAGTAACAGGAACGGTATACAATCCTAAAACCAACATTACTGTATTTGTAGGTAATAGTTCTAATGTAAAAAAAGAAGAAATTACTGACTGTGTAACTGAGTTGCTAAAGTTAAATTGCAGTAAAATAATATTGTGTGCTTTCCCATATTTTGAAAGATTGACAAACAGACAAAATAATTATATTCATATGCTTAATAACCACATGCACTTTTTAGTTAGTCATAATAGTGACAAGCTTGTATTTCTTGACACCAACATTTTTGTGGAAACGTTGAAATCGACTAGGGGTACTGTGTATCTGCCTATTAGTTTTAGACACATAATAGCAAGGCTATTAGCTTTTTATATAAACTCAGACATAGGTAGTATGTCGAAGTCTTGTGTTATTAACACCACAATGGTTAGTAATAGTACTAATGATAAAGTTGTGACCCTGAATAAATGTAGCTCAAATGCTATAAATATATATACAAATTGTACGAAGGAGATTCCATGTACCTCACTCACTATGAGCTCACTGCCTGGTGATGACATTGAAGTCTTGGGGTCTACTCCGGATTTAAACTAGTTTGTAAGACAACAGAAGGTACCAGTAAGAATATTCTTATAACTAACACCAACAAGGTGTCTTCTGGCTCTAAAATAAATAATTATCAAAAAGGAGATCAGCAGAATGCCTTGAAATTATTTCATCAAAATATTCAAGGTACCTATTTCTTCCAAATTATTAGAAATTGAATTGTTTTTAGAAAAAACAAAGTATGACATTGTTTGTTTTACTGAACATTGGTTAAAGGATTACCAAATGCTAATTAATTATGAGAACTATAGTATGGGCAGTTGTTTTAATCGTAAATCTATGCTACGTGGAGGATCTCTAATCCTAATAAAAAATTGTTTAAAATCTAAGCAACGTAATGACATAGTTGATTTATCAGTTGAACATTGCATTGAACTGTCCTGTGTTGAGCTGGATAAGCATGTTGTAGTGTGCGTGTACAGACCCCCTAATTATCAGAACTTTTCTTTATTTGAGTCAATAATGGAAGATGTCCTAGCAAAACTTGCATCCAGTAACAAAGCCGCAATTATTTGTGGTGATTTTAATATTAATATTCTGGAAAATAATTTAAATAGCAGTAGATTACTAAGCCTTTTTAAATCGTTCAATTTATCTAATATTTTTGCTGAACCGACTAGAGTAACTCCAACTTCTGCTACTTGTATCGATAATGTCTTCTGCGATTGTGATTATTTAGCTAAATCCATCGTAAATTATTTGCCGTCTGATCACAGTGGACAAACGGTAACTTTTAAGTTTAAAACACCTTTGCAAAAAGTGCAAATACAATTTAGACCAATAACAACTGGCAAATTAAATAGATTCAATAGCCGGTTAAATAATAAATTAAACGTTCTGGGCCTTAATATGGTCGATGCAAATAAATTGTATGAGGATTTCTTTTCAGTAGTGGATACAGAATTCAATAAAACCTTTGAAAAGAAAACAAAAAATATTTGCCCCAATTTTTTATTTAGTGACTGGGCAACAAGAGGTATAAGGATAAGTAGGGAAAGACTGTTCGAGCTGTACGGCCTTAAACCTTACATTAACACTGAAACTTTCAACAAGTATGTTGCTACATATTCCAAAATTTTTAGAAATACCTGCAAGATAGCTAAAGCCCTGTACATTAGCAACAAGATCAAATCAGCAGAAAATAAAATAAAAACAGTTTGGAAAGTCATAAATAATGAAACTAATAGGAAAAAAATACGGAACAGTGAGTACATATTGGAGACTTCACGCGGTGCCATAAGCTCTAACTTAGAAGTAGCTCAAGAATTTGTACATTTCTTTACTGATATACCATCTAAAACGACGGAAGCTTTAAATTCTTCACCCGATGTCTCAATTGATTTATTAAGAGCAAACGTTCCAGGCTGCCCGGTTGAATTTCAATTTAAACATATAAACCCTATGATAGTTATAAAAGCTTTTCGGCAAATTAAAATCAAATTGACCGAAGATCTATGGGGGTTATCTATCAAAGTTTGTACATCAATAATCGAGACTATTGCACCATATTTGGCTTTAATATTTAATTTGTGTGTGGACCAAGGAGTCTTCCCGGATTTAATGAAATATAGTAAGGTTATACCACTTTTTAAATCTGGGGACAGTAAAGACACCAACAATTATAGACCAGTATCCGTGTTGCCGGTATTCAGCAAGGTGTTCGAAAAGGTAATGCTCAACCAAATGCTTAATCATTTTAACACCAACCAAATCTTACACGATCAGCAATATGGTTTCACCAAAGGACGTTGTACGACTGACGCCGGGGTCAGCTTATTAAAACACATATTTACAGCGTGGGAGGAGGCCCAAGATGCCATAGGAATCTTTTGTGACCTCTCCAAGGCATTTGACTGCGTAAATCATGAAACCTTACTCTTGAAACTTGAGCATTACGGACTAGGTAAACTTGCGCTCAGTTTAGTAAAATCTTATTTAAATGATAGACAACAGCAAGTTCAAATTAATGGTGTCAATTCACTCGGTCTAAAAGTAAAAATGGGTGTTCCACAAGGCTCGATTTTGGGGCCTTTCCTCTTTTTAGTTTATATAAATGATCTACCCCATTTATTAAAAAACCAACCACAAATGGTGTTATTTGCTGACGATACTTCCCTAATTTTTAAGATAAATAGACGTGCATCAAATTTTGACGACGTAAATAACGCCCTACTGCAGGTCCAAAATTGGTTCACTGCTAATAATTTAGTGTTAAATGGAAAAAAAACTAAATGCATAAGATTTGCTTTACCGAATGTTAAAAGTACTGATTGTGATATAGTATTGAATAAGGAGAAACTAGAATTCGTTGATAAAACTGTTTTCCTGGGGATTACGCTCGACTCCAGGCTGCAATGGGGTCCTCATTTAACCTCTCTTGCAGGACGGCTAAGTTCAGCAGCATATGCTGTAAGAAAGATCCGTCAATTTACTGATGTAGATACCGCGAGGCTAGTCTATTTCAGTTACTTTCATAGTATCATGTCTTACGGTATTTTACTATGGGGACGAGCTGCAGACATCGATTCTATTTTTATTCTGCAGAAAAGAGCCATCAGAGCAATATATGGTCTCCGTAGGCGCGATTCTCTTAGGGAGCTGTTTAAAAATATTAACATCATGACAGTAGCTTGTCAATATATCTATGAAAACATCATGTACGTTAGGAAAAATCTTAATCTTTTCAGTAAAAGAGGTGAAAGGCACAATTATAGTACTAGAAATAGGGACAAATTAGTTCAACCTGGTTTCAGACTGGCTAAAGTAGACTCATCCTTCATGGGGTACTGTTTAAAATGTTACAATAAAATACCTCCCCACATACTCGAACTAAATGAAACCAAATTTAAATCTTGTATAAAACGCACACTATGCTGCCAAGCATATTATAAATTGGGGGATTACATCGCTGACAAAAATGCTTGGCTCAACGCTGGTCCAGCTCCACAAGGGCGCATAAACTAGTTGATTAGCATCGAAAATATTGTTGGAGCCGCTGAAGATTGCAAAAACTATCTTTGCATTGTATAAATTCAATCTCTTAGTATTGTATAATTGCATTGCACATGTGTGAGCACTGTGACCATTTTACAAAACTACCATTATTGGGTATGTCTTTCATTGACTTGAATGAGCCCTGATGGCTGAGAGTATGTCATACTCACTTAAGTGTCTCGCTGGTGGTGGCGTGTGTGTTGGATCATTAAGTTCCCTTCAAAATGGTTGAGCTAAATGGTGCTGATCCATGCGTCATGTTCGTGAACGGGCGCCGTCAGTAGGGACTGGTCATCTCTTAGCTGCCATGGCTTATTTTAATTTTTAATTTTTGAATTGTTTTTTATTACGGACGCTTTTAACTTACATGTCTTTCTACATTGTTCTCACATGTTTAATTTCAACATGAATGATGTAACCAATATTTTGTAACAATATTTTAATTTAAAAGAGTGTCCGTGGAGTTTCTTGCCCGTTCTTCTCCATAGGAACCTACTACGCTTTGGAATGGGCAACTAGCTTCATCTTTCTGACTGACCGACCCCTTGACAATTCAAAAGTGCCTGTAATTGGTTTATTTGAAATAAATGCTTTGAGTTTGAGTTTGAGTTTGATCAGAGAGAGCCAGGTGATGAACTTCACCTTTAGCTTGTTTGATATTGCTTGCAAATATATCTAAGCACGACTGTTTTCGTGTTGGTGTTGTTATGTGCAATTCAATATTGAAATTTTTCAACAACCCTAATAGTTCTTGGCAAGTTTTATTTTGTTTTATTGCGTCTAAATTCCAATCACCACAAATAATTACCTTCTTCGATTTTTTTGTGACTCTAATTAGTAATTTTCGTTAATACAAATAATGATGATTTTATTAATTGTTAATTCTATTGCGATTTGCGGTACATTCAAAATTAAAATTACATGCAATGTTATTTACTAACTTATCTAATTTAGCGCAAGTCTTCTCACTCTTAATGAAAATGCATGTCCCACCTCGTTTAGTATCTCGACAGTATGAAGCGACGAGTTTGTAACCAGGAATCTTAAGAAGTGATTCCGATTTGCTTTTTATGAATGACTCACTTAAACAAATTATGTCAATTTCCTTAGAATTCTGAGAGAATTCTAAGGAAATCCACCACCACCGTTATTTCGTCTATCTTATTAAAAATACTTGCAATGTTTTGATGAAACAATATCAGACTGGACTTACTCCAGCCTCAAACTTGCCATCATTTTTGATAGTAATGGAAGAACTACTAACCTAACTAAACTTTTCAGAGATAATAAAAAAGTTTTTGTTTGTGGTGACCTAAATATTGATTAATTAGTAAACTCACCGGAAAAATGTAAGCTCATCTCATTATTTAAATCATTCAATTTAAAATGTATATTTAATGTAGCAACTAGAATAACAGCAACCTCAGCTACGTGCATAGACAATGTATTTACTAATTGTAAAATAAAAGACTCGTCCCTAATTAGTGGCGTGAGATCTGGATCATACAGGTCAACTTATATCTTTTGAATCAGATAAAAAGTTACGTTTAGATAAAACTATTCAGTTAAGACCTTTTACCAAAAATAAATTAAAAATATTTAATAATAATGTTCTCAGCAATCTTTCAACAGCTAGTTTTGATTCACAAGACCCCAATATAAACTACGGTACATTATTTTCTACAGTATGCCAAGAATTCAATAAAGCATGTCCTGTAAAAAAAGTAACAATCAATACTAAACCAAAATTTAATGAATGGGCCACTGCTGGCATTAGAAAAAGCAGAGATATTTTATATAATTTATATAACGAAAAATCATTGACTTCTGATGAAGCTGTTCATAATTATGTAAGAAACTATTCTAAGATATTTAAAAGAGTCTGCGCCCAAGCAAAACCTAAATTAATAAGTAATAAAATTAGTATCTCTAACAATAAAATAAAAGCTGTGTGGCAGGTAATTAATAAAGAAACTGGTAACACAAAACAGCGAGATCAGAATGAATTATCTTTAAAAATTGATAATGAAACCATTTCAGATAAGTTAAAAGTTGCTGAGACACTAGAAAATTTCTTTACTAACATCCCAATAGAGGTTACATAATCTTTGCCCTCATCATCTATACTAGCTGAATCTCTTCTAAGAGAAAATTTCAGTAAGGACATTCCAGTTTTTGAATTCAAGCCCATTTCTATTGTCACGATTAAAAAAGCTTTCAAAAGTCTTAACATAAAAAACACTGAAGACTTATGGGGGATTTCCGTTAAGGTCCTTACTGATATCATTGACACAATTGCCCCTGTCCTAACAGGCATATTTAATCAATGTTTAGATAGCGGTACGTTTCCTGATTTAATGAAACATAGTAAAGTAGTACCAATTTTCAAATCGGGTAGTAAGAGTGATCCCTCTAATTATAGACCTATATCTGTTAGACCAGCATTGAGTAAAATATATGACCATATGTTGTCACATTTTAGTTCAAATGGGATTTTGCATAGTCACCAGTTTTGTTTCACGAAAGGTAGGTCAACGACTGACGCAGGAGTAAAACTCATCAGTCACATTTTAGAATCCTGGGAGAAGTCCCAGGATGCAATTGGCATTTTCTGTGACCTCTCAAAAGCGTTTGACTGCGTTGACCACAACACACTGATCTGTAAATTACACCACTATGGAATTCGTGGACAATCTGCTGGCCATGTTCTTTCCTATCTATCAAATAGGCAGCAAAAAGTAAATGTTAATGGGGCGACGTCCTCGGGGTCTCTAGTTAAAATGGGCGTGCCTCAAGGTTCAATTCTCGGCCCTTTCTTATTTCTCGTTTATATAAATGACCTTCCTTACATGATGGCTACCTTATCAAATATAATTCTATTTGCTGATGACACTTCTCTTATTTTTTAAATAGATAGAAAAGATACAGATGTCTTACATGTCAACGAAAGTCTGGCTGTTCTTTCGAAATGGATCGCAGCTAATAATCTTTTACTTAATGCGAACAAAACTAAATGTATTAGGTTCTCATTACCAAATGTACCTCAAGTGGGTCTAAATCTAAAACTTGATGGCAAAAAACTAGATGCAATAACAGAAACTGTATTTTTAGGAATTACTTTAGATTCAAAATTGCAATGGGGTGCCCACATTAGAACTCTTTCAGGTAGATTAAGTTCAGCTGCATATGCAGTAAGAAAAATAAGGCAGTTGACTGATATAGCCACAGCTAGGTTAGTATACTTTGCTTATTTCCACAGTATTATGTCATATGGCGTTCTGCTGTGGGGATCGGCAGCTGACGTAGATTCAATTTTCATTTTACAAAAGAGGGCAATCCGCGCTATCTATAAAATGGGTCCTCGCGAGTCCCTTAGAAACAAATTCAAAGAAATTGATATACTGACTGCCTTCTCTTTATATCTTAGAAAGTATTTTGTATGTTCGGAAAAACTTAGGACTATTCAAAATAAGAAGCGATTTCCATAATATAAATACACGTAGTAGACATGAAATTGTGATACCCAAATTTAGATTAACTAAAACAAGCAAGTCATTTCTTATAAACAGTATCCGCTTTTATAACAAGTTGCCAAAGTCGGTTACAGAACTTAGCGATGGGAAGTTCAAAACCCACATCAAACGTGTCCTTATCAAGAAAGCATATTATAAAATTAAAGACTATGTTGAAGACAAAGAAGTTTGGCAATAATTCCCTCTGCACATGTGGCTTCCCTGGTACCTCATTAACGGCAAAATATGTAAGAGTCTATTAACTGCTCCCAAATTACCATGCTTATATTTTTGTTTTATTTACATTCTTCCTTGACATACTTGACGGCGCCTTCATATTTAGAATAGTGTTAGTTGAAGTTCATAGATGTCGCTGTTAGCTTAGAGGGTCATGTAAATGAATTGTCTGTGTCTGCTACGTCACTTCCGAAGACATGGCACTCTGACACAACACCGAGCGCTAGTGCGCGGTGAAGCGACGATTTACGGGCAGTATGATTTGAGACTCGGTCGGGATCGCACAGGTGTGCTACGCTGAGCAGAAGCAGAGGTTGGGGAAAGTCAGTATTTTTTTACTAAATATAATATAATAAAAAAACTTATCTTTTTTGGGTGAACTTATCCGGGCTATTAGTCTATGTGGATGATGTTATAATAATAATGTTCCTGCCATTTACATAGCAAAAAAATAAATAAATAATTTTTATTTATCCAAAAAACAACATAGACACAGGTTAGTTAGTTAGTAGCAGGAAGTGTATTCGAATTAGTGCGGGTGGTAGGTACCACAACTAAAAAATAAAAATTATTAGTAAAAATCTTTCTAAAAACAAGCAAGTAAATGAAACTGACGTAAACATGAACTTTCATATTTTCTTAAAACCTTGAGGCTTACCTATCCTCAAGTTTATTGTAAGGACATTTACGCCTCAAGCTTTCATTAAAGTTTATAATTAAAGTTCTATGTTTACGTCAGTTTTATTTAGTACTTTTTATTAAGGGTCGCGCCACATCTGCCGAACGTTCCGCGGCGGAAGGTTCGGTTGAATACGCTCCTAATGTTTTTCAAGTTACCTATGACACATCAGCCGAACGTTACGTCCATAGAAATGCAAGCAAACATGACGCGACGGAACGTTCCGTCGCGGAACGTTCGGCAGGTGTGGCGCGACCCTTATCTGTTTGTTTAAATATCTGTTCTATCACCTTCACTTGTAAAGTACTTGTCAAGATAAATTCAACAAGCCCAACACAACAGAGCTATCTTGTAAAGTTGAGGAGTTCCTGTGGCAACCTACCGGCTCCCTCATCTAATCCTGGGATGGACTATAGTTTTTGTCAATACATATCCAATGAGACCAAACACGATGGTGCTATCTTGCTTGGTTGAGGACTGCTCATGGCTGCCTTCCGGATCCATCATCAGACTGTGAACACAACCAAGTGTCAAAGCACTTGTTAATACATAACCAATGAGTCCAAACACGATGCTGCTGTCGTGTTTGATTGAGGAGTTCCTATGGCCACCTTCCGGCTCCATCATTAGACCCTGAACACCAGCTAGTGTCAAAGCACTTGTTAATACATAACCAATGAGTCCAAACACGATGGTGCTATGTTGTTTGATTGAGGAGTTCCGAGCATGGGCAACTTCCGGCTCCATCATCAGATCAGCTCCGTGGTATAATTTTTTCAAAATGTCTCGGTAGTTGTATAAGTAAGCCAAGTTTCAGGTCAATCGTATGCCAGGATTGCTTGAAAAATGGATGACAATTGGAGTAACCGGAAACACATACGAACAGAGCAATAGCTAATATAAAGCTTGTAATAAAAATAATTTTAATTTCGGAAGTCTGTGGCAAAAACGAAAATTCTAGCAATTGGCTTTTTTTGGAAGTCAGTTTTTTTTTAAAGTATGCAATGTATAGTGTTGACTTTGAAAAATAGATAGATATAGGTAAGCCTCCTCGTATTCGGTCAGACGAACGAGCGAGGTGAATTAAAACAAAAACTTTTAATCATGCCATTGACGTAAATAGTTTATTTTAATTATTGTCTTTAAACGATGTGTCCTCTTATATACGTATCTTGCTAAAATTAGATGCACGACTGCGACAAGAAGCATTCGAACAGCGGCGGCCGCGACCCTACGCGGCGCACTTTGAGTTTCGTTTGTTTCCGTGCCATATAAAATACATTTTATAATGGTCATGGAGCAGTTTTAAACATTAAATATTGGCCGCCATTGCTTATCAGGAATCCCTGTAAGCCAAAGCGTCGCGATCGCTACGGTCAGAATGAATCTTAACCTAGAGCGCATACCACGCAGGTGAGCTTCGACCCGGAGACTCGGCCCGGCGTGTCCAACCTGGTGACCATCCACTGCCTCGCCGAGGACAAGCTGCCCGAGGAGGCCGTGCTGGAGGCCGACGGGCTGTCCACGGCGCAGTACAAGCGCGTCGTGGCCGGCGCCCTGCAGCGCGCGCTGGCGCCCGTGCGCGAGCGCGCCGCACGCCTGCGCGCGCGCCCGCAGCTGCTGCGCGACGTGCTGCGCCACGGCGCCGCGCGCGCCCGGCCGCGCGCCGACCGCGTGTACGCGCGCGTGGCGGCGCTGGTGGGGCTGTAGCTCACAGGCGGTGGTGGTGGTGCTGCAGCGGCGCCAGGTGCTCGTGCGCGTGCTGCGGCGCGTGGCGCTCGCGCAGCAGCGCCAGCAGGTCGCGCAGCAGCTCCACGGCCTGCGCGACGGCCTCGGCCTGCTTCTCGGCGGCCAGCGCGCTGCGCATGGCGGCCTCGGCCAGCAGCTCCTCGGTGGCGAGGCGCGGCGCGTCGGGCGCGGGCGCGGAGCCGTCGCTGCCCATGTCGTCGTCCAGCAGCGCCGGCTTGCGCTCGTCGTCCGAGTGGCTCGCGCGCCGCGCGCCGCGAGCTGTGAACCGCGCACGACTTTGTTAGTGCTTTTATTACGAGAACTCGTGCTGATAAACCTTAGCATTCATGTGCACGCACGCATGCTAATGAGTGTTACATTACGACTAAAAGCTCACACGAGTGCACACGACACGACATAGCCCAATGAATATTAGAATTCATGAAGATCCTAGTGAAGATTTCTCACAGAGAACTTTATTACGGCATTAGAATTAATACTGAGTACTGTCACAGATTAATACAGATGGTTCACTCCGCAAAATCATCATTTAAATAAAAAGCTACTCTTGCCACGACACAATGAAGTGCAATTTAGGTCGCACAGTGCAAATTTTTACCTACAATAATATTTACCTAGAAGTTGCCTCTCTTTTCATGACGTAGTCTTCGATCTTCTGACTACGTTACACTCACTAAATTGGCCCAACGAGTCGAGCTCGCCGCGTACTTGTAGTTTTAAACCTAAAATGCGGAATGAAACATCTGCATTTATCTGTGATACTGTGTGAAAAATCGAAGAAAAACAGTAGCTGTCAATCTTAGTTTTTAGTTTTACGTCAATATATGTAAGTAGTTCCCTTCGCCCGCGTGGATTTCTTAGTTTCCCCTTAGAACTTCAATGTAGTGTCCGACCGAAACAAGACTTTCTACCGAAACCGGAACCGAATCTTTGATAACTGTCTCAGTTTCGGCCGAAACCGAAACTTTATTAGACATGTTAAAAATCTATTGTTCACTGAAAGGGGTTTGAAGATTTTTGTATGGAGGGTGGCCCTAACGTGAGGCCGCCATTTTGATTTTTATTCAGAATCGCGGTGATAATAGAAAGTCATATTTAGATAGAGGACACTTATACAAACAAAAAATGTCATATAACATAATATCCTAAAGCGTCACGTTTCGGAGTTATTCACCGAAATATAAGTCGAAAACTGAACCCTGAAACAAACATTTTTTTTGTTTTTTTTTCCTTCAGATAAGATATTGAACTATGAAAACATAATTGCATCATGTATAGGTAATATTTTAGTTAAGAGTGAAAAAGACAAAAATATTATGTATGCCCCCCGCCGAATGAGGACGTGTGATTATATGTATTATAATGATGCATGGCATGGGCGCGACACCAGAAAAATCCTATTCAGCCTCTCGCTGCCGTCTTGGATGATACAATTTATACCGAATCTGATTAAGTAATCTTATTTTTTATCCACTAGGTGTAGTCAATTAATTCATGTGTAAATAACTTAATCAACATGAAGTAACTACAACATAAATAAAAAATTCGTTATTACAATTCTTACCTTTGTCTTTGAATATCTCAGAAACGTGACGCTTTATGATGTTATGTTATATCAAGTTTTATGTTTGTATAAGTGTCCCATATCCAAATATATGGCATTTATTGTGCACCTCGATTTTGAAAAAAAACAAAATGGTGGCTGATTTTAGGGCCAAAATCTTCAAACCCCTTTGACTTTATTTTTTACACATAAACAGACAGTTAACAAGTGTAAAAAGTAATAAAAAAATATTGTAGTACCTACTGATGTGAATTTTGTTTTTGGGAAAAAACATTAAAACATGTTAACAATGTGGTGTATTCTTTGTTGGAGATCCTAATAAAATAAAATAAACAAATTACTATTATGTATTATATTCTTTTATTTCATAGATATACATATTATTTTATTTTTAAATATTTTTATAAAAACAAAATCATTTAAATATTATTAGAAGTAGTTACTTAACATTGTTAAGTAACTACTTTTTACACATAAACTTAACATTGTTAACTGATTCGTTGCGGATGGCACGTCTCCCGTGCCATCATTCTTTTTTGCGTGTGGCGTTAGACACGGGAGCCGTGTCATTCTGAAATCTATGGTAACTCCTTCAAATTAACTTTTAGGAAGATCTACTCGAAACAAAACTATCTTCGTTTTTCACGTAAATTAAGTTCTTATCCTTCGTTTCTGGATATTGTATGTTTTTTTTTTTAATAGGGGTAACCAACCTTTTTGTAAGTTGGGTTGATATTATAAACCACCAAATAATTGACCGAGCGAGCGTAGCGAGCGAAGCGTCTCTGAATCAACTGGCAAAATTTTCTTTCGTGTCAGTTTGTACGTACTCCTCTACAGGTCGTATTTTACAACCGATCTGGATGAAACTTGGCATACAGGTATAGGAATTTTTGGAAATTTTTTGTCGTCGGGGATTTTTTATTGGAGGGGTAGTTACCTCCAAAATGGGGCAAAAAGGGGGCTACTGGATATCTCTGCCTTATGATATCCGACTTCAATGTTTTTTTTTTTTTTTTTCATTTAAACGTGGACGGTCAGGAACGTTGTGTGAAGTGATTCTTCTTCTTCTTCTTCGTCGTTCCCTCAATGCTGAGGATCGCGACCACATACGAAGCGTCTCCAAGCTATGCGGTCTTCTGCAGTGTGGACCGCGTGGTAAATGCTGCCTCCAACAGCCTTCTTGATCGCGTCTGACCATCTCATTGGTGCTCTGCCTTGAGCGCGTTTTCCTTCCACCCGGCCTAGTAACATAAGCCTTTCCAGACCATGTTTAGGTGAGCGCTTAATATGTCCGAAAAAGCTGAGGGCACGCTCCTGGCACATTGTAGATAGCCGCTTGGTGATGTTGAGTTCCTCCAGTATGGGTTCATTCGTTCTCATGGCGGTCCATGGTATACGAAGTAGCCTACGCCAACACCACATCTCGAAAGCATCGATTTTACTGCTTTCGCGACTTTTAATGCACCACGTTTCAGCGCCGTATAAAAAAATGGAAAAAACTAGAGCACGGGTCAGTCGTATTTTGGTATTCCGACGGATGCCACGGTTCCTCCAAATTTTCCCTAGACTGGTCATTGCACTTTTGGCCATACCAGTACGACGGCGGATTTCCTCAAAGCAGCTGCCCTCATTCGTGATCAAAGACCCAAGGTACACGAACTCACTGACATTCTCATAGCCGTCGAGTAGACTTGAGCTCGGAAGAAGATGAGCACGGTCTACCACCATTACTTTCGTCTTGGCATGGTTGATCTTGAGACCAAGTTTAGCGCTCTCTGCTTCTATACGCTTCAGCAGATCCGCCATCTCTTCCTCGCTCGACGCAACTATAGTGGTATCGTCCGAATATCTCAGGTTCGTGAGTCTTTCACCGCCAATAATGACACCGCCGTACCAACCATCCAGCGCTCTCCTCATGATATGCTCCCCGTAGAGGTTGAATAACTTTGGCGACAGAATACAGCCTTGACGCACGCCCCGTTCCGTATGGATTTTCCAGTTTCACAAAGCTGGTGCCGTCAAGGTACAGATTCTGAATCAGAAAAGTGAGATGTGGGGGACGCCCATTTCAATGAGAACGTCAAACATTGTCTGCCACTGTAGCAGTCAAATGCCTTAGCGTAATCTATGAAGCACAAGACCAGTGGCTTGTTAAATTCACGACATTTCTCGATGAGAATTTCAAACTTTGTCAACATTCAAAATTTGCTCTCGAGTTCCCTTGCCGGCAACAAAACCGGCTTGTTCTCTCGGTATCTGGTATACATACGCTGATAATCTCGTATTAATTATGCGCAAAAGGATCTTACTGGCGTGGGACATGAGCGATAAGGTTCTGTAGTTTTCACACTTCTTGGTGGAGCCTTTCTTGTGAAGAGGAATAACAGCTGATTGTGACAAGTCTGCTGGCCACTGGCCTGTCAACCAAATCTTTGTGCATATCTGGTGCACAATCTTTGTCCCATCCAAACCAAGACGTTGCAACATGGCAGCAGAAACGCCATCAGGACCCACTGGTTTATGCTTTAGTTTTTGTATAGCATCTTGGACTTCAGATAGTAGGATACCTGGCTCTACCAAGTGGTCATCCCATCTAAGCTCGGTGCACAAACAATCCACATCCCGATATAGTTTGTAACAGTAGTCTCTCCATCTATCCAAAACACTATCTAGTTCGGACAAAGTGTTACCTCTACTGTCTTCCACTACCCAGCATTTCGGTTTGAAGGTACCTGTTAGCTGTTTAATTTTCATGAACAGATCCTTAGATTGCACTTTAACGGCATGTCCCTCAATTTCCTCGCAGACGCTGTTGATGTGCACATCCCTATCCTTCCGAGTAGATCTTTGAACTTCTGTATGCAGCTGATTATATCTGCTTTTCTGTCTATCAGAATTCAGACCCTCTGATTTCAGCTGTGTCCTCAATCAACTTCCAAGACTCCTCACTTATCCACTCTTCCTTCTTCCGTACAGTTTTGAAAGCATCATGACTCACTTTGGCCGTATCTAAAACAGTCCTCTTGAGGTTATTCCAGTCAGCTTCACTTGAGTCAAATGGATCTAATTTTAGTGATTTGATATTGTTGCCAATCGTTTCCTGGAAGTGGTCTAGAGCTTGTTTGTTCAGGGGAAGGTTAGTCTGAGGATTCCGCCGAGGGGTTTTTAAACGCAATCTGAAGTCAGCAACCAGAAGTTGGTGGTCACTACCGCAATCAGCACCAGGAAGTGTTTTAACATTGGTTATTGATGAGCGCCACCTCGACCTAATTGCTATATAGTCAATCTGATTTCTATGCCCTGCTGGAGATGTCCATGTATATAGCCTCCTCGGATGATTTTGGAACCAAGTATTCATGACAGCCAACTGATTCTCTACGCAGTATTGCAGAAATTTTTCGCCTCTGTCATTTCTTTTACCAAGTCCATAGGAACCAACGACTGTACCTCGAAGAGGATCACCCCTGGTGCATCCTACTTTAGCATTTAAGTCTCCCTGCATGATCACAACTTCCCTAGATGGTATGGTGCGCAATATGCTGTCCACATCGGCATAGAATTGGTCCGAGACTTCCTCATCAGATTGGGATGTGGGTGCATATACCTGTATGACGTTAACTGGGACAGGGCACGCATCAAGTTTGATGGCAATAATCCGATCATTTGGAGTTTTAAACCTTTGATACTACTCTGTAGTTTCTTTGACACGATGAAGGCCACTCCGTTGGCGCTATGATCTTCGCCCCCTGTATAGTACATGATGTTCCCGTTACTCGTGTTAAAGTGTCCGTTGCCTCTTTTATGCACTTCGCTGAGCCCTAGAATGTCAATCTTGCACCTTTGCATCTCTCTTTCCACAACCTCCAACTTGCCGGGTCTTAAGCAACCTCTGACATGCCAAGTACCCACTCGCAGATGTTTTCTCAGTTGGGTACTATTTTGACCTGTGCCGAGACCAGATGCATAGTTTCCACTCGCTGCCTGGTGGTTCACAGCGGTGTGGCCGGTAGCATATTTCCCACCATGCAACCCGGAATCACGATGGCGCCGAGGGTCAGTCGGATCGCATGACAATACCCTTAACTTATTCAAACTTGTCATGTGGTTTTCTTGGGAAAATAGTGCAGTGGTTTCCCGTTGCCTTCTGCACCAGGTTTTTTTGGGGTTATTTAATTCCCAAGGCCTCTGTAGCCTCTTCTGAACGGCAAGCCGTCAGGTGTATGGTTATACCGCCATTGCTCGGACGCCAGAGCCTCGTTCGTTATCTGGCAGGGGGCATCACGAAAGCCAGAAGGACCATCGCCGCTGGCTATTCATACGAACCACCAGCGCGTGCAGGTGAGGTTGACATTTGGGTCAGCTAGATGGTATTGCTGTTCTCCCCTTACTCCCCCCTAGTGGCAATGTAAAAGTGGCAAAATAACTGTATTTTTTTTAATGTTTTTCATTTGCTTTAAATAGTTGACATTACTAAAGTATGGGCAAAATGAAAACAATATTTTTAGGTCTAATTTAATAGGACCTCATAATCACTCAAACTGTTAGAAAATAAAAAATGAGCTGAAAAGGTTTAGCACATCTGTATTAAAAAAGTCACTTACCATCCATTTCCAAAAATACAGTTATTTTGCCACTTTTAATCACTTCACACAACGTTCCTGACCGTCCACGTTAGATTTCGAATGTAAACTAAAAACATTAAGGCCTAAAACATTTAAAAAATTGTCAAATTACTGTTTTCTTTTACGCATGGCTGAAGACACGGGAGGCGTGTCATCTATTCGTATGGCGCTTGGCACGGCAGCCGTGTCACGTTATTTATGTTCAACGCCACAGCTATAAGTTTGACAAATTGGACATCGCAACGAATCAGTTAAGTAACTACAAAAAATTCGTGTTACAAAAAGCTGAAGATGGCGGGTGACACACGATTCACGAAATCATCCGAAGTCAGCCGAACGACGACGTGCGATTATTCATGAACGCAGAGTTTCGGTGCTGCCAAAGGTTCGCCAGGTTTTCTGCCGAAACCGAAACTGATGCCGAGACTAGATTTTCTTGCCGAAACCGAAACCGAACCTTCGGTCGGTCACTACTTCAATGCACCGTCCACCCCGTCTAAGGGTGCCTGTCCACTGGAGTGGAGAGGAGAAAAGAGGCGCGGAGATGTGCCAATATTAACCAATAGAATCTTGAGTCGGCCCCTGAGTTTAGATTTGATTGGTTAATAAAGGCACATCTCCGCTCCTCTCCGCTCCAGTGGACAGGCAGCCTAAAGGGTAGTTTGGAAAAATTATGATTACGTACGATCTTTATTATTTAGATTTACCTAGATGAGTATATTTTGTGCCCAGTTTCTAAATTGAAGGAATGAGATTTTTTCATACAAACTGTATTCCTCCTTTTCACCCCCTGTAGGGGTTGATTTTTCTCATACCGTTTGGTTTGATACCATTATTAAAAAATATTGATCCTATGTTTTGAACTTTTTTGTGCAGAATTAAGTGATGACTTAAATTGACGTAAAACGAATGTTCCCCTAATATTTGAAAAACCTGTGACAGCTTACAATTTTTTTCGTACATTATTTCGAAATACAAATTAATGGACTTTTTACGCAGTATTTCTAATCGGGTAGTATTTAAACGAGTGACTGTAAATTAAAGTTTTAAGTGACAAAAATAATTAATTTAAGTTATAGTATTACTAAGTGAGCGACTGACTGCGAGTGACGAGAATTCAACATAACAGCAACTTACAAACACTAAATTTGAGTTACTTAAAATACAAAATGAGAAGCTTCATAATATGTGAGTGACCTATTATGTTTGAGTGTCAACGTTACGTCCTGCATTTTTTTCAATATTTGGCAAATGATTTATTTATACTGAGCGGCATTATATCTTAAATGAAGTGTTTCGAATAGAAAAACCACTTTGAAAAATACTATAATGAGCAGAGTACTATGAGCTCACATTTTTTTTGAAAATTTTCTTATGAAATAACTATTTGAAGAAGCACTATTGCCACATGCAGCAGGCATGGTTTCTGTCACGGCTCCGGCGCTGCGGGGCTCCGGCGGTCCCACGCGAGCTTACCGTCGCAGATGATTTTAACGCTCACCACCACCAGCTTCGGCTTAGCCGCGGTGGCGGGCCTTGAAACCACCTGCTCCTCAGCTCGCGGGCTGCCTAAGCCTAGCCCCTCCGCGCCTACGCGGGTTTATATTACACTCTAGGGGTAGGGCAGACAAGACTACGTGGGGTCGGTTTTGCAGCGATTCGTTTTTAATTTTTATACCTTACAAATATTTGTTTAATGAAGTTTATACCAAGTACAAGTGTGTTATGCCAAATAAACTTCGGAACATCAAAATTCTGCCAGATAGAGGGATACCCATCGTAAACACGCAACACCGGTCCGCAGCCCAACTCACCTGACTGCATCGATTCGTCGCTCCACCCCCATTCGCATCAAACAGTCTGTAGTTTTCATTAAACAATCGTATCAAAATAAAAACATAAGACCTCAAATAGAATATCAGTAACCAATAATCATTAATAATAAAGCAGCTACCAAACGTGGCTTAAAATGAACTTTTTAGTAGTTCGTTATGTATAACCTCAATTGGAAAAATCGTCTCTATCATAATATTAAAGTTGTCCTCTCTGTATTTCTAGTCGCTCACTTAGTAATTTAGTCGCACGGCTAGAATTTTAATATCTGAAATGGATTAATCACAACCCACTTTTTGTAAGCTCGTTCTGGATTTTATTATTAATCAATATCGTCGTTAGTTTAGTTAATTTTTCGCTTACTCAAATTCATACCGCTTAAGTTATTAAAACAGTATCTCATCATCAGTCGCTAAGTTTTTTTTTACTCGATCGTTTTATAATTCCCCTTTCTAATCCCATAATAAACATCCCATGTAGCACTTTTCGGTCACAGAATCTTCAAAGCAGTAACAAGTTGTCGTAGTTTCGTAACTGCTACGAAACATGGCGACTGTATGGGGTTTGGTATCTATGTGTGGTAACAGTTCCCACACAATTTGACCGGAAAGCATTTCAGTAACTATATGTAGTGTTTGTGTTCACACGTTATGTAATTATTTGTGTAGACTTATTTTTAAACACTTAGTGTATATTTTGTAACGTGCGTACAATCGAGCAAAAAATGTGTAGTAGCGGTGTGGTCACCATGTTACTAAAATAATAACTTGAAATTTATATTTACAGGAGGTGTGGTTATGTTACGTCATTGTTACTCAACAATAAATTGCTAAAATGTGTATAAGAAAGTCATCATAAGACACTGTTTCTCAAACTGTTTCGACAAGTGTCTAATATTCTAAGTCTTCTGTTAGTGAAAATTTCATACCATGCTAGGTTGTATATTTAAGAACTTTGTGTAAGCTAAAATAAATGAATTTGAATTGATCAAATGATTGCAGTGGAAAATTAATAAAAAAACCGAAACGATTCTGTCTCACATCGACTTTCTACAGAAAAGTAAACAAATTACTGGTTCCATAAAATCTACCTCCGAGTAATATTTTAATGGCTTACTCCAGAAAATCATTAACTACAAGAAGTCATTAATTGCATTAAATACGTCATCTTGACGAGTTCTTTAAGAATCAAAAATCGTTCTTTTTCCATCTTTTATAGTTTCGGAGATAGAAATACTAAGAAAACATTATCAATTTTTTTTTTTGTTATTTGTTAATGGATAAAATCATTTAACTATTATACATTTGATATTTTGAGTTCCTGATTTGACAAAAATTATTAACATAATATTTTAGTACTTTTGATAAGCAAAAGAATATTATATTGGTTAAAATCAGGGACCATTTTGGTTACCCATTGAAAGGGTTTTCAATAGGGTTTTTCTAAGCAGTTAATCAAAAACCTATACGATGTGGGTAACCCATTTGAACGGCTTAATCAAAAACCCATACGATGTGGGTAACCCATTTGAACGGCTGAAAGGGTTTTCGATAGGGTTTTTCTAAGCAGTTAATCAAAAACCTATACGATGTGGGTAACCCTTTTGAACGGCTTAAATTAAGCCATTCAAAAGGGTTATACTTTCAACTCTCTTAACTATAACAGCGCAACATTCCGATCGGAGCAATGTAATATGATCTCTCGATGATGGGCATAGTTTGCAAAATGGAATAGCACTTATTAAAGCCCTATTACATTTCGACGGTGATTTTTGCGTTAATTAGGCAACTTTGGCGTTTTTATTCTGAGTAACTGAAAGACTTCGACAACGATGACTTATTGAGTGGTGGAGAAGAGTTATTAGTTTAGTTAATAGCGGCTTCGCTTTTTGAAATTTTTGCTTAACTATCTATAAAAAATGAATCCCTATTTATCACGCGTGAACGGACGAATTTCGCTAATTCATTATTAATTTAATAATTAATTTTTTGCTGTGTTTGTTATTGTAAGGAGAAGGTTCTTAGGATGGGTAGGTGAAAGTAGGGTAGGTAGGTAGGTAATGAGGTAGGTATGTACGTAGGTAGGTAGGTATGTCGGTAGGATAGGTAGGTATGTAGGTAGGTAAGTAAGTAGTTATATGGGTAGGTAGGTAGTTAGTTAGGGTAGGTAGGGTAGGTATGTAGGTGCGCCGTAGATAAGTACTTAGTGCTACCCGTGCGAAGCCGGGGCGGGCAGCTAGTTTATTTAAAGCCAAAATTCCGAAGCAACTTTTTCATAAAATGCGCGACGGCACTTTTTTGAGCTCTTGGCTTGAACTATTGTAGGTACATAGCAAAACTAGCGATGGTGGATGGTACGTGGTGCTCGCGCCACCCCACCCATCACCTACTTAGCGCACATTTGTTGAATAACCTTGTGTTAACCCGAACAAAACCCTTATAATAAATAGGTCATTATAATGAAGGGGTAACCCGTTCACTGGGTTTCAAGTATAGAACCCATTCAATGGGTTATCATGTAACCCTTTCAATGGGTTATCATGTAACCCATTCAATGGGTTTCAAGTATAGAACCCCTTCAATGGGTTATTCATATTGAAGAGATAACCCTTTTACTGGGTTTCAAGCATAGAACCCATTCAAGGAGTTACTTCAGATAATGGTAACCTCATAAACGGGTTACCCTAACAAAAAGCTTAACTCGTATCCGGGGTTGCGCGGTCCCTGGTTAAAATTACTTAAATAAAGAGTTTTATTGACTTCTTACAAATACGAAACGTGTACTGTAACAGATTTTAAACATAATATATAGAAGTCAATAACATTACTTTATGATGTTAACATAATTATATAACATTACTTAGTTAGTTTTCATGAGTTATGTTAATTAAACAAACTTAATTATTTATAGCGGAATAAAATATCATCCAAATATGCAAGGTGATTATATTTTATTGCTTTTTAGCTATTAAAACTATACAAGATAATTCATTCAACGTGTAGAAGCATAGAAAGACTGAATTTGTACAGAAGAATATCTAAAAACTGAATAATCGTTTTTTTTTTTCAAATCGAAGCGAATAATTAATAACATCGTCAATCCTGAACAGGTTTTAAACCTGCATCTTCTCGGCAATTCGGGCCAACACAGGTGCCTTTCAATTATGCTACCAAAATACAGACGGAGTTTGTTAATAATAATATATATTTACAGCATCATCAGAATAGTTTATTAAAGTTGTATAACTACAGCACTGATCTACAGCTTATCTTCCAGACTATACACCAAATGCATCGTCTTCATCATATAAAAATCAAGAAAAGAGTTTTGAAATGCCTGGTGCAGAACAGTTTAGTTCCAAACTGCCTAGTGCTGGTGGATCAAGTTCCGATGTATCAAACGTGAAATTAGATGGCCTCCGAACGTTTGAGAATCGCTGGAAACAATAAACCATTATGTTACTTCGGTAACTTTATAACTACTCCTGGTTTTATGACGACATTGTCTAGTAACATCCTGACCAGTTGTGACTAGAATATTTTCTTTAAATATTTTATTATTTTTTCATTTATTCATTTATATACATATTAATTTGCATTTTTAAATATTTCTTAAAAAAAAGATATAAAAAACATTTAAAAATATAAAAAATAGTGTTCCGCCGGTGTCGGGAGCAGGGTCCAAGCTACCGGTGGTTAGGGCTGCAGAGACAGGAACCTCCTCACAATGCGAGCCGTGTCGAGGAGTACTGCCTTCTGAATCAGGCCTTTGATCCAACCGCCTAACGAGAGCCTCGAGAGATGTTGGTCGAGGCTTTCGGCCATCAGGCCGTTGGCCGTTACGACTATCGGCACAATGATAGCCGAGCTCACATTCCACATGTCGACAACCTCGTGCGCTAAGTCGAGATATTTTATTTGTTTCTCTTTCTCAGCTTTCACGAGGTTCCCGTCATGGGGAATGGTAACATCGATTATCATTGCGCGGCGCGCTAATCGGTCTATCACCACTATATCAGGCTTATTGGCAACAATAGTCCTGTCAGTAATGATAGACCGATCCCAGTATAACGTGACATGGTCATTTTCGAGAACTGGGTCGGGCACATACCTGTAGTACGGTACCTCAGAATCCACAAGTTTATATTTCAAAGCAAGTTGCTGGTGAATAATCCTAGCCACTTGGTTATGCCTGTGCAAGTACTCGCCGTTAGCCAGACGTGAACAGCCAGAGATAATATGTCTGATGGACTCACCCGGACGGTGGCATGCCCGACACTATTATTTTTATTATTTACCATGTTAAAGGTTTATTTTTGGTTCCATAACATATAGTCAGTATTAAATCTAATAAAACCAAAGCCAAAGCTCAAAGCTCAAAAGCTCAAAGCCAAAGCTCAAAGCTCGCTTGGTCAAAGCTCTGGGAATGTAAAATATTGTTAGTAAAAACAATTGTTTACATTTGTTTACACTGTACTACACAGGTTAAATTACATTTATAGCGTGGCGCATTGATACATTTCAAACTACACACATCAAAAGTGTCTAGGGATCAAGCATTTTTATGCGGATTTCTTGAGATTGAGATGTGGCTTTGTAATAAATTTATGATTTTATAAATTTATATGGATCCTTTTTGGTGCATTTCATAATTTGAATCAGGAACTGTGAATCAAATTCGAGTAAAAGATGAAAATCAGCTGTCAATATTTTCCCTATAAAAACATACAACGCATTGAAGACATTATTAGTGCTACTGTTTCCCTACTACTGATTAAAACCAACGTTATTATGGAGCAGCGACGTCATTTAAGCAGGGAAGAAATGCTCAGAGCCGTGGGAATGATAGAAGCTGGTTCCCGGCAACGTACTGTGGCTTTAGCTCTGAATACAAGTCAGAGTGTTATCAGTCGACTTTGGACACGTTACCGAAGCACTGGTACCGTGGCTGAGCGCCATGGAGGACGGTATCGCTGCACCACACGGAGACAAGACCGATACATTCAAATCTTAGCTCGAAGAGCTCCAACAATAACCGTCATGATGTTAGCCGTGAGGCTTCATCACTCTTCAGCAGGGATTGAATAACCGAAAAAATTATGGTATCAAAAGTAAGCGGTATGACGTCATACCTTTAAATTTCGATACCTTAAAATAAAGGTACCTTTATATTTCGATATTGTAATATTGCGGTATCGTTACTTTTTCCAGTATCTAAATTATAAAATAAAGGTTGTCTTTGTACCCTGCCGCCCGCGCCGCGCCGAGGCGTCACGCGTTGTGTCGGCCGCAATGGTAAGGGAGTAGGTACTTGATCGAAAATTTACTGATTTTCGTGCCTCGGCAGCCAGACAAAGCAGGTTGTTTTGCCATTTTTCCGCCATTTATGTTTCCGCGTCTACTTTGTTTGTCAACTTAATCACAAATGTGCTCACGTCAAAAACAGTGAAATTAAAAAGGCACGAAAAATGCAAATAAAAACAATACAACTGACGCGTCGCCGTTCGTTCAAGCACATATTACGTTCAAGTTTCGACACAATAGCACCACAGTATAAAAAGATACAGTAGGACGACACCTTTGATCTCGTGGTAAATGCCGACAACGTGTAGACAGTCGCGACAAATATCAATTTCCGCGCACGGATGAAAGGTCAACAAATCAATTTTGTTTATTTAATAGGGAAGGTGCGTATTTACGCGACTAAGTTTTTAAATTTTTATACCAGATTTTTACTTGCAAGTACTAACTGCCGACCCGAAATACATGCAAGACTTCAAAGTATTTTACTCGGCTACTCATTTCGTTGACGCTCGCTCGACACGATTGTGCTCCTTATTTATGTTTAGTTACGGATCAATGTTCTATTCAAGCATTTTGTCTTCCAACAAGGCTTGGAAACTTCATCAAAGTATTTTACTTAGCTACACGCTCTGTTGACCTCGACGCGATTCTGGTCCTTATTTATATTTAGTTAGGGATCAATCTTCTATGCAGGAATTTTTCTTTTAACAACGCTTGGATATTGGAATATATTTTTTTACATACGCGTTTATAGTCCTTATTTGTATGAGATTACGGATCAATTTTTGATGCAGAAAGAAAATACTTTAAAGTATATCGAACCCTGGTTTTTGGTTCTGGTGGCGCCAAAAGCGGTTGGGTCATGCCGGTCCTGAAGTATTCTTTCGGCATACTCAAATGGACTCAGACCGAACTCGACGCCTTGGACAGGAGGGTCCTTACACTCTTGACCGCAAACCGGATGCATCACCCACGTTCATCGGTGATGAGACTGTACATCCCGCGGAAGAGCGGGGGTCGAGGGTTTTGAAATGCGAAAACCCTCCACAACCGCGAGGTGTGGAGCCTCAGGGAATTTTTTTTTAAAGCCGAAGTGGGTATGCACCGTGATGTGGTCGCAGTGGACAAGGGACTCACCCTGCTCTCCATGGCTAAAGAGAACTGGCGCAAACCTGTAGTACTTACTACAGATGACCGCAAGGAGGTATGGCAAAGCAAGGAACTTCACGGGCGCTTCTATCGGACTCTTCATGAGCCCGGTGTAGATTTCTTTGCGTTCGTATCCTGACTACGTTTCGGTAACCTTTTCGGGGAAACTGAAGGTTTCGTCTGTGCAATTATGGACGAAGTTATCTTGACGAATATAACTACCGGAGACATATTATGAAGGACGGTACGGTTGACGTGTGTCGGGCATGCCATCGTCCGGGTGAGTCCATCAGACATATTATCTCTGGTTGTTCGTGTCTGGCTAACGACGAGTACTTGCACTGGCATAACCAAGTGGCTAGGATTATTCACCAGCAACTTGCTTTGAAATATAAACTTATGCACTCTGAGGTACCGTATTATAAAAATGTGCCCGACCCAGTTCTTGAAAATGACCAAGTCACGTTGTACTGGAAACGGTCTATCATTACTGACAGGACTATTGTAGCAAATAAGCCTGATATAGTGGTGATAGATCGATCAACACGCCGCCAATGATATATAGTCGATGTTACCATCCCACATGACGAGAACCTCGTGAAAGCTGAGAAAGAGAAACAAATAAAATATCTCGACTTAGCACACGTGACACGAAGTTGTTGACATGTGGAATGTAAGCTTGGCTATCATTGTACCGATTGTCGTAACGGCCAACGGCCTGATGGCCGAAAGCCTCGACCAACATCTCTCTAGACTATCGTTAGACGGTTGGATCAAGAGCCTGATTCAGAAGGCAGTACTCCTCGATACGGCTCGCATTGTGAAGAGGTTCCTGTCTCTGTAGCCCTAACCACCGGTAGCTTGGACCCTGCTCCCGACACCGCCGGACCTCTATTTTTTTTTATTTTTAAATGCGTTTTTTATATCTTTTTTAATGTAAGAAATATTTTAAAATGTAATTAAGAAAGAAAATAAATAAACGACATAATAATGTTGAATTGAATTTTAAACTAATGGAGCTACTGAAGGTAACTGAAACTTTCAGTAGCGCCATCAGGATGGAATTTAGTGTGGACAAATTTGCGGTCATGCATGTAAAGCGAGGGGGTTTGTGGAATCCGTGGGAACTCAACTCTCGGATTCCATACACCTAAGATCCCTCTCCTCAATCAATACCTGGTCTACAAGTATTTGGGTATTTCGGAAGCGTTAGGTATCAACGCTGCTGACATGACGCAATCGCTGAGGGAGCGCTTTTTTAGCCGCCTGAATAAAGTCCTAAATAGTCTTTTATCAGGCGGAAACAAGGTGCGCGCCTTCAACGGTTGGGTCATGCCAGTTTTGATGAACTCTTTCGGCATGCTCAAATGGACTCTGACGGAACTTGACGCCCTGGATCGGAGAGTCCGCACACTGCTGACCGCAAATCGGATGCATCACCCTCACCCACGTTCATCGGTGATGAGACTGTATATCCCGCGGAAGTGCGGCGGTCGAGTCTTCTTAAATGCTAAGACCCTGCCAGCCATGAGGTATGCAGTGTCAGGGAATACTTCCTTGAAGCCGATGTGGGGATGCACCGAGATGTGGGCTCAGTGGACAAGGGCCTTACCCCGCTACCCTTGGCTAACGAGAACTGGCGCAAACCTATAGTATTAGAAACTAATGACCGCAGGGAGGTATGGCAGAGCAAAGAGCTTCACGGGCGCTTTTACCGGGCCTTACATGGGCCCGATGTAGACCTGTTAGCGTCCGTATCCTGGTTGCGATTCGGTGATCTCTTTGGGGAAACCGAAGGTTTTGTTTTTGCGATTTTGGACGAAGTTATGATGACGAACAACTACCGGAAATATATTGTGAAGGACGACACGGTTGACATCTGTCGGGCATGCCACCGTCCGGGGGAATCACTCCGACACATTATTTCTGACTGTTCTCGTCTGACTAACGGAGACTACTTGCATAGTAGCCAAGAGCCTCGACTAATATGCGGAGGCTCTCGTTAGGCAGCTGGATCACGAGTTTGATCCAGAAAGCAGTACTTCTGGACACGGCGCGTCTCGTTAGGAGATTCCTTTCTCAGGAGCCCTGACCACTGGTAGCTTGGACCCTGTTCCCGATACCGGTGGGCTACTATTTTTAAATGTTTTTGGTTTTATAAAAATATTTAAAAATGTAAATTATATGTACATAATTTAAATAAAGGAAATAATAATGTTGATAACGATGTTGCTTTAAAATAACGAATTATTGTTTACTTGGGACAACCCTAGCTGTCGCGACAATGCCGACACGTTGTCGGCATTAACCACGAGATCAAAGGCGTCATCCTACTGTATATTTTTATACTGTGATGATAGTGCTCTGTGTCTCGACACGATCGCGTTGACAACGGGCTGGCAACTCAAGCAACGTCGGTCGCCGCACGCACCGCTCCCCCTCGCCCAGCGGCGCTGCCACCGCGTCGCGCTCGCTCTTCGTCGCATCATTTTTTTCGGTACCGAAATGATTTCGGTAAAGGTATTAGTAATAGCGGTACCACAACCGTAATTCTCAACCGTTTTGGTTCTACCTTTAAATCGAAGCTGTATCGTAATTCTATACCGGTACCATACCCTTATACCTCTACCGCTTTCAACCCCTGCTCTTCAGGGAACTTAATTAGCGACCAAACAGTCAGAAACCGCTTGCATGAAGTGAACCTTCATTCCCGAAGACCGCTACGGGTACCACCTATAGCAATGCACAATCGTAGGATTCGATATCAATGGGCTCTTGAACACAGAAATTGGGCAGAAGAACAATGGCGTTTCGTGTGCTTTTCTGATGAGTCTCGTTTTGGTATGAGACCGGATACAAGACGTATACGACACTGGAGAACCCCTGGACGCCAACAGCGATTAAAATCCTGCCAGGAAGTCCATCCTTATAGTGGTGGAACCATCATGGTATGGGCGGGTATTTGGATCGGCGGAAGAACTGAGTTGATTTGGATCAGAGGCAACCTCAACGCTCAAATTTATGCTGAGACGATTGTATCAGACGTCATCGTTCCTCTACAAGTGCAAATCGGTCCCTTATTTCAGTTAATGCATGATAATGCACGACCGCACACCGCAAGAGTTGTAAGACAGACTCTCGCCGCAGCTAACATCAATGTCCTGCCCTGGCCTGCTCAGTCGCCAGACTTGAACCCGATTGAGCATGCATGGGATATGCTACAGAGAAGAGCTCTGCCGAATATGGAGGGTATCCAGTCGCAAGAAGACCTTTTTTTGTTGTTGCAACGAACATGGGCGGCCATTCCACAGCGTGATTTGGATGAACTCATTTTGAGTATGCCAAACCGATGTTCTTGTGTTGTTAGTGTTCGCGGTAGAAACACGGATTATTAATTGTTTAAGTTACCCAATAAAATTTTAAAGAAAACTGTTATTTCAGTCTTTTTTTCGAACTTTAATGTTAGTGGTTCAAATGTCAAAAATCCCTTTATTAGGAAAATGGCAAATTTCTTTATTAATGCAAAGGTGACTTGGTTTATCGTTACTGTGACAAACGAAAACACTTTATTTGATGAATCCTTAAAGAAAATTTTAATTAATATCAATCAGGAGAAAAGTTATTGCAAAAATATATGTTGATCCCTAGACACTTTTGATGTGTGTATTTGAATAAATTACACGATGAATTTCTTTTCCCATTTATATTTGAACAGTAAAAACCAATTAACATATAAATAAAAACTAACGTTGGCAAAACAGTGATGGCTGATGTTTCTTCATATTATTATTTTAAAACTTCACGTCGCAGAACAAAAACCGAACGAATGAGCGAACGAATGATTTCTGAGAAGTGGTTGCAGACTAAGAATAATGTTATCACACAGCAACGTTACTTTAAAACCAAATGTTACTGTGTCGACTGTTCCCCATTTTTAGTCGTAGAGACGGAACTAAGACGACTCACCGACCAAAAAATGTTTCTAGAATAAATCAGTGTCGACGCGATAGGGTCGAGTTGTTTAGTAACGGCTACCAAAAAGCGCTATATGGGATAGTCGAGGTAAGAAATCTTCACTAGCATTTATTTCGCAGATGTTCTTTTAACTCACCATGAGTTCGTGAAACAAGAGTATGCTCAGGTTTATCAGCTCTCTTTAAGAATATTGTAGTGTTATGGTTTCAAACAGTACCTCATAATATTATATATATAATATATATAATGAACTAGATAAACATATAAATAAATAATAAATAAACATATAAAATTACACAACAATTTTTTATCTAGTATAATATGTCATCTGACGTTTGGAAATACTTTTCCAAACGTCAGATGACATTTAAATTATACAAGATAAAAAATTAACAACATTAATGTGTTGCCATGATAAATCAATAATTACAACCATGGTAGAAAAAAACAAGGTGTGGCATTCCGGGAGTGACACATGCTTACGTGACTATTGTAACGGAACGTTACATGAATAATCATAATTTGTTTATGGAACTAATAGTTTATCAATTAATGCTTTGTTCTTTGTTTGTGTACGACTTGGAACGCGCCGGGTAACTGTGTGCGGTGCGGGACGGATGTTCGGAGGGAATGAATGATGTGAACGGGATCGCGCCCGCGCAGGTGACGGAGTCCACGCCAGTCGCTTCTAGGCTGATGTGAGAGTGCACGTACACCGCTTTGCGTCCTGTTAAGCGCCCTAGAGTCTGGCTAACGAAAGTTGGCCCTGGAATTATTTGCGAACTTTTTATATAGCAACTCTGTATGAACGTGAACGTCAATTTGACAAGGTTGTCGTTCGGTATCTCTGGTGTATTTAGTGTTGTCATGCATGTATTTTTTAAATTTACCGCCAATATTCTGGGGCCAACTTTCGTTAGCCAGACTCTAGCAGACACGACCGTTATTCAAATATATTATTTTTAAATCTACAACGAGTTTATTAAGTGCCAATTAAGTTTTAGTGAAAATCCCGATTTAGGGTAAGTTTTGAATAGCACACAAATTACGCACATCATAATTGTTTTGCCATATTCTGTGTAATACTGTATAAACTTCTTGTCTTCCTTCTCAATTTCTGTTGCTTAATAAAATTCATCACATTAAGTAAGCACTATTTAGGAATAGTCTCAGAAATTGCTAATAATGCTGTATCATGCTACTTAATTTTCCTTTTACCGTCAATATTAATATTAATTTGAAAATTTAAATTCTAAACGTTATAACCGTTTCATAATTATCGTTTTTATTGTTTTCTTTTTCCTTGAGCTTGCTTTATAAAATGTAAACTCCGTTCTGGTCAGTACCACCACGTCAATACTACTACAATCAGATAGGTAGGTATCTCTTCCTTGATGTCGTCGGTGGTACCCCAGCACGGAAGTTATTAGGCCGGGTTCTAATCAGCTGGAACGGTGGTTTCCAGGTTTCATGTTTATGCTTCGCCACCGGTGTGCTTTCGGCGACTGCGCCTTTCCTTCTACCAATGACGTCACCGTGCAGCACAGCACTGAACTTCGGCCAACTTCTATCTCCGGCCAGAGGCGGGAATTCGCCTGCAGCTACAGGGGAGTACCTATCCCTGCAGAGGTGACATCAGACATCCGTAACCCACGACCCACAAATCTTTGTGTGCCTCCGGCTTTACCAGCTTGGTTTTATTATAAATATATTTTTGAAGGTACACACCCGTTTTTTTTATTCAGTCGCCAATTATCAGGTGGAATTGATCGGGTGGAGGCTACACTATCCTGTTGCCAATTATTGGAACAATACACGAATTAAGGAAAGATTTTAAGTCGCCATTCCGTTAAAAAATATATACAAAACATTTAAACTGTCGTTTCGTTTGTTTAAATCAATTTAAACATATACCTACCAACGTAATTGTTAATTAAAACCTCATTGTTTTATCGGATTCGCACAGATAATAAAGGTGGTTGGAAAGTTTTATTACTCAATCGGTAACACAGATGTCATGACGTAGATAAGTGTCACCCACGTGACCACTGTGTCTCGGAATGCGATACCTTGTTTTCCTATATGTACCATGATTACTACTATCATGAATTCGAAAGCACTTTATAAAATTCTAAGTAAGTACCTAAACACCAGGACCTGTCACAAATTTACGTGACGCCCGTTGATATGCAAAAAGTCGTCAAAATCACTTGCGTTACCGAGATTGAGAGACCAGCGAAAAGTGGTTTTTCAAGCTGGCTGGACACATTTTCGATCGATTATCTAAGATTCTGTAGCGTCACAAATTCTGAAATAAGGGTGTTTAGCCGTCACATAAAATGCCCTGTTGACCTAGTTAAATGCGAGCTATTTTGAAGATTTGTCCAGCCAGCCTGAGTCACATAATCTGAAAAGTGAAAGTTGTTCCGGGTTGGTGTTACATGTCCTTTTGGAGAATATACATTATAATTCGGTATCTGACGGATTCATGGAGACTTTCGGCAGATATGAAGAAATTTCATAAATTCAGAATTTTGTATTTATCCCTAAATCTAGGAATCCAATAGTTTCGCTTACTGTTTGAATTTGAAGTCGACATTTTTGAGAAGATTTTTCAATATTCAGAAGTTTGAAAACACCAAACACTTGAACCTAATCAGTGGCGTGCACAGAGATTACTGACAAACGTACAAGTTTCGGCTTGTTTCGGTCGGTCGCCCATCGACTACCTACCCTACCCAACTCTTACCGCACGACGCCATTGCCTTCGCATGATGTTAAATCTGAATATCCGATATACCTACGTAGATCCAAACATTCTCTTTATCTTGATTTGTAAACCAAATGCAAGGGATACAATACAATGTGTTTGTGTGTACACAACCTGTTAGCCAGTAGGTAATAATAAACATAAAACCTTTTTATGAACATAACGACATAACACACCATCACCATAGCAACGTAGATCGTCGTCGCGTAGCATCACCAATTTTTTTAAATTCAATCCAACCCGGGTGCACACCGTGCACACCTTCCCTGTGCAGTCAATTGAACTTTTTTCTCAAAAGATAACGTCGAAAATATGGCAGATTTTAATTTATTGAAATACGTTTCAATGAATTAAAATCTGCCGCCAGCACAGGTTTCATAGGTCTAATTTTAATTTTTTTACAATTAACTTACTAAATATTTGCTTAGACAATCAATATCTTGCGCCAAGAAAAACAATCGGAACAATAGGTTAAAAAACTTTGTAATTACGAACTAATACGAACGAATTTTGGTTAATCCGACTAAAAAAGTCGACCCTCTACAATCAACAAATAAGAGGTGCTTTTACCACCCTCAGAAACTAAAAAACGATACCCATGACGAAAATTTAAAGAAAAATGGAAACAGCCATCTTGGATTCAAACTTTAACCTCACTATCGGCTTTACCACCCTCGAAAACTATGAAAACGACACCAACGACGAAAAATTAAAAAAAAATCGCCCCCGTCCTATTGGATTTTCCCTTAACCCACCATCTTGGATCGTAATTGTAGCATTTTGAATGTCATCTTTAATTGACGAAGACTGATTAAAATGAACATAAATTATTGTTGATTACGAAAATGTGTATTTTATTTTAAAACCTTTTTCATACATTTTTATTGAGGTTAATCAAATTGCCGACTTCTCGGGAATTCCCGGGAAATGGTGCTCGAGAAGTCTTGGTATCCGGGAACAAAGAAAAGTCGGGAAATGAGAAACACTAATCTCAGCGGATAATTGTCATCCAGCCATTGTCGGACACCTAGGTAAAAGTGAGCTGGGCTTCCATTCTGCTGGTACACTATATCTCTTCTCGTAGCTAGAGGCACATCTTCCAAAAGCGTGTTCACTTCTTCTCTTAAAAAGTTTTCTTACGTTATGTCATTCAAGTTTCGGGGCAAGAAGAATGGCTCGATCAACTTATCATGGACAATCCCCATCCAAACATTTAACGAAAATGTTCTCTCTCGTTAAATCTGAACTTCCAAGGACTTCAAAGGGCCCTTTGCTCGGGGGAGGCTGGATCGCTCTAACGCGTATCTACACGTATATCCGCGGTGGAGCGACCCAGACTGCCAGGCACTTCTTCTCATGCAACCGAGCGGGTGGGCAGGTTGCGGATAGCCCAACTCCGGCTGCGGGGTCGACCACTCACGGTTACATTGACTGTCAGTGGGCGACCCCGTACTCGGAGCATCTTCTAAAGAGATCCCGGACAAGAGAAGTTCCCGAAAGCCAAATACCAGGTTAAGGGTAACCTATATACCCCTTCCCATGAATCCATCACCTGATCAAACTACCCCACCCCCCCTATCCTGACACATCCCGTCGTTCCTAAACCCTTAGGCCAACTCCCAGGCCTAAGGTGTCCCCCAAGCAACCCACACCCTCTATCCACCAAATGCCTTCCCTCCTGTCCCTATTACTCCCGTCGGTCCCAGAGGAAGGGTAACCTCGATTCCAAAAAAGCCCACCCCCACGACCATGAACATGCAGCGAGACCAAAATTCTACCCAGGTGGGTCCCGACCAAGTCGGGGAATCCCACACCGCTCCGGCGGTTAGCCCCCAACGTAATATGGGGGGGGGCATCTAACTGCAACGTCGATTTTCTAATGCCGCGCTTCTTAGCGCGGCCGGCAGCTGATCTAGCGCTCATAACTCAGGCTGACATTAGTGCGCCCATTAACCCAACTTCGACTGCGACTAACGCACCAACTTCCACTACAGGTTTTAAGCCTCCTACGAACCTCTGGCAACAGAGTGCCGTACGGAACAGCAAAACCAACCCTGATATAGACCCAGACAAAGACCAAGACAAACAGACAGAGACGGGGAAAGATGACGGACCTGGTACCTCTAGCACTCTTCTGGTGGCCGGCGATGAAGTACGCCCGCTGACAAAGCGCGAAAAAATCCTGGCCCGGAAGAAGAGAGCAAGCGACCGAAAGCGCAAAATTCGCGAAGGCACTAGCCAGAGCGAAGCAGCGCGATCGGACGCTGAAGAGGAGGTGCGCGACCGGTCCCGAGTACGCGCAGTGGAAACTCCGAGCGAAAAGAGGCCGGACGCAAGAGCGTGCAGAGGAAACTCAGCGCGCGAAGCGGCTGGACGCGGAACCGCGCGTGCGGGGGCAAGCTTGCGAAGGGACAACCCAGAGTGAAAAGCCTCCGCACGCGACAGAGTCAGCCGACCCCGACACACAGACGGACCCAACGACCGACCTCGACCTAGACACAGCAGGGGCAAGCGGGGTGGTTGGTACCCAACACCCGGCGTTGCCGGCTAAGAACACCCAGCCAGGCACCTCCAAGCCGCAGCCTGGACCGAGCGGTACAGGACCGGCGAAGAGGGAGCGCCCTGATGAAACGGCTTCGCCGAGCATGCTTCAGGGCGACGCCAAACGGGTGAGGACCCACTCCGCTCAAGGGGAGCAGAGAACCTACGCGCGAGCCACGAAGGACATCCCGGCGCGGCTGGCCGTAGCAATTTGCCTCCCCCCCCCTCCAGAGACTTGACAAAGGAAGAGGCCGAATACATCAAGACGGACCTAGAGAACCTAGTCATGAGTACAGACTCGACAGCACCACTCCCTGCCTTCCGCGGCTACCCACGGGTAGCGGAAGGCACTGTACAGTTGTGGTGTGAGGACGAGTATGCTCTGACTTGGCTGACCCAAAATGTACCCGCAATAAAACTCCCGACTACAGACATGACACTCACGGTTATGAGACAATCCGACGTGCCCACCCGGGTCCGAGTCTCGCTATTTGTCCCTCGTTACAGAGGTGACGTAGCTAGACTCCAAGGTATTCTGATCCGTCAGAATACCTGGTACGACATTGCCAGGTGGACACTCTACAGGGCGACTACCGTCGGTGGCGACAACTACGGGACTTATTTGACCCTAGGTGTCCCACCGGAGGAAGCCGTAAAGGTCCGGGCTCGGGAGCGACGCATATCGTACATGCTCGGCTCGATCTACGTTCGCTTCTGGCCCACGACCCGACCCTCGGATGTCCAGACCGAAAGCACGGAAACGACAACAACGACGACGACACAACCGACGCTGACACAGACGGATGACACCGACATCGACCGACTCGAGGAGGTCATGGCCCGAGCGGCAATGGCTGACGACGTCGACACCATACCGCCCGAATCACCTGGCTGGAGCGACCGGTTACTCGCTTCGTCGCCGGGTGAACCGCACGACGACCAATACAGAGAGGTGGTGGAGAGGCTATCCGATGGATCCATCTCTGACTAACCCCTCTTCACCACCGTCATCACCCCTCAACATCATCCAGACCAACCTCCAGCATAGCCAGACTGCCACGGCTAGCTTACGCAGGGCGCTAGAGGTCAAACCCCGAACCATCGCACTGATCCAAGAGCCGTGGATCAGAAACAATAGAATATGCGGCCTCAGTAACATCGGAGGTAAGCTAATTCTAGACACGCACAGCTCGGAAAAACCCAGAACCTGTGTCTACATACCCAAAGAAATTCCCTTTACGCCACTCACCCAATTCTGTTCCAGAGACCTGACAGCTGT
The DNA here is from genome assembly GCA_948150665.1 of Conistra vaccinii. NCBI lineage: Eukaryota > Metazoa > Arthropoda > Insecta > Lepidoptera > Noctuidae > Conistra > Conistra vaccinii. The sequence goes on from OX411332.1 coordinate 23,706,798, forward strand.
TAGGCTCCAAACCGAAGGTAGCGTTCCAGATGTTGTACTGGCCTCGGTTTACATGCCAGGCGAGGACGCAGACTGCCCGCCAAAGGAGATGGCCGATCTGGTGCAGCATTGCGAGCGCGCCAACTTGGACCTGATCATCTGCACTGACTCGAACGCCCACCACCCGCTCTGGGGCAGCGCCGCAGCGAACTCCAGAGGAGAGGTACTATCCACCTATTTATTCTCTACTAACCTTAACATTGTTAACCGCGGTTCGGAACCCACTTGGGTCACAGTCTGCGGACAAACGATTATAGATCTGACACTCGCTACAGAAACCGCAACAAACCTAATCACAAACTGGCACGTATCGGACGAACCTTCCTGCTCAGACCACAGAAGGATCCGTTTTACACTAACCGCAAACACTAGGAAACCCGCACCGAGGCGAAACCCGAGGCGCACCAATGTTCCCAAGTACAAAAGCCTTCTGGCGTCCCTACTAGCTAGGCACCTAGCACAATTAGAATACACCGTGACTAAACTATCCGAATACCTAACTGAAGCATACCACGCATGCTGTAAACTAAGAGCGCCACAAGGCAAGAACGAGAGAAACCCCTGGTGGAACGCTGAACTTAGTAAACTCAGAGATGCGCTACGTAAGCAATTTAACAGAGCAAAAAACACGAGACTCCCGGATGACTGGGAGATATACAAAGAGACCCAATATACATACAAAAAGCAGATCAGGACCGCCAGGAGGACCGCTTGGCGTAAGTTTTGTGAATCCATCGAAACAAACAGTGAGGCTGCAAGGGTAAGGAAGATCCTATCAAGACCGAACCCTTGGCGCGCTGAAAAAACCCGATAACTCATACACACTAACTGACTATGAAACCAGTAAGGTCCTTCTCGAGACTCACTTCCTAGACTGCAAAATCCTAGAGGACGGGACGTGGGAGGCTGAATCAGAATGGACCCCTACGGAACACGACTGGTCAAGAACCCGCAACATTGTAACAGAAGACCGAATAAAGTGGGCTAGCGACACCTTTCAGCTATACAAGTCGGCAGGGCTGGATGGCATCTTCCCAGCCCTACTGCAGTGGGGGGTAGATCATCTGACACCACGGCTCGTGGAGATCTATCGAGCCTGCATAGCACTCAGGTATATACCTCTTGCATGGCGTGAGGTGAAAGTCATCTTTATACCCAAACCCGGCAAAACCGATTATACACAACCCAAGGCTTATAGACCTATAAGCCTCACATCCTTCTTACTGAAAACCCTCGAGAGACTCTGCGATAGGCACATCCGAGACGGACCTCTCCGGATAAAACCATTGCACAAACAACAGCATGCGTACTCCACAGGCAAATCAACAGAATTCGCGCTGCACAGCGTGGTTTCTAAAATTGAATGTGCAGTGGACCATAAATGCTCAGCACTGGCCGCCTTCATTGACATCGAGGGCGCCTTTGACCAGACCATGTTTAACAGTATAAACATGGCCCTCGACAGACACAGAATAGATTCAACCCTGAGCGGCTGGATCACCAACATGCTCAAACTTAGAGCTGTACAAGTCACAGTAAATGACACTACAAGGGCCATCGTCGCGAAAGGCTGCCCGCAAGGGGGCGTCCTCTCGCCGCTCCTATGGAACCTGGTAGTAGACAGCCTCATCAAAACACTCAACGACAAAGGTTACTTTACCGTGGGCTACGCCGATGATTTAACCATAATAATAAACGGAACCCACGAAAACACACTATGCAACCTCATGCGTCAAGCCCTGAAAATTGTAGAGGAATGGTGCAACAAGCACCAACTCTCGGTGAACCCCACAAAAACCGAACTGATTCTCTTCACAAAAAAGAGAAAACTAACGACGCTACAGTTACCACGATTCTTTGGAACAACCCTAAGCCTTTCAACTGAAACCAAATACCTGGGCATTTATTTGGACAAACAACTGAACTGGGCAAAACACACGAACTACATCACTACAAAAGCCAGCATATCCCTGTGGCAGTGCAAGCGGCTGCTTGGCAGGAATTGGGGGATCAGCCCTAAGGTCACCCACTGGTTATACTACAGTCATCCGACCTATTATCACAACGGCTCACTGGTCTGGTGGCCCAGGACAGACCTGAGCACAGCCCAAAGAGATCTCGAAAAACTGCAGCGACTCGCTTGTGTTGCAATCACGAGCAGTATGAGAACTACACCCACCGCCGCCCTATAGGTAATGCTGGGACTGCCCTCATTGTGCGAGAGGAGGCGGCCTTGGCCGCCTTTAGGATTCATTTATCAGGAACCCTTAGCAATGACTCCAGAGTTAAGCACACACGCATAAAGGAAGATGCGATCAAACGACGACCAATGATGGCATCACCTTGTGATAAGGCCCCGAAAACACACCACTTTCAAAGGCACTACAACATTGTACTTACAGAAGAACGGTGTGACTACTCAGGCCCGAAAGAGATGAGAGTATACACTGATGGATCGAAAACCAACTTCGGCACTGGAGTCGGAGTCTTCTCACACGACTTCAACATAAATATATCCAGCCCGCTGGGGATGTTCAACACCGTCTATCAGGCGGAGTGTGTAGGCATCATACAGGCGGTCCATGCCCTAAAAGCCAGGAGAGTTACGGATACACATACACACATACGTATACTTTCCGACAGCGCCTCAGTTCTCCAATCCTTACAGAAAAAATGTATAACCTCAAAGCTAACACTAGAATGTCACAATGCCCTAGAGCAAATAAAGTTGTCTGGCCGCAACACGGTGACACTAAAATGGATAAAAGGACACAGCGGATCGCTAGGCAACGACGCAGCAGACGAGCTTGCTAGACGAGGATCCAGCACGGCAGTCTGCGGACCTGAGCCTATTGTACCCATCCCCTTCAACCAAATACGCAGGTGGCTACAAGAGTTCACCCACACACAAGCGGAGTACGCACAGGCGTCACCCAGATCTTTCACGGATGTTCTGAACAGGCCAGGAGTTTTAATTAACTTCTGGAGGGAGGTGGGCTGGTTGGAATAACCCCCCCAAGCGGCCGCCATGGCCCACGCACAATGGTCCACTTGAAGGACTAAGTGCGGAAACCAAACCCTCTAACATAGAACATAGATAGAAGGGCCCTTTGAAGTCCTTCGAAGTCCAGATTTAACGGTATGCTATATATTTTATCTTTGGGGTCATATGAAGGACTTAGTGTACCCTACACCAGTGACATCCATTGAAGAGTTGAGCGAGAGGATTTTAGCAGCTGTCGAACACGTAAAAACCTCACGTTCAACGCGAGTGACAGTGAGTGAAGTACGTCGTAGGCTGCGTGCTTGCATAAGCAACAATGGCAGGCAATTTGAACAGGATGTGTAATTTTTGTTTACTGCTTTTTTTTTGTATTAGGTATACACACTACCTTATAAAATTACATTTATTTTTTATTCACTACTCAAATCAAGATTAAAAATTTGGCATATAGCGCGCATTTGCTTATTTTTTTTAAACCGCTGGGAAAGTTAGTGACAATTGTACCTTTTTGGAAAGCTTATGAAACCAGTTAGTCATTTTACACATTTGTACACCAACTGTCGTACAATTTTTTTCCAATAGCTTACTTCAATTATTGCTACTAAAGAACTTCGATTTCTGAGATTATGTAAGTTTTGGGCAAGATTTTTTTTTTAAATGAAGAGATCATTTAAAAAAAAAATCTTTAGCTTTCTGAAAAGTATCAATTAAATGTTTTGAGTGGAGTATTTTCTTCATAATTAATTGTTTTTGGTAACAAGTCAGAAAATTTCTACAAAATCGAAGAACCGTCACAGCTCGAGAACCATCCAGTTTTGACCCCTAGTTAACTGGACTTAATTTGTTGCTAATGACCTCTAGTATAACCCATTTCAAGGAATAGGTCGAATTTCCCTGTCTGCCCCCCCCCTGTATAAGGCGTACGCAGAAGAGCTCAGCCGTTTACTTAGGTATTCGATGTTGCCTGACTTCCAGTTCAATTTAAAGTCAATAATAGCTTGTAGAAATTTTGTGGCGTCGACTTTGTTTAGTACAGTGTCCTTGTAAATTGCGTTAAGGTCAAATACAGCCTGGGTCCGTTGCCTAAAATGCATAATAGTCGTCTTATCTGGATTTATTTAACCATGATACACTTTTAGGGGTATGAGAAACAGGGTGTAAAGTTCACTCATCCACCATAGAAAAGGGAGGATCCTCCAACCAGACGGGTTGTTATGTCTGGCGGGCAACTGCCCATATGTTGATTTCGGATAGTCTTATCTATGTTATTCGCTCAGTAAACTCTAACTGCGAGATGTAGGAATTGTGTGACGTCATGTCTTTTTGTTTCGTAGTTTTTGTATGTGGCGGTCTAACCGCTACACACTTATGTGCAAAAAAATCGACCCACCCTGTAAGTTTCGATTCGGAACACAATGTATAAAAATTAAGATCAGACAAACAAAAACTAATAATGTAATATGAAGGATTTCATAAACTTTATTTTTACATACCCTACACTTCAATAAACGGGATGTTGTTGATGGTATTGACTCGTTTATTCGGACACCCTCATTTCTCATTTTTAATAACGCAATCTCAGTGACATTGCATTGTGTTAAAAGTTAATCAATTTATTGTTTATTCAATAATTGGTTATTTTACTGATTTAGTGACCTTTTACCTTGAGTTTAATTATTTTTACTCCCTGTGAAAATGGATACTACTCCATCTGAGTGCGCTCAAGTTGTAGCACTGATCCAGGCTGGATTGAGTCAGCGCGTCGTGGCCAGACTTCTTCACCTAAGTCGATCAGCAGTAAGACGAGTGTACCGAACGAAGGTTCTTAGAGACTGGGAGCGTCAATAGACTATCAGATTCGGGAAGAAATCGGGCTACTTCAGATAGAGATGATCGATTTATGGTGTCTAAAAGTTTAAGAAATCGACATTTGACTGGTGTTCAGGTGCAACAACAACTTCGTTATGTACGCGGCGTAGCTGTAAGTGAATGGACTGAACGACGGAGACTTGCAGAAAGCGGATTGCATCCTCACAAACGCGCTAATGGTCCAAAATTAACCCCCGCGCATCGTCAAGCGCGGCTTCGATTTGGTCGTGCTCACGTCGGTTGGACACTCGAACAATGGAAGGTCGTGCTGTTCTCGGACGAGTGTAAAATCAGTCTTCATGGAAATGATGGGCGCAGGAAAGTTTACCGAAGAGAGGACAATTTGCACAGGCTTGTATTGAAGAACGAGTGGCTTTTGGAGGAGGTTCGTGAACTGTTCGGGGCGGAATTTCTTTGGAAGGAAAAACGGATCTTCAGTTCGTATCCGGACCTCGTCTAGGCAATCTGACTGCACAACGTTACATCCAGGAGGTGCTAGAACAACATTTTATGCCATACGCCGGATTTGTAGGTGAGGGTTTCACGCTAATGCAGGACAACGTCCGACCATCACCACATACAGCCACGATACTATTCCAGTACCTACGTGAGGTGGAAATTCCTGTTATGGAGTGGCTAGCAAGGAGCCCTGACCTTAATCCCATTGAACATCTATGGGATGAGCTGAAGAGAAGGGTCAGGGCCAGAAATCAGAAACCCAGAAACCCTCCAGGAACTAAAGGTGGCTATTTAAGAAGAGTGGGAAGGTATACCCCAAGAATTCATAAAAACATTAATAAGGGCAATGAATCAATGGATGGAAGCTGCAATAAGAGCACGTGGGGGGAATACAAGTTACTGAACAAAGTATTCTTTAGAAATTTGCTTTTTTGATTTTTACTTTCAAAATTATTCATTAAAAAATTTAGCAATTCTAACCGTCTTTGTTTTTCTGTCTGTAAAATCAATAAACCAAAATCTGTTAACTAAAAATAAAAAAAAATAAAAAAAATATCGTTTATTCTCAGGTATACAACCCATAGCAATAATTATTACAAAAAAAACTGATGTATTGTAATCTTAGACTGACATTTAACAAACAGTGTGAAAAGTATTTATTAATTAATTTTAGATTATAATATGATCGAAAGCGTACGGGGTGGGTCGATTTTATTGCACGCAAGTGTATTATTGATGTCATTTTCATTGTCTTTATTTTTACATGCTAAACTCTGCTACAGTCATAGTGCTGTCGTCGGCAAACAGAGTCCTGGAGTGGTCAATAGCAATAGGCAGGTTATAGATGTATAATATCATGAATAATAATGATCCGAGTACGCTGCCTTGAGGAACACCGTATGTAGGTGTGAGTTCACTTGATACATAAATTTCCTCTTTCTTTGTCTTAACATTAATTCTGTCAATTTCTGTGTATTGTTTTCTATTAGTAAGGTATGACTGAATAAGATTTAATATGTTTCCCCTTATAAAGATAAAGATCATTTATTTGTCAAACATGCGTACTTATGCTTTTATGCTTCTTATTTCTGTAGCAAGATGCCATGGTCAACGTAGTCAAAAGCCTGCGTCATGTCGTAGTATATAGCACCCACCGGGATTCTCCTGTCCATATTCGTCATTACGGTATATAAAAATTCATAAATGGCCATAGGAACTGGTTGACATTATATAGTTTAAACCCATTTTGCTCTTCACTAAAGATATTTTTCTTTTCAAGGTATGAGTAGTAAAGCATAAGTAAGGTATAAGTACCTATAGTTCTTTACACAAGTATTTTACAAAATTTTTGGCCATTATAGGAATTAAGGCTTTTGGTCTATAGTTAGCCAGAAGTTTGAAAATTTCACTTGCAGCGTATCCACAACGATGCAACGCAATTACAGCGACTCTCGTCTTCTTTTTGTGTCCACTCCATGTTGAAAACGAAAGAAAAGTATATTTTAAAATCGTGAAACATTCAAAATTCAAAAGTAATTTATGAATTTTTCCATCTGCATTACAAATTCAAAAGGAGATGGGAATTCCTGGGCCCAGCAGTTAACTAGTTGATATTTGTATAAAAAAAACCGTTATATTTTTTTAAAGGAAATCACAAAATACAGTACCAAATTTCTATCTAGGAAACGAGAAAAGTTAAATTAAGTTATTAAACTAAATAATCGATTAACTTCCCTGAATTCTTAGTAATCGATAACGAATAAATCGGTAAAATCCCAGAATATGTATGAAAATCGAGTGACAACTGCTTATCAATCGTTTCGTGGAATCGATTCATAGTGAATCGAGATCCTTTAATTTTTCTTCAGTTGGCTAGTCTGGTCACCGACTGACAGATGACAGGTAGAAAAAAACCGGCACTCCATAGATAATACTTACACTTAAATACGGGACTCGCGTATTTTCCTGTAAGTACCTATTCAAATCGAGCTTTTAGTCTATCAAGCGACGAACAAAACCAGACTTAAGTATGTACGTACTGTTTACGGTCTCCGGCGGCATGTCTGACGGCTGTCTTTTTGTTGGACAGCATATTTATGTTTAAACAATACATACTTAATAGCTAATTAGTTGATTAATTAGCCATACGAATCTATGGAATGTGCCGTTTGACCGTTTCACTCAAGTGTAGGTAACTGTCAAGTCCCGATGGGACTTGACTTCATATAACTTGGTTCCTTCCTGGATAGCCAAATGTCATGAAATTTTCAGAGAGGCCTTGTTACTATATCCTCTTACAAATAAGGCTAGTTTGATTCAGTTATCACCTGGGCCCACAGGAATCTATGGAGTCGTTCCCTTCTCCTTTGGAACCTATGACAGTATATATGACCCGACTACGTACCTACAATGTATTCGAGCATAGCACAGTGACCATGGTGTTTTGCTTTGCGAGACTATTGCACTTCGCCTACATGCTTATACATATTACATTACATACATTCTTGTTCCTCGTGACTCACATTCTCGGCCGCTGCTGTTGAATATATTCTGCAAGCGCTCCTCGGCGCTGGAGAGGTCGCCCAGGGCGCCGCCGGCGGCACACTTCTTGCGGGCTTTGTATTTTATGTCAGCCCAATACTGTAACAACATCATTTTATTTACTTTTCTTTCTAACCATTGCTTTGTTGTAAGTTCTAACGTAGGTACCAGATGATTATTACTAGTTATTCCATTGATGTAGGTATTAAAAGCGGTAGATACGGACTTAGTAACAGCGCCTGATCCTATCAAACTACGTGATTCCCCGTAGTCGGCTCTGGTCGGCACTCAGTCGCGCACGACATATCGTTGATCAAACAGCTCCATAATTACAGTTTTTTTGTGTGATAAATACGCATCAAAATGACATCTTGTGCAGCTAAACAGTGTTTTAATAATACAAGGAAGAACAATAAGACACACGGGATTACTTACCACTCGTAAGTACAGCCAAAAATGCGAATTTGTTGAAAGTTATAATAATATTTCATTCTTTGGGATTAGCTTGTGGCCGATCTACTGACGGTTGCCCACGCGAGTTATTCGTATTCCGCGCGGACTGCTCATTTTAAACTCGTCTCTCTCTGTGTGTGTATAGGACACCGTCGTACCCGTACCGACAGAGGGGGAGTCGCCCCGTGCTGCTCGGCGTTTATTCGCCGCCGCGGTCGCGGACGCCACGCCCAAAGTATGTCTAAACCCGGCACGCGCGCCTCGTTGGGCCGCGATGCCGGGTCACCTGAAGACCGACCGATGCTGGTCCGGGCAACGTCGCTGCCAAACATTGGCGACGCGTCGTCCGGTGCACCACCCGTCGAACCCCCTAGAAAGAAAAAGGGGAAAAAGACGCCACAAACAAGAAAGGGGGAACGAGTGCCGCTTTGCCACCGGCCCACCGACGTCGAGCCGGCCGCATGCCGTCTCCGTTCGCCCCCCGCGTTCCGCCCGGTACCTATACAGGCCCCGGGGCCAGCCGCGAACCTACGCCGCGCGCCGCAAGCGCGCCCCCAAGTGCCACCCGCACGCGTACCTGCGCCCGGGCACTCCGCCGCGTCTAACGTGCGTTCCGCCGCACCGCACGCGTACCCCGCGCTACCCGCACCGCGTTCGCCCATACCGACTGCACGGGCGCGCGCTCCGCCTACGCGTACCGCCGCTCCGCCCCCGCGCTTTGTGTCGCCGCTCGCACCTGCTGGAAAGGCGAAGCAAAGTGTGTCGCCGATGGAGATGCTGCCCAAAGCTGCGCCTGCCCCGTGCCCCGCCCCATCCGGCCCCCGCTTCTCGCTAGGTGGGCCGGCGAAGTCTGAGCAGGAGCGACCGGTAAGTGCTGGCCCCTATTACAAGCCAACACCGTTGACGTCACGACTGCCTGCTTCGCCGGCACCTCCCCGTGCATCCGCCTACGACTCACCCGCTATGATGTCGGCATGCTCCTCGCGTGTGGGGTCAATTATGTCGATCGCCTCAGCGGGATCGGCCGCATCCGGTCGCGATGACATGTCCCCGGACATGACCCCGCGATCCGGCGATGCGTCCCACAGCAGGCGGAGCCGCTGCCGGGCCATTGTCGCCGGCGTCACCAACACCGTCGCTGGGTTTCAGTTTCGAGTTCGAGCTCGAGACTAGAGCCCAGCGAAGCAGAAGGAGCTCCGGCGAGACCGAGTCGGAGGAGGCGAAGAAGTACTGCCTAGACCCCCCGCGGCCACAGCGCGAAAGCGCGCCGCGAGGTCGGGGCACACCGAAATCACCTACCTTTTCCGATACGGTCCGCCGGTCACCGCCGAAATCACCGACGCCACCACTGGATAAGACACCTGAGAGGGCGAGTAACTCTAACTTGCCCCAAATGCTATCCCTCCCCCCCCCTGCTGTCGCTAATTAGACGACGACGAAACAGGCGAAGAGAAATAAGAAGCCGAGGTACCCGCCGCTGGTAGTGGAGACGCTGCTTAACTGGGCGATGCATTTCCGAGCCATCAGTTTAGTTTAGTTTAGTTTGTTTTATTCATAAACAATTTACATTGTGTTGAATTTCATACAAATACAAGATACAAAAAATAGAACTATGAATATACAAATTATGAATTAGTATCCAGCTTTTTTACAGTTTCAAATATAATGTCAAACTGTTTTAAATATAATGTCAAACAGTTTTAAATATAATGTCAAACAGTTTTAAATATAATGTCAAACAGTTTTAAATATAATGTCAGACAATTTTAAACATTAAATCTATACAGGGTGGCAGGGACATCGACGCGAAGCCGGTTACCAGGGATTCAGTACATGATTCTGAACCCCCCTGCGTTGAAATTATTCGTCGGTTATTAAAAAAAAAATCAGCTGTTCCATACATTTTGACCGCGTAGGTATTGCTATTTTCTATGAAACAGCAGATTTTTTTTTTAATAACCGACGAAAAATTTTAACACAGGGGGGTTCAGAATCATGTACTGAATCCATGGTAACCGGCTTCGCGTCGATGTCCCTGCCACCCCGTATTTAATGTCGGCAAATTATTTGAAAATTATATAATGTCAAATGATTAAAAACAAAAACAAAAAAAAAAATACAATATAATTCATCTATTATTGTGTGACACTAACTCCGATATATTATACAGACATTTCTCCAATAAAAAGACCTTTAATTTTGCTTTAAACAAGTGGGTGTTATAAATCAAGATCTTTAGATCAGAAGGCAGCTTATTGAAAATCTCTACAGCTTGATACTTCGAGCAATGTTCTACTATGTTAAATTTTGGTGCTATTGGTTGTTTAAAAATTTTTCTTCGTGTGCTCTCTCTAATCTCACGTTCCTCTTGCGATTCAAACTCATGTAGATACTTGGCAAAATAACTTAAGAGGACCAATATGTACAGACTAGGAACTGTTAATATTGCTAATTTTTTAAAGTAATCTCGGCATGAGACACGTTGTGAAATTCTGACTATTGTCCTTATGGCTCGTTTCTGTATGACGAATGCTCTCTGCCAGTTATAACTGTAACTATTTCCCCAGAGCAGGATGCTATACCTAATCCTAGACTCGACCAGCGCATAATATATAGCCTTTAATTGTTCTATATTCAATTCATCCCTAAGACTTCTAAGTGCGTAACATGCTGACGATATGGATGATTCAATAACAGCAAGCTCTGGTTTCCAATTTAAATGCGAATCTATGTTAACCCCTAGGAATTTAACCTTGTCCACTAATTCAATATTGTCTCCATTTATTTTTATATCTAAGTTGTTATTATTACGAGTCTTAGTCCTAAATAACATGAGGTTAGTTTTACTTGTATTTAGTAATAAGTTATTGGCTGTAAACCATTCGCAAACTTTATCTATAATTATTTTTGTATTTAATGTCAATTTTTCTATGTCCTTTTCCCCAATTATTACGTTTGTGTCATCTGCGAAAACAACAAGTTTCTCATTCGGCTGGGTTTTATTCATGAAATTAAGAAAGTCATTTGTAAAAATGGTGAAAAGTGCTAAGCTGGGCCGGCCTCCGCATGCTCTTCCCTTCGGGTCCGGGGTTAGGTTTAACCCTGAGACCGAGGACGAGTACAGGCTGGTACAGCGGTACCTAACTGGCCTGGAAAAGGATAGCGGCGTTTCCTGGTTCGCGTACTCGCTGCCAGCAGACAGAAATTTGAAAATCGTCATTCGGGGCCTGCCGGCGGACACGGACCCGGATAGAGGAGGAACTCCAGGCGTTGGGACACCTACCGGAGTACGTGCGCCATATAAAGGGCGCACAGGGACGACCCGGTTGCGTGTTTCACGTAATTCTAAAGAGGACCCCGGACGTCAAACAAATCTTCAACACCACCGTATTTATGTATATGCGGGGTGTCAAGATTGAGGCTTGGCGTGGAAAACGTGGGCCCGCTCAGTGTCACAGGTGCCAACGCTTCAGACACAGCTCGCACCAGTGCCACAAACCGCTCGCTTGCGGAGGCGAGCACGCGGCACAAGATTGCCCGCGCCCGTGGGAGGAGCCGGCCACCTGCGTCAATTGCGGTGGCCAACACCCCGCGAGCAACATCAAATGCCCCGTCTTTGAGCGTGAAATAAGCAACAATAAAATAGTATAACTTACTAACTACTTAACTAATAATAAAATGAATCACATTAAAAACCCAGTGCCCTTCCTCCTCTCTTCTACTTGATCTATGCTGTGCCCGACAGGGTCCATAATTGTGACTAATATAATTATTTCCATACCAACTATAATACATTATGGTACGCAATAAAGAATTGAGAATTGAGAACAAGCGCCCTCTACTTAACAGGGACCGGGCGCTCAAGTATACAGCAGATGACCAGGCGGAGGTGTTCGCCGAGCACCTGGAGCTTCAGTTTCGCCCGAACCCGACCAGCGACCCCTCGACCGTCACCCCAGCTGGTCCAGCTGAACGCAAATTAGGTCCCTATTCGTCGCACTCGCTGGTCCAGCTTTTTCACTACTGCACGTCTATTTGACTGATATTTGTATTAATAATCTGTGTGTAGTAATGCGTTCCAGGTCTAAATATTTAATCTATAAATGAACGACGACATTCAATCTCACATGCTAAACATCGTAGAACAGTTTTGTGCTGAAATGTTTCATTATTTTATTTTATTCAGTTCTACCACCGCTGCAAATATGGCGGACGGCAATTGTTTTATTTCGATTTTATTTAGTTTTAGTTTATTTTCGGTAGTCAACAAGCTTTTGTGTTGTGTTTTGCCACTAGTAAATAACATGATAAAGACTATTATACATTCACATTTCACTAAAGTGCAACGTAATAAAAACTGTGATCCAATGTTTGAGTGTATTGTTTTGTGCTGATCGTTGCTAGTGCGTGGTGTGAAAGAAGAATCTCATTTTTGACCTGACTATGTATAGAAACGAAATAAATCTTAAAATACAGCTAATTTTATTATTTATTAATTACGCTTATCACAATGTTAAAAGAAACGCAGGAAAAAAGTTTTTTTAATATTTCTATATGATTATTCTACGTCAAGGATACATATTACCATGTTTTGAACGCACCTCAACTACCCTTTTTTGACGACGTTCCATTTAACACATTGCTACTTGATTTTATTCAACTTTGTTTCCGAGTTTTATTTATTATTTTACGTTTTATTTAATCAATAAGTAATTCTTTATTAGTCATTGTACATACAGATTAATTAAAAATAACATATTAAATAATCATGCAGTATGTAATCGAGTTGGCAGGAGTCAGTATTTAATAGAGTTCGCACAAGTGAAACAGATTTTTTTGACATTTGACAGTTCTGCGATTGGCGTCGGCGCAGTCCTTCGTTGTTGCGTTTGCGTCTCGTTGTGTACTGTGCGATTTTGTGTGTGCTACTTACACAACACAAGCAACTGTCCTATCCAAGCAAGTGTTCCTATTTTAGACTAAACTGAGCCTTAATAATTATTTCTAGCACATTTATTTCTCGTAACGGAAAATCCTAAGCTAAAAAGTAACATTAATGTTTTTTGGCCCTCGTATTATTCCTTACATTGTAAATAAGTCCGTGTGACTCGGCATAGGCTTCACATACTCTCAGCATCCTTCCGAGCGCCCCTGCAGTGGGACTCAGCAGCACCATGTCGTCCGCGTAACTGATATTATTAACACTAATACCACCCACCCGGCATCCGACACGCATGCTGCTGAGTTCCACTATGAGATCATTTACATACAGGCTGAAGAGCTTTGGAGATGATAACCCACCCTTTCTCACGCCGCACTCCAGCCTGTACGAATCGGAAAAAGTGCCTGACCATTTTACACAGTTCGTCTGGTTACTGTACCAAAATTTAAATATGTTTATCATCTCCACCGGTACACCACTATCCTCTAGCTTAGGTAAGAAGTGGGGCCTATCCCCCAAAATCATAATGTGGCTGTACACAGCAGTGATCCGCCCCATGATCGCTTACGGGGCCGTGGTCTGGTGGCCCCGCACTGAGCTGGTTACAACTACCAACAAACTACAGCGCATGCAAAGGCTAGCCTGTGTGGCGACCACGGGCTGCATGAGGACTACTCCGACCGCAGCAATCGAAGCCATGCTGGGTCTGCCCCCGCTTCACCTGTTTATACAACAGGAAGCGACAATGGCGGCGGTGCGCCTTAATACAATTAACCTCTGGGGTAAGAGGAAAACACAACACACCGCGTTGCTTGAGGGGTTCAATAATGAGTTCCCTATTACGAAAGCCATTAATGACCGGATACCCAAACAATTTATCTTCGATAAAAAATACAAGATCCAACTTCACGAGGATAGCCGGTGCGAGGGTTTGCGCCCCGCAGAGCTGCGGATCTTCACCGACGGATCCAAAACAGGTAGTGGCACAGGTGCTGGAATCTTCTCGGAGGACTTCAACATACACATAGCCACGCCATTGGGAGTCCACAACACAGTGTTCCAGGCCGAATGCATGGGTATATCTCTTGCCGCTTCAGCCATCATGGCCAGGGAAGTTAAGGACCACTCAATACGCATACTCTCGGACAGCATGGCTGTTCTGCAAGCGCTAAACAGTTACACTGTTGACTCCGGGTTGATATACGAGTGCCACCAGCGTCTTAACCAGGTGGGTAGCCTCAATAATATAACCATTCAATGGATCAAGGGACACAGCGGCTCGCGGGGCAATGACGCAGCTGGCGAACTTGCCAGAAGGGGGTCGAGCATGGCACCAGTGGGGCCTGAACCCATCGCGCCACTCCCCTTCGGGTACCTACGCACTTTGGTAAGGAAACGAACCAGGGACCAACATCATAAACTATGGTCGGATCACGGTGAGTGTAGGCAAGCCAAGGAGGCACTCCCTACAATCGATGGCCGCCTCACGAAAAAGGTTCTCCGGCTATCGAAACAACAGCTGCGCACAGTCACAGCAGCTGTAACTGGCCATGGGTCATTTAATAAACACCTCTATGTCATAGGAGTCACAGACAGTCCGCTGTGCAGAGCCTGCATGGAGGACGACGAGACAGCAGCTCATGTGCTGTTAAACTGCCCGGTGGTCGCCGATTACAGGGCAAAGTGCTTCGGTAACCCAGGTACCCTGCATGAGATTGTCAGTGACACCAAGGCGTTGCTGGCCTTCTTTGAGGAGCTGGGGTGGATCGAATGACCTATTTTCCCACCCGTACGCAAAATACGCGCTTTGACGTGGAGTTGCGGATACCAGCCCGTTTTACCTATTACCTATTATCCTCTAGCTTCGTCCAAAGCACCTCGTAAGACACGAGGTCAAAGGCCTTGGAGAGATCCAGAAAACAGGCATATACCGGTGTCTTACGATCAGTGTAGTACTGGACAGTGTGCTTGAGACTTAAGATTGCGCTCTCAGTAGATAGTCCGGGTCGAAACCCGAACTGCGCATCGTGTAGTTTCAGATATTTGTGCAAGCAAGAATCAAGCAAACCGTCCAGCACCTTAGCTATCACGGTCGCGAGGGAGATCGTACGGTAATTATCCTTATCCGAGATGTCACCGGTTCTGTTCTTAACTATGGGCACCACTGTAGTTTTCATAAGGTCAGCTGGAAGGTACGCATGACTGATGCACATTGTAAACAACAGAGACAGGACCCTCGGGAGGCGCACTCCCGCATATCGGCAGTAGTATACATAACGAAATTAAAAGGAAAACTATCACTGCTAAGCTGAGCTGGCTGTAGTAGCGGAGCTGCGTTTATTTTATCGAACCTAACCTAACATTGTCGGAACTGAAGAACCCCGGGACAGATTTTGATGCGCTTTGGCATGAGTAAAGGGAGAAGCAATGTCTTTAAAACTACAGTGGTGTTAACCGTGGCCGAGCTGGCTGTAGTAGCGGAGCTGCGTTTATTTTATCTAACCTAACCTAACATTGTTGGAACTGAAGAACCCCGGGACAGATTTTGATGAGCTTTGGCATGAGTAAAGGGAGAAGCAATGTCTTCAAAACTACAGTGGCATGAACTGTGGCAGTAGTGGGACCAGCTGTTGAAACTTCCCCCGTTACCTAACCTAACACTGTCAGAACTGAATAATGTTGTGCTGGCACATTCACTTGATGTGGTGCTGCCAGGGTATGGGGGCTAGAAGAGGGCGTTGTCCGTCGTTCGTCGAACACTGTTCGGATCGCCTCGAAACCTAACATAACCTTTTTTTTTTTTTCTCGGGGTGGAAATCCTCATGGATGTCCTCCACCCTGGGGTGGACGAAGGGGTCTGTCAGACTCTTACTGACTAAAACCACCCCGGTGTTCCCTCGCACACTTACGTCGGGGGGCTGCGGGTGCAATTGCGACTTCCGCTGCCCCGGACTGGTGAAGGCCCGCACTCTGCGGGCCCCGTCCCGTAGGGGGAGTGAGGTGTGCAAACTCCCCCCGTTACGTCTTAGAGTGGCGCGCGTGGAACACTACGCGCCGCCATCTCGGGTCCTGTGTGATGGGGGGCGACAGATGTCCCCGAATCCGTCGCCCCTGGACCCATTTAAGGGGGCTGGAAGAGGGCGTTATCCGCCCTCCGCCGATGCCTGGTGCGCCTGCTGCGGGCCGGGTGAGTGGACGAGATCTCCCTCTCCCTTTCCGCAGCCTCCTTCTGTGAGATGACTGTCTCGCAGAAGGAAACCACTGCGTTCCACGACTCGGCACTCCCGACCATCGAACGAACGACGGCCGGCAGTGACAAGTCGGCTCCAACTTCTGAAACGAGGGCACGGCGCGGCTCCTCCCATGCGGCACACTCTGCCAATGTATGCCGCGCCGTGTCCTCCCGACAATGGACGCAGTGGTGACACCGGGCGTCGGGCTCCCTGTTTATGCGACACAGGTACTTCCCGAAGCAGCCATGCCCCGAGAGCACCTGCGTCACCCGAAACGACAGGGAGCCGTGCCTCCTCCCGAGCCAGTCCTCGAGCACCGGCCGGACCGCCTCGATGGTGTCGAGGCCGGCGGTGGGGCGTGAAAGCCTTTCCCGCCATTCCGTCACCAGGACCTCGCGAAGCTGAGACCGACGCAGCTCCATGTGTCGCTGCATCGGTCGCTCGCCCCGCGCTGTGGCTTCCTCGCGCCACCGATGAAGTGACGCGAGCACCTTCGCCTCCAGGTCCCAGGGCGGGGATCCGGCCAGTGCACAAGCCGCCTCGTAGGAGATCGTGCGATACCCCCTGATGACTCTGACGGCCATCGCTCTCTGCGGCTTACGCAATACAGCGATGCTACCGGCCGATACAGCGATGCTACCGGCCGAACCTAACATAACCTAACCTTTTTTTTTTCTTTTTTTTTTTTCGGGGTGGAAATCCTCATGGATGTCCTCCGCCCTGGGGTGGGCGGAGGGGTCTGTCAGACTCTTACTGACTAAAACCACCCCGGTGTTCCCTCGCACACTTGCGTCGGGGGGCTGCGGGAGCAAATTGCGACTTCCGCTGCCCCGGACTGGTGACGGCCCGCACTCTGCGGGCCCCGTCCCGTAGGGGGAGTGAGGTGTGCAAACTCCCCCCGTTACGTCTTAGAGTGGCGCGCGTGGAACAATACGCGCCGCCATCTCGGGTCCTGTGTGATGGGGGGCGACGGATGTCCCCGAATCCGTCACCCCTGGACCCATTTAGGGGGGCTGGAAGAGGGCGTTATCCGCCCTCCGCCGACGCCCGGTGCGGGCCGGGTGAGTGGACGAGATCTCCCTCTCCCTTTCCGCAGCCTCCTTCTGCGAGATGACTGTCTCGCAGAAGGAAACCACCGCGTCCCACGACTCAGCACTCCCGACCATCGAACGAACGACGGCCGGCAGTGACAAGTTGGCTCCAACTTCTGAAACGAGGGCACGGCGCGGCTCCTCCCACGCGGCACACTCTGCCAATGTATGCCGCGCCGTATCCTCCCGACAATGGACGCAGTGGTGACACCGAGCGTCCGGCTCCCTGTTTATGCGACACAGGTACTTCCCGAAGCAGCCATGCCCCGAGAGCACCTGCGTCACCCGAAACGACAGGGAGCCGTGCCTCCTCCCGAGCCAGTCGTCGAGCACCGGCCGGACCGACTCGATGGGGTTGAGGGTGGGGCGTGAAAGCCTTTCCCGCCATTCCGCCACCAGGACCTCGCGAAGCTGAGACCGACGCAGCTCCATGTGTCGCTGCATCGGTCCCTCGCCCCGCGCTGTGGCTTCCTCACGCCACCGATGAAGTGACGCGAGCACCTTCGCCTCCAGGTCCCAGGGCGGGGATCCGGCCAGTGCACAAGCCGCCTCGTAGGAGATCGTGCGATACCCCCTGATGACTCTGACGGCCATCGCCCTCTGCGGTTTACGCAATACTGCGATGCTACCGGCCGTCAGGTCAGCCGCCCAGATCGGGGCCCCATAAACGGCCATCGACCGCACGATCCCCACGTAGAGCCGCCTACAAGCGGCGCTCGGGCCCCCCAGATTGGGAAGCAGCGTTGACAGCGCCCCAGCAGCGCCCAGCAACTTGGGCGCCAACCGTCGGAAGTGGGGCCCGAAGTCCCACCGGCTGTCGAGCACCAATCCTAGGTACTTCATGGTAGACTCGACAGCGATCCGAGTCCCCCCGACCACGATGTGTGAGCCGGGTGGCGGCGCCCGCCGGGGGCCATGAAACACCATGGCCTCCGTCTTGCTGAGGGCCACCTCCAGGCCTAGGCAACGTATGCGACTCACCACCTGTGAGACCGCAGCCGTCGCCAGCAACGCTGCCTCCCTGTGCGAGCTCCCCCGAGCAGTGACCAGTGTGTCATCCGCATAACACGTCAGGTCTACCCCCGGGCCGAGCTCGCCCAACATAACCTAACCTAACATAACCTATCCTTTTTTTTCTCGGGGTGGAAAGCCTCATGGATGTCCTCCGCCCTGGGGTGGGCGACGGGGTCTGTCAGTCTCTTACTGACTAAAACCACCCCGGTGTTCCCTCACACACTTGCGTCGGGGGGCTGCGGGAGCAAATTGCGACTTCCGCTGCCCCGGACTGGTGACGGCCCGCACTCTGCGGGCCCCGACCTGTAGGGGGAGTGAGGTGTGCAAACTCCCCCCGTTACGTCTTAGAGTGGCGCGCGTGGAACACTACGCGCCGCCATCTCGGGTCCTGTGTGATGGGGGGCGACGGATGTCCCCGAATCCGTCGCCCCTGGACCCATTTAGGGGGGCTGGAAGAGGGCGTTATCCGCCCTCCGCCGACGCCCGGTGCGCCTGCTGTGGGCCGGGTGAGTGGACGAGATCTCCCTCTCCCTTTCCGCAGCCTCCTTCTGCGTGATGACTGTCTCGCAGAAGGAAACCACCGCGTCCCACGACTCAGCACTCCCGACCATCGAACGAACGACGGCCGGCAGTGACAAGTCGGCTCCAACTTCTGAAACGAGGGCACGGCGCGGCTCCTCCCACGCGGCACACTCTGCCAATGTATGCCGCGCCGTATCCTCCGTACAATGGACGCAGTGGTGACACCGAGCGTCCGGCTCCCTGTTTATGCGACACAGGTACTTCCCGAAGCAGCCATGCCCCGAGAGCACCTGCGTCACCCGAAACGACAGGGAGCCGTGCCTCCTCCCGAGCCAGTCGTCGAGCACCGGCCGGACCGCCTCGATGGTGTTGAGGCCGGCGGTGGGGCGTGAAAGCCTTTCCCGCCATTCCGCCACCAGGACCTCGCGAAGCTGAGACCGACGCAGCTCCATGTGTCGCTGCATCGGTCTCTCGCCCCGCGCTGTGGCTTCCTCACGCCACCGATGAAGTGACGCGAGCACCTTCGCCTCCAGGTCCCAGGGCGGGGATCCGGCCAGTGCACAAGCCGCCTCGTAGGAGATCGTGCGATACCCCCTGATGACTCTGACGGCCATCGCCCTCTGCGGTTTACGCAATACTGCGATGCTACCGGCCGTCAGGTCAGCCGCCCAGATCGGGGCCCCATAAACGGCCATCGTCCGCACGATCCCCACGTAGAGCCGCCTACAAGCGGCGCTCGGGCCCCCCAGATTGGGAAGCAGCGTTGACAGCGCCCCAGCAGCGCCCAGCAACTTGGGCGCCAACCGTCGGAAGTGGGGCCCGAAGTCCCACCGGCTGTCGAGCACCAATCCTAGGTACTTCATGGTAGACTCGACAGCGATCCGAGTCCCCCCGACCACGATGTGTGAGCCGGGTGGCGGCGCCCGCCGGGGGAGTAGTGGGACCAGCTCCCATATATTTTTGCCCACTATCCTTTGTCGTTCCGGTGTAGTGAACGTCTAGAAGTGTGTGTAATAGGTGAAGTATTGTACAAACATAACAGAGGCCGAGAGGCCCCGGGACCCCGGGCTTTTTTATTAAAAACCTTCTCGTCTTTCTTTGTGTATGTAATTATCCTGGTGTCCGAGTTCGATTCTCGACACAGCATTCTCAATAAGTGGCAGGAGATCATTATATAATGCTACACTACTTATTATGCAGTTTTCGTTGGCATAAAGAAATAAAGCATATTTCGTTATATTTGCTAAAAGTAATTCTCCCTAGCCATGCCACATACTTTAAAGATTAATTAATCAAAATGAATAGTTTCTTGAGATAAAAAAGTATCAACGAAGAGTAGAGAAAAGGTACCTTCTATTATATAAATTGATTTATGGATAGTTAATATTAAAAATTGCAAAATTGACTTGCTGCAGAGTATACCTTCCAGCCGGACCACACCCTACTAACTAACTAACTCCTCCAGTGCAGCGGTGAATAATTTCGGAGAGATAACGTCTCCTTGTCTCACACCTCGCTGCAGAAGGATAGGTTTCGAGGTCTGGTCGTGGAGTCGGACTGACATAGTGGCGTCTTTGTATAGGCACTTTAACACTTCGATGTACCGATAGTCGATGTGGCACCGTTGAAGAGACTGTAGTACAGCCCATGTCTCGATCGAATCGAAGGCTTTCTCGTAATCCACGAACGCTAAGCAGAGAGGCAAGTTATACTCTTCGGTCTTCTGTATAACAGGTGTTTTACCCCGAGTATGACGGAATCAAACAGCTTCTCGAGAGCCTAAAGAAAGGGTTTCCCACCGGCCTTTAGGAGTTCCGCCGTAATTCCGTCTTCACCCGGCGCCTTGTTGTTTTTAAGCTGCTTTAGAGCCATCCTAATCTCGTACAAGCTGACGTCCGGGATATCTTCGGTATAGTGTCGGGTTAATCTAGCTCTTGGGTCGTTTGCCACATTCGTAACGGGGTTACTGGTTGACGTATATAACTGTCCATAGAACCTCTCAATAGTTCAAGTTTGGCGGATACGATCCTGCCATCATCGGTCTTCAGCTTTGCAAGCTGGCTCTGCCCAATATCGCATCCTTAATGCGGTCTGCACTAAAGCGGTGAAGGTCGCTTTTCAAGGACTTAGAGATCCATCTATTGAGCTGCCGGTACTTGACCGCAACATCTAAAGATTGGAGGATCATCTCGCGCCTCTCCTTCATGAGCTGAATAGTAGGATCAGAGAGCTTCTTGTTTCTATTTGTACGACGGGTCTTAAAGATCTTGGACCCGACCGTATGGACAGTTTCCACGAACCCATCGTTAAAATCGTCCACGGAGCTCCCTAGGCACTACAGACAAACGATTCTGAAGTTCTAGCTGAAAGCTCTCGGGGTTTTGGACTTGGATTGGTGCTGGACGGAGCGTAGACTTCATCAGTCGAGATCTTTCCAGCTTGATAATTAAGCCTCCTCCCGAGCCAGTCGTCGAGCACCGGCCGGACCGCCTCGATGGTGTTGAGGCCGGCGGTGGGGCGTGAAAGCCTTTCCCGCCATTCCGCCACCAGGACCTCGCGAAGCTGAGACCGACGCAGCTCCATGTGTCGCTGCATCGGTCTCTCGCCCCGCGCTGTGGCTTCCTCACGCCACCGATGAAGTGACGCGAGCACCTTCGCCTCCAGGTCCCAGGGCGGGGATCCGGCCAGTGCACAAGCCGCCTCGTAGGAGATCGTGCGATACCCCCTGATGACTCTGACGGCCATCGCCCTCTGCGGTTTACGCAATACTGCGATGCTACCGGCCGTCAGGTCAGCCGCCCAGATCGGGGCCCCATAAACGGCCATCGTCCGCACGATCCCCACGTAGAGCCGCCTACAAGCGGCGCTCGGGCCCCCCAGATTGGGAAGCAGCGTTGACAGCGCCCCAGCAGCGCCCAGCAACTTGGGCGCCAACCGTCGGAAGTGGGGCCCGAAGTCCCACCGGCTGTCGAGCACCAATCCTAGGTACTTCATGGTAGACTCGACAGCGATCCGAGTCCCCCCGACCACGATGTGTGAGCCGGGTGGCGGCGCCCGCCGGGGGAGTAGTGGGACCAGCTCCCATATATTTTTGCCCACTATCCTTTGTCGTTCCGGTGTAGTGAACGTCTAGAAGTGTGTGTAATAGGTGAAGTATTGTACAGACGCCAGCACATCAAGTTACTACAATCTGTCAAATTTCTTTAATAGATTTTCAACTTTATGGCTAAAGAATAAGGTTCAATGTTGATTGAGAAAATTTGACAGATTGGAGTAGGTTGGTGTGCTGGCGTCTGTACAAACATAACAGAGGCCGAGAGGCCCCGGGACCCCGGGCTTTTTTATTAAAAACCTTCTCGTCTTTCTTTGTGTATGTAATTATCCTGGTGTCCGAGTTCGATTCTCGACACAGCATTCTCAATAAGTGGCAGGAGATCATTATATAATGCTACACTACTTATTATGCAGTTTTCGTTGGCATAAAGAAATAAAGCATATTTCGTTATATTTGCTAAAAGTAATTCTCCCTAGCCATGCCACATACTTTAAAGATTAATTAATCAAAATGAATAGTTTCTTGAGATAAAAAAGTATCAACGAAGAGTAGAGAAAAGGTACCTTCTATTATATAAATTGATTTATGGATAGTTAATATTAAAAATTGCAAAATTGACTTGCTGCAGAGTATACCTTCCAGCCGGACCACACCCTACTAACTAACTAACTCCTCCAGTGCAGCGGTGAATAATTTCGGAGAGATAACGTCTCCTTGTCTCACACCTCGCTGCAGAAGGATAGGTTTCGAGGTCTGGTCGTGGAGTCGGACTGACATAGTGGCGTCTTTGTATAGGCACTTTAACACTTCGATGTACCGATAGTCGATGTGGCACCGTTGAAGAGACTGTAGTACAGCCCATGTCTCGATCGAATCGAAGGCTTTCTCGTAATCCACGAACGCTAAGCAGAGAGGCAAGTTATACTCTTCGGTCTTCTGTATAACAGGTGTTTTACCCCGAGTATGACGGAATCAAACAGCTTCTCGAGAGCCTAAAGAAAGGGTTTCCCACCGGCCTTTAGGAGTTCCGCCGTAATTCCGTCTTCACCCGGCGCCTTGTTGTTTTTAAGCTGCTTTAGAGCCATCCTAATCTCGTACAAGCTGACGTCCGGGATATCTTCGGTATAGTGTCGGGTTAATCTAGCTCTTGGGTCGTTTGCCACATTCGTAACGGGGTTACTGGTTGACGTATATAACTGTCCATAGAACCTCTCAATAGTTCAAGTTTGGCGGATACGATCCTGCCATCATCGGTCTTCAGCTTTGCAAGCTGGCTCTGCCCAATATCGCATCCTTAATGCGGTCTGCACTAAAGCGGTGAAGGTCGCTTTTCAAGGACTTAGAGATCCATCTATTGAGCTGCCGGTACTTGACCGCAACATCTAAAGATTGGAGGATCATCTCGCGCCTCTCCTTCATGAGCTGAATAGTAGGATCAGAGAGCTTCTTGTTTCTATTTGTACGACGGGTCTTAAAGATCTTGGACCCGACCGTATGGACAGTTTCCACGAACCCATCGTTAAAATCGTCCACGGAGCTCCCTAGGCACTACAGACAAACGATTCTGAAGTTCTAGCTGAAAGCTCTCGGGGTTTTGGACTTGGATTGGTGCTGGACGGAGCGTAGACTTCATCAGTCGAGATCTTTCCAGCTTGATAATTAAGTTCAATGTGCCTCTTACCATGCGGTGATCGCTTCCGGTTTTCACATATGTGGTTGTTTAACCGGGTATGTAATGCTGGTTTAACCGGGATTTGGTCGTGGTCCACCTGCTTAGTTCACCTGGGTGGACCACGGGCACTTTTTTTTGCCGGTGGATCACCTCAGTCCACCTAGTTGGACCACGGGCACTTTTTCTTGTCAGTGGCCCACCTTTATAATAATATTGCAATCTCTTTCCTTTTGAACTTTGTTTATTTAACCTGTAATTGGCGACTGTGTAAGTCTGAGGCTAATATAATTTGAGTACCTATTTAATTATTGGCGACTGTGTAAGTCTCAGGCTAATATTAGTACCTATTTAATTATTGGCGACTGTGTAAGTCTGAGGCATATTGTTATATACTTACTTGGCGTCCATATTGAACTGGCGGAATTGTTCTTCGTTACTTTTAACTATACTGTGGGGTACCCTCACTTGTGACAATAATCAACTGTCAGTCAAGTGTCAACTATCTGTCAAACACCACACATTTATTAGTACCTATTTAACTATTGGCGACTGTGTAAATCTGAGGCTAATATTAATACCTATTTAATTATTGGCGACTGTCTAAGTCTGAGGCTAATATTAGTACCTATTTAATTATTGGCAACTGTGACTAGGTGTATCGTCTTCACATATAATTATATAAATAATGTACCTATACAAAATATTGTAAAACATTTTAAAAGAGTAACAGTGGAGTTTCTTGCCCATTCTTCTCCATACGAAAACTACCTTTTGGAAGGGGCGGTAGAATCAATACTATATTTTGTAAATTTTGACATTCAAAAGTGCCTTCAAAGGCCTATTTGAAATAAATGATTTGACTTTGTGAAAGATTGAGGCTAATATTAGTACCTATTTAATTATTGGCGACTGTGTAAGTCTGAAGGCCTGTTTCACCACCTACAATTAAGTTCCTATTAACTTACTTGGCAGATAATTTCATACAAATTCTGTTCCATTTTTGAATTTATTCAGTAAGTAGTGGCTATTTGGACATCGTGAAATAGGCCCTGAGGCTAATATTAGTACCTATTTAATTATTGGCGACTGTGTAAGTCTGAGGCTAATATTAGTACCTATTTAATTTAAGATACATTGTATACATAATCTGTCAGTAGGCCTTTTATAAATCAGTAGGTAATTTAGATTGCATATTTATATTAACCAGTGATGTGCGGTGTGACAGGAATGAAGAAAGTTAGTTATATTTAAGTAAGCATTTGATCCCCAGGGCAGCCAGGGCTTCACAACCGAAAAATCAAAATAATACAGTGCTTCAAAGACATGCACCAACCCCTTTTCATATCACATGAGTACCCCACAACATAAAGCGAGTGACTGACCCGGCACCACTTGTCGGGCGATTTCCGCGCTCCGCCGCTGTCCACCGCCGCCGCGTTCAGCCGCTCCGCCAGGAGTCGCCACAGCTTGCTCGAACTGAACCGGGAGTATATTGATTGTTTACCGGCTGCGAAGTCGGGGTGCTCTTCCATAAACGACAGCAATAAATCAAGTTGCTCCGAACTCACTCTACATCTAGTTAACACGGCACTCATGTCTGTCATACATATCCGTAAGTTTAATAGTATAAAACTATCATTATTTCCACTTCAACACAAGATGTAATGTAAATGTTTTGATTATTTTAGTGGCGTGGTTGACCCGGTTGGCCGGTCCTTTACTCCTTACTTATAGTAATAAATAGCCGATCCGAATTCAGTGGATTCAAAACGATCATAAATCCCATAAATCACGTTTCCGTCTGCCGTTGCCGTGGGTGGTGGATGGCACAGAACACTATTATCCTAGCGGGTGTATAGATGATGGATCACAACAAGGCATTATACATTATTTGATTTAAGTAGCCGCATCGTCGCTGTTTTATTTATTGTTGTAATCCCCATCCCATCCACAGATAACTGTATACCACAGACTACATAGAGATACTACGTATCTGTCTGTATACAGTGCTGGCTGAGTGCACAGAACATACTCTACGAGCTACGAGATAAAATATGAGATTAGAACTCAGAGTAATAACTAAAGATTAGAATTTAGTTATCTAGTCTGTGTCCCCATCATATCTCTATGTAGTCTGTGGTCCCCATCCCTCTGTCTGACCCCCAGGTGCTTTAGTTAAATAACTAAAGCACCTGAGGGTCAGACAGAGGGATGGGGACCCTCAGGTCTGACCACAGACTAGGGTGCCAACCGTACTATATTATAGAGTGCGCGCCACGAAAGAAGGTCCGCGGAAAATGGTGGAACTACATTTTTTTTAATACAATGTGATGCAATGGCATAGACACTAGCGCCGCGTCAAAGGGACTTCAGTGGTGGCGTGGAGTCTACAGGGTGACAGGGAATTCGACCTATTCCTTGAAAGGGGTTATACTAGAGGTCATTAGCAAATTTATTCACTACTGTACACTGTTGACTTTTCGAGCTGAATTCATGTAACAAATAAAAATTTATAATTTGGTCTATTACTATATAGATTTTTGAAAAACCGCTGGGATAGTTAAATGACAATTTTACCTTTTTGGAAAGCATAAGAACCCATTTGGTCATTTTACATATTTGTACGCCAACTGTCATACATTTTTTTTCCAATACCTTACTTCAATTTTCGGGAATAATCATTGAGATCATAGTACCTATATCTCGATGGGAATAATACAATTATTAAAAATTATTGCTACTTTTTAAAGACCTTCTATTTCTGAATTAAGTATTTAGAATATCGCTAGTCCATGTCCGGACACACTGTATAGTATTGTACTATATTTCGGGTCTGCGTACTATACAATGTGGAGACTACAATACAACAATAAATGAAAATACTGGAACTACTAATGCGAGTATTTTGGAACTGTCAAATAAATCCTAGCTTCGAAATAACAAAATGATATTTTCAAACAAATTAAATGTAGTGATCCACCCTAAGCCTATAAATTCCGTTTATCCAACTAGGCCTAGGGAGGATTCTCGGGATACGTTTCCGAATATTGACCTTAGAATGGATTTTTGGGGTGGATAAACAGAATAGCCCGAGCCGACTATGGATTTTGACGAGCTATATTGACTAAACTATTGAATATTTTCAATTAAAATTTTGTATACAGAATGATAAAGATATTATAAGCATAGATAAATTAATACATTAGGTATAGTCAAATAACTGTTATTTACTTCTAGTTTGTAAGAAATAAAAGGCTTTTTATTTTATTTTATTTATTTATTATACAGAATGTCAAGTTAAGCTACGCTTGCCAGGGTTGGTCAGTGGATGGGTGACCATCTTCACATACCGAGACTCCTCCGTGCCTCGGAAAGCACGTTAAGCCGTTGGTCCCGGCTGTCATTTGTGGATCTTTGAGAGTCGTTACGAGTCGTCAGAAGCCCGAAAGTCTGACACCAGTCTTACCAAGGGGTATCGTATTACCCAGTAATTGGGTTGTGGAGGTCAGATAGGCAGTCACTCCATGTAAAATACTGGTATTCAGCTGCAACCGGTAAGACTGGAAGCCGACCCCAAGATAGTTGGAAAAAAGGCTAGGAAGATTGATTGATACAGAATGGGGACGTCATTAGGGACACGCAATCAAATTTTTTGTTGTATTGTCGTCTCTAGCTCCACCTTGTATACTGTTGAAGAAATATATAGTACGCAAAAATACTATATTTTCAACACCGAAATCTAGCAAACAAATCCTTCATTTAAAAAAAGATTTGAACGCGCCTTTACATTAACTTTTGACTTAACTTTTGACTTAACTTTTGACTTAACTTTTGACTTAACTTTTGACTTAACTTTTGACTTAACTTTTGACTTAACTTTTGACTTAACTTTTGACTTAACTTTTGACTTAACTTTTGACTTAACTTTTGACTTAACTTTTGACTTAACTTTTGACTTAACTTTTGACTTAACTTTTGACTTAACTTTTGACTTAACTTTTGACTTAAGGTACCATAATGGTACGGACAGACGTGCTCAAAAATAAGCATGCTCATAAGCTTGCTTAAAATGAGCATGCTCTGCAACTGTTCACATTTGCCAGCAATAAGCATACATGTTGCATTTCACGCCGCGGCAGTGGCCGGCGAGCGCTACTTCCAAGTTGGTGGCAGTTACTTTGATATTTTTCATACACCAACCATGAATACCCTACATTAATAATATGGCCAAACGTCGACTGAAACATCATTAAACGTTGACGTTTAAATGATATGGCCAATGTGAATTGGCCTTGGCCATTTCATGAAATGGTCAATTTTAAGATCTGGCTACGACATACATAAACCCCATGAATTGAATCAAATCAAACTTGACCCAGTAGCCATACAAATAAACTCCATAATCAAAATTATTCAAGAAATTTACTATTTTCGGGGAATCCACGAAAACCACCACCTTAGCTCTGTAGTGTTGCCTACATAATAAAGAAATTATAAGTACACTTGTTTCAAACGTTCTTTCCTAACTAGAGTATTTTTGTACATCGTACTAGTGGTTGGATGATACCTTACCACTAACTGAAGCAATGAAAGCCACTAAAAAAACCCACTAGCCACTAAAACCAATATTTAGCGGACTTCATCGGTTATAGTGGAAAATACACTGAGTTGGCAACACTTTAGAAATATGTTTATGGTCACGGTGAGTCTCGTGAAAGTGAAATGAACGCATTTTATTGTAGGTCACCATCGCAACGCAAGGTAACCATAGAAACTAATTGTAAATAACTTGTACATAGTGTATCAATATCAAGATCTTTATGTTATTAATAAAAAAATTATTCCTGGTACATCTATCTGATGTCAAAATAAATGTTTACTCTAAACAAGCTGTGCATGTGCATTTTGTACGTACAATATTTAAAGCGATTTCGGTATTTTTAGGAATGTCAAAAAGAATCGGCTCTTTAGTTTTAATACTAATGACAATTAATGATAACTACTTGCTTTGAATGTAATAACCAAGGATATTGTATAAATTTTCCATTTCCTCCGTGTTGAAATAAAAAGTCAACAGCGTGCTACAAGCAGACCAAGATAAAAATTTGTTAACTCCCACATAAAACGTCCAACATCCTCATATTTGAAATATTCGAGAAATATGTGTGGTTGAGATAAATAGAGGTGCACTAGACACTGGGCACCATGAACCGGTACGTGGTGTTGCAGCAGCTCGGCGACGGCACGTACGGCTCCGTGGTGCTGGCGCAGCGACGCGACTCCGGCGAGAAGGTGGCCATCAAGCGCATGAAACGCAAATATTACTCGTGGGACGAAGCCATGAACCTGCGCGAGGTTAAGTCGCTCAAGAAGCTGAACCACGCCAACATTGTCAAGCTACGCGAAGTAATACGGGAAAATGATACGCTATACTTCGTGTTCGAGTACATGCGGGGCAACCTCTACCAGCTGATACGCGACTCGGAGCGCGCTTTTCCCGAGCCAGTGTTGAGGAACATTGTATACCAAGTATTGCAGGGGCTAGCGCATATGCATCGTCACGGGTTCTTCCACCGCGATCTGAAACCAGAAAATTTGCTGTGTGCCGGAGCCGAACTCGTGAAGATCGCCGACCTCGGGTTGGCGCGCGAGGTTCGCTCGCGCCCGCCCTACACCGACTACGTGTCCACGCGCTGGTACCGCGCGCCGGAGGTGTTGCTGCACGACACGCGCTACGGTGCGCCCATCGATCTGTGGGCGCTCGGTTGCATTATGGCAGAATTGTATACTTGTCGGCCTCTGTTCCCGGGGAACTCTGAAATTGACCAGTTGCACAAGATATGCGCTGTCCTGGGCACTCCCGACCGAGACGACTGGCCGGAGGGGTACGCGCTCGCCGACGCGCTGCGGTTCCGTTTCCCGTCCAGCGCGGGAGTGCCGCTGGCGCGCGTCGTGCTCTCTGCCTCGCCGCCCGCTTTGGCCCTGCTCGCCGCGTTCATGCGATACCCGCCACGAGATCGTCCCACTGCCCCTCAGGCGCTTCGGTAATTTTTTATAATACTTAAGTAATATTGATTGTCAGACGTCCAGAGGCGGCGGTGACCACTTAGGTACTTACCATCAGGTTGGGCCTACTGCTTAATTTTTTTGCCACAAGCTAAAAGTGTTGAAGCTCATTTTTCTTTTTGTTGTTGTACATAGATTTCCATACTTTGCTGTGGGCGCTGCGCTAGTTTTGCCACCGCCTGCATCACGTGCGAGGAGGTTCGTTTTAGTCGTACTTACTTAATATTTTTACCTGAATAAATCGGAAGCTACGTTGTTTCTTATCGCAGCATATATTACCACTTGTAGAAGCGCAGCACGAGGTGAAACGGAAAATGTACAAGAGCATCCCCGATCGCCAATATCGACCCTGCCGCTACACTCCGCAGTGCAGCCGCAGCCGCCTCCACTGCGCGACAGATTCGCCGATATACTCGGGTATGCCTTAAGTGTATCTAACCTTATGCTTTATTTAGTTATTGGTGCCGATTCTCTTGTACACCGAACTAAACTAACTAAAATTCCTTACTTTTGGTGAGAATCTTAAAGCTATTCTGACCATCGATCACTGATCGATGATTCTGACAAAAAAAATCTCTAAATTAATAAAATATTTTGACACATCTAAAATCGAATTTGACAATCGCGTGACGACTCCACGTGGTACCTACTAGTTTGCTTTACGCCGGCTCCACACGTTGGCCCCAATATAGGCCCCAACGCTACTCGTCCAACGTGTGGATCTAGAAAATTGCATTGGCCCCAACGTTCGGGCGAGCATTGGTAGTTGGCCGGCTCGTGTCGGTTTCATCAAAGGAATCTGCGCGCCAACGTTCGCGAGCTGTCCACACGTTGGCGCTTTGCTCAGTTCTGTTGCAACACGCAGCGAGTTAGAATATTTAAAATGTAGTGTATAACAGCTATATGTACTCACTGATTTCGTGTTTTATGATGTGTCGTCATCCACCATCTTCTTTGACGTGGCTTTTTTTTTTTTATCAGTAACAAATATAAATGTGCACTCAGTACTGTAAAAGCGCTCAGAGCAGTTTCAATTTCTGTATCGGACATCTTCACATTGGCCCTGACGGGACAGAACTAGTTTATTCGCCAACGTGTGTACGCCTCACCGAATTTGCGCTCCAACGTTGGTGCGAGCGTTGGGGCCAACGTGTGGAGCCGGCCTTAACCCGTGAACTTTTTAGAGCCGGAGGCGCGCAGGGGAGGCGGCAGCCTCGACGTGTTTTATATGGAATTTTTCACTTTTTGTATGAAAAATTATTACCAACATGTTGGGGTAAAGGGGTAAGGTTTCCTTATGGGGGTCGAAAATTTAATTATTTTTGCGATAGGACGCACCATTTTCGACATAAGAGCAAAAGAAAAAAAAAAAATCTATACTGTTTTTGCTCTGAAGTCGAAGTGTTGGTGTGAATTTTAGTTCATGACTTTACTCCACACGTTTTTAATCGCGTTTAAAAATAGTCAGATTTAGTTGGATACACCAAATTTTTAGGTGAAAAACGTCTAACTCAGAATAGCAAAATTGCCATTTTCACTACTTAAACTACTAACTCAGTGCAATGCTTACGTCAAACTAAAATATACACTCATGGACAAATTTAGAGGAACGCAAAAAAAAGTGTGTATAAGACAAAATAACATGGATATTTTAACAATTAAGTATATTCATTCGGGTTTTGTTTATTATACGTTAATTTAAAATTGCAAACGTTAAAAACCAAACGATAAAACGACAAAAATTTACCAAATCATGAAAAAAGAAAAAAAAATACTGGAAAGCAACATTTTTGTACTTAACATTTTATTCATTTTTTTTCATAAATGTTTAGGGAAGGCTTTAACGTGGGCTTTATTCAGTACTTAATGTTGCCCCCTTTAGCTCTTCGAACTGCTTCCGGTCCTATTGGCATACTCCTAATCAAGTTATCGATAAAATCTTGAGAGATTGCGTTCAGTTCTTCCTGTAATGCGTTTTTAAGACCTCTCAAATTAGCGGGAGCAGGATTTCTTTTCTTAATTTGTCTTCCAAGCTTATCCCATACATGCTCTATGGGATTTAAGTCGGGTGAGCGCGCTGGCTACCCCGTAACATTGATTTCTCGAAGGTATTCGACAACTACAGCGGCAGTATGGGGACGTGCATTATCATGCATAAAAAAAAATTTATCTCCTATAAAAGGGGCAAATGGCGCTGCAATTTCTTCCAAAATCTCAGTTACATAACGCGCCGCTGTTAGTGACCCATTCTCAATGACGCGGAGTTCCATACGTGCCCCCATACAAATACCTCCCCATACCATAACTGACTTTCCACCATACGCCACTTTTTCAATGATGTTGCACTGAGCGTACCTCTCTCCTGGGTATCTCCATACTTTAATCCTTCCATCATCTGGCTTCAGGCAAAATTTGGACTCATCTGTGAATAGAACTTGACTCCAAGCTTCGTCATTCCAATTTACGTGAATGCGGCCAAAATTAACTCGAGGTACTCGATGGGATGTGGCAAGAAGGGGGGCTCTGGCAGGCAAGTGTGAATTTATTCCGGCTGATTTCAGTCTTCTTCTCACAGTTTTTGTGCTTAGTGTAACCCCTCGAACTTATTGGAGCTTCGTTCTTACATCAGAAGAAATTAAGGTCCAGTTTTTAAGCACGCTAGTAACAATGAACCTGTCATCTCTGGCCACAGTTTTCCGGTTACGTCCCTGTCCTGCAAGTCTTGTATAATGCCCGTCCTGCCGATACCTCATGACAACTTGATGTACCACAGATTTTGATACTCGTAATGTTTGGGCCACATGTTTGTAGGCTGGGCCCTGTTTCATTTAAAGCAACAGCCCTAGTAACTTGAGTGGCGTTTAGATCTTGTATTCTCAGTTTATTTGCAGTAACAATTAACGCTTATCACGATAAACAAGGCAGTCAAGGCAATTTTTTAACAAAACCTGAATTTAAACTCAAATTAAAAAATTTGCAATTTTCTTCGCAGTATGAAAGAACGCAATATTCCGCACTAATTACATATAAACAAATGAAATTCGGAAAAAAAAACATTCCAAAACTTTCCTTTTTTTAATAGAAAATACTAATGTTTGTGGCCAGTACGCACGTTCATTACAACAGGAATAATTTAACTTTTTTTTTGCGTTCCTCTAAATGACATGGCTAAATGGAAGTATGGGCGACTCCCTTAGCAATGTATAAACATTGTACCTATTAATATGTAATGCTGAATAGCTGAATATTAGTATTGCGTATGAAAAAAGTTTCAGGAACTTTTTATATCATTACAATCCTGAAAATAAAATCGTAGAAACTCCTACGTCAAAAGGCATACAAACTTGCACGAGAAAAAGATTTTGCTATGAACTGTAGCTAGGCGTTTGTTTACAACCTTCAACAAATAGGTAAAAAAAAAGATTATGTTGGGAAAATCACCCACCGCATATAATTATACGCACTGACAGGCCAGGCGCACTCCGTATTTTAGGTATGAAGCTACAAGTACCCGGCTGGCTCGACTCGTCGGGTCAATTCAGGTGGCGTAACGTAGTCAGAAGATAAAAGAGTTACGCGATAGTAAGAACCGCAACTTCTATGTGAATATAACTTTATGTAATTAGCACTGTGCTACCTGAACTGCACTTTATTGTGTCGTAGCAAGAGGCGCTTTTGGTGAGCAGTGGTGGCCCAGTGGTAACAGCCCCGACTTACAAGTTGTAGGTCATGGGTTCGAAACCGAAACATGATGAACCCAGTCAGGCGCTTTACTTTGTGTAAAATAATTTCAGCACCACTGCTCACAAAACGGTGAAGGAAAACATCGTGAGGAAATTGGCATGTCCTAAGTGCATCTATGCATGTCCTAGAACCAAAAATTCGAAGACATGTGACATCCACCAACCCGCACCGGGCCCGCGTAGTGGATTACGGCCCTCTCCCTCTCACAGAGAGAAGGCCTGTGTCCCAGCAGTGGGAACATTAATAGGCTGATTATGTTATGTTATGTACGTTAAGAGTCGCTTTTTATTTAAATGATTTTGCTGAGTGAATCATCTGTACTAATCTGTGCCGGTACATAAACAGAATGCTATTGCAGAAATAAAATAACAAAATGTAGGTACATTAATTATTTAATATGGAGCAAAGCAGTACTAGGGTTTGTGAGACACATATCTATCACATATATGTGTCTCACAAACCCTAGTACTGCGGGGAATATAAAAATTATGTTTTTCAACAAGCATCTTTTTTATAAATCCTGGGATTACATGTAACAGTTATTCAAAGACACAACCATTAAACATACAGTGTGTTGAGGTGTTTGCAGCCCGCTTATAATTTATTTCAAGTTCTAGTAGGTAAAGGTCTAGATGCTGCTTCAAGTTCAGGTCTTGATTCAGGTCCAGGAAGATTTACTCGATTTCGATCTTGATTTGACTGCCGTTGATGTCTCATCCAACAGGGACACGCATAGTTCATAACCTAAAAGAAAAAGTCAATATAGGATATTTAAGGAGTCATCACTAGCCACAAATATTTATGTGATGAACTGTGAACATACGTGTTTTTGTTGGTCTGGGTGTTTACAAAAAAAAGTATGAAGTTGTATAAGTATTAAATATAAGCTCTACTTAGTTTAGGACTAGATATGGTGCTATGTAAAATATCCAAAATATTTATTATAAGTATTAATATAGTGAAGTCAGCATTGAATCATTATAGGAAATACACATAATATACAACACATAATATTGAGGTCTGGGACAGGACCGACTATTTGCAGGCTGATGAACTGATTATCCGAAAAGGAAGACCATCCATTCATGCATTGGATGGACATTTAAATATGAAAGAACACATTGTAATACACATCATTTTAATTACCTGATAGAAAGCTGGATGTGACCTCCGTACATTCTGAAACATTGAATTGTTCCTTTCCACTGCATGGTATTGTGCACTTCATAACGGCCACAAGTGATGCACATTGTATGCCCAAATAAACGTGCATCAGGAGCTATTTCCGAACTCAGACGTTCAAAACATGGATGGCAAAAGTTGGCATCCCTTGAAACCTAGAATAAAATTATTAACATGAGTCAAGTATGTAACAAATACATAAACATATTAATAATTTATGACATCTAAGGCAACTAGTTTGTCGTTGTTACAATTATAAGAAGACCTGAGTCTTTCTGATTCATTTCCTCCATTGCCATTGAGTTTATATTATATTTTAAGAACTGTGGTAAACAACCTCCAAATCCGCTTTGCACTTAGTTGCTTCTCATATTGAGTAGTTGTAGAATGATTTCAGCTAACTCTAGATGACTTACCTCGATCGATTGTTTACCATCATGCTAAGATAGTGAGTAGAAGACCATGTAAAGAAGAGGTGATATGCCTCCACAGTCTACACCACACACGACTAGTTTATGCATCTCATAATGAATGAATATGCAAGGGAAGTCCATGTAGAGTAGCGGAAGGTCAGTATGAAGATAAGCACACTCAATAAGGCCGACAAATAAGCGAGGGTCAAAAGTAAATACTAAATATCCAGAAACGGCAAAACGAAAAAACGACGTCTGACACACGTCTGGCCTGACTGACGTTTGACTTTTTAATAGAGATGGTATGGAACATCTTGGAATGTAGCAGAATCGATAAAATAATTGAAAATAGAAATACTGTTCTTCTCGATTATTATTCAATCAACATTCTTCGACATAAAATAGTTTCCTATTATTGTGATGGTTATTGGACCATTTGCATAGATTAAACAAAGAGTTTACCAAAGAGTTTACACGTTTTCCGAAGCTTTTGGTCATTTTTTTATTTGGTTCTAATCGAATCAAGTCTATTAAAGAAGAATCGATTGTCACTTTTTAGTAAACAGCACTATTTATTAAGTGCCGTCATAATTTTGTGTGCTTCTTGTCAAACAAAAAACAGGAAAAATACTTTTAATTATTTGATTAGTTCACGAAAGTTGTAGGAAAATAATAAAACCGTAATAATTCATTAATGAATATTTGAATGTTATGATGTAGTGAGAAATGTCTATACATGCTAAAGGCAGTGGCTTAGCCATGTCCTTTGTCCATGAGTGTAGTTATGTAAGTTGTGTCACTTTAGTCTTTTTCAGAATGGGAAATCCTCGTTTGACAGGACTAAACTAAATTTTGGTGGTTTTTAGTCTAGTTTAAGAGGCATTTGTGACAAGAGAATCGGCACCATTGTTTTACAAGAGATTTCTCCTTATGTGTGATACTGATATTTGCGTTGGAGAGCGGAGTGAACTCTTTGCCCACGTCGTAAAATCCAATGGCCGTGATTTTTTACGTGGACGTAAAAAATCACGGCCACTGGATTTTCAACTCTCGGTTTTGAGACGACCGTTGAGAATCCAACGCGCTGGAACGCACTCTCGTCCTAGCGCGTTGAATAAATACACAGTAAAGTTGTATTCTCAACTCTCGAAGCTAAGCAGAACGTCGAAATTCCAGTGCACGAAAAAAATTGCAACATATTTTCGTAAAAGATTGCGTACGAACATTTAATATAACAAGTACGAATAACTGTGCGTTTGCACTGGCAAAACATTTACAACAAAACATGTTGGAATCTCTATTTTATGTTCCATATAACTGTGGGTTTGCACTGGCGAAACATCACGACAAAACATGTTGAAATCTCTAGTTACTGTCAAACATTGTACCTATGGAAAATTGACAGAAAATAGAGATCCCAACATGTTTTGTTGGGAATGTTTCGCCAGTGCAAACGCACAGTAATGTTTGACAGGAACTAGAGATTTCAACATGTTTTGTTGTGATGTTTCGCCAGTGCAACAAAGTAAACGCACAGTACATATAATGTGATTCATTTTGACAGTTCAACAACATTGTTATTGAGCCGATTTTTTTTCGAACTTATGGAGCAATGGATTAGCTATCTGTTGCAAAATGATTCAGATTATGATTGATCGTGTAGTCTATTTCAGAATGGGAAATCCTCGTTTGCCAGCACCCTAATTACGTAACGCATTTTCAATTTTAAATTGAAACCAATTGAAAAAGATTGCCAGTCCATTGCTTCATAAGTTCGACAACAAAAATTGAGTAGGTTTTTTTTGTCGAACTTATGAAGCAATGGACTGGCAATCTTTTTCAATTGGTTTCAATTTTAAATTGATCGTGCATTGCGTAATTGGGGGGCAGGACTAAACTAAATTTTGGTGATTTTTCTGTTTACTGGGCGAGTGTTCACTTACTCAGTAATAGGAAATAGACTAACATACTACTAATCTGGATTTTGATTTTGTACTAACAAATTACTAACACTGTTTATTTGTATTTTTACCCGACTGCCCCAGAAGGAGAGTAATGTTTTTCGAGAGTATGTATGTATGTATGTATGTATGTCTATTTCTTTGGCACGCTCTGTAGCCTAAACGGCTTGATGGATTTTAACATTTATGAGGTGTCGTTAGATTCGTCTTAATTGTAGAAGTATCATAGGCTATATAATATTTATTTATTGCCTCTGCAAATACAAAATAAAAATAGTTTGGAAAATCCAAAAGTGCACGCCTCATACTTATCACTCATTCATAAACGAAAAAGAAATTCAAAACGTAGAAATTTAAAAATGAACAATTTATTACTTTTCATGAAGTCGTAATGTCAACGACTGACAAAGATATTTACTTGGCGGTTGCTAGGCAACTTGCGGACATCGAATCAAAGGTTGAAAATATTTAGTTAAAGATATTATATTTTAGTTAGTATTTTATTAATTATAATTAAACTACTTTGAATAAAAGAGCCATTTTCAATAGGGTTCCTTCTACGGCTGAAACGAATGCATAAAAAAAAAATTGACTCTATTAATTGATTTTATCGCAAGCTACAATGTTTTCAGGGTTCATAAATTGACGGACAGGAAAATTTTTATGCTTTTTCCATTTCTGCTGCATTAAATCAATCGTTAAAAAGTACAGTATTAATCTCCATTTAATCATCTATACAATGGTATATAAATTAAGTAGGTTCTGTGTACTAGCAGGAGTGTAACAATAAAAACAGTTACAGAAATGGGGCAAAAATAATTTTTCGATCGTAGAGCACACTCTAATGCTTCGCATTACGAGTCGTGCAAAAAGGGAGGGGAAGGTTTTTTTTTAAAATAAATAATAATAATATTGGTATCAAATAAAAGCTATTAACGAGTTAATGCCAAATTTAGATATATTAATAAAACTAAAAAGCTTGAAATAAAGAAAATTATTCAAAAAACAAAAAACCCGACTGCAAAAACACATAACTGAAAAGAGAAAAACAAGCATTATAAATTAATCTATAGAATTTTGGTATCGCAGGCGGGGACAAAAAAAACTTACACCATATATCCGGTTATAAGTTTGTCCCCGCCTGCGATACCAAAATTCTATAGATTAATTTATAATGCTTGTTTTTCTCTTTTCAGTTATGTGTTTTTGCAGTCGGGTTTTTTGTTTTTTGAATAATTTTTATGTGTTCTACTAACAACCCTACTAACGTTTTATGTGTTAAAAATGTATGAACGTATGTCTGAAATAAAGATATATTATTATTACGCTTTTAGGGTACTGGGGTTACAGAGAAAGTTTGGTACAGACTACAGACGCCAGCACATCAACCTACTCCATCTGTCAATATTTCCCAATCAACATTGAACCTTATTATTTAGCGATAAAGTTGAAAATCTATGAAAGAAATTTGACAGATTGGAGTAGGTTGATGTGCCTTACCTACCCACTGCGGTTAAAAAATGCGTCTAAGTAGATAGGTAGACGCAAAATTCAAATTTTGTGAAGTTTTTTTGCAAAAACCAAGACTGTTTGTAAAAGGGGTGATAGGCGTGCGAGGAAGTACGAGTAAGTATTATGGCTCGGCGAACTTACTCGCCGGTGTGTCGTACTAGGTACGCGCACTTTAAAACTGCCAAGCGCTTGCGCAGACCAGCGCGACGCGACTCGAACAATATTTATTTTGTTTCGTCATTTGTGTAATGTATGTTTAGTTTGGTTCAGAAAATTCGAAAACATCGCGATTCAGTGTAAGAAAGTTTCAGGTGTGTCACCAACGGCGAGCCGAGTAAGTTGGTGAACTTAAAAACCGCGGAGTTTAATTTCGCATGTCTATCACCCACCCACTTCAAACAGCGATGTAATTTGAATTGCGCGGTCTAAGCGATATTCCACGGTGTAGGGGTGAAGTGGTGCACGAGGCGGGCGGGGAGCTGCCGTTGCGGCGTGTGTCGGGCGCGCGCGGCGCTGAACCGGCACGGGGCCGTAGCGTGCTGGGCGCTCTGCAGTCAGCCGCGCAGCCGGCGCCCGCGCCTCCGCCACCGCGGCACGCACGCGCGCTGCCCGGCGGCGCGGCGCACGCCTACCTCAGCGCGGCGCGCTACGTCACCGGGTCAAGAATAGACACCTCTCTTTTTCGGCCGCTGCCGCTACGGGCGCATCGTGGTAAGATCGGCTATTTCGTCCTTTGTCATGTCGCGGGAGCCCAAGTTCGTTGCCATATGAGGGTCGTTTTGGATTGTTTCAGAAACAACGACTGTTGGCAGCGGGGCTGCGCGAGTAGATTGGGCTGCTAAGTATTTACGATGAACTCCTATCAGGAAACGATGAACCACTACCATCTAGATACAACTAGGACACTGGGTACCTATACCTACCTACCCATCATTCAAGAAACGTCTTTGTTTCTCTAAAAGTGTGAAAGTCTATTTAATTTAACAAAAAAATGTATGGTGTTGCGGTGTGTTTAAATTATTTTAGCTAGCCGCGCCGCGCCGCACAGTGGGTCGTCCCCATACAAGAGGTGTGACATAGAATCAAAAATTGAAAAAGTCGTAATTTAAAAAAATATATTTATTTATTTATTTATTTATCAATAACAAGGTTTAAAACGACTCTTAGCTTAAAACTATGCCCCACAAAACCGTTTTCACGGTTTGTTGTTTGTATATACAGTTGCATTCCTCTATTAAAAAGAACAACAAAAATTGTTCTAGACTTTCTTTATTTGACCAGCAGACGCCAGCAGTGTCGGAGCGATTCGATGAAAACTGTTATTTTTGTATGGAAACGAACACAAAAATGTCTGTATCTCATGATTTCCTCCTTGTTTCGATTTGCGGTTGTGGAACTAGTCGCGGGCTCGAACTCGATCGTGCATTACGTAATTAGGGTACCGAAACGCATTTCATCACCATAGACAATCTGGTACATGGGTAAAGCTTAATCGCCCAATTTTTATTCTGAAGTAGCCTAATTGGCGACCAGTCGCCGATCGCAGAAAATGGTCGCCCCGACACCCTTCCAAGTAGCCTAAACGGCGACAAATGGCCTAATCTGGCACCACTGCTTGGCACCAGGCTCTCGGTCAAAATGGATGTACAACAAAGATATAGTGACAGTGCTATCCGTACAGAACTTAATAATATAATCATATTTCTTGCAACGGAATTGTGTAAGAACATTTTAGTGAAAAACAAAAAAACAAAAAAAAAGGAGAATTTGGGTTCGTAATTGGATAAACAGAAGAGAATCACTGGGAGCAAGTAGTCGATTGTTGGCAGAGATGCGAAGCGAAGATCTCGACAGTTATACAAATCATTTGCGCATGCTCCCGCACAAATTTCATGAGCTGCTTTCTAAAATTGAGAGAGTCATACAAAAACGAAACACTTGTATGCGAGATGCTATTCCAGCTAAAGTAAAACTGGAAATTATGAGATATTTAGCTGTCGGAGATTCTTTATACACATTATCAGCACTTCACAGAGTTGGAAGATCTACAATATCTGAATTTATACCTGAAGTTTGTGCTGCAATATCCATGGCTTTAAAGGATTACATTCGGGTAAGTAAAAAAATGTTGTATGAATATTTTAAAAGCTTTTATTTAGTTTTATCATGTAATCATATTTCGAATATAAATTCTGCTCAGCAACGTAAATAACGCAATGAATGTATAATGAATAAAAGCCCCAAAATTTTCCATGATTTTTTTCTTCTCGCCAATCATTTCTCCAAATATTTCATTTCCCCAAAATTCCTCCAGGAACCAAATTAAAAAAAAAATACCCAATCTGCACCCTAATTACGAAACGCAAACTCAATTTTAAATTCAAACCAATTGAAAAAGATTGTCAGTCCATTGCTTCATAAGTTCGACAAAAAGAATCTGCTTAATTTTTTTTGTCGAACTTATGAAGCAATGGACTGGCAATCTTTTTCAATTGGTTTCAATTTAAAATTGAGTTTGCGTTTCGTAATTAGGGTGCTGGTAACCCTGCTGTCGCGGATCGAGATCGAATCGATTATAATTGTAGTCTGTGGAATCGATAATAGCATGCTCATAAGCAAACCTGTTCAGACGTGCTCGGAGCACGCCCCCTTCCACCCGCACCTCAGGTAGCATGCTCGAAAATCAAACGTTGGTTGATTTTTGAGCATGCTCAATTTAAGCATGCTCATTACTAGCAATGGTGCGTCACACATGCTTATTTTGAGCATGCTCAAAAATCAACCGACGTTTGATTTTCGACCATGCTACCTGAGGATAAGAATGCTTTTGCGAGCATGCTCATTTTAAGTAAGCCTATGAGCATGCTTATTTTTGAGCACGTCTGTCCGTACTTTAATGGTACTGACACACGTGCTCAAAAATAAGCATGCTCATAAGCTTGCTTAAAATGAGCATGCTCTGCAACTGTTCACATTTGCTTGCAATAAGCATACTTATTTTAAGCATACTCATAAATAAGCATGCTCAAAGCAAACGTCCGGACAGACGTGCTACTTGGCACCAGTGTTGCCAGATGCGGTGCACTCGAAGTCGCCTAAAATTTCGTCCGAAGTAGCCTAAAGTCGCCTAAAATTTTATGGTACTATCTTTTTGGCATAAAATCTGTTCGGTATTATTACCGAACAGATTGTATGCCAAAAAGATAGTACCATAAAAGGACATCATTCATTTTGGGCTAATTGTGAAAGTGCCGGCCAAACAAAAAAAAAGTTGTATTCCGTTAGAATATGTTATTCTCTTCACTTTTCACTATGAGACCAAATCTGTAGGGCCATTCCCTGCGCTGTTATACGTCTTTGTAAGATACTGTTTTCAGTATGTTTTAGTTAAGAGAATAACAGTAATCTAATTATAATAATAGCTTTTTATGGCAGTAATCATTACAGTCATCATTTTTTATTGTGAAACTAAGGTTCTAGGGTTATTCTCCACATACTACAGTATGAGAAATAAAGTTTTTTTTTTCGACAGTACTATTATTAGCTGATTGAAATAGTTATCACTAGTATTAACTGGTTTTAGGTCTATTTCATCATATTAACCGAAAGACGTCCACTGCTGGACATAGGCCTCCCCCAAGCCCCGCCACTTCGATCGATTCTGTGCTTCCCGCATCCAGCGGTACTGATGACTGTAATGATTACTGCCATAAAAAGCTATTATTATAATTAGATTACTGTTATTCTAAAACATACTGAAAACAGTATTTTACAAAGACGTATATCAGCGCAGGGAATGGCCCTACAGATTTGGTTCCATAGTAAAAAGTGAAGAGAATAACATGTTCTAACAGAATATAACTTTTTTTTTGTTTGGCCGGCACTTTCACATTTAGCCCAAAAATGTATGGACCGTGAATGTTCTCCTTTTAGGAAATTTTAGGCGACTTTAGGCTACTTCGGACGAAATTTTAGGCCTAAAGTCGCCTAAAATTTCCTAAAATTTTATGGTACTATCTTTTTGGCATAAAATCTGTTCGGTATTATTACCGAACAGATTGTATGCCAATTTTATGACAGTCTATAATATAAAGTACATACACACGTTCTGTTTGGCAAATGAAGTAAATTTAAAACATAACTTACCAGAAAACTAAATAAATGTATAATGAATGAAAGCCCCAAAATTCTCCATGAATTTTTTCTTCTCGCCAATCATTTCCCCAAAATTCCTCCAGGAGCCAAATTTTTACCCATAAAGCGAAAAAAATACCCAATCTGGTAACCCTGCTGTCGCGGATCGAGATCGAATCGATAATAGCATGCTCATAAGCAAACCTGTTCAGACGTGCTCGGAGCATGCCCCCTTCCACCCGCACCTCAGGTAGCATGCTCGAAAATCAAACGTTGGTTGATTTTTGAGCATGCTCAATTTAAGCATGCTCATTACTAGCATAGTGCGTCACACATGCTTATTTTGAGCATGCTCAAAAATCAACCGACGTTTGATTTTCGACCATGCTACCTGAGGTTAAGAATGCTTATTGCGAGCAAGCAAGCCTATGAGCATGCTTATTTTTGAGCACGTCTGTCCGTACTTTAATGAGCACGTCTGTCCGTACTTTAAAGTTACGTTTGGAAACTCAAATCAACAGATTAAGATATAGTTCAGAAATAACAGAATCGACTAAACTTACTAATCATCGCAGATTTAATAATTAATATTATAAAATAGCCCACATTTATGTTGCAGACTGACCCTCTCGTAAATAGGTATACATAGTTAAAAAGTAGGATTCACCGATTATTTTATAGTAATACCTTTATAAAATATGTTAAAGAACGTTTAATATTAATTTTCCTCCTTGGCCTAACCGATATTTAAACACAAAAACATATTGTTATATAAATAATATGATTAATAATAAAGCGCCTGCACGAAACGTAGCTGCAACTTTTTACTGGAAGTATTTTTGCTCGTTAAATTATTCAGGCGTAGAAAATGTCAAAAATTAAAAATTCATTTTGTAAAGAAACTACTAAGATCTCCGTCACCCACTGTTGATTTTTTGAGGTACTAAATACTGGTTTGATCAGAATGATGTAATTCGTTGTAGTTTTGGAGTACAGGCTTGGTCTCGTCATTATGACGCATCATAATCGCCCGTGTGTCACCCTAAGTACGCGCACTTTAAAACCGCCGAGTAAGCTCGCCGGCGATCCAACAGGGCCGGCAGTCTCGACATAGATAGCGATCGCTAAATGACCGAATTCGGTCGCAAAATCCTAAAGAGGTCCCTAGACGGTTAACATTGACTCGACAAGCAGTGTAGACATAGATAGCGATCACTTTACGACCGAATTCGTTCGCAAAGTCGAATGTAACGTTATTT
The DNA here is from genome assembly GCA_948150665.1 of Conistra vaccinii. Lineage (NCBI taxonomy): Eukaryota > Metazoa > Arthropoda > Insecta > Lepidoptera > Noctuidae > Conistra > Conistra vaccinii. The sequence continues at coordinate 23,750,963 of OX411332.1, forward strand.
GGTAGTTTCGATACTCCGAGTTATCGATTGTCATCGGTATTGTACCGAACTTTGTCGCAAATGCTCGGTGTTTACGAATATATTTTGCGACCATTTTTGACAGCCCGCAAAGTGATTCGTTAGCTCTATGTAGTCTGTGGTGATTCGTTAAAGTTTGAGTAAAAGAAGAAATCACATTAAATTATGGCGGAGGCATATTTAGCGTGGGATTTAGTCGTGCTTGAACACAGACGCGACATTATTGAACGACGACAAATCGGAAAAAACCGGCGCGACTGTGAAAATGTATTAGATTTGGAGGATTCGGAATTTCTATCTTTGTATAGAGTGAATAAAGAAATGTTCAATGAGCTCGTCATTGAACTTTAGCCATCTCTGCAGAGACAGCGACCTTACGGATTTTCTGTGGAGTCTCAAGTGACTGTCTGCATTTATCGTTTATTTTTTAAATCCAAATCTATTTTTTTTTTGTCTTATGTAGGTACTTACTTGTTTCTATTTCCTTCCAAATAGGTACTGACGGCACTCCGATTTTACGCAAGTGGCTGCTATCCAACTGATAGCAAAAAAAGTGGCTGCTACCTACTGGCCATTCACTGAATGTGCAAATATAGGTATTGTAGGTTGAGATACTTACTTGACGCCGGTTGGAGCCGGGTCTGCACCTGCTTCAGTTTGTCCTCCTAACATTTTATTTTTGAGTATCGACACTACGAATCTACGATTTCTCAAACAAGACAAAATACAACAAACGACAAACGATAAATCGTATTTGTTTTCATGTCAACACAGACTACAATTATTATATAGGGTACATGTCAAAAAATTGTTTTGACACCGACGTTAAGTGTTGCAAGGAGGTAAACTTTAATCCCCTAGATATTTAACAAATTATTTTAATTCTTTAAAATGGATATTGCTACTTCTTACTTTCCATGAAAAATAATGTTTTCAAGATAAGTTTTACTTATTCACTATACAATTTTCAAGAAAAACAATTATTTTTATTAAATCATGTTCTGCAATTTTCCCGCTATTTATGTAGAGACTGCAGGCCGGTGCTTGTCAAGCAATGTTGACCGTCTAGTGACCCCTTTAAGACTTTGCGACCGAATTCGGTTGTTTATCGATCGCTATCTATGTCGAGACTGCCGCCCGTTTGAAATTTTGCTCGTAGCCCGCCTTGGTTCGTAGTTTCGTACGTCTGTCATTGCCGCGATTCGCGAGCCAGCATTTTGTTTCGTCATTTGTGTAATTTTTGTTTAGTTTGGTTCAGAAAATTCGAAAACATCGCGAAGCAGAGTGAGAAATCTGCAGGTATGTCACCAACGGTGAGCCGCGCAAGTTGGCGAGTTTAAAAACCGTCGTATATTTTTATCAGCTTATATTTTAGTAAAGTTTTCACCGTTACAACCGCCTTTTGTTTCTCTTCTCCCTTCGTCCAAGCCTAAAACGCCTGCTATATGGTCGCCAACCGCGTCCCCGACAGAGGTGACCTTGGTTGGCGACCGGCAGAGCTGTTTCAACTACATGGTCGCCAACATGCCATTCTGTCGTGCTACTTGAGACAGTGTTTCCATTTACGTTTTAAATTTTTCCCCAGATTCCTTATGAATTATCCCTGAAATTCTCTAAAACAATATAAAAATTCCTTGGTTAAGGGTTTTTTTCATTTTTACAGCATTATCCTACATAACATTATCCTATATACCTACATAACATTAATTGAGGATATTAGAAAACATTAATTACTTATCGAGAGAGACGACTATTTCCGATGTCGTCTTTAGCCACGGTAATAGTACATACAATTAACTATAACATGGTAAACTAAAATTAAACAAATTACATTCATTGTTGTGTTTGAGGGAATCTAATCAATCGGTGGTGCCATAGAGTAAATTAGTACATTGGGTGCTACCTACTCTAAACAATAGGGCTACCTTTTCCATAAAATTCCCTAATACCCTGTCAAAATAAAATATCCGTAAAACATGCTTATTATTGGCAATTTTTCCCTATAAAAAGGGAGAAATCACTTCAATCAATCATAGGTAAACTTGTAGAACTCGTTACGAGCGCACGCGACGATTGACAGCGAGTCCGTTCCATGTAAACCGCTTAGGTACAAATTTTTTCAGAACTGGTACAAAATAGCACTAAATGGGTACTAAATATGTGGTAGAATCTTTCAATTACAAGAGTTGGTCCCGTCATTATGATGTTTATGATTCTCAGCCTAGTTTGAATGACTTTGGAATTTTGAATTTATAGAATTGAAAGACGACCTAAACAAACCAGGAGCAAGGATTACTGGAAAGAAATGAGATATTATTGCGAGGTAGACATATCTAATAAAATATTTTTAATCAGTGCTAGGGTCTAGATTTGGATCATTTTTTTGTTGTAACATGTTAATTATTACTTGGTTCATGGTAGGAAAATTTACGAAAAATAAGAGATCATTTACTTTAATAATAAATGGTATTCTTTATTTTTTAGGTTATCTATGACCGAAATTTTTATTTCAGCAATCAAAGCCCTCAAAGCTTTTGAAAGCCAAGCAATTGACGTTCCTGCTGTAGAACTTTACCAAGACGTTAATAGCTCCACCATATTGCCGAAAATTACCAATCAACTTCCTCAAAGTTACTTTTAGTTTCTTTTAGTTTCCCACTTTCTATTTGCATACTATCTTTGGGAAATAAATGAACACCGGAGTAAGTATTTTAGTACATCGCGGTACAGCACACTTATGCATATTTCGAGAAAATTTGAATTTACTGAATGATAGGTTATAAAATGTATGGAATGGACAGTTTTCAATGGCCATGTCGACGATGCGCCACCTATCGTGATAAAATGGCAGTAAAGATCCCCATTGCTTATGCCCGGTTCCTCTATATTACGAATCGTTATTGTACATCGGTAACCGATCGTTTTTGGGTGAAGAGTAACGAGCCGCTATAGACGTTCCTAAAAGTTTTTTCGTTCTCTACCTGCGACAAACACATGTTGGTTAGGTACCCGCTGACCGAAGCCCTCCGACGACATCTGTCCGGCCGTTCATGCGTTTCGTTGTATCACACCAGCTTTTTTGAATTAAAATTGAATTGAATGAAAATTGTGATTATTATAAGTATTCATGATAATAAGATTTTTATTTTATTTTATTTTTTTATAATTTGATCTGATTTTGCTAAAGAAATAATTTGACATCAAATTATTTCTTTAGCAAAATCAGATCAAATTTTTAGCCATTACTGCTGTAGTGAACAAAACGCAACTGTGGCGATGAAAATGAATAACAATACAACACTGTGTCTGTAATTTGTAAACAATCTTTCCCAAAGAATAAATACTATCCTAAATCCTTCCACCATAAAGAAAGAAAGAAAGAAAATAAATTTATTTGACTCAGGCTAAGGCACGCAATATTCACACACAAAAAAAACAGAAAAATTCAAATAAAAAAAAATAACAATAGTACCGTGTGCCTCACGGCTGCGCCAAATAGGCCCAGTTCAGCATAAATGCCAGACAACTAGTGTCTGACGCTGGTTTTCAACTGAACCTTATGTTAGGAGGATGTCCTACGGATGTAAATCAATTTTATAGTGTGTATGTGTTTTGTATTTAATAAAAATAGATAGTTAAGTGTAGAAAATAATATTGAACCGGATTAGTTTTTTTTTTAAATAATAATTATCGATAATTAGGTATAATATGATATAGTACTGTATAAGGAAAGAAATAAACTGGTATGGTTGCACAAGAAACAACAGGCGGTCGTCAATAAATAATAGATAACCACATCATGGATTCATAGCAATGAAACATTCAAATTAATCATGTCTAGCTTCCGTTGCGCATCTATGAGGTACCGCCGGAGGCGTCTTCTAAATGTGTCGATCGTGTTAGTAGATCGAATAGGTGGTGGCAGGTTATTCCACACCTTGGAAGCCGCATAACGGAAGCTACCTCTAAAAGCGGCTGTACTATGCGAGTGGGTCGAAAGCTGCTGCGAGCATTGCCTTCTCCCGCATTCTCGTTTACTCGCTATCCAACTCAACTTGTCATACAGGTAGTCCGGTTTTTGGTATTTAACTACTCCGAATAGAAGGCAAGCCAAGTGTAATTTGCGTCTGGACTTCATTTTTAGTGTAAAATGCTTGTTTAGGAAAGGTGTTACGTGGCTTCTGCGAGGGATATTATAAGAAAACCGAGCACAAGCGTTTTGTACCCTTTGGATGAGGCGGTCTGTGCGAGCTAATAGGCGCGGGCCGTATACTGTGTCAGCGTAGTTCAACCTTGACAGAACCAGGGTTTCCACGAGCTGTTCCCGTAGTCTTTCGGACAAGTAAGGCCTAATCTTGTACAGAACTTTCAAGCGGTAAAAGCAGTTTCTCACCGAGTCGGCTACATGCTTTTCGAAACGAAGGTCTTTATCCATTATAAGACCAAGATTCCGCGTTTCATGGACTCTGTCAATTGGTTCGCCCATTAGCTCCAGGTGAAACGTTGCAGGCAGCTTTGCTAGTTGTTGTCTTGTACCAAATACCATGTATTTGGTTTTGGTTGGGTTTAGCGACAGGCAATTCTCTTTAGACCAGGCGGCGATTCTACGTAGGTCATCGTTTAGATCTTTAATGGCACTATCGTACTCCTCTGGTCTAAAGGATATGTAAAGTTGGACATCGTCAGCGTATATGTGATACTTGCACCTCTGGAGGCATTTAATGATATCAGCACAGTACAAAATAAACATAATTGGGCCTAATATAGATCCCTGCGGAACCCCTCTCTCAATGGAAGTAAGAGTCGATGTAAGAGCTGTGCCGTCACCCAAACGTAGATCCACAAGTTGTTTTCTATCACTAAGGTAGCTGCGGAACCATTGCGTAGCGCTGGGGTCAAATCCGTAATAATCTAACTTCGACAGTAATAACGGGATATTGATTGCGTCAAATGCCCGGGAAAAATCTAGCAAGACCAACAAAGAACACATTCCTTTATCCTGGGCTGATAACAGATTATCAGTGACATCGAGTAGGGCCGTGGCAGTACTGCGCTGTTTTCTGAAACCAGACTGTAAGTCCGGTAACACGTTATTTTGTTCTAGAAAATGCGTTAACTGCTGGCTGACAACCTTCTCTAACACTTTGGACAGACACGGTAAAATGCTAATAGGGCGTAGGTCTTTTACATCAGTTGGATTAGCATTTTTTGGTAAGGGCCTAACAGAAGCTATTTTCCATTGGTCAGGGAAAGTTGAAGTCACTATTGAGTAGTTTATAATATCGGTTATAGTACTTAGTGCGTACGGCAGAGTCATATTTAGCATGTCAAGGGTAATGTTGTCGTAACCTTGGGCGTTACTTTTAAGGTTGGACACAATGCGAGAGATGTCATTCTGTTCCACAGGATTGATTGTGAAAACTGCTTCACCATGTCTATGGTTCTCAAAATAAGTCATAAGTGTCATGCTTGCAACGGGGTTACCGGGAACAATCAAAAAAGTATCATTAATTAGATTTGGATCTGTAAAATGCGACGGAAGGTCCTGTCTGGGTTTATAGGGTGATAATGTGGATTTCAGATTTTTCCATAATAGTTTAGGGTTCTTTATTTTATTATTAATATTATGCTTGAAAAACGCAACTTTTTCGTTGTACAAAGAACTTAATACAAGGGACTTTAACTCTTTGTAGTATTCTTTTTTAGAAACTGATTTAGTTTTTCTGGAACAGGTTAATGCATCGTCCCGTAAACGCATCATCAGTTTAATAGTATCAGTAATCCACGGATAAGACCTTTCATTGATAGTACATGTTTTGATTGGTGCGTGAACATCGAACAGTGAAATGATAACTAGCATTGATATTTTAATATCATTGATAACTAGTACTTAAATAAATTGAAAACATTAAAACGAAAAAAAATTGTCATCCCTCGTTTGGTAACGATTTCTTCCACGTTCTTCATCGGAATCTAAGCTATTCCAGTCGGATAACATTTCTAGATCACTCAATTCACTATCTGAATGAGACATTTAAATTAATTTTAACGTTATCATAGAAAACACGTAAAACTTTAGTACTCAACCGACCAATTTCGGGCGGTAAATAAATCACATATGCCTCGTAACTTCGACAGCTGGTTAAAGTTTCGAAAAATTATAGCAACACTACAAGCTGTCATCTCCATTCTCCGTTATTTGTTCTCCTCCTAACCTGTTCTCTATATAATCTGTGGTTCTCCTCCCATCCCTAAGTAGCTCAGCTAAGTAGCCAGCCAAGCCACCAGCCGACAATGACTTACTTACTTAAAACCTACGCTTAAAACCGACAAAAAATCTTTAAAGGAGAACATTCACGGTCCATTCATTTTTGGGCTAAATGTGAAAGTTTTTCGCAATTTGCAGGGCAGTATCAGGTTGTACTTGTACGTTTTTTGCAATTTGCAGGTCAGTGTCAGGTTGTATCTTGATTAAAATATGATTTGCGACCGTATCAAATGTTTATTTATAGAATTATAATCATAGAAATCATCAACACAACTCTATGGGACTAGTTATAACAAGCGCCCGAGGCGCGCGCCTCGGGCGCTGCGTGTCAAATTGTATGGATTTCTATGTAACGGATTATAACAAGCGTTGCTGTCAAAGGGCGCGCGCCGCCGCCGCGCGCTTGTCGGGCGCGCGTACGGCGCGCGCCTTTCCCACAGAACATAATATACTTTTCCATAAGCGTAGAGTTGCCAACTTTTTGTAAAAGAAATAAAGTATTTATGGTCAAGTAGGAAAATACTGTTTATTTTCCCACTATTTCGGTAAAAAGCACAGTATCTCGGAAAAACGAAAATCTTTAAATAAAAAAGAACCGAGTTCCAAAAAAGCATTACAAAATGAAAAAAGGGAACTTTAATTTCAGAAGTCGATGTCTTTGGTTTTATATTTTCGTTTTTTGCGAACGATACATTTTTTATTTGGGTTCAGCCATTGAGATCAATGGTACAGCTTTTGATATAAGTGAAAACAGTAAGTATATTCGTATTTTATTTTTGGGGGCTTATTCTGAAAAGGTATCATTTTGGGGAAAAATAATTTTGAATCCTGGGGAAATTTAAGAAAACGCATCTGGTAGCACTGGTTGAAACATCAAGTAGAAACTCCGCGCGTATTTAAAATTTTAAAGCGGTGACCATGATCTATACGGAAAAATGGCACGGCATGACTCATATAGAAATAAAATAAGAAAGACCAACGACTGGAGTGAATTAGGTCGAGAAATGTTTCCCGAATGGTTTCAATGGAATAATGAAATGAAACAAATCAAGGGTAAGTCATCATCAGTCTATTAATGTTACCACTGCTGGGACACAGGCCTCCTCTCTGTTAGAGGGAGTGGGCCGTAATCCACCACGCAGGCCCAGTGCGGGTCGGTACACACACATGGTCACATGTCTTCGAATGTTTGGTTCTTAGACATGCCGGTTTCCTCACGATGTTTTCCTTCACCGTTTTGAGAGCAGTGGTGATGAAATTATTTACACAGAGTAAAGCGCCTGCTTGGGTTCGAACCCACGACACACAACTCGTAAGTCGGGGCCGTTATCACTGGGCCACCACTGCTCCCAGGAGCCGTGGTGGCCCAGTGGTAAAATTATGTATAAAATGGAGTACATTTCAGTACATTTATAACTTTTCATGTTAAAGTTGATAAAAATACCTAAAATCTATAGTGGTCGTGGCAGAAAGGTTCTACCTAGCACGGCCACGGTCGATATGTTATAGCAGCGAAAATATGTGAGTACATTTTTTAAAGTCGTTAGTACAATAAAGTACACATTTTTTCATGAATATGTACCGCATTAAAATTAAGGTAATCATCCATGGTCGTGCTGGAAAGGATGACACGGCCCGGCTAGGGTGCCGGTGCACGGTGCCACAAGAATACTCGCGGCACTCTATACACTTCGATAAAATTATTATGACCAGAAATTGATACTTGGAAATAGAAACAAAATTATTATAAGCATTCATTCATCAAATAAGCATTGTTTATTTTATAATTTTATTTTTGATATTTTGCTACAGAATGCCCTAGTATACAAAATTTTGTTTGGGAAACTTGATTAATTAATTCTACAAATTGGGTACGTATTCCGCAAACACTTTTTCTTGTCTTTTTGTTTGCATTAGTAATAAACTTAAAAGGAAAACAGAGCATGATGAGGGTTCAAAAATACAACAAAATGTGGACATCTTGTTATTTGACGTAGCGTACTGACATAAGTGTATTATCTATGGTACTGACAGTCGTCGCCTCGTCGGTGAGCGCCCGACGCGCGCCGGGCGCGCGCCCGGGGTGCGCCCGAAACGCAGCGCCCTGTGCGCGCGCCTCGTACGCTTGTTAACAAGTACGTTTAAGTTCATGTAATCCCCAAATGTCATGATTTCATGAAATCATGACATTTGGGGGTTATTCTATCACACGGAGTTGTATAGCTGATTCTAATGATTATAATTCTGTAAAGCCATATTTGTTACGCTCGCAAATCATATTTTAATCAAGATACAACCTGACACTGACCTGCAAATTGCAAAAAACGTTAGAAAATTTGAATTTCGCGGGCTACCTTGGCGCATCCCCCACCATGACCACTGTATAAGTTAGCTGTAAGTTTCCCAAATAGAATAAAATAAAATATTGGCTGACGTATATAAATGATATGACTTCGACTTCGAGTTCGACTTCCGACTTCGACCTCGAGTCCTCGACTTCGAGTTCAACTTCGAGTTCAACTTCGACCTCGACTTCGACTTTGACTTCGACCTCGACCTCGACTTCGACATCGACTTTGACTTTGACTTCGACCTCGACTTCGACTTTTATTTGTAAAACTTTTATACATAAAAAAGTGTCGTTACAACTTTTCGTCTTCATTTTTTCCGTCGTTACAACTTTTGGTCTTAATTTTTTCCGTCTAGCCCCCTTTCGCAACGCGCGAAAGGGAACTTCGTTCCAATAACATTTTCCGCGTCCGTGCGTAACTGCCGCGCATTCGATACAGGCGCTTCGCTCTTTGTCTCACTTACGGAAATACCGTAAGTTAGACAGAGAGCGAAGCGTCCGTAAAGACGGCCGAAACTACGGATTTCGCTTTGGGAGTAGACTCATAATTTGATATAATACACTGAGATTTCGAAGCGCGTCGCTTCGGCCGTTTTCTAGGCGAAATGGGTTCCAAAGTAGATGTTTTGACGCGTTTCGACTTCACGCAAAATCATTTTTTCTCTTAAAAAAACACCGAATTTGCGTATTTTTTTTTATGATTATGAAAATTGAAGAGTGTCCTTAGTGAAGTATGATGCCCGAAACACGATTGACACAACTTTCCTCGATACAAAAAAATCACAAAGTTTCCTTAAAATCTGCATTTTTTGTTACAACCGTGTTGAGAAAAACCCATTTCATTCGATTGTTATCAAAGCAATTGTAATTAAATTTTGTCTATGTGTTCACTATTAAGTACTTTAAGGGATTATGGACTTATTTTTCTATACCAACACAAATAAAAAATTAAATTAAATATTTGCAAACATAATGCAATAGAATTGCGCGCGGGCCGGGTCATACCGCCGCTCGCGGCTCCCGTCAGTCGTCCGCAACGCGTCGTAGAGAGCACCCGTGTACAACTTTTTTGCGCGCGTTGTCGGCGCCTCCGAAAATATTCTACAATATTCTTCCTAAGGTCAAAGTGACAAAAATGGCGAATAAACGTTATAAAACAAAAAAAAAATCGTTATAAATTAAAGAAGCTGAAATTATTGAACCTGAATAGATAAGTTTATTTATCATACCAATTCATTTTATATTCTGCTTTAGTAGGGCCACCATAGACGACGGATTTTTTGTACGTGAAAACAAAAAACCTGCGAAGATGGGTTGTTATGGATTTTTATTCATTATTTTACGCAAAAAAATTTGCTAAATTGATTTTAGCGCATGACAAGTATTTTGTCTGTGGTGGCCATTATGGGTGCATTTATCTAATCACCTTCTTTTCTATGACACCAACGATGAGCGCTTCGAAAAAAAAAGCGTACGTGAACCTACAAATACATCCAACCCGCTTCGTAGTTCGCGTCTTCGTAGGTATGAAATGGTAGTCAATGTACTTTATTGCAAATCCTTTCTGGCAACTGCATACAGAAGGCCTTTGAAAATATAATTTATATTTAGAGGTCATGAATAGAGTTGACAAACCGGTTTTATCAGAAACCGGTTTTTATTTGCCGGACCTAAGAATTCAAAACCGGTTCAAGATAAAAAAGAAGCGGTTCAAGATTTGAAAAAAAACGGGCTATAGCACGATTGCTACCGATGGCACTCACGTCGTACTTTTTTACATAAGTGCGATTTCTATAAAACGCTAGCCGCGTTTGCCTAATAGTTACCTATTCACTCTCCTCTTGGAGATGCTAGTTTCCAGAAAACAAAGATTATTTTGGTTTTTTCAGCACCCTTGAAAAAATACTTGATACTGACGGAACAACAGGAACAGATTCACGACAATTTCCTTTTATCGGTGCCACACCTGGTGGAGTCGTTGCAGAAAATACAGTCGTCGAGGTTAAATGCCCTGTAGCTGCTTTTAGAAACGTCATGGAAAATGCTGTCAAGCAAAACAAGATCCAAATTCTACAATATAATAAAAAGAATGAAAGAAAGAAAATACATTTATTTAGCACAGACAAAAAGGCACACAGCACAACATAATTATAACACAAGTAAAAAAAAGACAAAATAAAAAGGAAACAAATAAAAAGTGTAAAATAATAATTTTACAGGAATGTGTGCCTCGCGGCTACGCCAAATAGGCCCAGTTCAGCAAAAATGCCAGACAACTAGTGCCTGACGCTGGTTTTCAACTGGTTTTCAATGAAGAAGTCACACTACACAAAAAATAGTAACTGGTACTATCAGGCCCAAGGGCAACTACGAGTGATTGGCAAGCAGAGATACATTTTCAGGATATGTGGTGGAGAAGATGAAAAAATGGAAGTCATATATATCCAAAAAGATGACGAATTTTGGAAAAATAAAATGGAGTCGAAACTTATTAACTTTTACCAGGTAAACTTTAATCAAATACAAGTTCTTCCTGAGTTGGTAGATTCCCGCCGAAACCGGGATATATCTTTGAGAGGATCTGAAAAATAGTTTCAGGTCGATGGTGGACACTTTACGAAACGCAGCTTTTTGAAGTGAAAACTTCTTTAGCGGTGTTGTGCACTTTTTTCGGATGGGTAAGAAATTTTAAACTTGCGTCAGAACAAATACAACGCACAACGCGCCGTCGACCCGGGCCTGGTCCTTATCGGACGGCGAGCTACCCATTGCTCTCCGTCCGCAAGCCAGCACCTGCGTTGGCCGGAAATCGCCTACCAATTCCCGGCCCAGGGCATCTCTTGCGGCGGCTAGGGCTATGGGCGTGAGGGCGCGAAATTTGGCTCTCCCTCACGCGCTCCGCCTCCTCCTTCGCGAGCATTACTGCTTCGCAGAAGGAGGTGACGGCTTACCATGCCCTCTCGCTCCGTACCATGGCCTGGACCAGGGCCGGACGCGAGCGGTCACCCCCGCCGATTAATGCCACGTGGACACGGCGGTGCTCCGCCCAAGCGGGGCAGATCCCCACCGTATGCTCCACCGTGTCCCCCGGGAGATCCACACAGTGGTGACACCCGGGCGTTTCCTCCCGCCTTATGCGAAACAGGAACGTCCCGAAACAACCGTATCCGGTGTGGACCTGCGTCAGGCGGAAGATGAGGACGCCGTGGCGCCTCTCTAGCCACTCCTCAAAGAGACGACCTATCGCCGCAATTATGGCGTGTCCAGCTCTGGGTTATGACAATCGCACTCTCCAGGTCGCCTTGAGACCCACCGGAGCCTCGTCCGCTGTATCGTGATTTCTCGCGGCAGCGGAGTTACACCCCGGCGTTTTACCTCCTCGCGCTACTCCCAAATGTGGTCGAGGACTTTCGCCTTCCAATCCCATGGCAGCATTGGGCTCGCCGCGTCACCGGAGACTGTTCGGTAACCCCGGACCATCAGGATGGCCATGACCCTTTGGGACGCGTTCAACGGACGCGGGCTGGCCGCAACCTCAAGGAACGCGCCCACACCGATGCCCCATAAAGGGCACACAACGCAGCTAACAATAATATGATCCCGCATTTGTGATTTTACATAAATATAAAAAACGGACATTTTTAAAGAAACCGGGTAACAGTAAAACCGGTTTTAAAAAACCTGGTTTGGATTCCATAATTTCCTTCTAGTAGTAGAATACGTACTACCTATGTTTTGTACTGACTGTATTATATTGTTATGTAGTTTTATTAGTAGGTTACTCATAAGTAGTAGATAGATATAAATAAAAAGGATTTTTTTTGCATAATACACATCATATTACACACACACTCACATTGTTAAAAAGATTTAAAAACCAGTATAATATTTAGCAGTCTTATCCCTAAAAGCGACAACGTCCAGGCAGCTTTTGAATAAATATATTATTTAGATATGTGATAGTGATCTCCTAATAATACAATAATTACAATAAAACGCAAAAATAAACCACATGCATACCTTTAGATACAGTTTATTTATTTATTTTACCATTATATTATGTACTTAGTAAGTAGGTACATTCTATAAAAAATACATATGCGAAAATGTATTTTTTTTTTTTACAAAAAAAAAAATTTGTATTATTATGTAGACCGTATGAATATTTGCCCGCTAGCAGTAAGCCGGGCGACAGAGCGCGTGAGTGGCGTGAGGGGGGCGCCCCGCGCGCCGCTCGTCCGCCGCGTCTGCTTCACCCCCTCAAAACCTACGCTTCCACGATACCATTTCGCCTTAAGATATAGTACTGTTACTTATTTATACTGTGCCATAAGTTTACCAAACTGTTGTCAGAAGTACTTTGTGCTCTCCAAGTTTTTCCGTGAAATATTATAAAAACCGTGTCTTTAGTGCTAAAAATGCAATCAAAGTGTAGTTGAAGTGTAAACCCTAGTGTGTTATCGTTAACACACTAGGTTACCTGTTACCTCTCAGGCCGCGCGGCGCGATTTCGGAACAACCCCTCAAGCCGCGCGGCACGCCCGCGGCGCGTCAGAGATAAGAGCTCGCTAATATAAACAAAAACTGAGAGCTTTTTGTTACGTAAATAGTCTTATCGTTAATGGTTTTTGGTTCCTGATTAGACAAAGGATTTTTTATAATACTTAGAATCTTTGTAAGCGAACGCTAGTTGGAATAAATAAACATTCTTATCAGATTCTTATAAGAAATTCCTTTGTTCATTGTTTTGATTATTTATAATAAAACTACTGGTTCGATTCACATGAAACTTCGCAGGATACATTATGAATACATATACTATCGGTCAAAATCATTATTTACGGACAATAATAATAAATAAAAACACATATAAATAAAAAAGTTCAATAAATCGTTAACCGTATCATTACGTAACATTATTTAGTTGACAAAAAAATATTGAACTCTTTTTCTTTCTGTATTATGCATTTTTATTATTTATTAGTTATTCAAGAATATAAAATAAATGACTTACCAGCGATTACATACACAAAACACACACAAAACTCAAAATTTCACATCAACACCTTTTTTCACTACCGAGTTTGTTTACATTTTTTGATGGGTCCGTAATAGGTAATTACGATGTTATTTTGTGCAAATTTTATCTATATACGATGACGACACTACTTAATTATTGAAATAACACCATTTCCCGTCGATTTACACTTAAAAAACAATAGAAAATGAATAAATAGAACGCGGAGTGCAGTGCACGGCACGCATGCGCGGACGCCATTTTGCCGTACCAAAAATGTTCAATTTTTACTTTTTTTTAGAGTTGTTTCTGCATATTTTGACGTTATGGTCGATTTATTCGACAGGTATATTATCCTACCATAAATCAAAACCAACCACAGACCATATCAGCCCGTATATTACATATAAATAGAGCTGCAATCTGCATGAACGTACCGTGTTCCCGGGGACACGACGAGGCTTGACGGTATTGGGAGTTTTCGTGCGCCTGGGGCTTCGGTCCGGCCTGACCGGTATTACACAGTAAATTTGATAAAACATCTTAAAATAGTGTCCAAAACTTTCGAAATAATCCAGTGAAAAACTTCTACCCTCACTCAAAAATAATCAACTCAACCTTATATATCCGTTTCTGTCATTGCAAAATGACAGCTGTTGTCAGTGTCATGTCTGTCACGGGCTAGTGTTGCCATGCCTTCGGAGAAAAACTCCTCCATAGTAATGGAACAATCAGGGGAGATTCCCTGCAACCAAGAGCCATCAAAAAAACACTTGACGCAGCAAGTGTTCCACAGAGCCCTCTTCACCACCAAACCACGGTCACAAAGTCTTACCAATACACCTACGCAAAGTACTCCCAATATAGACCTGACAGATGAAACCAGCTCAAAACCAGAAGAAACTGAAGATGGTTTCAAGGAAGTCTCATATTCTAAAAAGCGACAAAGGGATAGTCCAGAGTTGCACAGAAATGAAAAGCAAACTAAACTGAATAACTATTGGTTAAGCACACCAATTGAGACGTCAAATAGCTTTGCCAATCTCGAGGAAGATGTCCTCACAGCAAATACCCAGCCACAAGAAATAACAAAGCCCCCACCAATTTACGTTGATAAGGTCAGCAATATACAACCTCTTATTAAACTGCTTGATGAATATGCTAATGGTAGCTATGAAATAAAAGTTCTTCGAGATGAACAGGTTAGGATTCAACCTAAGTCTCCTGAAACATACTCACAAATCGTTAAACAACTGGAGATTAGACAAACGGAGTTCTACACATACAAACCCAAGCAAGACAGGAGTTTCAAAGTCGTATTAAAAAATATTCACCCATCTACAGACACAAATGATATTTCAAATGAGCTTCTTAGTCTAGGCCACACAGTAATAAACATCTGGAATATTAAGCAGAGAATCACCAAAAAACCTCTACCAATTTTTATTGTGGAACAACGACCTAAGAGTAATAATAAATTGATTTATGAAGTTGTAAGTCTGCTTCATTGCCGTTGTGCCTTCGAGCCTCCGCGACCAAAACGTGAGATTCCACAATGTGCAAATTGCCAACAGTATGGGCACACTAAAAAATATTGTCGCAGGAAACCCAAATGCATTAAATGTGCCGGAGACCATTCCTCAATTAGCTGCGAATGAAAGGGAAGATCCGACAATGTCAAATGTGTATTGTGCGAAGGTAATCATCCTGCTAACTACAAAGGTTGTGCTGTTTACCAAGAGCTTCAGAAAGTTAAATACCCGACTATTAAAACAAATATGCCCTCAGATGCCAAAGCGCCCAAACTTATACCACATCAAAATAAACCACCAAACGAAGCTCCTTTACGTCAAACCTACAGCCAAGCAGCTCCAATGAACAGAAATGAACAACCACTATCAACAACTCCAGCCCTTCAAATAACAAGCGAAACAGAACTCATGCTAAATATGCTAAAACAATTGATGCAGCAAATGACAACCATGACCAACCTTCTTATCAACTTCATGACTAAAATTACCCAAAATTCGATAAATTTAATATGGCCGTGTGGAATGCCAACGGGTTGTCACAACATGTTCTAGAACTAAAACCGTTTTTAGAAATTAACAATATAGACTTACTTCTTATCTCTGAAACACATTTTACAGACAAAAGCCATTTTTCAATACCCCGATATACACTATACCACACATTGCATCCAGATGGCAAAGCACATGGCGGATCTGCGGTTCTTATAAAAACAAACATCAAGCATTATGAAAACACTCCCTACTGCACACAAGAAATACAGGCAACTAGCGTTACTATTGAAGTCTGGAAAGGACCACTAGTTATATCAGCTGTTTATAGCCCACCCAAACACAATATCAAAACTGAAGAATATCTAAAATACTTTAATACATTGGGTCATCGATTCTTAGCTGGAGGCGACTATAACGCCAAACATAGACACTGGGGATCCCGGATAATTACAACAAAAGGACGCCAACTATATCAATCCCTCCAGAGTCGGAATCTTGGTGTTATATCAACAGGAGAACCAACATACTGGCCGACGGATGTCAACAAAGTACCAGATCTCATCGATTTTTGTATAACCAAAGGCATTTCTAATACATGTATTACTTGCACATCAAGTCATGATTTGTCGTCAGATCACTCGCCAGTATTTATAAAACTGAGTCGGAAAATACTAGAGAAACCAAAGCCTTGTAAACTTCACAGCCGAAAAACTATATGGCCACTATTTAGACAGCTAGTTGAGGCGTCTATAAATATTAGACTCCCTTTGCAGACCGAAGATGATATTTTTCAGGCAGTTGAGCATTTTAATCATTGCATACAGCAATCTGCATGGAGCGCCACACCAACACCGAAAACTGAACTTCCAGATATACTGTGGTCTGAAACAGTCAGAGACCTGCTAGAGGAGAAGCGAAACACAAGAAAACGCTGGCAAAGGACGCGATATCCCGCTGACAAGAAACACTTAAACTACGTCACAGCACGTCTTAAATCAGCCCTAAGTGAAGACCAAAATCTAGACATGGAGATATATACCAGAAATCTAGATGCAACGGCAAACTCGGATTATTCTCTCTGGCGAGCAACTAAAAAGCTTAAAAGACCGGTAGCAAGCCATCCACCAATACGCAAAATCGACAACACATGGGCGAAAAGTGACTTAGAAAAGGCACAAACGTTTGCCGAGCACCTAAGCAAAGTATTCACTCCTAACCCTGTTCAAGGATCTCAAGAAATGCACAGTGACATAACATCATACTTAGAGCAAACATACCAACTCGATTTGCCTATTGCAAAAGTCTCGAAAAGTGAAGTAAGGATTGCTATAAATAAACTCAAACAAAATAAAGCACCCGGATATGACTTAATTACAGCAAAAATACTGAAAGAACTACCAGAGGCAGGAATTACTTTCCTGACAGCTATATACAACGCAATAATCTCGAAGGGGTACATTCCTCTCCAATGGAAAGTTGCCCAAATAATAATGATAGCTAAACCTGGAAAATGCCCTGGGGACGTGAAGTCGTACCGACCCATTAGCTTGTTGCCCATTCCTTCGAAATTACTGGAGACATTGTTCATCAATAGACTAAGACCATTAATAGACCAAAACTCATTGCTACCTGACCACCAATTTGGGTTTAGACAAAGTCATGGGACCATAGAACAAATACATCGGCTGGTCGAAAAAATTCATGCCACGTATGAAGAAAAAAAGTATTGTTCAGCTGCCTTTCTGGATATATCACAGGCTTTCGATCGAGTATGGCACGAAGGCCTTTTATATAAAATTAGAAAGGCGCTTCCAATAAACTATTTCATATTCATTAAATCCTATCTGGAAGGGAGATACTTCTTTGTAAAACAAGGCAATGAAGTAACCGGATTGCATGAAATTCGGGCAGGAGTTCCTCAAGGCAGCGTGATGGGTCCTACGCTTTACCTTCTCTACACAGCTGATCTCCCTGTGTCCGAAGGAATAGTCTTAGGCACATTTGCCGATGACACTGCAACATTAGCTGTGCATGAAGATGCGGTTCAGGCGTCTACGATTCTACAAGCAAGCTTAGATGTTTCAAACTGGTTGAAAGCACGGCGAATAAAGGCAAATGAAACCAAATCCGTACACGTGACGTTCACGACAAGAAGAGATACATGTCCCCCAGTACGACTAAACAATGTCACAATTCCACAAGCAGAAGAAGCTAAATACCTCGGAATGTACCTAGAGTAGACTAACCTGGACAAAACATATATTCACGAAGCGTAAAGCACTAAGCCTACAACTAAGGAAACACTATTGGTTACTATCAAGAAAGTCCAGGCTTTCGCTAGACAATAAACTTCGGATTTACAAATGCATCATAATGCCTATTTGGACATATGGAATACAGCTGTGGGGAACGGCAGCTAATTCAAACATAGACATACTCCAAAGGTTCCAATCAAAAATGCTAAGAATTATAACGCATGCACCATGGTACATCACTAATGATAACTTACATCGGGACTTAAAAATGCTAAAGGTCAAAGAAGAAATCACACAAAGATAGAAGAAGACCTACAAGAATAGAATTACGACCCATCCTAACAAACTAGCATCAAACCTTATGAAAACCAAGACATTCAGGAGGCTTAAAAGATTGGCCCCACAAGACTTGATATGAAGACCGACAAACTAATTAAATATATTGATGTGGATGAGCCAGTGGGCGCATACCAAGAATGACTAGATTAACAACACAAAAGATGCTGAATGTCAATAGATGGACAGATTGCATCAGATAAAAGGAAAAAAATAAGTTTACCCCAGTTGCGGTGGGCGTTGAGAGAATACAACGCGCTGGGACTTGGGACGCTTTCTCGACCCAGAGAAAAAACACACTGTTCGATTTTCAACTCTCGGCGCTAAGCAGAGCGTAGAAAATCCAGTGCACGAAAAAAAATCGCCCGTGCGTACCTGGGCTAACAGAATCTGAACCTGCTTCCGGCTGCGTTGCCATTCATCACCCCAGTCTACTTTGTGATATGCAATGGCCTCTGTAGGCCCATGAAGCGTGAGGCTCCAGGGGCTAGTGCAAATCTTGGGGTTCATTCGATTTTTAGTCTGGTTAAACCACGCTGGGATCGGGGCATTTCATTCATTAATACGCTGGAAAAACTAGAAAGGTTTCTAATATCAAGTTGGTTGGCCATAGTGGTCCTCATTATGGTATTATAGCGGGCTGTAATTCTTTGCAACTCACTACTGAGTGCTATTTTGTGTAAAAAATTGAATACTTTATGAAACAAGTTTCATTTATGTAAACTATTAAGACCCACATAAACCGCTTTCAAATCCTACTTTGTAAATTCCATTTAAGTGCATCAACCATATTAGTATTTGACCCAAGTAGGTATTGCTGTCCAGAGCAGTGGTAGCAGTAGCACAGTCTTACGTTGCGTCGTAGGATCGAACCCAGGCATCCACTTTGTGTAGTTTCATGAACTACATCTTTAATTTATAATAAGTATATCAACAAGCAATGATTCAGAAGAACATTTAAATCTTATTAGTATCTGTTTAGTTAACTCGGAGGTTTTAATATCAATTGAAGATATGATTGGAGGTTCAACTCCCAGAAAAAGTTTTCTTTTTGTCTATACTTAACTAATTTATTTCATCACCTCGGCTCCCAAAATGGTGAAGAATAACGTCACGAGGAAACCAGCATGTCCTAGAACCAAAAATTTTAAGACAATGTGGCATCCTGCACTGGGCATGGATTATGGCTGAGTTAGAGGATTTGGGTTCCAGAAGTCAAAATGCTACAGGCTGATTATACTATTGCTGTCCACTTCAGAACTTGTTAGCCACCTTGCCTACCATAAACATTCAGTTAGCCCCAGATTTATAATCATTACTTAGTTTGCTCGTCATAGCTTCCTTAGTGGTGCAATATTTATATCTATCTTATATTATTAGCCTAGCTAGAGAGTACAGAGATAAATGCAACAACAATTTGTCAACGAAATCGTGTACCTCTCAATGCAATGCATTACAGTTTATCTATAGCTTTATTTTACTAAAGTAGAAGTAATTGTTATTGCCACTTTAGGTCATCCAAATATTAATTTGAAAATTATGAAATAAATGTTACAACTATATTTTTGTTCTACATTTTTATACAATACAATACAATGTACGCATAAAATGGTGAACAACCAAATCAAGATCAGGCGACTTTAAAATTTGCAAGTAACATTGGAGCAATAACCAAGTATAACCAGTAATTGAAACATCAGGACAACATCATACTATATTATAATATTATTTACACATTTCATATAAAATTTGACAGTGATCAACAAAGAGCATAGCGGGCATGAGCCAGGTCCGAGGGAGAGGTTATGTACACAGCGATGTCACTCATACTTGAGGTAGGGCTTGTCGAGCGGCGGCGCGGGCGGCGCGGGCGCGGCCTGCGGCGGCCACGCGTCGCCTGCCCAGTTAAACACGCGCCCGCCGCCCTCCACCAGCCCCCATCCCAGCAGCTGCGAGCCGCGCGCGCCCCGCTCACGTTTGGGCGACGCCGTTGAGATATTCACTGACACGCCCTTGATGATGTGGTCCTGCCCGCACAGCGACTGTGCTACCTCGGGCTCCAGGAACGTCACGAAGCTGAACGCGCGGAACGGGCGCGGCACGAACACGTCGGTCACCTGGCCGAAAGCGCCGAAATACTCGCGCAGGTCTTCGGCTGTCAGACTCTCGGTGCAGCGGCCAACGAACACCTTGCGGTGAGCGCTGGCACCGCCGTCCTTGCCGTTGGGAATGCGCACGTCGCACCAGCGCCCGTCGATCATATGGCGTCGGCCCAGCGCGCGCAATTGCGCCTCATACTCCGCGAACTTAATAAATCCGAACCCTTTAGACAGCCCGGTTTTTGCGTCGCGTTTCACCTGTACCATGAGAAGCTCGCCGAAGGCAGCGAAATAATCACGCACCGCATCCTCACCCGTTTTCCAAGGCAGGCCGAGCACGATGAGGTCGGAGCAGCGCGGGCGCGGCGTGGGCTCGGGCGAAGCGCGCGGGAAAGCGCACCAGTAGCGGTGCGCCACCCAGCCCTCGGCCGGCGGCGACAGGCGCTCATCCACGAGCCGCAGGCCGCGGAGGCGCCCGGCGGCGCGATACTTAAGCCCACTAGCGCCCGCGAACTGCGCCGCTACAGTGCTCAGCAGCAGTGAGCCGTCCTCCTCGGTCGGCAGTTCGATGGGCTCATCCTGCTCTCCCTCACTCACCGGCACGTACTCTATCGACATTTCGCTCACCGACCTATGCCGTCTCTAGCACTCCTCATGTCGTTTACATTATCGTCTATCGGCTTCGTAGATACAGTAGTGAGGACATCTGATTTCTGAAATCGATGGTACAACAGGATAATATTTTGCCTGTAAAATCACCTTATGTCCGTTTCTCTCGGCGTAAGCGACAGCGACAAACGTGACGTATGACGTGACGTTATATGTCAAAAATGTTGCAATGCTATTTTTACGAATACATCGGATACACACACCGCAGTACCAATAAAAACTACCTACATGTGAGTAGACTTTTCGTAGAATTATTTTTGATAATGTTATGTGTTCATTAAACCTTAACAAAAATGTTGATTTGATTAATACATGGATGTATAGTGCTACAATTTACAAAGTTTTCTAACCCGCTGGTTGAAAGTGGAATTAGCGAAATCACTATAAAAAAATTACAAGGAAGTCAAAGTCAAAGCATTTATTTCAAATAGGCCCTTGAAGGCACTTTTGTTACTCTTTTAAAATGTTTTACAATATTTTGTATAAATACATAATTTATATAATTATATGTGAAGACGATGCACCTAGAATAAAATACTGTATAAAGTAAAAAGAATTTAAAGTGGAGCAAACGACAGATTAATTAATTATGTGGTAGATACATTTTTTTTTTATTTTTTTTTTTTTTTATTTATTGCTTACATACGCTACCATTACATTGTCCCAATTCGGTAGTGTAGTTACAGTACAACATAATGTTATTAAATTAAAAAAACATACAAACATATACAATAGATTTTAAATAAGTAAGTTTATAAATTAAAAACATAACACGTGTAACGTTACCCTTGCGAACTCGCTCAGTGAACATGAGAAAATATCTATTTTGTCGGCAACCAGTGTGCGCATTTTTCGCGTCAGAGGAGCATTGTCCAACAGTTTAGTTCGACCGCGCGGCACTGCGAACAAGTTGGGCCGTCGTCGGCGCTGCACATACCCATCTGGCACACACAAGCCTATCCCCTGTAGCACACCCGGATTATATACGTTACCCCTGAACACTCCCAGCATATAAGACGCCAGTGCTAGATCCCTCCTTGTTTCCAACTTGTTGTATCCAACCATGCCTAGCACAAACAAGGTTGGATACATCAAGGGGTAAAAGGGATACACTCCATACCGCCGTAGGTATATGTATCTAGTAAATCGTATGCGCAATCTGTATGCGCTCCAACATGAGACTATTATTTAGTCTCATGTGGAGCCCATACATACAGCCGCATTACCCTCCAACTGACTCCTTATTAGAGCGTCATATAATGCCGCAAGCCATTGCGGTTTCACAAATATTAAAGCCATTTAATATTTGTGAAACCTGCCGCTCTGCGAAGCACAAATCCCAGTCGCTTGTAAGCCTTTTTACAGACATTGATAATATGGTCTTGGAATCTCAATTGAGTATCCATGCGAACACCAAGGTCTCGCACGGCCTCCTCCCTTTTCATGGGCACGTCGTCGACTTGGTAGCTGTGGTGGAGTGGTACTCTTGCCCGACTGAATGTTAGAACTGAACACTTCGCAACATTGAATTGCAGTTTGTTTTTTCGACTCCACTCCACTACTCGATCAATGTCTTGCTGGAGGCGATCGCAGTCGTCCTCGTTTTCTATAGCCAGCAGCAACTTGAGGTCGTCTGCAAATAGCAGACACCTGGCATCTCGTATTACGTCAGGTAAGTCATTGATCATTATTATGAATTCTAACGGCCCTAAATTGCTACCTTGACTCACTCCCGACCTAGTGAAATAAGCCTGAGACCGGAATCCACAGTACTCTACATACTGTTTTCTGTCCCTCATATAGCTCGCAAAGAATTGGAGCAATTTAGGTGTGCAGCCAACTTTCGCTAACTTTGATAATAAGACATCGTTATCCACCAGGTCAAACGCCTTCTTAAAATCAAAGTAGGCGGCGTCCACCTGCACTCCAGAATCAATATGAGGAACTACGTACGTCATGGCATTCAATAGGTTGCTGGTCGTGCTACGCGCAGGTCGGAAACCGTGTTAGGCGTCTGACAGTTGCGATTACTTGCGATGCAACTTGCTCCTGGACATCTCGCTGAATGGCAGACTCAAAGACCTTTGCTGGTGTCGACAGAATCGCCACTGGTCTAAAAGATTCAACTACCTTTCCATCTCCTCCTTTTGGTATGGGAATTACGCGGGTGACCTTCCATCGCTCTGGGAAGTAAGATGTTTCTAGGCACAAGTTAAAAATGTGTAGGAGAGGCTCTGCCACCACCGAGCGGCAATCTCTCATAATAAATGCCGGAATACCATCCGGGCCTGCCGAGCGCTTGGGTTTGAGCCGAGTAAGCGCAGCTCGAACTTGGTCGAGTTTTAGTCGTGGGATGTGCACACGCACATGGTGTTCATATATTCACAAACATTGTAAAATTAGACGATTCTACAAAAAAATTACAATTAATAAGTCAGTGTGTGAGGAAGTAATCACAGGATGTAAAATCAATGTCATATAATAAAAAATAAATACAATTAAGTAAGCAACCAGTTTGATTTTGTTTAGACTCTAAATTGTCCTATGGAGCAGGACCAGCATGTTTCCAAGCATTCTTATCTTGGATATAATCCTCTAATCTGTAATATGCTTGTTTACAAAGTGTACTTTTTACATGAGTTTTAAATTTTCTTTCATTTAATTGTTATATATCAGAAGGTATTTTGTTGTAACATTTAACACAGTACCCCATAAAAGATATATGTACTTTAGATAATCTGAAAAATGGTTGATCTAGTGTATCTTTCAATTCAATTCAATTCAATTTATTTCATAAAAAAAAAAGAACAACCGACTTCCAAAAAAGACACTACAAAGTCAAAAATAACTTTAATTTCGGAAGTCGGTGCGTTTGGTTTTGAACTTTCGTTTTTTGCCACCGACTTCCGAAATTAAAGTTATTTTTGACTTTGTAGTGTCTTTTTTGGAAGTCGGTTGTTCTTTTTTTGTAAAAAGTTTTTATTTTGCACTTTTTAGTGGTGGTACCTACCCCATACAAATTCGAATACCACTAACCTGCTATGTAAATAACAGTGATTGGAAGATATCATTATATCATCCATATAAACTAAGTGGGAAAAATACGTATTATTGAAGCTAACTCAAAAACTATCCAAGTAAAGTTAATAAAATTGATATGGGACCACCTCGGGAGCATACCCTTTCAAACAAAAAAAGAATTTTCAAAATCGGTCCACAATTGACGGAGAAATCGCGTAACAAACATACAAAAAAAAAAAAAAAAAAAAAAAAAACATACAGACGAATTGAGAACCTCCTCCTTTTGGAAGTCGGTTAAAAAGAGGTACAGTCTGTTACAAAGTAGGATGACAACTAAGGAATAGTTTACATCTGAGATGTGTGGGTAACAATACAATTTCACGATCTGATGTCCTAGCTAGGTTACTTATGTTATCAATAGTAAATTATATCGTAATGTATTCAATTATTGTTCAATTAAATGTGTCATAATATAAAAAGTATTGTTTTGACTACTGTAGTACCGACTGAGTTCGTAGATGGCACGACTAACCAATCACAGCGCATTGCCGGTCTTTGGCGGGAATGATAATGGTGGGGGAACGCCACTTCGGTTGTCGTGCCAGTACTGCGAGCTCAGTCGTGCATTAGACGTCGTAATACGAGTACATACTAAAGCTCGAGTTGTATTACTAAATATTGGTGATTGTGAAGTTTATCTGATTTTGTGTGTTGGCGAAATACAATAAGTAAGTACATGAACAAGTGTCTATTATTTATTAAACCTTATTTTTAAAGCCTTGAACATGAACAACAGCTAAATTCAATATTTAAATTATTATTAGATTCTCTGTAAGAGTACAGAGTCAACATCTCAGAAGCGGGATAAAGATTCCTCATTTGGCCAGTTAAATATGCTTTCTACCCATAATTAGTTACCTACGGGTGTATTAAACTATGGTGATATTTTACTTTTGTGCTTCTATTTTGTTATTATTTTTCTTTAAAAGGAAAAGGAAATAGTGGCTACGTTAACAATTGTTTTGGTTCCTGGCTATTAAATGTTATTAAAATTCCTATTTAAAGTAAAAAGAAAGTAACAAAACGCTGTGGAACTATGATATTAGAAATTTGCTTAACATATTGCGGGACACTGAATACCCTGGAAGTAATAACAATTACATCTCTAGTTTTCCTTTTAGTGTCCTTCAACCGATTATTACGCATAGAAACTTATACAAATTTGATTTCTGTTATTATGAAATGATTTCTTTTGTTTTTTCAAACTACTGTCACTTCGTTTTATACTGTACCTCCACAAGTTTAAATAACAGGTGGATGTGTTAGTATTGGTGGCACTTTGTTTGACTTTATATTTACAATATACTTGTCATTACAATTATTATGATGCTTACGCTTTAATCGTTCGTGGCAATGTTGGTTTCCTAAAGATCGATAGATGGACTTATCTTAACAACTTTATAAAATCCAATTAAACATTTCTATGAATTTCACGTACACCACGTGCTTAATTATGCTTTATATTATGCCAATTCTTTGTTTTTAGAATCTGTTAAAGAACGGAATTCTTTGGGATACAATTTATGTTTCAGGGTTATTCCATGGAGGGGGACAGACGAGAACGTGTTGTCTACACCCCGACAGATCCGACAGGGTCACCTACTGCTAACCGTCGGTCACG
This sequence comes from Conistra vaccinii, assembly GCA_948150665.1. Classification (NCBI taxonomy): domain Eukaryota; kingdom Metazoa; phylum Arthropoda; class Insecta; order Lepidoptera; family Noctuidae; genus Conistra; species Conistra vaccinii. The sequence continues at coordinate 23,776,701 of OX411332.1, forward strand.
TAGTCCTACAAGGCGTCAAGCCTGCAGCCGGGAGTTAAGTCGGTCACGCAGCCGGCCGAGCCGTCAATCAAGAGGGCGCCTTAGTCGCTGCTCACCAGATCAACCGGTGCAGCCTCGAAGGCGGGATAGTCCCCGCTCACGCAGTCGGCCGAGTCGACGACGGCGCAACTCGGAGGCCCGACAGCGAAGCGAGCAGAGGAGCCACAGCCCGGACCGCCAGGCCTCGAGCCGAGCGGGCTGCCGGGCATCGAGCCGTGCGGACCGCTGGGCATCGAGCCAAGCGGACCGCCGGGCATCGAGCCGAGCGGACTGCCGGGCATCGAGCCGTGCGGACCGCTGGGCATCGAGCCAAGCGGACCGCCGGGCATCGAGCCGAGCGGACTGCCGGGCATCGAGCCGAGTGGACCGGTGGGCATCGAGCCGAGCGTACCGCCGAGCATCGAGCCGCGCGGACCATCCAGCATCGAGCCGGTCAGACCACCGCGAATCGAGCCGTGTGGACTACCGAGCATCAGGGCATCTCTCATCTGGCCGTGAAAGCTGCCGTTCACGAAGCCCAGTGAGGCAGCCGCGAGCTAGCGCGGTGAGAGACGTGCAATCCGAAGTTCAAGATAACACTAGGGGTGAGTCAACTCCTCTAGAATCATCTACTCTTTCGGAACTTGTCAATGTTATAAAGTCTATGTGTAACAATAGTACAGATAAGTTAGGTTCCCTTAATAACACAATTCCCGAGTTTGACCCAAGTAAACGGGAACAGACAATGACCATGTGGCTTCATAAAGTAAATGAGTGTGCAACCATTTATGCGTGGTCGGAAAAGCAAGTTATCCATTTTGCATTACCAAAACTAAAAGGCATAGCCCAAAGATGGTACGAGGGTCTCCCGTCGGTCCTGTTTACTTGGGCTGAATGGCAGGTGAAACTTTTGGCGACCTTCCCATCGGAAGAAAATTATGGCCAAATGTTAAGCGATATGTTGGCCAAAAGGGCTAAGTTCACGGACTCTTTGGAAGAATACTATTATGAGAAACTGTCACAAATCAATAGATGTGGTATAAGTGGGAAGAAGGCAGTCGAATGCATTTTACATGGCATCGACGACCGGTCGGTTAGATTGGGTGCTGAGGCAGCTCAGTTTGATGACCCTAATAAACTCCTTTTATATTTACGTAATGCTCGAAATATAAAATTTTACAACGAGCGTAAATTGACTAAGGGTCAGCCACAAAAATACCAAAATAGCTCTAACTCTAGGCGTTGTTCGAATTGCAAGAAGGATGGTCATGTTACGTCTCAGTGCAATCAACCCATCAAGAAGTGTAGTAGATGCCATAGAGTAGGTCATGAGGTCGAACAGTGCTATGCCAAACTGCCGATGACTGAAGAGAAAAAGGTCATGCGAGTAGAGGATAGGGGTGATGTAGGCGCGGTTTACTCTTCAAAGATAACCACTCCGGTATCGGAACCGAACAAGAAGTATTTCAAAACTGCTATCATTAACGGTTTTTCCATTACTGCGTTCATAGATTTTGGGAGTGAATGCTCAATGATTAGGTTGTAAGCATTTAGAAATATAGGTACGAATTATAATGTCAATAATCTTCCAGTACTAAGAGGATTCGGCAATTCAGTTGTCCCTTGCATAGGTAAACAACGAGTTCAGATAATTATTGATCATGTGGAAGCTGATCTAGAATTGCTGATAGTCGCAGATAGTGCAATGCATGTGCCCCTTTTAGTAGGTCAAACATTTACAGAGCAGCCACACGTAGTCATTCGTAAAACTAGTGACGCCTTGGAAATCTCTGAACTCGAGTACCAATATGTAGTGCCTAATAGTAAAATAAATTTGTTCTGCAAAGATTCCGTTGAAGTTTTGGGTCATGCTGTTGTAGACGTTTACACAGATCCGTTACATCAGGGCGACATCTTTGTCGATGAGAGTATTCGATTTCAGAAGGGTGTTCGCTATTTAGTAGCCGCCGGATTGTTCCAAATGAGAGAATGTGGGACAGGACAGATCGTTGTCAGTAACACTTCGCCAATACCATTGATGTTTTCAAAAGATTTTCTGATTGCTCGTGGTCGTGTGGCTCGAGAAGAGTCTGGTGTGCAAGTTTTGAACGTTTTAGCAACTGTCAACAGTGACTTTAAGTCTATTGCTGAAGCTGATTTAAATCTGGAAGACAGACTCACTCCCGAACATAAGATCCAACTGCTCAATCTGTTGAATAAGTATCGATCCTGTTTTGCTCTCACTTTATCTGAGTTAGGGAACACCACAGCTGGTCATATGACGATAAATCTCCAAGACAACGAACCCGTTGTCTATAGACCCTATCGTTTGTCGATCAGCGAAAAGGAGAAGGTTAGGGAAATAGTTTCTGAATTATTGGAAAATGACATCGTAAGACCATCAACATCATGTTACGCGAGTCCTATTGTAGTGGTTAGAAAGAAGTCTGGCGAACTTCGTTTATGCATAGATTATCGTGCCCTTAATAAAAAGACTGTCAGGGACCACTATCCCATGCCACTGATTGACGATCAACTGGATGTTCTTTCTGGTAATAAATACTACACCACTTTAGACCTTGCATCAGGGTATTACCAAATACCAATCCGGGAAGCAGACAAACATAAAACTGGGTTTGTGACGCCGGATGGTCATTACGAATTCAATCGTATGCCATTCGGTCTTGCAAATGCCCCGGCCACCTTCCAACGTATTATGAACCAAGTCCTTGGGTCATTGCGACATAAGGAAGCCCTGGCCTACTTAGATGACGTGATTATTCCCTCAAGGGATATCAATGAAGGAATGTCAAGATTAGAATCAGTGCTGCGCCTGTTCGCCAATGCCGGCCTCACATTAAAACTCCCCAAATGCTTCTTTTTCTGTAGCTCTGTCGAATATTTGGGCTTTGAAATTTCTGCTAATGGAATTCGCCCTGGAGAGAGGAAAGTAGAGGCTGTGAAACTTTTCCCAACTCCTCAGAGCCAACATAATGTTCGTCAGTTTCTTGGGCTGTCTAGCTTCTTTCGCAGATTTGTCCAAAATTTTTCGGTTATTGCAAAACCACTGACACAACTCTTGAAAAAGGACTCCAAATGGTCATGGGGTACGGATCAAGAAACCGCATTCCGTAGTTTACAAAAAGAGCTGGTACAACGTCCTACTTTAGCTCTATACAATCCGAAGGCAGACACCCAACTTCATACGGACGCTTGTAAGATTGGAGTGGCAGGTATCTTGTTGCAAAAGGATAAGGACGATGTGCTTAAGCCAATCGCTTACTTTAGTAGGCAGACCACTCCCGAGGAACAAAACTACTCGTCATACGACTTGGAGACGCTTGCCGTAGTTTCTTCCTTACAGAAGTTCCGTGTTTATTTAGTAGGCATCCCTTTTAAAATTATAACCGACTGCAACTCTCTTCGTGCAACCTTTCAGAAAAGAGACATGATTCCACGAGTCGCTAGGTGGTGGGAACAGATGCAAGAATATAATTTTTGCATTGAGTATAGGGCAGGTCATCGCATGGCTCATGTCGATGCACTCAGCCGGAACCCTATGCAACAGGCTCATGATGTTATGGTCGTTAGTGATTGCGATTGGTTAGCTACAGTCCAAGGCGCAGATAGTGAAATTCAAAGGATCGTTGGAATTCTAAAGGATCCTCAGTTTGATGACGTAATTGACATCAAATCAAATTTTAAGTTGAAGAATGATAGGCTCTTTAGGGTAACTAGTGACGGCGATAGGTGGGTCGTGCCGAAGGGGGTCAGATGGCAGATTGTTAAACAAAACCACGACGATATAGGCCATTTTGCTCTTGACAAAACTCTGGAACGTATCAAAGCGACTTATTGGTTTGCAAGAATGCGTAACTTTGTAAAGAAATATGTCGGTTCTTGTCTAGAATGCGCTTATTCAAAAGCTTCTGGAGGGAGGAAACCTGGTACTTTACATCCTATACCTAAGATAGATATTCCCTTTGACACTATCCACGCAGATCATGTTGGCCCCTTTGTACGCAGTGCAAGAGGAAACATGTACATCTTAGCTCTGATTGATGCATTTACTCGATATATTTATGTAAAACCCGTAAGGAACACAAAAACTTCAACCTCTATAAAGGTTTTCCGGGAGTATTTTGGTTTGTTTGGGGTTCCAAAAAGGGTCATAACGGATCGTGGAACCTCGTTTACTAGCGAAAACTTTAAACGGTTTATGATCGAAAAGAACATTAAACACGTGTTGAATGCTGTTTCTACCCCAAGGGCCAATGGTCAGGTAGAACGCTATAACAGGACGCTTGTTGATGCTTTGACTACCAAGTGTGTTGGTTCCCCTGATAATAAATGGGATGAGCATCTACCTGATGTTCAATGGGGCATGAACAATACGTTCAACAAGGGCATAAATCGAACACCGTCAGAGGCTCTGTTCGGCATTAGACCATCGGGTTCAAGTGACTGTAGAATTGTTTCCGAACTGTCAGATGACTTATCTGGTTCTTCTAACAGCCAAGACCTATCACAAATTAGAGAAGAAATCAACTCTCATGTCAGTTCCTATCAAGAGTCGCAAAAGAAGGCTTATGACGCAAAACACTGCCCAGTTCCAAAATACAAAGTAGGTGATCTTGTGAGAGTCGAACGTCAAGTCCCGGCTACAGGAAATAGTAAAAAACTTGTTCCGAAATTTCAGGGACCCTATAGAATTACTAAAATTTATGATTTCGACCGGTATCAAATTGAGGATACTCCTCTCACCCGAAAATCTAACCGGCCTTATTCGACAGTGGTTGCAAGTGACAAAATTAAGGCGTGGTTGAACTTTAATAGACCACATGACGAATCGTCTGGCAATGACAGCGAATAACCTAATTACGTATCCCGGCATCAACAGCCAATATTATTATTTAAGTCGTGTTTAACAAACAAACCTTTTACTTATTTCAGTTTCACCTTTTCAGTATCTTGGGCCATGAAATAATGCCCGTTACTATAAACAATCTTTTCAGACCCTTAGACCATGAAATAATGTCTATTGAGGTCAACTCTGGCCATGAAATAATGCCAAATACTCAAAAAGGGCCATGAAATAATGCCCGTACAAGTAAAGCGAGCCATGAAATAACGCTCGTTATTAATTATAGGGGGCCATGAAATAATGCCCAAAATTATGATTTGTATTAAAATAATAATAATCGATGTTGATTAAATAACAATTTAAAAAAAACAAATTATTAATTAGTAAGCCTATAAATTTATTTCGTTTACACCTAATAGAATAGCCTGTACTCCACAATGATGTGCTACTGTTGGGACATAAATTTTATTGCAATGTATTAATTTGTTTAATTATTGTCGCTGATAACATTAAGGCTAGATATATTAAGGGTATTTTGTTTGTGTTTTCTTTACACGAGGACGTATAATGTACCTTGGATGGCCGACTGTTATCAATAGTAAATTATATCGTAATGTATTCAATTATTGTTCAATTAAATGTGTCATAATATAAAAAGTATTGTTTTGACTACTGTAGTACCGACTGAGTTCGTAGATGGCACGACTAACCAATCACAGCGCATTGCCGGTCTTTGGCGGGAATGATAATGGTGGGGGAACGCCACTTCGGTTGTCGTGCCAGTACTGCGAGCTCAGTCGTGCATTAGACGTCGTAATACGAGTACATACTAAAGCTCGAGTTGTATTACTAAATATTGGTGATTGTGAAGTTTATCTGATTTTGTGTGTTGGCGAAATACAATAAGTAAGTACATGAACAAGTGTCTATTATTTATTAAACCTTATTTTTAAAGCCTTGAACATGAACAACAGCTAAATTCAATATTTAAATTATTATTAGATTCTCTGTAAGAGTACAGAGTCAACACTTAGTAGCCTGTATTAAGGACAATCAGCCCTCATTTCCCGAAAATAGGACAAAAATATTGCTTAGACTGTTACATAATTAATATCAAGATTTAGAGTAAATTATAAAAGTTCAAAAACAAGAACAGTGTGGGTGTATGTGCGCGCACGTGTGTGTGTTTGTGTGTGTGTCTGTGTATGCACGTGCGCGTGTGTGTGAGAATGAGAAAGTGAGTGAGTGTATGTATTGTGAGTTACTTCATGATGTCAAGGTTATCTAATGCATTTGGTTTTATTTTTATTCAGTACCAAATTATTTACCGTAAACCAATCTTGGACCTGAAGAATAGAGCTATTCACGTCGTCAAGATTTTGCGACCGTCGGTTGATTTTAAAGATCAATGATGTGTCATTTGCAAATAACACCATCTTCGGTTGATTTTGAAATAATTGGGGTAAATCATTAATATAAACTAAAAAGAGGAATGGACCCAATATCGAACCTTGAGGAACGCCCATTGCCATTTCAGACCCTAATGAGTTTATGCCGTTTTCTTGAACTTTAACCTTTCTATCTTTCAGGTAAGATTTTAGTAAATCAAGAGTTGTATTCCTAATCCCATAATAATTCTCCAGTTTCAGCAGAAGTGTCTCATGGTCTACGCAATCGAACGCCTTCGAGAGGTCGCAAAAGATTCCAATGGCATCTTGTGCTTCTTTCCAGGCATTAAAAATGTTCTTTATTTGGGTGAAACCGGCGTCAGTAGGCGTCAGTACATCGCCCTTTGGTGAAACCGTACTGTTGTTCATGAAAGATGGAGTTTTTATTAAAGTGACGTAACATTTGATTGAGCATCAACTTTTCAAACACCTTACTGAGAACTGGTAGAATTGACACAGGCCTATAATTGTTGGGTTCTTTACTATCACCGGATTTGAACAATGGAACTACTTTACTGTGTTTCATGAGATCCAGAAACACTCCTTGGTCTACACTGTTGTTAAATATGAAAGCTATATAGGGCGCAATGGTTTCGATAATAGATCTACAGACTTTTACAGACATTCCCCAGAGATCTTCTGTTGATTTAATTTTAAGATCTTTAAAAGCTTTTATAACAGCCTGGGGGTTTGTTTGCTGAAACCTAAAATCCAAAGGGCATTCCTTCACATTCTGCCTAAGTAAGGCAGCAGAAAGCACGGGTGAGGAATTTAAAGCTTCAGTAGTTTTAAGGGGAATATTAATAAAAAAGTTTTCAAATTCCTGAGCTATTTCTATATCTGAGTTGATAGGGCCATGTGCAGTCTCTAAATTAAATTCAGTATTTCTCTGCTGCTTGTCCGCAGATACCACCTATCTCACGATCAATCATTCGAGCTGAATCATTATGAAGAATATGGTTAATCCACAGAGCACTATATAATACTGGTATTAATCCATGTATAAAAAATTGTCTGCTCGCTAATATATTTTGAAATGATACCACTCAACTTACTGCTTATATTCTTCGCTTTATTGATAATAACTCACGTACAAGAACCGTTATCCTTTTGTCTTGACAGCTGTCAGAAAACATACATTTTAGCGGGACTAATGTTGCCATCAAGTAAGTATATAACATTCGTCCCCTTTTTAAAACTAAGTCTCAGTCTTAATCCTATCTTATAGATCTAATCGGTCCGGAGCTTTTCTTATTCTAACAGATCTACGGACTGCAGGCGAAGGAGACTCAAGATTTGAATTCCCAGCATTATCACTGTCCCTATCCAGACTACTGTCCTGAAATCTTTCCTCATCTCTATTATTTCCTAAATCCGTTCCCCTAGTATTAGTGCCATTGGTGTTATCAAGGCCTAAAGTTCTGTCAGCCCTTTCACTAGTCAAATACTGAGGTAGAGATTCATGTCCTAGAGTCTCCTGCACCTGCTCAGGCGCAACATCTAACTCATCATTAATATCAAAACTACCTGCACATGGTCTAAGAGAAGATGCATGATAATGTTTATGAACTCCCTCAACATTTACTAAATATCTAACTGCACTTAGTCTCTTTAAAATTACTCCCTTGACCCATCCTTTCCCTTTACCGAGTTCTTTACACCAAACCTTATCCCCTTCAAGAAATACCATGCTTTTTATTTCATTTCCTTTACAAGTTTTTTTTGAAATAACATTATGAGGTTTCATTAAATCAAATCTAGTTCGGGGTTTTTGTTTGAACAAAATCTCATTTGGAGACATACCTGTTGCATTTGGAGTATTTCTATAAGTAAATAAAAAATTTTGCAACAGTACTTCAGGACTTAATTTACAGTTTTCACTTCCCAGTCTCCGTAAACATTTTTTTATGGTTTGTACAGTTCTCTCAGCCATTCCATTAGACTGTGGGTGGTAGGGTGGAGTTTTCACTGCTTCACAACCATTCACTTTTAAAAAATTAAAAAATTCCACAGAATTAAATGGAGGACCATTATCACTTGCTAATGTAGCAGGTATACCAATAATTGCAAAAGTTTTGCATAATTTTTCTATTACTTGTGGAGCACTTGTATTTTGCATAATATGCACATCCAACCATTTGGATTTTGAATCTACAATTAGGAAATATGCAATAGAATTTATATAACAAAAATCAACATGTACTCTTTCAAAATTTCTTTCAGTTTTGATCCAAGGAGTCAGTGGGCATCCATTTGTAAAAGATCTAGTTTCCTGACAAATCTCACAAGCCTGTACAAGTTTTTCAATGTCTTGTCCCAAATTTGGCCACCAGCAATATTCCCTCATTAGCATTTTTGATTGAACAACACCCTGATGAGATTCATGAAACATTGTAAGAACTTTTGACCTTAATTTAAGTGGTATAATAACTCTACTACCCCATAATAAACACTTCTGTTCGACACACAATTCAGCACGCTTAGAAAAATAAGGTTTTAAGTTGTCATCACATACACTATTTGGCCAACCAGATATGACATATTCAAAAACTTTACATAAAATTGGGTCTGTTCGAGTATAAAAAGCAATATCTTTAAAATCAACTGGAGGGTTTTCAGAGAAACTCAAAAAATTTACAGTATCACATACTTCTGCAACTTCTGGCAAAGGCAGACGTGATAAAGCATCCGCATTACCCAATAAAGTTCCTTTCCTATAGCTAATCACATAAGTATATCCAGATAGAAGTAGAGCCCATCTTTGAAGTCTGGCATTTGCCGTCACAGGAATTCTTTTAAGAGGATCAAAAACAAATTTTAATGGTTGATGATCAGTGATCAAAATAAATTTACGGCCATACAAAAACTTATGAAACTTTTTTATTGCAAAAATTATAGCTAAAGCTTCCTTTTCCACTTGTGAGTAATTTCTTTGTGCACTATTTAAAGTTCCAGATGCAAAACTTATAGGCTCTCCATCTATTTTGTGGCTAAGTACTGCCCCAACTCCATACTCACTAGCATCTGTTGTTAAATACAATTCTTTATTCACATCATAATGAACTAACAACTGATTTTCAATCAATAATTGCTTACTATTTTTAAATGCCATTTCACATTCCTCAGACCACTTATAGAGAGTGTTGTTTTTCAGTAATTTATGCAGGGGTGATAAGGTTTCTGACAACCTTGGCAAAAATTTACAATAATAATTCAAAAGTCCAAGATAAGCTTGTAATTGAGTTACTGTTTTAGGAGCTGGAGCTCTTATGATGGCTTCTACTTTATCTGACAAAGGTTTAATTCCTGTTTTATCAATATGATGTCCTAAAAACTTTATCTCATTACAGAAAAATTGACATTTTTCCAAATTTACTTTGACATTATATGATTCTAAACGTTCTAAAACCTGAGTTAACTGGTTATAACAGTCCAAAAGACTATTTCCTTTTATAACTACATCATCTATAAAACATTTCACATTGTCCAACCCTAGTAAAATTTGGTCCATAGCACATTGAAATACTGAAGGCCCACTGGATACACCAAATTGCAACCTAGTTGGTCTAAACAATCCTAAATGTGTGTTAATAGTCATGTATTCACGGGAACCCTCTTCCAATAACAATTGTTGGTATGCTCCTGTTAAATCTAAAACACAGAAAACACTACCCCCACTAAGAGCTGCAAAAATATCCTCTGGTATTGGCAAAGGATAGTGCTCGGTGTCCAACACTTGATTAAGTGTGACTTTGTAATCCACACAAATACGCAGCTTCTTATCACCTCTCTGAGCCAATACTATTGGACTAGCCCAGCTACTATGCCTTACTCTTTCAATAATGCCTGCTTTTTCTAGACTTAATAATTCCTGTTCAACTTCCTCCTTTTTAGAATATGGAATAGTATAAGCTTTATGAAAAACAGGCTCAGCTCCTAGTTTAAGTTTTAAACTGGCTTTCAATTTTAATATGTGAGATGACCTATCTTTTTCAAAAACTTTCTTATATTTTGTTTTAATCTTTTCTACTAATTGACCCTTGTCAGTATCTACAGAATTTACCTGTTTTATCTCAAAATACTTTTGCCATTTAGGAAATATAACTCTTAACCAATTTCTTCCCACTAATGGGACAAAATACTTTTCACAATCAATAACAACCAAATACAATTTTTGTTTTAAATTACTACATGTAATTTTAAAAGACCCTAGAATATTCAGACATTCACCTGATACTGACTTTAACCTATAGTTACACTTACTTAACACACTTTTTGCAAAATATTCTTCATAATCTCTTTTATGTATTACTGATTTACAGGCTCCTGTGTCAACTTGCATTTTAAAAACATGTCCACTTCTCAGTCATAATGGCATCCATGCAATGTCTTCTCCACTAGACAGTTGCTGAATACTGCCCAGAATGACTTCACCCTCCTCAGTATCCTGTTTTTCAGTATGCTGCTCATCCATTTTCTTCAACATATTTCTTCCTCCAAATAAACGGAAATGACACTTAGTTGCAATGTGCCCTGGTCTGTTACAGTGAAAGCAGACCCAATTCTTCTTAAAACACTTATCTGACATAATTATGCTTGCCACCACAACGGGTGCACTCTCCATTACTTCGGGCATTAGGTACATTTCCTCTAGCACCATCCCCATTACCCATTTGGCTACGTCCCTGCATTTGAAAAGGGGAGCGTTTCTGTACATGAGCCTGCTTTTGGACGATCTGTACACTCACATCAGGCTGAATGTTTCTCGTTTCATTTTCTGCACTTTCATAAGCTAGTGCTATTTTCACAGCTTCTTGAAAAGAAAGACTGTCACCAACTGTCAAGAGCTTCTTGATGAGTTGCTCTTGAGATAACCCACACACCAAACGATCTCTTAACGCTTCGTTGAGAAAAGTACCAAAATTACATGCAGCAGCTTTTCTTTTTACTTCTACTACAAAATCAGTAGGATGTTATTGGGCACTCTAAGCCACCTTACGTTCCATCGGTTCACTTCGTTCACCTCGTCACTTCAGGTGGCTTAGATTGCCCAATAACATATATGAAATCCATTCTATTCCACCTGATGAACAGAAGGTGGAGTACGAATTTTTGCATAGTGCAGTAAAACAGGTGGCTTAGATTGCCCAATAACATATATGAAATCCATTCTATTCCACCTGATGAACGGAAGGTGGAGTACGAATTTTTGCATAGTGCAGTAAAACAGGTGGCTTAGATTGCCCAATAACATATATGAAATCCATTCTGTTCCACCTGATGAACGGAAGGTGGAGTACGAATTTTTGCATAGTGCAGTAAAACAGGTGGCTTAGATTGCCCAATAACATATATGAAATCCATTTCGATAACTTACCTGATGAACGGAAGGTGGAGTACGAATTTCTGCATAGTGCAGTAAAATATTGTTCGGCGCCTATTCCACCTGATGAACGGAAGGTGGAGTACGAATTTCTGCATAGTGCAGTAAAATATTGGTTCGGCGCCTATTCCACCTGATGAACGGAAGGTGGAGTACGAATTTCTGCATAGTGCAGTAAAATAATGGTTCGGCGCCTATTCCACTATTTTAATATTTTCAGTGCATGGTTTGAGCTATGCTACTCCACTTTTAGAATCTCGTTTTGATGCGAACGGAAAGTCATCTAGAATGCTTAATAACATAAATGAATCTACAAAGTTTGTGGTTTGGGCGCTACTATACTATTTGAATTTCATTTTGTTGCGAACGGAAAGTGATTTAGAATGCCCAATAACATAAATGGATCTACAAAGTTTGTGGTTTTGACGATACTCCACTTTTTGAATCTCGTTTGGTTGCGATTGGGTTGATCCCTGCAAACCTACCATTAGCCGTTATGTAACCTTAAGGTTAAACTCTTTTAGCAGGGAAGGTGAATAACTAAACTTATAATTAATTGTACATTCGAATATTTTTCAGTGATTCTTTCAGACGCTACTCCACCTTTTGAATCTAGTTTGGTTGGCAATAACATAAATGGATTGTTCGGTTGACTCCTATTCTACGATCTGCTTCAGATTTTTAAACTCGTTTTATTCTTTTTTTTCTATTTATGAGACATTGACAAATATTGAAAACGTATACCTTACCTGTAATGAGATCATTTCATTAGAGCTAATTTAAAGTGTGAGTACCTATGTTTATGTAATAGCAATACAACATGATTTAAATTATAATTTATTTTGTTTTCACATTATTTACAATTACAAACTAATTACTAACACCATTGTTACTAAAACCAAAATACTAACAAAATATGGACCTTATAAGTAAGTCTGAAATAAAGTTTTATTTAATTTTAATTTTTAATTACATCTGTCCCTTATTAATATTAACTGCCCCTCATGTTATTTAATATTTTATTTATTTACATGAAACTTAGGTAACTACTATGAACTACGATGTATTTAGGCTGATTTTAATACACGACTAGATTAAAAACATACAAAACTTACATAATGACTAAAATTCTTTACTAAAAAGTATTAAGAACATAATTAAGGTCCAAAATTTTCCTTAATATTTTATTTTTAATTTATATGGGCTTTACAAAATTGTGATGACCTATGTACATACATTTTAATATACTAGGAGATTAACAAATAAATTTATAATAAATAAATTAAACTAATATCTCTTATAACATTAAACTTATACATTAACTAAAACCCAATAATGATGATATACTAAAGATATGTTACCTAAGATCGACTCTCATGTAATTGAAAAAACCCAATAACCTTACCCGACTGGGATCGAACCCAGAACACCATGCTCAGTAGTCGCGCTTGCAACAACGAGAAGCAATCTACAAACTGATACAATAAGTTACAAAGTACATACCTAGATACATACTTACTAATAACAATCGTCACAACAAAGTTTCTATGGAATTTTATTTATCAATTATTGTGTTTCTTCTCTATCGTAGTCCACCGGTTCACTAACTACATATTGCGCACTTAACACTACCACATTCTCATGATCACTTGATCTTACAACACTTGGTTCTTGTCGCTCACTGATGTTAAACACTTGTATCTGGATCAGTCGTAAACCTTTTTTTCTTTTCATTGTTAATAATGTATGGCAAGGATGCTCAGATGTATTCCGTTTTAGACCCTCTCGTCTTGCTCTAGACTTTTTGTTGGTTGGTTCAGGTCTATGCTGCTCTCGAACATTCCAGCTTAAACTTGAAGTGGGAAAACCTTGACCATTTTGGAAGAAGATTAAATCGGGAGAGTCGCACAGTATTGATGATCTGAAACAAACAAATTTATATTTATTGATTATATCTAACAGCATAAGGAAGTAATTTTACAAGTACTTATACGCTTGTACAATACTTACAATTTGTTTCGTTTTATTCGACGTGATGTGTCCGGCTGACTGCCATGTGATGCATGTACTAATCATATTATGAAATGCAAACTCCATAAAACCTTGCGCTGTGAATCTATTTCATTTTTCAACAAGTTCAACCTAATATGTGCGTTATGAAGCGATGCGACGTGCGCGCGACGTGATCGGTGTTATATTGCACAAACCAGTCAGCGCAAATAGCGCAATGCGCTTTGTCATCGGGAATGGAAATGAAACAGATGTATGAATATAAAATATTATTTATTTGTATATGTACATACATTCAGATAAAAGTACACATATATGTACCTAATACCTCAGTAATTATCAAAGGTCGTATTTTATTTATAAAACTAATTTTGTACTTAATAAATTCTATAACTAATACAAGGACACCAAGAATACACACATTTAAAATTACATACATAATAAAGCCGATCAGAAGCATCTTCAGTCGATACCATTTGAATTACATTACACGGCAATATTATATTTCACATTTAGAAGAGTAACAAACATTTTATAATAGGAAGTTTGTAAGTAGGTTGTGAGATTATCTAACTTTCCATTTAGGACGTCAATAAAATACATGTAGAAAATTATAACATATAACTACTGTAGGTTCCTAATTACATTTAAAATTTTGGTAATGCATTGCATAAATATATTTGCGAATTGATAACCTTGACCTTTTGGAAGTCGGTTAAAAATACATTACTATCTACTAATGACAATTACTTATAGCAGGGTCCAGACAAAAGTAATGTGTAACGTACTCGTAATTGAATTGTAAAACATGTATGTTCTTGGTGCCCCAAATAGATATTATTATCTTATTACTTGTTGCAAATTATGTTTGAACTTATTTAGTTTTAAGAGCGTTTACGCGACACAATATATCGTAAAAATTATTAATCTTATTAACTTTAAAAATATAAAATGTATAACTTACAAATAACTACATTATTATTACATAATTATTATCACTAACTTATCAAGTTTTCAGAGATTTTTTTTATTAGAACCTCTGCAGTATCCATCACGTCATCAAAAGTTTCGCGCACCACATATTGTACACTTGTACAAGCATTGTCACTGTCACTAGAATAGTTATTATCACTCTCACAATCGTTGAGTTCGTAAATATTTAGTTTAATTAAATAACGTCCTCTGCTATCACTTGGTTTACCCCGACGAGCAATGTATGATGTTGATGGCGAAAATCTTGATGAACGCTTTCTCTTTCTTAACACTTTTTTCTGGGGTTGAGTTTGTTCTTGAGGATTCGTTGGATTATTGAGCAGTTCTTCATTTCTACGCCGTTGTTTTTCTAAGCTCTCAATATAGGAGTTATAATCGTCCTGAGAGTAAACGAAAGGCCGGGTGTCCTGATTGTTATCATTGAGACCCGCAGAGTTCCACTGTGAAAAGGAATAAATAATAAAATTAATAAAAAGAAAAATAATCAGATAAAAAATCAATATATTAACATAACATAACATCACGCCTTGTTTCCCCGAAGGGCTGGGCAGAGGTGTATCTGTAGCAGGTACACACCCACATTTCGCCAGTTATGTTTTTAAGTCCCATGTAATAGGGGGTGAGCCTATTGCCATCAACCGGGCACAAATCCAGACTCCGGGCTGCTACTGAGAAATTCTAGATAGAAAAACCCAATAACACTACCCGACCCGGGGATCGAACCCAGGGTTATATAAATATATTAACAGTAACATAACGCATAATTACTACATACCTCACGTATTATGGATTGATCTTGATCTTCATCATCATTGATCAGAATGGTGGGGCTGTATGATGGTGAACGAGCCATAATTCTGAAAAAAAAAAAAAAAAAAAACAAACGTATTTGTTTATAAAGTCAATATAAAAACAATACAATACATAAATATTCTTGTTTTTATACGGAAACTTACCTTTAATTAATAATTTTAATATACTTAAATATTTTTTTATATGTAACAAAAGTGACTGCTTTTCGGTGGTTGTCACAACTAAACGCGACTCAAGTATGCAACACGACGTTGTGTGCACTTTTTAAGATAACAACCCTGAATTTATTTACAAGAATAGTACTTAGTACATATCAGATATACTGGAGCGAATGTTATTTTATGATCAGAATTGATTAGTTTTATACATAAAAAATACAATTTCAGCAATATTTACCTCTTAACAAAATTAAACCTTAATTACATGTTCTCACAGGTGAATGACTAATATATGTTACTTACGTCTAATTAAACCGTAGTGATTGAAAACCCTTCTGTCAAATTGCAATTTTGTCGTGAAAAACGAAATACGAAACCAGCTTTAAGGGTTCGGCGAACACGGCTTGCAACTGCAAGTCGAGATGGGTGGAAAATGCATGTGGAATATTGTTATCTCTCTTCTGTTGTGTTTTTGTGTTGTTGTTGTTGTGTGTTATGTGTGTTGTATGTTGTTAGCGTTGTTACTAGCTATCGGAATTTATGATAAATTAGAATGTGTTCCGTAATACCAAAAATGATGAATGAGAACTTAATATTCTTTCATAATTTTTTCTATACTTTGTAACTTGATAATATAAGCTATGCTCCTGCCGAAACAATAATCCAAATATTGTTGTTTATAATACAGAAAAAACAGTATGAATTCGCTGTAAAAATGTGTGAAATTCAATTCGCTTAAACTTCATTTTAGGTAAGATTTTTGAAAAAAAAAAAAGATGTACAAGCCTAGATAAATACTATCTAAATCCAAATATTAACATAATATGATGGAAATATGTTCAAATTGCAAATGATTTATGTATTACGTTTGTATGGACAATTCAACGGTCGCCGTCGTCTTAATGCTCGCTGACAAAGACGAAACCGACACACCAGGCTGTTACTTATAATAATAATATATACAATAGGTATTATAATAATGAATGTATGTTTGTTTAATAAACCGTATTATAAAACTCTGCATGACAACATAAATCAATCTGAAATAATAAAAAAATCTACATGTTAAGATGAGCCGAAAGTAAAATATCCTGAAAACATTTTTTTATTTGTTGCAGAACAAAATATGTAAACGAACCCGTTTCAAAAAGTAAGTTCATAGATGTGTTACAGTAAACTTAAATTGATATAAAATCATCCAACGGGTAAAACGAACTTATGTATACATACAGGGTGACACTTGATTACACGTGGAAATAGCCTGGTACAAAATATTGATCAAAGACCCTATGCTAGGAAAAAACCTGTGTTACAGGTGTCATCTACACCTTATCTCATATCTACGTCTTAAGTTGCACTTTAAGTGCAAATGAATTCTTCCACCGATCCTCTTTAGGAGTGGAGACAACTTCGCTCTTAAACTTTAATTTCTATAAAAGCAGGGCTCGGATAACGATATATTTTCGAAACGGTTTCGTCTGAAAAACCTAAGATACGATTTATTCCAATTACGTTCGGAAGGAACGTTGTTAAAACGGTTTTGAAGAAGAACAAAATTTAAATCGTTCTCGATTAATATAACTTTTTTAACCGTTTATAACCATTTTTGGGTTGATCGATAGGAAAGTCGCAAAACAACTCTAATCAATACGTAAAAGAGGAATAAATTATGTAATGGAATGAAGATAAGGTACAATTATTTAACCAAACAAGTTCATGCTTGTCGGCACACATATAATTGCATACCGTTACTGCAAAACTGCATTTTTTATCGTGAGAATTGAAATATGAAACTATCGTTTTTCCCTCGCCGACAAATAAAACCGCACCAATACCTAACCGTGTCGTTTAGAATTACTGCAAAACATATTTTATTTTTAAAGTAGGTGTGGGTGTTTATGTTTATGCAGAATAATCCACGTGCACAAATTCACATTTAAACTTAACAAATTTTATGTTGCAGTTAAACTCAAAGCTAGGGTTAAATCCTCAAACTACTAAAACTAACAAACTTTATAATACAATTCATAAAAAGGAAGTCGGTTTCTAAATTCAACAACGACATTAATGGATCACCTTTTGAAAGAATTCCTAGACTAAAACCATCGTATCACAGAAAATGCCTAAAGTTATAGAAAAAATCACTAATTTACAATAAATTTACGGAATTGGTATCGTTCTTATTTAAGAACACCTCCCCAGTTTGATGAAGATGATTATAGACAGATCCTTCAAATTCAAATTTAAATTACGGTCTACAACATGTGCGGCGATCGTCTTACAATACTATAAAGTTCGAATAAGCAAATTAATGTAATAATTTTATCGTGAGAATTGAAATATGAAACTATCGTTTTTCCCTCGCCGACAAATAAAACCGCACCAATACCTAACCGTGTCGTTTAGAATTACTGCAAAACATATTTTATTTTTAAAGTAGGTGTAGGTGTTTATGTTTATGCAGAATAATCCACGTGCACAAATTCACATTTAAACTTAGCAAATTTTATGTTGCAGTTAAACTCGAAGCTAGGGTTAAATCCTCAAACTACTAAAACTAACAAACTTTATAAAACAATTCATAAAAAGGAAGTCGGTTTCTAAATTCAACAACGACATTAATGGATCACCTTTTGAAAGAATTCCTAGACTAAAACCATCGTATCACAGAAAATGCCTAAAATTATAGAAAAAATCATTAATTTACAATAAATTTACGGAATTGGTATCGTTCTTATTTAAGAACACCTCCCCAGTTGATGAAGATGATTATAGACAGATCCTTCAAATTCAAATTTTAATTATCGACTACAACATGTACGACGATCGTCTTAAATTACAATAAAGTTCGAATAAGCAAATTAATGTATAATGCAATTTGCTGCAGTTAAACTCAAAGCTGGTGTAAAATCATAAAACTACTAAAACTATCAAACTTTATAAAGTATTTCATATACAGAAAGTCGGTTCCTAAATTCAACAATAACATTAAGAAATCGTCTTTTTAAAGAATTCTTAGACTAAAACCAACTTATTACAAAATTAGTAATTTATGATAAGGAAAGAATCGTTCATTTATAACAAGATAACGGAATTGAAATGGTTCTTGAACACCTCGTTTGATGAAGATGATTATAGGAAGATCCCTCAAATCCAAATTTTAATTATCGACTACAACATGTACGACGATCGTCTTATATTACAATAAAGTTCGAATAAGCAAATTAATGCATTATAATGCAATTTTGCCGTCTTTGATATTATAAATGAACAATTATACATACATGACAGCTACCTGATATGTTTCCACGTGTAAAAACATGCGAAACCAGCAGAATGCTCGGACATGAGCACAATATATAAAAAGGGAGTGAGAGACCTACTCAATACATTATTTGTACGTTAACGTGTAAGGTAGTGTTAGCTGTATGAATAAATTAAATTAATATTTGGATATCCTTGGTGCCCAATCTGGGTCATGGAAATAGAATGAGCGTGTACCTGTAAGTGCATGCTATTTCTTGCTCTATGAAGAGATATGAGTCAATCTGACCCAAATTTTAGTTTAATGTTTACGGTAACCTAGAGTTCAGATGTTCTTGGTGCCCAATCTGGGTCACAGAAATAGAATGTGCATGTGCCTGTAGGTGCAGCCTATTTCTTGCTTTGTGAAGAAACATGAGACAATCTGTCCTGAATTTTAGGATATCGGTTTAAACAGCGAGTGTCCTTGTTTGTTAACGTGTAAAGTAGTGTATGAATAAATTAAATAAAAATTTGGATATCCTTGGTGCCCAATCTGGGGCCATAGAAATAGAATGAGTGTGTGCCTGCAGGTGCATGCTATTTCTTGCTCTGTGAAGAGATATGAGTCAATCTGACCCAAATTTTAATTTTAGTTTAATGGTTATGGTAGACTAAAGTTCAGATGTCCTTGGTGCCCAATCTGGGGTCATAGAAATAGAATGAGCGTGTGCCTGCAAGTGCACGCTATTTCTTGCTCTGTGAAGAGATATGAGTCAATCTGACCTAAATTTTAGTTTATTGTAATCGATAGCCTAACGTTCAGATGTCCTCGAGCCAATCTGGTCGCAGAAAACGGAGTGATGTGTAATTGTGCACTATCTCTAATTTTGTGGAGAGACATGAGACCAACTGTCCTGAAGTTTAGGTTAGCGGGGTGCATGAAAGGAGCCTCCTCGTGGCGCATCCTGGAAGCAGCTAGACACGATAACGCAGTGTCTAGGCTGACTAATCCTTCTGGATATCCTTGGTGCCCAATCTGGGGTCATGGAAATAGAATGAGCGTGTACTTGTAAGTGCATGCTATTTCTTGCTCTGTGAAGAGATATGAGTTAATCTGATCCAAATTTTAGTTTCATGTTTACGGTAACCTAGAGTTCAGATGTCCTTGGTGCCCAATCTGGGTCACAGAAATAGAATGTGCATGTGCCTGTAGGTGCAGCCTATTTTTTGCTTTGTGAAGAGACATGAGACAATCTGTCCTGAATTTTAGGATAGCGGTTTAAACAGCGAGCACCCTTGTTTGTTAACGTGTAAAGTAGTGTATGAATAAATTAAATTAAAATTTGGATATCCTTGGTGCCCAATCTGGGGCCATAGAAATAGAATGAGTGTGTGCCTGCAGGTGTATGCTATTTCTTGCTCTGTGAAGAGATATGAGTCAATCTGACCCAAATTTAAATTTTAGTTTAATGGTTATGGTAGACTAAAGTTCAGATGTCCTTGGTGCCCAATCTGGGGTCATAGAAATAGAATGAGCGTGTGCCTGCAAGTGCACGCTATTTCTTGCTCTGTGAAGAGATATGAGTCAATCTGACCTAAATTTTAGTTTATTGTAATCGATAGCCTAACGTTCAGATGTCCTCGAGCCAATCTGGTCGCAGAAAACGGAGTGATGTGTAATTGTGCACTATCTCTAATTTTGTGGAGAGACATGAGACCAACTGTCCTGAAGTTTAGGTTAGCGGGGTGCATGAAAGGAGCCTCCTCGTGGCGCATCCTGGAAGCAGCTAGACACGATAACGCAGTGTCTAGGCTGACTAATCCTTCTGGATATCCTTGGTGCCCAATCTGGGGTCATGGAAATAGAATGAGCGTGTACTTGTAAGTGCATGCTATTTCTTGCTCTGTGAAGAGATATGAGTTAATCTGATCCAAATTTTAGTTTCATGTTTACGGTAACCTAGAGTTCAGATGTCCTTGGTGCCCAATCTGGGTCACAGAAATAGAATGTGCATGTGCCTGTAGGTGCAGCCTATTTTTTGCTTTGTGAAGAGACATGAGACAATCTGTCCTGAATTTTAGGATAGCGGTTTAAACAGCGAGCACCCTTGTTTGTTAACGTGTAAAGTAGTGTATGAATAAATTAAATTAAAATTTGGATATCCTTGGTGCCCAATCTGGGGCCATAGAAATAGAATGAGTGTGTGCCTGCAGGTGTATGCTATTTCTTGCTCTGTGAAGAGATATGAGTCAATCTGACCCAAATTTAAATTTTAGTTTAATGGTTATGGTAGACTAAAGTTCAGATGTCCTTGGTGCCCAATCTGGGGTCATAGAAATAGAATGAGCGTGTGCCTGCAAGTGCACGCTATTTCTTGCTCTGTGAAGAGATATGAGTCAATCTGACCTAAATTTTAGTTTATTGTAATCGATAGCCTAACGTTCAGATGTCCTCGAGCCAATCTGGTCGCAGAAAACGGAGTGATGTGTAATTGTGCACTATCTCTAATTTTGTGGAGAGACATGAGACCAACTGTCCTGAAGTTTAGGTTAGCGGGGTGCATGAAAGGAGCCTCCTCGTGGCGCATCCTGGAAGCAGCTAGACACGATAACGCAGTGTCTAGGCTGACTAATCCTTCTGGATATCCTTGGTGTCCAATCTGGGGTCATGGAAATAGAATGAACGTGTACTTGTAAGTGCATGCTATTTCTTGCTCTGTGAAGAGATATGAGTTAATCTGACCCAAATTTTAGTTTAATGTTTACGGTAACCTAGAGTTCAGACGTCCTTGGTGGTCAATCTGAGTCACAGAAATAGAATGTGCATGTGCCTGTAGGTGCAGCCTATTTTTTGCTTTGTGAAGAGATATGAATCAATCTGACCCAAATTTAAAAATTAAGTTTAAATAGTAGAGGAGTGCACAAACCGCAAACTTTGAAGATCCATTTATGTTATTGGGCATTCTAGACCACTTTCTGTTCGCACCAAAACGAGATTTTAAAAGTGGAGTAGCGCCCGAACCACAAACTTTGTAGATCCATTTATGTTATTCGCCATTCTAGACGACTTTCAGTTCGCAACAAAATTAAATTCAAATAGTAGAGTAGCGCCCAAACCACAAACTTTGTAGATCCATTTAGGTTATTAGCCATTCTAGACGACTTTCCGTTCGCATCAAAACGAGATTCTAAAGTGGAGTAGCGCCCGAACCACAAACTTTGTAGATCCATTTATGTTATTAGGCATTCTAGACGACTTTCCGTTCGCACCAAAACGAGATTCTAAAAGTGGCGTATCGCTCGAACCACAAACTTTGTAGATCCATTTATGTTATTAGGCATTCTAGACCACTTTCCGTTCGCACCAAAACGATATTGTAAAAGTGGAGTAGCGCCCGAACCACAAACTTTGTAGATCTATTTATGATATTAGCCGTTCTAGACGACTTTCCGTTCGCAACAAAATTAAATTCAAATAGTGGAGTAGCACACAAACCACAAACTTTGAAGATCCATTTATGTTATTGGGCAATCTAAACCACTTTCCGTTCGCACCAAACCGATATTGTAAAAGTGGAGTAGCGCCCGAACCACAAACTTTGTAGATCTATTTATGATATTAGCCGTTCTAGACGACTTTCCGTTCGCAACAAAATTAAATTCAAATAGTGGAGTAGCACACAAACCACAAACTTTGAAGATCCATTTATGTTATTGGGCAATCTAAACCACTTTCCGTTCGCAACAAAATGAAATTTAAAAAGTGGAGTAACGCTAAATCACAAACTTTGTAGATCCATTTATGTTATTAGTCATTCTATACGACTTTCCGTTCGCAACAAAATGAAATTCAAAAAGTGGAGTAACGCCAAATCACAAACTTTGTAGATCCATTTATGTTATTGGGCATTCTAAATCACTTTCCGTTCGCAACAAAATGAAATTCAAATAGTATAGTAGCGCCCAAACCACAAACTTTGTAGATTCATTTATGTTATTAAGCATTCTAGATGACTTTCCGTTCGCATCAAAACGAGATTCTAAAAGTGGAGTAGCATAGCTCAAACCATGCACTGAAAATATTAAAATAGTGGAATAGGCGCCGAACCATTATTTTACTGCACTATGCAGAAATTCGTACTCCACCTTCCGTTCATCAGGTGGAATAGGCGCCGAACAATATTTTACTGCACTATGCAGAAATTCGTACTCCACCTTCCGTTCATCAGGTAAGTTATCGAAATGGATTTCATATATGTTATTGGGCAATCTAAGCCACCTGTTTTACTGCACTATGCAAAAATTCGTACTCCACCTTCCGTTCATCAGGTGGAACAGAATGGATTTCATATATGTTATTGGGCAATCTAAGCCACCTGTTTTACTGCACTATGCAAAAATTCGTACTCCACCTTCCGTTCATCAGGTAAGTTATCGAAATGGATTTCATATATGTTATTGGGCAATCTAAGCCACCTGTTTTACTGCACTATGCAAAAATTCGTACTCCACCTTCCGTTCATCAGGTGGAACAGAATGGATTTCATATATGTTATTGGGCAATCTAAGCCACCTGTTTTACTGCACTATGCAAAAATTCGTACTCCACCTTCCGTTCATCAGGTGGAATAGAATGGATTTCATATATGTTATTGGGCAATCTAAGCCACCTGTTTTACTGCACTATGCAAAAATTCGTACTCCACCTTCCGTTCATCAGGTGGAACAGAATGGATTTCATATATGTTATTGGGCAATCTAAGCCACCTGAAGTGACGAGGTGAACGAAGTGAGCCGATGGAACGTAAGGTGGCTTAGAGTGCCCAATAACATCCTACTAAAATCATTTACTGTTTGCTCGTTTCGTTGTTTACATTTATAGAATTCATACCGGCCGGCTACCGCGGATTTCTTAACTACATAATGTCGAGTCAAAGTCTCGATGAGCTCCGCATAAGTTTTGGAAGCTGGCGAGTCTGGAGACACAAGATTTTTTAAAATGTTATAAGTGTCGGGCCCAATAAGTGTAATAAGCATCGGCACCTTCATTGTTTCCTTTACTTCATTAACAATGAAAAACTGCTCCATTCTCTCACTATATTCTTTGAAGTTTTGCTTCTCTGCATTGAAATGTTCTATGCTACCAATTAACGCCATGATTCTCGTCGCCAATAATATATTTTGAAATGATACCACTCAACTTACTGCTTATATTCTTCGCTTTATTGATAATAACTCACGTACAAGAACCGTTATCCTTTTGTCTTGACAGCTGTCAGAAAACATACATTTTAGCGGGACTAATGTTGCCATCAAGTAAGTATATAACACTCGCAACGTAATTATCGAACTTGCAGTTTCTTTTTGACAGAATCTTTTTTAAATTAGTCAGCAACTAGCTTTTGCCTGCGACTTCGTCCGCGAGCCTATAACTTTCCTCAAGAATTGGACTAGCCAAACGACTGGTACCTAGTTTACCTCTATATAATATTAGTGTTAGGTTTTCAGGGTTGCAAGCTTGGGTATAAACTGCTCTCAACTTAAAGTGGGTGATAGACATGCGTACTTAAAGACCGCGGTTTTTAAGCTCTCCAACTTACTCGGCTCGCCGTCGGTGACACACGTGAAGCTTTCTCACACAGTACCTAACGACACAGTTTTACAACTAATGTACCTATTTACGTACGCAAATTAATTTGTAAAATGTGTTTTGTTCCAATACAGATTTCTTTTGAGAATCGGCACCAACATCGCAATACTGTGGGCGAGATAGTCCGAAAAAACGTCGTTTTGTATTGTATTTTATTCGTAGATAACACATAATAAAATTTTGAAAAAAACATATTACATATTTCACACCTTGATCTAGATATTTCGGCCGTGCGATAAACGATTACAATTAAATCGTAAAAACACGTCTAAATTATGATCTAATTATTATTTTATTTCAGTTATATTAGGTTTTGAATAATAAAACTTATACCATAATAAAGGTTGTAAAAAATGTGATATAAAACGGCCAACATAATGTGAAATATGAAAATATCTCTATCACTAATTCCAAAATCAAGCGTTTTCATCTTTCATTCAGTCCCGAGCGGAACGTGTTGGAGGTCGGACGTGTGCCAATTTTTGCGAACCCGCCACCCCCGCTAAGTTCTGTTACCGGCTGAGCCAAAAAATTGTAAATAATAATAGGTACCTTTATAATTATAGTTTAATTTTGAAATAGTTAGTTTTTATTTGGTTCTTAGTTTCTTAGGTCCTTAGTTTTTATTAGAGAGCAGTGGTGGCCCAGTGGTAATGTTCCCGACTTACGAGTCGTGGGTTCGACCCCAGGTCAGGCGTTTTACAGTTTTACTTTGTGTAAATAATTTCATCACCACTACTCTCAAAACGGTGAAGGAAAACATCGTGAGGGAACCGGCATGACCTACAACCAAAAATTCGAAAAAAAATCTACCAACCCGCACTGGGCCCGCGTGGTGGATTACAGCCTACTCCCTCACACAGAGAGGAGGCCTGTGTCCCAGCAGTGGGAACATTATAGGCTGATTATGTATTAGGTTCTTAGCTATATTTTTAAAAAACAAAATGGGTAAACCTAAAAAAAAAAAGTTGTCATCGCTGGGTCACGGTAATATTATATGATAATATTACGGTTGTACGTTGTTTTATAGAGAATAGTTTTATAGAATTTCGTTTCACATAAAATTTTTCATATATTATCATTTCATAGAATAATCAATACGCAGAATACTTACTTTGAAAAAACTTAAATCATTGATTTTTGTTACAAATAAAATATTCATATCATAGAATACGAAAGTCGAAAGTCTTTGACCAGTGCGTGTTGCCAGTGATGACTTATGGCACTGAAACGTGGTCGCTCACAATGGGCCTTATCAGAAGGCTAAAAGTCACCCAAAGAGCAATTTGATGGAGAGGGCTATGCTTGGAGTTTCCCTACGTGATCGAATCAGAAATGAAGAACATGACAACACAACAAAAAATCCGCAGGAGAACCAAGGTAACCGACATAGCCCGAAGAATGCCCACAAGATGGACCGATGACTTAGTAAAGGCCGCAGGAGTTCGGTGGATGCGGGAAGCACAGAATCGGTCGAAGTGGCGGTGCTTGGGGGAGGCCTATGTCCAGCAGTGGACGTCTTTCGGCTGATATGATGATGATGATGATCATAGAATAACAAATCAAATATTTTTTATTCTCATACCGTTTAGTTAGTATAAAACTTATTACCAAGAAAATCCCCAAAGCCCTAATTTTGATACTGCGACCAATTTCAATGTAGCGCTCGCCGGCCGCTGCCGCGGCACCGCTCGCTTCGCTCGCTCGGCTCGCGCGTAGTTGGTCACAGTTCTAACCTAACCTAACCTATATGGTCGGAGTGCCCTAATAGATAGATTACACTACACACACACACACTATTGATGTTTATAACATAACGTCGATTATTACATTTTCATTGAAATAAAAAAACAATATTCGTTAAAAAATAATTATACTGAATGATAAGTTTGTTAAATAAAAAAATGTGATAAAAATTCTGTGAATTGTGTTTCTGTAAAATAATGTTTCTTTTAAGTAAATAGTCGTAGAAACAATAATATTCCAAATAAAAATATAAGGACTAAATATTTGCGAAACGAAATTCTATAAAATTTCTGTCTGCGAAACAAGGGGACACCTAATATTACCGTGGCTGGGTCTACGAAGGCTGAATAAACAAAAAGGTAGGTAGGATGCTTTGACAATATTATTATAGGTACCTACATTATTTAAATGTACATGTATTTTACTTTACCTACGCGGAATAGATTTACAAACTGCAAATATTATGTGTGTAAAACAGGGGGCTTACCATGCACTCTTATAGCAGGTCAATTTTCGACGGAAAGTGAACTGTCGGGCTATTTTGTACCATGAACACGTCAAATAACAGGCAAGCCAGCGATCACGTGACTAAAGCCGCTCAGTGGTCACGTGACAACATTTCACTGGTCTGACCTGCGATAGGCTCTACCATCAAGTCATTTTTGACATGTAAAACCTTGAAAACTGAGCTGCCCTGCTGTCATATTAAGCAGGCGTGTAAAACTTACTTTTATTTAACTGTTTTCTTTAATTTGAAATAAAAAACGTAAGTATATATTAATTTGTGAATATAATACTATTGTGGCGTTATTTAAAATTATAGACCACAAAAAAACACGTCTCTTTGTCGTCTACTTATGTTGTAGAAATGGTACGAGTGAGTAGATGTGAAAGAAATAGAAATAAAGAACACAATACACATAAATAAAAACAAATTTAATGTTTAATAGATGTTTTGGGTAAAAACAATATTCGTAGTCTTAGTAAAAAAACAAACTACAGCTGCCCAGCCTCTTGAATCATCGATAGCACTGTAGCGGTATACACTCCGTTACATACGAACTACGCAGTAAAGATATGACGTTACAAAAATCTTGCATGATAAATATATAAGATTATCCGAAAACAACTTTCGGGCAGTTGCCCGTCAGACATAACACCCGTCTGGTCGGAGGAGCCTCCCATTTCTCATGAGAAGAGTGAACTTTACACCCTGTTCCTCATGCCTCCACCAACAATAGAATTCACATCCAATGTTCCGTCACTTCCGTCCACAATCTGCGGGACATTTCTCGAGTTTGAGCCCTTTTTATGTACCCCATTGCAATGCTTGTGATTAAGTATTAAAAAAATCTAATATTTTTATATTTCCAATTTTTATATGTCATCAATAAATATTCTTGTCTTGTTGACAATTTATTTGACACGCTATAGTCGTTCGAAAATAGCAATAGCTTTGGTAAGTTTTCATTCAAGTAGGTTGGTGTTGTTGGTGGTACCTTTATTTTACATCTAAAAGGCCTCCACGTCATAATCGTGTTACATAAGATTTTTTGCTGCGAAACATAGTTTTATTTATATTTTATTAAATTTTTTTGATAAGTTTATACTGTTATCAAATTAATTTTATATAACCGTAAAACCGGTAACATTCCGAAAAAGTATTTCCGAACGTTTGTTTATAATATGACGTACCGGTCAACGGTAGCGTAGCAGGTCTGAAGTTAATACATTGCAGGTCAGACTGAAATGCTCATGGTACAAATAGAAAACCTGTCAGGTTAAAATGCCAAGTTGACCTGTCCTGTACTTGGCAAGTATTTAAAATGTTCATGGTACGGCCCCAGTTGAATGTAAACCCTATGTCAATGTGAATACAGACACCGCGCGCGCAAAAGTTATAATGAGGTAGGTCTGTCGAATTACGCCTACTTAAGGATGAACGCAAATTTCTCTAATATCTATACATATAATAAAATTGTAGAAAAGTGGTGTCTGTACAATGGAAATATATGAAAAAAAAGTAGCAGGGGTTGTTATTATATCGATGCTGAAGCCGAGATTGTAATTATTATTTTTTTTGTCTGTTTGTCTGTTTGTCGGTTTGTCTGTTTGTCGGTTTGTCTGTTTGTCTGTGTGTTTGTGCACGCTAATATCAGAAACGGCTTATTCGATTTAGATGTGGTTTTCACTAATATATTGTAGTAAGCTTCACTTAACATTTAGTGTTTATTTCATGTCAATCGGTTCATAAATAAAAAAGTTATGTCAATTTAAAGAATCACATCGAACATTTTGTTATAGGTTAGGCATTTCTTTCCTTGATTTTCGGTATACTTATCTTAATTTTTATTTAGGGTTTGTATATAAATATTATAAGTATTTGGTATAAGGTTAGGCATTTCTTTTCTTGATTTTCTTTATTAAGTATAAGTTTATTAGCTCAGGTTAGTAATAAATTTTTCTAGCAATTCTTTTGTTTTATAAAGTTAGTACGTTTGGTTTACACGTCTTAACTCTTATTACTTAAACTGTGATAATTTTAGACTGTATAATAATCTGTAAGTATTTATAATTTAATTGTTTACGATAGTAC
The DNA here is from genome assembly GCA_948150665.1 of Conistra vaccinii. Lineage (NCBI taxonomy): Eukaryota > Metazoa > Arthropoda > Insecta > Lepidoptera > Noctuidae > Conistra > Conistra vaccinii. The sequence continues at coordinate 23,805,626 of OX411332.1, forward strand.
GTGTTTACTTAATAACTGTGTGTTAAGTAGTAAGTACTATTTTATTGTAAGAATGCCTCGAAGAAGTTCCAACCTCACCCAATGTAGCAGAAATGCTAAAAGGATGAGATTAGTTCGATCACAGGAATCTGAGGAAGGTCGTGAGGCAAGGCTCTCTGCAACTCGGGAACATCAGGCTAGGTTTCGTGCTGCAGAAACTTCGACTCAGCGGGAATCTCGACTGAGTTCAAATCGTTCTCGAATGGTCGAGGTCGCGAAAATTTTTTTTCATACTAATGGGGTCAAGTCATCAAAAAGGTTGAAAAACACTGCGCTACATTAATCCTACTAATAATAATATTATAAATGCGAAAGTTTGTGAGCATGGATGGATAGATGGATGGATGTTTGTTACTCTTTCACACAAAAACTACTGAACGGATTTTGATGAAACTTTACAATAATGTAGCTTATACATTAGAATAACACATAGGCTACAATTTATAAAGATTTTATGTGATTTGGCCATAATATAACGATAAGTATCAAGTAAGTCGGAAAAATTCCTGCCCTCTGAGATCTGTCATTGCGTGCGCTGCCTTTTTTTTTTTTTTGGGTGGTGAATCATCCAATGACTTCTCCCGCTCTGGGTGGAGCGGAAGGGCGTGTCAGACTCTTACTGACTAAAACCCACACGTGTTCCTTCGATCCATGATATCTCTTTGAGGCGCGAGGTCGACCCGGGCCTGGTCCTTATCGGACGGCGAGCTGCCCGTTGCTCTCCGTCCGCAGGCCCGCGCCTACGGTGGCCGGAAATCGGCTATCAATTCCCGACGCCCGGGACGTCTCCTACGGCGGCGGCGGCTAGCCACTCACTCGCGCGCTCCACCTTCTCCTTCGCGAGCATTACTGCTTTGCAGAAGGAGGTGACGGCTTGCCATGCCCTCTCGCTCCGCACCATGGCCTGAACCAGGGCCGTACGCGAGAGGCCACCGCCGCCGATCGCCTCCACGAGGACACGGCGGTGGTCCACCCAAGCCGGGCAGACCTCCACCGTATGCTGCGTGCGCTGCCTAGACCGTTAGAGTTACATGAAGAAAATGTATTGTGGGATTGTTTATCTTAAAGAGTTCTAAATAAAAGTCCGCGACAGCATCTATCTACCTTTTATGTGGAAGCCTTTATAACCAAAATAGTGAGCAATAAATACAGTTAAATTGAATACTTTTTTTACATTGCATATTTTAGAGTATTTAGTTAATTCTTATCAAAATAAATACCTTCATCGCTTTTGGTATTTAATGTAGATAAAGTTTGTCTTTTACACTAAGTAATTTGGACAAATAGGTAGTTTAAAAGTTAGAACGATAAGAATGACCTGCGATATTGAGTCGACGGCGCACAGAACGAGGGTGGAGGGGCGGGCCAGCCAGGGGATGACGCGCCAGAGCGCCAAGTGGAAGCTATTGCTTAATAATTATGTTCGAGAAATAACGTAAATAACGCAATTAATTGTTGAACTGTCAAAATGAAACCCATTGCTATTGTAAGTGCTACGCAATTACCCCGCTGATTTAGGACATGTTACCTGTGGGATAATTTCCGACATCCACGCGGGCGAAGCCGCGGGCAGAAGCTAGTAATAAATAAAGATGAAGAAAGGAATGTGTTAATGAGATGTATGTTTATTATTGTATAAATAAAACACAAAATATTATTGATCTGTTTATAAAAACAATGAAAAACGATCAGAATTCAAACACCATCGTTTTGGCGCAATTAAACTACTGAAGTAAAATTTCGCCTACGATAGTTTTCTTAAAATTACTTTTTATTAAGGCATTATCAGAGCTTTCTGGAATTAGGAACATAATTAGTCTAAGCAGGACTATCTTAATCATAAGTTCTTTTTAATTTTACAACATGTTTTGACAGTTATACAATCAGGTAAAAAAAAACTAAAATGACTAAGGTAATAACATCTATTTATTTTATTTTTCATTGGCATATAGTTTAAATACAGTCAAATAGTCTGTATACAGATTATCAAATAAAAAATATAAAAATAAAATAAAACATTCATAGGCGATAATATACCCAGTTGAGGTAGTAACGCCTATCAAAATCTACGTAGCCAAAATTTATCACAACCATCTAAACATCTTTTTAACTGCTTGTTTATAATTGTTATTAATGTTATATCATATACATAGGTCTTGCAAAACACAAATACTTGTTTGCGTATCGTCTTTTTGCAAATTTAATCATTCTTTTCACAAAATCATGTTCCTGTTCAATATTGATCTTCTACCTGAATTTTGTTTGGACATTCCACTCTTTAAATACTTAATCTGGTAATGTTCTTCTAGGGATGTTATAACTACATGCTGCTTCATAACTGGATAACGCTTCTAAATCGCTTTATGTCCATGAGGCACGCTTTTTCTTTGTTGTTGACATATTTTGTAACCTAAAATCATGAACATATTATATTTATTTATTTTACTTTTACACAAAAAGTACATAGGTAACTTATTTCTATATTTTAAACTTTATTAAACAATCAAGTCATTTTCATAATGTGCAAATAAAGTCCTTTTATGACAAGCTCACGAAATGTTAAAAGCGCCTATGGTAACATTTGGTATGGGTAATAACGTCTAGGCGTAATTACCGTCGAGGATACTTCTAATAAGTTTGAAATATAATGAAAAATGGACTGCTTAATACTATAGAAAAACTGGTTTTGAACGGTAGAATAATCATACTAACAAATAAGCCTTATAGTTTACTACTAAACTTACAAATTTCATTAAAACTTACCACGATTTTCCCGCGCTCTGTTGTTAAAAATGGCACAGTGACTACTCACCACGTATGTCAATCGACTACTAGCTTGCGGAGTGGGGAGCGCTGCGGGCGCGGCTCGGGGTTGTTTCGGGATGTATGAACCTTGATGCGTGGGTATTAAGTGTGATTTTATCTAGTACGTAACCTGAGATATTTAGCTTAGGCGTAATTAGCCTCTAGGCGTAATTCGGCAGACCTACCTTGGTTTATTTTTCAGATTACATACCTACTTACCTAATATATCTACTTACCTATTCTACATACCTACCTACCTACCCTACCTTCACCTACCTATCCTAAGAACCTTCTCCTTACAATAACAAACACAACAAAAAAAGAATTAGCGAAATTGGTCCAGCCGTTCACGCGTGATGCCGTGACTAAGGAAATAGGGATTCATTTTTATAATCATAATCATTTATTTATTTGCGAATATGGGTACAAAAGAAAAGGTGTTATACAAACAATAGTGTCCATTAGCCATATCCTACCTTAAAAGGCATGCAAATTTACAAATACACAGGTATCTATAAAACTAGAATTTAACAATAAAAATATATTATTTAAAATATCGTACATAAGTTTGTCCTGTAAAATATTCAGATGCTTTTTTTAGTAGCAATGTTTTTATATTATTTTTAAAAATATTTGACGGCGCGTGTAAAGGTTTTGCGACGCTACACTGGACTTAAGGAGTTGGTTTCAGAACGATTGTGACAGCGTCAACTTGACGTAACCCCTAGTGCAGTCACCGCTGTCACCGTTAGGTTAGGTTAGGTTTTTTTTTTTTTTTTTTTATGGTTTAGCAGGAGTGGGAAATCCTCATGGACGCCCAGACTGTCCCACTGGTGGGCCAGTCTGGGCAGTGCCGGACTCTTACCGGCTAAAACCCACTCCTGTAGTGTCCCCCTAACATAGTCAGAGACCTTATTAAGTTATATTTATGTATATTGCAAATTTTTTATTTTCAGAATTATATATAATTATCATATATATATGAAGTTATTACTAGTATTGATGTTTATCTAAGTTTTTATTTATTATCTTAATTTTATCTTTACTTCATTTTGAGTATCTATTAATTTATTCTATGCTTTGTCTGTATATAGACTTATATATTAAAAGCATAGCTTTATGTTTCTTTATTTCTTTTTATTACTTTTAAGGCTATTCTTACGCAGTATTCGAATAAAATTTTTCTTAGCTTATTGTTTTCCATAAATTTTTCTATATTGTCCATATTTATTTCTGACTCTAATTCTATCTCCGCATTTAATCTTTCCGCTCCGTACGCAGGGCATTTCGTCAAAATATGAGGGACAGATTCCAGGACTTCCGGTTCACAGATGCACGATGGGCTCCCCTTACACTTAAAGCGGTGCAGGTATTCAGAGAACCCACCGTGCCCCGTCAAGATCTGTGTTACCACTCCGGTTGGCTTTATTTTGTTGTCAATTTTGAAGGCATCTATTGCATTTGGGAGGAACATTTTTGTAACAGAGGCTGTTTCGCCATTCTGGTATCTCCGGTTCCATTCGTCGAGCGACCCCAATCGGATCTGCCGCTTGACGAATTAAACCGTGCAAAGGTCATAGTCCGGCTTCTTTTTGGATTTGAGTGCAGCCTCTTTCGCTAGGTGGTCTGCGCGTTCGTTTCCCTCTAATCCGGCATGGGCCTTAACCCAGAACAAGGAAACATCTTTGCTCTGGGATAAGGCTGCGCTCACGTTCGCTTATTCTGCAAAAGAGGGCTGTCAGAGCCATCTACAACCTCCGCAGACGCGAATCTCTAAGGGAACTGTTTAAGAAAATTAACATCATGACGGTACCTTGTCAGTATATACATATATGAAAACATTATGTATGTTCGAAAAAATCTACATCTTTTTCGTAAGATAAGTGACAGGCATAATTTTAACACTAGAAATAGGAACAAATTAGATCAACCACGTTTTAGATTGTCTAAAGTACACACTTCTTTTATGGGGTACTGTGTAAAATGTTATAATAAAATACCACTCGATATTCTTCAACTTAATGAGAAGAAATTTAAAACATGTTAAACGCACACTATGTAGACAAGCATATTATAAGTTAGATGATGATTATATCGTAGATAAAAATGCTTGGCTTAATGCTGGTCCTGCTCCACAGCCACTTGGGCTCACTAGTTGAAATTATTGTATTTGGAAGAGTTGCTACCCCTTTTCTTATTTTTTTATTTTTATTTATATTATTTTTCTGACATTACGAACAACATGTTTATTTTATTTTTATTTTTTATTAACCAATTTTTTATTGTTGAATATTCCAATATTTGATAATGATTTAATTATCTTTCTTTTTGATAGTATAATACCTACATTGCAAACTATAGTTTTGTATAATTTAGAAGCATTTTTTCAGTTTTTGTAAATGTGAGTACCATGGGGCTGTTTATTCTTATTAAATACACATTTTCGTAAAACAATAATCATTATTTCAAAATTAATGAAAGGTGGAGAGACGTCAACAACCGTCAGCGCGACGGACGTCGATTCTTGGTGGCCAGTATATAACAGTCCTCCGCCGCCATTCCTGGTTGTCCCACGCCCGGAGCTGGAAGCAGCTGTTCTAGGTGTCTACGCCACACGACGCCACCATCAGTCTGCACTTCATAGTGAAGCCTGCCTAGGCGACGCACTATCGTGCCGAACTCCCATCTTCGTCGCTGGTCGGAATAGGCTCTAGCCTGGACTCGATCGCCTACGGAGTAAATCCGGATGGGAGGCGGTGTGTTGTTTGGGTTGAGCGCCTTCGGAGCAGATGAGTCTCTAAACATCACATGTAACTTTGTTCTCACATCCCGACTGAACATCAGTTCATAGGGGGTCTGTCCGTTAAGGTTTGGTGTGCGTCTGAGCCGGGTCTTAAGAACAAGGAGCTTATCTGTAAGATCGCCCCTCTCCCCCTCCATTGCGCGTAGTGCTTTCTTAATTGTTTGCACGTAACGTTCAGCTTGACCGTTAGTGGCTGGGTGGTACGGGGCTGATGTCAAGTGTGTTACCTTACACCGCAGCTGGAAAGGTAGCTCTTGAATTCTTGAGATACAAACTGCCGTGCGTTATCGGAAACAAGTGTGTATGGTGTGCCGAATATACAGAATAATTCCTTCAACTTAACAACGCACCAAGCACTTGTTGTGGTCTTTGTTGAGAAGACTTCCACCCACTTTGAAAAGGCATCCACGACTATTAGAAGTTGATGTCCTAAAATAGGACCTGCAAAATCTATATGGAGACGTTGCCATGGCCCTGTAGGTTGTTCCCAGTGATGTGGGGGTGCTTTTGGAGACTCATTTTGTTGTAATCGGCATGCTCTACAGGATTTTACTTTGTTCTCGATATCTCTATCTATATTTTTCCAGTATATATAGCTGCGAGCTATAGTAATTTCATTTTAAGTATACCAATGTGTCCGGTGTGTAGTTCATCAAGTACACGTATGTGTAAACTTTTGGGTATTACCACTCGAGTTCCTTTCAATATGCAGTTGTCTTGAAGTGTTAAGGTGCAACTAGTCGCGGGCTCGAACTCAATGGTGGGCCTGGCCAAAAACCACACTGTCTCACCTGGCATCGTGTCCGACAGAGATAGTATCAGTGATGAGCAGTTAGAAGCTGATCTACATGGACAACGTATAGTTCGCACGCACAGAAACACCGTACCGACCAATTTTAGTAAAACGAGCGCGTCAAAAATTACGAAAAGGCCTTTGGAAAATAGGTTTTTCTGAAATAACCACTGCATAAATCAATTACAAATAAAATTTATTGAAATCTTCGTAAATTTTTCTGTGTCGGTACGGATTTTGTTTTCGAGATTTCACACTTCTTGTATTACTTATTTACGCCCAAAGTTGCGTTAAAATTAGCAAGAAAAACGAATCTTTGTTGGCTCATAACTTTTTAATGGCTTTTTATTTTACTATTCTGCTTCCGTACAGACAATTTTAATAATGAGACCTAACGATATCATGTTTAACTTTGAATGTACGATGTCAAATAGTGGAGTAAAACCCCTCCGAAGTTTGTATGGAAAAAATATCAAATTGTTTCACCTTAATTCATTATCACCGTAGCCATATTGTCGTAATGAGTGACCTGCTTGTAGCGCTTCCAGTAATGTTTTAAGTTCATGGTCTTTTCTGGTTTCATTAGCTATAACTTCCGGTCGAATTTCTAGGACGTTAATCTGCTGTAGTTGGTATGAACAATGTTGGTCTATTGAGGTTTCTTTTGCTATTTCTACTGGAAATCTTGATAGGTAATCAGCGTTTGAATGTTTCGTTGAAGCTCTGTATTCTACGTCGTAGTTGAATCCCGATAAGAAATGTGCGTAATGAAATAATCGCATTGTGCTCAATGCTGGTAATGTCTGGTGGGGATGAAAAATTGAGGTAAGGGGCTTATGGTCCGTCACTAATGTGAATTTTCTGCCGTAACAGTAGTGAAAGAATTTTTTTATGCCCCAGTAGATCGCCGTAGCTTCTTTGTCGATTTGACTATATTTCCTTTCACTAAATGAAAGTGATCTAGAGGCGAATGCGATTGGTCTATCAGAGCCATCAGGTAATTTGTGAGAGAGAACAGCTCCTAAGCCCGTTGGTGAAGCATCAGTAGCTAGTATCAGTGGTTTTCCTGGGTCAAAGTGAATAAGAACTCTTTCGCTCGAAATCTCCTTCTTAATGTTATTAAAACTGTCTTCGCATTTAGAGGTCCAGTGAAAATCTTTCTCTTTCCTTAGTAACTCATTTAGTGAGTTTGTTAAAGAGGCAAGGTTCGGTATAAATTTATTATAGTAGTTTGCCATACCAAGGAAGGTTCGTAGTTCGTTTGTATTGGTTGGTCTTACAGTGTTCACGATGGCCTTTACTTTGTCTATGTAAACCATCTTTATCGATTGTATGTCCGAGGTAGTTAATGCTACGTTTAAAAAAATGTCATTTTTCTCTGTTAATTAAGGTGGAGGTTGCTCTCTTTCAGTTTTTGCAAGACTTGTTTTAGACGTGTTAAGAGTTGGTCCTCTGATGCGCCTTGAATTATAATGTCGTCAAAAAAGCATTTTATTCCGTCTAGTCCCTGAAGTAATTGAAAATGAAATGAAATGAAAAAATATTTATTGACATAAAACAATTTTCCAGGCAATATAAGAATTCCCTGACTCCTGCGCTAGTAATAACTGTGTTGAAGGAGCCAGTGTCCTCCCGTAAAAAAAAAAAGACACAATTTTTGTTTTAAAGTAATAAAACTAATAAAAAGAGACTAGTACAAAAATTAAAAAAAAAAAATTTTTGAATTTAAATGAAAATAACCAAACAATAAAATAAAAATATATAAATAACATAACATGGTACTAGGTACTACCTATTGCGCGAAAGTATGTTTGTTAGTGTAAGGGTGTATGTGTTTGTGTGTATTGTGTGTGTGTGCATGATTGAGTTTGCATGTCCAAATTGTTTGTAGATTTTCATAAATAACCATTTAAAGTTGAGTTTGAAATCAGAACCACGCGGACGAAATCGCGGGTAAAGTGCTAGTGATTACTAATTACGCAAATAAATCTTTGACTTAGAATTTATGTGGATCAAGTTACGACTTTTAGCAGATTTTCTACCGTTTCGTAGTCAAGCGACTTCAGCCAGGTGAAGACTACTTCCTTAAATTTGTTGTTGCTCAAATTACGTATAGAATTAATTTTATTGCATTTGTTGTAAACATAGGGGGCAATGAAGTTAAAGTGCTTCTGTCCAAAAGCTGTTCTTTTGCGAGGAACCGGACAAAGTTCAATTCGCTTGTTTGAAACAGGTAGGGTGGGCACATATTTTTTGTGGTATCTACGCAGGATTTCATACACAAATATTTTCCTCACAGTGAGTACACCAGCCTTTTCGTAAACATCGTGTGTTGAATGCCTGAACGACAAATGCATTAGCACTTTTAAGACTGCCCGCTGTGCCCTCTCTGCTTCTATAACAAATGTCTTGTTTGAAACGCCCCAAGCGCATATGCAGTACCTAACTATACACTCACATAATGCTTGATATGTACGAAGCAAGAGCGATTTTTCTGCAACATTGCGTAGCTTTTTGAAAATGTAAATCATTTTCCTGGTCCTGGCTGCAGTAGCTACCACGTGCGCCTTCCAAGAAAGTTGGTCATCTATTGTGACACCAAGATATTTAATAGAAGCTACTCTGCACAGTGCCGAACAATCACAGTTGGGCCGATTCAATGCTCGGTTACAGGGGTAGGAATGAATCTTGAGATGAAGCTCTGGTGGAGGTTTGCTCACTGCCGTTTTACTAAAACAGATGTACTTGGTTTTGTTGGTGTTCAAGGATAGAAGGCTGTCCTCCAACCAAGTGGTAACCTGGGCTAGCCCATCTTCGGCCTTCTCAATAGTTGCATTCCAAGTTTTTCCATGAAAAACCAAGACTGTGTCATCGGCGAACATGAGCAAGTCAAGGCCAGAGAGGGCAGCCACATTACCTAGTTCGCTGATATAGATCAGGAATAATGTGGGACCAAGCGTACTACCTTGAGGGACGCCATAATTACAGCCAGATCCGTTACTCTCCCACCCTGCCACTCTAACAGACTGTGATCTGCCCGACAAATAATCTTTGAACCATTCCAGAGCCACACCTCTAATACCAACGTTCTCCAACCGAGTTATAAGGATACGGACAGACACCGTGTCGAAAGCTTTTTGGAGATCCAAAAAGACTCCCAAGCACTTGTCACCCCCATCTAGGTAAGACGTCCATTTTGATGTGAGTGTTAGGACTGCATCTTCAGTCGAGTGTTTTGCTCTAAATCCAAATTGGTTATTATTAAGCATACCATTTGTTTCAAGATAGTTCATAACTCTTTTATTGACAATTTTTTCTAGTATTTTGGATAACGTTGATAAAAGAGAGATGGGACGGTAGTTCGATGGTTCGGTTTTATCTCCGGTTTTAAATATCGGGCACACCACAGCCCGCTTAAAGAAGGCCGGAAAGACACCTGTTTCAAGACTAAGGTTACACAAGAAAGTGATAGGTAGGGCTAGGGATGTGATATTTTGTTTTAAGATTTCTGCAGTAATCTTATCCCAGCCGGGTGCACTGTGTGATTTCAGTCCCAAAACAACGTCTTTCACCTCGTACGGATCCGTTGGTGTCCACGAAATTGAATGCATAGGTGCTTTATCAGTTTTAGCCCGGCGTGCTAGGTCATCTCACTAGTGTTCATTTTATTCAACAAATTATTAGCTAAAGTACCCCCAACCGATGTAAAGTATTTATTCACCTTGTCAAGAGATTTTATTGGAGTGTCATCAATCCCCAGTAATTCTTCCGATGGTTCGTTAATGCGTTTCATATCACAAACTTCTTTTAAAACTTTCCAAGTTTCTTTTATATTACCTCACTTTTGAGTAATCTTCCCTGATAATAACGATTTTTTTGTGATTTTACAATAGAGTTACAGAGGTTCCTATAATTCAAATATTCTTGCTGTTTCTGTGCATCATCAGGTGACCTAACAGCCTTTTTGTGAAGGTTATCTCTTCTTCTAATGCATTTAACTACTCCTTTTGTAATCCAGGGTTTAATTGGCCTATGTCGGTTTGGTATTTTTACAGTTTTAGTGTTCGACATTATTATGTTTGTTAATTTACAAATTATTATTTCCAAAACAACATCAACGTCAGCATTATCATATAATTCAACCCACGATAAGCTATTAAGCTCCTCCCTGACATTAATGTAGTCTGTTTTTATTTTATTAAAAACCACATTATTTTTCACAATTTTCGGTTTACTAACGTAAAGCAAGATAGGTAAATGGTTTGTTGTTCAAATACAACGGTTTTCTAGTTTGAGCTGCATTTAACCATAAAATGGTCGATACATGTGTTAATTCGCGTAGGCTTAGTAATGCCTTGCATTAATCCATATAAGGCCATCAAGTTTAAATATTCTTGTGCTGACCCGGACAAGATTTCAGGCAGAATATCAATATTAATGTCCCCCGTCAGGATAATGTTTTTGGTACGCACATTCGATAAAACTTTATTGAGTGATTCTAGGTAGGTACTTGTATGTCTATAACATACAATTGGTCCATGAATTTCTGCCAAAGGCTTGATGCTACTTTGACTCCAAACATTAAGCGATTGACTTTGTAAGTACCTTTGTGCGTACTTAATGTTTGTAAGAGGGCGCTTTCTTCGTCCATAACCAAATTTAGATAGGCTTGGGTAATGTCTAAGGTGCAGAAGTATTTGCCTCCGTTCATTTCTGCAAATATATCCTCTATAATAGGAATTGGGTAATGTTCGTCCCTGATGACTTTGTTAAGGGTGACCTTGTAGTCTGCACAAAGTCGAATGCTCCCATTTGGTTTCACAATCGGTACGATTGGTGTGCCCCAATCCGAATGGTCTACTTTGGTGATCACCCCTTCTGCACATAGTCGTTCAATTTCTTTATCGACTTTTTCCTTTAACGCGTACGGTATTCGTCGCGGTCTTATAAAAATCGGTCGTGTATTTTCCATTAGATTTAGGTGAGCTTCATAGTTGGGTATTTTTCCCAAGTCTGATTTGAAAACAGTTGTTTCAAATTCTTCTAATAATTTGTCAAGTTTGTCGGATCGTTCAGAAGTTTGTAAAACCCTTATGTCTGCAATTTTCACATTCAGTTCTTTCATCCAGCTTCTTCCAAATATCGGGTCAACGTTTTGATTGATTATGTATAATTTCCCGTTGAAGGTCTGGTCTTTATAAGTGCCTTTTACGTATGTCACTCCTGCAGGCTTGATAATTTCTCCAGTGTAGGTTCTCAATTTCATTTCCGTTTTGAAAATTTTGTTTGTTAATTTTAGGCTTTTGTATTGTTTGAGTGACATTGAGGACAAGGTCGCTCCTGTGTCGAATTCCATGCCAACCTGTTTGTTCTCTATTTCATATATTTTTCTGATATCTCACTTTTAATTAGGTTGATATCTCCCATGCTTTCGTTACTCGTGGTACTTGTAGTGTCGTCTAGTTGATTGGTATAGTTCCGCTGTAAGCAGACTCGTGCTAGATGTCCAATTTTCTTGCATTTAAGGCAGGTAGATTTGATGGCGCCACACTCATTAGATCGATGGTCGTCTTTGCCGCATCGGAAGCATTTTCCCTTTAAATCTCTTATCGTTACCGGAGATGAAGACGATGGAGAAGTTAACTGTCCGCTCGGTGGTGAGCAAGAGGGTCGTGGATACTTAGGTCTTTTTATTGAGCTCGTAATTCTGTTTACTGTGTCCGAATGTTTGTGCATGTCTGCGGATATTCTTAGGTTCTCCGATTTTCCCATTTCTATGGATGTGGCCATGTGTACCAGTTTTGTAAAAGGTAGTGTCTCCCCTTCTTGAAGAATTTTTGTTCGAATATCACTGTCTTTCAATCCCCGAATAAATTGTAGGGCTAGAAAGCCTTCTAATGTAGGTTTCTGACAATTTTGACATTTAAATTCGCAGTTCAAGGATCTTTTTTTAAATTCTGAGGCATATGTTGCCACTGTTTCATCTTCGCGTTGTATGCGCGTAATAAAGTTGTGTTGTAAAGCCCATATGCTAGGTTTAGGGTCAACGTATTCATCTAGTATATGTGTGAGCTCCTTGAAATTCATGTCAATCGGATCATCCGGGGAGCATAAATCGTGCAATTTTTCATGTAATTCTGGTGATAGAGCAGCAAGTAAGGTGTAAACTTTCATTTTAGCGTCTTCGATCTTGTTAAGTAAGAAAAATACAGTGAGTCTTTTAGTGAAGTTTGCAAAGGTCTCTTTTTCTTGGAAAGGCTGGAAATTAATTTTTGGGCCTCGTTCTTGATGCGTGTTTGTACTTAGCTGTGATGTTGATGTTTCTAGCGGTAAAACGCGTCGATTGTTTCTATTTTGATATATTAGAAGTTTTGTCTTTATGATAATACGTTTCTCTTCGAAATCGTACCTGGTTTCTATCTCTTGGTCTAGTTGTTCGTCTGGAGTTTCTAATTCTATGTTATGTTGTATTTTTTGTAATTTCTGTAGTGTTTCTTGAAGTGATTGAATTCTTGACTCTGTTTCTTCATACGGTATGGTTTCTCGAGTATTCACGTAATTTTCTAGTTTGGTAATTATACCACGCAACGAGGCGCGGGTTTTCTTCAGTTTTTTTATATCATTAGTCGACATCCTCGTCGCCAATTTATTAAATACACATTTTCGTAAAACAATAATCTTTATTTCAAAATTAATGAAAGGTGGAGAGACGTCACCAACCGTCAGCGCGACAGACGTCGATTCTTGGTGGCCATTATATAACAATTCTGTTATTATATTATGTTTTATGTTGACTTGAAAGAGCATGGCAGTTGAGACTTTGTCATGCTTACTTAAATGTCTCGCCGATGGTGGCGAGTGTGTTGGATCATTCGGTTCCCTACAAAATGGTTGAGCTGGATGGTGCTGATCCACGCGTCATGTTCGTGAACGGGCGCCGTCGGTTGAGACTGGTCATCTCTTTTCTGCCAAGGCTTATTTTAAATCTTATACTTTGAATTGTCTCTATTTCTTTTTTTCACATTGTTCTCACATATAGAAGCAACAAGAATAATGTACCCAGGATTTTGTAATGTCTTTATTTAAAAGAGTGTCCTGGGAGTTTCTTGCCCGTTCTTCTCCACAGAGATCTACTTTTTGGAATGGGCGACTAGCCTCAACTTTCTGACTAACTGACCGACTCTTTGACAATTCAAAAGTGCCTGTAAATCTAAATGGTTTAATTGAAATAAATGCTTTGAGTTTGAGTTTGAGTTTGCTCTCGCTTCCACGGCCAAGGCGTGGAGGGAACCCTGGTTCGTGACTGTTTGAAGTGCCGCCTTTGAGTCACTATAGATTCCAAAGGTTCCCTCCCCGCGCTTGAGGATTTCTCTTGTGGCTACGCATATGGCCAGGAGTTCTGCCTGGTAGACCGTGCAGCACGACGGCAAGCTAAGTTTTACGGACTTGATCTCGGCCTCATCATCCCACAATGACAGTGCTGCTCCGACCTTGCCCGCGATCTTGCTGCCGTCGGTGAAGAACCGGACCGCTTGGTTGTTGTGGGTGTCCACACGAGACTGGTCCTCCAGACTCACGAACTCCAAGGCCATATGTTTCGCTGGATGTGGGGTCTCTGCAAATGCCACCACACGCTCCACCTCCCTGCCCGCAAGGGCTGGCTGGGGCACCCCCCTCTTAGCCGCATACAGAGCAGCTGCTTCTTGTATTCGGAGGTCGAGGGGTAGTATCCCAGCAAAATACACTCGAGAGCAATGAATCCGGGTCACTTAAAGAGTCCTAAAAATCTCGGAAACTAAAAATGCTAGGTTAATGCAATAAATTGTATTTAATAGACAATGTAATACTCCTTAAATGAAGGTATTAAAACTTCTTAGTTATTGTAAAAGGGCCACTTTCGAAGATGGAACTACGAAATTACAGCATTTGGTTTTGCTTTTGTTTGTAATCTGTCATTTATGTGGGTACATAAACCATGTTGATAGTGCTCTATATTCATTATTCAAGCTGAAATTATGTCGCTTACGCCTGAAGAATGCACCAGAATACTTACAATGCTGGAAACCGGCCGGAGTCAGCGCGATACAGCCAGGACTGTCGGTGTGTCGCTGTCAACAGTACAAAGAGTTCTCCGACGTTACGAAGAAACTGGTTCTAACCTACGCAGACCAGGAACGGGCAGAACCAGGTGTACCACAGCACGAGAAGACCGATACTTGGTGAACACCATGCTTCGAAATCGCTTTCTCACAGGAACTGAACTCACAAATCAGTTTCGACGCCTCGGAGGAAGTAACCCAAGTGCATGGACAGTAAGACGTCGGCTTGCTGAATCTAACTTAAAACCCCTTAGACCTGCAAACGGCCCTAAACTGGAGCGTGGGCATCGTATTTCAAGACTAAGATATGCCCAGAGCCACGTAAATTGGAGTATTGAAGATTGGTCAAAAGTTATGTTCTCCGACGAATCAAAATTTATGCTCTACAAGCACGATGGAAGACACAGAGTGTATCGAAGACCAGGGGAAAGATTCAAGCAAGCATGCATCGAAGAAAAAGTAGCCTACGGTGGTGGGTCTGTACTTGTGTGGGCCGGAATTTCTTCTGAAAGTCACACAGAGCTGGTGATCATAGAAAACGGCTCTTTAACTAGCGTAAGATATGTGGAAGAAATCCTCAATGATCACGTTGGTCCATTTATGGTCAATTTAGGTGAGGATGCTATATTTATGCATGACAATGCCCGACCTCATACAGGTAGGATTGTGAATGACTACCTTCAAGAGATGAACATTACTCGTATGGAGTGGCCAGCGCGCAGCCCGGATATCAACCCGATCGAGCATGCTTGGGACGAGCTAGGCAGATGCGTAAAACAACGAAACCCTCCCCCAATCACGCTTCGTGAGCTCAAAATTGCTTTCACAGAGGAATGGGAGAATATTCCCCAAAATCGTATAAGGAACTTGGTGTACAGCATGCCAAACCGCGTAAACGCAGTAATGGAAGCACGAGGAGGCAATACGAAGTATTAAAATTCAAGAAAATCGTAATAAAGTTAAAAAATTTCATGTTTCCTATTTTTGTTTTAAGGAGAGATCAGCAGTTTTTTTCTTTATGTAATTTTGTGTTAATAAAATGTATGGTGACTCATATTTTTTTTACTTTCATTTAAGGAGTATTACATTGTCTATTAAATACAATTTATTGCATTAACCCATCATTTTTAGTTTCCGAGATTTTTAACATTCTTTAAGTGACCCGGATTCATTGCTCTCGAGTGTATATAAACTAAAACAAATCTGTCCTACGGTCGAACGACTGTCAGGTCAATAAAATCTACTTAGAATGTAAAGAGCTCCGTCTAAAGACGTCTTAAAGACGTAACCACACGTTATTTTAACTTCTATCTACTAAATAAGGACTAAGGAGTTGCTAGAAGAGCTAATACAATTGTTTGAAATTTTGATAAAAACTGAATAGTGTACCTGGCTAGTGACAAAAGGGAGGGTGGGAATAAAAATGTTTGTGAAGACAATTTTGAGTTAAAAATTATTTTAGATTTTCGTAAAGAAAAAATATCTAAAATTTTTATAAGTCCAAGAACGAAAAAATATTTTCGCGCTTTGTCAATTTTAATTAGTCAGAAAGTAGGACGGAGCCTATTAAAGATCAAAATTGCTGAAAACAGCTTCGAAATGCGTCACCAGGATGCAAAGTTATAACGGTTAGGTTAGGTTAGGTTTTTTTTTTTTTTTTTTTTTTTTTTAATTTGGGGCAGGAGGGGAAATCCTCATGGACGCCCAGACTGCCTCACTAGTGTTGCAGTCTGGGCAGTGCCGGACTCTTACCGGCTAAAACCCACTCCTGCCTTGACAAGTGTCCCTCTGACATGATCAGAGACCTTGTTTTCTATTTTTCTTTGTTTCAATTCATTCTATTTTCTTTTCCAAAATTGTTTATTTTGTTTGATCTTAATTCTATTATCTGTTTCTAGATTTTAGAAATAGAAATAGAAATAGAAATATCATTTATTTGCTAAAAACATGGTATAAAAGATGTTAATGTTAATAATGTGGACAAACATGTTTTGCTTAATAGATATAAGCGTGCAAATTTTACATGCATAACGAAACAATCAGTCTTCATGCGATTTTATGTTCCAGGAACTCCCTAACACTGTAAAAACTATTGGCAGATAGCCATTTGCATAATTTAATTTTGAACAATCTTGTGCTTAATGATTTTAATTCGTTTGGTATTTTATTGTATACCTGGACACACATAAACATGCAGTTTTTATTATATTTCGCAAGCCTTGGGAGGACATCTAACACGAGCCTGTAGGGGTCGCGCCTGCTGCGAGAATTTACATCGCTTGCTTTCGCAAACAATTCTCTAAGCTTCCACACAAACACACAAATTTCAAAAATATATAGGGACGGTAGAGGTAACAAATCAAGTTTCTTAAACACTGGCCTGCAAGATTCGTCGGGCTTAAGGCCACACAATGCTCTAATGCATCTCTTTTGTGCAACAAATGCTCTATTTTGATCAGTACTGTTTTTGTTCAGCAGCAACTATAGTGACTTAAAGTAAACATTATCGCACAAGAAATAATTCCAATCTTCTTATAATTCACTAACAAGACAGCAGTTAAGCTAGAACTTTTATAGTAACCTCTGCAGTTATATTCAAACCTGTAAATTACCGGCAAGGTGTAAATTATATCCATTTTGCGCTCAATATCAACAGCAGAAAGTTGTCGGTTAGAACTAAAATTATACATAATCAATCAAAACGTTGACCCGATATTTGGAAGAAGCTGGATGAAAGAACTGAATGTGAAAATTGCAGACATAAGGGTTTTACAAACTTCTGAACGATCCGACAAACTTGACAAATTATTAGAAGAATTTGAAACAACTGTTTTCAAATCAGACTTGGGAAAAATACCCAACTATGAAGCTCATCATCATCATCATATCAGCCGAAAGACGTCCACTGCTGGACATAGGCCTCCCCCAAGCACCGCCACTTCGACCGATTCTGTGCTTCCCGCATCCAGCGAATTCCTGCGGCCTTTACTAGGTCATCAGTCCATCTTGTGGGAGGCCTTCCAACGCTACGTCTTCCGGTACGTGGTCGCCACTCCAGAACCTTTCGGCCCCATCGGCCATCTGTTCTGCGAGCAATATGTCCTGCCCATTGCCACTTAAGTTTGGCAATTCTTCGGGCTATGTCGGTTACCTTGGTTCTCCTGCGGATCTCTTCATTTCTGATTCGATCACGTAGGGAAACTCCAAGCATAGCCCTCTCCATTGCTCTTTGGGTGACTTTTAGCCTTCTAATTAGGCCCATTGTGAGCGACCACGTTTCAGTGCCATAAGTCATCACTGGCAACACGCACTGGTCAAAGACTTTCGTCTTGAGACACTGTGGTATGTGGGACGAGAAGATATTGCGTAGCTTCCCGAACGCTGCCCAACCGAGTCGGATTCGACGATTGACCTCTTTCTCGAAGTTGGACCTACCTAGCTGAACAGTTTGTCCTAGGTAAACATACTCGTCAACAACTTCGAGCGTAGCGTCTCCGATCTTTATAAGGGCGGGTGTTACATGGGCATTTGACATGACCTTTGTCTTGTCCATGTTCATTTTAAGACCCACTCTTTTGGAGGCTCTACTGAGGTCATCGAGCATTATACTGAGGTCCTCCATGGTCTCAGCCATGATAACTATATCGTCGGCAAACCGAAGGTCAGTGATATACTCGCCATTGATGTTGATGCCTAGCCCTTTCCAGTCCAGAATCTTGAAGACATCCTCCAGTGCAGCGGTGAACAGTTTCGGAGAGATAACGTCTCCTTGTCTCACACCTCGCTGCAGAAGGATAGGTTTCGAGGTCTGGTCGTGGAGTCGGACTGACATAGTGGCGTCTTTGTATAGGCACTTTAACACCTCGATGTACCGATAGTCGATCTGGCACCGTTGAAGAGACTGCAGTACAGCCCATGTCTCGATCGAATCGAAGGCTTTCTCGTAATCCACGAACGCTAAGCAGAGAGGCAGGTTATACTCTTCGGTCTTCTGTATAACCTGCCGCAGCGTATGTATGTGGTCCACGGTGCTAAAGCCTTTACGGAATCCGGCTTGTTCGGGAGGCTGGAAGTCGTCAAACCTGCGCGCGAGACGGTTCGTGATGACTCTTGAAAACAGACTATGAAGACAGACTATGAACAGACTAAGAAACTATGAAGCTCACCTAAATCTAATGGAAAATACACGACCGATTTTTATAAGACCGCGACGAATACCGTACGCGTTAAAGGAAAAAGTCGATAAAGAAATTGAACGACTATGTGCAGAAGGGGTGATCACCAAAGTAGACCATTCAGATTGGGGCACACCAATCGTACCGATTGTGAAACCAAATGGGAGCATTCGACTTTGTGCAGAATACAAGGTCACCCTTAACAAAGTCATCAGGGACGAACATTACCCAATTCCTATTATAGAGGATATATTTGCAGAAATGAACGGAGGCAAATACTTCTGCACCTTAGACATTACCCAAGCCTATCTAAATTTGGTTATGGACGAAGAAAGCGCCCTCTTACAAACATTAAGTACGCACAAAGGTACTTACAAAGTCAATCGCTTAATGTTTGGAGTCAAAGTAGCACCAAGCCTTTGGCAGAAATTCATGGACCAATTGTATGTTATAGACATACAAGTACCTACCTAGAATCACTCAATAAAGTTTTATCGAATGTGCGTACCAAAAACATTATCCTGACGGGGGACATTAATATTGATATTCTGCCTGAAATCTTGTCCGGGTCAGCACAAGAATATTTAAACTTGATGGCCTTATATAGATTAATGCAAGGCATTACTAAGCCTACGCGAATTAACACATGTATCGACCATTTTATGGTTAAATGCAGCTCAAACTAGAAAACCGTTGTATTTGAACAACAAACCATTTACCTATCTTGCTTTACGTTAGTAAACCGAAAATTGTGAAAAATAATGTGGTTTTTAATAAAATAAAAACAGACTACATTAATGTCAGGGAGGAGCTTAATAGCTTATCGTGGGTTGAATTATATGATAATGCTGACGTTGATGTTGTTTTGGAAATAATAATTTGTAAATTAACAAACATAATAATGTCGAACACTAAAACTGTAAAAATACCAAACCGACATAGGCCAATTAAACCCTGGATTACAAAAGGAGTAGTTAAATGCATTAGAAGAAGAGATAACCTTCACAAAAAGGCTGTTAGGTCACCTGATGATGCACAGAAACAGCAAGAATATTTGAATTATAGGAACCTCTGTAACTCTATTGTAAAATCACTAAAAAATCGTTATTATCAGGGAAGATTACTCAAAAGTGACGGTAATATAAAAGAAACTTGGAAAGTTTTAAAAGAAGTTTGTGATATGAAACGCATTAACTAGGTTAGGTTAGGTTTTTTTTTTTTTTTTTTTTTTAATTTGGCAGGAGGGGAAATCCTCATGGACGCCCAGACTGCCCCACTAGTGACGCAGTCTGGGCAGTGCCGGACTCCTACCGGCTAAAACCCACTCCTGCCTTGCTCAGTGTCCCTCTGACATGATCAGAGCCTTTGTTTACTTTTGTTTTTTATGTACATGGTCATATTTTTTCTTAAGTGCATATTTTGCATATTTTCTTTTAATTTCTTATTTCTATAATTATATAAAGCATATTCAATACAATATCAATTACACATTTTGTATTTTGTCTTATAATTATCAAAGATGTTAATTCTATGTACATTTAGTAATTTTCGATCATATTATTTATCTTATCTATCTAACAATCTAACACGATTCTAGTTACTACTATTTATAATCTACTAACATCACACAGCCTAAAGACGGTTTACACACTATGGTCCAAGTATACACATTTATCAGGTTATTTGCCTATCTTGATTTCGAACATCTTTCAACGGTTTGTTATTATGCTTCTGTTAAATATTATAAACAAATATAAATACAAAGCAAGGTCGTTTACTTGTTCCTGGTTATTGTTTTTTCGGCTAACTTTATACAGAACCTAATAAATATGTCTCTAGTCCCTTTACTTGTAATAAGAGCGTTTAGCGTTTCTGTCGTTAAATCAGTTCCAAGTTCCTGCTCAATGTCATGTCTTTCTAGGCCATAGACGGGGCAGTCCGTCAAAATATGAATGACAGTTTCCTGCTTGTCAGCGTCACATATGCACGATGGGCTTTCCTTGCATTTAAACCTGTTAAGGTATTCGGAAAACCCTCCGTGCCCTGTCAGTATTTGTGTGAGTATTCCGGTCGGTTTTATTCTTTTGACGTGTCTAAAGGCTTGTATGGCATCCGGGAAAAATATTTTTGTAACGCCGGCTGTGTCCTCGGATCTGTATCTGCGATTCCATTCCTCGAGCGTGTCCGCTCGGATCTGGCGCTTGACGAATGAAATCGGGCATTTGTCGTAATCTGGCCTTTTCTTTGTGGTTAGGGCGGCGTCCTTTGCCAGCTGGTCAGCTCTCTCATTTCCCTCCAGTCCAGCATGAGCTTTTATCCAAAAAAGATCGACTCTTTTTGATCGCTCTTTGCACTGTCGCAGGTTGTCGCGGATTTCGACTGCAAGGGGATGGAGAGAGCGATGGTTTGCGACCGTTTCCAATGACGACCTGGAGTCGCTGTATATTCCAAAGCTGTTTTTTGTGCTTGACAAGATTTCCCTTGTGGCCTTGCATATAGCCAGCAGTTCCGCCTGGTAGACGGTGCAGTGGGGCGACAGCTTGAGCTTCTGGGTTTTGGTTTCAACATCATTGCTCCAATGAGACAATGATGCCCCAACCTTGCCCTCGATCCTACTGCCGTCCGTATATATCCGCACTGCTTGAGTGCAGTGGTTGTCATGTTGTTCCTGGTCTGCCAGGCATATAAACTGCAGGCTTATATGTTTGGCAGGATGGGGGGTTCTGTCAAACGCAGTACGTTGTTCGATCTCCTTGTCTCCTAGCTCTGGCCGAGGTACCCCCCTCCTTGCCTCATATAGGGCCGCTGCCTCTTGTATTCGGAGGTCGAGGGGTAGTATCCCGGCCAGTACCAGTGCCGAGTTCAAGGAGACTGTACGATAGGATTTGCACAACTTCTGCGCAAATCCCCTTTGGACCGCGTTCAATTGTTTGCGCGTCGCTAGCTTTTTGGCTGCTGGTGCCCACGCGCTTGCCGCATACAATATTGTCGGTTCGACTACTGCCGTATAGATGGATCGTATGACATCCGGATTGAGTCCCCAGCTGATCCTGGCTGCCCTTGACAATTGCTTGTACAGGTTCAATGCCTTTTTGCATACATTAGATGCATGGTGATTGAACGTTAGTTGGTTGTCGATGGTAAGCCCCAGGACTTTGATTTCCTGCGACAAACCAATACCGATCCCGCCCATGCTCAACACTGGGGTGTCATATTTAAGTTTCCGCGTGATGACCATAGCGTTCGTCTTTTGCGGTGCGAATCTTAACTTATTTTTGACTCCCCACTGGTGAACATACTCGAGAGCGTCATTGGCACGTCGCTGGACGTCCATCGCTGAGTCCCCATCAAATATCAATACGACGTCATCAGCGAACGCTTGGCAGTAGTCTCCCCTTTTTACTAGGCCTTTGAGTAGAGGGTCGAGTAGTAGGTTCCATAGAATGGGGCCCCCTATCGATCCTTGCACACAACCTTTGTTTGTTGCCCTGGTGACCTCCTGTCCCGCGTATCTCACCCTGTCCTTTCTGTGTTCCAGGTAACTGTCCAGCACTCTTCTCACGTTTATCGGGCATTTCGCTTCTGCCAACCTGGTTTTTATGGCCGGCCACCATGCACTGTCAAAGGCTCCCTCTATGTCCAACGATATCATTACAATCAACTTCTTGTCTTTCAGTTTTCCACGTATGAGCTCTAGCAGATCATAGAGGGAGTCTTCTGTGCTTTTTTGTGGCATAAAGCCGTATTGGCGTGGGCTTAGTCCGGGTATAATGTGCCACTTCACCCTATTTATCACCATTTTTTCCAGGGCCTTCCCCATCACTGGCAACAATCCTATTGGCCTATAAGATTTAGGAGCTGTATAGCTCTCCTTCCCGGGTTTTCTCAAGATAACCACCGTTGCTTCTTTCCAGATCCTCGGGAAGTAGCCCAGCTCTAGGCATTTGTTTGCGAGTGAGAGGAACAGTTCCGGATCGTGGTCAACAGATTTTTGGCAGATATCGGCCGTAAGGCCATCAGCTCCCGGGGCTTTTTTAGGATGGAAGCTGCGTATTGCGATGTCCAGCTCTTCATGAGTAAATGGAGGGTCATGATCTTCATCATGGCCTATCTCATTTGCTTTTTCAGCTATCGTCCTGATACGTCTATGTTCCTCGTTATCCTGTTCCTTCCTATCCTCCGGGTAAAACGTTTCAGCCAGCAGAGTGGCAGATTCGAGGTGGTTTAGGGTTTTTCCATCCTTGGTAAGGGGGAGATCCTCCTGTCTTTTTAAGGTCCTGCCTATTACCCTGTAAATACCCTCCCAGAGTCCCTCTCTATCTTGTTTCTCACAAAATCTTTTCCAGCTTTCTGTTTGGGCCGTTCTTTCCGCTTGCTCATATTTTTCTTTTAATTGCAGGTACTCCCCAACGACTTTCGCCCTCCTGATCGCGGCTGCACAGCGGACTCTGCGCTTTCTAGTGGCGACCTCCTTCTTCATCATGGCGAGCTCATTGGACCACCAAGGTAAGTTAATTTTGTTATTTGGCTGTAGTTTAGGTATATTTAAGTTGCATGCTTCTATTATTACGTTGATATATAATTCTATTTTTAATTCTAATTCAGTTTTATTATTAATTTCGTCAAATTTTATTTTATTTATGTTATTTACTTGTAGCAACTGGTCCAATTTCTCATGAAATTGTTCCCAGTTTGCTTTTTTACTATTAAATATTCTTGTTGTTCTGCTTATATCGAGACCTTTTGCCCTTTCTAGGTTAATTTTGAAAATGATGGTGTTGTGGTCTGAGCTCGTCATGCCTTCGTCCACTCTCCAGTCTTCGACCACATCGAGCAGATCCGCCGTACATGCCGTGATGTCCACGAAGCTGGTATACAGTGTGGTTCCCCTCACCGTGTGGAACGTCGGTGTGTCACCTATATTGAGCACCAGCAATCCCATGTCCTCTAGGGCTCCGGCCATCTCGATCCCTCTTTGGTCAATTTTCCGGCTACCCCACCAAGAGTTCTTTGCATTTGCGTCTCCTCCCAGGATGATTCTTCGGCCAAAACTCCTCTCTAACTTGATCAACTGCTCCAAGTATGGCCCTATCGGTGTTGGTTTCGGTTCGAGGTAGAATGAGACGACCACGATCTCCCAGGCGCTTGTCCTCATTTTAACCACTGTGATGTTGGGCGTGGTGAAGTTTGGACACTGGACGACGTCTATATCGACGTCAAACACTGCGATTGCAGTCTTGATGACGCCGTCTCCATTGCCAGTATGCTGGTATATTCGAGCACCGCGGTAGTCTTTCATTCTACCCAAACTGCCGATGTACGGCTCTTGGAGCAGTGCAAAAGCCATCCCCTTTTTGTGAGCCTCAAGCATCATCTCGTTTGTGGCCAGAGCCTTTTTCCGCAGATTTGCTTGGGCCACGAGGTATGGTCTCTTTTGGGGGACAGAGTTTTTGCTTGGGACCACCTTAGCAATATGCCACCCTTGCTCTTGCTATTGCATCCCATTTTGCTCTGATGGGGCACTCTTGGCTGAAGGCATTATGACCTGTTTTGTCAAGCTTTGAACGCGCACAGTTGCAGCATAACGGGGCCGCACCCTCAATCCAACTGGGGCACTCCGCCTTCATGTGGGGTCCCCCGCAATGACTACACTTTGCTTGGGTCTCCTGGCAAAATCGCCTGCCATGCCCATAGCCGAGGCAAAGCGAGCATTGTACTATCGGAGACTGGTCGGCCACTCTTATCCTCTGTAAGTCGATGAGGACCGACTCAGCCTCCGTCAGTCCCTGCCACATTTTGGGGGACACCCTCATCACGATGTGACTCGTGTGGGGGTTTCTGGTGCGTTTTTTGTATACGATTTCAGCTCTGTCTTCCTTCGCATCCAGGTTTGTGAACATTCTTTTGTTTTGATTTCTCAACGCCTTCAGAATGTCCCCATCGCTGTTGCAACTGAGCACGTCCTTTAGGATGACGAGAGGATCTCTGTTCTGGATATTTTCTACCTTTAGGCTTTCTCCGGATTCTTGGATCCTGTTTTTCACTCGCTCTCTTTCCTCATCGGTTTTGCAACCTATTATAATTTTCTGGTCTTTTGCCTTCCTAATTTTTTCGACCGCGATTCCTCCTTCTTTGGCATTCACGGCTTTTCTAATTCTATTTAGGACCTCTTCTCCTGTTTCTTGCTCGTCCTTCGCGGTAACTATGAAGGAATGTAGAGTGGTCTGAGCCGGGAGCCGCTTACCAATAGGGGTCGCGGCTACACCAGCGTAGGACCGCTTTTCCATGCTTTCTATTTGTTCTTTTAATTGCCCCATACTCTTGGTGTTCTCTTGGATGAGGTCTGCATGGTCCTTCAGTTTTCCGATGAGGTCTGCTATCTGTCTATTTCCTTCTTCGTTTCTTTCTGTTTCTACGCTCTGTACCACTTTTTGTACCTTCTGTGTGTCACTTTGCAGTTCTTTGCACTCCCCTTTATCAGACTCTGCCTCTTTGACGAGCTGGAACAGTCTTTCCAGTGCCTGGATAACTCCTGTCTTTATCTCCGTCTTCGTGTTTTTGGAATTGCCCATGTGCATTTTGCCTTTAAGCAGACAGGCTCTTGCTTCCGATATCCTATTTGCGAATCTGGGTGGTTTTTCTGCTTCTTCATGGGCACTTTCCTTTAACTCCATCGATGGTTTTTGGGTAGCCCTTTTTGCCTCTTGTGGATTTGTGGGCACTCCTTTTGGTCTTTTTGGGTCTACCTGCGAGGAAGGTGGAGAAGGCGGGGATGATGATGAGGCATCCTTGGGAGTGGACTGAGGTTTCTCTGACTTCGCAGCCTCCCACTCTCCAACGGATTTCCTAACTGAGGTAGTTGTTGGTACTTCTATCGGTGATGTGCCTTTTATAAACGTCTTATTTCCCATCGTAGGCGATTCGTCGAGGTCTTTGTTTACCGCTTTTTCTTTGGCTGGTGTTCTGTACATATTTATTTGTTACTGTCAGAGGGCGACTGTATGTCAATTTAAGTTTGTATAAGTTGTAAAAAATTTGAAGTTGTGTAAAATGTAAAATTGTATAAAATCTAAAATGTATAAATATGTAAAAATGTAAATTGGTCGTCCGGCGGGTTAAACCCGCAACAGTCAAGTCTTACTTTTCTGCGTCACTAAATTAAGTCAGTTTGCGTCCCTTTAGGGTCAAGTCACTTCACGTCGGTCCTAGCCGAGAGTACAATAATTTTCCAAACGTTTAAATAGAATTAAATTAAAATTAAAATTAATATGCTCTACATAGAGTTCGATATACCGACGTTATGAACTGTAGTTATCTGTCTAATATCCATGTAAACACTAAAAATATACAGAAACATCCTCAACATGTCTTGATCTAATATTTACGAATTTCAGCGACAAAAATATGTCTACAACCGTAGAAAATTTCGGACTTTCGGACCACAGTGGAACTATTATAAATTTAAGCATACCTCAACCAGCGAAAAAAACTACCTGGTACACTAAAAAAAGATTATTTAACATTGCGAACATAAAAAAATTTAAATCCATACTAAGTACACAAAACTGGCACGACATTATACAAACAAACAATAATATAAATGAAAATTATAATTCTTTCAACAATATCTTATTAAAAATTCTAAATCAATGTATTCCTATACGTAAAATGAAACTTAAAACTAACTATAAAAAATACTGGCTGACTACAGGCATTAGAGTATCCTGCAAAAACAAAAGATTGTTGAAATTATTTTCCCATACAACCAAAAACCAAATAATTACTCAACATTATAAAAAATATGAAAAAATATTAAAAAGTTTAGTTACCACTGCAAAAAAACTACAATACATTAACAAAATAAAGAAATCAGACAACAAAGTAAAAACGATGTGGAGCATTATAAATGAGAGAACAAATAAAAAACCAAAAAAGGAAAAATGTAACATACAATTACAACACAATAATACTTTGATATCCGAACCCAAACAAATTGCGAATATTTTTAATGACTTCTTTGCGTCTATAGGAGAAAACAGCATCAATTCATCTGGCAGTGCACTGGGCGGCATGTCAACACTAAATCATACGGAGAACACCATGTTCCTTAGCCCAGTAGAAGCTTGGGAAGTCAACAAGTTAATCAAAAACCTAAAAAATAAACGAAGTTACGGCTTAGACGAAATACCACCTACGTTATTGAAAGAATGCGCAAATGAACTCACCTTACCATTTTATCTACTATTAAATCAATCTTTTACAGAAGGTACTTTCCCCGAATTGTTAAAAAAGTCACTAATTAAACCAATCCATAAAAAGAACACAAAAACTGACCCTAATAATTATCGGCCAATAGCTCTCTTGCCCTCAGCCTCCAAGATTTTCGAAAAAGCCATGTGTGATCGAATTTATTCTTTTTGCGAAAAATTTAATATATTGAGTGATTGTCAGAACGGTTTCCGGAAAAATCGTTCCACCACATTAGCTGTCTATAAATATATCCAAGAAGCCCTTAATATTATAAATAACAAGGAATACGCTGTAGGGATACTATTGGACATGACCAAAGCGTACGATAAGGTACAATTTAAAACACTGCTTAATAAACTGTATGGAATGGGAATCCGCGGGAGAGCCCATGAATGGCTTACGTCATATTTAAAAAACAGAGAACAAATAGTTGAAATCGAATACTTTAACCAAGATAGTAGAGAAATAGAAAAAATCCGATCTAAAAGCAAAATAACCAACGCTTCCATCCCCCAAGGAAGTGTCATAGGTTGCCTATTATTCCTCGTTTACATCAACGACTTACCGGAAACCATAGAGGGGCCATGTGTTTTGTTCGCGGATGACGTATCTTTATTAGTCTCATGTCAAAACAATACAAACATAGAAGAAAAACTCAGTTCCACACTCACAAAAACATGTAACTGGATGACCTCACATAATTTAGAAATTAATTATACAAAAACGAAATTAATGACTTTCCACCCCTATCAAAAAGCTCCTCTACACTTAAATTTCAACTTTAACGGCTCTAAATTGGAAACCGTCGATGAATTTACATTACTTGGACTTACAATTGATAAACATATTAACTGGAAAGCACAAATACAAAAAACCCGTTCAAAAATGTCTAAATTCACATACGCCCTCCGCGAAATAAAAAAGACAACCAATCTACAAACTGCCCTCACCACCTATTACGCGTATGCCAATGCATGGCTTAGCTACGGCGTAATTCTCTGGGGAAATAGTACAGATGCACTGACACTCTTTACCCTACAAAAGAAGCTAGTAAGAATCTTAGTAAACATTGACCAAACCGACAGCTGTAAACCCTATTTTCTAAAACATAACATTCTTACCCTCCCCAGTATTTACATTCTAGAAATATGTAAATTTGTCCGCAAGCATCAAGAGTTCTACACAAAACGCGAAGACATTCAATCACAGTACACACTTAGGCACAGATCTAGGCTAAACATACCAACATCCAAGCTAAAAATGCATTCCACAGGTCCGTACGTTATGTCTATTAAAATATATAATAAACTACCTGACATAATAAAGAAAGAAGAAAAGTTAAATCTATTTATAACAAAACTTAAAAAATTACTGATAAACAAATGCTATTACTCCTTAGATGAATATTTTAATGACAAACATAAATAATAAGACAACATAATAATGTAATTTGTATAGTAAGATATGTTTAAGGAACTTACTAACAAACAATAATAATATTTGCTAATAATGATCACGAAATTTATATGTATGTTTATAATATGTTAATAATACGGTAATTATGAATAAATTAATAATAATATAATAATTTAAAAAAAAAATTACATAATTTTATATGCTATAAATGAAATAAAGGAATATAATAATAATAAATAATATAACAAACAAATAATTAAATTAAATAGCATTAATATTATAGCAATAATAATTATTCAAAGAAAAAAAAAAAAAGATATATATATAAATAAATAAACAGAATTATAATACACAATATGTATAGGTATATAATAATAATCTAAAATATTTTTGCAGATAACATAACACATAATAAAATTAATTGACAAGTGAAATGTTAGTATCTTATTCGCGATCTCCTGACTTTGATTATATTATGTAAGATCAAACTTGCTCCCACAATGATCTCCTAAAACAGGGCTTCCTCTCTCCTACCCTTTTGCTGTGCCCTACAGGGTCCATAATGATCTAAATTATATAGTTACCACCTAAGTACACATTATGGTAAAGCAATAAAGATATTGAGTATTGAGTATTGAGTATTGAAATATAATTGTTAACTCCACCTAGAGTCAGTCTCAACTTTACAATTTTGTTGTCAAATATGACAGACGTTGTTATTAAAATAAATACGAATAAAATTCAAGACAAGTCGATTAAACTAATCTCTACCTAGAGTCGACTCTCAGCTACTAACAATCGAGATAGTCCGGCTCTGCAGAGAAAAAACTAGGTCAAAATTAAAATAATTTTACTCTGTCAACCCCCAAGAGACTCTACCTAGAGACGCTCCCTCCGTGTAAAGACCCTAAGGTCTGCTCTATCCCAGACTGAAAATCCCAATTGATTCAGACCACGAGTCTCGAAGTTATGGCCAAAATTGTCCAACAAGGCAATTTCATCCCCAGAGACTAAGTCGAAATGCAAAAATAGGGGTAGGGGGATGAAACTTGGTCAAAATGATCGGAGGGGTATCAAGGGGTTTGTCTTCTGTACAAACCGTGGGGGGGGTCAGGGGGGGGGACCCGGTAAAAATTGTCAGATTTTGTCTAGGACGCTTAGTTTTCCTGTAAACTGAAAACACAGTTATCGTGCGGTTTTCAGGACAGCCCTCATTCAACTTAAAAAACAACAACTTGGTAACGACTTGCCATAAAATTTTGAAAAAATTTAATAAAGAAGATAATAAAACGTACTATTGAACTATGCTAAAAATATTTAAAGGTACATACAAAAATTTTGGGTAATACCCATTTGAAAACCCAACCACCGGTACCAACAACCGCAAAACGTAGTTTTTCTGAAATTTATGAATGAAAAAATAAAACTATGACAATAAAAAATTTAATTAAAGATAAGTGAATAATAATGTGTCGAAAGGTGCATGCCCCCTTTCTGGAAAAACAGTATTTAATTTAAGGTAAAAGTTAGGTATTTCAATAGGTATTTTGGGAATTCAAATAACTCAGCAAACATGTAAAAGAAAATTCTGAAAATTTGCACATAAATTGTCTACCAAGTGTTTAGTCTAAAAATAAATTAAAAAATAGGGGTAAAAGATCGTTCCTTCAAGCTAGGGCTGTCACAAAAATGGTGTGTCTTGAAAAATCTTGAAAAAATTTTATCTTCGCTCCCAGGGCACTTATCAACATGCAAGAAAATATTATGAGGTGCTTACGAAGTCCTCTCTCAGATGTGATGGTGACTGTGATCCTGAGAACGCTGGTTCTGAAGTCACGCTGCACGAGGTTTTCAGCTTTTTTCCCGTAGCTCGAAGGGGTGAGGCGGGAAAAATCCAAAACTTTGCCAAGATGTGAAGCAAAGTATTCCCCTCAAAACAGCAGTATAAAAACAGGGGGGTACCGCGATTAATCCAGCGCCGCACGCAGAAAACAGTTTTCAAAAGGTGATGTTTTGAAAGTTAACCTCCAAAAATATGGTTTTCGGGATTTCCAGGGAAAGCCAACAGGGTTTCCACCGTGACACAGCACTATTTTCAAAGAAGGCACTAAGACACTCACTTTGTTACTAATTTTGGGTTAAAATTCGCACTTTCACTAAATTTAAGGATTTTTCGAGCGTGGAGCCACTTAAAACTGATCTACTCGCGGCGAGGGGTGCCGCGCGACTGGTTAGGTTAGGTTAGGTTAGGTTAGGTTAGGTTAGGTTGAGGAGGAGAACGCCATC
The DNA here is from genome assembly GCA_948150665.1 of Conistra vaccinii. Taxonomy (NCBI): domain Eukaryota; kingdom Metazoa; phylum Arthropoda; class Insecta; order Lepidoptera; family Noctuidae; genus Conistra; species Conistra vaccinii. The sequence continues at coordinate 23,836,292 of OX411332.1, forward strand.
AGCGTCCCAGAGGTGACACAGGCAGAGATGAGGGCAGCCGTGATGCGGCTCCGGGCCAAGAACGTGGCTCCGGGGCCCGACGGGATCCACGGCTGCGTATTAGCTCTCGCTCTGAAGGAGCTTGAGCCCCAACTGAGAGGACTCTACACGGCGTGCCTTGAGCAGGGCCAGTTTCCCACTCTGTGGAAGTCTGGTCGTCTGGTCCTGCTCAGGAAGGCGGGGCGCCCTGCGGACTCACCATCCGCGTACCGGCCCATAGTGCTGCTTGACGAGGTGGGCAAGCTGTTCGAGCGGATAATCGCAGCCCGCCTCGTCGGCCACTTGTGCAGAGAGGGGCCGGACCTGGACGACAGCCAGTTCGGGTTTCGGCATGGGCGCTCTACGATCCACGCTGTATCGCGGGTTAGAGTCCTGGCGGAGGAAGCGGTGTCCCGGGGCGGGGTGATGTTGGCGGTGTCCTTGGACATCTCCAACGCCTTCAACACCCTGCCCTGGAGTTGTATTCGGGAGGCACTGCGGTATCATGGGGTGCCTCCCTACCTCCGCCACATCGTTGGGTCTTATTTGTCAGAGAGGTGTGTTACCTACATGGGACGTGATGGTGGAAACCAGCGCCGCATGTCGTGCGGTGTTCCGCAGGGTTCGGTTGTAGGCCCGCTCCTGTGGAACATCGGGTACGACTGGGTGCTGAGGGGCGAGCTCGGCCCGGGGGTAGACCTGACGTGTTATGCGGATGACACGCTGGTCACTGCCCGGGGGAGCTCGCACAGGGAGGCAGCGTTGCGCGCGACGGCTGCGGTCTCACAGGTGGTGAGCCGCATACGTCGCCTAGGCCTGGAGGTGGCCCTTAGTAAGTCGGAGGCCATGGTGTTTCATGGCCCCCGGCGGGCGCCGCCACCCGGCTCACATATCGTGGTCGGGGGGACTCGGATCGCTGTCGAGTCTACCATGAAGTACCTAGGATTGGTGCTCGACAGCCGGTGGGACTTCGGGCCCCACTTCCGACGGTTGGCGCCCAAGTTGCTGGGTGCTGCTGGGGCGCTGTCAACGCTGCTTCCCAATCTGGGGGGCCCGAGCGCCGCTTGTAGGCGGCTCTACGTGGGGATCGTGCGGTCGATGGCCCTTTACGGGGCCCCGATCTGGGCGGCTGACCTGACGGCCGGTAGCATCGCTGTATTGCGTAAGCCGCAGAGAGCGATGGCCGTCAGAGTCATCAGGGGGTATCGCACGATCTCCTACGAGGCGGCTTGTGCACTGGCCGGATCCCCGCCCTGGGACCTGGAGGCGAAGGTGCTCGCGTCACTTCATCGGTGGCGCGAGGAAGCCACAGCGCGGGGCGAGCGACCGATGCAGCGACACATGGAGCTGCGTCGGTCTCAGCTTCGCGAGGTCCTGGTGGCGGAATGGCGGGAAAGGCTTTCACGCCCCACCGCCGGCCTCGTCACCATCGAGGCGGTCCGGCCGGTGCTCGACGACTGGCTCGGGAGGAGGCACGGCTCAGAAGAGCGGGAGGCCGTGCGGCAAGAGGTGAGGGACGCAATCGTCCATCACTGGACGGCGGACCTCGCCAATGCCGTTTTCGGCCGCCGAACTCTGGACGCGCTCGGGCCAGTCCTGAAGGATTGGCTCGAGCGGTCCCACGGTTTCCTCTCTTTCCGTCTGGTGCAGGTGTTGTCCGGCCATGGGTGTTTCGGAACGTACCTGCACCGGATCCAAAGGGAGGAGACCCCGTCGTGCCACGACTGTGGCGCGGCGGAGGACACGGCTCAGCACACCCTTGAGGTGTGCCCAGCCTGGTCCGAGCTGCGCCGCGGTCTGAGCGCAGCGGTCGGGCAGGACCTCTCGCTTCCCGGCGTCGTCAACTCGATGCTGGAAAGCGAGGGGGCCTGGACAGCGGTCGCCTCCTTCTGCGAGGACGTAATGTCGCAGAAGGAGGACGCGGAGCGCGCGCGGGAGGACGACCCTCTCGCAGCGCCGCTCCGCAGGCGAAGACGGGGCATGAGAAGGCGATTGTACGATCGTCGTCTTATGCCCCCTGGTGGTGAACAGCGGGAGACGGGTGCGGGGGCGCCTTCTCCTGCATTGCACAGTTCACCATCCATGTCGGGCGGGAATGACAGAGCGCTCGCGGTCATTCCTGGGCCCCTCCCCGATGGGGGGGCGTGTCGGGCTCGCCTGCAAGGCGGGCGGTCGTCAGCGGGGGACTGGATGTTATGGCTCTGCCGGATTCCCAGTCCTCCTCTTTGCAGACGAGGTAGGAGCGCCGCTGGGTCGTTTAGTGGGTATACCGGATTTTCCGGGGAGTCCCACATACCCCTCCCATCCCCCGATGGGTGGGCATGCGTAATGCATTTTTCCCAGCGTCAAAAAAAAAAAAAAAAAAAAAAGGTTAGGTTAGGTTAGGTTAGGTTAGGTAGGAGGCTGCGGAAAGGGAGAGGGAGATCTCGTCCACTCACCCGGCCCGCAGCAGGCGCACCGGGCGTCGGCGGAGGGCGGATAACGCCCTCTTCCAGCCCCCCTAAATGGGTCCAGGGGCGACGGATTCGGGGACATCCGTCGCCCCCCATCACACAGGACCCGAGATGGCGGCGCGTAGTGTTCCACGCGCGCCACTCTAAGACGTAACGGGGGGAGTTTGCACACCTCACTCCCCCTACGGGACGGGGCCCGCAAAGTGCGGGCCGTCACCAGTCCGGGGCAGCGGAAGTCGCAATTTGCTCCCGCAGCCCCCCGACGCAAGTGTGCGAGGGAACACCGGGGTGGTTTTAGTCAGTAAGAGTCTGACAGACCCCTTCGCCCACCCCAGGGCGGAGGACATCCATGAGGATTTCCACCCCGAGAAAAAAAAAAAAAAAAAAAAAAAAAAAAAAAAAAAACAAAAAAAAAAAAAAAAAGGTTAGGTTAGGTTAGGTTAGGTTAGGTTAGGTTAAACGGGGGAAAAAGGGGAAAAAGCAGGCCCCCAAGCCCTCTGCGACTGCTCCTGCAGCCAAAAGGGCTCCAGCCGGCGGGAGGAAGTTGGTTACTCCCAAGACCGCAGCCGTAGTGGTGACGCTCACCGCTGAGGCTGTGGAGCGGGGGGAGACGTACGCGTCTATTATGACGCGTGCGCGTACCAATGCCGATCCCAAAACACTGGGGATCGGCACACTCTCCTGCCGCCGGACCCAGGCTGGGGCTCGAATCTTCGAGTTCCCGGGGGCTAAGGGCGGCGCTAACGCGGACCTCTTCGCAACCAAGTTGCAGGAGGTCATCGCGGACGCGGCCAGTGTAGCCAGGCCCTCGAAGTCTGTGGCCTTGGAGGTGACCGAGCTCGACGACTCGGTCACCAAAGAGGAGGTGGAGGCGGCGATCGCAGCAATTGGGGGCTGCGGGGTCCCAGAAATAAAAGGTCGGGCCATCAGGCCTGGCCGCGGCGGCATGGGCACCATCCGCCTCGAGTGCCCAGTCGCCGCAGCTGTGGCCGTCCTTGCCAAGGGACGGGTTGCCGTCGGCTTTAGCTCGGGTGTAGTCCGGGCACTTGCAGCAAGGCGTCTGCGCTGCTACAAGTGCCACGGAGTTGGACACACTCGGCCCCTCTGTCCGTCCGGGGTCGACAGAGGGAACACATGTTACCGCTGTGGCAAGGACGGGCACAAGTCCGCCTCCTGCGAGGCCACCACGCCGCACTGCGCAGTGTGTGCCGCCAGTGGCTGCCCGGCGGACCACGTCACGATGGGGAGGAACTGCAATCCTCCCCCAAAGAAGGGCAAGGAGCAGGCGCCGATCCGGCCTGTCGCTGCCGCCGCCGTCCCTGAGGCTGGGACATCGGCGGATGTGGAGGGGGGTGCGATGTCTGATTGATGGATAGTCAGATCAAACATCGCATCCTCCAGGCGAACACCAACCACTGCAGAGCAGCCCAGGATCTGCTGATGCAGAGCATGGCTGAGTGGTTGGTGGACGTGGCGGTGGTTGCCGAGCCGTACTCGGTCCCTGGCCGTTGGCTGGGTGATCGGGATGGTTCGGTGGCATTAGTGTCGCGGTCTTCCACGGACTCCCCTCCCCTCTCGCTCTTAGAGAGGGGACCGGGATACGTGGCCGCCGCGTGGGGAGACTTGGCCCTTGTGGGCGTTTATTTCTCCCCAAACCGCCCTCTATCGGATTTCGAGAACTTTCTCGAAATCCTCACAGCAGTGCTGGGGAGGGCGGCGCCACGCCAGGTTGCCATTATGGGGGACCTGAACGCCAAGTCGACGGCCTGGGGCAACCCGGCCGCCTCTTGCAACGTCCGGGGACGCGCCGCAGAATTTTGGGCGGCGTCGTGCGGGGTGTCCCTCCTGAACAGAGGGACTGTTCACACGTGTGTGCGGCAACGGGGAGGATCGGTGGTCGACGTATCGTTTGCCACCCCCGTGCTAGCCGCCCGCGTCGTGAACTGGCGGGTGGAGATGGCGGAGACCTTTTCGGACCACCGATATGTGCGCTTCGACATCTCCACCCAGAGCTCCCAGGGGATGGTCCGCTCGGGCCAATCTGCGTTCCCCCGGTGGGCTCTCACCCGCCTGGACCGAGAGGCCGCCGAGGAGGCGGCGTTCGTCCAGGACTGGCTCACGCCTCCTGTCGAGGTCCTGGACGTGGACGCCGCAGCACTCCAGCTGAGGGGGTCCCTGACAGAGGTGTGCAACTCCAGCATGCCCCTGTCTCGCGGCGTACCTCCCAGACGCGCCGTCTATTGGTGGTCGGAGGAATTGGCGTGGCTCCGGACCGCCTGCGTAGCGGCCAGGAGGGCCTACACGCGAAGTCGGAGGCGCAGGCCCCGAGACCTAGCCGGCGAGGGGGCCCTCTATGCGTCGTACGTCGATGCAAAGAGGGTCCTCAAGTTGGCAATGTGCGAGGCCGAAGACTCGGCGAGAGCCGAGATGCTGGAGGGTCTCGACAGAGACCCGTTCGGGAGACCGTACAAGGCGGCGCGGAGTAAACTGCGCCCCTGTGGTCCTCCGCTGACGGAGACCCTCGAGCCGGCATTGCTGGATGGGGTGGTCCGGTCCCTGTTTCCGTCCAGGACCAACTTCACCCCGCCAGTGATGGACCCCCCCCCGCGGGAGGCGGTTCCGTCGGAGGAGGAGGTTCTCCCGGTGACAGCGTCGGAGCTCTACGCGGGCACTCTGCGCCTCCGCGCGAAGAACACGGCCCCAGGGCCGGACGGTGTTCCCGCAAGGGTGGTGGCCATAGCCGCCTCTCTGATGGAGGAGAGGCTTCGGGACCTCTTTAGCGCGTGTTTCACAACTGGGAGGTTCCCGAAACCTTGGAAGGAGGGGCGGTTGTGCCTCCTCCGAAAAGAGGGACGCCCGGCGGACTCCCCCTCGGCTTACCGGCCCATCGTTTTGCTCGATGAGGTCGGTAAGATGTTCGAGGGGATTATCGCCGAACGGCTGTATAGTCTGCTGGGAACGGTGGGGCCGGACCTGTCGGACGCCCAATTCGGTTTCCGACGGGGTCGTTCGACAGTAGATGCGCTGGCCCTGCTCAAGGGCCAGGTGAAGGAGGCCGTGGAGGCGGGGGACGGAGTGCTGGCGGTGTCATTCGACATTGCCAACGCCTTCAACTCTGTCCCCCACTCGACAATATTGGAGGCGCTCCGGTATCACGGAGTGCCTCAATACCTGCGCACACTCTTGGCCAGCTACTTGGAGGACCGGGTGGTCCTCCTCGCGGACAAGACGGCCAGAGTGAGGCAGTATGGTGCAGAGTCCGGTGTTCCACAGGGATCGGTCCTAGGACCACCGCTGTGGAACATTGGATTCGACTGGCTCCTGCGGGGGACCCTCCTCCAGGGCACGAGCATCATCTGCTACGCAGATGATACCCTCCTCCTTGCCCGGGGGAGGAACTTCAGGGAGGCGGCCATTCTGGCCTCTGCTGGCGGATCCTTAGTGGCTGGAAGGATCCGCCGCCTAGGGCTGAAGGTGGCGCTGCACAAGACGGAGGCCGTGTATTTTCACGGTCCTCGGCAGCGCATCCCACCCGACGGACACATTGTCGTGGAGGGCGTCAGGATCGGGGTCAAGGCCCAGATGAAGTACTTGGGCCTTGTACTCGACAGCAGGTGGCGCTTCGGCCCACACTTCAGCGGGCTGTCGACGCGCCTGCTGAAGGCTGCGAATGCCCTTTCCTGGCTCCTCCCGAACCTGGGAGGTCCGAAGGCGCGATGCCGGCTTTTGTATGCCGGCATCCTCAGGAGCATGGCCCTTTACGGGGCCCCGATTTGGGCGGACTCCCTCCACAGGAGGGAGAACGCCACTACCATCCGTAGGCCCCAAAGGGCCATTGCACTGCGGGTGGCGAGGGCCTACCGGTCGGTGGGCTTCTCGGCGGCGTGCGCCCTGGCCGGCACCCCTCCTTGGGAGCTCGAGGCGTGGGTGCTGACCAGAGTGTACGAATGGACGGCGCGGTGTAAGGCGCTCGGGGAGCCCCCCGCCGCAGAAGAGCGGGAGGCCGTGCGGCAAGAGGTGAGGGACGCAATCGTCCATAACTGGACGGAGGACCTCGCCAATGCCGTTTTCGGCCGCCGAACTCTGGACGCGCTCGGGCCAGTCCTGAAGGATTGGCTCGAGCGGTCCCACGGTTTCCTCTCTTTCCGTCTGGTGCAGGTGTTGTCCGGCCATGGGTGTTTCGGAACGTACCTGCACCGGATCCAAAGGGAGGAGACCCCGTCGTGCCACGACTGTGGCGCGGCGGAGGACACGGCTCAGCACACCCTTGAGGTGTGCCCAGCCTGGTCCGAGCTGCGCCGCGGTCTGAGCGCAGCGGTCGGGCAGGACCTCTCGCTTCCCGGCGTCGTCAACTCGATGCTGGAAAGCGAGGGGGCCTGGACAGCGGTCGCCTCCTTCTGCGAGGACGTAATGTCGCAGAAGGAGGACGCGGAGCGCGCGCGGGAGGACGACCCTCTCGCAGCGCCGCTCCGCAGGCGAAGACGGGGCATGAGAAGGCGATTGTACGATCGTCGTCTTATGCCCCCTGGTGGTGAACAGCGGGAGACGGGTGCGGGGGCGCCTTCTCCTGCATTGCACAGTTCACCATCCATGTCGGGCGGGAATGACAGAGCGCTCGCGGTCATTCCTGGGCCTCTCCCCGATGGGGGGGGCGTGTCGGGCTCGCCTGCAAGGCGGGCGGTCGTTAGCGGGGGACTGGATGTTATGGCTCTGCCGGATTCCCAGTCCTCCTCTTTGCAGACGAGGTAGGAGCGCCGCTGGGTCGTTTAGTGGGTATACCGGATTTTCCGGGGAGTCCCACATACCCCTCCCATCCCCCGATGGGTGGGCATGCGTAATGCATTTTTCCCAGCGTCAAAAAAAAAAAAAAAAAAAAGGTTAGGTTAGGTTGGGGGACCCCCCACAGTGCTTGCGTCCACGTCGCGTCCCCTGGGCAACGACCCGGCTCTGACCACCGTAACGGAGTGGCAGACCGGGCTCGGCTAAAGTGCACTGTGAATCGTAGCCATTCATGCGGTCGTCTACGAACACTGAAGATTTTAATTTTAAAGAAAAGATGGTTGGGCCAGCGCGTGATGCGTCTGGCCGATTTGTTGGGAATCGCTCCTCCCAGGGCGATTCAAACGGCCCTTCTCAGGGCCAACCCAATGGCCCTCCTCAGGGCCAAGCCGACGGCCCTTCTCAGGGCCCCGCCGGCGGCGCTTTGGCGCCGGAAGCTGACCGCGCATTATCTGCGGCCAGCTTATTCCGTAGGCCAGACGAGTTCTCGGACACCGACGACTCCAATATGGACACGTCGGCGGCCGAGAGCGACTGCTTCAAGCGGAAGCGGTCTGAGGGCTCCTCGGGGTCAACCGGTGGCAAGTCGAAGAAGAAGTCGAAGTCGAAGAAGGCTTCGACTTCCGCTTTGGCTTCAACCCACGATGTGGGCCTGGTGGACGCCGAGCGCCGGCTGAGTCTGGCCAAGAAGCAGCAGCTCCAGTTGGATCTGGAGGAGAGGGTCGCCGCCAAAGAGAAGCAGGCGCAAGCTGCCAGGGCGAGGGCTGGCTACGGTGCATCAAATGTGCTGTATGCTGACCACTCCCTGGCAGAATTGGAGCGCATGGCAGCGGAGGACAGGGAGGAGGTCGTGGAGGTCGCCTCCAAGTCTTCAAACCTGAAGGGGACCTTCCAGAAGGCCCTCAAATGCCGTGCCGCCAGCATGCACGGCATTATTGCGGAGCTGGTTAGGCGGACGGCCACGGAGGAGACGCGGCAGCTGCAGGCGAAGGTGGATCGCCTGCAGGCGGAGGTAAGCCAGCTGCACCAGAAGCTGGCTGAGGCCACGGCGAGGCCTGCCCAACCGGCCCCCGGGCCGGTGGTGACAGGTCCCTCCTCCTCCCACGCCAGCCTTGAGGAAACGTTCCGCAAGGTTGTCATGGAGGAGAGGGCCTTCACCAGGGCCTGCATCGCAGGCATCGAGGACCGGCTCCTGCCGGAAAAGCGGCTCCGCCCGCCGCTAGCGGCAGATATGAGGCCTCCACCAAACGAGCTGGTACCGGCACCTATTGCGGGCCCGGTATCAGGCGCAAAGCCCTTTAAGGGCAAGGGTAAGGGCAAGAGGGCCAAGGCGGGTCCTCATGCCCCCACCACAAGCACGGAGGCAGCGTCTGGGTCGACTGCCACTCCAGCAGCCCCCGAGAACCCGCAGGAGGAAGACGCCCTTCTTCCCTCCACCACCCCGGCCAACCAGTCGTGGACGAAGGTGGTCAAGAAGGGCAAACGGGGGAAAAAGGGGAAAAAGCAGGCCCCCAAGCCCTCTGCGACTGCTCCTGCAACCAAAAGAGCTCCAGCCGGAGGGAGGAAGTTGGTTCCTCCCAAGACCGCAGCCGTAGTGGTGACGCTCACCGCTGAGGCTGTGAAGCGGGGGGAGACGTACGCGTCTATTATGACGCGTGCGCGTACCAATGCCGATCCCAAAACACTGGGGATCGGCACACTCTCCTGCCGCCGGACCCAGGCTGGGGCTCGAATCTTCGAGTTCCCGGGGGCTAAGGGCGGCGCTAACGCGGACCTCTTCGCAACCAAGTTGCAGGAGGTCATCGCGGACGCGGCCAGTGTAGCCAGGCCCGTAAAGTGTGTGGCCTTGGAGGTGACCGAGCTCGACGACTCGGTCACCAAAGAGGAGGTGGAGGCGGCGGTCGCAGCAATTGGGGGCTGCGGGGTCGCAGAAGTAAAAGGTCGGGCCATCAGGCCTGGCCGCAGCGGCATGGGCACCATCCGCCTCGAGTGCCCAGTCGCCGCAGCTGTGGCCGTCCTTGCCAAGGGACGGGTTGCCGTCGGCTTCAGTTCGGGTGTAGTCCGGGCACTTGCAGCAAGGCGTCTGCGCTGCTACAAGTGCCACGGAGTCGGACATACTCGGCCCCTCTGTCCGTCCGGGGTCGACAGAGGGAACACATGTTACCGCTGTGGCAAGGACGGGCACAAGTCCGCCTCCTGCGAGGCCACCACGCCGCACTGCGCAGTGTGTGCCGCCAGTGGCTGCCCGGCGGACCACGTCACGATGGGGAGGAACTGCAATCCTCCCCCAAAGAAGGGCAAGGAGCAGGCGCCGATCCGGCCTGTCACTGCCGCCGCCGTCCCTGAGGCTGGGACATCGGCGGATGTGGAGGGGGATGCGATGTCTGATTGATGGATAGTCAGATCAAACATCGCATTCTCCAGGCGAACACCAACCACTGCAGAGCAGCCCAGGATCTGCTGATGCAGAGCATGGCTGAGTGGTTGGTGGACGTGGCGGTGGTTGCCGAGCCGTACTCGGTCCCTGGCCGTTGGCTGGGTGATCGGGATGGTTCGGTGGCATTAGTGTCGCGGTCTTCCACGGACTCCCCTCCCCTCTCGCTCTTAGAGAGGGGACCGGGATACGTGGCCGCCGCGTGGGGAGACTTGGCCCTTGTGGGCGTTTATTTCTCCCCAAACCGCCCTCTATCGGATTTCGAGAACTTTCTCGAAATCCTCACAGCAGTGCTGGGGAGGGCGGCGCCACGCCAGGTCGCCATTATGGGTGACCTGAACGCCAAGTCGACGGCCTGGGGCAACCCGGCCGCCTCTTGCAACATCCGGGGACGCGCCGCAGAATTTTGGGCGGCGTCGTGCGGGGTGTCCCTCCTGAACAGAGGGACTGTTCACACGTGTGTGCGGCAACGGGGAGGATCGGTGGTCGACGTATCGTTTGCCACCCCCGTGCTAGCCGCCCGCGTCGTGAACTGGCGGGTGGAGATGGCGGAGACCTTTTCGGACCACCGATATGTGCGCTTCGACATCTCCACCCAGAGCTCCCAGGGGATGGTCCGCTCGGGCCAATCTGCGTTCCCCCGGTGGGCTCTCACCCGCCTGGACCGAGAGGCCGCCGAGGAGGCGGCGTTCGTCCAGGACTGGCTCACGCCTCCTGTCGAGGTCCTGGACGTGGACGCCGCAGCGCTCCAGCTGAGGGGGTCCCTGACAGAGGTGTGCAACTCCAGCATGCCCCTGTCTCGCGGCGTACCTCCCCGACGCGCCGTCTATTGGTGGTCGGAGGAATTGGCGGGGCTCCGGACCGCCTGCGTAGCGGCCAGGAGGGCCTACACGCGGAGTCGGAGGCGCAGGCCCCGAGACCTAGCCGGCGAGGGGGCCCTCTATGCGTCGTACGTCGATGCAAAGAGGGTCCTCAAGTTGGCAATGTGCGAGGCCGAAGACTCGGCGAGAGCCGAGATGCTGGAGGGTCTCGACAGAGACCCGTTCGGGAGACCGTACAAGGCGGCGCGGAGTAAACTGCGCCCCTGTGGTCCTCCGCTGACGGAGACCCTCGAGCCGGCATTGCTGGATGGGGTGGTCCGGTCCCTGTTTCCGTCCAGGACCGACTTCACCCCGCCAGTGATGGACCCCCCCCCGCGGGAGGCGGTTCCGTCGGAGGAGGAGGTTCTCCCGGTGACAGCGTCGGAGCTCTACGCGGGCACTCTGCGCCTCCGCGCGAAGAACACGGCCCCAGGGCCGGACGGTGTTCCCGCAAGGGTGGTGGCCATAGCCGCCTCTCAGATGGAGGAGAGGCTTCGGGACCTCTTTAGCGCGTGTTTCACAACTGGGAGGTTCCCGAAACCTTGGAAGGAGGGGCGGTTGTGCCTCCTCCGAAAAGAGGGACGCCCGGTGGACTCCCCCTCGGCTTACCGGCCCATCGTTTTGCTCGATGAGGTCGGTAAGATGTTCGAGGGGATTATCGCCGAACGGCTGTATAGTCTTATGCCCCCTGGTGGTGAACAGCGGGAGACGGGTGCGGGGGCGCCTTCTCCTGCATTGCACAGTTCACCATCCATGTCGGGCGGGAATGACAGAGCGCTCGCGGTCATTCCTGGGCCCCTCCCCGATGGGGGGGGCGTGTCGGGCTCGCCTGCAAGGCGGGCGGTCGTCAGCGGGGGACTGGATGTTATGGCTCTGCCGGATTCCCAGTCCTCCTCTTTGCAGACGAGGTAGGAGCGCCGCTGGGTCGTTTAGTGGGTATACCGGATTTTCCGGGGAGTCCCACATACCCCTCCCATCCCCCGATGGGTGGGCATGCGTAATGCATTTTTCCCAGCGTCAAAAAAAAAAAAAAAGGTTAGGTTAGGTTAGGTTAGGTTTTTTTTTTTTTTTTTTTTTTTTTTTGGCAGGAGTGGGAAATCCTCATGGACGCCCAGGCTGCCTCACAGATGAGCCAGTCTGGGCAGTGCCGGACTCTTACCGGCTAAAACCACACTCCTTCCTTACAATTAATCCACAGACATGGAGGTCCGTGCTTTTGGTTACTTGATACATTTTTATTAACATGTTTTCTTACATTCTACAGTAATTGTGCTCCTACATCGGACACATATTCTTAGCTTATAAACTAACTTAAATCTACGTGAGTCCATCCTATTATTTTTTTTTTTTTTTTGTTTTTTTTTTTTTTTTTTTTTTTTTTTTTTTTTTTCTGTTTACATGCATATTTATTATTCTTATATAGGTTATTGTGTTGTTTGAAGTATACAGAACTCCATGGCAGTGCGAGCCGACCAGCCCCGACCGATGGCGCCCGTTCACGGACTCGAACACGTCCGCACCGTTTAGCTCAACCATATCTTAGGGAACTTAACGGCCGGCCGTGCAGCGCCACCATCGGCAGGGCATTTGCGTGAGTATGACAGACTCGCTCTGCCATGCAGTTTTACATGATTTTGTTCTCGCTTATTCTACAGGGGTTACAGACGGTGATTGGGTGATGGTTCGGGTTAGGTTGACATGATTTGGGTTGGAGTTTGAATGGGACTTGTTAGGTGGTATTTAGGTGTGAAGATTGGGTCTGCTGACCAGGGACTTCGCTAGCCTGAGCAACTTTTCTACGACTATTTCGTCTCGATGCTGCATGGCCGTCTTCAGGTTGTAATCGACGACCATTTTAGTTGGCGCATCCATCGCCCTCTTTGCAAAGCGGCCCGTGGCGTCGTCGGCGTCGTCGGAGTAATAGACGCAGCTGACCGTATGTCTCGACACCGCCACTACCGCGTGGGAGATGCTGTCGTGGATTTGGAGCCTCCTGGACTTGGTGTTGATGATAATTACGCTGACGTAGGTCAACCCCTGAGCCTCGTGTATGGTCAACGTGCGCGACCCTTCGCCGGACCCATATCCCTGGCTAATAAGAGAGGCTTTCTCCTCTTGCGTATGAACCAGGAATAGGGTGTTTTGGGCAGTGGTCGGTATTTGCGCTCCAGTGTAACGCTCCACCCTCAAGGAGTGGACCCGCGACAGCGATGACTTGGAGGAGTATATACCGGAGTATATCTCGCTCAGTGCAAACGCCACATCCATCGGGTTGCGGTGTGTGCAAAGCAGCTCCTGGGTGATGCCAGCCACCATGTTTGGACGGGTATACCTTAACTCGAATAGGTTCTCTCTGTCCAAAAATGGAAGCTGGTTTACGTCTCCGATGAGGACAATCTCGCTTGCTCCAGACAACTTAACTGCCATAACTATGGCCCCAAAGTGGTTCATAAGAGCCTCGTCTACCGTGAGACGGTAGCATTTCTCTTGCTTCTTGAACCCGTTGACTAAAATTGAGGCCATAGTGCGCACCTTTGTCTTTACTCGGTCTCCTAAGCGGTGCGCAAGCTTCTCCCTGAGATCTTTGGCAGCTTCGGTCGTCGTGGTGGCAACAACGTCCTTCTCCTCATCGAAATGCTTCACCACCCAGGTTGTCTTGCCGCAACCCGGGACCCCGTTTACCCACCTGATATTGGGTACCGCCCAGTTTTCCTGCGATGCTGGGGTATCGGAAGTCCCCAAAATGGACTGTGCCATTTCGAGGATCTTATCGTCCAGCATGATTTTGGTACACTTGGCGGTAACCACTATCGGGTCGTCATTTGGTGTTTTAAATTTGATTTTGCCTGAGCGCTCCGTTTCCTCCTCGTCCAGGGCCACAAAACCGCTCTTCGCGCTGTAGGCTGCCATGTACGACCCCGTCATTTCCCCTTTGATGACTTGAGATGTGACGTTGTCGTACACTGCTGCCTCTGATTCCTCGAGTAGTACCCTTAGCAGTCCTTCTGTGTCTCTTTGGAAGGTCTGCAGGATCTTCTTGCATGTCATGAGATTGACCTCTCTGGTCGCTCTCACGATTGCGACGTACTCGAGGAAAGCGCTCTTCACGTGGTCCGTGGTGCCCAAATTAACTGCGAGGGTCGGCGGGCTGACTTGCCCTTTGTCAGCTCTTGTTGGCGTGGGCTTCTGCATTTTCGGTTCTTTGGGTTTCTTTTTGAAGAACCTTTCCACTGCTGTTTCCTGCTTGTGGGATGGTGATTCGCGGCTGGTGCTTGGGAGCAGTGCGCTGAGGAAAGTGCCGAAGGCTTTCAGGCGACTCCTCGACCGGGCCCGGTCCTCCGGGCTAGTGGTCTTGCTCTGCTCCTTTGCAGCTTTTTCGGCGGCTGCCTTCTGCTGAGCCCTCTCTGAACCGCTTTGGGTGGCCGGGCTTATTGCGGGGCTCGTCGCGCTGGCTGTTGGTTGTCTGGGGGCTTTGAGGAAACTCAGAGTTTCCCCTCTGTCCTCATAGACAACTACCTCGTGGTGTTCAGAGGCTTTTAAACAGCCGAAGCGGTCTGCGACGTCTCCTCTCTCCCCTCCGACCATCATCGCGTCAACGCTTATGGTGCGTGCTGTGACTGCGGTATGTTCTCCTGCCTCCCTGATCTTTTGAAGCAGTGAGCTTACCTGAGCAAATGGAGTCGCCTCTCCCCACTCGAATAGTGCGATCGTCTTTCCTTTGGATCGCAATAAGCGGCATCGGTGAGAGGCTACTTCTACTTGAGGCAGTGCAGCAAACTTGCTGCCTTTCATGCTCGTTTTGGTGGTGCTTCCGTTGATCAAGGCGGCAAGGCCTGGTGATATTGGAATACGGGCTGCAGGTCGGGTCCAGCCTATGCAGAAGCTCACGCCTAACTTTTCTTCTTCCCTGTTCATGAAGAGGGCGACGCCTCGCAGTCTGACGCCCGGAACTCCGTCTCCTCCGCATGCCAGGAATTGGGTGATAGGCATATCGCTAGGGGCTGGTTGTATGCTGGCTTCTACTGCTGTTGCTGCTGCTACCGGTGGTGGTGCCACTGGTATTGGTTGTAGATTGGTGTGTGAGACTTGTGTTATGGTGAGTGGTCTACGTGTTGTGTTTTGTGTTGTTGTTGTTGTTGTTGTTGTTGTTGGTGGTGCGGTGATCGTTGTGGTTCTGGGTGGCAGTCGGTTTCGACTTCGCAGGGTTGCGTCCGTTTTGTTCCCTTCTGCTGCGACTATGGCAACTTTACTCGCGAATGCCAAGAATAGATTTCTGGTAGCCGGTCTCCCCATGATGGTGTGGAGTGTGGACTGGCTTAGCTGGGTTTCAATCTTTACTTCCAGCTCCATTCTATCGTAACTAAACCTTGGGCACTCGAAGAGCAGGTGCCAGACTGATTCTTCGCAACTGGGATCACAGACGCACGAGGGACTATCTTTGAGATGGAAACGGTGGAGATACGCTGAGAATCCTCCGTGTCCCGTTAGGACTTGTACATGGACCGGTGTGAGAACTGCGTCTCTGAGTGTTCTTTTCGCCGCTAGGACGTCTGGGAAGAACACTTTTGTGACCGCTCCTGTACTCGAGGACTCGTATCGCGCTTGCCACTTCTTTATAGTCCCCTCCCGTATCTTCCTCCTCACGAACGATACAGGGACCTTGTTGTAGTCTGCTGTCGCTTTTGTTAGAGCTGCCTCCTTAGCCAGCTCGTCTGCTCTCTCATTCCCGGCGGTTCCCACGTGGGCCTTGAGCCAAAAGAGCCTCACTTCTCTGCCCTCCTCTCTGATCTCTCGTACACACCTCTTGATTTGGAGTGCCAGGTGGTGAGTGACAGACGGTCTCCTCAGCAGGTCAAGTGACGATCTTGAGTCGCTTAAGATGCTTACGGAGGTTGCCCTGGATTCTCTTGCCATCCTGACAGCTCTAGAGAGCGCGTACATTTCCGATTGGAAGACGGTGTTATGAGGCTCCAGGCCAAAGGTGCTGAACTTCGACTCCTTTCCGTTTTCCCACCAAGTTAGGGCAGCTCCCACTTTCCCCTCTATCTTGCTGCCGTCGGTGTATATTTGGGGACCGATTACTTGATGGGTTTCCAGAGTTTCGGGAGTCAAGTCCTCAAGGCATGCGTACTCAGTTATTGTGAGTTGCGCTGGGTGGGGAGTTTGGGAGTGGTGCAAGTTGCACTCCAGCTCGCGGTCCGGCGGTAGGAACTCTCGGGAATGTCCCTTTTTGACCTTAAAAAGGGTTGCGGCCTCGATTACCCGGAGATCTAGGGGGAGTTGGCCTGATAGGATAAGTGCCGATGTCAGAGACACCGTGCGGTATGCTTTGCAGATCTTCTGCGCGAAACCTCTCTGCAGTGAGTCAAACTGATTCCTTGTCATCAGTTTCTCAGCTGCGGGGGCCCACGCACTCGCAGCATACATCACGATAGGCTCTATCACCGACACGTAAATTGTCCTAATTATCTCTCTGTTGAGACCCCAAGTCACCTTTGCCGCGCATGCCAACTGCTTATAGATGTCTGCAGCCTTTTTACAGGTCGCAGACACGTGCGCATTGAAGGTGAGTTTGGAGTCTATTGTGAGACCTAGCAGCTTGACCTCTTCGACCAAGTTCAGCCGCGTGCCCGACATGTGAAGTACCGGAACGTCGTACTTAAGCTTCCTCGTTAACACCATCGCGTTGGTCTTATGCGCGGCGAAACGTAGCTTGTTTTGGACGCCCCATTCCGATACTATGTCTAGCGTGTCGTTGGCTGATTGCTGCAGGGGACCGGCTGTAAAGTCCGAAAAAACCAGGACAACATCATCCGCAAAGGCTTGGCAGTATACCCCCATTCTAGCCATCTTGTGTAGGAGCGAGTCTAGAATAAGGTTCCAAAACGTCGGTCCGGCAATTGAGCCCTGGACGCATCCTTTCGTGGTACCCTTCTCGCTTGTCGCTCTGGCGTAGTTGACCCTGATGTTCCGGTCTTCCAGGTATGAGGTGACGAGAGCGTAAATGTTTTTGGGACAGTTCTTGGCTATCATTTGTCTTTTAAGTGCTGGCCACCATGCGTTATCGAAGGCCCCCTCTATGTCCAGCGATATCAAAAGCACGATTTTTTTGGCTTTGATTTCGGCTCGTAAGTGTCCCACTAGGGCATAAAGGGCGTCCTCGGTGCCACGCTGCGGCATGAAACCGTACTGGCTTGTATGTAGTGTCGGGAGGAAGTGGTGTTGCAGTCTGCCTACTAGGAGTTTCTCGAAGATTTTTCCTAGGACCGAGAGCAGACCTATTGGCCTGTACGACTTTGGGCTGGTATAGTCGTCCTTTCCAGGCTTGCGGAGAATGCACACGTGGGCGACCTTCCACTGTTTCGGGAAGTGTGACAGCGACAAGCACCTATTGGCTATCGCTAAGAACACTTCCCTATCGCAGTTTATTGCCGCTGCGCAGATGTCTGCCGTTAATCCATCGGGACCGGGGGCTTTTTTCGGATTTTGGTTCTGAAGGACCATTTCCAGCTCTGCGGTCGTGAAAGGTGGATCATCGGCAGACAGACCTTGGGGGTTCCTCTCCTCCGCTAACCTCCTCAGAACTGTGTGGTATGATTGTTCGGCATCCGTTGAGTCGTCGGGGTAGAAGGTTTTTGCCAGAAGATCCGCGGATTGCTGTGGACTGAGCGTCTCACCAGCGGTGTTCCTCAGGAGCGCATCGTCCTGTCTTCTGGCTGTCTTCCTTAGTACCCTGTAGATGCCGTCCCACATGCTCTCTCGGTCCTGCTTCGAGCAGAACTCCTTCCAGTTCGCTGTGGCTGCTTCCGTCGCTGCTGACCCCAGTTTTGGGATCGCTTTCTCACATGAGCGGTGAATGTTCCGGGTGTATGTGCTGATGATTGTCTCCAGATCCCCTGGGTTAGAGACGTCCGAGACTTTGACTGGTGTAATGTCATTGTCGGCCAGGCTGATCTTGAAGTGCGTGCTGAAGTCGGACCACTTTGCCTTCTTAGTGTTGTAGATGCGCGTCGAGATCGGCCTTAAGGGTTCCAAGGCCTTTTCTAAGCGCATCGAGAAGGTTATTGCATTGTGGTCTGATGTTGTTAGACCACGTTCTACACGCCACTCCTCGACCTTACCTAAAAGGGGCAGGCTGCATGCCGTCACATCGACGATGCTTGTGCACCACCTGTCACCTCTGTAGGTCTCGAACGTCGGTGTTTGGCCCATGTTTAGGATGTGGAGATCCCGCTCATTGAGGAATGTACTGTACGCTGCCCCGCGATGGTTTTCGGAAACACTTCCCCACCACTGGCTCCAGGCGTTTATGTCTCCTCCCACCAGGATGTTGCTTGTGTGAAGTTTTTGTATAGTGTTTTGCGTTTCGGAAAGGTAGGGTTCGATATCCTGGTCACCCTCAAAATAGACCGATAGCACCCCAAAGCTGAGCTGGCCCACCTTCAGCAAGACGGCGGCGACGTTCTCGGTCACAATCTGGGGGTCATGAATGACCTCCAGGTTGTTCCCGAAGACGACGATCGCCGCCTTTACTGGCTTTTGGCGATTCAGGCTGCACTGGATGACTTGTGTGCCGGGACATTGTTTCATTACACCTGTTCTACCTACATAGGGCTCTTGAACAAGTGCTACGGAAACTCCCTTTGCCTGAGCCGCCATGTGGAGTTCTTCTGTGGCCAACTTTGAGCGCTGAAGATTCACTTGAATAAACCGCAATCTTGCCGTCGGTCTTGTTGTGTTTTGAAGGGTGACTGGTTGGCTGGTTTGTGTGTTCTCTTGGTCGCCCTTAGCAATAGCAAACGCGAGATCTTGCTATACCATCCCATTTTTGGCGTTCCTGGCAGTCTTCGCTGAACGCTGAGTGTGCCAGGTCGCTGCCCGTCCTGTGTGCCACCTTGCAGTTTATACAAGTGGGCTGTTTGCCATCAGCTCGAGTGAGGCAGTCCCTGACGTTATGTGCTCCACTGCAGTAGCTGCAGACTTCCTTACCGGCCTTACATATGGACCTATTATGTCCATATCCAAGGCACTTTGAGCACTGGACTAGAGGGGACTGGTCCTCAATCGAGCATCTCTTGATGCCCACATGGACCTTCTGCACCATCGTGTAGCATTTCCAGAGCTCCGGGGAGAGCTCCAGAACAGGGTGGCACTCATGGGGGTTTCTTGCGCGCTTCCTATAGCGCACCTTCAGGGTCTGTCCATCGACAGCGACGTTCTGCAGAAGATGTTTATTCTGCGCTTTTAGGAGATCGACTATCTCACCGTCGCTGTAGCTGGACAGCACTCCTTTGATGCAGACTAGGGGATTTTGGGGTTTTGGCTCCTGGACCTTGAGCCCTGCGTTCGACCGGACTTGGTCCCTGATCATAGTCAGGTCCATCTTGGTTGCGCATCTCAGCACGACCTTTTGGTTCCGCGCTTTCCTGACTGTGTCGACGCGGGCTCCACTCGTTTTGAGATCCAGGGCGGTCCTGATCCTCTCGATCACGTTGTCCCCAGTGTGCTGGGGGTTCGTCGACGAGACGATCAGAGTGTGGTTGGGTTGTGTGGGCGGTTTGGGGGGCTTGGGTTTACTGGCGACCTGTGCAAAGGTTATGGGACCCTGCTGTTGTTGAAGCGGTCTATCCGCTTTGCCCAGGTCCGCTACCCCCTTTTCTATGTTTTGGAGGGTCTTTTTCACCTCCCCGACTGCAAGTTCCGCTTCCAGATTCAGCGCCGGGGGCGCCTGGATTTGCGGCTCTTTGTCGCGCAGTACGCGGAGGTCTGCTGAGACGATCTCCAGCCTTTCCGAAATCGGTTGCAAATGTTGCCTAATATTAATCTGTGGCTGTGGTGGTGGGGGCGAGGCTACAGGCCTGTTGGCGATGGCCTGTAATTGAAGCTGCAAGCTCCTTATCTCCTCTTTGAATTGGGTGGTCGTGAGAAGATCCTCGGGTGTCTCCCGGCTACTCAGGTCCGTATCCATGTTCCTTGGCCGGTCGAGTTCATCTTTGAGCCTCTCCATTGCCTTTCGGAGCACGTCCAGCTGGTTGGAGATGCTGGAAACGTTAGTGTCGAGGCGTGCCAGGCCGGCCCCCATCGAATCCCACTTGGGATCCCCCGGGGCTCTCGCGCTCTCCTGCCTCGTCTTCTCGTGCTCTTTCACGTTCCGGATGCCCGCCGATGTGACCTCGCCTTTTAACTCCTTGATGCCATTTAAAGCTTCAAGGGTTTCATGGCCGAGCCATTCCCGGATCCCTTTCGCCTCTTTTTTTGTGTCGGAGACGTCAGTCCGCATGAGTGAGAGCTCCACCTTCATGGACATAAGTTCCCGAGTGTGAGCTCTCTCGACCCGCACAAGCTCTTGTGCGTGTCGAGAGCGCTCCTTCTCGAGGTTGTATTTGTGGCGTGCTCTTGAGTCTGCCAATGACAGAGCTGTCTCATATAGGCCCTGAAGGCACTCATGGGCTGTGATCTTACACTCCCTCTTCATATTCCCCGCTGCTTCCAGGGCATCCTTCCCTTTTTGGAGAAGATCGTTTGCCTCTCGGGTGGCTAGGTCCATTTCCACCCCTGTGCCCCTTCTCGGAGTACTGTAGAGGAGGCTCGGCCGTCCGCTCTGGGGACGGTCGGCCTGGCTCGCTGTGGAGGCCACCGAACTTTCCTCGTCCGAGATGATCTGGCGGGGGGGGGAGATACCACATTGCTCCCAGTTTATAACGATCTCTGAGATCCTGGCACGATCCTCCGGAGTGTGTGTTTCGGTCGCCGGTTGCAGTGGCGGTGTCCTGCTCGTCACGTCCGACTCCGACGCTGCCTTTGGCACCTGTGGCTTCTGCGATGGATGCGCCAACTTTTCTGAGACCGTTGACTTTGCCGTATTTTTCAGTACTTTTTCCCTAAGCGATTTAGGGGCTTTTGCGGCGTCCATGTTTGTTTTACGGGAGGTGGTGGACTGTTTGGAAGACATGTTTCTGGGGGATTATGGGGTTTTACTTGTTTACTTTGAAGAGGCTGGAGTTAAAGTTAAAGGAGGGGAGGTTATTACAAGTTATTACAATTAGTTGTAAATATAAATATAGATTATAGATTAAGTAATGGTAGTGTGATGAAGTGTGTGTGTTTTTTTTTTTTTTTTATTTTTTTTTTTTATTTTTTTTTTTTAATTTTTTTTTTAATTTTTTTTTTTTTTTTTAATTTTTGATGGACTCACGGATGCTGAGCTGGTGGTCTGCGTCTGCTGTCCGGTGAGGAGCCCGATTACTGCTAGAGCTCGATGTTCTGAGCCCTGTGTGCGCGTTGGTGGTGGTCCTCAGTGGAATTTTGCAGGATAGCTGGATGGCTGTGTGTGTGGGGTGCCGAAATTCGGATTTCTGTTGGGGCCAAATTTAAGAGCGGTTTTTGCCCTTTCAAATGAGCCCAATCTCGGCTTTGTAGCTCCAACGGGTGCGAAGTTAGTCCGAGGGGGGGTGAGGTAGCCCTGAGGGGGTGAGGGGCGGGGGGGGGTGTTTCGTGGGGAAACCTTTGCGGGGGGGTGAGGGAAGGGGGTTGGGGGGGGGGGGGGGTTTCGTGGGGTGACGATTGGGGGGGAAGAAGTTTGGAAGGATACCCTTACTCAAGTCTATGGAAGGGGGTATAGTGTAAGGTGGTGGGAGAAAATGGATTGTGGGGGGGGTAAGGTGGTGGGAGGGGGTAAAGTGGGGGGGTGGGGGAGGGAGGAACTCTTGGTGGCTCTTGCAAGGTCCTGAGGTCCCGAGTCGGATGAGCCCAAACTCGGGGGGGGTGAGACTAAGGGTTGAGGAGTTCCCTCGGGGCTAACCTGGTGATAAGGTGTGGAGTCGTCACGCTGGTACGTGGTCTGCAGGCAGATTCCTCGGCCGGCTTCGGAGTCTCCAGTAAGGGCTGGGGTGCTGTCCGTACGTCACGCCTCGTGTGGTAAAAACACGTGGAGCAAAAGTGAGGTTATTTTTCTACTATAAAACCACGTGTTTTGGCGATTTTTGCACCTTAATAACTCCCAAACCCCTGCTCCAAATTTCCTGATTCTGGTGTCTCTGGATAGGTCTTTGCCGCGACTCTCACGATTCGTGTGGGTAGAATGACTCCACAAACCTTGACAAAGTTATTCACCGCTGAAGTCCCGGGGCTCCTGCTCCACAATCCGGGGAGATAGACACTTGCCCACACGTTTCCTGGTGACTTGTCACTGCACAATTCCACTGATAACTTTTTTACGCTTGTAGCTCAACGCGTCTAATTTTAGCGAATTTTTTGCGCGGAGCTGATGTTGTTCGTGCGATGTTATATCGGTTCGGTTAGGTTAGGTTAGGTTAGGTTAGGTTAGGTTAGGTTAGGTTAGGTTAGGTTCGGGGCGGGGTGATGTTGGCGGTGTCCTTGGACATCTCCAACGCCTTCAACACCCTGCCCTGGAGTTGTATTCGGGAGGCACTGCGGTATCATGGGGTGCCTCCCTACCTCCGCCACATCGTTGGGGCTTATTTGTCAGAGAGGTGTGTCACCTACATGGGACGTGATGGTGGAAACCAGCGCCGCATGTCGTGCGGTGTTCCGCAGGGTTCGGTTGTAGGCCCGCTCCTGTGGAACATCGGGTACGACTGGGTGCTGAGGGGCGAGCTCGGCCCGGGGGTAGACCTGACGTGTTATGCGGATGACACGCTGGTCACTGCCCGGGGGAGCTCGCACAGGGAGGCAGCGTTACGCGCGACGGCTGCGGTCTCACAGGTGGTGAGCCGCATACGTCGCCTAGGCCTGGAGGTGGCCCTTAGTAAGTCGGAGGCCATGGTGTTTCATGGCCACCGGCGGGCGCCGCCACCCGGCTCACATATCGTGGTCGGGGGGACTCGGATCGCTGTCGAGTCTACCATGAAGTACCTAGGATTGGTGCTCGACAGCCAGTGGGACTTCGGGCCCCACTTCCGACGGTTGGCGCCCAAGTTGCTGGGTGCTGCTGGGGCGCTGTCAACGCTGCTTCCCAATCTGGGGGGCCCGAGCGCCGCTTGTAGGCGGCTCTACGTGGGGATCGTGCGGTCGATGGCCCTTTACGGGGCCCCGATCTGGGCGGCTGACCTGACGGCCGGTAGCATCGCTGTATTGCGTAAGCCGCAGAGAGCGATGGCCGTCAGAGTCATCAGGGGGTATCGCACGATCTCCTACGAGGCGGCTTGTGCACTGGCCGGATCCCCGCCCTGGGACCTGGAGGCGAAGGTGCTCGCGTCACTTCATCGGTGGCGCGAGGAAGCCACAGCGCGGGGCGAGCGACCGATGCAGCGACACATGGAGCTGCGTCGGTCTCAGCTTCGCGAGGTCCTGGTGGCGGAATGGCGGGAAAGGCTTTCACGCCCCACCGCCGGCCTCGTCACCATCGAGGCGGTCCGGCCGGTGCTCGACGACTGGCTCGGGAGGAGGCACGGCTCCCTGTCGTTTCGGGTGACGCAGGTGCTCTCGGGGCATGGCTGCTTCGGGAAGTACCTGTGTCGCATAAACAGGGAGCCGGACGCTCGGTGTCACCACTGCGTCCATTGTCGGGAGGACACGGCGCGGCATACATTGGCAGAGTGTGCCGCGTGGGAGGAGCCGCGCCGTGCCCTCGTTTCAGAAGTTGGAGCCGACTTGTCACTGCCGGCCGTCGTTCGTTCGATGGTCGGGAGTGCCGAGTCGTGGGACGCGGTGGTTTCCTTCTGCGAGACAGTCATCTCGCAGAAGGAGGCTGCGGAAAGGGAGAGGGAGATCTCGTCCACTCACCCGGCCCGCAGCAGGCGCACCGGGCGTCGGCGGAGGGCGGATAACGCCCTCTTCCAGCCCCCCTAAATGGGTCCAGGGGCGACGGATTCGGGGACATCCGTCGCCCCCCATCACACGGGACCCGAGATGGCGGCGCGTAGTGTTCCACGCGCGCCACTCTAAGACGTAACGGGGGGAGTTTGCACACCTCACTCCCCCTACGGGACGGGGCCCGCAAAGTGCGGGCCGTCACCAGTCCGGGGCAGCGGAAGTCGCAATTTGCTCCCGCAGCCCCCCGACGCAAGTGTGCGAGGGAACACCGGGGTGGTTTTAGTCAGTAAGAGTCTGACAGACCCCTTCGCCCACCCCAGGGCGGAGGACATCCATGAGGATTTCCACCCCGAAAAAAAAAAAAAAAAAAAAAAAAAAAAAAAAAAAGGTTAGGTTAGGTTAGGTTAGGTTAGGTTAGGTTAGGTTAGGTTAGGTTAGGTTAGGTTAGGTTACATCCGTCGCCCCCCATCACACGGGACCCGAGATGGCGGCGCGTAGTGTTCCACGCGCGCCACTCTAAGACGTAACGGGGGGAGTTTGCACACCTCACTCCCCCTACGGGACGGGGCCCGCAGAGTGCGGGCCGTCACCAGTCCGGGGCGGCGGAAGTCGCAATTTGCTCCCGCAGCCCCCCGACGCAAGTGTGCGAGGGAACACCGGGGTGGTTTTAGTCAGTAAGAGTCTGACAGACCCCTTCGCCCACCCCAGGACGGAGGACATCCATGAGGATTTCCACCCCGAGAAAAAAAAAAAAAAAAAAAAAAAAAGGTTAGGTTAGGTTAGGTTAGGTTAGGTTAGGTTAGGTTAGGTTAGGTTAGGTTAGGTTAGGTTAGGTTAGGTTAGGTTAGGTTAGGTTAGGTTAGGTTAGGTTAGGTTAGGTTAGGTTAGGTTAGGTTAGGTTAGGTTAGGTTAGGTTAGGTTAGGTTAGGTTAGGTTAGGTTAGGTTAGGTTAGGTTAGGTTAGGTTAGGTTAGGTTAGGTTAGGTTAGGTTAGGTTAGGTTAGGTTAGGTTAGGTTAGGTTAGGTTAGGTTAGGTTAGGTTAGGTTAGGTTAGGTTAGGTTAGGTTAGGTTAGGTTAGGTTAGGTTAGGTTAGGTTAGGTTAGGTTAGGTTAGGTTAGGTTAGGTTAGGTTAGGTTAGGTTAGGTTAGGTTAGGTTAGGTTAGGTTAGGTTAGGTTAGGTTAGGTTAGGTTAGGTTAGGTTAGGTTCCCCACCGAATGTGTCTCCACGTTGTCGTCGTGGTGGGGCTTGTGCGTCTCAATGATCTTGGGGCTCTGCCGGTAGAGTTACTCATGCCGGAAAGGCCCAAGTGAGAGACCAGACTAAGAGAGATACCGGGACGGGGTCGCTCCTGATCGATCGACGATAGTCGATCGACAGATGACGTGACCATGCCACTGCGGTGCAGGCGCACCAAAGCGGCGCGTGTTTCTCTCGTTGAGGAGTAGTCTTCAACGAGAGAACTTTCGGTGGGTTCGCTGAGTCGGTTTGGCCGGACAGCGAACGGAGGCATGTCTAATGCCGCTGCCGGGGGCTTGGCTTAACTGCCTGGCCCAGAGGAAGGCTACCTCTAAGATAAAAAACCACCCAATCCTAAGCTTTGAAGCGCGGTGAGAGGATGAATGGCTGGAGGGAGTCCAGTCGCGAGCGCTTCCCCTACAGAGCACCTGCCGCACTCTGTAGTATGTAGGCTTACCGGGTATCTAGGCTCTGCCCGGTGGACATGTAGTACCTATATCTACTCGTGGGATTCATTATGGAAGAAAAAAATACACAAAAAACAATAAAAGAATTGCCGATCGTGTTGGTCGAGCAAATGGGTGTGGGTGTGGTGTCAGATTCTGATACCACATCTGACAGGATGAGTGCGGCGAGCGTAAGCTCAAAGCGCTCGCGGACGAAAGGGAAGGGGGTTGAGCGTGCTTCCAAATTTTGGAGGACGCACGCGCGCAAGGAGGTAGAGGAGCACGCGGGGTTATCTTCTAGCGAAGAGAACCTTCCGGCACCAAAAGTGCCTAAGAACAAGAGAGGGCGAGGTCGCGCAACTGGTGCAGGGTCTGCGACGTCGCGTGACTTTCGGGGGCGGTTTCTTAAACGCCCCGACACGCCGATACCCAGCGGAGGAAGTGACTCGGGGTCCCAGCGAGTGGTCTTTGAGCCCACGGTGGCGGACCTTGGGGGAGGCTCCACTATCTCCCTGCTGGGATCCAATAGAGCGGAGGCCAATGCTGCAAAGAGGTCGCAGCAAAAGACTGTCGCGGCTGACGAAGTCAGCGAGTTGGCCCGACAGGCCCGAGAGCGGCGCTCTGCTCGCATGGCTGACGACGAGAGCGTAACGGCGGTGGCGCTTAGTCGCCAAGTTTTGGATGGTGTGGATATCGTCCTGAAGGTTGCCACTAAGTCGGGCAATCTGAAGGGCACTTTCACGCGTGCTCTTAAAGAGGCGGCGGACGGTATTAGGGAGGCGGTTGAGGTCCTCCTTAATCGCACTAGCACGGAGGAAACAGCGAAGTTATGGGAGGAGAATGGCCGTCTCCGATCCGAGCTGGAGGACCTCAAGCGGCAGGTTGCCGCCCAGAGTGCAGCTCCTGCGGCAGCCGGCTCCTCCTCTATCGTGACGCTGTCGACGCTGGTCCCGTCTTCGACACCTGCAATTGCGGATGCGGAGATCGAAAAGATCGCGCGCATCTGCATGATGCAGTGTGGGAAGATGGTGAGTGCCCAACTGGAGGAGATGAAGGCGAGGCTCCCACCGGCTCCAAATCTCCGCCCACCGCTCGCTGCGGACAAGCGGAGGAATGAAGGACAACCGGCAACAAGCGCGGCGGCTGAGTCGAGCTGGTCCGGGAAGAGGAACAAAAAGCCCGCGGAGGGTTCGTCCATACCCGCCTCCCGGGCGGCTGCGCCGCCAGCTGCGCCACCGGCTGCGCCGCCAGCTGCGCCACCGGCTGCGCCGCCGACAGCCGCGCCTGGGAACAAGAAGCCTGCGGGGGTGGCCAAAAAGCGAGTGGAGGAGGCTAAAAAGCCCTCTAAGACCCAAAAGTCCGTGGAGACGCAACCTGCCGCGACACCGTTGGCCGGTTCCAACGCATGGACGACGGTCGTCGGCCGCAAAAAGAGAAGAAGGAAGCGTGCCAAGGGCAAGACAGCGCCGGGATTGACAGGACGGGCCGCCAAGGATGGCCAGAAAACGCCCAAGATCCACGTCCCTCGCTCTGCGGCTGTTGTGGTCACACTACAGCCCGAAGCTGAAAAAAGGGGCGTAAAATATGCGGAAGTTCTGGCGGCGGCAAGAAAGAAGCTGTCTTTCGGCGATTTTGGCACTCCGGCTGGCTTCCGATTTAAAACGGCAGCCACGGGTGCCAAAATGTATGAACTTTCGGGCATCGGTAGTGACGAAAGGGCAGACGCTCTTGCCGCCAAGCTGCGGGAGGTGCTCGATCCGGAGGTAGCCCGGGTGGCAAGGCCCATTAAAACGGCTGAATTGCGCGTTAGTGGGCTGGACGATTCGGTTACTTCAGAGGAGGTAGTGGCAGCCATAGCCCAAAGCGGCGGGTGCCCGCCTGAAAATGTAAAGGCGGGTGATATCAGCTTTGGCGCTGACGGGCTGGGTACGATTTGGGTGCGTTGCCCAGTAGCGGCAGCGAAACGGGTCACCGATGGGAGACGCCTACTGGTAGGATGGGTGTCAGCGGGCGCAAAGCTCCTGCCACCTAGGGTCATGCAGTGCTACCGTTGCATGGAAAAAGGGCATGTCAAAGCACAATGCACTGCTGATATAGACCGCAGTGGGCTCTGCTATCGCTGCAGTCAGCCTGGCCATAAGGCGGCCCAGTGCTCGGCGGAACCAAATTGCAGTCTTTGTGCAGCTGCAGGGAAGTCCGCTGGGCACAAAATAGGTGGGAAAGCTTGTGGCGCACCCAAAAAGCGCAGCCAAAGATGGACTAAGGCTGTCGGGGGAACTGCACCCCCCTTACAGACTAGCACCCAGCCGGTCGACTCCCGACCCAGGGAAGGAGGTGATGCCGAGGTAATGGAATGCCAGTGATGGCACAATTCCATTTCCTCCAGGCGAATATCAACCACTCTGCTAGAGCTCAGGATCTCTTGCTCCAGAGTATGGCAGAGTGGTCGATCCACGTGGCTGTGGTCGCCGAACCGTATTTTGTCCCCCCCAGGGATAACTGGGTGGGAGACTTGGATGGTTTGGTGGCCATCATTGGCGGGGCTCTTGTCAACCCGTCCCGAGGTCATGGCTGGGTAGCCGCCCTCGCGGACGGCATTGGCACGGTTGGGGCGTACTTTTCGCCCAACAAGAGTCTCGCCGACTTCGAGAGGTTCCTTGTCGAGTTGGGCGCCGTCGTGGGCCGACTACACCCTCGCCCGGTGCTGTTGCTGGGGGATCTCAACGCCAAGTCTGTGGCGTGGGGATCCCCTGTGACCGATGCTAGGGGCGAGGTGCTGGAGGAGTGGGCGGTCACGACTGGCTTGACCGTTCTAAACCGGGGCTCGGTTCACACGTGCGTGCGGCAGCGGGGCGGGTCTATAGTGGACGTCTCGTTCGCCAGCCCCGCTGTCGCGAGCCGTGTCCGCGACTGGCGTGTCGCCGTGGAGGTGGAGACGTTGTCGGATCACCGATACATCCGCTTCGACGTCTCCGCCCAGACCACCGGCGGCCGCGGTCCACCGGCCCCGCGAACGGACGGTCCGCGCTGGGCGCGTAAGCGCATCGACAGGGAGCTTCTCGAGGAGGCCGCTATTATCCAGGCCTGGGTCCGGGAGTCGGCAATGAACGGACCCGTCGACGTCGAGCAGGAGGCGCTGTGGTTCCGCGGGGCGATGACGCAAATGTGCGACGCGTCCATGCCCCGGGTCCACGCACAGTCCGCTAGGCGCCAGGTGTACTGGTGGACCGCCGAGATCGCGCAGCTGCGCGTCGCGTGCGTGGCGGTTAGACGCTCGTACACCCGATACCGGAGGAGACGTCGCCGGGATCCTGACGAAGAAGCCGCGCTGTATGAGGTGTACCGCGCGGCTAAGGAGGCTCTGTGGCTGGCCATCGGCGAGTCGAGGACGCGAGCCAGGGAGGAGATGTTGGAGACTCTAGATGGGGATCCGTGGGGGCGCCCTTATCGCGCGGTCCGAGGGAAACTTCGAGCCGCGGCGCCCCCACTTACTGAGAGTCTTCAACCCGAGCTGCTGGAGGAGGTGGTCGCAGCCCTCTTCCCGGCAACAGCGGAGCATACTCCGCCGCCGATGGTTTTGCCCACAGCCGCAGAGTCTACAGAGGAGGAGAACGCCATCAGCGTCCCAGAGGTGACACAGGCAGAGATGAGGGCAGCCGTGATGCGGCTCCGGGCCAAGAACGTGGCTCCGGGGCCCGACGGGATCCACGGCTGCGTGTTGGCCCTCGCTCTGAAGGAGCTTGAGCCCCAACTAAGAGGACTCTACACGGCGTGCCTTGAGCGGGGCCAGTTTCCCACTCTGTGGAAGTCTGGTCGTCTGGTCCTGCTCAGGAAGGCGGGGCGCCCTGCGGACTCACCATCCGCGTACCGGCCCATAGTACTGCTTGACGAGGTGGGAAAGTTGTTTGAGCGTATAATCGCAGCCCGCCTCGTCGGCCACTTGTGCAGAGAGGGGCCGGACCTGGACGACAGTCAGTTCGGGTTTCGGCATGGGCGCTCCACGATCCACGCTGTGTCGCGGGTTAGAGTCCTGGCGGAGGAAGCGGTGTCCCGGGGCGGGGTGATGTTGGCAGTGTCCTTGGACATCTCCAACGCCTTCAACACCCTGCCCTGGAGTTGTATTCGGGAGGCACTGCGCTATCATGGGGTGCCTCCCTACCTCCGCCACATCATTGGGGCTTATCTGTCGGAGAGGTGTGTCACCTACATGGGGCGTGATGGTGGAAACCAGCGCCGCATGTCGTGCGGTGTTCCGCAGGGCTCGGTTGTAGGCCCGCTCCTGTGGAACATCGGGTACGACTGGGTGCTGAGGGGCGAGCTCGGCCCGGGGGTAGACCTGACGTGTTATGCGGATGACACGCTGGTCACTGCCCGGGGGAGATCGCACAGGGAGGCAGCGTTGCGCGCGACGGCTGCGGTCTCACAGG